>JBAMCG010000042.1:1915000-4315000 GCA_037075325.1 Drosophila mayaguana
ATATATATGAATATATATAGAGCATTTGCATATATATGCATTCATGTGAGCTACATCACAAAACTGCTGTGGGTGGGCCGCACTGCAATTGACAGTTATGATTTAAAGACGTAGACAAAACAGCAGCAACAACAACAACAACTGGGAGGAAAAGGCAACAAAGTGAAATTGAAACGAGTTGGCATAATTATTTGTGTAACGCCAAAACTTGAATACTCTGCATAAAAAGCTTTTCAAGCTCTAGGCGAAAGCTTAAATTTGGAAGTTCTTTAGCGTATTTTATTTGTTTTTAAGGCAATTCCACTCCATTTTACTTCAGATATTTTAAAGCAAATATAATATATAATTTGTGTGATTCTATTTGTAGTAATAGAGCAGTTACACAAGATTTGACTGCTCTCTTTTAGGTATACGAGTATATTGATTTTTTAGGTTATGCTGAATTGTTCAGGAAGTTTCCAGGAAGAATCAAATGTTGTTATACTGATTAATATAATTAGGTTTTTATGTGGATAAATATAAAATACACATCTATATAGAGAATATCTATTAAATATGCAGTAAATATTTATATAGGGAATATCTACATTTATTTTTATATATTGTAAGCAGAGGCTTATAATATATATATATATATATATATATATATATATATATATTATATATTTATATTTGATATAAAGTATGTATTTTTATAATAAAATAGAATATAAATCAGTTAAAATCACTCATAATGCGAAAGAAATTATTATTCAAAACTTTAAGTTTTTGTTGTAAAAAAAAGAATGGAAGAAAAACATTTAAAAGGAGAAGAAACATAAAAATATATATTTATTAATTTATTTTTAATTATTTTATTTATTTATTTATTTATTATTATTTTATTTTTTTGTATATTGAAATTTTTTAATATAGTTTCAAAAAAGTTGTTAACGTTTTTATAGGATTACTCTAAAGACAGTTTTACTATATAAAGGCTACTATATATAAAGAAAATATAGATGATGCAATACATATATATCTATATATATATATTTGCCTATTCTTAATCCGAACGGGCAATCCTCTATTGAATTTTATATGTCTTATGCCGTTTTTGCATTTCAAGGAATTGCTCGGATTTGCTTCAATTCTTTGTTACTTTTCAGATAACAGAATTAATATAATTATTATAAGATTTCTTTACTTTCCAGCATTTCCAAACACAATCAGACCTAAATTTTGCATAAGTTGAGTTCCCAAAATGTGTGTTAATTCATTTCGTTTCGTTTCTGATACGTTTACTATGTCATAATCGACAAAGGCTGCCTCTTCCACCCTTCTGGCCCCGTGCCACCGCTCAAGGCAAAAGACAGACGAAAAACTGGCTTAGTTGGCAGATTTTGTGCACACTTTGTCCAGGTAATAGACACCTTTAATCGAAAGCGAAGTGAAGTCCAATTCCGAACTTTAATTAACTGAAATTTGAGCGTTATTTGTTTTTTGGACATTCACCGAATTCGTTGTGTGTCTCTCTTTATATAAAAAATATATATAGCTGCATATATATATATATATATATATATATATATATATATATATATATATGTATATTGTAATTATGTTTGATAATAATTGTCTTTTTGTCTTGGATATTGCATAATACTATGTAAGCGCGCTGGGCTTGTCTTGCAATCAAATAAATATCAAATTAGTAACTCTAGAGGAACCAGAAGAGGAAGAGGTAGAGCCGCCGAGGCAGACAGCCCAGAATTAGTCGATATGAATATAAATATGTATGGAAAAGCAAAAAAAAATTAATATATATATATATATATATATATATATATATATATATATATATATATATATAATATATATACAAAACTTACATTTTTCCTCGCTCTCTCTCTCTCTGCCTCTCTCTCTTTCCCTCTCTTTTTGATAAATGTATATACCAATACAGAAAAGGTATTTCGACTGGTCCGTGGTTAATGAAAATTGCTTTGAGAATTCAAATTTCCTAAAGAATTTGTTGAGCTGAAATTATGAAGGAAATTGCTTGATAAACAAGTATATATAATATTATATTATATTAAATTGTATATAACAATATTTATAGACATATATTTACATATATACATAAAGGGAAGCAAACATTTGAACTGAAAATGAGATATGTGTTGTGGATAGGTTATGGATGGATAGCCAGAAGTTGGCTATAAGAGATATATGCATCATATGAAAGACATGTAAGAGATAAAGAGTTAGATGAGATAGACAGATACTGATGAGAAATATATGCATACATAATAAACATTAAATAGCATATGCAGTATATGCTTTCATGTCAATTAATATTATATGATATATAAGTCACACGAATATAGTATATACTTCAAGTCAACGTTCAAGCTGAAAACTGAATTTGTTCGCTGATTGGCTAACACGGCAAATTCCGTCTGGTAAACAAAACGGAAAAGAAGTAAACTGTATCTAAATCCGTTTAATAAACTAACCGAGTGGGTGAGAACTGACTAAGCCAAGGTAGCTGCAGGCTGAGGCATGAGTTATTATGCTTCCTATTCTTGTCGTCTCCTGCTCAATGTGTTCCTATTCCAAGAATTGACATAAACAGCTAGATAGCTAGCTTTCTCAGTCAGACACACTCTCTTTCTCTCTCTCTCTCTCTCATTCCCATTGCATTGCTCCATGAGTTGCTCTGTATGCGTTTCATTTTATTGACACGCAAATGTCAAATGCAAAACTCGAAGCCCAAAAATGTTTGCTCTAGCGCAACGAATGCAAAGCGACAATAGAACTGAAAAAAAAACCCCTGCTACAGCCTCAGACACAGTCAGAGTCAGAGTCAGAGACACAGCTACAGCTACGCAACCAAAGACAGCCCACATCACCCCCCAGCAGCCCACTCCACCCACTCATATCAATTGCCTAAGCATGTGTGTGAGAGCATGTGGGCGGATTTGTCTAATAAACGCCAGACAAAGCATCAAGCGCACCACACACGTGGGCCAAAGGTGAGCAGCTGAGCAGCTCCATGTGTGTGTGTGTGGGTGGGCTGGTTGGCTACTCATTGGAATCCTTTTACAGTTGAGCTAATCTCAATATGCCCACCCCCTTGTTGATTTGCTGTTATCATATGTAGTTAATCTTATCATCGTTCTCTTTGGTTAACCCGAAGTCTTCTTTGCAGAAAGTCCCGCAACTTGAGCGAGAAGAAGCGCAGGGATCAGTTCAATTCGCTGGTGAACGATCTGAGCGCATTGATAACCACGTCGAATCGCAAAATGGACAAATCCACAGTGCTCAAATCCACAATAGCATTCCTCAAGAATCACAATGGTAAGGGCCTAAAAATATCATTGAAAATTGAATTGAAAATCCATTGAAAATGTTTCCTGCTCTTCTTTTCGGCCCACGCAGAGGCAACGGACAGATCGAAGGTCTTTGAGATACAGCCGGAATGGAAGCCCACGTTTCTCACTAATGACGAGTTCACGCACCTGATGCTGGAGTCCCTGGACGGCTTTATGATGGTGTTTAGCAGTGTGGGCTCCATATTTTATGCGTCGGAGAGTATTACATCGCAGCTGGGCTACTTGCCGGTAGGTGGCGCCACAAACAAGGAGATAACCAAAACTCACTGATCTGATATTTTCCGTCTCCTCAGCACGATCTGTACAACATGAGCATCTATGATCTGGCCTATGAAATGGACCACGAGGCCTTGCTGAACATCTTTTTGAATCCGACTCCTGTCATCGAGCCCCGCCAGACGGACATCAGCGCCAGCAATCAAATTACCTTCTACACGCATTTGAAGCGCGGCGGCTTGGAGAAAGTCGATGCCAACTCCTACGAGCTGGTCAAATTCGTGGGCTATTTCCGTAGGTAGTCGAGCGGTCGCACTCGAGCCGAGTTACTCAAACTAAGCTCCTCTCTATAGGCAACGATACCAGCACCAATGTGAGCCCCCACGTGGACAGCCAGAGCAACAGCAGTCAGCTGACGTTGCCGCGCATCTTCCAGCAGCATCCGGGCATTGAGTTGGACAAGAAGTTGGTCTTTGTGGGCACGGGCCGCATACAGACGCCGCAGCTGATACGCGAGATGAGCATCATCGATCCCACCAGCAACGAGTTCACCTCGAAGCACAGCATGGAGTGGAAGTTCCTCTTCCTCGACCATCGGGCGCCGCCCATTATCGGGTATATGCCCTTCGAGGTGCTAGGCACCTCGGGCTATGACTACTACCACTTCGACGACCTGGACAGCATCGTGGCCTGCCACGAAGAGTGTAAGCAGCGGCAAGAAACGGCATTTAAGTGTAACTCTAATCCTCCATCCTCCGTCTAACAGTGCGCCAGACGGGCGAGGGCAAGTCCTGCTACTACCGCTTCCTGACCAAGGGCCAGCAGTGGATTTGGCTGCAGACGGACTACTATGTGAGCTACAACCAGTACAACTCGAAGCCCGACTATGTGGTGTGCACGCACAAGGTGGTCAGCCATGCGGAGGTCATCAAGCAGAGCCACAAGGAGCGACAGAAGCCGAGCAAGGCCCTCACCTCCTCCAGCAGCAGCAAGTGTGCCTCGGCGACGACAACGCTGCGCGACTTTGAGTTGGGCAACCAGAACTTGGACAGCGCGCTGCTCGGCAATACGCTGGCCAATCTGAGCAACGAGGTGGCTGCCGCCACATCGCCCACTGTCGACTCCTCGCCCATGTGGTCGACGGGCGCGGCTCCTGCTGCCAGCACCTGCCAGCTAAACTCGGTGAAGACCTCCCGTCCCGCCTCTAGCTACGGCAACATCAGCTCCACGGGCATCTCACCGAAAGCCAAGCGCAAATGCTACTTCTACAACAGAGGCAACGAGTCGGACTCCACCTCTATGTCCGCAGATTCTGTGATCAGCCGCCAGTCGCTGATGACGCATGTCAGCTCGGTAAGCGCATTGATTTCGCCTGGTTGTCTGCTCAATCTCAATCTCTGTTCCTCTACCTGTGTAGCAAAGTCAGCGGCATCGTGCGCATCATCAGCAACAACAGCAGCAGCAACAGCAGCACCCACAGCAGCATCCGCAGCACCCGCAGCAACAGCAGCAGCAGCAGCAACAGCAGCAAAACTCACACTCTCAGCAGCAGCAGCAGCAGCAGCAACAGCAGCAACAGCTGCAGCACCAACAGTTCACCCAGCATCATCTGCACCAGCAACAGTTGCAGCTACAGCAGGGCACTGGTGCGCCCAAAATCCTGCCCATGCCCTTGGCAACCACCCAGATCGTAACGAGCAATGCCTGCCAGTTTCCACAGTCCAGCTATCCGCTGACCAGTCCCCAGCTGGTGGCACCCAGCTTCCTGGAGCCTCCTCAGTACCTCGCGGCCATACCCATGCAGCCAGTGATGGCGCCGTTTCCTGTGGCACCAGTCCTGTCGCCGTTGCCCATGCAGACGCAATCGGAGCTGCTGCCGGGCGCCGTTGTCATGACCTCCACGCAGAGCCAGCTGCAGGATCAGCTGCAGCGCAAGCACGACGAGCTGCAGAAGTTGATCATGCAGCAGCAGAACGAGCTGCGCATTGTCTCCGAGCAACTGTTGCTGGCGCGCTACACCTATCTGCAGCCCATGATGCCCATGGGCTTTGCTGCCAGCAACATGGCCGTTGCTGCTGCCGCTGGCGAGGGCAACTCTGCCAGCAACCATGTCCAGCGCAGCTTCAACTTCAGTGGGAGCAATGCTGTCGAGCCTCAGTTCAATCAGTATGGCTTTGCTTTGAACTCGGAGCAGATGCTCAATCAGCAGGACCAGCAGATGATGATGCAGCAGCAACAGAATCTGCACAATCAGCAGCAACACAATCACAGTCTACAGCAGAGCCAGCAGCAGCAGCAGCCGCAGCAGACTCAGCAACAGCTGCAGCTGCAACAGAGTCAGACTCAATCGCAGCAGCAGCAGCAGCAGCAACAGTTGCCGCTGCAGCAGCACGGCCAGAGCAACATATTGTCACGTGAGGATATAGAAGATATCGATGCCTTCCTCAATCTGTCTCCACTGCAGTCCCTGAATCAGCTGAACAGCAGCAACGCCAACAGCAATGCCAACACCAGCGGCAACAACAACAATGCCAACAATGCCAGCAACAGCAACAGCAACAACAATGGCAACAGCAGCAACAGCAACTCTAACAACAACAACAACAACTCGAATGCCCCAGAGAACACAAATGAAGACTCGCTGCTCTCCTACATGCAAATGGCCACCGAGTCGGGCGCCTCGCTCAACTTCCACATGGGCATCAGCGACGACGGCTCCGAGACGCATAGCGAGGACAATAAGTTGATGCGCAGCACCAGTAGCAATCAGCAGCAGCAGCAGCAACTGTTGCAGCCACAGCCTGTGGTGCCGCCACAACTGTTGCAGACGCAGCAGCAACAACAGCAGCAACAGCAGCCGCAACAGCAACAGCAGCAAAGCAACTTCTTTGCTGCAAATCCCTTTGGCAGCTCGAGTCAGAGTCAGCTGGCAAATGAATTGGACATTCTGCCATATCAAATGGGGCAGGAGCAAACACAAAGTCTCTTCAGCTCGCCGCACACTGCGAACAGCAGTCAATAGTGTAAGTGGGCGTGGCCTGGCTGAACTGACCAACTGAAACTCCTTAAAACTTAGCCTTAGACAAAGACATATATATAAATAGATATAGATATATGATATATGATATATGATATATGATATATGATATATGATATATGATATATGATATATGATATATGATATATGATATATGATATATGATATATGATATATGATATATGATATATGATATATGATATATGATATATGATATATGATATATGATATATGATATATGATATATGATATATGATATATGATATATGATATATGATATATGATATATGATATATGATATATGATATATGATATATGATATATGATATATGATATATGATATATGATATATGATATATGATATATGATATATGATATATGATATATGATATATGATATATGATATATGATATATGATATATGATATATGATATATGATATATGATATATGATATATGATATATGATATATGATATATGATATATGATATATGATATAGATATTCAGGCAGCTGTATTATAAAATCGTCTCTAAGTCCTATGGCACACGGCTCTCTCTTTAGCGTACATAGACAATAGCCACAACTAGTTGTAGATCTCAACAGACTGAGTATTGCGCTAATCCTTAATTCACTCTAAAGATATATATATATACATATATATATTCTATATAAGCTATATATTAATCGTACTCTAAGCTCAAGTTCTCAAAAGTTGGGTTTTAATTTTAGTTTAGTGAAAATGCGTTTTTTATCTTCTAGAAAAAAGCAGCCCAACGTTTGCAATTAAACCAGTAAGTGCCAATGGCGCACACAAGGGATCTCTCAGATTAACATACATATATGATATCTATATCACACACACACACATACATACATTTCCATGTACATATAGTCAAAGGCAACTAAAGCAAAAGAAATCTTACAAATACCATATCATTCCGTTATCCATATATATCTAGTATATACATGTATATACATATATTATTTTTAAAGACTGCGTCTCGTTCTAAGCTAACGGTATACATATCTAGTTGATAAGAGGAAAACTCAGGTTGAGATTGCAACTGAATTATTTGCTGTGAACATATTCAAATATTAAACAAAAAACAACAAAAAACTATTTTTTGTTCTTATTATTTGACTACTCGAAGTTCTGTTATATATATATCTATATAGAGAGATATATCTGTATTAGTTATGTTTTTTTTTCTCACTTTGTTTTGAATATGTTACTGAATGACCTATTCATACTCCCAATCTATTAAAGCTGATATAGAGCCAAATGCAAAGAGCTTAAATCATAAATAAATATAAATATAAATATATTTATATAGGATATATGTTTATTTATATACATCTATATGAATTGGCTTTTAATTTGTTGTAATTTTACTACCTGTACATGCCTGTACGAAATAGTTAAAGACTCAGTTTAAGCCTGTATATAAATGTATTCCGTAATTCTTGAAGATATGTGTAGATACCTATATAAAGCATGTGTATATAGTATAGATCAATAATTGAAACACACGTGTTGTAATAAACAAGAGGTGAAAAAGAAGAGTATATTATACGATTTCATATATAGTTATAGAGTAGCATAGATATATATATATATATAGGGGGAGAGAGAGTGGGGGTTTCTTATGCTTAAGTTTCGCAATCTAAACGCGCAGCTTGACAATTGCATTCTGAAGTATTTGGAACTCGGCGTTGATGTTGTTCATCAGATTGGAGATCTGATGCTTGGAGTCGAGCACCTCCACGCTCTGTGTGTAGGCATTGTAGCGCACGCCGAAGGGACGGGGAATGGAGTTGGCGAATTTGCTGCAAGCGAATTGAAATTTGAGATGAAGTCGAAACAAACATCATTAATGGCAGCTCACATGGTCTTCTCTTTGGCACTCTCGAAGCTGTCGGCCACATAGTAAAGCGGCTGGAATTGTGTAATGGGATATTTAGTAACGCCCGTCACCTCTGGCTCAAAGTCCTTCAGCTGCGGCTTGTCCGTCAGGCAGTACTCCAGCTCGCCATAGGAGGACAGGAGACCAGCGCCAAAGGCCTTCAGCTCGCCCTCCTGACGGCATAGGCCATACTCCACAGTGAACCAGAAGATCTGCACGAGCAAAATTAAGGTAATGAGAGCAGGGGGGGGGGGGAAGAGCAGCAACTCACCGTGGATAGCTTCTCAATGTAGTCATCGGGCGCTCCTAGCGAGGCCAAGCCAATCTCCTGGCAGAACTGCGCAAAGGCTGGATCTGCGAAGAGCGGCACATGACCCAACAGCTCGTGACAGACATCCGGCTCGGGTGTGTACATGGGCTTGCTGGGATGCCTAATATACTGGGTGGAGTGGAAGACGCGGAAGGCCAGGCCAGCGAGAAAATCACGAGAGCTGAGCAAACCAGCCACTGGACGCAGAGTGAAGCCCGTACAATCTAGCAAAGAGGAATCATAGTTTAATAAAAAGCTAAAGGTAGATAACATACGACTAGAAGATACCCTGAAGTAAAAGACACCTTAGATAGAGAGAGAGGGAGAGAGAGAGAGAGAGCTATGAATGTGTTCAGTGTAAAATATCAGTGTCTAGCTCTTTTCAGAATCAGCAGATCTAGAATTCATTCTATTCAGCTCCCGACTTACCCTTCAAGAAGTTGGACACATCCTCCAGCTGGGGTATGTTATCCTCGCGAAAGCCGCAATTGTCCACGAGCAGGGGAAAGACGTGATTGTATTCGCGGCAGGCGTGCGTCTTGTACAGCTTGGTCAGATTGCGAAAGATGATGCCCCAGGTCTCGATCTCCTCTTTGGTGTAGTCCACATGAGGCAGCTGCTCGCCGTGCTTATAGTTGTAGGCGATGTCCGCAAAGTACTTGCGGCGCTTGCGGTACTCGGGATCTGTGAAGCCGGGATGATCGGCGTCCAGTTCGGCGCCGTAGCTCAAGATCTGATTGGCGAAGCGATCCAGATCGCGTATACGGCGTGGAAACCAGGGCACAGCCGTGACATTGTCCCTGTAGTCACGCGAGATGATGTTGAAGTAGCTGCACTGCTCCTTCACATCCTCAATGGCTTTGCCCAGGGCACCGGACTTGCCATCGCATTCCACGAAGAACTCGTAGCCGGGCACACGGAGCGACGAGCGCGATTCGATGTGCAGTAAATTGATGTCGTGCTTCTTGAAAATGGCCAGGGTGTTGGCCAAGGCGCCGCTGGAGAGTGACGAGTCCTTGGGCGAGAAGAGCAGACAGGTGTTCTTCGCCTCCCGCACGTCCACGCCCTCCGCTATGTACGCGGAGTCCTCAATGCGCGTTGGCTACAACAACAACAACAAAAACAACAGCAATAGAAAACGAAGCAGTTAATACAAGTTCTTATCAATTCGTAGACTAATCCAGTTGCATAACAGTCTGACTGGGCTATCAGTTGGGCATCAGCAGAAGTGTCCATCAATCAATCAGAGCTAATGTGCTATATTATTGCATATACTATTCACATATGTTTATATATGCATATATATACATATATATGTTAGATGATTTTGCGTCTTGGGCATTGCAAACAGATATTAACGTCAGGGAAATTTTATGGCATTGTTTTGACTTGTTGTATTTTGTTTTCGCTCAGGTTACAAAGGTTAACATCAAACCAAGATCTAGCTTGGCGCATATCGAAGGTTTCCATTCTAACCGCAATGCTTGACTGCAGGGCCAAAGCCTAAAACTAGCTTGTATTGAGAGCATATACATATATGCATAGAGATATTCTGTGTATAGCTAGAGTAAACTGAGACTTGATTCTTGTCTCTGAATAAGCTACAAAGATATGAGTTTTACAATGTATGAAAGTAGTCTTCATTTTATGGATTTACTTAGACTAAACTCTGAGTTGGAGCTTGGGGGCAGTTGGGTCCTTTTCAAGTTTATTCTCTTACATTTATATATATATATATACATATGATTTTCTATACAAGTTCTGCTTCCAAAATTTACGCAAGTCACTCACATTTTTAATTAATTTATACATTCATTCATAATATATTTAAAGTTCGCTTTTTCTGATCTATTATAAATCACAAGTTTCTATATATAGCATATCAACTCGATTAATTCAAATCAGGTTAGATTTTAAGTTAGATTTAGTTCTCAAATTCACTATACAATTTTTGTTGTCCTCTTGAAGACAAACAGAAGACTTGTGCATATATACATATATTCATTAAAAACCAATTTGTTTTGCTGATTTTAATATTCCATAGAAACTAGTTCTAAAACGCTTCAAATAGTTTTCATGATTATTCTCTCCCAAATATTTATAGATAATCATTCAATGTTGTTCAGAGCTCAAATTTCTTAAAAAGCTGGTTTAGAAATTCTTTATAATATATGATTATATAAATATACCTTTACACCTGTATAATTGCTCGCAATTAGTTGTACTAAAAGTCTAATTAACCTATTTAATATTCGCACTAATATTAATAACTAAAGCCTCTGTCTGAGACCAGAATTTGAACCCAGATTATCAACTCTAAATTATTATGTTATTAAATACAATTCCTTTCATTTGTAGAGAGATTAGCTTGATCTAAAAAAATTGCTGTTGTTTTAACAAATTTGAACTTTGATAATTCAACTAAATTCAATTAAAATGAATACTCTGCATTTGTCGCCGTATATTTTGAACACTTTGCGTCAACTAATTATTTACGATTTAATTTGAAATGATTTTCACTTTTTATATTGTGTCTATATATAGTATAGGAATTGCGTAGTGTACGAACCTTATCGAAGGAAACTTGTCGTTGGTACATTTTGTACGACTCGATTGACCAAAAAACTTAGCTTATAATCGAAACGGAGCGGCACGGAACGGAACGGAGCGGAACGAAACGAAACGAAAATGAGGCAAACGCACCGCAAAACACGCGAGTTAAAACTGATTTGGCTTTTGAGTTATTCAGGCGCTTTTATAGACTCGCACAGTAGCAGAGTAGCTAATCTCTGTCAACAATAATATCAACAATAACAACCAAAACTGAGTACGGAGAGGGCGATCGGGGATCAGAGCAGAGCAGAGCAGAACAGAGCATCCACATCGCACTCGTAGGGTTATCAGCTGAGCTGGTGTCTTCATATAGCTCATTAAGTTGTCTATATGAGCGCGTGAGTACTATGTGCTAGTGGAACATAATTCTTATCTTGGAATATGCGCTGCTTGTGGTCTTTTTCAACAGTTCCAATTTTGCAAACAATAAAAAAAACTTTAATGGCTATAAAGAAAAAAAATTATGAAAAAAAAAACAATATTTTAACGATATAATCAATATTCTAATGACAAGTTCTAACCAAACGAGTTCAACGGCATTTCTGCTCAAATATTGTGGGTAAATAAAGTTTTAAATGCGCGCGAAGCTTTCTAAAAACACAGCTCTAGTTTGGGTTCCACAATAATATTTTGATTAGCTCGGCAACCTGTCTTAGGTTTGTCAGCAACTGGCACACGCATACACACACACACACGCACGCACACACACACACACGCACGTAGCTGCTTATCAAGTGAGCTGCAACAACAACGATTGCTGACCCACCCAACTGCCCCAATCAACTGGCAAAGTGTGCAAAATCAGCTTTCATTCAATCAACGAGGCCGCCTTTTGATTTGTGTGTGTGGAACGTGTTTTGTGGAACGCATCTGCAATACTCAGCTTTGGCGCCGCACTTGAGTTTGCTTGTACCAAAATCCAATAAGAAAATGAAAAGTTTTGACTTTTGGCTGGAATTTAAGTTGCAGTGTGATAAATAATACAAACAATTGTATTGTATATATGTCTTTTTTATAGGCTTTTTATATGTGTATTTAATTGAATTATTTATTTATTTATTTAAAAAATAAAATTATTATATAAATAATAAAATAAAGTGCAGGAAATATTTGTACCTAAACCACAAATGTACCATAATGAAAGCCATCAAGTCTTAGGTATTTTTGTAGCTCTATCTGAATCTCTCTGTCTCTCCGTGTTAGATTATGCAGCAATGCATTCCGCGGCGTCACAAGGTCAACACTTAAGAGTTTTTTGTGGTTCGCCTCCATCTCCAGAAATCTGATGCAATATGCCATCAAATTTACACAAACCTAAATTTTGAGCTATCAGCATTTTTGGAGAACGGGGCTTTTGGGAAGCTTAAAGCTTCGCGATGTAAAGCGAAGAACGCATATTACATTCAAGATGTTTATCCGTTATCACAAATGTAGACAAAGAGCTGTGATTCTTTCGACCTTCTGGTAATTTTAAATATGAAAACTTTTATATTTCGCTGAAATTATCTATTTATTTAAAGCAGCGAAAAGTTTTAAAAATACATTTCATAAAAGTATTTATTTAAATTACTCATAAAGGTATCCAAAAATAAATTGCATACAAAAAATAATCATAAGAAATGCATGTAATTTTACAAATGTTCATTATAATATAAAAGAAGAAATAAATAAATAAACATTTAAAATAAATACATTAAAAATGATTATATCGACGCCAGAGCGAGGTGAGGATGCCCCTTTTCAGATGCGTCTTGCCTGACGTTTGCGGGCGCACGTTCTTGAGAGTGCAGCCCACGGGCAGATCGACCTAGATAAGAATACGAATAGAGGGGGAGAGAGAGAGAGAGAGAGATCGATTGATTAGATGCCAAGGTAGAAAGACATGCATACTAATGGAAACAGATGAAAACAGAGATAGAGTTGGGTATGTAAATAGAGATGCAGATATATATACATATATATGCCAAGATGCAGTTTCCCTTTACGAGATAGAGATACAAACTTGACAATAGATACACATGGAGTAACCCAAGTAGGTGTTAGCCTTGGCCAGCTCTATCCCATTACATTTAGTAGAAGCTTTGGCTGCGGGCGTGATCTTGGCTGCAGTTAATCGCAGTTGAACTTACGAATTGGCTGGAGGTCACTTTGACTGGCTCCTTGCCGGGACAGATGACAAAGGACTCGTGACCAGCAAAGAGGCTGCTGTGCGAGGGTTGGGTGAGGGCAGCAGGAGCAGCGGATAGATCTGGATCGGGATAGCTAATCTCGGCGTGGGCGTGCGCGGGTGTTGGTGCAGCAGCTATTTATGTATTAGAGACACAAAATATATCTATGCACTGGACTTGGCTACTGCTGGCTTACCTTTCACACGTATCTGGAAACTGCATTGCTGCGTACGGCCATCCGTGGTGGTGGCCTCGTAGCGGATGTCGTGATCGCCCCTGCCGAACAGAGCGCCGGGGAACTGTGAATGGAGTCGAGTCGAATAAGCTTACTCTGCAACTGAATTGATTTCATTTCATGCTCACAGATGATTTATAGATCTTCAGTAGCTTGCCCTCAAAGCGCGGCTCCTCCCAGACAACGGAGCGCAGATTCTGGTTCTCCTTCAGGTGCACTTCAAAGGAAGGCGGACAGAAGCGGGACGAGGAGGAGCCCAGATCGATGCGAGTGCTCTCAGCAGACCGCGAGGCTGAAGCTGAAACTGAGGGCGCCTCAGCCGGTGGTCGGGCAACCAGGCTCTCGGAGCGAACATCGATGAGATGAGCGTAAGGTCTTGCAGGAAGCGGGGCGGATGCTAGCCCTGGCAAGGGCGCGGGACGATAGGCTGACATGGCGGCCGGCCTGAAGCTGGGAAACTGGGAGGGCAACGCATTGGGAGCCGATGGCCGCTTGATGGTGATGATGGTCTGGCAGGCCACGCTCTGTGCTGTAGTCGGATCGTGCGCCCTGTAGACGATCTTGTGCGTGCCGGCGGGCAGATGAGCCTGCAGCTGCTTGGCCCAGGCCGGAAAGGCGACCACATGGCGATAGTCCATATTCGTGTCCGGACGCTGGAGTATGACATGAGCTCTACTTTGCAGTGGACCGAGCAGGATGACCACGTTCTCGGGGCACTTGATGTAGGGTCTGGCGGGCAGCCGCTGAATCGTTTGCTGCGAAAGCAGTTGGGGCTGCCTCAATGCCGGTTGCGGCAGGTTAAAGGACTGCTGCTGCCAGGGCACCTGCCCCTGCATGTTCAACTGGGTGCCAAACAAGTTCGAGTCCAAGGGCTTGCACTCCAGCGGGCCCAGGGACCAGCCGTTGAAGCAAGTGGTGGACATGGGGCCAACCTGCACGTAGCCCATGTTGCAGCGCAGCAGGCAGATGGAGCCAAATCTGGAGGCGCCCAGGGTGCAGCTGGCGGGCGAGATGAAGCCGTTGCGTGGCGTTGGCAGCGGAGGACAGCCAGACTGGGCTCGGGACGTGGCTATGGAGGTCAGAGAGAGAGAGAGAGAGAGAGACAAATTAGGAGGCAGCTGAGAGTGTTTGTGGCCATGTTGGATACTCACGCACGCACTTGTTCTCCTGCCCCTCCCAGTTGCCGGAGGCGCCGCAGCTGCGAATCTCGGAGCCAATCAGCTGATAGCCTGGATTGCAGCGCACCTTGCAGCGCGTGTTGTAGAAAAGCTTGCGCTTGTGGCGATATCGATTGCAGTGCGCCTGGCCATTGGCCGGCGCCTGGAAGCGTTGACACTGATCTCTCACCTGGAATCTGGGGAAGAGCTGAGCGGGTGGGCTGGGCAGAGTGGGCAAGGGTGGCAGCGGGGCACTGGCGACAGCTGGGGCGACGGTAGCTTCCGAGAATGTGAGCGGACGCAGCGTGGGCAGCGTTCGCACAGGCATCACAGGTGGAGCCGGTGGTGTAGGTGCAGCAGCAGGCGCTATGGGAGCCAAGGGAAACGGCGCTACTCGCGGCTCGATAGCGGGCACCTCATAGCAGCTGCGCTCGTCGAACGACAAACGCTTGCCCGCCGCGCACTCGCACCTGAAGCTGCCCGGTTCATTGATGCAGCTGCCCTCGCAGCCGCCGTTGGCCTGGGCGCACTCATCCACGTCCTGGCAATCGCGCGCATTGGCCGCCAGCTGGTAGCCAGCTGGGCAGGCGCACTGGTAGGAGCCCTGGGTATTGCGGCAGTCGTGCGAGCAGCCGCCGTTGTTCAGGCGGCACTCGTCAATGTCCACGCAGGTACCATCGGCGCCCAGCAGGAGGCCAACAGCGCATTCGATTGGCTGGCAGCCCTGCTCCGTTTGGCGGGATCCGGGCGGACAGCCGACCAGGGCAGGTCGGCAGCTGCGCTCGTCCTCCTGCAGCAAGTAGCCCAGCGGACAGCCGCACTCGTAGCTTCCCGGCTTGTTGATGCACTCGTGGGTGCAGCCGCCGGAGAGTAGGCCAGCGCATTCGTCGACATCCAGGCAGGTCTGTCCATCGGGCTGCAGCTCGTAGCCCCGCTCGCAGGCGCAGGCGTGCGCACCTAGAAGATTAATGCAAATGCTGCTGCAATTACCAAAGTCCACAGCGCACTCGTCGATGTCCAGGCAGGCGAAGCCATCGGGCGCTAGCTGAAAGCCGGCCTGGCAGGCGCAAGCGAAGCCCCCAGGCTGATTCAAGCAGAGCTGCGAGCACTGTCCGTTGTCCAGCTGGCACTCGTCGTTATCCTGGCAGCTGCGGCCATCCGCCGCCAGGCTAAAGCCCAGAGGACAGGCGCACTGAAAGCTGCCCGGCAGATTGATGCAGAAATGCGAGCAGTTGGCATTGTTTATGGAGCACTCGTCAATGTCCAGGCAAGCGGGCAAAGCAATTGAAGATGAGGATGATGTCGATGTAGATGTTAATGATGCAGCTGTGATGCCCAAGGCATAGCCTGGCGCGCATAGGCAGGTGTAGGAGCCATTCAGGTTCTCGCAGCGCATGCTCGAGTCGCAGCTGTGCGTGTTGCTGGCGCATTCGTCAATGTCGAAGCAGTAGCCATCGAGGCCCTCCATCTGGAGCAGCTCGTAGCCGGCGGCACACACACACTCATACGCACCTGGCAGGTTGCGGCAGAGCTGCTGGCAGTTGCCGTTGTTCACCGCGCACTCGTCCACATCCTGGCAGCTCTTCTGGTCGGCGCTGAGGACGTAGCCCTTGCTGCAGGTGCAGGCGCCGCCGTCGGCGCTCAGGCAGAGCTGCTCGCAGCCGTTGTTGTTGAAGGCGCAGGGGTCGGGTGCCACACAGGTGTGGCCCTCCGGCTCCTGCAGCGACATGCCGCGTGGACACAAGCACTGATAGCCGCCGGCCGTGTTGAAGCAGTCGTGGCTGCACTTGTGCGTGCCCAGGGCACACTCGTCCAGGTCCTGGCAGCTGTACACATCGCTGACATAGCCAGGTGGGCAGAGGCAGCTGAAGGTGCTGTTCGCCTCGTTGGCCACGCAGCTGCCCGGCCGGCAGCGCTCGTGCCCCTGCTCCCGGCTGCACACCGTCTCCAGTACCTCGCAGCTGTGCAGATCCTCGGCCAGCTTATAGCCATCGGGGCAGCGGCAAGCGTAGCCGCCACTGGGCAAATCCTCGCACTCATGGGCGCAGCGCCTGAGCCTCAGCAGCGGATTGTCCAAGTCGGCGCAGCCATTGGGCACGCAGCTGCTGCCATCCTCCTGCAGGTGAAAGCCCTCGCGGCAGCCACAGCGATACGAGCCAATCGTATTCTCGCACAGCTGCTGGCAGATGCGGTGCGGCACATGATCCGCATTGTCATTGTCCTCCACGACGATCTCGCACTCATTGACGTCCTGGCACTCCTTGCCATCCTGAGAGAGCAGGAAGCCTGCATTGCAGCTGGGTTTCTGCACAGCTGGCTCTTCCACGACCTTCGGCTCGTCAATGGGCTTGCCAGCTAGTTCATTGTCCTGCTCCGTTTCCTCTGCTTCGTCCACAGCCACCTGCCTGGTGTCCAGGGGTATGACACAGCGATAGGAGCCCGGCGTATTCTCACAGGCATGGTTGCATTCGTCCTGCACCTCCAGCAGCTCGCACTCGTCAATATCTGAGGAGAGAAATGCTGAGACCCTGGGCAATCGTGACGGATATCCACTCACCCTCGCAGCTGCCGTCGGACTCATTGATCTGATAGCCCTCCTGGCAGGCGCACTCATGCGTTCCGGGCAGATTATTGCAGATCTCTGCACAGCCGCCATTCGACTCCAAGCACTCATTGATGTCTGCAAGGGAGAAGTACGCAATATAGACAAGGGCAGAGAGAGAAAGAGAGAGATAGTGACCCACCATGGCAGGTTGCATAGTCCTGTGGATCCAGCGTGTAGCCCTCGTTGCAGCTGCACTTCAGCCTGGGCTCATTCTCGCCAGGGAAGAGCAGACGCTCGCACTTGTGGGCACAGCCACCGCGATCCTCGCCACAGTTCTCGTCCAGGAGACGTGGTGTAAACGGATCCTCCGTGGGCTCTACAACAATATTGATATCTGTAACAGGAGCAGCAGCAACAGACTGAACATCTGCTTTGGGCTCTGCCTCTAGCTCCGGCTCTGGTTGCACTTCTTCTTCTGGCTCTGGCTCTGGCTCATCCACGTGCACCACAATGGTTGGCTCGGGCCCAGCTGGCGCTAGAGCAGGAGCAGTTGGCTCAGCAACGCTCCCCACTTCAGCCACTGGCTGCAGTTGCTCTTTCAATGATACCTCCTCGTCTTCTAAGTCCTCCTCGTCCTCCTCTTCCCCCTCCAGACCCTCCAGCTCCTCCTGCTCCTCCTGCTCCACCTTCTCTACAGGTGGCGGCGGTGGTGGTGGCGCCACGAGATCCTCCCCATCAGCTGGCAGTGAATCGTTTTCCAAATCCTTCTCATCGATCGTTTCGTACTCATCGTAATAGTCGTAATTCTGGAACTGTGGCAAGCAGGTGGGCGGATCGCCCAGCCACTCCTCCGTTGTCACATTGCAAATCAGCTTCGCGGAGCCCTCTATCACATAGCCACTCGAACAGGTGTAGACGGCCGTGTTGATGTCCTTATTCCTGAACAGCCTTGCCCGAGCATGATCCACTGGCGGCGGCGTCCTGCAGTCCTCATAGACAGCGTGCGCAACTGTCGATGATTACCAGAATTTAATTAAATTTTATGACTTCAATATTAAAATGAATTCAAGTATTAGCACAGCCATCGCCTGGTAGATCTATAGATTTTTGATCGAAATTATTATTAAATGATATGTTTTGAATATTAATATGAAGTCAAACTATTAGCTCAACGATCGCTCTGATAGTTCCACAAATTTTTTTATAGAGCATTACGAAGAGCTCTTCCCTAGCTTTGCTAAAACAATTTTTATTATATTTCTGTTTATTTTTATCTCCACAGAAATTTACGATGCGCATTTATGTTTATAGTTTGTAAATTCCGGCCGGTAATTAAGTGGAGAGACCTATTTGTTGGCCTAAGGGGACTCTCATAACGCTAAAGACGTATGGGCCGGCGACAAGCTGGTCATGAATCATCAATATGTTGAACTAGATCTCACCTATATGTATCGCGATATCATAAAAAAGGTGAACAGATATCAAAATATATATAGATATATATATATGTGTGTGTAGGTATATATACATATGTATAATCGCGAGCGGGGTAAGAACTATTTACGACTCAATAGTAGAGAACCAATGGCATAATGAAATATAGTTCGGACATCTTCTGTGCCTAGCCTCGTGTATCTGGCTCTTACTCATGGATGTTATAGCAAATGGTTTTTATGGTCACATGTGGATATCTTTATGAGCCATTTGGAAAAGGTTACAAGTTTTTCTGGCCACGCTCCCATATGGATTTCAAAATATACCCAAATTATTTATCACTTTGCGAACAAATGTGCAGCGTAAAGGCTTTCGAGCTGTCATATTTGAGATCTTTATGATGGATATTTGCCCAGGGCTTACGCCCACTTACCTCCAGAGAGTGCAATGCAGCCGAGCAGGCATAAAGCAAAATGTGCTCGCAGCATTTGGACGCCTCGGACTATAATCTAGTATTATATATGTCTGTTCGATCGAAACTATTTTGTTTTCCACCTTTGCACACTCGAAACTTGATTTCTCAGCTTTTCCTTTCTTCGTTTTTATTTGTCTTTTAAAAATAACAAGCCATTAATTAATTTTTAGTTTTTTTTTCAGAACATTTTGGAAGGCGAGCGCAAGCTGAAAATATAGATGTGTATAGGTAGACGGTATAAAAATCCATTAAGATTAAGGCGGCTTTATAAATAGCACAGCATCACTTCATCTGCATATATGTAGATTCGATTCGTAGAGCGGTACAGCGGTACAGGGGAAACTAAAAACTTTTTTTTCCACATTTGTCAACGCGATAAGAGCACTCCACATCATTCACAGAACTCTATGATAACTATAAATCAACCGCCGACGTCTGTCAACAGACTCGATAAGCACTCCAAATAACAGCAGTAGGCAATATATATATAGATCCAGAGATCTATAGCATTGATAGTGCACTTGATGATATCGGATAGTTAAACTATATCCAAGGATTTGCTGAAAGAGGAGACAACGCACCGTTCCCCACAAGCGCCAAGGCAAGACTGACGACTCGTCGCAAGGGAAGCCAAGAAATTTGTCTCCAAAAAGATATATTTATGCCGATCTTTCATGCCTATCATAAAGCAAATTAGCGCGAGAGCTCGGCACAAGTGCCGTGGTCGTCCACAGGGAGAACGGCGACGTCGTCTTCCTATTTTTAAGAACATCTTCATCATCACGATCATCAGCGGAAAGTATGATCATCAGCCATCACAATGATCATTGTGAATGCTTGGGAAATTGATGAGTTCTCTTTGTGGCCCGATGCCAAGGAGGCGGGTCAAAGATGCTCGCAATGAACTTGATGGCAATGCAGCCCACTAAATGCAATTCATATTCTGAGAAATTGGGAATATAGTGTGCTACCTGAGTTACCTGTATGCTCCCAGACTTATATAGATATATAGCCTCTCATTAAATGTGAGGAATTTGTAGATGGAAAGCATGCTTGAGGATTAGCTTAAATCGACGTGATAATCCTCAAAGTTGTTCATGAAACACATAAATTGACCGTTCTCCATTTGTTGTAAAGAAACTTGATTTGGCAGATATGTATAATGAATGAATAATATAATACATAGTAAAGGCAATATTGAGGGTAAATTCGTATGTTTATTCTACTATTCACATAAAGTTGTAATGCTGCAAAGGTCACTGTTTACAGCACAATAAAAAATCCAAACAAAAAATGAATATTTAAAAATTAAATATAGATATTAATTTCAATAAAATTGATGTATATTTATTATATTAATATATTATATGTATATTAAACAAACAAGCGGATAATAGGCAATTCTTGAGGTATTTGTGTTGTCTTAAGTAAAGCAAATGTTTCTTACGAAATCTTTTATTCCATTTTCATAATTAAGGGAAATTATAATAAAATATAAGGGCGCCAAAGTGGATGCTACATAAAACAAGAGGATACACTTTTTCATTCATGGTAAATGATTTTTATTGCACATGACAAGTTTTTACATTGTTTGGCAAAGAGATGTGTTAGATTTCTTGAATGTATTCTATAGTCATAAGTCATAAGAGCATTTAGAGTTTAGTTTCCTAGAACACGAATGCCGCTTGCTCGCCCTATGCCCCTCTATCTCCTCTACTTGTACTCCCTCTATCGAGGATCCATATGCTGCTTCTACCTGTGCTCGTTCTTCCTATGCTCTCTCTCCTAGTGGTGGTTCTTCCAGTACTCGCTTACTCTGTGCTCTCTAAACTCGCTCCCTGTAGCGTATCTCTCTCTCTCTCTCTCTCTCTCTCGCTCTCTCTCTATCTCCCCCTCTCTTTCCCTCTCCCTCTCTTACTGTGCGAATCAAATCAAGCAATAGAACAGCTAAAAATAATCAAATTATGTATGCATTCATTACTTAAATGTAGATTCCCAATGATAAGCCTTTGCTAATTATATGATTTATCCTAGGAAAAAAGAATTAGCTGATAATTAAGACTAGAAGACACGCTTCGTGGCTCACGTTAAGCCTGAGCTGCTAACGAGTTTGACAAATATTTATAAACGATCAAAGACAACATATCATTCCATTATACTCAGTGACTACTTTAGTACCCGGAAAGAACTGAAAAGCCAGTCGAAATAGAATCTCATTTTCGATTTCTGAGTAGAAGCATTAATATTAATAAAAAAAAAACTGATATGATTATCATATTAAAAGATTTTATGGCTAATCTCGTAACAAGAGCTGATTTGTTGGGGTCATCAGACCAAAACTGAAACACGCATAAGATTTTGTTTAATTTGATTACGTTTTTGGATATATTTAAATGTAAGATTGGTGGAGGTGTGTGGAGCAGATGATTTATAACAGGTGACACGATCTAGAAGCTACACATGAACTAACAATATATATTAGCAGGTTACTACACGCTATTATCAGCCTTCTTCTGAATGATTACGAGCTACGGCGTGCTTCACAGTGTGGGGGCCTTCGGGCTGCCATCCTCGTTGTGGGTGCGTATGTACTCCAGGGCGCGTAGAATGTAGCTCGGCGTGGGCGGCGGCCGGGGCAGGTGCTTGCCCACCACATGGAAGCCGAGCTCATCGGCTATGTAGCGCGTCTCGATGGGCACGCCCTCCGGCGAGGTGTAGCTGAAAATGCCAATGGTCTCCAGGGCACTGCCCGCTGCCTGCACGTCGATGCCGTTGCTGGTCTTGAAGGCGAACTTAAAGATGCCCTGCTCGTCCAGGGGCGAGACCCGATAGTCTGTGATCTGCGCATAGCGCTCGCTCTGACCCACCAGACGGCGTATGCGACGTACCCGCACCAGTCTGGCGTCCAGCTGGCTCTCGAGCAGCCCCAGGCACAGCAAAGTGATCAGCAGCTGCGAGGGGCGCATGGAGGGGAAAGAGAGATAACATCTTGATCAGCAAAGTGGATCGATATGGATCGCGTGGCTAGCACAAGGTCGTGATGGGGCTTACAAAATTTCGCATATCTGCCGAGAGTGGGACACAGTGGACAAACACTTGTAAATTTATAAATTATAATATATAATTATCTCGAGTTAATCCAAATATATGCTCGTTCGTTTATTCGTTTATTCGTTTTGACACAGCGCGACGATCGCGTCCCCGAGCTCTGCGAGGTTCAAAGTTAGCCAACGTACTGCGGCCTCTGCGAGCGCGTCTTACCAACTTTATACGTAGTCGTATGCTTAGCCCAGTCATCGATGAGCGAAGAAGCTGACAAATCAATAAACATAAACAAACAAAACACGACTCTATTGTGCCTCAGTCGTGGCTAGGCCCAGGCCTGGTCTGGCCTGGCTCGGCTTCGATTGGCTTGGAGTCGTGTCGCTTGTCGCTTCATTCCACGATGGCCATTCATCCATTTCCGCGCTAATAGCCAACATTCTGTTTGTTTAGCTAACCACATTTATTTATGACTGCATTTCATGCTAGTTCCAGTTATTCGATTCTTAGTTCCGAATCAAATATCAATATATCCGAAAATATGCCATTTCATTTGCATTATTACTCTTTAGGCCAATCAACTCCGAGACATATGTGGTTAGGCCAACCAGTTAGGGTAATAATATATATTAATTTATAGTGCTGGTCATACTTTTATCTGTCTCAGATAAGTAATATAAAATATGCTGTAAAAGACGTTCTTTATATCTGAAGAAGGTTATCAAGACCTCAGAGATGATCCAAATGATGAGAGTCTCTCAACTAAAAGATTTACAAAAGTTTGGCAATTGATTGATATAGAAGCGATTTTTATTTGGTTTCATTTTGTTATTATTATATGTAAACTCTTTGATATATCTAGGCTTATCTGTTTACTGAAATAGATGAGCCATTATATACATATATATATATATATATATATATATATATATATATATATATATATATATATATATATATATATATATTTAAAGAAAATAAAATTATTATGTGATATATAGTTATATATTATATGTAAACTGAAATAATTTCATTCTGTTTATGTTCTTCTTCTTATATGATATACATACATACAAACTTGCGAAGCAAGAGACAAAAATATAATTATTTAGTAAGCAAACATTGAACTATAAAATTTCTTTTTGCTTTGTGGCATTCTGTCATAAAAATAAATAATAATAAAATATAGATTTGTTCAAAATTGTATTAATACTTAAATCTTTGCAAAATGACGTCAAACAACAAGAGTTAACTGATATATTATGCAGAAACAACTCACAAATAGCATTTGAAATCTCAACTCTCTTTTCAGACTGGCCTAAGAGAAGAGTTTATACAGTGTCATTTTATTCGAGCATCCCTGAGTATATGCACTCCACATAGATAAGTCATAAGTAGTATCTCAACACGCTGCCTGCTTTGGCCTCCCATTAATTAGCTTTTGTCACGCCAAAGGCCACGCATTGCTCTCGCCTTTTGCAGCTTAATCCAATTATCAAGTGTTTATTAATTTGCACACATAACTTTTGGACAAATATGAGGCGCGAATACGGAAGTCGATCGCGCACATTTACGATTAAACCTATAAAAAATCATCTTCTGGCAGACGTCAGCTGCCACTTATGAATGCCAATCCAATGCATAACCGATATTAAAACCATAAAATCTGATAAAAATCGCACAGCACGAACTAGCCCGTAAAATATCATATAGATATACAATAGAAAAAGAAATCTTTAGTGCGTCTTCTCGTTAGTTCCGTGTCGAGCCGTTAATGGGCCCACCAGCTGAGTTCTAAACCGCGTCAAAGCCAATCAACGACTGATTCTAGAAACGATGTGAAGATCTTTGGACTGATTCACAATTCAAACGCCATTCGATCGAGCGATCGATTGATCGATCGCTTGGACTGACTCGCCAGTTATGCTAATTGATCCACTAGAAGTGAAACCGAAAGTTAGCCAATAAATATATATATATATAAATATGAGCTTAGATACTTGTAGATCAGGTGCTTGATATAAATTAATATTTCGCCCAAACTCTGCTGCCAGCTGGGCGCAGAGCAGCAGACAGTAGCAGCAGTCGAGTTTTATATTAATTATATATACTATATCGAGCTACATGAGAGTCTCTCAGGCTACTAATGAGAACGCCCATGAAGCAACACCTTTTTTCGGCACCTTTTTAGCACAATTTTATTAATTGATTTGTCTTTTTTTAAATTTATTTAATTTAATTTTTTATTTTAATTAATTTTATTTTAATTTTAAAATATTATGTTTATTTAGTATATTTCTTTAATATATATATTTTTAATTTTTATAGCCTGAATATATTGAAAATGGGAAATCAGGGTGTAATGATTTTTTAATTTATTATTTTTCCTTTAACTTCATTTTCTATTACTACCAATTAATTTCAGCACACTTGATGCCACTCCATTTCAGCTCATATCAGCTAATTTCGTTTGTTCGTTTCATATCATTTTGTGCCATCTCAATGTATTCCAATTTGATAGCAAATCATTTATTTTCACATCTTCATTTTGTGTCTTGAATATCAATAGCAGATGTCGCAGAGCTCTTCATAATTAATGGATTGATGCGCTGATTGATTTTAACGCCTTGAGCGATGCGGCCAAGCTGTGTGGGAACTGTTATGCATATGGAGTGGATTGATTTCTCTATCTCTGTTTATTCGTGCGTGTTTGGTTGGGTGTGGTCAAGTCGTGCAAGGTCTAGGTCGACGTGCACACCTTGAGTTGGATGCTGCACATTGAAGCCAGCTTTCTGAAATGCATCAGAGTTCAAAGTGTTTGCCGCGCTGAATGTGGGCTCCAAACCAGTTTAGGGTTCATTGAATGTGTCAATTATTTCGAATCGGCTCAATTTGGCCATCATTTAGGTTCATTAGTCCATGCCAAAGATATTCGTGTTAGGCACTCAAAGGCCGCATTTCTCAAATGCCACAAAACAGATGTTTTCTATTCGATCTCAGTAGCAAACACAAGTGAAATAAATCTACCTTTAACATTTAGCGCGCATGTTCTTTAATTGCATTTCAGATTCATTTCGAAGTACGAGACCAGTTCTCTTATTTTCTTGTCAAATTAGCGCTTTTATACCCAAATTTCTGATAGCCTTCTGGCTAATTACAGAGTTTCTAAATTAAATATATATTTCTTCAAGATCACATATAATTGCGACACTTTACAAACAGGTTTGCACCACTGTGCGGCACACCTACATACTTTCGGAGATCCACAAACGCTTATCAAATACTATGTCAACGATCCTGTGTTTGCCAGTTTTACGCATAAATATTGAACGCTTTGTCATCATAAATAAATGAATAAATATTCAGCTATGTATTATATAAGCTCAATTTCTATAAATTTATTTAGAATACTATTGAATTATCAAGCGGTGTATCATGCATAACTGAGGGGAGTCTCTGACTTGATATACTCTTTCTCCTGCAGTTAGTATGTATTTATGTAATATCTGTATATAAATAAGAATTGATCAGATCGTAGATCCATTAGCTATATAATAATTCAATGCAAAGATGAGTTAAGATGCGATAAAGAAAAACAGTTTATAAACTCATTCATCATCATGATCTAGCAAATGCTACAGCGATCTAAAATGTTTGCTCGAATATAAGTTCAAAGATCGATAACGATCTTTGCTGTTATCGATCACACATCTTTTTCGGAAGCAACTTATCTGAGGTATATTCGCAGTTCGTCATCGCTTGGTTGCACTGTTACGCGTTTCATTTCTAGAGCTGCTAATGATGAGTTAGAGCTGAGTGCTCGAAGTTCCGCTATGGCTCTGCGCGCTCAGAGAATTTTGGTTGAATTAAAATGAAGCGAAAGCTTCTTGAAACACTTGCCAGATCTGCTTATCCCAGTTTCAATTTAACTTTCGTATCACACAGACCAAGCAACGCAATCGCTGTTCAGATCGCATTCAGATCAACGTCCGTGCATATCTATATATACATATATATATATATTTACAGTTATTTGGCGCGTTCAATAATGTATTCCAATTATCAATATCGACGCCAGTTTGTCAAGGTTTGTGCGTTGCTTTGATTTGGTTTTTAGATGACTCTGCTCAACCAAGTTTCTGCCACAGTCCCGGCTCCTGTTATGGCTCTTCCTCTTTGCACTGCTGTTCGCCACCTGTGCCGCACGCCCTGCCACGCCCCATACCATCTACTACAACAATCAGCCGCCCGATGCGAATGGAAACTACAAATTCGAATTCCAGACCTCCAATGGCATCACCACCAAGGGGGCGGGCAACGAGGCTGGCGCAGTGGGCGTGGTCCAGTACGTATCTAAGGAGGGACTACCCATAACCTTCACCTACGTGGCCGACGCGAATGGCTATCAGCCGAGCGGAGATCATGCCATAGAGCATCTGGCTCGTCAGCTGGAATATATTCGCACGCATCCTTCGGTGGACGAGGTGCAATCGAGGCGTTGGTAGTGAATCGAGCATATATAATGTATATAGCAGATCTAGATAAATTGCACGGCTGTCGGCATGGGAGATAAGAACGCATTATTGTTAATATTATTGTTATAATTGTAGAGAACAGACAATTGAGATGAGAAATTGATGTTTATGGATATTGAATGCAAATCGTGAATTTCGCTTTGAGAGAAGCAGAAAACAGAATATATATAAATATATATATATATATATATATATATATATATATATTGTGTAGAATTCCAAATAATAAATATAAATATATATAACAAATTCCTGAATAATTCCATCAGCGGACAACTGAACCTTGTCCTTTAAGCCGAACCCTCTTATGAATCGCATTGGAATCTATTGAAAATGAAAGTGCTGCCAAGAGGCATATAGAGGCTGGCATACTCGTATATACCGTAATTTGAAATTAACATTTTGAAATGACGTCTTTGGCGTCATATCAATGTATTCGATTTACATATATGAATGTTTATAAAGCCACATATATGTATTTCTCTTCACTAAACGAAATCAAATGTTTTCCAGTCTTTATATATACCTTCCAGAATTCTTTATGGTTATAAGGAACTAAAACCAGTTGCCTAGCAGCTGCGGACTATTAAAAATGTTATAATGTTTTAATATTTAGACGATAAACTTAAATATATAATGTATAATTAAAGGAAAGCATCATAACTTTGTATTAAGTTAAGTTAATAACGTTTCCAGAGTTCACTGTTTGAGCTCTCCCCTGGAATGATTGACTGGAGCCTCATAACTTAACTTAACTCTTAACTTACATATGAATATGTACATACATATAGAGCGAATATATTTAAAGTTTGATAAAGATCGCATTAGCTTATAATCCAAAAATGTTTTAATTGAATGGCTTCATTTAGCATCTGATTTATGGGAACATTAAAACATCAATTAATAACATTCACTTAACATACATTAGATAAATGGCTGGCACATTTACATCTTCAATTTTTCGCCTTACCAAAAATGGCAAGTCGAACAACCTTTAGAACGACTTTCGATTCGTAACACCGAACAGAAGAGGCAGAAAAAATATTGATGGCGCTCATTTGCATGGCGATTTGGGCTAATTGAGGCCGTTGCATAATATTGACCGACTCTTGAAGCTAAATATTATGTAAGATCACAAATAAACCACAGCTGTCAAATCGAGCTTTTCATCTCAAGCCGACCAACAACAGCAACAGCAACAGCAACAACAACAACAACAACAACAAAGATGCTACGTTGCAACTGTGTAATCCCACTTAGGGCACGTCCTTGACTGAAAATGTTTGAAATGAACTTAAGCAGCTCGGTGAGAGGTCCAAGTGATTCTGTTTAGTTGCACATAAATCAACTGCTAGCTAAATTTAAACAGAGAATTGATTTTAAAAATAATAATAAATAAAACACTGCGAAACAATTATTATAAATTATTTATGAATTCCCTCTGTATTTTTATTTTTATAGTTCAACACGTTTGGATAGAAAATAAACGGCACGAAGACAGCTCACAGACTGTCGACTGTGCTGGTGTTCTAGTGGGGTATGCCTGACTAGTGGATTCCTCGGGATTTATATATATTTGCATATTTGCACTACCGGACAGACATGGCAGGCTTTTAGTTAGGTATGCCCGACTTATTAATGCTGAAATCGAACTATTTTTTCTTTAGGCTATTCAACTTCTCCTGTATCATCATCGTTAAGTGCAAGTTGATGCAAGTGAAAAGCAGGAGCAAAAATATGTGGAGTGACGTGTTCCCGTTAAACGGCTTAGCATGCACATCAGGTAGCAATGCATCACCCACTTCTTCTTCCCAGAGTTGGGGATCGTCTGTCTGTGTGGAACTGTGAACAATTTCCACTTGTGCTTTGATCTCAACCTCGCCCTCGTATCCAGTCAGTTCGCCTTCAGAAACAGACTCCTCCGGCTCGTACTCCAGCTCGGAAACGTCATTATTTTCGAATTCTTCCTCCATGCTGTTGGCTTCTATCTCTCAGTTTGGCCTTGGAATTCGTTAATAAAATTTTAAATAATTATTGAAAAATCTGGCACTTCGTAAAATTAGAAAAACTATATTAAACCTAAGGTTGCTACACATTTGTGGAGCTATGACTATAATATGTTTTTTGTTACTGGTATATTGAAAATATTGAATGATTTACATTTCAGCCGACTAGATTAAGAACTCTTCTTTCTTCCATTCCATTATTCCCCTATATCCAGCCAGGGTATCAAAGTGTGCACGCGCCAAGCCGGTTGCCAGATTCGAATCTCAAACTTTAGTGCCAACAATCTTAAGATTTATTGCTCCGAGCAGAGTAATAAAAGTGGCCACGGAAAATCAAATTTCAATGTCAACTACAACTTTATCAGCGCTGAAAACAAAGCCAAATAAACGGTGTTCAATTTACAGGCACTAAAACAGCTTTCGACTATTCGCATTTATCGAAACAAAAGAGTCTATCATAGCTCGTCGAGTTGGGTTCAATGCACGTTACAATTTGATTGAATTTCAAACTTATCTGGATCTATCAACATCTATATATGAATAACACAAATTATATATTTATATGGCTTCGCAAATGCTTGATCTGCATCTACATGCTAATGAAATTCCAAACACTTGCAAACGAAATGCGAAAAATATACAAAACAAGCTTTTGCTGTTGCTCTGTTGTTGTTTTCTCATACACAATCGGATATCTTTACATTTGTCACACATGTACACATAGATATATATATATATATATATGTATGTATACACATACATGTGTGCTTATCATTCATGAGCCGATCTTTCGCCAGCTTAGCTTGGCATTAGCTCATGTGCAGCTATTTGCATTATGAACTACTTTGGGACAGCTTTTGTTGTATAATTTTTCTTTCTTTTTATTTAATGTTTATGTTTTATAATCGCTTTCTTGTTTTTGTATATTAATTATAATTCAAGCTTCTGTTGTAATAATCTATAAACTTTCTTCTTTTTTGTGTGTGTGTGTGTTTTTTTTTTACATTTTATAGTTGATGTTTGCATTTGTTGTTGTTGTGGTTGTCTATGCTAAAACTAAGCCTAACGTGTTCTCAGCCAAAAGCAATTGCCAATTCCAGTTAGCGGGGCCAATTCTCGAGCAATTCTAAAGGGAATCGACCTTGATGACAGATGGTGTTGTTGTTGTTGTTGTCGTCAACTGGAGTGTTAATACATGAGCTACATGTATAAATGTATGTGTGTCTGCGCATGTAGGTGTTGTGTTTCCTTGTGTATATATGTGTGTGTGTTGTGTGTGTGTGAGTCTGTATATTTCGCATGTTGTGCCGAGAGTTTTGTCAGATCTCGATTTAGCAATAGTTTTGGTTTTCATCGCTCAAAACCTGAATGTAAGGAAATCCTCATTAGTAAAGATAATTTCAATTGAATATAGGATAAGGTCTCCACTGACCAGTGCTCATCGCTTGCCAGAATTGTATAGTGTTGGCGGCCCCGCTCCTAGAGCCAGTCCTAGTCCGTTTTCGTTTCGGCGAACTCTTCCAGGGCAAAGAAGCCAGCGGTGCCACCGGTGCTACTGCTGGCCGTGCTAGTGGTAACCGCGGCAGCCGAGGTGGTCACTGTCACCGGTTCGCTTGTCTGCGCCTCCTCTCCAGCCTCCTCCCGACTTGCAGCTGCGGCTTCCTTTTCTTCGGCGTTCGCTTGCGCTGCCTCCAGCACCTGCTGTTGCACCTGGACAATGGGCTGGCCGTCCTCAGTGTAGGAGACGGAGACGGGTATGCGTGTGCCATCCTCGCTAATGACATGCGGACCCTCCTCACCATCCTGGCCTTGCTGTATGATAATCTGGCCCTCGGAGTTCAGGAGCGAGGCATCGATCAGCTGCTGCTCGTTGTTGTCGCCATGGACGAGCACCATCTGGCCACTGCCATCGGTCATCATCTGCAGCGTCTCGCCCTCGAGCCCCTCGCCCGATTGCAGGACGCCCACGCTCTGGAGCAACTGCTGGATTTGCTCCGGGTCTTGTACTATGATCTGATTACCATCCGCATCGGTCAATATGTGGTTGTCCAGCTGCAGTAGGTGTCCGTTCTCATTGACAATGAACTTGATCTGGCCGCCATCCACCTGGGCCTGCATGGCCTCATCCAGCTCCATGGCCACCTGTTGTTCGCCGGCGGATGCTTCGGCTGCCTCACCATCAGCTGAGGCAGCTGCCTCTGCCTCGGCAGCTTCGTTGGCCGCTGCCTCCGACTCGGCTGCCTGCTCGGCCGTTGGCGTCTCGGCGGACTCGCGCTTATCAGCGTCGCCCTCCGCGTCGCCGGATTGCTCGGCCTCCTTGGACTTCTCCTTAGCTGCTGATTGGTCAGCCTTGGTGCCACTCTTCTCGCTCGCCTTTCCACTGCTGGCCGCATTGCCGTCAGTTGTGTCCGCTTGTCCGGCTGCCGCTGCCTCATTGTCATCGTCCAAGCTGGGCATCGAGACGGGCGCTGCATTCGATTTGCCGCCGTCAGCTGCTTTGTTGTCGTTGCTGCCTTGGGACTGTGACTCCTCCTCCTCGGCCTGGTCCAGCACGGGCATGTCGATGCTCACCGAAACGGGCGCCTGCGAGTTTGGCGAATGCTTCTCGGCCTGCTCGCCACTGGCGTCCACCTGTGGTATGGTTATGTTGAACGTGATGCCGCCGCTACCCTCCTGCGAGGTGATGACCATCTCATTCTTGCCGGTCTTCTCGCTATCGTTCTTATCCGAATGCAGTTTCTCGAACAGACTCTCAATGTCCGCCTCGGCATTCTGCTCGTTGAGCTCTTCCTTGGCTCCAGAGCCCGAATCTCCCGGCTCATCGCTGAGCAGCGCTGTCGCTGCCGAGTTGAGCGCTGTGGTGCCGCCGCCGGCAGCCGAGCTCTTCTTGTCTCGCCTATGCGTCTCCATGTGGTGATTGTAGTACGTCTCCTGGATGAAGGTCAGCGAGCAGATGCTGCACGAGAAGAATCGAATGTTATTTTCAGCCTCACCGCCGCTGGCCACAACAGTGCCGCCGGCCTGGGCCGGCACGCTATCGCTGAGCGCCTCGTCAATTGTCTCCTGCAGCAGCTTCTGCGTGTTCAAGTTCTGGCTGGCGCCGCTGGCGGCATTCAGCTTCTCAGCCTGATGCAGCTCAACGTGCTTGACCAGCAGCTCGCGCTTGGGGAACGTCATGGCGCACTGGCCACACTTGAAGTAGTTCGTCTGATGCTGCTTGGCGTGAATGGTGGCCGCTTCGCGTGTCTCGAACCGCTGCGAGCAGAGGCGGCACTTGAAGGGCTTCGGCTTGCCGCTGATGTGTTTGCGCATGTGCTCATCGAAGACGCCCTTGTCGGTCGACTTGAACTGACAGTGATTGCATGTATACAGAGCTGAGCCGGAGGCGCCAATGGACTCGGTGACGCCAGCCGCGGCCGCAGCAGCAGCAGCTGCCGCGGTCACAGGCGCTGCAGCTGCCGGTATGGTTGTGGTGCTGGTGACCAGTACATTTGTGGCATGATTGGTTTCCATGTGCTTTCGCAGGCTGGCCTCGTTGACGAAATTGATGTGGCACATCGCGCACGTGTTGTCCATGGCCGTATTATGATCCCGGACCATGTGCTGCTTCATGGCACCGAAGTGTGGGAAGATCTTGCGGCAGGTCTTGCACTGGAACGTCTGCTGCTTGCAGGTCTCGTAGTGGGTGTTAAACAGACGCATGTCCGAGGTCTTGTAATCGCACGACGTGCACTTGTAGATCTTTGTGGCCTTACGTTGCACTGGCGGATTTGTGCCGGCTACAGCGCCGCCTTGTCCACCTGTGGCCAGCTTCAGTTGCTGCGAGGCTGCAAGAGAGAATTTGTTAATAACACCGACTCGTTTGTGACCAGGCGCTCAGTTGCTCACCTGGCGTCGACTGCTGCACTAGTTTGCGTTGCCGCAGCATGTCCCCACCTCCAGTCTCCTCCAAGGAGCGATTGCCGGCACCGCTGACCATCTTTTGCATCTTGAGCGGAGGACTGGCCGCGTCTGCATGACTGCCGCCGCTATCCTCAGTGATGCCATACTTTTTGTTTAGCAAGTTCAACAGATTCGCCTTCACGCGGTCCACATCGTTCTCCAGGCGATCAAAGTAGTTGACCAGATTGGTGCAGCGCGTGCAAACGAAATCCTCATTGCACACAATCACCAAGAAGCCCTCGCCCACCAGCTGGGCCAGCTTATTCGGAAATTTGGTGGAGGTGTGCGTGGTGCACATATCCGTTACAGCCGTCTGCGTCTGGCTGGCCGGCAGCGGGTCGTCACAGACGTAACAACGTGCTGCTGCATCCGAGTCCATCATGCTTTGCTGCTGCTGCGCTGCTGCGTTCGATGCGGGCGTCGCCAGACGCGTCGTCTTCAATATGCGTGGCTGACCGGGACCGGTGACGGTGACTGCGCCGCTGCTCAGCAAATTATTGAATTTGCGGTAGGTGGCCGGGTTTAGTTGATTGTTCATTATATACGCCGCGTGTGTGCAATGTGTCTGTCTCGCGCGTGTGTGTCTGGCGTTCTGAGCGGATCTCGCTGGCTATTATTCTAGTATATATTTCTCAACTTCTTATTCTGTTTAAAAACCGCCGCATTCACTGACACATTTATTTTCTGAGGCGAGCACTGTTTGAAGCACTTCACAATATGCACTTTGGGCAATCGCTATATTCTTTTTTTCTGTCTGGGATTATGTTGTGCGGGAAGCGGACAACAATTTGTTTAGGTTTTCATGAAAGTTTGTATACCGCGGCGTCACTTTCGACTGTACTTAAGTCTAGATGGACTGGAGTATTATTTAGGGTTAAATGCTGATGAGCTGCAGTGCGCAATGTTGTTGTCTCGCTTCAACGCACGCAATCGGCCTGCTGTTTGCCGATGCGATAGTCGGCCGTCTTTATTACACATTGCGGAAATGGCGGCCGTGTGGGTAGGCATACACGCTCCAACAAGAACGTCCAACCACAATTGACGTGTACCGCGCATCATACAAGATTGTTAAACGTATTTACTTCATTTTTGAGTGTGTAAGATATGACGCATATTGTTTGAATTTATATAAAATATTTATTTTCAAAATAAAAATGTTGTTTAGTGTTATTTGTGCAGCTTAGTAAATTATGCATGTTCATCAATCTCGCATTGCAGTTGTCTTCAGACCATTAGTGGCTTCCATTTAGTACCTCCAGCTAACTGCAGATGGCGCTTAATGCGCGCAATATTCAAAACTGTTTCGACTGTGCTGCAATTTAGAATTTATGGCTGACAAATATCTTTACAATACGAACATTCCTAATGGGGCGATAAGATTCCACGGCGATTTGTTATATATGTTCAGCACGATTTTTCGCGCCCGAAGAACAGTTTATGCGGATGGCAAATGTGGTAAATGCGGGTGCAAGAGATACGGTGTTTGGCAATATTGAGGCTCGCGTTATCAGTAACCTCCGTTCACCGATAATAATAATAATGGTATACATAAATGTATATATATATATAATTTGGTAACGGCGCCCGTGGCCAAAAAGACGTATTTTCAGTTGGCAAACGATACGAAAAGCGAACGCATATCAGCGTATAAAGTCGAACATTTGAAAATAAAAGTGTGCTCAGACAGTTCTCTATTGGCCAGTTCTGGTTATAGCTGCTGCTGTTGTTATTGTTGCATAGTGTTGTTGTTGTTGTTATTGCTGGCGTATTCAAAGTGTTATCGTAAACTAAGCGAGTTGCAAAAACAAATTGAAAATCGCTGAAATTAATTGGCCCATGTTACGGGCTCGCAACGATTTCCATTCAGCGCGTCCGGCTGATTTAGTTGTGTAAAGCACCTCGCAAACGTCGATTGTGCGAATAATCATAGTGCGGACATTTATTGTAGGCAGTCAATCACGATGTACGGGCGTCCAGCCATGGGCATTAAGAACTTTGATTCCCTGAAAACCTGGGCCAACTGGGCAGGTGCTCTCGGTGTGGTGAGTAACTGATCCAACGTTTTTATCTCGGTTTGACCTCATTCCAGCATACGATAAGAGTGGCATCTACGGGCCAGCTGGTGCACTCACAGCTACAGCTTGCACAGTTTCAATTTTGTACCTGAATTGAAGAGCCATCAAGCAGGAAGCACAAATTTTCCAATTGATCAGCTGCGCGTAATCAATCACAGCCGTTATCGAAACCTGATTCACTTAACTGCACACAAAAAATAAGCTACATAATGCCCCATTGACGTGTGTCAACAAACAAGCTGTTCTCCTCTCTCCCTCTCTGAGTGTTTCACTCTCTAATTGTCTCACTCTCTCACCTGTCTCACCTGCTTATTATAGGTGCAAGCTGTCATTTGGATAGGCCTGACGATAACGGCAATCATTGCATATACCTGCAACATATACATCGCGCAGAGCATGAACTATGGCAACTTCGTAAAGTTCATCTTCTTCGATGTCTACTTCCATGGCAGCTGCAAGATGTCCCTGGAAGCCTACCAGAACTACAATCGTACCATGATCAACAGCGTTGATACCGTCTTCGATCCCACTCAGCTGCTCGTCTGGGACTGCGTGTACCTTGGCCTGTCGGCCTGCTGGTTCATTGTGTCCGTCCTGCTCTTAACAGGTGAGTGAAGCCACCGCTTTCGAATATATATATATATATACATATATAGATATATCATATTTGTATCTCTTCATATTTTGCTTTTGATTTAAATTAAATCATCGCTGACGGAAATTGCAATTTCATTACTTCGGGTGATTCACGTAACGCGGCATTTCAATAAAGTTAAATTTTCTTTTATCACTATCTGGCGTCATTTCAATAACATTTTTATGCTCAGGCTACTAAGACCAAAGATAAAATCAAAAGCCTCGTTACTAATAAATATGACTGCTATAGCTTAGTGAGAGCGTGACTAAGAGATACCCCTCATCTCAGAGTCGACAAAGGTTTACAAGTTTCTCAGGCTTAGTGAGCAATTTTACTTTATAGTTTATACTTTATATTTATCATTTTAGATTTGGAAATTGTATATGAGAAAAGTCAGCCAGATATGCATGAGATAAGACAGCGCAAGACTCACTTCGGATAATGTACAATCCATGCATATATCTTGTAATATGACAGTAATATGCCCTCTTTCTGTGCTCCAGTTTGTGCAGGGTATACTGAAACGTAGCAAGGCGAACGATTGGTTTGTTTGCTGATTTATTTCGTTGTATTTAATATATGTGTTGTTGTGTAATAAACGATGAGGCTTCTTCTTCACATTCCCCTGATTAGGTATAAAATCAAACACATACACATTGCTAGGGATATATTCCTTCCATGTCAAAGTCGAGTATTTGCTGTCACCCATCAGTGATTACTGCACTAATTGTCCACTTGATAGATGAGCTCAAGCTGATTCGCTCAATTTTAATATTATTTCTTCATTTTCACCCGTTTTACAGCACTGAAGAAGGATAGTGTGCAGCAGACGTTGAGTGTGATCTACAGCTGGGCATTCTTTGTGGGCGCCATCTGTGCCATGGACCTGGTGGCCGGCGTCATCTTCGGCGTTGACTTCAGTCGCTTCCATGCGCGGGCGTCCGATTTCAATGCGAACAGCATCAACTCCGGCTACGTGGATCCCAATGCGCCGCAACTTTTAGCTGGGGGCGTGGCGGCCATGTCAATGATGCTGATCGCGTTTAAGGGCTTCATCATGTGGCTGATTAACGTGTATTTGCTCAGCTATCTGCTGGCACGAGCTGTGCAAATTACCCAAGATAACGACGGTTCGGTAAGTGACATCATCTGACTCAGTGGCTCATTGCTCTTGTAATTGGGTTGCCATAAATCAAGCCAAACCCAGTTGTCAGCCCGCCCACCTGGCCACTAAGATCAATGAGCTATGCAGACATATGACCCTCTTGTGTGGTATGTAAGCGACAAATTCATTTTCGGTACCTGCGATGACTACGCCGTGCGCCTACGACACGTCTATAGTTAGAGTTCTGCGTATATACTGCGCACCCCAAGGCTTATCAGTTGGCAGCGTCCAGTAGTCGATAAATTGACTTACCCGCACACGCTGATAAGTAATGGGAATTTTCGCCTTGTCGCCTTGTAGGCGAAGAGCCGGTTAGGAAGCAACTGCCAATATGCGCTGTAAATCTCATGAGAGCGCTCTCCCACTGTCTCTCCAATTTCAAGAGAGGTTTTTACGCCCCAAAGCTGAGTATACATCTGTACGTAGTATGCCTCTCTCCCTGTCTGTCTCTCCGTCTCTCTGCCTAACAAAAGCAACTGTAGAAGATCATTTGGTATTTATATTCAAGTACACCGAAGCTAGAGTGCTTGAAGCAGCAGAGAGGGCTCCCATTGGTCACTTAAGGCTCGACTGCAACGAACCCTCCTGGCGCCCACTGAGCGCGACTCAGTGCCTGAGTGAAAGTCGCCCTATATAAAGGGCACCAGCTGCAGCATTACTTCAGTCGCCCAGGCCTGGTGGGGGTCAGTCGTGCAGTGCAGCCAAGTGAAGTGAAGTGTGTGTAAATATTTAATGACCGTTTAGCTAAGCATTAAAGACTTGGAGGAAATACTTGGAGGAAATATTTAGAAGAAATACTTAGAGGAAACACTTAGAAGAATAACGTAGAGGAAATACTTGGAGGAAATACTTGCAGGAAATTCTTAGCGGAAATACCTAGAAGAATAACGTAAAGGAAATACTTGGAGGAAATACTTAGAAGAATTACTTAGTGAAAATACAGGAGGAAACATGTGGCGGAAATACTTAGAATAGAAGAATAGCTTAGAGAAAATACTTATATTACTTATAAATTATTTATTGAGAATTTGGAAAGGAAATTTATGTTCTAGACATATGTCCGGATTATGTTCTCTTCGCATCTTTCCCACAACCAAACAAGAAAGTAGAAAATTAAAATTTGTTATTTTATTTGCAGGACACGCTCTTCATGCCACGCAAAGACTCCAACGATATACTCAGCAGCAGACCACCAATTCGCGCCTACGAAGAAGAGAAGTAAGTCTGCGTTTTAAATCAGTCTTCTCTTTCTCTAAAGATGCCCTTTATTTCAATATAGATTGGAGGTGCAGGCATATACCAATGATGCATACATACCGGAGACTCGCTCCACGGCGGAGACCATTGAGGTGAACGAGGAGGCCATAGTTCGTGCTGCTCATATGTCCCGTGATGCGAATCTGATGGATCGTCGCTTCCGCAACATTGATGCCTTCCAGCAGTATCCGGCGCCCAACCCGAACAACCGACCTGTGCGACAGTCCTCGCAGGGTCCTGTCCAGGAGACAATAGTCATGGCTTCCACCGGTTTCCCCATGCCCGACTATTCGCCGCAGCCCAGTCCCAATCCCAATGGCATACTGCGTCGCAATCAGTACTAAATGTGTGCCAAGGCATTTCTACATAAACTAATCCATATAATTCTCAAATATTTAACGCCCCCGCCCCCGCCGCCGACATCGGCTTCGTTACACAAGTAAAGCCAACAAAGAAGTAAAGCAGCTAAAATTAAGTAAGACAAAATTTACTTGGCGCCAATTGTAGTTTTTATCAGAGTATTATGTTCTATTTATTTACGGTCAACTAACAATAGATGTATATATATCATTATCTGTGAATACAATATTTACAATATATACATATTTATACTTATTTGCACACACAGTATAATTAAATGTGTTTGATTTTTATTCCACTGCTGATAAGAGGACGAACTAATGTTAAAAATGTCCGGTCTATTGAATCATGCACCCCAGCAACGAATTTGAGGAGATTGTCGAATGTGCAACGTCATTAAATAACTTGATCTATTTTTGCAATTATGAATTTAGCCCCAGAAGCAATATGCTTTCGATTATTCTAGCTTCCCTGCCAATATACAAAATATTCTTAGGCCACACAAAATATTGATACCCTTGGCTTTACATAGCTCATGTTGCTTAATTTAGAGATATTTTTTAATGCTAAACAAAAAATTAATACAATAGGTATTAATAAATTTAAATTTTGCGCCACAAATGAATGTCTATCGATTACTCCAACAGCGTTGCATACATACTAAATTCTCAGAAAATAAGGAGCATTATGCGCTTACGTTGCTCATACTTGCGCTTGCGTGGCGCAGTTCGAGCCATCCATCTACCGCAGGTCAATCGAAAGTTCATAAAAATAATTCATAATATTGATAAGCCGGTCGAATTTGATGACAGAATTTGACTTAAAGCGTTGTTGTTGAGCGTAAAACGTAGTACGCTGTCTGAATACAGCTCATTTCATTTTGAAACGTGCTCGGGGCAATAACGTGCCGTGGAAAATCGTAGAGCAAATATAATTATATATATAACTATTCACATTTAATAATTTTCAAACGAAAATGGTTTTCATAACAAAATTCGCTCGCGTTGGTGTACAGATGGCTCGTCAGGTGCGTGCCATGCCTCTTGCGGCAGCACAGTGGCGCAGTTTCCATGTCAGCTGCATCCTCGACAATGGTAAGAAAATGGCTTTATGCAATCACATGCAAGAAACACAACAATGGTTTGAAAGCCACTGGTAGCGCGTCAGCTGTAAGCACAGCAGGTATTAATAGGTAGTCTATCTTGCAGAGCGACGATTCACAGATAAACACGAATGGGTCGAGATGGTAGACGACAACAAAGCCATTGTGGGCATCTCCAGCTATGCACAGGAGGCGTTAGGAGATGTTGTGTTTGCCCAGTTGCCCGAACCGGGCACTGAACTGAAGAAGGACGATGAATGTGGTGCTCTGGAGAGCGTTAAGGCGGCCAGCGAGGTTTACTCGCCCGTCAGCGGCAAGGTGACAGAAAAGAATGGCGATGTCGAGAATACACCAGCCCTGGTCAACAGCAGTTGCTACGAGAAAGGTGACTTATTCGTTGCATTCACAATTGCGAAGTCCGCTAACAAACTTTCCTTATGTAGGCTGGCTGTTCAAGGTAGAGATCAAAGATGCCGCGGAAATAAAGAAACTCATGACTGAGGAGCAGTACAAAGACTTTCTTAGCAACAGTGCCGATCACTAGTCAGTTACGGGATAATTTCACGTAGATAAAACACCCTGTAAACACATACATAATTCACAATCTGCCTGAAACTCATATAATCACCAAATACACAAATATCCACAAATTGGATTTCGTTACGCTCTAAGAATAAACTGAAAAGCCAAATATTACACTCGAAACAATCACAATCGCAATCACAAAATGACCCAAGGGTGGCATTTCACCATCGCTGCTCCCCAACATCGCAACCCCCCCCATGGAATCACTACGGCTGTGACTGATAAGACAGTCGAACCGAGAGCATCATAGTGAGAGCGAGAGTAACGGTGTGCGCTCTTAGCGTGTGAGTGGGCTCTTATCAAAAAACCACTCAAAATCCACTCAATGTTAGATCAGTGCCAAACGGCGTGGCGTTGGCTGAGCGGAAATGGCCGCTGCAGCAGCAGCATGTAACAAGACCTGTTGCTGAGGCTGCGATTATCACCTGATTACGTTCGGTGGCAGACGACGCACTAGATCAGCAAGGCAAAACACACACCCTTAAGCCAGGCGTGGAAATGTACGTACCGTTATGCGGTGGTGATAAGGACTGATGGGCAGGTCGAGCGTCTGCCAGTGTCAGCCCACAAAAACAGATGCTGATAAGTTCGCCTAGTTTGAACTTGACTGCGCGAGAAAGGTTCTCGGCGCGCGCTAAAAGCTCGTCGGGCGAAAGCTCTCGGCATGGCAAAAAGCTTGATATCGGGCCAGCGATGTGCTCAGTGCTCAAATTGAACTCGGACCGTGCGGTACAAGAAGTCGTGCGCTGCGGGTAGTAGTTGAACAAACACACACGAACAAACAAATATATATATAAACATATATACAAGCGGAGACACATACACGCACACATTGTTAGTCAAGGGCCTAACAAACTGACTGTTAATACAAGGGGCACAGTGACAAGTTGCATGAGCTAAGGATAATTGTCATAGATTCGCAGAGCCTACCAAGTGGAACAAAAGATACAACAGTCGCAAAATGCCAACAGAAAAATCAATATTCAATCCGAATCCGGCGATTAGCCGTAATGCCTACATATCCAGCTTTGACGAATATACAAAATTCTATAAGGAGTCCTTGGACAATCCCGCTGAGTTTTGGTCTCGCGTAGCGAAACAATTTCACTGGGAGACGCCAGCGGATCCCTCCAAATTCATGCAATACAATTTCAATATCTCCAAAGGACCCATTTCCATAAAATGGATGGAAGGCGCCTCGACCAATATTTGCTACAATCTGCTCGATCGAAATGTTCGCAACGGGCTGGGCGATCAAATAGCCTACTACTGGTAAGTTTGAAAACAAATGTTGGCCCATTGGCCAGGTCGCGTGAAAACAAAAGTAAACGTAAAGGATAACTACGTATTGATTTTTTTATTCATGCTTTTGCTGTTACGAAACGCGCTCGTGACGTAGGCCAAGTGCTGCCTGCCACCCAGCGTGGTGGCACTCGCCTCCTGCCTTTACCTACCCTTGATTCGCCTGTAGTGCGCAGGCACGAGACGAAGCGAACAGATGTTCGCCGTTAACTTAGGCAGAGGCAGAGGCGGAGGCAGCGGCAGTGGAAGTGGCCGAGCAGCGACGGAGTAACCGTAACTTTGCCTTTTGGCAACTCTTGCTCTCTCACTCACTCAGTTTCTCTTTCAACGACAAGGCATTCCCGCTCTTTACGGGTTGACAGCTGACTGAATATTGCGAATTCATTAGTTGAAGCTACTACAGCGCCTACTTCTCGGGAAGGTCAATGCCAGAGCTCTGCGCGCAGGTATATCGATATTGTATGTAGTATATAATATTTGAGTTGTAAATAGCAAAGTTTACTAGTATTCTTCTCCAAGTTTACTTAGTTTTCTTCAAATATTTAACACCCTGCCTCGCCTATTGGCAAACAACGAGTGTATATAAATACTTCAAAAAATTCAATTGAAATACAATCTAGACGTAATATGAAAGTTTCCCATCGTTTCGATTTCTAATCGAATTGATTTATTTTGTATTTTATCAATGCCTAATTACTGAATCAGGTGCTACAATTGATTCGACGAGTGTTCTTCAAAAGTCACAAATACCCTCAGATCGTAATCGATTACGTCTTATTGCGTCTTTTCCGTTTGTTTTTCTTTTTCATATGTTTTTGTGGAATATTTTATGTCTTGCAGGTTATCGTTCACAAAGTTCAAATCAATCCCGACATAAGAAAAAAATAAAAAAATCTTTAACTAATGTTAATTTTTTCTAATCTCGGGTTATCAATGAGTTCAACGTAGTTCCGCAGACGCGTGCGAAAAGAAATGCAAATCGTAATATATATTTATAGAGCATAGGAAATCAGGTATATACAGACATACACTCAGACATTGGTGGAGCAGAGCTTGGCAAGGTCAAACTAGGAATGTTTCTGAAAACATAAGGCTCAAATCCCAAATACATACGCTCATCGGTGAGATAAGATAAAGCGCGTAATAACCAACAATTAACAACAACAAAAGAGAAGAAAATATAGATAATACTCAGACGAAGCAATAAAGTTAAAAACCAAAGCGAAATCTCTTTTTGTTTCTTTCAACTTTTAGTGTGCCATAAAATATATAATATTAGATTCCAATACATGCACACGTGTGCCCATTGATATTGTCAGTTTTATATAAGCGGGTGATTAGCACGAAGCGCTCAAATTGTTTATTCAAATTGAATTCGATGCGAACGCAGCAAAACAATACAAAATCAAATCAAATATTTCGCGCCTTAATGTGTGTCACAACGTCTGGCAATGGGCAAGTGGCGACACACAGAAAGAAGAGGTAAACGAAGAGCGAGAAACAATGCCAGTGTCAAAAGTTTAAAGATACAGGGCGAACTTCAAAGCGCAGCCTCCGCTCTGCAGGTCACAACGCTTCCTACTCACAGTTTTGGCAGCACTGTGCGGCCCACGAAAATCACGCGATCACATCGTCCGATTACTCACAGCCAATCACAATCGCATAGAGAGAATTCGTAGGCATTCACACATGCGCTAAACCGGCTAAAAAGTGTGCGTGTGTGAGTGTGTGCGTGTGTAAAAGAAACGAAAATGTTGTGTTAGTGCTGACATAAACTGAAGCGCAAGCGAAAGGGCAAGTACTACAGCAACAACAACAACATTAATTGGGCAATCGTACACACACATATGCACACACACATATACATATGTATTTGTGTTTGTTTGTTTGCTTTTGTCCCCTTTCGCCCACGTTTCTTATCACTTTTCGCAACAGTGCGCATTTGTAATTGGTATCAAAATGTTGATGTGCCCCCATTATAGTAGAAAACTCTCTGTGTACTTTACCCTCCACACTCCACTTTTTTTTATCACATAAACAAAATGCTTGGACGTTAAAGCATCTGATAGGTACGCTGGCTTGTCAAAAATCATACGACGTTGCTCCCAAACTGTAGGGCAGAGCGGCCAACCGGCCAACCGGCCAGTCTGCAAAAGCAAAACATATAATCCAGGCGAGAATAAGCTAACTTGAAATTCTTCACGCCAACAACAAATGAAAACATTCGATGCGATTTGTTTTATGCCTCTTTAGTGTTCTGTTTTTGTTTAGATTTCAGACACGCGAATCAACAGCCGCTTACGCTTACTATTAACGTTTTTGTTGTTGTTGCTGTTGCCGGCTGCCGCAGCTCCTCACATGATTCTACTTGCCTGCATGCGATTCTTCCCAACACAAAATATACGAGCATTTTTTTTTTTTTTTTATTTTTAATTTTGAATTTGCGATAAGGGAGGTGGGCCACGCGTCTGTCTGCTTCCAATGAATGGCCCCGACGTCGGTCAAGATCATGAGCTGTTGCCGTCTTTGAATTGGTTTCCAGGCAATGTGCATGACTAGCCAGTAAGTGATTAGCTGGAAGATAGTCTATCGACAAGGGGAGCGTAACAGTTGCTTATGAAAGGTGGAAAACATTTCGGCGCAAGCATTGAAAATATCACACCATAGACCGACCGACCGGCCAACACTCATAATTAGTCATTTGCAGAGAATGCTCTCAACAGTTTGACAAGTGTCGAAGTAAGTGATGTACTAAGTGTGAGCAGTACTTGCTAAACTACACACAAAGAAAACATAAGGGAGAGGGAGAGAGCTTGCCCTTGATTTAAGCATAGGCTCACTTAACAGCGCTGTTAGCTTTAACAGTCGCTGTTATTAATCATACTGCTGTTGTTGTTGCTGCTCGCAGTTTATCAAGCCGATTTTATTGTTTTGGTTTTTGATATATTTTTAACATCTTACTAATTAAATACCATTTCACATGCGTTGAAAATTATTTCGCTAGGTTTCAGTAGCGGCTATCGGGCCTCTACGTACATACATATATAGGCCAAGTCATAGCATATACGAGAAAAAAGTGTACTTTGTACCGCACTGCCGATGATAGCTGTGCTAAAATAGCTTTGTATACGTCATGATTGCGATCAACTAACTTATGTATGTATTTCCTGAACGGCATCTGACTCTTATCGTTCGATATGACAAAGCGATGGGATACCCCCTCCCCCACCTCCATTATTAATATTTAGTCACTAATTTACGACTTTTGTATGACATTTGAGTCATTTAAACGGTTATTTTATTTGGGTATTGTGTTCTACTGCACGTCGATACGTCTAGCACTATGACAGTTGACCTAGACCAAGACCCGTAACCGTAGAGGTTCGACTAGCTTTCCCTATTGCCGCCTGTCCTTGAGCAAATATGTGGATATATATGTATATACGTCACGATTTTGCAATCGATTGTGCATTGCGTTTTGTTGTTAAATTTATGCATTTTGTATTTGGGTGCAATTAATTCTACCCAGACAGTTGAATGAATAACAGTGTGCTCTAAAAGTATGTTAATTAACAACCGATTTTGGACTAGAAATTTGTTTGAAATTATAATTATTTATAATTTGTAGATGTGTTGTGTTGGTAAAGTTCAAGAGTTGCAACTCTATTAAAGAGAACTTACAAAAATAAAAATATTTAAAAATATAATATCAATTAATATATTATAATATTATTATCAATGATCACTGGATAGTTAATTCTAAGTTTATAATGCATAAATTTAAATATTTATAGATAATGTGAAATTTGACTTTAACCAAAATTATCTTATGATAGGCTATTGATTTCCCTTTACTTTATTTTTCGTAAACGAAAATTTGATTCTCAGAATGGGAAATCTTTGTTAGTCATATTCCCCTTTGGGAATATTTTCATATGTTTTGTTTTGTTGTTTTGCAATATAATTTCTTAATATCACCAATTCATAATTATTTATACTCGTCTATGTATAGAGCATTCTCTCTTTGCAGTCAAGATTTTTGTCCCGTAGGTATACTTAATTTGTAGACTGTTGAATATTATATACATATATATATATATTATATATGTACAATGCAGTGTATAGGGAGACTATGCAGCTGTCTCTTTTTGTGGTCGGTTATTGGCTTTTGTTGCCAAGTTGAGAATCAAAGAAGAAAAAAAAGGAAAAGGCGCAGCTCGGCTGGCAACTAGGGGCGGTAGGGGGCAGCTGAGGCAGGCAGCTTATCAAATCATCAAATTATGTTGCTAATTCAAATGAAATAGCTAGCGACAATTAGGAAGCATCAAATTGCAGTAAGTGATCCAATTGAGGTGCTGCGTGGGTGCTTAAATAGGTATCCACTTAGCTCTAGACAGGCAGCGTCTCTCTCTCTCTCTCTCCCTCTCACTCTCTCTCTCTCTATTTCTCCTTCACATTCTCTTCTGGTTGGGCAGGTTGCCAAAGTAGATACATTATTAATTTCCGCATTTATTTCTCATTGTCTTCCAGGGAGGGCAATCACCCAGATGACTATTCGCGTGGTCTCACCTACCGCAAGCTGCTGGAGGAGGTCTGCCGCTTCGCCAATGTGCTGAAGGATCATGGCATTCAGAAGGGTGATCGCGTCTCCATTTATATGCCCATGATTCTGGAGCTGCCCATTGCGATGTTGGCTTGTGCTCGCATCGGTGCCGTGCACTCGATTGTCTTTGCCGGATTCTCGTCGGATTCCTTGGCGGAACGCATGTTCGATTGCAAGGCCAAGCTGCTGATCACGGCCGATGGCGCATGGCGTGGCGAGAAGCCGCTTTACCTGAAGGCTTTGTGCGACACGGCGTTGGAGAAGGTGGAGGAGATGGGCCACTCCGTGGAGAAGTGCATTGTGGTGTCGCATCTGAAGCGCGTGACGCCCTGCCAGGACAATCATGTGGACCAGGACATACCCTGGACCGATGACCGCGACTACTGGTGGCACGAGGAAATGGAGGATAAGGAGCCCGCCTGCTATCCAGAATGGATGGATGCCGAGGATCCCTTGTTCATGCTCTACACGAGCGGCTCCACGGGCAAGCCCAAGGGCGTGCTCCATACCACGGCTGGCTATCTGCTCTATGCGGCCACCACGTTCAAGATCGTCTTTGACTACAAGCCCGGGGACATCTACTGGTGCACTGCCGACGTGGGCTGGATCACCGGACACACCTATGTGGTTTACGGCCCACTGGCCAATGGCGCCACCTCCATTATCGTGCGTACTGCAATTATACGCCAATGCTTATTCAATTACTAACTATTTTTGCTTTGCTTGCAGTTCGAGGGCACGCCCTTCTTCCCGGGTAACGATCGCTACTGGAGCGTCATAGACAAGTACAAGGTCACCCAGTTCTACACGGCGCCCACGGCCATACGCGCGCTCATGAAGTTCGGCGAGGCGCCAGTGCTCAAGCACAATTTAAGCGGACTCAAGTGGGTTTACCTCGCTAATCCAAATCAAATTTAAAGCTAATGCGTCTCTCTCCCTCTCTCTCACTCCTCTCGTCTTAGGGTCTTGGGCAGCGTTGGTGAGCCCATCAATCCAGAGGCTTGGCTTTGGTACTATCGCAACATTGGCAAGGAGCAGTGCTCCATTGTGGATACATTCTGGCAGACGGAAACTGGGGGACATGTTATAACGCCTCTACCTGGAGCCACGCCCATGAAACCAGGCTCTGCGGTAAGCGAATCAATAGCTGTGAATCAGTAGGCCATTTTGTAATACGATTTCATTTTCGCAGTCTTTTCCGTTCTTTGGCGTCAAGCCCACTCTGCTGGATGAGTGTGGCATTGAGATTAAGGGCGAGGGCGAGGGCTACCTGGTATTCTCGCAGCCCTGGCCAGGCATGATGCGCACGCTGTACAACAACCATGAGCGTTTCGAGGACACCTACTTCTCCAAGTTCCCAGGCTACTATTGCACTGGAGATGGTGCGTATAGCTACACCATCTGTCCATATCCAAATAGCTAACTAATCAGTCTTTTGCAGGCGCCCGTCGCGATGCCGATGGTTATTTGTGGATCACTGGTCGCGTGGACGACATGTTGAATGTCTCTGGCCATCTGATGTCCACTGCCGAGGTGGAGTCTGTGCTTACGGAGCATCCGCGTGTTGCCGAATCGGCTGTGGTGTCTCGCCCGCATCCGGTGAAGGGCGAATGCCTCTACTGCTTTATCACGCCCAATGAAAACGAGACGTTCGACCAAAAACTGATCGCTGATCTGAAGAAGATGGTGCGTGATCGGATCGGACCCTTTGCCATGCCAGACGTTATACAAAATGCGCCAGGCTTGCCCAAGACACGTTCCGGCAAGATTATGCGCCGTGTGCTGCGCAAGATTGCCGTCAACGATCGCAATGTGGGCGACACGTCCACGCTGGCCGACGAGCAGATTGTGGAGCAGCTGTTTGCCAATCGACCCGTAGAGGCAAAATAGACGGACCCATTGATGCAGTTACTCTTCGCTTATCGAATGACCTGGCTGCTCTGTAAACCTTTACCTAGCTATAGGCTAACAGTTGATCAGCTTCTAACCACATGAATCTTGTAAATCTCCTCCCCCATATATTATCTATGTTTAACGTTTAATTGTTGGCCCCCGCCCGCCCCCTGCAAGCCGGGCTTACAGATTCCACTTAGTTCGTAAGCTGTGTGCGTAAGTAATGGTTCATCATGCACTCGGATACAAATACGAACTGCACTCGTTATTTTCTACATACATACATATATATGTCTATATACATATATGTGTGGATTTTCGATTCTGTATCGTATGTGTCCTTATATTCTGTAGTTAATATTATACACTGAGCACGCACATTTTTCCAGTTCTTTTGTTTCTTTGTTGTAGTCTTAGATTAAGTTCTTGCTAAATTCGTTGTGATACAAATTTAATTATATATTGATTATGTATGTATTTTTAGTAGAATTGATATAACAAAATATATACACGATTCCAGTAATACCCATAAACAAAGACAACACACAATTACACAATTTTGATTTGGTCTTGTAGTTTTTCGCACTCTTATATATATATATATATTTTTTTTTTTTTTTTTAAGTTGAGTTCGATCTCCAGTCGCTTACAGCACCAGCCTAGCGCAGCAAGGAACACGTAAGTCCGGATCATAGATATATACATAATTAGATATATATTTGTGTTGATATTTACTAGACGTTCGAAACGTTTGTTAGCTTTTAAGATTGGGAACGAAACATATCAGTGTTGCATAAAGCTTATCAGCATTCCTATATATATTTACTTGATATGCATATTTACATATAAATATCGTAACCGCAACAGAAACATATCATTGAACGAAACTGCTGCTAAACTCAAAATTTATATAAAATATTTACATTATATAGCATATACTTATATATAGATATATATATGCCATTGTTAGTCGCGTTTGCCCCGATGCTCAGAGTTATCTATCGCAACTGAAGAATCAGGCAATCAGACCATAGTAAGTATTTGTTATTTATAGTTATCAACGTTGGGCGAGAGAGTCGAAAGAGATTTGAATGGAACGTAGTGCTTCTTAATCTAAATGGAGGGTCGTCCCGGCAGCGGCCCTGTCCGATTGTATAAAGTTGATTAGCTTTAGAGCGTGTGTCGATGCGAAAAGAACTTACATTACTTAGCCCTGATATATATGATGTACATACATATTTACTATATCTATATATATATTTATTTATCGAATCATATATACATTTATGTGTATAATAAAGTTTATTGTTTCAATGTGTTTCAATGCAATTTCGAGTTCTCTAATCTAGGGAAAGAAGAGACCTTGCTCGAGGTCCTTCAGAGAGTTGCGCATTGAGAATCGGATCTGAGTCCCCGCCTGGTCAGCAAGAGAGCCTGGACTTAAACTTCTAGATTAGAAGTTGATTCTAAATATCTAAATTAGCTAATGTTCTATTCTCCATCGATCCATTGTTCAAATGCAAGCCCTTCTTAGAACTGTGTACATGCCTTGCTTTGGTAGGCAATTCTCTCAGGTGGATGTCGATCTGGCCTGTAGACTAGTCTCGGAGCTGACCAAGGAAGCTGGCAAGGTAGGAAGTTAACTGGAACGACTATGCCAAGCCATTGTTATCCATGCGATTTATCTGCAGATAATGCTGCGGGCTCAAGAACAGAAGCCCGAGTACACGGCAAAGGCACATGAGCGCGATGTGGTCACTAAGTCGGACCGGGATGTAGAGCGCTTGCTGGTGAAAGGCATAAGGGAGGTGTTTCCCGACCACGAGATCATTGCCGAGGAGGGCACAGAAGGCACGGCCAAGAGCTGGGTGCTCACTGGTGCGCCCACCTGGATCATTGATCCAATCGATGGCACAACTAACTTTGTGCACGGCTTTCCCAATTTCTGCACCTCAATTGCTTTGTATGTGGAAAAGAAAAGTGTGCTAGGTTGGATAGAGAATCCAATGCTGAGGCAAAGCTACGTCACACGACTCGGCAAAGGGGTTTACTTCAATGGGCAGCCGATGCGCGTGAGCGGGCAGCGGGAGCTGAGGAACTCGCTCGTCTATATGGAGTGCTCCATCAAGAGCCACGAAGATGTTGATAATGTGAGCTTGAAGAATATATTTAGGCTGGGGCCCACGGCGCACGGGTGAGTGGATAATTTTGAGAGTCGGAGTCCGTTGATCCGAATGGGCTCATCCTTAGCATACGCACCATGGGCTCAACAGCGCTCAACTTGGCCCAGGTGGCCGTTGGAGCCTGTGATGCCTATCTCCACTGCGGCTCTCACGTCTGGGATTGGGCTGCAGGCGTGCCGATGGTGCAGGAGGCGGGCGGCATTGTCATCGATCCCTGCGGCGGCCCCTTCGACATTTATGCGCGTCGCATGCTGGCAGCGGCCACGCCCGAGCTAGCCTACCAAATAGTGCCCTTGATAAAGCAACTGTTTCCCAAACCCCGAGACGATGAGACGCAGTAGACTGGAAAATGAAAACGTTTGCATGAGTAGGCTTCAGATCAGATAGGGACCAGTTCGGCACTTGGAATACAAATTTTCATTTCAAATTTTGAAGTGTGAGAAAACAGGCAGATGCAGAGCATTAGTAGGAGAGTTTCGGCAATCAGCAGCAGCCGTGGTCTGCTTGCCACTATCGCCAACCATATTCCTCACTTGTGGATCAAACTCAATGCTATTGCATCTGACAAATGCCGCTTACCACTGAAAAGGCCATTGAATCAGGGAACATGGCGTCTGAGGGCGATGCACAGCCACGCGAGCTTGGCATCCGTGAGTTCAGATCGGAAGCGCAGACTGGTTGAGAGTACATCGAAGACATATCCATTGAATAAGTGAGTAGATGTTCCATCGGAACGCACGGAATGCTAATCGTAAGCTCATGCTCGTCCAGTTTTAGAAGCGAAATAAAAGGGAATATGTTTAATGCTGCAGCAACTCCAAGCATCGGGTCGACTAGTAACCAGCTTCCAGGCAACTGGGGCAATTCATTCGGAGTGCTGCCAAACCTATTCCAGCATGGAGTCGCTTCGGACTCGAACACACAAAGCAATGGCATAGATATAAAAAATATGATGGACTTAGGCGCCGAGGAACTCGAATCTATTGATGAGGTGATTAAAAATGCCCAAGAGTAAGTCCTTCAAAGCGTTTTATTGAGAGAGCAGTAAAGTCATTCCTCAATTCCCATTGATTACTAGATTGCGTAGGCTGGGCAGAAAATATTTGATCAGATGTAAGAAGTCAGGGGAGATTAAGTCGGGCCTATATGAGCTTGGCTGCCAGGCGTGGCACGTGGGCACGGCAATTCTGTTTTTGAACCAGGACCACAGAGCGCATATGCTGCTGTCCTATTCAATGAGGAGGTGGGCAGATCAGCTCTTAGCATTATTGAAACAGATGCATCCTGAGCTTCACATTGTGGAGCGCAGGGGCTCTATCAAAGTAACGAGTCGTGAGCCGTATTCCGACCAACCAAGTACTGTAAAAAAGAATGATAATCGTGCTGAGAAGTCGCCGAAAACTTCGAAACGAAGAAAATGGGCAGCTGCAGATCCACGCTTACCAGGTCAGCACTACTGACGATGTGGATAGCCGGGGCCGAAAAGGGACTTGCCAGACTTCCTACTTGTAGCAGGCATATTAATTTAAATCAGTAAACGGTTTTTATTTTACACATTTCTTACAATTCAGATAATTTCTTAAATATGCTGAAATTTGCATGGCAACAGTTGCGGCGGCTGGGCAACGGGTCTATCAAACGTTGCTCGACTGCCAGCTGTACGGTAAAGTGGAAAGTAGATGTTGACAAATGTGCCGAGGCGAGTTGCGTGCTGGTCGACCGGGCGGCAGAGGTAAGAGAGACGGAGTGGGAGTGGAAGTGGGAGAGATGGGGATATATATAGGAAGAGAGGGGCCGTTTATCTGCTCAGCTGGCAGAGGTAAGAGGGACAGGGGGTGGGAGTGGGAGAGATGGGGATATATATAGGTAGAGAGGAGCCGTTTATCTGCTCAGCTGACATAAAGCAAGTCCTTCTGCTAGCTACTGAACGAGGCAAATAAAGAGATTCGAGTCTTTGAAACCAAAGCGCATAATCAGGATCTGGTCACTGTCACAGACCGTCAGATCGAGGATTTGCTGGTGAGCGGCTTGAGGCGAGAGTTTCCCGATCATGTGTACATTGGGGAGGAGGGCACCTCCGGCCCCGGGACGGGACGCCAGCTGACCAATCAACCCACATGGATCATTGATCCCATTGACGGCACCGTGAATTTCGTGCATGGCTGTCCCTACCACTGCATCTCCGTGGGCTTCTGGCTGAACAAGCAACCAGAGCTCGCCATATGCTATTGCCCCACATTGCAGCTCAAGCTGACGGCTCGTCGGAACTGTGGCTGCTACTTGAATGGCCGTCAAATACGCACGAGCGGGCAGACAGAGCTGCGGCGTTCGCTGGTCCTGCACGAGATGCACGCCTCCAATATGGGAGCCCACCACAAGGACACGCTCTGGGCCATAACTGTCAACCTTTTTTCCAGGGCACAAACGTAAATAATCTATCAGCTTTCACTGCACTTCAAGCTGCACTCTCATCAGATCTCCGTCCGCAGCTTACGCAGCACGGGCTCCGCTGTCATGGATCTGTGCCTGGTGGCCATGGGCGCTGCCGATGCCTACGTCGAGTTCTTGCCCCATTGCTGGGATATGGCAGCGGGGGCACTGCTCGTGCGCGAGGCAGGCGGCGTAGTCATGGATCCAGCTGGAGGCGAGCTCGATATCATGTCCAGGCGTGTCCTGGCCACTGCAACGCCCGAGCTGGACTGCCAAATGGTACAGCTGCTGGCCGACAACCAGATATATCATAAACGAGATGACGAGCCTTAGATGGCATGGGGTCACATATCAAACTGTTATTTTGTTGTTTGAGTTTACCAGCTTTGTTTAGGCACTCTCACACATACACACATATATATGTTTGTATATTATTTATTTATATATAAACATATATAAATACGTGCTGCAATCGTTTACGAGCATGCAACTCCTTAGAGGCAGTTGGTAGATCAGAAGCAGTCATTCAATTAATTGCCATGGCCGATGACAAGAAGGACGACCCGAATGACCAATCCAAGCCGTTGAAGAAGCCAGAGAATGTCAAATCAAGTACAGCGGAAAAGCCAGAGAATGCTGCCACAAACTATGGGCTCGAGGGTCATGAGGCGACCGCTTTGGATCCGCGGGTGCACGAGCTAAAGAACCAACGCTCGCAGCACAGGCGTGTGTCAGTGACAGCAGGCAAGATGTCAACCCCAAAAATCTCTGCAAATGCGAGCACACAAAGGGTGGAACGAGTTCCACAAGTTTCCAACAACGATTCAGCGCCGACCGAAAAGCCTCGAGGTGATGATACGGAAAAAGTTCAGCGAATCTCCACCTATAATGTTCCCACCCCGGAAAAGTCGACGGCTGAAGAACCGAGAGAAGAGACGTCGCCAAGTCAACTGCAAAACACTGTCGCACCTGATAAGCCGGCTGAACAGCCGATAGTGGAGACGTCGCCAAGTCAACTGCAAAACACGGTCGCACCTGATAAGCCGGCTGAAGAGCCGATAGTAGAGACGTCGCCAACGCGACTGCAAGAGGAAGCATCTCGAGTCGAAGAAGCTTACAAGACGCCTCAAACAGTCCCCGTTTACAGTCCAGCACCAGTCCAAGATGCGGCACGCCAAAGCCTCAAGGAAAAGCCCGAGGGAGTAACCAAGAATGTCAACACGGATATTACGTTCGATCCATCGAAACAGTACGCATCAAAGACAACAAACACCTCGGACTTGGTCTATACGAATCCACCACCCCTACCACCACCGTCATCAACACCACCAACTCGCATATCAGCAACAGCAGTAGTACCATTCATGGGAGGCGCGCCCACTCAGAATAAATCTAAGCAGGAGATGGATGAAATGTATGAATTTGCTGTTTCGTTAGTCATGAAGGTGGGTGCCATTGCCTTGTCAGCCAGTAAGGCGCGGCCTGTGAGCGCCAATGAGACATTCGACGATGTTGGGGAAAAGATAACCAGAGCTATTACAGATAAATATCCAGAGCACAAGTAAGAGGGAGTAGCTCAATTTTCATTTCTACCTAATTGGCTCCATTTGTTTTGCTATTTTTCTCACACAGGATCATCACTGCGGTACCGGTAGCCAGGTCGAGTTCCCCGAAAATAATGCTCACCAATGAGTTGACGTGGGTCGTCAACCCAATTGACGGTGTCATGAACTACGCGCATGGCTTTCCCTACTATTGCGTCTCTCTTGCGCTGATTATGAATAAGGAAACAGCCTTTGGGATTGTATTTAATCCTGCCTTGAGCGAGTTTTATACGGCACGTCATGGCGAAGGTGCTAAACTCAATGACGTGCCAATTCGAGTCAGCAGGCAGGATAAACTGATGAGTGCGCTGGTGCTCCAGGAGTACAACTCCGATATGAGCGAAAACCGAATCTCAGGAGCCATGGAGAATGCCAAACGGCTTATCAAAAAGACACAAGCGTAAGTCCAACAGACGAATTCCACGTTGAGCGATCTTACACTTGCATTTTCTTGAAGGTTGCGTACCATTGGCTCCGCGGGTGTGGGCATGGCAATGGTCGCTTCTGGAGCGTCAGATGCCTTTTACTTTTTTGGCCTTCACGTCTGGGATATGGTTGCTGGAAACATCTTGATCTCTGAGGCAGGCGGCTCGGTAATTGATCCGGCTGGCGGTTCAGTTGATATTATGTCACGTCGCGTCTTAGGAGCTGCCAGTAAGCCACTTGCACTAGCACTATCTGTCGAAATAGTACAGGATTATCCGTCACCAAGAGACGATGAATCACTGTCTACGCAACCCCTAACAAGGGATTTCAGTGCACAGACAGACTTTTCCGACTCAAGTGATGAGTTAGAATCAGATGCTTCAAGGACGACAGCATACCATAATGCTCAGTAATCGAAATCCCCAATAATTTATTTAATCAAAATTCACGTAATCAAGTAAATATTGCAGAACGAAAAACACATTAAATCTACTTGTTTTCATTTGAACTAAGAATCGATTGCATTCGCTGTCAGTTTCGCTGCACCACAACCTCCTTTGTGCTGGCATGTCTGTTTTATTATTGCAAGCAAAAATCCCGTTGGTTTTCTACACAACTCAGTTGATAACGGCATTCTTAAATAGTTTGTGATATTTGTGTCACTTAAATTTCACACCCTTAATGAATAATCGATTGTTGCCGATAGCGATTTTTGAGTGAGCTTCGCCGCACCACAGCCTCAATGTTGTCTTTACTTGCCAATATAAATTGTTTTTGCAATCTTTTGTCAGCCCTCGTCAACTACTTGCCAATATACACTTTTTTGCAATCATTTGGCAGCCCTGGTCAAACAGCTGTTCGCTGCAAGCATTTTGAAACTTTTCGCATTTGCTGAGCGCAAAGATAATTTAATTAGGCAGAATCGCTAAGTACACGCAAGAAAGCAGGCATAGAATGGCGGACAGCGTAGACTTGGGCAAGTGCTTTGAAATTATTAATAATCTGGTAACAGAGGCCGGTCGGGTAAGTCGTTTGCTACGCCTTGATGGGAAAATAATTTAAGGAGTTTTCATTTAGTTGATTGCGCGAAACAATGAGACGCGGCAGGAGTTTGTGTGCAAGTCCGGTGATATTGATTTGGTCACAGAAACCGATCAGGCTGTAGAGAAGCTAATCATGGACGGTATTCGCCAGCATTTTCCGGATCACAAGTCGGCGCCTTCATTTCGAATGTAAATCCTAATGCCTAACACGAAATTCGCATTGCAGATTCATTGGCGAAGAGGAGAGCAGTTCCGGTGGCGGAGTCAACAAGCTGACCGATGAGCCAACTTGGATTATCGATCCCGTCGACGGCACCATGAACTTTGTGCACGCCTTTCCTCACTCCTGCATTTCCGTGGGCCTCAAGGTGAATAAGGTCACCGAAATTGGCATTATCTACAATCCCATGCTGGAGCAGCGCTTCACGGCACGCCGAGGTCAAGGCGCCTACTACAATGGACGCCGCATACAGGCCAGTGGACAGCGGGAGCTAAGCAAGGCGCTTGTCACCAGCGAATTCGGCACCTCCCGCGATGAAGAGAAGATGAAAGTGGTCAATGAGAACTTTGCTAAAATGGCCAAAGAAGTGCATGGGTTAGTTGAAAGCTTCTAACTGCTTGCTCAAAGAGCTGATTGATTACTCTGACCATTTAGCTTGCGCGCGTTAGGCTCTGCTGCTCTGAACATGGCCATGGTGGCGCTTGGCGCTGCTGATGCCAACTACGAGTTCGGCATTCATGCCTGGGACGTCTGCGCCGGTGACTTGATTGTGCGTGAGGCAGGCGGCGTTGTCATCGATCCAGCTGGTGGGGACTTTGATATCATGTCACGCCGTGTTCTGGCCGCTGCCACGCCGCAGCTGGCACAAGATCTGGCCAAGGTGCTGACACAATACCAGCCCCTACCAAGAGATGATTAGAGCGGCGCTGAGTGAATTAATCAGTCAATGGGAGAACTAATCAAGATATCTGCTCCTGAAGCCTAACCAAATAGCATTTGATTACTATTAAAAACGTACCTTAAGACAATTCCATTGTTAATCGAAATAAACCTGTTGACCTACAGATATATACTTATGTCCGACTGTCAGTCAATCCATTTTCTATAAAATATATAACAACATCGAGATAGAACTCATTACCATCAATACTAATGTAACGCACACCCATATATTGATACAGTTAAGGTTAGTCAGTCATTTCATCTAATCTCTATATATACACATATATAAAAGTCTGTATATAATTGTATAACTATCTGTTTATTCAAAGACGTTTGTTTGTTTGCTTTTCAAGTACTTTTTTCTGTAATTTTATTACATTTTGCGGCGCTTGTTGTTGCTTTTTTGCTTTTTTAATTATTATTATTTATATCATTTTGCTATGACGTACTCTTATCCATTTACTGTTGCCTATTGCTATGCATACTGTGGCTTCCATTTCATATATGTATATATACTATATATATGTATACAAAATGGAAACAACACTATGCATGACAACCTACATATAGTATATGATTTCGCATATGCTTTAGCTGATAGCAGTTTTGTTTTGTATGGCATGTAGACAGAAAGTTGTGGCTTATTTATTATAACTATTGTTAGATCAGATATATCAGATATAGAAGTTTAGCATATTGCGCTGACATATATATATATATATATATATATCTCGCTTTACAGATCTTAAGCTGGAATCTAATCGCCAAATAGTTTTTCTAATTAAATGTCTGATTTAACTTTCCTTTGGGTACTTACACTAGCTACCAAGAGGGAAAGAGACAGGAATAGATAGTTGACATTTGTTTTGTTTGAAATGTTCTTGTTGAGTTTATATTTTATATTTTGCTTTTTATTATTTATATTTTTAGTGGAGTAATTGATGTAATGAATGTAGTTGCTAATCGTAAATATCATTTAAAATTTGACACATTATTCAAAAATGTAATCAAAGCTACAGTAGGTAAAAAATTGCATCTATATATTATACATATATGTATTTATATATGTATGTGTATGTATATTTATATCATATTAATTATGTTTTTGAATTAAATCAAATATTAATGCTACATTCACAGGGGTATTTCACTGAACTTCTGCAGCTAGAACAATTTAGTTTAGTTAAGACTTTTCGATACATACAGACACAAACACATGCATACATATATATTTAGAGATATTCTAGTTCAATAAGCGAAAGGTACACATGGAGTATTAAACTGGTTGCCACGCCATTATATCGATTGCGTAGCTCCCGCTAATTAAGTTTTCCCTTTTTAATTTTTACAAAATCTTTTCTATATAAATTCAACAATTAAAGAAGTTTTGAAGTATGCTTGAACATACATATGTACTCGATTTTGAAACGTAATACACAGAGAGGAAAAATTTAGCACCAATGCATTCAAAAATTCATCAAATCATTTTGATTGTTCCAAGTTATACAAATGAAGCACTTAAGATTAGGCGATATATAAATCTGTTTTGTTAAAATGAATATGAACACGTTTCCAATGATCGATAATCGATAATCGATGATCGCTGATCGCTGATCGATAATCGATTATTGCCATCGCTCCTCACACAATCCAAGCTAGAGCTTCATGTAGCTTAACTTAAAGAAATAGTAATAAAATTGTTAAAAATTAATTTAAATTTTATTTACAATACAAATAAAAACGAGCAAAGAAAATGTTTTGGGTCTTTTTGCTTGAACTACGCTAGATACCTCTAGGTTTACATAGTATATATAGATTGTATATATTTGATATATATATATATTTATAAGTAGTTGTTTAATTATACAATAAGTATTATTATTTAATTAAATAAAAAGGTGTAAACAGTACTTTTCGAACTTCAGTCGAGACTTTTTTAATTTTTTTTTTTCAGTTTTGTTTTTGCCTTTTGAAAAGATAAATTGAGTTGAGTGAGTTGGAGTAGTGGAGTTTCAGGATTACCTGGAATAATCGTGCATGAATTGATGAGCTTGATCAATGAAATAAATAAAACTTGATGTTGCGCATGGGATATGTACGGCTAAGAGCTCAAGCAGAACTAACAAAAGAAACAAAAGTATCTCAAAGTCTATCATCGCAGCTATGTGGGGGTGTGGGAGTGTGTGTATCTGTGTGGATGTCTGGCTAAAAATGTTGGCGAACGTCTTTAACATTGCTAAATATTTAATGCATAACTTTATAGTTGTAGTCGTAGTTGTAGTTGTAGCTGTAGTTAACTATGTATCTTGTAGATTGCATCTTGTATCTGGTAAATTGTATCTTGTATCTGTTAGAATGGTTTATGTTTGTCCTTTCATATTATGAATTCTTGTAGAGTTGCTTGCATCCTCTATCTTGTTCTTCTTCTTCGTCGTCGTTTAACGCCTATATTATATAACCTAAACGTACAGTTCACAGAGCTGTTGCTCCAACTTCTACAGCTCGTCGTCCGCCTTGGGTATGTCGAAGATTTCGGCAAAGAGCGGCGGCAGACGCAGCTTGGTCCAGTTCATTCGCAGCCAGTCTAAGTGTGAGAAGTGCTTGGCGCCCAGCGAGCGCAGCTCCGGTATTTTAGCCTCCAGCGCCGGCATCAGCTGCAGCGCCTGCGTCGACCCGGCCCTCGATCTGAGTATCTGCACACGCAGTGCCTCAGCCACCAGCTCGCGCGCCCGTGCTATTACCTTGGGCTCGCTGAGGCCCGCCCGATCCGATGCCAGCAGCACCATGGCCGAGAAGAGACCAATCTCTGTGTCGCTCAGTCCATAGGCGTTCAGTGTGTTGGCAAAGTTCAGCAGGGCGTTCACAAAGTCCGACTGCAAAGGTGAGAAAGATAAACTGAATTAGAGTGGCAAGCCAAGAGGCTATAAATAGAGAGAGAGAGAGAGAGAGAGAGAGAGAGAGAGAGAGAGAGGGAGAGAGGGAGCACAATTTTTAGAGGATCTTTTGCTACTTCCACTCACATCGTAGAGAATCTCGAGCTGCTGTCGTGTCAGATATGCGCCGTCGTCCAGCGTCAGCGTCGTATCGTTGATCAAGCGCGCCACATGGGTTAGCCACACCTCGAAGAAGCCCAGCTTGATGAGTATCAGTTGGTCGTCCTGGGTGAAATCACAGAAGCCAGGTACGCGTTTAGCGAACTCCACAATGCGCTGCACGCCGGGCGTCACGCGCGCCGAGAACTGTTGCCACAGCCAAATCTTTTGGAACTCCAGACTCTCGGCCACGGTGGTGACAATCTGCAAAGCAATCAATATACATACGTTCGATTAGTTGTGCTTGTTGTCGCAGATCAGCTGATTCCGCATGCTTACGCCGTTCTGGGGCACTGTGACGGGTCGTCGCATCAGTTCACGTGTCAGCTCCTCGGTGTAGGAGCAGTTGAGTCGATGCGCCTGCGAGACGCACATGATCACATCGTAGACAGTCAGCTCGTTGGCTGTGCCGGCGAGGCCGTCGTGATGATCGATCGAGGGATGACACATGCCCACTCCCACCTGGGTCATGGCCATATCACTGCTGCTGCCCATGTTAACCAATTGCTGATGATGGCTGCCCACAACTACAGCTGTTGCATTACTGCTGCTGTTGTTGTTGCTGCTGCTGCTGTTGTTATTGTTGTTGTTGTTGGCACTACTATTGCAACCGCCCAGCTCCGATGGCGACGAGGCTATCGAACACATTTGTGGCGTTTGTGGTGTACTTGGTGTATTTACGCGCACGCTGCTCGCATGCGGCTGCTGCTGTTGCTGTTGCTGTTGCTGCTGTTGTTGCTGATGCTGCTGCTGTTGTATTAGATTTGTATGCAAATTATTGGCACTGGTTTCATCCACATTTAGGGGCGCGCCGCTGGCTGCTGAAGCAGTTGCGGCGACTGCTGCTGCTGCTGCTGCACCGTTCAGCTCACGTGAACGCTTCGGTACGCGACCATAACGCACAGCTGCAAGAAAGAGAGAGAGAGAGAGTTGTCGGTTACGTTTGCAATTCAAATGGAATATTAATCAAAGCAGCCGCAAACTATGCAGCACAAATCTAATTCGCATACGCGCGAAAGTATGCAACATTAAATTTCAACAGAGAATATCAGTCATCGTATGATGTGTTATAAAGTTAAAGCATACTCTTAAGCGTGCACATTAAAATAATCACTTTATTTATAAACTTTTCCACCCACAAACATAATTAGCTGCTAAACAAATATTAGTGTAATTTGTTATTCGGCGAGCATGGCAACCGAACTTGTTTTGCGTCAGAAAACATATCAACCTATTTATTAGTTTCTAAAAGCAATTTAAATTTAAATCTTAGCCAGAAATGTCACACAATAAAACTGGCACACGCATAAATCTTGGGCAAACACACACACACACATACATCGACCGTTGCAAATGGGCTACGAAATTCTTGTGACATCTCAACTAGAAAATGTGTACTACAAATACAAAATGATTGCTGCTACAAATGAAATATCTTAATATGAAAATGTTCATTAGCTCAGTTTTCACCACAACGAACGAAACAAATTGCACAAAATATTTAAAACGCGAAATTTCTTTTGTGCAACCAAAGATACACAGCATATTTTATTAATTAAAATCGCATTTGCCTTTTGGCAAGCGACGTCGCAGCTGCCACCAACAGCAACTGGAGCAGCAGCAGCAACTGGCGTTCACTTTATCAGTGGGACATTGACCCACTGCGCTCAATATATTTATAAAAAAAAAACTGTCGGCAACTGATTTTTGTTGTTGGTTTTCGCTTTGTCTTGTGGCTGCGTTCGTGGTATTCGCAGCACAGCCAGCGGCGTCAGTTTCAGCAACATCAACAGCAATAGCCGCAGACAGTCCACGAGATACTTTTGTATCTTGTAGATGGTCGTATTTATGTGTGTGCACTTATGACGAAATGGCGTGCGAGTTGTGCAAATTGGTCAGAGCGTCGAGTGGGCCGAAGAGCTGGCTCAAGCTGAGCTGATAGAAAATTGCGCATACGCAGCGAGCGCCCGGAAAAGTTGTGAACGTGTGGAAAAGCTCGATCGTACGCTCCAAATTGGCCAACACATTGACCCACATCTGCTGCCTGTTGCCTGTTTGGCTACTCGACTGGCCTTGCCACTATGCATCAGCCGCTCATCTCGTTAATTGTCACAGCTCGTAAATTAATTATGACATAATAACAACACGCAGGCAGCTGCCCATTGTGGAGGCCCACCTTCAACTCTGCTAATTGCCAGTGGCGTGCACTGCCCTACTCTGCTCTGCCCTGCCCTGCTCTGCTCTGCTCTGCTATGCTATGCTCTGTTTATTTCTGATGATTCCTAAGGTGTCTTCAATTAGCAGCTCATTTTGGCCGCTGCACGATTTGTTTGCCCAGCGCTGTCAATGGATGCTGTTATTGTTGCCATTGTGCAGATATTTTGTATACATCTTTTTATTGACTCTATCTCAAGGGTATGCGGAGCCACTCTGCAGCCGCCAATAAGTGGAACAGCTGAATGGATTGGAGTGTGCAGCAGCCAAGCCTCACAGCGTATTCATAATTAATTTGCAAATAAACTTGATTAAATGACCAATTGAACTCGGGCAGAAGATTCGGGTTAAGTTTCATCAGTTAAAGGAATTGGAGAGCAATTAGAAATCAAATCTTTTCGTAATGTTAATTTGATTGTAGAATTAAACTGAATTTTTTTATAATAAAAATTACATTTATAAGAATTTGAATTAATTCAAAGTATTTCATGAAAGTATTTTAGCTATAATAATCAAATTTAACTATAAATGAAAAATTAATTGTAATAAATTTCAAATAAATAGCAAAATATTTAATCAAAATATTTAATGAATCATTTGACAGTATTTAAAAGATATATTTAAAAGAGTAATTCATTATTTTGTATATTATAAAAATATTAAATAAATGAAAAATTGATTGTAAAATAATAAAGCAATTAAAAAAAATATATTTCGCTTCTTTTGTACCGATTTAGTATTTGATTGAATTTAAACCGAGTTTACCTTAACAGCCTCAATCATGAAATTGTAACTAAACGTAATGCAGCACTTAAATATAGCTCAGGTAAATAATTTGCTGTTGTGTTTGGCGCAACGATAATCTACAGAATTAGCCATTCAATCGTGGCCAACGTAGACAGGTTGCTCCACATTTTTACAGTTGTTGCTGTTGTTGTCTAGCGTGCCACCTGCCACCCACTTGGCCAGCCACAGTGAGGCCTCTTCAAGCGCCCACTCGCTGGCAGCTCGACAACTGTGCAGGTCAACATCATCCATTATGCACCGAGTGAGTGAGAAAGAGAGAAAGAGAGACGGAGCAGGGAGCGAGGCCAAAGTGGAGTCACATAAATAAGACTAAGCCTAAACTTCTTTTCCTGCTAAAAGCATCTTAAGTGATTTAGAGCAGCCAAATGACCCAACAGAGCGTGAGAGAGAAAGAGAGAGAGGGAGAGAGAGAGGGAGAGAGAGGGAGAGAAAGGGAGGTAGGGAGGTAGGTAGAGGCAGCTGTGTGTAGGCAAAACTTGTTTCACAGCCTCCTCCATTTGGCCATCCATTTGCCTGTTCAGGATTTGGGTCATCCAAATGTGGGGCCGTTGTCGGTGCTGCCTCTGCCTCTGCCTCTGCCTCTGCCTCTGCTGCTGCTGTTGACCGGCTGTTCACTCGACGGCTATTAGCATGCGAAGCTCGAGCTGTAACCGAAGCCAAGCAGCCATCAACTGCTCAACAACAACAACAACAACAATAACAACAGCGACGTCGCATTCACATAATCATACTACATATAGTTGATTTTTCCTCTACTTTTTTATATTTTTTTGGGGTTTATTGTGCGCATGAATGGGCTACAGCCCCAACGTTTCCGGGCCCTCACCCCACACTAGTCCCCGTCGGCCCGTTGCCCGTTGCCCGTTGCCCGCTGCCCTGCTCTGCAATCCGCCGGCATAATTTGGCCCGCAGTTGTTGCTGACCTCGTTTGAGGTCGTTCATTCACCTGTCGCTGCTGTCGCCGTGCTGCACTTTATGCACTCCACAATTGCAAGCACATTTATAGGTCTGTGTGTGTGTGTGAGTGTGTATTTGTGTGTGTATGTGTGCGCGTGTGTGTATGTTTACCCAGTAACGAAATTGTCCAAAATGCTGCGGCTCGGGTGAAAGTTTGATATTTTCATTATTTTTTGTTGCTGTTGCTGCTCTTCTTCTTCTTCTTCTATGCATGTTGCTGCGAACAGCTTAAGGTAGTTCACACAGTTGGGGCTTCTAACTGAAGTTGAGCTTTATTGATAATAAGCGAAGTGGAACCATTATGAACTAAAATCTCTTGCACGAAAAGCTTCTATTATATAAAACAAAATTGTAAATCAAGCATATATATTTGGGTATAAAATCTTAATTATATATTGATATATATGAAAGTATAAAAGCAGCTTGATACTCTATATATATATATATATATATATATATATATATATATATATATATATATATATATATATATATGTAAATAAAAATAAAAATAAAATAAAACGTAAAAAATAAATAAAATAATAATAATAATATATATAAATTGTATGCTCTAACACAGATTGGACTTTCATTCGGACAAGTTTTCCATTTGCACATTAGAGTTCTATTTAAGGCTTCCTCCTGCTGTCTTTGCTGCAAAGCTAGGGTATTTAAAATTTCATCATTTTTGTTTCCTATCTCTTTTCTATTGCCTCAAGGTGCGTCCATGTATGTTGATGTTGTTGTTGTTGTTTCTGGAGTAGCTAAAATTTTTAGTTGCGTGCTAAATGTGCAGCAACAGCAGCAGCAGCAACACCAACAGTAGCAATAGTAACAGACAAATAAAAATAAAATGAAGAAAAAAACCACAAACACACAAACAGCAGCCGCCACGCCCATCACCCCAATGCCCAGCGCCCACTGCCAAATAAAAATTGTGTCAAGCAATTTGCGTATATTAACGCAATGTTGTTGTTGTTGCTGCTGCTGCTGCTGCTGCTGCTGCTAAAGTTGTTCATGTCAATGTAGTTACTGCGGCGGCGGTGCGTAATTCTGGTTGTTGTTGTTGTTGCTGTTGTTGCTAATGTTATTCTTATTGTTGTCTCAGCTGCTGCTACTGTTGTTGCTGCTATTGCCGCCAGCAATTGCAGCTTCAGTCCCTGCCCACGGGACAGTTTTGCACATTTTTGGGAAAATCACAAACGAAATTCTGGCGGTCGAACCATTTGCCCAGCTCGCAGAAGCCCAGCACTGGGCAGTCCTCCACGCAGGTCCAGAAGAGGCGACAGTGCTCGGCATGTGGCAGTATTTGGCCATGGAAGCTGCACTCCACCTCCTGCTGCAGGCAGTTGGCAGGTGCAGGCGACGTAGAAGTAGGGCGAGGTGGTGCAGGTGTAGTAGTCACATTTGGATTGGCGCACTCGCCGTCCGAGCGTGGACACTTGCCAGGCATACAGGCGAGCTGCTGCACATCGAAGATGAGTGCAGGAGGACAGAGCTCGTGCTTGATGCTATCCACGCCGCACCTGTAGTAGGCTCTGCAATCTGTGCAATCCGGCACCAGGTCACCCTCCTGATGGCCAGTGCAAAAGCAAAAGCCATTCGAGTTGCAGACGAGCTCGCCGAGCGCCTGGCCAAGGCCCAGCAAGAGCAGCAGCAGGAGGCACAACTGAAGCACTTTGAAAGGAAAAACTTTTTCAGAGGTAATTTAGGAAAGACTCGAACACTTTACCTGGCTGCATTTTGCTGCAGACGAAAGAATCTCAACTATTGCCTGATCAAGAACTGCCTGAGACATTTTATAGGAGTTTAGCTATAGCTGAACTCCTATCTATGATTAGATAGACAGATGGATGATAATAGGGCTTGTTGACTCGGCTCTTGACCTGCTGAGACTCCGATTCAAATAGTTTACACGTTGATAGTGCTCCACGCGTATTTGTATAGCTGAGTTCGTGGAGGGACAGAGAAGAGCTTGATTTGGGGCAGCTCAACAATCGATAAGTTGGGGTGTATCGATACATATTTATCAATAAGAACTTGAGATCAATAGTTGGTATACAAAAGTATACTTCAAGTTTTTAAAAGACAGAAATCGAAGATTATATATAGATTGATCTTCTTTACCATATCAGGTAATGCATATCTCTCCCTCTCTACTTTTGATATATCTTTATATACAACATATTTATTAAGTTATTAATTTTCTGTCTATTTATGCTATAAAATGCCATTTAATAGGCCAATATCTGACTGAGATCTCGTCTATTATTCATTGCTTAACATATTTATTGGCTCTGAGCTCTACTTTCATCAGCTTTAAGAATTGAATGCGCTAAAACTGATTCGCTTTCATCTGTGCTCCGTTTCAATTCAGCTACAACAAATGCGAAGGCGACCTCTTTGCATAAGCGTATTGCGAGTGTCAAAAGGTGAGCCCCACGCATTGGGGCCAAAAAAGATAAAGAAACAACAATGCAAAAATTTGGCAACAAAAGCCAAAACAAATTGCCGTCGGGTCTGAAAAGTAATCTCCTTAGTTGCGTCGCATGGCACGTGAGGGGTAGGGGCAGAGGTAGGGTAAGAGGTAGAGTCAGCGGTAGAGGCAGAGGTAGAGACAGAGGTAGAGGCAGAGGCAGAGTCAGAGTCTGCGGTAGAGGCAGAGGTAGAGCCAGAGGTAGAGGCAAAGGTAGAGGCAGACGCACAGACGGTGGCATGTGGTATGTGTATTTTGCCTAAATCGGGCAATAAATGCAACTGGGCGTGGCAGCAACAGCCAAAGCGGGACGCGAAACGAAACGAATATGAATAAAAAATCAGCAAGAAATCAAAAACAAAAATCAGTCAAGGCATATGCAAATTTTGAACTGACCTACTCCCATATGAAAAGCAAATGAAACGACGAACCAAAAGAGTTAGAGGCCGAGGAGAGCGAGAGAGGGAGAGAGAGAGAGAGAGAGAAGTCTAAAATTGAATATAAATCGAAGAGTTTTATATATATGTAAAGTGCGTGCGATGTTGGATGATGATGATGGTGCTGATGATGATGATATCAAAGTTTTATCTTGGGGGCGTTGCACGATCTTTCTTCAGTTGCTCGAAACACCCAATCAATCAGTCAGTCAGTCACTCAGTCACTCAGTCACTTAGTCAATCATATTTAAATGCTTAAATAAACGCTCAAATTGTCAGCAATTAAGGTGTTTTCATTATGTTTCCATGCCTCGCTGCTGGCATGCAAATCCCCAAAAGAATCGAAAAGAGCTAAGCTGCTTAGCTGCCATGGAGAAAGGCTTTCACCCAAAATAGATATGGGTTGAGTGGCGTTTTCTATAGAAAAGCTGGACTGACTGACGGATTGATGGATGGACGGAGAGATGTCCCCACTTTTATGCCCCATTCACAAGTTGGCGACACATCACATAACTATTGCACGGGTAACCTATGCCTCTCCGTATGTCTATCTATGTATCTTTCAGATACACACACACACATACGCACACACACATACGCACACATATATAATTCACTTAAGCGCGTTCAACGAAGCGGGATGAATGACCTCAATTTGAATAGTTGTCCATCTCCTCTCTGTCTCTGCCCCTCTCCTCCCGCTCTTCTCTCTCCCTCACTCCCTGTCTTGCTGTCTGTTTGCCCTCTCGTTTCGTTGCTGACTTTTTGGGTGCCATTTAAATCAACGCCGCCTACTTTGTGCGCTGGCTTTTAGCCGCTTTTTCTCTCTCTTTCTCTCTCTCTCTCTCTCTCTTTCCCTCTCATTTTTTTCCATTTACTTCTTTTTGTGTTGCTTTATTGCATTCTTGTTAAAAATTATTCAAATGCTCTACAATTTTCGGGCCAGTTTTCTCCTAGAATTGAGGTTATAATCATAACTGCCTGCCCCTGCTCCAGCTCAAAACGAGGGCGTGGCTCGTCCCACTCGCTGCTGCGCCTCGCTTCCGTCTCATCTCCATTCAAAGTTTTTATCTGTTTGACACAATTTTCTGGGCTGAGCAGCGGCTGCTGCCTGCCTTCTCCCTTCTCTCTGCCGCGCTCAAATTTTATTTTTTTGTTTAGTGACACAGTTTAGATTACATACACACACACACACACACAAACACACATTCGTTCGCTCGCCTAAGCATTAAGCTGTCTCTTTTTTTGTATATTTTGACTACCTAATTAGATAAAAAATACAGTTGGCTGACGTTGGAGCGCTGCCTGACTGCTCGCCTGCTCGCCTCCTGCCCCCGCCGCTGCCCTGCCGCCAGCTCCCTGGGGAGGTGTTTAAGAGTTGCATTCACTTTGGCTCCAGTGCGGAGGCGTGTTGCCATCAAGCAACTTAGCTGCAACAATTGCTACAGCGGCGGGTGTCAAGTTGTCTCTGTATCTCTGCCTCACTCTGCTGGCCTCTTTGCCACATTAGAGACTGTGTGTGCCCCACTTTGGCGCTGCAAACTGGAATGTTCTATAGATACAAGCATTGAGGGCAATTTACTCTTGCCATTTGATATGTTTTAAGCTTGTCTAAGGAACCGAAGGACAGCCACTGAACAACAGTTGGCGAGTTCTATCTGGAAATCGGGCAGGAGCTGCCGAGTGCATCGAAATTCTACTTTAAAAATTGCAAATCGAATCGATTTTGGTTGGCTTTCAGTCTGTCTGCATAACTGTCTGAGTTGGGCGGTTATGGATAGGCCAATTGATGTCATTATAGCATCAGCATAACATCAATATTTCATGTCTAAAGAAAAACAAACAATTTATTATTTATGTCGTCTCTTACAGTCAGGGCATATCGGAAACAGTAACTTTATCCTCTCTCGTTTTATTACCCGGAAAACTAATATATAATTATATTATCGGATTCTCAATTATTATCTAATGCAGATAAGCCTTAGCCGCTTATCTATAAAAAAATTCCCAAAAACCTTGCGCAGTGCAAAGTTCAATGAAAAAGTCAAAAAGTAAAAATTTGAAATGATTTTTAAGCAACGCCTACACAAAGCCTCATTAAGCGTTTATTGAACTCAGTTTTATATTTAAAGCTCGCATTCAAATTAACTTTTAGCCAAAAACAAAAAAACGAAAAGCGAAAAGCGAAAAACGTCAAATAAATTAGCTCCGAATGTTGATTAGATATAAAGATATATTGCTGAAACTGTATTGCAAATAATTAGAAAATCATTTTGGCTGAGCGGAAGCGCGGCTAACGGGGCGCATGAGTAATGCCGAAAGTTGCGCAAATAGCAGCTCGCCTCGCCTCGCCCCGCCTCGCCCCGCCTCGTCTGCTTATCAAATATTTGAACTAAAATGTGTAGCTAAATTAAAACAAACAGCGCGACTTCTAAGACATCAGACAGTAGCCAAAAAATAGAAACAAATAGCGAAGCGATGCTCCAATTTGATAAGCGCTGGGCGCATTGGCAATTGTGTGAGAGAGAGAGAGGGAGAGAGAAGACTGCGGCTGGTTCTATAAATGTTTCCATGGGCCCACATCCCGCTTTAATGAAAAGGCAAACAATTAAATTAGCCAAGACGAAATGCGAATCAACCAAGAATCAACAAGAATTCGCATCGACAGCGAGAAACTAGAACGCGCCGCATTTGTGAAATGCCAATCGTTCGAGAGTATGACCGAGACGAGACGATATAAGTATGTATATATATATATAGATATTGGTATATATAGGTATAGCTATATGTATGTATGCGAGATCAATGCTCGCTGGCAGCTGCTGTCGATCCATGTTACGATTGGATCGCTGTTAGGGTGCGTCGGGCTGTGATTGATTGAATTAATAATACAAATTAGCAGCGTCAAGTAGGTAAGATCAATGATCTCCGCGCTGAGCCAGTAGCTGCCCGATCGCTTGCCAGGGCGTGGGTGTAGCTCGCTGACTGCACAGATCACAACACGACGAAAAGACGAGTAGCCGTATGATTAGCAATCTAGCGCAGGTTTATTACACATGCACGAAAACCGCTTACGATCAGCTGTGATTGCTGCGCTTCGAGATGAAATGGAGAGCAGGAGATCAGTCTAGTGTATCTCAGTAGCCATCAGTCATTAGGCGGTTCATGGCAAGCACTCGCAACTGATCATTTAGCAGCGATCAAGCGCCGTTGAGTTTGGGGATCAGTCTAGTTATCAGAGTACCAGCTGAGAATAATTTTCAGGCCAGTCTGGCTTTTTACTGCTTGAGCTGAATGCTAAAGTCCGCTTCTTTAGTTTTCAGCTGATTGCTTACAACTAGTTTGTTGAATATCATAAAACGCCCCAGGCAATAGCTTAGCCTAGATCGATGCATGATAAGAAAGTTTTTGTTAAGTTAATATTAATGATTGGCTCTCCAACTCCCCTGATCTTCAATTTCTAATCATTGTGTCACCATAAAATGATCACTAAATTGTCTGAGTAATACATCAAATTCTGATTAATGCCTTCGGCTGCGTTAATATTTATGAACCAGCAGAGCAGCTAGAGATCTTTATGATTTACGATTGGGTATGCTTCTCTGCCTTGCTCTATCTCACTCATTCTATTTACTTCTCTGTCTGTCACCATAATAAGATCACAACATGATCAGGTCGTGTAGTTAATGGAAGAGTCAACGAGAGTCGTTGGCTTCATTATGAGCACGCACGATCAATGACCGACAATGGAAGAATTGCAGCAGCATCAAACGGCAGCAACAGCAGCAGCAGCAGCAGCAGCGGCGGCGGCGGCGGCGGCGGCGGCTGAGTGATTTCTTCCTCTGCAAGGAGGCCCCCAAAGCCAAGCGCAGCGCCTCTGGGGCACTGGCCAATGGCTAACGATGCCAGCAGGGAGCACGCCCAGACGGAGCGTTGAACTATAAACGTCGTCGTTGATCGTCGTCTCGTCGTCAGTGATCTTTGTTGTTGTTGTTGCTCTTTATTTTGCTCTTGTTGTTGTTGTTGTTGCTGTTCGCATTTCATTCTTGACTTTTTTCCTTCTTGCTTGGCGCTTTCGCTCTTTGGCAACGTCATCGTGCGGCAAACAAACATTATGAACCAGTTCATAATGAGCAACTCGTTTTGCAATCTCATAATCAGCTACCGGCAAAACAAAAACTTCGGCTGTTGTTGTTGTTGTTGCTGAGCGCAGTGCAACGATCGCCAGTTTTTGGGCATGCCCTCTCCCTTTCGCATCTCCCTCACACCCTTTGCCCATGCTCTGCCCTGTGTCTGTCTCTATCTCTGTCTCTGTCGCTCGCCCTGGCTGATCAGCTGTGTGTGCGCTCCGATCCCTTCTCTCATCTCGTTCTCTTCTGGTTTCTTCTTTTGCATATTTACAGCGCGCTGCTATCAAAGTGCAGCGCTGCCAGCGTCGACGCGTCGTCGCACTGGTGCTTCACCCTTTGCAGGCGTCGCGTCGTCATCGCTATAAAGTGTCAATGCACTTGTTCTTGTTTCAGTCGTGTGTGTGTGTGAGTGCGTGTGCGTGTGCGTGTGCGTGTGCTTTGCTGCGTCTTCACGTGCGTCGCCATTGCCTCCTGCTGTTTTGACTGCACCCGCCTCTGCCTCACTCTCACAGCCTCTCGCTCACACTCTCGTTGCTCAATCCTTTTTGCTTTCCGCTTTCAAAGCACTGGCTCTGGCTCAGCCAACGTCGCCGTCGCCGTCGCCGTCGCCGTCACAGTCGTCGTCGTCTGCTGCGTCGAGTGCTTTGCCGTTTCTGTTGCCCCTCTCTCTTCGGCTCATTCACTCGTTCGTACGGTCGTTGGTCGCTTGCTCTCTGCCTTTGCACTTTGGTGCATCCTTGTCTGGCGTTTGAACTTTTTTTGTTCGTTTTGTTGCTTTTGCTGCTGCTGCTGCTGCTGCCACTGCTGCTGCTGCTGTTGTTGCTGCTGTGTGTGCAATCTTTGTTCTGCAGACGTCTGGCCTCAGCTCGGCCCCTCGCCTCTTCCTGTGTGCGTGTGTGTGTGTGTGTGTGTGTGTGTGTATTGGCATTTGACTCCATTTAAAGTTTGTTTCGCTTTATTTTGCAAATAAAATTAACTTAACTGCCGGCAGCAAAGTGCAAGTGAAAATTGCAGATGCAGTCGCAGCCGCAGCTCTAGAAAGCGGCAGTTGCCAAGTGCTGATCCCCCACTCCACCCCTCCTCCTCCTCCCCTCACTCAGCTTCCTTTGTTAACCCACCTTCTGTGCTCCCTCGCGTCTGGCTTTCGTTAATGAGCTGAGGCGTGGCAGAAGCGCAGTTACGCATAAATGCAAAATGGGCACACATTAGCTTAAGGGCTCGCCACTTCGCACTGCCAGCAGGAGCAGCGACCAAAGCGCAGCAGGACTTTAAAAATTTATATAGTGCGAAGGTAAAGATGTGATGTATAAAGTTAAGTTCGGAGTAGAAGTTACTTTGCTCTTGCATTTGTAGGTAGCAGAAATAGTCGAAGCACTAAGACGCATAATCATGAGAATCACAGAGAGAGGTGAGATGTATGAAAAATGAAGTCTGTTATTGGAACTTCGCACAGTAGAGAAGAGAAAGGTAGAGTGAAAGAAGACAAAAGAAATAGTAATAGAGAGAAAGAGAGAGACAGAGATAGAGAGAGAGAGACAGACAGAGAGAGAGAGAGAGAGAGAGAGAGAGAGAGATGATGACATTAACTGAGTGGGAAATTCGAATGGACATTTAGCGAGAGAGCGGAATGAGTTCAACTGTGAAAGAGTTCAATAAAAACTCAGCATGAGCCCCTCTGTCTTAAGGATATTTCTAATAAAGATGCTCTGAAGTTCGCTCAACTCTATTACAGAGTCTCGCCTAACATCCATTTCATTTCATTCGTGTTTGACAATGGCTTTGTTGTCTCTCAGTTTTTACGGTGCCAACAGCGCTCGGCTTATATTTGTGTTAAATTTTCTCAGGTTGAAAAGCACGAAAGCAACTTTCCGCTAGCTAACAGACAGCATTTAACCTACTTTAAACTTGTCTTCTGCATTTTTGGGCACAGTCATTAGCCAAGCAGCAGCAGCCTGAACAGCCCCAGCAACACCAAAGCTATATTCAGTTTTATCGCATGTCTCATCAACAACAGCAAGAGCAACAGCAACAGCAACAGCAGCAACAGCAACGGCCATCAACAGCATTTAACAGGCCCATCAACGGGCCGTCGTTGGCCTCAGCTACCTGTCCACTTAAGCTTCGCTTTTGGCCCCAGAGCCCGCCCCACCCGTGCCACTTACAAATTCACTCCAATCACCACCTGTGTCACATTTTAATACATTTTGCAATAAAATGCGCATTAAAACAAAATAGCGCAGAGCGCCCGAAGTCAAGGCAACATCAATAGCTTTTTTCATTTTTTTCTTTTTGGCAGTTGCAGTACTTTTAGGCTCCACCTCAGGCCTGCCCTTTCCCCTCTTCAGACCTGCAGTCGACTCTCCTCAGTTCAGCTCTGTTCTGTTCTGTTTGGCACTTTGAATGCTCTGTCGGCGCTCGTCTATGGCAGCCACAGCACACAGCTTTCACTCACATTCGCAGCTCCTGCACTTGTTAAGCACTCACATTTCGAGCTGCACTCGTGAGTTGTGTTACTTAATCATCGTCATTATCAGCAATGATCATCACGTCGATAGTAATTATCATTCGAGCTGCGGTTGCTGTGGTTATGCTCGCCTGCACCTTGCCACACATTCTAGAGGGCTCCTGCTCTCTCTCTCTCTCTCTCTCTCTCTCTCTCTCTCTCTCCCTCTCCTTTACTTCAACTCGCAGTTTGATTCTATTCAATTTGGAGGTCATTCTTGGCTAACTGCATCTGTATCTATAGCTGTTTTCTTTGTATCTGCAGCCGAGCATGACAAGAAGAAGAAGTAAAGCATTGTGAAGCCAAAACTGAAACAGTTTGCGGTATATTCTTGGCCCAAAAATGTCAATTATAATGAGTGGTGCGGGCCACGACTCTAATACGCTTCACAAATTTTTAAGAATGTTTTCTGTATATATAAATATATATTGTTTATTATGGACTACTAATGGGCAAGAAAATCGAAACGTAAAAGCTTTCTGTTATTCCGCTATTGTTATAGAAGCTGTTATAGCAATAAAAGAATACTAATTTCTAAATGAAATATGCCACAACAAAATGTTAAGTGGAGAACGATGTGCCAAAGATGCCTTACATCGAGTGTCATTTATATTATGTTAACTAGATAATGTCATGTGGAGAATGCTGTCTAGAGAGTATATCTTATCTTATATGCATGTTATTAGCCTTAACATAATGTTATTAAAGGCACATTGTGTGGCTATGATAACATAATGACTTAACACAATTATATCTGAGTGAATGTTAAATACAGATGAATTTTAGAAGTTAACATTAACGATCTAATATGTTATTAGCCTTAACATAATGTTATTAAAGGCACATTGTGTGGTTAGGATAACATAATGGCTTAACATAATTATATCTGAGTGAATGTTAAATACAGATGAATTTTAGAAGTTAACATTAACGATCTAATATGTTATTACCCTTAACATAATGTTATTAAAGGCACATTGTGTGGCTAGGATAACATAATGGCTTAACATAATTATATCTGAGTGAATGTTAAATACAGATGAATTTTAGAAGTTAACATTAACGATCTAATATGTTATTAGCCTTAACATAATGTTATTAAAGGCACATTGTGTGGTTAGGATAACATAATGGCTTAACATAATTATATCTGAGTGAATGTTAAATACAGATGAATTTTAGAAGTTAACATTAACGATCTAATATGTTATTACCCTTAACATAATGTTATTAAAGGCATATTGTGTGGCTAGGATAACATAATGGCTTAACATAATTATATCAGTAGAGAAACTATAGGAGTGCATGTTAAATACAGATGAATTTTAGGAGTTTACATTAACGATCTTATATGTTATTAGCCTTAACATAATGTTATTAAAGGCACATTGTGTGGCTAGGATAACATAATGGCTTAACATAATTATATCTATAGGAGTGAATGTTAAATACAGATGAGTTTTAGGAGTTTACATTAACTATGTAAAGCTAATGAGCAACTGAGAACTGTTGAGAAATGTCGAACAGAATGTTAAATGAATGCTGAGATATGTTATTCGAAATATGTTGCATTAGCTGGAGAGTATTTCATTGTTTGTAGTCGTTAAATGATGTTTGCCAATTAATTGCCACGCCCTTAACCAACACTGACGCATAATCAATACACACACACACACACACACACACACACACATACGCTGTATTGTTGACACATCAAATCTAAATTGTCCAGCCCATATAAGTTCATTAATGTCACGAAATGAAACACACTTCAACTGTTTTTGTTTTTGTTTTTGTCTTTTATTTTGCTTGCCATGTGAACCGAAAGAAAACTGGGCAGCAAAGCAGAGACAGCGAAAATTGGTGATTAAAGCGAACGAGCAACAAAAATGAAACTAAAACTAAAACAATAATGAAAATAATAATAATAATAATAATAATAATAATAATGAATAACTAACACACAGAAAGTAGCTGTATAATGGCCACTCGCGCGAAATTGCATGTGTGTGTGTGTGTAGTAAACAACAACAAATATGTGGGTCAATTTTGTAATAAAGTATACGTGTGTGTGTGTGAGGTAGCAGCAGCAGACGGCACAGCAGCAGAGCGGAGCCAGTCGAGCAGCCATAGAACTGCGGCACGCAGGGGCATTTCATCCCCAATTGACGAACAGCTGATTGACAAGCTGCAATCATTGGCTGGAGCAACGATCCCATCTCTCTCTCTCTCTCTCTCTCTCTCTCCAATTATGCTGGGACTGGGTAATTGGCCCGCTTAACTGTTAATGGGCCAACTTGAGTCGAGTTTAACGGTAAGTTTTTAAGACAGTCTTTAGCTGGGAGTAGATTGCAGATTGTCGAGTGGAGAGCGACGGCTGTGGAGACTGGAGCAATGACTGTTTTGGTCACTGAGCTTAGCTAGAAGTATCTCATGGATACATTAACTACAGCGCGACTTTGTGCCAGTTTTTGTTGCTTTTTTGCATTTTTTTTTTCTCGCTTTGTTAGTCTTTAGCGCTCGGCAGATGATTTCATGCCTTTTGTGAGATTTAATTGTTATTCATTTGGCTGTGGCGCGCGCGCCCGTCATTCGCTGCGTTGTGTTTTGTAGTGCCTTTGTTTGTTGTTGCTATTGTTGTTGCTATTGCTGTTGCCATTGTTGGTGCTGTTGTTGCTTTAGTTTCGTTTTGGCTTTGGCCAAACCTTGAACCGCACCGCATTCAGTTTATTGGCCGCGTTTTTACAACGAATACCGTTGCGAGCTAAACGTTTGGCTCGACTGGCTGCCAGTCTGCTCTATGATGATTACGCGATGATCATCATGACGACAATGATGTTGATTATTTATGAGCAGCTTTAGCTGAGTTGCTTTCTGGCATATTCGCCGATACACAGCCAGCTGGGCAGACAGTCAAACAGAGTCAGGGCGGGGTGGCGCAGGTGAGGCGTTTGGCTCAGTCGATAAAGCCAAAAAACCAATAGATAAAGAATCGGCTACATATACGTATATGCAAAGTGCCGCAACGTCGGCAGATCTCATTAATTAATAGCACAGGTAGTCAAATATAATGCCAGATACTTTTGTATCTCAGTGTGAGAAGTCTGTATTAAAAACTGCAGGCATTACAGCGATGGATCAAATATGCTTTGAATGCAGTATAATACTCACATACTAATATCAGTTACATATTTAGATCAAGATACAGACGCAGATATAGATGAAAATGCTGTAACTTGTCTATATCGATAGAGCAACTGCTGTTAGCATAGATAATACGCAGAGTTTCAGATGCATGCATATACAGATATAGATAGACATATATAGATATTTAGACTGCATGAAGGTACACAAAGAGCTAAAGAAACAGCTGCTGATAGATGATGATGGGGTACTTAAATGCGAATACAGATTCAGATATGGCTGGATGAGGTGACATTTAGCATTAATCTATATGCACATGAAGATACTTAGATTCAAATACAGAGACCTATGTGACTACAGGGCTCTCCATATTCGAGTGACCCATCTGGACCCATGCTTTTTTTTTTTGAAAATCAATGAATATTACAACTTTATTGATTCTGTCTATAATAATATTATTTGGTTGAAGTAGACTTGTTGACATCACTCTTTGAATATGATATCTCACAAATGGCCGTCTCGAGCCTCTACGGCGTATAGTGCCCGTCGCTGTGAAGGTATAGGACTGCCAGATGGGTCACTCGAATATGGAGAACCTTATATATACTCATAATGGTACAGCGACTACAGATATAGATATTCAGCACATTTACATTGTATAGTAAATACAACTGTAATAGAGATACTGAGAATAGCTATAGAGATACAACAATATTTGTATATTCATAAAAATATATATATGAATAGATTTATGCGAAGGAGTAATAAACAGCTACTAAAAGAGAGATACTTGGTTGCAGATTTGTATCTAGATAGATGCCAATGTAGACCTATAGCTGCAGCTACAGTTACCTACGCAGCGACTCTGATGATAAAGATAAAGAGACAACGCTGCAGATGTATCTGCTGTAGCTTGTGCTATTTGTAGATGCCTAGCAACTCGCATGAGGATATAGATACTGGCATAATATATACCTATATCAATGCTCCACTTTATATCTGCAGCGCCGACTACAGCTGCAGCCAGCGAAACACACACACACACACACACACACACACACACACACAGAAACATTAATTTTCGTCAGATTTGCTAGAGGCACGTGTCGTTGGATATCCTTGGGTCACATTCCAAGCTCCACCTCGCCCTAACTTGGCTGCCTTTTTGCCTTTTTTGTTGTTGCAAATAATTTATTTATTTATTTATGTTTGCAATTTGCTTTGGCTCGCATTTTGTGTTGCTTTTTTTCTGCTGTTTGTTGTGTTGAGTCGGCCGTACAAGGACGAATTTAGATGTTAATGAACTGAGCAAACAAACTTTTGGACGGCAAGTGCGGCACTGCGTGTGTATGCTAGTGTGCATGTGTGTGTGTATGTGTGTGTGTATGTGTGTACGTGTGTATGTGTTTGTGTATTTGCAATTTTTGTTGCCAATTTGTCAACTATTTAATGTGAATATTCGTTGGCTAAACGATCTACATGTGTAGAACATAATGCAGGCTAATTTATTCATAGCTTCGGCTAGATACCCTGGAAAACTAGCAGCAAACGCTGGAGTATATTGCTTGCAGAGATGAGGAAGTCACACTTGAAATAGTATTTGGAAAAACTAAACGTGCGAAATACCCCGGCAAACTAGCACTCCAATGGGGTGTTTTGATGCTACAGATAATTAACTGCAATTATAGATTGTGTTGGGGGCAGTAATTGTGGTCGGAAGTGGCGGATTTATCGGATGTCGGCAGACACCCTGTAACACCAATAATGAGTCATATTGTTGAAAGGATGGACTTGAAGAGCCTTTTAGAAGAGCTTATAAATAAATAAATAATATTATTACTATACTTTTTGTTGTTGCAAATTTAACAAATATTAATTTACTATTTTCTGCATATTTCTTAACTTGAACATTTCTCTTTTTCTCTCCCTCTCTCGCGAATTCTAATTTGTTTCTGAGTTTTACTACATTTTGCACTCTACAGAATATCTAGTAGTCGTGCTTACCTTAGCACCTATTCATATTTTGATTTGTTGCACAGGGATTACGAAACGTGGCTGCAGCAGCAGCAGCAGCAGCAGCAGCTGCAACTATGCGCCTGGCTATCCTTCTATGATTGCAACTGATTGTCCGGCTGTCGCTGCTGTCGCTGCTGTCGCTGCTGTCGCTGCTGTTGCACCTGTTGGTCAGGTAGTTAGCAATTTCCATAGCTTGGACATTTGAAGAAGGCAACAGGCAGCGGGCAGTAAGCAGCGAGCAGGAGACTGGCAATTTTTATGTTTCCGGCTCTGATTAGTGCTGAAGATGCGCCCTAAACCGGAATGCAAATGCCAAGCGGCTCTAACTGGGCACAAATCAATTGGCCAAACCAGCAGCAGCAGCAAAATCAAAGCAAAGCAACAGCAGCAGCAGGAGCAGCATCATCAATAATTGCAACCAGTTTTGCAATAGTCGCGGAGTGTTGAGCTAAACCAGTTTTTTATTTACTCTTTTTTTTATTTTTTTTTTATTTTTAATATTTCTTTCTTTTTTTTTTTGGTACGGAAAATGTAGGAAGTAAAATGCAGCAGCAACAGCAACAACAATAACAAAGCAACAGACAGGAAGTTGCAGGCCTTTTAGTTGTTGCTGCTGTAAGTGAATGAACCTGCGCGAGTGTGTGTGAGAGAGCGAAGGAGTTGTAACAGTGTCTGTGTGTGCGTGTGTGTGTGTGTGTGTTGATTTTTTGATGATTATATTAATATTAAGCGTACGCTCTGGAAGACTGAATTATTTATGCCGCAAGGGAGAGCGAGAGGCAGCGCATGGAGAGTGGAGAGAGCGGGAGAGAGTGCGGGAGTGGAGTGGAGAGTGTAGAAAGGAAATGCGAAAAAGAATTCAATTTACCATTCAACTGGGAGCAGCTCCTGCCGCTAGCTTCAAGCGGCTGCTATCCAAAAATAGGCGCTGCCAATTCGCCTCAATTTTGTTGTTGTTGTTTTTTTTTTTTTTTTTTTTTTTTTTTAAGCTGCGTTCGTTGGCTTTTTTGTTAATTTTGTTGCTGTTGCTGTTGTTGTTGTCGTTGTTTCGCGTGTTGATTTCAGAAACTTCACTTAAAGGCAACAGTTTGCGCCGCTCAGCTGCTTTAATTTCACTCTGCTCTGCTTTTGGATTTTGATTTTTTCTTTTTCTTTTGATTTGTTTGTGTTTTCTGATATTTATTTTCCTTTTTACCTCTTGTGACGTTTCTTTTTTCACTGTCACTTCGCAGCTGGAATTGGGGAACTCTTGCTCTGCCTCTTCCTCCACGCACACACACAGAGGGAGAGAGTGCTGCTGCAGCAGCGGCAACAGCGGCGGGTGGCCGCAACTTCAACTTGATTTTGAAATTCAAATCACAATGCCCGCGAGCAATTTATGCAACACACTGTGGCCAGGCTCTGAGACGACGCATCAATTGCTGCAAGTGTGTGCGTGAATTCGTGCGTGTGTTTGTGTATTGAACGCTTTAACGCACTTTATAAGTTACAATTTTTGCTACTACTGCTGCTTCTTTTACTTTTTTTCTTCTTCTTCTTAATTTTTGATAAATACACAAAACGAACGCGAATTCGAGCTGCGAGCAGCGTTTGTTGTGTTCGCTTTTCGGGGAGCGTTCGCGTGCCGCGCGCTTGAAGCAACGAGAGACAACTGTAAACGAGCTAACGAACGACAGCGAAGCAACGCGAACGAAAAGCGGCCGCTGCTGCGCGGCGAACGTCGACGCAAAGCTTTTACACCAGCAGCAGCAGCCGCCGCAGCCAGCGTCGCAGCAGCAGCAGCAGCTACAAGAATATGAGAAGCAAAACAAAGAAGTGCAAACAGCAGCATGGGAGCGAGAGAGCGTCTGGCAGTCAGTTAAAGCTGTTGTGCATGGCACCCATTGAGAGAGCGAGCGAGAGAGAGGGAGACTGTGAGAGCGAGCTTTTCTGCTTGCAGAACTTTCGAATGCAGCAGGAAGCACTGCAGTTGGCCGCGACGTCGCTGGCGACGTCACCGTCGACTTCGACAGCGACTGCAAACCAATTGAAATTGAGTAACGAGATTTGTGTGTGTTGCATCCGTGAGATTGCAACAAAAAGCTGCACAACCGGTGTTAGATGCATTTGCATTTACATTTTGAAGCTGCGACTGCCTGTGACTGCGACTGCGACTGCGACTGCTGCACATTTGGCAACGTGGCCAGCGGCACGTCTTACAATTTGCAATACCAGCAAAAGGCAAAAAAGGTACAAAAACAAAACTGAACATGGCGACTGCTTGGCAGTTACATAAGCCTTGATTTAGATGACGGCTTAGATACGTCTCTTTCACCTTCTCTGCCCCTGCGCAAGTGTGTGTGTGTGTGTGTGGGTATTGGCAATAAGGAAGTAACTTTTCATGCCAGCTTTGCACGCTTTGAATGCATTTCTTTGATCAAGTGCTGCCACAAGGAAACAGGATAAACCGTTTGACAATTTTTCGCTGCCAATTTTCTTTTAAGCAACAGCAAAAAATGAAAAACTTTTACTATTTCCGCCAGTCATGAAACAGATGTAATGGGAAATTGAAAGAAATCTTAATTCAGCTAATAAAATTACCGGGAAAACTTATGTAAGCCATGTGGAATTAGTTATGTAGCTGCAGGCCGAAAGGAGTATCTGATGGGGAATTAGCGATGTATCCACAAATTGAAAAGATGTGTAGAAGATATGGGATGGTGTATCTCCGCAGGGAGAGTGAGAGATAGAGAGAGAGAGAGAGGGGGGGGGGGGGGGAGAGCGAGCGGTTGTCTATGAGCTATGCTATATATCTATTTACTGCAAAAGTATCTGAGAGATATACATATGATTGCTTATATGTATATCTCTCAGATACTTTCAACAAATATCTAACAAATATCTAATATGTTATCTGATCGATTTAGGATGACTTTAATATCGGAAAAACAGAGAAAGCTTTTCTAATAAAGAAAAAGGAAAAAGTAAAAGTATCTCATAGATGTAGATTCACTTAGCAAAAGTACAGTTGGCGCAAAACATAGATTTTTTATAAATTATAAATGAAATTGTAGCAATTCAATGCAGTTTTGCAACGAATAGTGCCAAGGCACCACGCCTCACGCCCCATGCCCCATGCTTCAGCCCTGCAGGGCCCAGCCACGCCCATTGTTTTCGAATCTAATTGCTGGTTGAAATTGTTGCTAAACATGGTCGCCCGACCGTTAATCAATGCACAAGCCCCAGCAACTAATTTGCAGCACGCACAACATGCAACACCAAAAAGGGGCAACTGTAGTGGTGGCACGGCAAGCAGGAGGCAGCGGCGGTCAGGTTGCAGCTGGGGAATGAGTCTCAAGTGTAAATTTCCTTAGCGCTGCGGCATGTCAGGCACGTTTAAGCACGCTGCCAGCTTTGATTTAATTTAGTAGCAACTTGCAACACTTGCAACGGAGCAGCAGCAGCAGCAGCAGGAAAAGAGTCATCGATCACAACCGCAAATGATCTTCATCAGCGTGGGGTGCTGTGTGTTTATGACACAGCTGCCAGCAGTTCGAGCAGCAATTTAACATGCAACATCATCGGCTTCAACAGCAACTTCAGCCTCAGCTTCAGCTTTGGCTTCGGCTTCACTTGATTAAGCAGTTAAATCAAAACGTTCAATGCTTGGGCATGCCGCATGCCGCATGTGGCCAGAGCCGTCGCGACGGCTCGGAGGTGTTTTCAACGAGCGCCTGTCAAAGTTGCCGCCGCGGCCACACTTGAGAGCGCACGCAAAAGGTCAACGCATTCTCCCTCTCTCTCCCTCTCTCTCCCTCTCTGTCTCCCTCGTTCTCGCTCCTAAAGGGAAATGCCCCATAACAGCAACAACAAGAGCCTCACTTAACGAAGCGGCGTGTTAATTGAAGACAGGCAGGCAACTGGCCAAAGCTGAGGTTGAGGTTGTTAGCCAGCGACAGCAACAACAGCAACAGCAGCAGCAGCAGCAGCAGCAACAGCAGCAACAGCAACCACAGCAGCAGCAATTGTTGCTAGTGTAGCTGCTGTTGGGCGTTTTATTCGCATTTCTGGTAAAAATCAAACGCTTCACTGATTCATGCGATGGCCGCCAACAGCAGCAGCAACAGCAGCAACATCGACAGCAACAACAACAGCTCTAGCAGCAGTTGCAATTGTTGCTGTTGCAATCAGCGCTGCCTGCATTTGTAGTTGCTCTGCCTCTGCTACTGCTGCTGCTGCTGCTGCCGTTGCCAGTTGCAGTTGCAGTTTGCTTCCTCATTTTAGTTGCATGTGCAGCCGCATAACTTAAATGCACCGTTTGCCTTGCTGCTCTTCTGGCTCTGCTGCGTTTGCCCGCACTTTGATCTGTGTGCAATTCTTTTGATTTGCCTCTCCTTCTGTTTATCTGCTTGTTGTCTCTGTCTTTGGCTTTGTTGCACAGACGCTCGTAAATTTGTTGCAATTAAACAGACACCCAAAGTGCAGCTCAAGTGCTTTGACTGACTGCAGTGCAGTGCAGCTAATGCATGCTGCGCTGCACTCTTGAAACCCAAATCAAATTGCAATAAAGTAGATGAAGCATTGCTAAATATGTGCATGAATTGCAAGTTCATTATATTGTGTGCCCACTGTGCCTATTTTGTATTATTTTTTGTTTGAGTGTTTTATAGATTTTTAAGCAATTTGGGCAAATACTGCAAATTATAGATCTTAAGAAAGTGCAATATATTTGTTTATATTTGTCAAAGTGCTTAAGCAACATTTTCTATTTGAGTGATATTTTTATTATATTTAAAATTATTATTATTTTTATTACTATTATTATAATTTTTTAAAATATTTTGTATGACTTTTCACTGTATATTTTTGGGTTTCAGTTCCATAAGAAACTTTAAAACTTTTACTATATTTATTCATAAATATACATAATATGTAGTCAAGCACATTTTTAATACTAAGATATTTTTATCACATCTACTCATAAATGATATAGCAAATTATTACAATCAGACATTGCTCAATATAAAACCAGATTAGCATTATCAATCCTATTCCAGCTATTCCACATTTCTTTCAGTTTGATAACAATTAAAAAAAAAGCAGATAAATAAGAATTCTAATTATCTCTCGCTCATCTGTTTTTCAGTTAAACTTTGCACAGCAAGAAGCTGTCAGCAGCAACAAGAGCTGCTGATTGCTGCGACCCGCAGGCAGCAGGAGCAGCAGCTGCAACTCTCTTGGGTCAATTTATGATTTCGCATAATGTTGCAATCACTTTTGGCTGCATAATGGAAATGCGTAAAATGTTTTCCGGGTGGCGTCTTCAGCGAGAGCAAACGACGCGTGAAGTGGCAGCAGCAGCAGCTGCAGCGCCAGCAGCAGCAACTGTTGCAATTGGCAGCTTTATCAAAGCTGATAAAAGTCCAGCAGATTCGCGGAAGCGTCAAGAAAAATGCGTGCAACGCCCGTCACGTTGCTAAAGTGCAGTTCAATGAACCAAGCCAAGCGGGTGCAATTGTCAATGTACTTTATGTTGCTGTTGCTGTTGCTGTTGCTGTTGGCGTTGTTTGTGTTGCTGCTGCTACGATGAGTCGCCAACTATTAAGTATACGCAACAGCATATATTTATATGTACATGGCGAATGGCAGCGCATCATAATCATTTATTTTTGCACTAGACGCGACAACAATGACTGCAACAACAACAGCAACAACAGCAACAGCAGCAACAATTGCAGCAACTGCAACAACAACACACTCAAGTGCCTTGGCTAATTTTATAAACTTATTTTATTCATTCTTCGCTTTTAGCAGTGATTTGTTGTTTGTTGTGTTTGCTGCATTTAGTTGAAGTGCTTCACATTTTCCTCTTCTTCTTCTCCTACTCCTCCCCTGCTTTTGATGATATTTACTAAGGAAATTTTGTATGCAACGCGCGTCGACAGCGCCACCGAGCGGGGCTCTCGCTACTTAGTTTACTCTGATTGACATTTAGAAGTCAACGCTCGCCCGTTGCAATTGCAGCTGTCTTTGTCTCACTCCCAGCAGCGGCAGCAGCAGCAGGAGCAGCAACTCTGTCTGGGTGCAAAGTCAAACTGCAATCATCTGCAGCAGTTGAGTCGAGTGCGTGTGTGTGTGTGTGTGTGGGCGATATTTTGTTGTTGCTTGACTTTTTGCCATTAATTGGCATTAGATAGCTGCATGCAATTTGCTATTTCTACAGGTGAATTCGGTTCATAAAGGTGACAAACGTGGGAAGAAGGGACCGCGGAAAGCAAGTTCAGCTGCTGATTGATACTTTATATATTTGCCTAAAACTGTAGATAATAATATAAAATGCACAATTTTTGAAGAAGAAGAAAGAGAAGTTCAGCTGCTGTTTGAAAATCTATATATATATATATAAAATAAATAAAATAAACATATTTATAGTTTTTTTTTTAATTATCAACCTTTTTGTCTTCTTTTACATTACTAAAATGTAAAGTTTCAGACGTTTTTTTGTTCTGCAAGAATTCTGCCAGTTCTAGTTTTACATAAAACTATTTACTTTTTTCTAATTACCATTTATATGTTCTAATTTATGTTGACGTAGTGTAATAGTACCTGAAGAAGTCTATAAGGCTAATTCTGAATAGATCTGTAGGACATCCTTCTAGCTCTCTCTGCCCCTTTCTACATATCTCTTTCTCTATCTCTTTCTCTCTCTCTCTCTCACTCTCACTCTCACTCTCACTCTCACTCTCACTCTCACTCTCACTCTCACTCTCACTCTCACTCTCACTCTCACTCTCTCTCTCTCTCTCTCGCTCTCGCTCTCTCTTTCTCTCTCTTTGTAAGATATTGCTTCTCTTTAATAACTCAAGATGAAAATAGACATTTCCATTAGTTCAGAAAACTCTAATTAGACACTGTAAATATCTCTCTCTCTCTCTCTCTCTCTCTGTCTCTCTCTTTCTCTATCTCTCTCTCTTTCTCGCTCTCTCTCTCTCTCTCGCTCTATCTCATTTAAAAATTCTAATCTATTCCATCTCTTTCAGGCCGCACTCTCAGAGCATTCACATTCGCAGCCAGCAGCAGCAGGATGCCCTGCCACAAACCAGCTCCGCTTTAGGTGTGGGAGCAACTCATTTATCACACAATTTGGGAACTGTTCTGTGGCATTTGAATTTTTGCTCTTTGACTATTCAAGCAAAAAATTGCGCATACGCCGCGTGGAAAGTTACAGCAGAAAGGCAAATGCAAACGACCTGCCTTGAATGCGAGCCGCTGACTCATTTCTCTCTGCTGATTTTTGGGCAAATAAATTTGCAATTGATGCAGAAATGTGCAAATTTTACAGCAGCAGCAGCAGCAGCAGCAGCAGCAGCAGCCGCAGCGGCAGATAACAAGAATTTATTTTTTTGGCCAGCCAGTAAATACGATTAGTCATTGAGCAACAACAACAGCAGCAGCAGCAGCAGCAGCAGCAGCAGCAGCAGCAGCAGCAGCGGCAACTGTTGCTGCTGCCAACTCAAATACAAAAGTTTGCCACAAATTTTTGTGCATTGAACTTTTGTGCTGCAGCTCACAATTATTATTATTATAATTTTTATTTTTATTTTTTGCACTTATTTTGATGTGCTTCGAGCTCTTTTGTCAGAAAGAAAAAAAGAATCTGCTGTTGACGTCGCTCGTTTGTTTATTCTGGCACTTTTCTTGCGAATCTGTTTTGCGCAGCGACAATGTGTTAATTCAACAACAAATAGCCAACAACAGCAACAACAATTGCTGGCAAAGTGCAGCAAACGAGCGCGTCTAATTGCGATGTTGCTGCCAGACGCGCGCATGCGTAACAACAGCAGCAGGAGGAGCGCGGAGAGCGGCGACAGCAAACAATGACAAAGTGTTGCTCATGTAGATTGCACAAACTGGCAACTGCAGTTAAGCAGCTAGAATGTTGCAACAACTGCAACAGGTGTTGCCGCTGCCGATGTTACTGCTGCTCCTGCTGCTGCTGCTGCCGAGTCTGTTGTTGTTGCTTGCTGCGTTGCCTGAACTTTTCACATTTCATGCCAAATTGTCAGCAGCAATTAATCGCGCATTTATTTGAAATGCTAAATGTTTATAAATAAAGCGCACACCAGCAACAACAACAACAACAACAGCGGCAACAGCAACAGCAACACATTTTAAATACATAATTAAAATTTAAATGATATTTCGGCAGCGATTCACGAAAAATTTATATATTTATTTTCTCGATCGTCTTTGTTGATGTTTGCAGTTCGTTTTGTGTCGAAAAGTCATAAAAAATTGCGTGCATTGGACTTTGCTGCTGACTCGACGACTGCTGACTGGAAAGAGATGGCAGAACAACAACAGCAGCAGCAGCGGAAGTGAGTGCAACTGAAAGCGAAAGGCGTTGGAAGAATGTAAAGGAAGTGCAAAGCAGCTTTAATTTTGTAATCTGCTCTTGGAGTCATTGAACACGGCAACGCACCTGAGCGAGCGGCCAGGTAGAGCTGTAATAAGATAAGATAATAGGTAGAACCGGATGGCAGACGGCAATTCAAAGTGCTTTGAATTGTAAGAGCTTCGCAAATATCGATAAATATCGATATATTGCATTGAATACATACACAGGGTTATCCATATTCGAGTGAGCCATCTGGCAACCCTAGAAGATGGCCCACTTGAATGTGGAGAATCCTGTAGATGGCTTAATCAAATTTGATATACTAGTTAAGCGAACTTCATTAATACATAGCTTGTATGCTTACTAATTACGACTAACCCGACTGGCAGATACCCTGCATATAAAACCAAGCTGAATACGAAATTCATCATAACTTTTTACGCAATAAAGAAATATTTAAAACTTGAATTGATAACTATTAATTAATATTAAATTTAAAATGATTTTCAAGTCTTGACTTTTAGTTAACTCGAAAGCTCCAAGAGCAAGCAACTAAAGACAACAACAAATGTGTTTTACTCACAAACTGCCCAGCTAGCAGCTGCTCTGTATCAACGTCTTCATGGTTTACCTCATTCTCCTCAAATCACATCATTGTCAAGATATTCAAACTGAATCAATATAAACATCCCGCATATCGACCCTCTGCAAAGGCAAACAGTCAAGATCTGTGGCACAAATGATTCCCATTATGATATATACATTTGCTGGACCCTACAGACATTTTGCACTTCGATTGACATTAACGAGCATATTAATCCATTTTATGGACAGCTTGGCAAGCACTTGGCCATAATTCCATCAAGAAAGCCAAACAAATAACGCCCCAAAAACCCTGAAATGGACTGAATGATTTGCTTTTTGTTTTAGTTTCAGAGAAGGAGAGAGGAAGAGGGAGCTCTCTCCTTCTCTCACTCTCTCGCTCTTGCTCGCCTCTCTCTCTTTCAATTTCAATTGGCAAATAGAAGTAGTAGAAAAAGAACAAGCAATTGGATTTGGCTGAAGACAATGGCAAAAGGTGTTTGCTGTTGCGCTTTAATGTAGCCGGGCAAACAAAGCACAGCAATTGTCGGCCAGAAAAAAGCACGAGTGCACAACAACAATGGGCCAACAAGCCACAGCAACAGCAGCAACAACAACAACAGCAATAACAATTCGCATTCGTCTAGAACTGGCAGCTGACCCAGTTTGAAGCCACAATTACAATTTCGTCTCTCAAAAGCTCCGCTGTTTGTCTTGAACTGCGCAGACGCAGCAGCAGCAGCAGCAACAGCAGCAACAGCAGCAACAGCAGCAGCTTGTCTTTTTTGGCTGCTCTAAGAGCCATCCAACAAGCGCGACAGAGCAGATCTCTCTGTGTGCTGCTGACATTTGATAGTTTGCTTTCAAATTGACTACAATTGGAGTCAGACTCGATGTCGAGTTGTTCTATGTTACTGTGTCGCCTTGGCTGTTGCTGTTGCTGTTGCTGTTGCTGTTGCTGTTGCTGTTGCCGCCGGCGACAATTTTGTACTCGTTCCCAAGCCAAGACACTTGGCACGGTGGGCCTAGTTGCTGCTTTGCTGGCCCACAAAAATTTGGCATTTTAATTGCATTTCGATAGACAGCGCTGAGAAAACACGCATACGCCACGTATGACAATCGTCGCTGCCTGCAGCAACTTTTGCAATTAGCCCAAACAAAATGTGCAAAATTGAATTGCCGCAGCTGCCACACAAAATGGGGCAAGCTCTTGTGGCCTCTGAACTCTGACCCAATTGCGAGACAGCAGTTTTAATGTCTCTAATGAGAGAGAGGGAGAGAGCAGGAGCAAATATTTGAGAGTGCAACCGAAAGCTGCTTGCTGACTTTTAAGTAGCTAAGTAGATTGATAAAGAGCTTAAAGTGATTTAAGATCTTAATCTAAGCCTAAGCCGTTGTTGGCTTGAATCAAATCTCATTGCTAAGCTTAAATTGTTATTAGTAATGCATGAGCAGAAGATTATTGGGAATATTTATTTAATAGAAATAAATAAATATGATGAAGCTTTACTCATTGCAAATAATATTGTTCAAATTTACTTCTTAACAACAAATTGCATTGAATTAGTTGAGCTATAGCTTTCATTGGTCTTTACACTTAAAATTTGATCATTATTTTCATAAAGCTTTATTAATATTTGTCAACATTAATAGTTTGGACTTAAGGTAGCTTTTACGTATATAAGCTCGCATATAAGTATGCATAAATATAAAAGCTTTAGGTGCAAAGTAACTTAAGTAGGACATAAAATGTAGTATTGTCTTATTTAGCACATGAAAGCTTACTTCTAAAAGCTTTACACTTTGATTGCCAGATAATGCGCTTTTAATAATCAGCTAATCTATTAATTGTAAAGCATGCAAAGCTACTTCATACACCCTGAACACATTCAAAATGGGAAATCAGGATGCAATGCTGTTTCTTATAGAATTAATATGCAGATCTCTGGAGCTACAAAACACCGATTAAAGCTCTTAGCAATGAGGCCCGCTTAGCTTGAATATATTTCCAATAATAAATTAGTAGACCACAAGAAAGCTGCTTGCTAAGCTGATTCCGCATGTAAGGTAAAGCTTTCAAATATATTTCATCAAAGAGTGAGAGAAAAAGTGGAGCACATCGTGTAAAGCGCAAAGGTCGAAAGCCCCCAAGTCATTTAAATGAAAACTTGATTAAAGCTCCCTAGATCTAAATGAAGATCTAGATTCAAATCGAGATCCACACCCATTATTAGCTTACATAATGCTGCCATTACCCCATTGCAGCTCGCTAGATCAAAAACTTGCTCCACTGGCAGCCCATGTCATTGCCCTTTGAGCGTGGCAGCTCCTGCAGCACTTGCAACAAAAGCGTGCCACGCCCGCTCCGAGCACAATTGCTTTTGGTTGCAGCTTTGCCTGACCCACAAAATGAGAAAAACAAAAATAACCAAAAGTTTCCTGCCAAATAATTTGAGAGCTTTTCGTTTTTCATTTGCCATTTTTGTGGATCGTAATGAAAATTGCAAAGTTAATTGGAAATTCTCTCACGGCGTACGATTGGCGGAGTTGGCATTGCCATAAACTCGCTGAAGCCAGGCCGAAAGCTTAATTAAAGAGCAGGCCAAACGAATCAAAACGCCCAGCAACAACTGCAACAACAGCAACTGTTGCAGCTACAGCAACAGCAACAGCAATCACAAGCTGCCACAAGAGCAATTTGGGTGAATTATTGAACCGTTTTCATATGCAGCGGCTGCTGCGCGTTGCATGGATTGAGGAAGCTGCAACAATTTGAAAACAAAACCCGGCTGGAAACACGAATATCTCCCTCTCTCTCTCTCTCTCTCTCTCTCTCTCTCTCTCTCATTCTATGTGTGTGTGTGTGGGCTGGCTCTGACTGTTTGGCGTGGGCAAAACTGAAGAAAATCTTTGCTCAGCGAGCGCGAGCCATAAAAAATGGCAACAAATGTTGCAGGGCGACTAATAAATGTTGCAAGCAGCAAGCGGCAACAGCAACAACGATTCGCAGTGACAACGGCAACATCAGCAACAACAGCAACATCAGCAACAACAATTGTCTCTTCGCACACCCACTGAGCATGCAACAAAGTCGCAATTCCAGCTCCTGCCACCACCACTGCCCCGGCCCATGCTCACACTCCCACCTTCGTTTTTAGGCAATTAATTGTGCAACATCAAATAAATTGCATTTAAGCGCAACAACAGCGACAACGACTGCAGCCATTGCAGCTAGCAGCAACATTTCACTCTGACAAGCTTCATAAAAACTAATTTGCTTTTTTTCCAGGCTCCTCTCGGTGCGATTGCTCTGTGTGTGTGTGTGTATGCAGTTAACCAGGAAGTACACCCACCTATGCAACAATATGTCTATGCTGTTGCTGCCGGCCGTGTAGCTTGTTAGCCAAGTCAACGACGATCATCGCATTGAGTGAATGAGATTTTTGGGCTCAGATTAAAGTTTTATTAGCAAAGACAGGCCAGGAAATGCTATGGATTATGTTGTTGAGAGTTTCTGTGTTGGCAGCAAGTAATTTGTTGGTTGTTGCTTGGGCCGTGCTATGCGATTCTCAAGAGATGAGAAATGGTGTTGTTCGTAGTGAGGAATTGCAGAATAGATAAGAGAGGGGGAGAAAGCGAGAAAGAGGCAGAAAAGGGAAAGGCACAAAATAAGAGAGAGGGAGAGACAGACAGAGAGAGAAAGAAAGAGAGAAAAGAACAGAAGAGAGAGAGAGAGAGAGAGACAGATATCGAGAGGCAGAGAGGTAGGGAGAGAGAGGGACGGAGCAGCTAGCATAGAAATCGTATCAACTACTCAAAATTTAAGTGTAAATTAATTAAAGCTCTAATAACAACGGAGAGAAGAGTTCTACAAAGAATCAAGATACCCTAAGATAAAACAGAAATCAATGGAGTTATAGTCACAGTTGAAACGTTTCCGAGCCAAATATAAATATTTCTTATAGCAGAATATATGATATTATATTTATAAATATATTAGAATAATGAAATATATAGAAACACTATTATTTTCATATGAAGATTGGACGTTTTTCTGAACGTTCTCATAAGTTGGATAAGCAAATCGAATCGAATACTAAAGTCTATGTATGCACATTCTAGATCCATAAATCCAAATAGACATAATATGTGTGTATCGCTATATCTCTATATATATTTCTAACTCAATTTACAACTCAATTAAATTGATTTTAATTATGATATAATGCAGCGTAAACGTAATCCAGCTCAGCCCACCTCCTCTCAACACGACAACCTAGCCAATCCCCCACTGACTGCTGCAGTTGCTGCTGCACAGCTTGGCCAAGTCGCCATCGCCAGCTTTATCTAAGGCTCCACATCGGTTGGGGCAGACATTATCAGTGATCGCAGCACAGCTAATAGAGCTGCTCACGTTGACATTCACTTTCTGTTAATCTACGTCTACATTTAGTGGCTGGGGTACTTACAGTCGCGGCTCATGCCAGCCGAGAGGCATTTCTTGAAGCGGCAATATTGACAGCGATTGCGATTGAGCCGTATCACGAGGCACTTGCCGTCCCTCAGGCAGCGATATTCGATCTGCTTTTGTATGCTGCGACGAAAGAAGCCCTGCAATTTGAGAGAATGTTAATGGGGTCTCCTGGCTGGAAATGTGCAACTTACCTTGCAACCCTCGCAGGAGGTCACACCATAATGATAGCCCGACGCCTTGTCGCCACACACTTTGCACGGCACAAACGACTTTGAGGAGACGCCGTTGCCGTTGCTGCTGTTGTTGTTGCTGTTGTTGCTGCTGTTGTTGTGGCTGTTGCTGCTGCCGTTGCTGGAGTCAACAATGCCAAATTGCTGTTGCTGCTGCTGCGCGTGCTGCTGCTGCTGCTGCAACTGTTGTTGTTGCGAGTGTTGCTGTTGGTGCTGCTGTTGCTGTTGCTGCTGCTGCTGTTGCTGTTGCTGTTGCTGTGAGTGTTGCTCTGCAATGACAAAGTGCATTTGCTGTTAGCTCCTTGCCACATTACTCATACGCCACTTGGCCAAATGAGCTGCCGTCAATCGTCTATCGCCTCTCCATATCTCTTGCCACATGCCCCACTCCCGCCCCATTTGTCAGTGCCAACCGCTGACAGCCTGCGCGTTGCTGCTGTCAATCGAGTGGCCCAGCTCCCATGCTACCTGTGGGTGGCTATCCGCTCTAACGGCATTTGAATTCAGGTGCAAACAAATTATATTAATGGACAGCACGATTGTGGCAATATTGAGCATTGGCATTTGCCACACCAAGTGAAGGACTTGCAAAATGGAATGTGCCACATATATGAGCCAAGTTAAGAAATAAATATATATTTGCATATATATATTTATATATTCAACTTTATATATATTATTTTATATATTATTTAATTTGGGTAATATTTCTATATCATTAGTTAATTAGTTTCCTATATATTTATATTAATTAATTGGTAGTAACAGTATTTTTATATACAAATATATTATTTAATTTTATATAAATTCAATATTTTATACATATAATTTAATTTGAATAATATTTGTATATATTTGTATATATTAAGTTAATTAATTGGGAATAGAAGTAGTTTTATATATACAAATTAATTTGTAGCAAAATAATTTTATATTTATTTAATTTAATTTAATCAATTTAATTTGTATTATTTTTTATGTTCGTTCATTTTTAATAATTATTTCATCTATATTTATATAAATTTATTTTTAATAATAAAAATAAAAAAGTTTCATATATATTTTATTTAATTTAATCAATTTTATTTTATTTATTTTTTTATGTTCATTCATTTTTATTTCATTTCATATATATTTATATAAATTTATTTAAAAATTTTTAATTAAAATTTTATAAAATAATATTATATATATTTATTTTAATGAATTCAATAAAATTTTTTTTATAAATATATTTTTGTTACTTTTTTCAATAAATTATTAATTTGTCATTAATATTGAATAAATTTAATATTTATATATTTTTATTTTTTAATTTTGAATTATATTATATATATTATATATTTATATGTATTTATTTATATTACATATTTATTTATTTATTGATGAATTATGTTATATATATTATATATTTATTTATTGATGCTAATTAATTAGGAGTGAATTAATTTCGTATATATATTTCAGTATATTTGAACCTTTGACGTCAATCCTATAACAACCTATAAGCGTATTAGAGCTCTATATATTATGTGTGTGTTGGTGCACGTAAGTGTATGTATGTGTGCATGTCTATGGAACAGAAGCTGGGAATAAAACCAACAGCAGCTCTGCGCAGAGTTTAGGGTATTTGCTAGCCAGCATTGCTCTCTAGTTTGTTAAACTTACAACTTTTCAAGTTCTCTTCAGCCGCCTTTCTGCCCCAAATTCTTGTTAGTTTTGCGCGCTGCAACAACAGCCTCCAAAATGCATTTAGTGAACGCAATTACAGCCAGCAAGCAGACAGGCAGCAATCAAACTCGAATTCAAATGCGAGCAGCGGCAACAAAAGTGCATTCAACTTCAACTTGAGCAACTTCAGCAGCTTCAGCAACAACAATGCTGATGGCTGCTTGAATGTGCGATAAGCAAAAATGCCAAAAATCACGTATACGCCACAGAGAGCTACCCACACAAGAGTAGCAGCAGCAGCAGCAGCAGCAGCAGCAGCAGCAGCAGCAGCAGCAGCAGCAACAGCAGCAGCAGGAAAAGTCTTCAACAAGCCGCACACAAATTTCCACTGCAAGCGCCGAAAATTTGCAATGCAAATGGGACAGGAAAAACTGAGGCAGACAAGAGGCAACAACAGCAACAACAACAACAACAACTCGAGAAACTCTGCTGGCTTCTTGGCATTTCATTTCATTTCATTTCAATTTGCCTTTTTCTAATGCAAAAAAGGCAAATGAACTAAGCGCGGAGTTTGAACTGCGAATTGCAGTTGCCGCTGCTGCTGCTGCCGCTGTTGCTGCTGCTGCTGTTGTTGCAGCAATCGGCATTGCCACACCTCGAAATGCGAAGCGAAATGCAATGAAATTAATGTGCAGCTTGCACGCGCCAACGAGCGACGCACTGCCAACTGGACGCAGGAGCTGGGGCAGTAGCCGGGGCAGGGGCAGGGCCATGGCAGGAGTAGGAGCGCGGCTGGGGCTTGTGTGGGGCATGTGCCCCAGTGTTACGGGCTTGTGCAATTGCAAATTGAATTTTCAGCTAAGAGTGGCAGAGCGCCGGCCCGGCACGGGGGCTGACTGGAAAATGTCAACGGCTAAGGAAATTCAAGTGGCAGTTGCTGCTGCTGCTGCTGCTGCTGTTGCTGCCACAAATGCTGCAACTGCAACTGCTTGTGTTGTTGCTGCTGTTGCTGCCTCCGTTGCTGTTGCTGCTGCTGCTGCTGCTGTCGCTTCATTTTCGCGCTGCGTTCAAATGCAAATTACTTGGCCGCCTTTATGAGTTGACAATTTAGATGCCATTGTTGCTGGGCTGGGCGCAAGGGCAGAGAGGAGGAGGAGGAGGCGCGTTATGTACAGGGGCAGGGCCAGAGGCAGCTGCCGCTCGGCATTTCCGCGTTGCCAGACAGTGGCAAGCGATAGACAAGCGACAACAACAGCGAGCAGTTCATAATTTTGTATTTATTTTCCCTACTTTTCGTCTTCTTTGCATTCAGCGATAAAAGACGCAAAGTAGAAGGCAAACTGATTGAATACTTGGAAAATCACTTCACAGGGAGCAGGGGGAGCGCAGTTGAATAATGCCAAACGACAACAGCAACGAGTTTTGACAGGGCCGCAGCCGCCACTTCAACTGCAATTGAGTCTCTTTTGCCGTCTCGCTAATTGCGGCAATTAAATGCTGCAAACAAATCCTGGCAATTGCTCAGATGCAAGTGCGACAGCAACAGCAACAACAACAACAACAACAACTGCAGTCAATTAGAAAGCGCGCTCAAGTTTCCTTTGGCAAACTGAGCTAACTTTGGAGTCCCAAGATTCCATGCGAGAAAACTACGCAGACATAGTTCAGCAATATAAATTATGATAGAGAAAAAGAAATATAGATAGATGATATTCCGTATGGCTGTCATCCTAGAAATATACTTAGACAGTTTTGAGTTTTACATTTTGGTCTGACCTGAGTTTGGCATAACAACCACATTTATTTATTTATATTTATTTATTGGAATTTTTTTTTTTGAGAGATAACATATTCAAAGAGTGCTGTCAACAAGTCTACTTGCACCAAATAATAATATTATTATCAACAATATCCAAAAAATTCTATTTTTCATTGATTAAAAAAAAAGCATGAGTCCGTGGAGTATGGGCAACCTTGTAGGGGTTCCCAGATGGGTCATTCGAATATGGAAAACCCTGTATATGTACTTCCTACCTCATTACTACTTGGCCAAGTTCTCTTATTTCTACCAGATTTGTAGATTAACCACAGCCCATATGGATCGTATAGACAGAGACACATATAACATATAGCCTGATCTACCTCTGGCCACTAAATTTGACAATGTTAATGTTAATGTTAAACAACAATCTGTTAAACAAAAATATATACATATCTACAATATAAATAGAAAGAGAGACCGAGAGAGAGTGAGAGCGATAGAGATAGCGAGATTTTATTTAACCCTTTTCAATGCCTTTGGAATACTTTTTAAATAGTTGTCGAATACAAATATTGCAGAAATTTAGATATATTTAGATTCAATTAAATATTGCTGAGAAGAGAAGACTTGAAATCAGAATTGGGGCAAAAAACAAATCAAGCCCAGACAGCTAAAGGGCCTACGATGCCAACCACAACATTTAAGCCAACACAAACATATATCATAATAAAAATCAAGGCGTGAATTCCAGAAATTGGTAAGTCAGTTCTATGAACAGAGCAAAAATGGATGGAGATTCTTTTAAAATCGAAAAAAAGAAGGAAGCGATCATGCAGCCCCCCAATTTGAAGGCTGGCTAGGGCCTCCTAGGTGGGTTTATACGAGAGCATCCCTGAGAGCCACAACATTTTGGTAGTCAACTCTCGCATTGAACTCGGCTTACATATAGCAACGAAAGATTATTCAATACTTGTTCAGCTTCAAAATCATTTCACTACCTGCAACTCGATTAATTCCCTCAAATTGATTTGGTGCCAAGCGAGGCCCAATTCAACTTAATTAAAATGTTTGCGGCAATCAAATGAATTTCAACTGAGCAATTGGCAAATGCAATTTGAAAGTCATTTATGAAAATGAAAACCATTTTGCTGTGGCTTTCAATTGCAGCAACAGCATTGACATGAAAGCCAATTTTCCTGGCTGTGAAAACAACAACAACAACAGCGACCAGAAGAGGGAGAGAAAGAGAAAGAAGAAGAAGCAGAGAAGCGAATTACATTCATTTTCACATTTTCCATGCTGCACTTTAATAGTTTCCGCAACGCAAAGATGGAAAGAGGAAAGAAAAGATAAACACGAGCCAAGGCAGCAATTGTTGCCGTTGCTGTTGCTGTTGCTGTTGCAACACGGAAGAGAGACGTGACACGCTGTCTGGCTGTGGCATACCTGTGTGTCCTTTGCTCAAATGCGCAACAGTTGCCGACGTGGAGCTGATCGCTGGCGAGGATGTTGCTGCTGAATGGCCGTTGTGTTGCTGCTGTAGCTGTGGGTGCTGCTGCTGTTGCTGATGCTGATGGCTGGCATTGAGTAGTGTTGAACGATTGTAGTGCTCACCACTAGATGCCGACGATGAGGATGAGGATGAGGATGAGACGTTCGCCGAGCTGGAGCTGGAGCTGCAGCCGCTGCTGCGTCCGCTGTCTGGCGAGGAATGTGCCCCGGCCGAGCTGCAACTGTTGCTGGCGGGACCGAACTGATGCACACTGCTGATGGCGTACAGAGCACCTCCACCATTGCTCAAAGCTGTGCAGCTCAGGTGTGCTGCTGTTGCTGCTGCTACTGCAGCTGTTGCTGGTGCTGCAGCAGCAACCGTTGCTGGCGTAGCACTATAGAAGCTGTCGCACTGCAGCAATTGCAGCGGATCTGCTTCGATGGCACTCAAACAATGCTCTAGCTCCTGCGCTGGGCCAGCTACTACTGCTGCTGCTGCTGCTGCTGATGTTAGCTGTTGCTGCTGTGATTGCTGTTGCTGCAACAGTTGCTGGTCCTGTTCGTCCTCTGGCTCGGTATCTAGACTTCCCGCTTCACTGAAGGCGCCTTGCGTCGATGAATCCTCGGGCGTGTCAAAGAAATGCAAATTGAAATCTGAATTTGCATCGAAACCGACTTCTGGCAATGCTTCGTTGTCTTCCTCCAATTCGTCCTCCTCCTGCTCGTCGTCTTCTACCTCGTCGTCCTCCTGTTGTTGCAGCTCCTCCTCGTTTTCTCCGTCCGCCTCCGCCTCCGCCTCCGCCTCCTCCTGCTCCTCCTCCTCCTCCTCGTCTTCGTCCTCGTCGTCGTCCGCCTGCTGCAGTTCGTGCTCTGCCTCCAAATCAGCAATATTGCTGGTGTCCTGCTGCAGTTGCTGCTGCTGCTGCTGTTGCGGCTGCTGCTGGTGTGGGCGTGTCACTGGCTGCCCCAGATTCTTGACCGCAGTATCGATCAGCAGTTGGGAGCGTAATTGTGCCTGTGCCTCCAGCTCTATTTGGTATACATCCATGTTGCTGGCGTCGCTGCGTTCGCATTGGCATCCATTATCATCAACAACATCGTCACGCAAATTGAATTCGATTCAAGCAACATTTGCATTTTCTTTTCTCACTTGATAAACAGTTCAGCAAAATTTTGATATGATCTTAATTATATTTAGATATATGACACGCTAAGTCCAAAATTTTCCTATACAAATTTGTAAAAATCTAAAACTTTTAATTTGCTTTTATTTTTAATAAAAATATCATTATTATTATTTGTTAATGTTTCACAAATTTAAAAGAAACTCTTCTTTGCAATTCTCAAAATACTTTTTAGAATATTTTAAAATATTAGAATACTTTTTGTCAACAAATATTAGATTATTTTTAGTTATTTATTATATCCTATTTTAAAACAAAATTCCTTTGCATTCTAAATATATTTTCCAATTTAAAACGTCTCTAGAAATTAAAATATATTTCTTCATATATCTTCCACTTATTTGTTAAACATATGCTTAAGAGCTAAACAATTTTCACACTTCATTTTCACAAGCTTAAAATTGATTTTCAATTTTCATCAATATAATTTTCGAATCACTTCCATGTTTGGTAAACCCGTTGTTGGAACTGTTCGATAAGTATCCATAGATCTCGACAGTTGGATAAGCAGGACGCGTTCACTAATTAAACAAATTGAAAAGGAGAAACTGAATAAGAAAGGGAGAGAGAGGGAGAGAGACAGAGTGTGTGTATGAGTGAGGGGGATAGAGCGCGACGACGGCGACGGCGGCGACGACGACGACGACGTAACAGCGTTTAGGAAAATGCCAAATGGAAATTGTGAAAATGTGCGATCGCGCGTACAAAACTCTCGTCTCGACGAGATCCAAGCGCCAACTTCGCAGCGCTCCAAATGCGCAACAGAAATTCAAACCAAACTGCAGAACTGCAGAACCTACGACAACGACAACAACGACGACGACGACGGCGACGACGACGGCAGCGACGGAGCACAAGAAAAGAACAAGAATAAGAAGGCGCGTGCGTATGTGTGTGAGTGAAAAGAGTAGGAAAATAGCATGTATGTGTGAGTACGAGTGTGTATGTGTATGTGTGTGGTGTGGTTGCATGGAGTAGGAAAAACTTTTCTAGCGCCATTTGAGCGACCGCCGCACTGGGCACCAGGCTGACTCAGAGGAGAGGTAGCAGCAGCAGCAGCAGAGGAGCATCGGCAGATGGAGCACGAGGAGTGGGAGCTGAGAGCTGCTTCTATCTTTCTAATCTGCAACAACAACAACAACAACAAAAGCAACACGCATTGGCACTCTCGCTGTTTGTTGTTGCTGCACTTTTCCATTTGCTGGGGCCACTCGGTTCCTGGTTGCTATTTTCAATTTCTATTGCCCGTGGGCAGCTGAAGCAGCAGCAACGGCGACAGCAACGACGCCAACGCCAACGCCGACGCCGACGTCAGCGTCGCCGTCGATGTTGACGTTCACTTCAAGTGCACACACTTCTTTCTCTCAAGATCAATTTCACACACACAGCGAACGGCAACGGGCCTAGAGAAGAGAACCGTTACAAAGTTTGCAATATCACGTGAGAGCACGAAAGAGAGAGAGGCATACAGACAGAAAGTCAGAGAGAGGGAGCGTAAGCAAAATGACAGCAGAGAACGACAGAGTCAAAGAACTTTTTGCGTCTTTTGAGCGCGCCAGAGTGGGAGAGCAATAGAACAGTGAACGAGCGGGAGTTCTACAATGCGGAAGTGAAAAAATATTGCACTCGACGTAGTTGTTGCTGCTGCTGCTGCAGTTGTTGCTGTTGTTTTTGTTGCTATGCAGTAGAAAGTGGCAAACAAGTTTTGGTGCCAAAAGATTTTGAGCAGTGCGCGGACGCCCACATAGCGGAAAGAACTTTTTAGACGAGAGAGAGAGAGAGAGATAGAAAGATACAGAGACCAAAGGAAACAGTTGAAAATGAGTGAGAATTTGAATCTAATTACTGAAAGTTCAAAGAAGACAAAAACCAGTTTATGTTGAATGTAAATAGGTACATATGTATGTATGTATTGATAATTCTCATTAAAACAACCATCTAACTGGAGCACAAATTTAGAATAAATAAATAATTTAAAATATTGTCCAAATTGTTTATCAAAATCGAATCCAATTGGAATAAGTTAGAGTAATCATTGCTCTGAGTCTATTTGTTTGCCATTCCAAGCCTAATCCTGCTGTCTCTGTAACTTTATTATTTACCTCCTGCACACACCCATCAAAACGCACAAAAGCACAAAACAAAAATAAATAAATAGGGGAAAAAAAGTCAACCAAGTGTTGTGCGCGCAGAGTTTTCCACATTTCGCAACGGTCGCCATGGCGCAACCGCCTCACACATTTTCCATGACGAATGCCTGGAACAAAAGAGAAGCAACGAAAGTCAATGATCAGCGTGTGGCAAAGCGGCGTCGGCCGCAACTGCGGCTAGTTTTGCTATTTTTCCAACGGCAGCGAAAGCAGCAGAAACTGTAAATAACAAGAAACAGCAAAGGCAGCGAGGATCGAAAGCGAAAAGTCAACGAGGCGAAGAACGCGCGCAGACGGGGGCAACGGGAATGCTTCGTGCTAGAGCCGAAGCAAACGCCCGACGCGCTGCCCGACCGCCGACCACCGACCGCCCCCAACATTCGTAACATGTTCGATTGCATTTGCCTGATAAAACCTGATCTTTGCAAACACACACACACACACACACCACGACGACGCCATAAGACACGCGACGTCAACGTCGACGGCGACGCCGACGAACCAGGAAGAGAAAAATGAAAATGCCGCTTGTTGGCGCAGCTGCTGCCGCTGCTAGCTGCAGGCGAAGATTGTGTAATCGCTGTGAGTGTAACTGCGAGAGAGTGCGAATCAGCGTGTGAGAGAGTGTGTGCGTGTGCGTGTGTGTGTGTGCATTGAGTGAGAGTTATTTGAAGCGGGTCGCCCTCTTCGCCGCAACCACGTGGACTGCTGTTGTTGTTATTGTTGTTGCTGTGTCCATTGCCTATGCCAATATGACCATGCCCATTTGTTGGCATGCGCCCATTGCATTTCACTTATCAACGCGACGTCGGCTGCTGCTACTGCTGCTGCTGCTGTTACTCATTTTTTTATTTTTGCGTTTTTATTCGCTCGCCTCTAAGTTCAATGACTTGAGCAACGTCACGGGCAGCAGCAACAACAACCGCAGCAACAAAGTGGCGCAAATGCGTTTAGTTTTATTTATTTACTCATTATTATGCCCCTGCTGCTAGATTCTTAAATTCTTGTTTACTTTGCACATATTTTTCCATAGCTTCTGTATTTGTTGTCGCTGTTGTCGTTGCTGTTGTTGCTGTTGTTGTTGACTAGATGGCGCTTGTTCTTGTTGCTGCTTGGACCTGCGCTGATATGATAGCTTAAAAAGCTGTAAACAAGTTATCGAGTAGGCGCAGTAAATTAACACTAGAAGCATGAACTAATTGGCTTTTAGTTAGGCTAAGATGTAGGAAAAGCCACTTTGATCTCTGCTTATTTTATCAGCGGAATTTGAAAGAATTAAGAGCTTTATACTCGTCTTATGGCATTATATTTTGGCATAGCTGTCTGCCTTCTTTAAATAGAATATATATATTCAATAGATAAAAATGTTTTTAAAAAGAAATTTATATAGAAAGTCTATAAATATAGAAATTTGTACAAAAGTTAAAAATAAATTATACTACTCATATCCCACATAAATATGTATTTTCATATTTGCCATGTTTTTCCTCTATTTCCATATCGAAGCAATTAGAGAGCTATTATAGCATACTTTTGGGGAAATCACTTTGAGACATGATATCATTATTATTATTCTTAGAAAATATTATTAATTATATTATAATAATATCTCGAATTACACAAAATTATTTATTAAAAAAAATAAGTAAATTCAAATATTTTTACAAAATTTATATACCAAAGAAAAATAATTATTAAATGGTTATTATAATAGAAATCAATTTTTTAATTATTTTTAATATATAATTTATTTGTTTATTTTTTTGTAATTTAATTATTTATTTCAGCTTATTGTCTATGAAAAAAAAAAAAAAATGATAAACATTTTATAAATAAAATTTAAATATAAAAGAAATTTTTTTAAGTACTTTATCTATGTACAGGTTCTACACTTAATAATAAAAAAAATAATAATAATAATATTCATAAAAAATTTTATTAAATTTCTACAATTTTAAGGAATTAAATATTTATTTAGTTTCCCATTTCCACATGTTCTATTTTATTTATTATGCACATCGCAGCTGAAATGATGCAAATAATTTTCTTTTAAGTCAAAACAAATCGGTTAAAGACAATTTGCCTTTGAGACACTTATCACAGCTACTGGCAGGCCATTTATGTGGCTGCAACATGCCTGGCAGCAGGATCCTCAAAGGGATAGCCATCTAAAGCTGCAGTAGCGGCAGCAGGAGGAGAGACAGCCGCCCGCAGTTCGTGCCACAATTCACCGTCGCATGGCATGGCAAACAAAATCCATATAAATGTCACACACAGAGAGGCAACAGCAGCAGCTGCCACACATGGGCCTTGCGGCACACAATGTTGCCTGTGGCACACACTCCGGCTGCTGCAGCGGCTGTTTATCTGGCGTTGGCAGCGCAACCGAAACCGAAAACGAAAACCCAAACTCAAGCCCCCAAAAACCCAAAAGCGCAGCATACAAAAAAACATTTTGGAGCACAGTTGGCAGGAGGCTGTAGAGGGGCGTTGCTGGGGCAGGGCGGGTGGCATGAGTGGTGGCATGTGCAACGCTTGCCTGAATGTCAGCAACCTCAATAAAATGTTGCAATCTCATGCGTTGTTATTGTTGTTGTTGTTGTTGGCGTTCCTTTCCTGGGTCATGATCTGTTTCGTGAGGGGAAACCGGGCAGCTATAAATAACAGAACCAAAGCGCACAGGCAAAAATAGCTAAACAAAAATGAAAAGATTTGCAAGCAAAGTGTAACAAACGTTTGAAATACCCTTGCATAATGTGTGTTTGTGAGGCAGGGCATATTGGGTTAACATATTGAATAGATCAATTGGAGTATAGACCGATCTGATTACCATAAGTTGGAATTGGCAATTATTACTCGGAAAATATGTGAATATATATATATATATATATATAAGTAAATTAAAGTAGTAGGCAGAGGAAGTGTTCTATCCTTCACTCTCTCTCTCTCTCTTACTGTTTTACTACCTCTCTCTCTCTCTCTCTCTCTCTCTCTCATTGTTTTCCATATCCTCTTACTGTCTCTCTCTCTCTCTCTCTCTCTCTCTCTCTCTCTCTCTCTCTCTCTCTCTCTCTGTCCCATGTTCTATTCCATTATTGTGCCTTCTCCCTGTCCCTCTGGCTATACTCACTCATCTTTACTCTCTCGCTTTCTCTCTCTGTCTATCTTTAACAATTTTTGTCACTTACAGAGAGCGAAAAAGAGAGAGAGAGAGAGAGAGAGGTAGAAATAGAAAGGATAAAATAAAATTAAAAAGTTATGTTAGCTTAATTACAGAGAGATCGAATCAGATCAGTAGCTTTTAATATGTTATATCATATATTATAATATATCATATATCATATAACTCTTCAGATAATGCTAAAAATACATTGTCATTGTGTTCGAGAATCTACTGGTAGCAGAAGGAGAATTATAGCACATTAGAAACCATTATAAATTCTGCTCATAGAAATCCATAATAAAGTCTTCCCTAAGCACATCATATAGAGCTACCATATAAAGTGAACCAAGAGTATTTCTCAAGTCACACCATGGCAATCGGAAGATTAATTAAAGCAAGCGCATGTGGGACTTACCCAACAAGATGTCACTGGAAGCCGAATGCGAGCTCAGCGAAGAGTTTTGACCATCCGAGGGGCTCTGAGGCGGCTCTCGCAGCGGACTGCTGGGCGTTGTGGGCGGTGTATTGGGGCAGCGTTGACTCTGGCCAGGTGCAGTAACAGTTGCACTCTCCGCTGTTTCCTTAACTGCTGGAAAATAGCCGTTGAGCAAGGGTAGCCTGAAAGAGGAACAGAGTATAGAGAGAGAGAGAGAGAGAGAGAGAGAGAGAGAGAGAGAGAGAGGGAGAGAGAGAGAGTTAAAGCTTATATGCAAAAAAAAAAATAAATATTCAATGCCAAATTAATGGAATGCCGTCGCTTAAACGCAATCAATTGACCCATGGAGCCAACGCGAAATTGTTATCGTTTTGTCAATTGGCCCACAGCAAAGGCCCCACCACACGTAATTGATTGGAAAAGTGGGCAGTCAGTAGTACTGTTGTTGTTATCGAAGGGTTAGATATCAAGCACAGTTCGCTAACCCAACTCCCCCATCTCAGCATGGAGTGGCACACTTTTGCTTGCTCTTCTTCTAGTTGGCTCGTTATGCCACGTAATTGGCCATTTTCCATTTGCCATTTGCCATTTCCCTCGAAGGAGAGACTTTATTGAATATCAACCACAGCCACACTGCAACACACTTGAGGCACCACTTTGATCGATAGTTTCTGTCGAGCTCGAGCAGCAAAATTAATGGCCAAAGAGTAGGCTTAAATATAACTTGAAACTGGGCATTGGAAAGTTGAATTCTTGTGCAGCTTTAGCTAAGCCTTTTTAGCTAATAGCTAAGCCTATCAACCTTTAGTTATTTTCTGTTTGGCAATTTTAATCTATTATTTATGTCTAGGCTTACTCAAAGTCATATTTATCTATTTAATATGAGCTTGATGTTTAAATTGTTGCCTCCCTCTATGAGAGCTCTCACATTACGTATACGCTATGCCAGCTCTGCATATGTTCCTCAGCTTTCCATTATACTTGAATCCTTCCTTATGTATACCTAGTTCATATTTCATATAGGTTCTTTTTACTATTAAGTCAGAACTCTTCCATTGCGTATACGCGTTGTAGTCGCTGCATAAATTATATTAATTAGCAAGCATGTGTAGATTGTTTTGCAATTGCAATCCAATGCCTTTGTCGAACATTTACTAATCAATATCTATCTACTTAATTCAAGCTTTGTCTTCATTTTGCCTGTATGAATAGTTTGAGATAAGTCGAGGCTGCCATCCCTAAGGATATTAGCTATGCAAAATTTTATATAGCCCTGCACTGCTTTCATTCAGTAAATAGCTTGACTAATGTCAATAGTTGTCCCTATCTTATATCTACAATACATTCCTCTATACATTTCCACAGAAGCTTCGCTTTCAAAGTAACTCTTCGCACATGACGTATACGCACAGTGTGTTGCCTTTTAGCCTTCTCGCCCTTAGCTTACTTTTGTGCGCACTGCAGTTGTGGCCACAGCCGAACGTAGTCGAACGGGCAGCCACAAGCCAACTCGCTTTGTGGCATCTTTACATTTGACAGAAGCCAAAATGAAGAACAATAAGTTGTTTATGCCTGACTACGAAAATACCCTGTAGCTATTATTATTGAAATGTAGAGCGGAAAACTCAAGTAGATGAATAAGAACTCTTCGTAAAATGTTTTCTAATAAATTAATTTTAATTTCTAAAAATCTTGTATTTTCTAATCATTGCATATGCCTCTTGATCAACTCATAGCACTTCAAAAATCAATATGCATACTGTTTGCATGGTCAGCTAGGCAGGATGTGAAACTCCAGCAGCTGCGGCAGGCCCCATGTTGCATGTAGCACATTTGACGTGCTCTATGCCGTCGCTGAGCTTTATTGCATTTTGCTTTGCAGCCCAAGCATTTGGCATTGCCTGCTGGCCCAACCAATGCCCCTCTCTACCTCTCTGCCTCTGCATATGTCCCTCTCTCTCTCTCTCTCTCTCTCTCTCTTTCACCCTCTGCCGCTGACTGTCGTGTAGTTTGCTTTTACAATATTTCCACGTTGTTATGCACTTCACACAAGTGCAGCATCCCAACAAGCACTCAAACTAGAGATTTTCTTGTTGTTGTTGTTGTTGTTGTTGCTGATGTTGTCACAATATTTTCGCTTTTCGATGCGCTGCTCGAAAGCAGAAGTGAAATATTTGCCCATGTGGCGTTTTAGTTGCTGCCAAGGAGCCTTTCCATCTCTGCCTCTGTATGTATGTGTGTGTGTGTGTGTTTTCTCTTTGCCTTGCTGCTGAAATGTGCAAAATTGAACTTTTGATTTATGCATAGAGATGGGGCAAACGGCTTTAGCAGCGAATCGGCACAATCTCATCATTTGTTATGCGACGGCCTGGCAACGTTTATTTCGAGGCATCTCATTCTAGGGTCCTGCTGTTGCTGCCAGTTTTCACATTTTCTCGCTTATCAACACCCGCACAACTGGCATTGTGCAAGTGGGCGTGGCATGCCGGCTAACAACAATAGCAGCGCCTTGTTGTGGGGCAGGATGTAGGTTAGTGGCTCACTCGTCAGCCAAATGAATGATGATGAGGAGCAACTGCAGCGGCAGCCACATCAGCTCCTGGTTGTTGAAAAGTTTTCAAAATTATGTGACTGCGGCACAAAGGACTTGCCACATGCCACACTCGTGCCAGAGCAATTGTTTGGTTAATTAAAAAAAATACAAAACTATAGAGCATAAAAACTGTGCGCAGCTCAGGTGTGGCCATTAAAATGGGGCACATGCAGCATACATATGCATAGGACCATATATAAATTTTTATATATATATATATATATAAATATATAAATAACACTTGCCTGCTTTGCTGTTCGCTTTGCTGTTGCTGCTGCTGCTGCTGTGACTGCTCTTGTATTGGCTCGTTGTGATTCAAACATTTAGAGTTTGAATACTCCATGGATTGCCGGCCCTCAAGGGGGCTGGCCGCTGTTGGTTGCAAGCACTCAAATACATTTAAGCAGCTGCTGTGGGAGGTGGGCGTCCAACAACAACAACTACTAAAACGACCGCAAGTATCCAAAAATCGGGGGCGAATCTTTTATGCACTGCGCCTAAAAGATGCCATGAATTTGTTTTCTTTTTTTTTCTCACTTTCACTGCGGCGATTTCGTTTAGCTTGCGGCTGCAGCGAAATTTAGTTTTCTTTTCTTAAGCAAAGTTCTTGTTTTTTTTTTACTGTTAATTAGTGTCTTTGGCAAAATTGGAGTGATTCACTGCGTTTGGGTTTTGTGCACACATTCGCCATTGCGGAAATGCGGTCGCTGTTTGTTGGTTGCACTCATAACTGGCATATAAAACTGTAAATCGGCTTTTGGACACTGCAGCGTTGTTGCCCGCTGCCGTTTGAAGACCGAGCGACCAGCCTCTGGGCCGAAAAGCACGACGACAGCGACGATGATGATGGCGACGACGACAACAAAATGCAGCAAAAGTTTTTAAAGCTGCAGCGGCACACACATACACACACTCGCACACATGCACACATGCGGGACAGGATATGCCGTTGAACGAAGAGCGAGCTAGAAAAACAATCACATGGTTTAAGCTCGCCGCTACAACAACAACAACAGCAGCCGCTTTGGCACAGCAGCAACTTCATATATACAACAGTGTCGCAAAAACATAAACAGAGAGCTCTATAGCCAAGCCGACACGGCGAAGGCGGCGAAAAGAGAGTGGCGAAAATTGCTGCAAAAGCTGCAGAGCTAGCCACAGCACCAAGTGTTTCCATTTTTTTGGTAACAGTCCATTTTTATTGGTATTTAATACAAATTTGAATTTACTACAGGTCAATAATATTATTATACATGTGCGTCCACCTGCTTGGGCATAAAACTCACAACGTTTTGGGCTCTCACAGCTGCGCACATACGCCGGCTCTCATCTTTGCTCTCGCTCTCTCTTTTTCGCTGCATTGCTCTGCTACTGCGCTGCCCACGCTCTGCAGAATGGCGTGCACAAAATAGAAATCAGGTCAGGGCCGTTTTGCTCACGCTGACTACACACCATACACACACACGCACGCTCAAAGAAAGCTTTCGTTTTTATGCATTTTAGTGGCAAAAGCTGTCGAAGCTTTAAATTAGCAGCTTCAAAGAGAATCAAACAGCATTTTTCAAATTCGTTTGTAGGTACACAAATTTCGTTTAATCATTAGTAACAAATATATATGCTGTATAAATACGTACGTTTAGAAGCTTAAATGTTAATTGTGTGTATGTATATCTGAACTTAAAACAAAATACAAAATCGAGCACCCTCTAAGCATTACCATCGAAATTCATACGAACAAAAAACGTGAGCAGCACGAAACACAAACTACTGCACACCGTGTGAAAGGGAAATAGTAGAAAAAGGGAGACACATTGAACACAATAGGAAACTTAAAAGCTTCTTTTTACCTGTAGACGTTTTCAAAATGGCGTAAATGTTCCGTACATTTTTAAGGCACTCAATTAGATTCAGTTATGTTCTGAGTAAATTAACAAAAAATTAGTTATTATAATTAGTTGGCAAAACACATTGTGGGAGCACTTCCTATCGCTCCATTTTGTTATCCTTTTTAGCTACACACACTTTTGTAAACAGGCACATTTTGGCTTTATAATTTCGTGGATATTCCCTCTAAGCTTTGACTGCGCTGGAGTTCATCTTCTCTAGAATTGGCACAACCATATCGAACTTGGGTCGCTTGCCCGGATCCTCGTTCATACAGATCGATATGAGCTTCGCCATGTGGGACGAAGTACCTGGCGGAATTTTGACACGCAATCCTTCCAGTGCAATCTTCATGCCACACTCCATGGGCGACCATTCGGCGAAGGGCACCTCGCGAGTGGTCAGCTCCCAAATAACCACCGCAAAGCTCCACATATCGGACGCCTCCCAATTGCGATCGGCTGGCTTACGCTGCAGTGCTTCCGGCGACATCCAAGCGGGCTGATAGATTCGACCCTTCTCCTGGAACGAAAACTTTGCATCGCCCATATTAATGCGCGCCGTCAAATCATCATCGATCATCACATGGTGACTGTTCAGATGATATGTGGGTATTATACGCTCCAGCGAGTGCAAATAGGCCATGCCACGTGCAATGTCCAAGGCGAATCTCACGGCCTGACTGGTATCCACGACAACGCCCGATGCGCCATGCAGCAAATTGAAAAGCGAAGAACGTGGCATAAACTGAAAACCACAATGGGATTATATGAAACTGAATGATATGGTACTCGATATGACCTACCTGACTGATTACCACCAAATTAGGTGGCGAGTTGCAGGCGCCAATGATGGGCAAAATATTGGGATGCGAGAAAATGCGCAGCTTGGGAAACTCCTCATTAAAGTCACGCGAAATTCGTGAAGTGCATTGACGCAATGCGAGAATCTTTTAACCACAAAAATTTTAATTAAAGATCAATGCTATTCAACATTTAGTTTCTACCCACCTTGGCTACAACATCGTTCTTTTGCCATCGAGCACGCCACGTTTCACCAGAGGGCGTCACTGCAATCTTTGTGTGCAAGTCCAAATCTCCCATACTGATGCCCTTAAAGCGCGATAGAGTAGCATCGCGTGAGCGCGTCTTCATGCCCAGCCAGCTCTGCTCCTTGAAGCTGATGATTTTCAGCTCCTGGCCACTCTTCTCGGCCAGATCTTGTAAGCGCTTGCCCAAACTGGGCTTGGCCTTGTCTATAGCTGTGTGACCGTCCTTGTTAGCAATGCTGACCAGAGCGCCCGCGTTCAACAGATCTTCACAGATCATGTCATAGCCCCAGAAGCAGGCATAATGCAGCGGCGTATTTCCATGCTCGTTCACAGCATTCACATCCGAACGCTCGCGCAGCAACTACATATCATTAGAGTCAATCAATCAATACAAATTATTATAAGGTATTTAAGAACTCACCATTTGCACCACTTCACGATGTCCGTGGGCGGCGGCCAGATGCAGGGGAATGTCATCCCCCATATTCGTGGCGTTCACACGAGCGCCGCGCTGCAGCAGCGTCTCCACAAGTTTCGTATGCCCCTCCTTGGCAACCCAATGCAGCGGACTGAAGCCGTGATCATCGCTGAAAAAACAAATATGCAAGGAGAGAGTGTGAGCAAGAGCGAGAGCGGCAAAGGCAGAGCGTGAGATTGACGCACTTATACACACACACGCACGCACATATTTTCGTTTCATTGTGTGTGTGCAACTTGTTTACACAACACAAGAATAAATCATGACGTCACGTCCCAATTGGTTGCTGATTATTGCCCAATATAGCAATTAGCACGCTTTATGACAATTTATGCACAACTCAGCATATTTAATGTTCAGTTTGTTAAATTTGCACTAATCTTAAACAGTTTTAACTCGCTTTTACCCCAAATTCATGTCATGCTCGGTCTCATCCAGCCAGAGGCGTACTTGAATTGAGTTGCCCTCGCGGCACCAGTGGAAAATATCCTCCATAGTTGCACTACAAATGAATATTATGTGCTTTAGCAATGTTTTCAATACAATTTGAACTTTATTTACATTTAGAAACGTTTAAAAAGCGTAAAATTGCAGCAGTTGTTGCTCTGGCTCTATTGCTGTGTCGCTGGCTGGTCACATTGTTTTCATGCTGCGATAACATTCTGGGCGCAAACATTTTCTATCGATACCTTGCACAATGTGACCGGCAAACGATGAATAAACAGCTGTTGTGCACGCGTTGCCAAGTGAATGCTTAAAACGTGCGTTTTTGTATATATTTAAATTGTAAAGCCATTATTGTTATATCTCAAAAGTATTAAAACCACACTATGAAACTAAGCACTTATAATTTTTTAACCTCGATGGCCATCAAGGGCGTCAAAGTCGGCTATCCCCTGAAGCTAACGGTGAGTTGTTGGATTACTTACTATTATACTATTGATTGTTTCACGAGCTTTAATCTTTTGCGCAGATTAACAAAAAGGATGTGATTGAAAGCGAATTCAATCCGGTATTTATAGAGCGGTTGCTACCGAAACTGGATTGGTCAGCGGTTTATAGCGCAGCGCAGGTGGTGAGTGGAGAATACTCGAACAATCTCTTGAGTGAAATTCCTTGACTAAGCTGCGAATTCTCTTCTAGGCGGAACTAGCAGACGACATTCCAGCAGCGCAGCCCGACAATGTGGCAGAGGACGAACAGCTGTTACAGCGACTGCATCATTTACTCTTTGAAATCGATGTGCTAGAGGGACAGCTGGAATGCCCCGAAACGGGACGCGTGTTTCCAATAACCGATGGAATACCCAATATGCTGCTAAACGAAGATGAAGTTTAGCTCAATGCAAGTAAAAATAAATAAATAATATAATACATAATGAAAATCAATGTAATAGGTAATATAAAGTTGATATAAAAATTTAAAAACTAAAAATATATTTACATATATTAAAATACAAATATTAATAATAATAAAGACATTTTAAGTTAGTTTTTAATTATCGTTTTATAATATATTTTAAGCTGCAAAACAGTTTTCAATATGAACACCAAAAAATAATCAATTGGATTTGTGGATGGAATTTGTAAGTGCATGGAAAAGACATATGTAAGTACGTATGATCTATATATAAATGGAATATGTATCGCGTATATAGGGAACACATCGGGAGCAAGTTGTAGTTGAAGTCAAGTTTGAGTGCTTCCTGGCTATTTTTTGGCACGTGAAGAAACTCTGCCGGGCTTATTCTAATTGCATTTGATGTTGGCGCCTTTGGTGCGCGCATAGATGCTCCCTTTGCTCAGCTCCTTCTTGGGGCCCTTGCATAGCTCCACATTTCGACCAACTGCCTTATAGGCACGCTCTCCGCCTAAAAGGCCTGCATCTGGCCCTTGTGGTGTTTGCTTCTGACAGAGCGTTGTGTTTGGCCCATTCCAAGTGACGTAGTCGGCGCTGTTAAGTCGAGAATAATATTAAAATATTATATTTGATTTATATATTTCTGGCAGACTTACAGCAAGAGATTCTCATCGGCTCCCTTGGCTAGCTGGGGATTGGCTCCCAGCGTTGCCATTCGTTCGATTAGCGATTGAAATTCACCCGATTCCAGATGTTGTCCGTTATCCAACTGGGAGGAATGCGCTCGTTGTCTGTGAGAGGCAAAGGAAATTATATTGATGCTTACAGTGTAATTTGTATATAGATGAAAAATTAGCGAACTGACTAATAAATTATATGAATTAAATTGTTGGTTCCAATAAAATATAGATTAAATTTGCGTTATTATTTTTATTATTCTTTGATTTAATTGATTTATAAACGGAATTTTAATTGTTTTTTTTTTTTTGTATTTTTTTTTTATTATTATATATATTATTATATATATTTTTTATATTATTATATTTTATTAATTTTATTTTTTAATTTTATTTTATTTAAAAAATAATTTGGTTTTTAAATTGAGCTTCTAAATATTTCAATAAATAATCTATTAACCTCACATTCAGTTCGCAAATTTTTCATACTACCCTCGCATACACACATATACATAGGTATTCGGTAAATAAATTCTAACATGCCAAAAATAAACAAACAAATAGAGTTGAATAAAAGTTAAATCAATACACATGCAGCAAAGCTAGCTAAGAATGAGCATGCACAACTGTACACGGTTAACGGCAAACGGTTAAACGGGCAGGCATACTTCAGTGAATCGGTTTTGGTGCGCGCGCGACTTTCGAATGCCTTCACTATGGAGCTGGCCGAAAGAGACGAGGATCCCATCGATGTACTATACGAGGCATAGCTGCTGATGCTGCAGTTGTTGTTGTTATTGTTGTTGTTGTTGTTGTTGCCATTAGCATTGTTGTAGTTGTAGCAGCTGGAACGCGCCAGCATGCTCTTGGTGGTTAAACGTTCATAGTTGGGACGCGTGGGCGAGTGTGGAGGCGAGGCATATGAATGCGTGGATGCACTGGAAATGCTGGAAGCAGATATAGTCTGCGGCTGCTTCAGCTGGCAGGCAGTTGTTGCAGCCTTCGGCTCCTGCTTCGACTCCGACTCAGGTTCAGGCTGGAAGGCTGCTTCGTTTGGCACCTGCTCCGGCGTTTGCTCGTGGCTCAGGATGATCTGTGTGGTGGCCGTGGAGGGTGTGATGACATTGATGGATGGCAAATGGCGATGTTGCTTATGTGGCTTGCTGCTGCTCATTGATGATGATGCGAACACAATGACGATGACGATGACGATGATGATGATGTTGATGATGATGTGGTGGGGGCGTGGCAGCAAGCAAGCAAAGGTGTTTATTGGTTTGTTTGTTTGTTGTTGGTGGTTGAGGCAGCAACAAAGTTTTACAAAGAAAATGGGCAATCGATTAACAAAACGAATAAAGCAGCAGCAGCAGCAGCAGCAGTAAAGGCAGACCCAAGGGTTTGGATAGGTGTCTATATAGCTATATATATATATATATATATATATATATGTATATAGCAACAACAAGCTATTACGCACCTCTGTGTGGCATCCACTTGATCCACCTTCAGCTTCATTTCACTTGCAGCAGGTTGAGATTTGCTCAGCGCTTGCTTCTGGTTGCGTTGCTCATCCTCATCCTGCACAATTTGCAGGATTTGGGTGGCCCGATCCTCTGCATAGTTCACAGACTCCAAAGCCATCAAAATGATGCGCTCAGCTATGTGTGGATACTTCTCCTTGAGCTGCGACTCCACTGGAAAGATGAAGCAATAGACTGAGTTGAGGTGGGAGAAGGAGAAACTCTAGCTAAAGCCACTCACTCTCTGCCTTCTGTTCGGCTGTGTACTCCTTGGGCCGCAGCGGTATATGCTGCACCGCCTGCTCCTGGCCCGCTTGCTGCTCCGACTGCAGCTGCGGCGGTCGATTGTTGGGTCTGTGTGGCTGCTGCATGTCCCGCTTGACATAGCCCAGCGAGACCAGCTTCTCAGAGGCGAACTGCACATTGTTGTCCGCATTGGCCAGGATGTCCAGCAGCAGCATCTCATCCGCCTTGGGGAATATGTTCTTCATGTATCTGAAGTGGGGAAAGTTATATTATTCAAAATTAAAATTAAATACAGAGTAAATGTTTTAAAATTATTAAAAGTGAAATGAAATTATATAAAGAACCAAAAGGGAAGGAGCAATACAAAGTAAAGCTAAGATTTATAGAATGCTAAGCTTCAGTAAAGCTAAGTCGGGCGATAGAAAATATATATATTAAAGCTAAACAAAATACAAATTCAAGACAAGTAAATATTAACTTAAAGCTCAGATTCCCATTCAAATAAACTCGATCCATTTTCCTTTGGCTAATTACAAAAGGTAAACATTGAGCTCCCTCTTGCCATTAGCTAATTGCATTTGGCATTGGCATGCAATTACAGCTCAATCTCTGGCCGAATCGCACCTCAATTTCATTTTGGGCGAGGAGTGGGGCTTTGGTGAGCTGCGCCACTGCGGCGACCCATGCAGACCCACCGCACCCACTCCGACTCCAACTCCAACTCCAACTCCAGCGGGTCCCGCTGCTCCTGTCGGCTGGTGTCCGCTTTGCATGCTCATGAGACTACCGAAGCGGCCGCCGGGCAGGGGACTGGCCGTGCGTGATGTAACCGTTGCCCGACTAGCGCCCATGTCCAGGCGGCGCGCTGGTGGTGTCATATAGAAAGCGGAATTGCTGTGGAACAAGTGGCGCTGGGCAGGCGGCGTGACAAATGGACCAGGCATGGTAACGGGATGCTTTTCCACCTGCAAAGCGCTGATGACGACAGCCTCTCGATTATAATAGCTGGCGTTAATAAGCGGGTGTGTAAGAGAGAAAGAAAAAGAGAAAGAGAGAGAGAGAGAGGGAGAGGTGGAGACAGTGTGTGTGGGTGCATTAAGCAGCAGCGTGTGAGAAGACATAAATACACATATATGCACAGATTAGCAACGAATTACTTGAGCTATATTGAGTTAAATATATATAGTATATATTATATATGTACTATATTATCTGCTTACCGCTTCAGCAATAGCCGTATGTGATTCTCATCCGCTGTGGGAAACATGTTCTGTATCTTGGTGACCACGGCCTGGGTATCGCTAAACGAGGTCTCCTGAATGGTGGAACGACGCGACATGTTGGAGGGCAAGCGGGCACGCTGCACAGGCAGAGGCGAAGAGAGCTCCTAAGGCAGAGATAAGAGACAAGACAGAGACAAGAGACTATAGCAAGTGTTCGTATTTAACCGTTTAGCTAACGCCCACCAGTTGTCCGCGCGAGGAGGCGGAGAGCAGCGGACTCGTTGACAGATTGTGTAAGGCGCGCTCCTGGAAGGCACGCACGGCGGTTAGATTGTTGCTGGGATGCACCACATGGAAGGGTGAGCTGTGATGGGAATGCTGCGCCAGGGGCTACAAATGAAAAAATGAGAGGAGAAATGAAGGAAGAAAAACACAATGCAAAACAATACAAAATTGCATACAAAATTTCATATGACACTTAAAAGTATGCAATGAATTTTACAGCTTTTATGTAGCGCGCAAAAGTATACTATAAAAACTGTATCGCTTTCGAATACACTCTCAAATGCTTATTTCTACCACACAAGCAACTGAGTGAGCTCACCTGCAGCGCTATGGACTCTGTGGAGCAGCGTTCATTTTGCAACTGTTTGTAGCTGCTGCGTCCGGCGCGCGGGTCCTCCAGCTGCATAGCCTTGGTCAGATAGTTTATGTAATAGCTGCAACGACATAAAAATGGCAAAAACTGCAAATCAAAGGCCATAAAATGCTAGCACACAGGGGTTGATTGCCGGCAGTGGCTCGGGGCCGGCTTCCGGTTCAGCTGGTGCTGGTGGTGAGTTTCTCAATGATGGCACATTTGGGGAAAATGCTCTGGGTAAATGTAAAGGTAAAGGTAAAGGGTACGGCGAAACCTAAACAGCGACACGTGCCAAGTAGCTGCCAAATGGCAGCAGCAGCAACTCACATTTGACAGCTAATCGGGGGCTGTGATTGCGAGAGACGAGACGAAATGAGACGAGATGACTTGGGACTCCTGACAAGTGCACACTTGAATTTAACGTATGACAGTCGCTGCTTAATTGCATACAGAGCCAAGACAAACCAATGTAAGAGCAGAGAGCAAAGAGGCGCAAGCAGCTCGCAAGTTGGAGTGAAGCCCACATTAGGCGGAAGTGACACAGTTTATGCGCCAATGAGGCCAATTGACATCAAGTGTTGTGCTTGGCATAATGAATAGCACGTCAAGACAACGCTAGAACAACAGCAAAAGTTAGTCTGGGCAGCTTTCAAGCGCTGCCTAAAAGCATGCAATGGAATTTTACAGTCTGCCTTCAGGCAAGTAGGCAATTGTAGACACGCTAACAGGCTTTCAAACCGTTGCGCTATCAAAAATGTATATAAAAATATAAATACACTTCACAGTCACTTGACATTTAATAAAATTCACAGCAATCAAGTCGTCCCAACGGCTGTCGTGCTACACCCAAGAACAGCTTTAATAGGTGCCGCCTAAAAGCATGCAATAGAAATTTGCCTACAGCACTCGGCTCACATTTCAATGCAATTTCATTTCTCATTTTTCTGTGTGCATGCATAAATATTTATGACGTTTGCTTTATGCATTTTCCGCTTTTGCTGTGGCTTACCAGTTGCCCGTCGTTTGATCATATTTACAGTCCCAACCGGGCGGCATCTTTTGATAGCCATTCGGACCGCCTGCATCGCTCATATTTGAATTTTATACTTTTTTTCGATTTTATTTTTGTTGAATATTTATGGCTATTTAAACGGATATTCGCAGCTTGTTTGCCAACTGTCTGCAACCCCGAAAACTTTCCTGGATTTGCCCTTGCCACTGCGAGCTTTGTAGTTGTTGTTGTTGTTCCTATCGTTGCTGGGGGTTGTTAACCACCACCGTAACGTCGCACACTAGCACGCTCCGTCGCTCGCACACAGACACAACAAGCACAGTTATTTTTGTTTACAAGGCGCAGCCGGGTAAAAAAAACCAAAACACGCACGCACACACACACACACACACACAGAGACACATACACGGCGTGCCGTTAGTGACAGGATTTTTCTTCCTCGCCGCTTTTCCAACGAACGAACCGCGCTTGGCCAGCTTTCAACGTCTACTGACTTGGCTCGTTCGCCGTGATGCTGCGCGGGAGCGAGCTTTTCACTTTGGCGCCAAGCTCCAGTCGCGCTGCAGTGTTGGTAAACGTTCGGAATGTAACGGCCGTAGCTGAGCTTTGCTTTGACTGCCACCTGAAGTGTGAGCTAACAGCAAATGTTTAGTATATTACTAGACAGATCACAATCAAATACTTGAAACATAATTTCCAACTTTTTGGGTAAATTATATTTATAGAAAGGCCAACAAAATGTCGGTGTATACGCCGGAAGTACGCATTACGCGTATCACAAACACGTATCTGCAGGATACGTTGGACGAAATGGAAGAGGAGCAGAAAAAGCCCAAAGGGCCAACCAAAGCGGAAAAGAAGAAGATGAAGAAAGAAGCAGCGCGCCAGAGGAAAATGGAAGAGCAAAAGTTGGTTTTGCGCGTAAGTAGAGCTGCAATCCATATCTTTGTCTTTCTCTCTCTGTCTCTATCTCTTACTCTCTCTCTCTCTAACTTTTTCTGTCTCTTTCTCTGTCTTTCCTCGAATGTATTAGCTATATTCTTTTAGTTTGCTTCTCTTTGTATCCTTCTCTCTCAATTATCTTCTATTGTTTTTCTTCTTCTCTCTCTCTCTCTCTCTTTCACTCTCTCTCTCTCCCTCCTTTGCTGCCACCGTGTCAGCCTCTTTCTTTCTCTTTCACCTTAACTTATTCTACTTCTCTTACTCTCCTCCTTATTGCATTCTTCTTTTTGCTCTCTCTCTGCAGTTACTCTTCTTCATAATTATTTTTCTCTAACTCCTCTCTCTCCTCTTCCTTTCCAACCTTAGTTCCATTCCATTTCATTCTATCTCACTTTCTGTCCCTCTCACTTTTCTTCCTCTTCCTCCTTTCTCTCTCTCTCTCCTCGCTCTCTCTCTCTCCCCCTCTCTCTCTCTCTCTCTCTCTCTCTCTCCTTTCCCTCTGTCATATACTCTAAAGAATGCCTTTCCCCTGTAGCATGGCTTGCGCACTGAGCTGGATATTGGCAAGCGCATGGATCTGCGCGGCATGGAGGAATGGAACGCCATAGCTGAGCAAATAAAGCTGATTGAGTTGCGGCAAGAGCTGCTTCAGTGGGGAGAAAACGCTGAGCGCATTCTCGAGAACAAGAACGATCGCATTAATATGCTGGTCGCCGAGCTGACGCACACCAACGAGCAGCATGCGCGCAACTTTGGGCGCACCGTGGAGCTGATCGATCACATCGGCGAGTGCTACCACGCCATGATGGAGGGCAACAAGCGTATGTACGAGCAGCAGGCGGAGGATCTGCTCAAGGAGTTCTACGACGAGGTGCATCTGCGCACCGAAGAGGTGGAGGCGATGCACCAGAACAGCGAGAATATCATCCACACCTCGAACCTCTTCACGCGCGATCAGCTCAAGGAGGACTACCAGATCTACCAGGAGCAGCGCGACGACTATGTGAACAAGAATATCGCACGTCGCTTCGAGATACGCGACCAGGTGGTCAACAAGATGAACGACATGCAGCGACAGCTAAACGAGTTCGTCGATGCACTCCACAGCACCGATCTGGATGTGCATAAATACGAGCGCATACGGATGCTGACCGAGCGCCAGCAGCAGTTCATGGAAGACACCAAGAAGCTGAACCAGGACGAGGTGAAGTATATCGGAATGCTGCACGAGATACAGCAGGATACGCTGCGCATCGAGACGGAGAATAATGCGACGATCAACGATCTGCGTCTGGAGTTCGAGTACTTCTCAAATGTGCGCAAGAAGATCGAGGATCGCATGCATGCTGATCGCATTACTACGCACGAGAAGCTGCGCATACTCAGCACCGCGTGCTACGAGTTGACCAAGGTACAGTCGCCATTCGCTATCACAGACTCTCAACTTTATGCGACGCCTCTACTCCATAGAAATTCGAGAAGATCGTGAAGAGCGGCGAGCTCCTGCTCGCCCTGTCCATCACCTGTCGCAAGCTGCAAACGGAGTCTGAGAAAATCATTTTGGGCGGCGAGGTGATCGAGCCCATCGATGTGGGCCCGGTCGATGACGATTTCACGCTGCAGACGCTGGACATTAAGAAGCATGTGGACCTGAACGAGGAGGATCTGGTCATGCTGAACAAGAGCCTGAAGAACTTCTGGCGCCAGCAGGCCATGGCCCAGGCCCAGAACATGCTGCTGCTGGAGGAGAAGCGCAAGCTCACCGAAGAGAATCAGCGCCACATCGACTTCATAAAATCCATGAGCAAGACGGACAATGCCGAGGAGCTGCGCGCCGCCATGATCGTCAGTCCGTGCATGCAAAAGGTGCCGCTGCTCTTCGATACCCAATGTCGTTTCCAGAAGCTGCGCATCAAGCGCGAGTCGGCCACAGCCGGACGGGATGCCCAGCGGGAGGCGATGAACACCATCAAATTCATCTTGCACACCAGCCAATGCAGTCTGCATAACCCAAAGAAGTCGGAGGAAAAGTAAACCAGTTGGGGTTAGAAGAGATATATTGCTGGAATATATATCTAGTTCATATATTTATAGGCATAGGCATAGGTGAAGAAGAGTGGAAACTCCATTTGGGCAGAGAGTTTATTAGTTTTCGTTATGTTTTGCTATAGTGATTAAGATGTGATCAGGAAGAAAGTTCCAATAGAATAATAGGCATATATCAACATATTCAAGATGTGATCAGGAAGAAAATTCCTATGGAATATTAGGCATAAATCAGCATATTCAAGATGTGATCCGAAATTCCAATTGAATATTGGGCATATATCAACATATTCAAGTTCATATTGTGTCAGTGGAAGAGTGTCTAGGAGAGCTCAGATATAAATTATTAGATTGTTAGGTATATATGAGCTATAAGGTTACCTATTCAGGTGAAAATCTAGTACAGTCAGTTTAGTTATATATCATAAATATTTGTCTCCATTAAATCATTTATTCAGCTCAATATTTCCTTAGGAGTGAGAACACAGTTTTTCAAGCAATTTACAGATAATTTATTGATATATATGTGTGTGTGTGCGTGTGTATATCATAAGCATTAATATAATCCAAAAATTCACTTATTCAGGTGAAATAAGCGTGAAGAATTCAGTTCAATTTAGGCAGCTTAGGCAGCTTAGGCAGTTCAATAATATCGCATACTATGTATGTATATCATATGCTCATATATAATACATATGTATATCAAAAGTTAACTGTACTCGAGAACTTAGGCACTAATCAAATCCTTTGGTCAAGACAAATGCAAAAGCAAATTTAATTCACGTCATAAATATATGTAAAAAGTGTTATTCTGATATTGGTTGCCCTCGATATGATTTCTCCATTCAAATGAACCGCAGGGGCTGGATCTTGAGGCGCTCGGCTAGGGCGGCGCAGGTCTTGAGCTGATTCTCCAGATACTGAATGCCGCCAGCCTGGTCAACAGCCTTAATGTTCTTCTCCTCCTTGTCGCCGGCGAGCAGGACGGGCTTTTCAGGATTGGTCTGGGGGGAGGGGGGAGAAAGGGGAAGTTAGGACTTCAGCTTAAAGCTTACAGCTCTTCCAGCTACAATTCTTACCGGCTTGGTGCTGCGCAGAATGGAGTTAAAGTCGCTCATGCGCTCCTCGAATTGCGGCGCAAAGCTGTTTGGATCGACGGCAATGAAGACCTGACCCAAATTGGCCGCCGAGTTGGCGCCCGTGTGGGTCCATTTGCGCACGTGCGTGGCGTAGTTGGCGCCGGACATGACACCGGACAGGATGTCCACCATGGCGCCCAGGCCGTAGCCCTTGTAGCCGGAGGTCAGCTCAGTGCCGCCCAAGGGGCAGAGGCAGCCGGTTTCGAAGGCCAGTTTGGCGTCGTTGGTGACGTTGCCCTCGGGATCCTGGGCCCAGCCATCGGGCAGAGCGGCGTCCTTTCGCATCTGGATCTCAATCTTGCCCACGGCCACGGCTGTGGTGGCCATGTCCAGCAGGAAGTGATCCTTGCCGCAGCCATTGGCGCCCAGCGAGAGCGGATTGGTGCCCAGCGCCGCCTCCTTGGCATTGGTGGGCGCCATCAGCGGCGATGTATTGGTCATGGACATGCCCACCAGGCCGCTCTTCATGGCGCGCAGGGCATACCAGCCGGCCATGCCGTAATGGTTGCTGCCCTTGGCACAGACCCAGCCAACGCCCACATTCTTGGCCTTCTTGATGGCCAGATCCATGCAGAAGTTGCCAACGACAGCGCCCAGGCCGTTGCGTCCGTCGACCCAGGCCGTGGCGGGCGTCTCCTTCAGCACTACGGGTATGGCAGCGCCATCCGTGGAATTGATGGCCAGATCATTGATGTACATCTCCAGCCGGTTCATGCCATGACTGAAGTGACCTCGATGATCGGCGGCCACCAGCAGATCGGCCTGAGCCTTCGCATGCTCTTCGGGCACATTGACGGCCCTGAAACAGTCGATCATGAAGCGGCGCGACTCCTCCACCTGCACCAGTTTCTGACACGTACTCGACATCATACGCGATAAGCCAAAGAGCACTGTAAAATATTAGCAAAACGAAAGCGAAATTGAAATTGAATTTGGGAATTTGACTTAGATCCAAAGTCAAGAGGCGAGCGCAAGGAGACGACGTGTTGCTTCCAGATGCGAGACAGGCAAGCGACTAATTGTTAACCCTAAGGCACCATAAGCAGCTGGACTGATAATTAACCTAATGCGCACCACTACAGCGATTTCTGGTGAGACGGAGAGCGCGAGAGTGAGAGTGAATGAGGCAGAGAAAGATGGAGAGGGGGGTGGGGGAACGGTAGGTTGCTTTTGGCAAAGCCCGAAATTGCCAGAGAGGCGCGTGCACATACATATATGCACAGACTTATCAGTTGTGTAAGTGTGTGTGTGTGTGTGTGCCTCGATTTATATTCCGTATTGATATATGTATCATAAAGATATATGTATGTATATGTTTGGCTAGTTTTTTATGCAGCACACGAACATTGTTTTCTTTTTATAAATTCTCATTAAGTTAGGGAAATATGTCACGAAATGTGTTACACACAGATGGACTATAGACCTATATAAAGAACATATTGAACAGTTGTGTATAACGATATATAATATATAGTGTGAGTTAGGCTTACCAAATTTCATATGCATATTTAGCGAGAAACTAGTCACAAATATTATTTTCTAGCAACTTCTTAAGTAAGCAAATATTGTTTTCTAGCAGCTTTTTAAGTAAGCAATTCTCATAATAAAATAATCTATAAAATAAACCTGCTTCAAAGTGGACCTATATCATATATATTATATATATATATTCTTCTCGGGTTGGCAATCTCTTTTTCAGAACCGAACTTTGAGCCAGGCATAAAAAAAAGAAAATATATGGAATGTAAATTCACATATTATGTATATATTGTGAATATGTGAATTTCCATTCCATATATTTGCTTTGCTTTATGCCCGTATATTAAATTAAAATAATATTTCAACTTGAAATCCAGACAAAAATTCTATAAACAATATTAATTATAAAACAACAAATCTATTAACTATATAAAACCTGACACTTTTGATACACTAAATTATAGATTTATAATAATAACACATATGTCTAATATAATTATTATTATTAGTATTTTTTTTATTTTTTTATGAAAAGCGTAAATAATAAATGGCATATGGAAAAGACACTTATATAATTAATTAAATTATAAATATAACAAATTTATGATATATTAATGAGAAAAAATTATAGCAAATAATATATGTTTAATATTAATAATTACGTAATTTTTTATATAACTTATATAAGAAAAATATGAATATAAAATACGATTTAAAATAAATAAAAATAAAAATATGCCCATATATTAAAAATAAATTTTATAAGAAAAATATGAATATCAAATATATTTCATAATTGTTGCATACGAAATATATTGTACATGATTAAAAATAAATAAATATAAAAATATGTAGATATATTTATTTATATAATATATATTGATTTAAATGAATATATAGCATATACATAAACATATGTGCATATTTTTTTGTTTATTTTATTTTTAAAAATATTTATAATAGTAAGTTAAAAACACTCATGTAAAAAAAAAAATTATGTATTCAAAAATAATTCAAATTTCCAATTAGCATAAAGCAAAAGGAAAATTCTAAATCTAAACTAAACTGCCTGCACAGAGAATAAATATATAGTACTACTATTAATGATACGAATCGCCATATAGATAAACGATCTATAGCTATCTCTAGAGTCATTCCTTCATTCCTGCAGCAGAGAGTGTATTCGCTCCGTCGCCTAGTCGCCTTCTATTTGCTTCTAGCAGCTTATTTCGCTGGGGGCTCGCGGCACAGCAACAACTACAACTACAAGCACACTTACACATATGCATACAGATGTATGTGTGTGTGTGTGTGTGTGTAGCCAAATATTTATTATTAAGCTATGTGTTTGTATGTTTGCATTTCCAGTTTGATTTTGAATTTGTCAAGTCTGTTGCTGCCTTTGCTCGTGTCTGATGTGGGCTGTTTGAGCATTTGTGTTTTGTTGTTGTTGTGTGCTTGTTGTTAATGACCTTGAACTTCACTTGATATCCATATGAATGGGGCGCCCACACTGGCAGCCCATGGATGAATTAATTATGAGACAAACTGATGGATGGGTTGATAAATGTGTTCGATTCATTGATTACGGAATTACGGAACTTGCGCTATTACTGTACTTACAGCACGGCCTTAACAAAACATGTCACCCAAAGTGTTGCTAAGCTCTTGACAACTGCCACGCCCCCGCCCAGCTATTGAATGCGTGGTAATGAAAGCGAAATTTGATAAGTCGCTTGAGCACCATAAAGTCGGGCAGCTTAAGCAATACGAACACTAACCATACAACACATAGACTGGACATGTAGAACAAAGTTTTTCAACGCCGAAAATCTATCTAGCAGGGACCATCTAACTTCGTATTTGCTCGGCTCGGTACCTACTGGCTCGGGCAATGAAAAGTTCGCGCGACGAAATCAGTGCGCTGCGAGCGCTCAGGCCGAATGGTCACTTTTTATATGAAGCATGGCTATGTGCTATTTTTCCTACTCTCTCTCTCTCACTCTATCTCTCTCTTCTCTCTCTATGGTCTCTCAAATCATCGAACTCAGCAGCGCACAAAAATTGAAATTTTTAGCGACGATCCCAGCTCTTTCCTTTTGAGTGAAGAGTATACCGAAATCTTAAAAGCGTTTGCCACGCTCATGCACACAAAATATTAGCGTTTCGATGATTATTTGTGGGAAGGGTATGAAAGCGTTGATGCGCATAAAGAATATTATTTCGCGACGGGCATGCACACACACACACTTGCAGTCTCTGGAAACATGTATGAACATTTGGCTGCCTGTGTGCGAAGCTCTACTATTATAGAGCTTATAGACTATTGAACTCTTCAAAGGGCTGCCATGCTCATGTAAAATGTAAGTGTTTTTATGATTATTTGTGGGTAGGGTATGAGAGCGCTAGTGCACGTAATGAATATGTTTTCGGCAATAGTCCGTTACGGTCCCGTACTGCATGTATGAACATTTATGTATGTTGCTGTGTCTAAACTCTAGTATTGGTGCCAGTGGTATATTGTATGTTTGTACGTATGTCATAATTAGTGAATATTGGCTTGTGCCTGCCACGAGCTCTTAATTGTGCGGACGATTTAAAATTAAATCTGCAGAGGGAGTGTTAAACAACCTTTTATTATTACTTCGTGTGTTTTCTATTATTAACAATTGTGTCAAAATTTATAAAAGTTCTTTTTAAAACTATGGCTGAAATAAGTGTTACACAAAAATCAACAGTTGGCGTAGAAAAATATTCACGAAGAAATGGCGGGAAATGCATAATCGAAACATATAGGCTCACAAATGCTTCCACGATATCCCACAATTTGTGTGAGCATCGCGTCCCATGCGTACACACAATCAAACACATTTATGTAGGTGTGTGCAGTTCACAAGATCTACCAAATGCAAATGTTCGGCTTTCAAATTCCTACAGGCAGCTAGAGCTTCGCACACAGGCAGCCAAATGTTCATACATGTTTCCAGAGACTGCAAGTGTGTGTGTGTGCATGCCCGTCGCGAAATAATATTCTTTATGCGCATCAACGCTTTCATACCCTTCCCACAAATAATCATCGAAACGCTAATATTTTGTGTGCATGAGCGTGGCAAACGCTTTTAAGATTTCGGTATACTCTTCACTCAAAAGGAAAGAGCTGGGATCGTCGCTAAAAATTTCAATTTTTGTGCGCTGCTGAGTTCGATGATTTGAGAGACCATAGAGAGAGAAGAGAGAGATAGAGTGAGAGAGAGAGAGTAGGAAAAATAGCACATAGCCATGCTTCATATAAAAAGTGACCATTCGGCCTGAGCGCTCGCAGCGCACTGATTTCGTCGCGCGAACTTTTCATTGCCCGAGCCAGTAGGTACCGAGCCGAGCAAATACGAAGTTAGATGGTCCCTGCTAGATAGATTTTCGGCGTTGAAAAACTTTGTTCTACATGTCCAGTCTATGTGTTGTATGGTTAGTGATACGAAGTAATGCAAACAAATATATATAGACATATATATGCACTATATATACATATATAATTATATATATACATGTATATACATATGTATGTGCATGTGTATATATCTGTCCGATAACCTTACAAACCCATTTGGAATAGCAGCAGGCGTGTCGGCTTCCTTATCAGCGATATGCTCCGTGCGTATTTTACAGCACTGGCTTTGACACATCTCTCGCTGGTGAATTTGTCGGGCTCCATTGTGGCGCGTTTACCAACACTGGCTGCACTTTTCACCTTAATTCACTTCAAATTTAGCATTGCACATTTTCACGTTGGATTTGGACAACAGAAATAAATTAATTTCCTAGATATTTATATATGTGTATATATATTTTTCAGAAATGAGATTAAATGTTTGCCATTTGTCAGCGCCTATTTCGATTCGTATAGAGGCTAAACGAGTTTTTTTTTGTGAGTGCTGAATGTGCTTCAATTAGACAATCAAATTGTCATTAGTCAAGTGCGCGAAGTGGAACAATAATTGGAGCAATGAAAGAGTAGACAATTGAAATTGAATAAATTAATATTGAATATTATTCACTATAGATAGATATATATGAATGAAATGTAATCAATTATTTGACATAATGAGCACTTGATTTTGTATCTATCATCATTCAAATGCTCCATGTCACTTGAGGATTTGTCCCGAGGAAAAGCTCTGATTTATGGAGTAGAAAATACTGTGAATCTATATACTCTGAATCTTCTCTGCTTTTTACAATATAGGTACTAGTATATTTTATATTTTAACATAATGTTAGTGAAGGTATAGAATATATTGACTTGAAATTTATAAAATAATTAACATTTATAAAAGATAGAATATAAAGCTCCAGAGAGTAAACATTTATGAAAAATCCAAATTGCAAACGACAACAAAAACATTTGTTTTTCATACAAATTCTCTGGTTTTATGAGCAATAACAAAATTTTATCGATCACACATGGGTGGCATTGAATAACAGCAGCTCAGGTATTATATCTGAAGCGAATATCTATCTATAAGGAACAGCGCATTTCGTGCACTAACAAAGCAAACGCGACAGTCAGCTGCCTGTTGTGAGCGTCAATTATAAAGTAAAGGGAAGCTAAAGATAGGCATATAAATCATAGCGCATAGATAATAAACAATTGCACGCGTAATTAGAATAATAAATTAGAATAATATATTCCACTTACCGCCCAGATTTGCATTGATTTTAGGCGCTGCAGCTGCGCTGTAACGCCCACAATACAGCTGTTGTTGTTGTTGCTGCTGCTGCTGTTGGCGCCTTTGAAGTGTTTGAATAGACCGCCGATTGATGCTGACGTAGGCGTTGGCAGCGACCGCACGACGCGAGCAGCACAATGTCAACGATGTCATTGCAGCGAATATGGCAAAAACGAAAACGAAACGAAAACGTTCTAAAGAATGGCAACAACAACGAGTCAACGAGTTGAATACGTCGCCACAACAACTAAAACCCAAAAGCACAAAACTAGTTGAGCACTACGTAGAACGCAAAAAGAGAGACACGTAAAGCAACAATAACAAGTCGATACGAATCAGCAAATACGTAACGAGACCAAAACAGCTGACGTCGACGTCAACGCTAGCGTCTCTACGGGCAGCTCTGCTACTACTGCTGCTGCTGCTGCTGCTGTTGCTGCTTGTGTTGTTGCTCTCAAGTTTCGTTTTGCCTTTCGCCTTGCACTTTTTAGTTATTCTCTTAGCTGCGTCTGTTTCAGAACGTTTCTTAAGCGCGTCTTCTTCAGTCGTCTCGATTCCTCGTCTTCGTTGGGAGATTAAACGCGGTTCGCGGTGAATTGCCCAAGTAAACGGAAAGCTTCGAATGATTTTAGCACGACAATTAACTACACAAATACTACGTAAAGTATAATTATTTACAAACGAAATATTTACAACCGCACGCAAGCAGCTAGTTTACGTAATTACTACTACAACAAATAAACGTTAACAACAATGTGCAATTTAACAACAACAACAGCGACAACGACAACAGCAAATCAGTGTCAAAATGCGAATCTTTAGATAGATTCTATTTGATTTATATTTATGCGCCTCGTCGTGTTCCGCCGGAGCGCCAAGTTGAACTGCCATGAACTGAATTGGAGACGTTCTCGTCGACGTCGTCGCCTATCGCCCGTTTCCACACGGTGCCTCAAGCTCTGCCGCGATTAGCTCAATTGAATAAAAGTAAAATTTAAATTCATATACAAAGAAAATTAGCTCGCGCCATGCGTAGAAATGCGTAGAAGCAGGCGAAAGAGCGAGACAGTGCGAGAGAGATAGACCAAATGTGAGCGCTAGCAAAATTTTTGACCTTGGGTAGAGTTGAGGAGATGCGTGTGCATTAACTAACAATTAACGTTAAATATATAATAAAAATTAGCTACAATGAGTAAAGCAAACATAAATACACATAAAGTTAATTGTAGTTAAGTTAATTGCTTTATGGTGAAGTACATTTCATTTGTTTACATTGTGTGCACAGTGCTGTAAAAGGCGTACTTAGAGCTACGCGCCAAAAGTAAAGTTTGAAAATGAAATCTTTTTGAAAAATTTGTTGTTGTTGCTGCTACTATTGTTGTTGTTGTTGTAGCTTTAACTTAATATGGTAATTTGTATGCTTTATGTGTTTCTCTGCCTAAGTGTGTGTATATGTTAATATTTGTTTTCACCAGCTATGCGCAAAAATTATTATAATTTAAGTCACATTTCTATTTACGTATTCCAACAGCAACAGCAAATGGTGAACGGTATGTGAGTTGATTGTATTTGTGATACCCTATAAATTGGGAATATGGTATGTCTCCTTCAAAATGTATAAGGAATACTTAGCTTTTGTATAAATTCGATTTGGTATGTCTTAGCTCATTCAAACTAAAATTTAAACATTAAAAGGTATTTCATTTAAAAAAATAGAAAAATATATACACTCTGATGTCATTACAATTTTGCGAAATTCGTATTAAGATATTGCATTCATAAACGAAGTTATTCAATAACTAATTTCCATTAGGGGGAAAAGCAATTAAAAAAGTTGCACAAAATGCGCAATAGATGGCGCTCTATGTCCCGCAGCTAATTAGAATCTAATTCTAATGGCATTTTAGCGAGTCAACTGCTGGGTATATTGCAGTCGCACACTCCCCACCACATTCCTCGTTTATTCACTATTTAATTACTCAACTGGCAGCGATTACCGTTGTAGGAGATTCGCCTACGCGGGCAGCGGGCAGGTGCGCGCTATCAATATTCGGCTAGCTTGATTCAATGGGCCATAGGGCCAAAGATTTTCGACAAACTCAAGTTGATTTTTTGTTTTTTTTTTTTCATATTTGGGCAATTGCCTGCGGCACATAAACAATAAATTAACAGCAAATGCTAACAAAACAAACAAACGATAACAAACACGCACAGACATGCGCGCCTGCGTGTGTGTGAGTATCTCTATCAATGTGTGTGTGTGTGTGTGTGTAATCATATGTCATCATCAACAACATGATGGCATATTGTAGAACCAACTGCTGAGTCAGAGTTGACATCGAAAAGCCACAAATTGGGGCCGACTCTGGGGGCTCCAAACTGGGCTTTAGCATTGCCTCCAGCTGCTCTATTGCTTTCTCTGTCTCGCCACAAATGCTTGTACAAGCAATCAGAAAAAGGGCATATTGGTTGTGTGGAATGTGTGCTTGATAATGGCTGTCGATGGATGTGTGAGAGAAAGAGAGAGAAGGAGAGAGAGAGAGAGAGAGAGAGAGAAGTACGAGATTTTATACTTTTGGTCATGTGAAACTACGTCTATTTTAGTTTTAAGATTTGCTATGTGGATTATGTATTACGTAACGGGTGTTAATAGACATGTTAGAGCCTAATTAAGGGCTTGAAATTTGATAGCAGTTCAACTTGGCATCTCTAAAATTTAAGTTATGAGAGATATTAAAACAATTAAAATGCACGGGTCTAGTCTAACGTTTTAACTTATTAAAAATATATAGACTTAACTTTTTTCAAAGCATTTTGGAACAACTAAAACAACAAAATTAGCAAACAATAATTTCACACCATATTTCAACCACTTGGGCATATTATATCAAGGGGTTTACTTAGCTGTAGCTCCTACAGTTTGACGGCTAGCAGCCTAAAACTTGGAATATGGCTAAGACTCAACAGACTCTATGAAAATTTCCCTAACTACATTGTCAATGGGCTTGGCCAATTTCAGTTTTCAAGCTGTGTGCAGAGTTTTGTCAAAAGAAATGCCCATACAATGAAGCCCATCTTATATTGTATGCCTGTTGAGGGCGTGGCATATCAGAAACAGCTAAAGCTTCCATTGTCTGTCATCTGGTTCTGGTAACTGAATCACAATTGATTCAGAGATCGAGCTCAGCTGCACTTAAGGCAAAACAACGCATGAGCATGCGTCAAATTGAAGGCGTTTCGCCCAAGGCTCGACTGCTCTGAGCGCGTATTATGCAGTCGGCCAAGCTCGGCTGCAACATTCTCTTGTTTTGGTGCCGCTCGTGTGTTGATTTCGTTGAGCGCATTTCGCTGCAGAACGCCGGTCGAGACAGACGCAAGCTGTGCGTCCAAATTGATAAATAATCAGCACGTTCCAGCAGTAGCAGAGAGAGAGAGAGGGAGAGGGAGAGAGAGGTAGACAGAAGCAAAATAGAAACGGAAACATATTTTAAAACAAGCTACTAACTAACGGCTGCTAACTCTTTGCTCTAAACAAACCAATAGACGACTCGCCGCTAATTGCTTTGTTGTTGTTTCTTTCGGTTCGTTCAGCTTTCGTTGCCAAAAGGCCGAAATAAAAAGAAAAAAGTAAAAGAAAGAACGGGAAAAAGCGTAAAAAGTTTTTCATTTGTGAATCGGGCATTCGATTTGGCCTTGCGAAACTTTCCGGGTGAGTACTCAAAGTGCTTAAAATACAATTTCAGTTTTTGTTCTCTGTTTTGGCATTGAGCGGAAGCCAGCGAAAAAAATAATAAATAATTGCACTTAATTGCAGCTAACCGAAATGGCCAACACGAACGTGAAAATCGTCGAGTCGAAACTGGATTTGTTCCAGGCGCCGCAGCATTACGCCCTGGCCCATGCCGTTGACTCCTCCTTTGCTGCGATCCGCGGCTCCCTCGCCTGGCAGTTCGCCCTCATCTACGGGGACGTGGACGATCTGCGACGGCGTCGCATCACCAGCGGCAACTGCGTCGTGCTCGAGCATAATGCACGATTCGTCTACTATTTGGTGACCAAGGCCAATCTCTATGCCGGCAGCAGCTACGACGATGTCCAAGCGGCGTTGATATGCATGCGAGAGCATATGGTAAGGCTGGCGGGTGCGAGTGCGATTGGGAAGGGGAAAGGGAAGGGGAAGGGAAGGAAGGTCAATGTGTGGGAGCGAAAGAGGCAGTGGAAGAGAGAGAGGGAGAGAGGTAGAGGGAGATGTATTTAGATTTATGTTGAGTACAAAGAGAGAGAGAATGATACCGAGCAATAATAGATAAGCTGTTAATATGAAAGAGAGAGAGAGAGAGAGAGTGGGAAACAATGAATAAACAATGGCATGAATGTACGTAGATAGGATTGTTAGATTAGTTAGCTGATTAGAGAACAGCATAGATATGTATCTAAATATGGAAAACATTCATTAAATGGGCTTAGGGAAACATATGTATGTATAATCGATAAGAATAATGGAATATCTGTTTTAAGTTGCGTGAGAATGATAGATCGAAAGAGTAAGAGCGAAGTGGAGGAAATACCAAATGAGATGTACTAAAATAAATGGAGATAAAGCCCTTGATGGAAGGCAACAGAGGCAGAAAGTTAGAGGGCGACAGAGAGAGGCAGGGAGAAAAGATAGTGAGATATGATCAGATGTATGCATATTTTGACGAATATTAAAAGAGAAACAGTTAAACAGAAAGATCTATATAAAGATCTTAGGGAACAAAGAGCAAGCCAGAGTGAAATTTAAAGCGAGAACTGAGGAATAAGGGAAAAGGCAAGCAAACTATTAGACCTAGGAGTATAGTATAACCTACCATTAGTATAATAGTTACTGTATAGTTCAGTTAGGGTATGCACACGTCGGCTATGCCCTTGCCAGACAACTATGTTTGCGCAGCCTCTCGTTAATTTACAGTTAATTTGTTGGCATCATAAATATGCAAACAGAAGTAGAAGAAGAGAGAAGTAGTAGAAGAGAGACTGAGAGCGAGGCACGCATATGTTAATTAATCAAAGTCCATTTTGTCAATCACGCATCGCAGCGGAATCACGAAATCACCAAAGTGGCGATGCCGCGGATCTGCTGCGGCGACAGCGAAGGCCTCCAGTGGAAGCAAGTGAAGCGCATCATGCAGCAGATTTTCGCCCACAGCGAGTGTCCCATTGAGATCATGATATGCGAGCATGACGACATAACCAGAGAGGTGAGTGGGGGATGAATATGGATGCATGGGTATATTCGCTTGTTTCTGCCTTTCCAGCTGGCCGCGCCCAAGTGTCAGATAACCGAGGCGAAGGGCAATTTGTTTAGCGCGCCAGAAAGCTTCGCTTTGGTGCACTCGGTGAGCGCGGACTTCGCCATGTGCGCCGGGATCAACTTGCAGTTCCGCTGCAAATTCGGCCAGGTGGACGAGCTGAAGCGACAGCAGCGGCACACGGGCAACGTGGCCGTGCTGGAGCAGGGCGGCCGGTACATCTACAATCTGGTGACCAAGGAGCGGGCCCACGAGAAGTGCACCTACACTGCGCTCTACTATGCGCTGTTGGCCATGCGGGAGCACATGGTAATCTAATTGAGAGCCCTCTATAAATGAATAACTATTAGCCCCGCTATAATTCCAATCCTCAGCGTGAGCATCTGGTCACCAAACTGGCCATTCCACGTCTGGGCTGTGGCATCGATCGCTTGGATTGGCTGCGCGTGCGCAGCCTGCTGGAGCTGGTCTTCGTGCGCGATGGCGTAGACATCATTGCCTTCTTCTATCAGCCGCCCAGCATGGAGCGCGATACCATCAAGGTGATCTGTCCCACCTGCAGCCACATGAAGCTCATGCAGCTGCCGCGCAGCGTCAGCTCCTCGCGGAATTCGCTGCACAGAGAGAAGACGCCCTTCTGAGTGGCACCTGGATAACTGGAATTTCTTTGTATATATACTATATATAATGCTTAATTTATAACATTCGAAATGGGTTTGCATGGGTTGCAAGGCACCAAATGCACCGTTACTTATAACTAGTTCTTAGCACAAGAAAATTACATTTATTTTACGAATATTTATATATAATTTGATAATATTGACAGCGAATAAAAAGACAACGCCTGAGCTGGCTTTAAACGAAGGAAATGTGTTTTCCAGCATGATTAATAGAGTTTACAAATATTCTATATAGTAGACTATGATTCTACCTACATGTACATATATATAAAAGCGTGTAATTGTTGTGTGTTCTTGCTTGTTCAGTTCTTGCTTGAAGCTCTCAGCATTAGTTGCTCGATTTTTCACTCTCCCCATAAGAAAAATAAATATATAATATAAAAAATGACTTCTCTTAAAGTTGCAGAGATTCGTAGCGCCTTTCATCGCTCGTTTGTGCGGAGCATGGATGGCTTCAAGATCAACGAGGTGGATGGAGATCTCTTCTCGGCCCCGAAGACTCACTCGCTGGCCCATTGCGTGGGCGCTGACCTGGCCATGGTCGCGGGCATAGCTGTCAAATTCAAGGAGATCTATGGCAAAGTGGACGAGCTGGAGGCACAGAAGGCGCGGAGCGGGGAGCTGGCTTTGCTGAAGGATGGCGAGCGTTACATCTACTATTTGGTGACCAAGTCGCACAGCTGGGCGCTGCCCACATACGAGACGTTGCAGTCATCGCTGGAGAAGATGCGTGATCATATGGTAAGCAAATCCTAATTAACATTCATGTGAAATATGTAACATTTCATCTACTTGCCCGCAGATCAAGAAGGGCGTTCATAAGCTGGCCATACCGCGCATCGGCTGCGGCATTGATGGCCTGCAGTGGGACAGGGTGAAGGCCATTGTCAATGATGTCTTCCAGCGCGATGATGTGGAAATTACGGTTTACAACTACGTGCCGCCAAAGGAAACTCAATAATTGAATGAAGTCTGAAATTTATTGTTCACAAACAGTAGTTCCTCTATTTATTTGATGCTGCATAATTATAGACTTTCAATTCAATAGAATCTGATTGAAATATCTCTACCAGCATATCTCGTACTTTACTCCAGGTAAGGCCGTCCAGGCCGCAGCCAATCCTTGGCAGAGCCAACTTGGTGACATTATGCTCAGCCTGTTGAAGACGAAAACTGTTATATTTATTATGAGCTATTGGAGCTCTTACCATATGCTCGTGCATGGCGCTTAGGGATCTGTGGAGCAGCTCATAGGTGGGTTTGCCCCAGCTGCTCAGCTTGGTTATTAAATAGTAAATGTAGCGTCCATTATCTTCCAGGATGGCTACGCCACCAGGTTTCACATTTTGCTTTTGCAGTTCAGCAATTTTGCCAAATTTATTACTGACCAAAAAAGTAAATGATTGAAATTCGCAGCAATAGAAATTTGCGAAATAAACTTACCGAAACTTGACAGCTATGCCCTTGCCCATGCGCAGATCGGCGGCGACGCAGTGACACATGGAATACTCGGGATCTGCCGAAAATAAATCACCATTGACTTCTCTCAGTTTGAAATCTGACATATTCACACTCGGCTTTAGGCTTCAATTAGAATAAATTTATCCAGGATTTCCAAATATTGCCGCGCGAAAGCACGCGACAACGTTGACATGTGAATGGCAAGAACGGTAAAATAAACGACACAGCTGATGAATTGGTTTTGTAGAATGGGTAAGTGTTGAGAAGTAACAAAAGATGGGGTAGCAGCTGGTAACTGTTCCAGCTGAATTACTGATTGGCAGATTGCAATTGAAAGCAGAAATAAACGAATATATAATAGCCACAATTAGACTAAAAATAGGTTATTCAAGTGCAAAATTCATATCAAATTTATATATCGATAACAAAATATAGAAAATACTTTGCGATACTGGTAGCTTTTAACCACAGCTGTGCTATAATACCAAAAAAATACCAGTGTTTGATAATAAAATTAAAAGTGCTATTTAGATAATGTAACTTAGAGTTTGTCTTTGGGTTGTTAAATGAGTTTTATTTTTAATTTTATTGCCGCTTTTGTACGCAAAATGCTGGAGCTGCTGCAAATTGGGGGCAAATTAACGCACACGCTGAGCATTTACGTGAAAACCAATACGGGTCGCACGCTGTCCGTGAACTTGGAGCCGCAGTGGGACATCAAAAACGTTAAGGAGCTGGTGGCGCCGCAGCTGGGTCTGCAGCCAGACGAAGTGAAAATTATATTCGCTGGCAAAGAGTTGAGCGATGCCACTACCATTGAGGTAGGCGTGACGTGCAATTGAATGACAGAACAATATAAATATTATGAATTTTAATTGTAGCAATGTGATCTTGGGCAGCAGAGCGTGCTTCACGCCATTCGATTGCGTCCGCCTGTGCGTGAGCGCAAAGCCAGCGCCCTAATGGAGGAGGAGTCAAGTCCGGAGGAGCCCTCAAAGCCGTTGAATGAAACGTTGCTCGACTTGCAGCTGGAGAGCGAGGAGCGTTTAAACATCACCGATGAGGGTGAGCAACAGGTGCAATTAGCTAACTGAGCACTGTTTACCTCTCACGCACATTCGCAGAGCGGGCGCGCGCCAAGGCGCACTTCTTTGTCCACTGCGGCCAGTGCAGTAAACTGTGCAAGGGCAAATTGCGTGTGAGATGCTCTCTTTGCAAGGGCGGCGCCTTCACAGTGCATCGGGATCCCGAGTGCTGGGATGATGTGCTTAAGCCGCGTCGCATACGAGGCCACTGCGAGAGTCTTGAAATTGCATGTGTGGACAACGAGGCGGGAGATCCGCCCTTTGCCGAGTTCTACTTCAAGTGCGCGGAGCATGTCTCGGGCGGTGAAAAGGATTTCGCAGCGCCCTTAAATCTAATTAAGAACAACATTAAAAATGTGCCGTGTCTAGCCTGCACGGAGGTCAGGTAAGTGCTACTTCAAAGCTTAGATGTCGCTCTTACCATCCTCTTTGCAGCGAAACTGTACTGGTCTTTCCCTGCGCCTCACAGCACGTCACCTGTATCGATTGCTTCCGCGACTATTGTCGCTCACGTCTTAGCGAACGGCAGTTCATGCCACATCCTGACTTTGGCTATACGCTGCCCTGTCCGACGGGCTGTGAGCATTCCTTCATTGAGGAGATTCATCACTTTAAGCTGCTATCACGGGAGGAGTATGAACGCTACCAGCGCTTTGCCACCGAAGAGTTTGTGCTGCAGGCCGGTGGCGTGCTCTGCCCGCAGCCAGGTTGTGGCATGGGCCTGCTCGTCGAGCCCGACTGCCGCAAGGTGACCTGTCAGAATGGCTGTGGCTATGTCTTCTGTCGCAATTGCCTGCAAGGCTATCACATTGGCGAATGTCTGCCAGAGGGAACCAGCGGGGCTCCTTCCAATTCTTGTGAATACACTGTCGACCCGAATGTGAGTAGCTATTGCCCTACAAGTGCTTGTATAATCCTTGTATTGTATATCTCGCAGCGTGCTGCTGAAGCTCGTTGGGAGGAGGCCAGCAATGTAACAATCAAAGTGAGCACCAAGCCCTGCCCGAAATGTCGCACGCCTACTGAGCGGGATGGTAAGTTGCAGATTATGGCTTATACAACAGTGCTCGATATAATGCTTCCTTCCACTCCTGCCAGGTGGCTGCATGCACATGGTCTGCACACGCGCCGGCTGCGGCTTCGAATGGTGTTGGGTCTGTCAAACAGAGTGGACGCGGGACTGCATGGGCGCCCATTGGTTTGGTTAAGAGTTCGTTTTGTCTTGACAAACTTTGTTATTTGTTTTTATTCATGTTCTACACCTGCTGGCTGTATTTGAAGACTGTTAAAAATTATTTTAAAGAAAAGTGCAAGTGAAAGGTTAATCTGCAGCTCTCCACCAAATGAGAAATAAAATTGTAAGAGTTATATCTATATAAACAATAATTTTGTAATATATGTAAATCCGAACTATGTTGAGTGCAATATATAGTATATTATACGTATAGCCATATACCTATCATCTTTTTCATTCATTCATTTCACGTCCTTTGCCAGTTATCGCCTTTACCTTCACACCCTGTATGCCGTCTAGCGAATCAATAACAAAAACACCCTTGACTACATGCGTCTAACTGGGTATTTCACCATCCATCTGCAGCACCCTACCCCACTATATTATGCCGTTGCGTGCGCACGCTTTGTTTACGTTTTTTTTTTTTTTTACTTTGCTGCTAACCTCTGTAACGCTGTCGCCCACAATATTTTTGGTGGCTTTGCTGTTGACTGTAAAAACCGCAAAACACAGCACGTGCATCTGGAGAGAGCGTGACTGCGAGACTGCGAGAGAGTGCCTTATACAGTTAGGCAGAAGTAAGAGCTCTCTCAAGCTCTCTCCCAGATTTAATCAATAATAATGGCGCGTATTGACCGTGTATATGAATGTAGGTGTGACTATGTATGTGTTTGCATTTTTCCGGCATTTATATAAATACATAAGTTGTTATCAATCAATTGTCGCATGACTTAATGTTATTATGCCCTTAGTACTGTGTGCCCCCCAAAATGCGCTATAGTTTCTGTCGTCTCTGCTAACATCAATAAAGCAGCCGCATACATACCCATTGATAACATGACTAGCACTGAACCAGGGAAACCCCCTGGGCGCTAGCTATTTGGCTGCGCACTCGCTCTCTCTCTCTACTCGGTCACCTTCTCGTGCGCATTTTGTTTGCATGTGTGTGTGTGGCGTTTCCTACTTTTTGTTTTGGCTCGCTCTGTTTTTGTTCGGTTTCTGTTTTGTGCTCTAATTTCGTAAGCAAAGTAAGTGAATTTACAAATGACATTTGCGGGAGAGAGCGTTTTCGCCCCATTGCAATTGCCAAATGCGCGCTCTCTCGCACTCACTCTTGCCCGTTGCCTCCTTCACTCTCTCTCAGCGAAAGCTCACTCGCTCGCTCGCCCCGCAAGCAGCGCGTGTGTGTGGGCAGGTTGCCCATCGAATCGGGTCACACAGTTTGCGCTGGGTTCCCAGTGCAGCGCAGCGGTTTGGCCGATTCTTTGTAGTTGTTGTAGTTGCCTTTTCCTTGCTTCTTTTCGCTATTGCTATTGCTTCTTCCCCCTTTCGATGTTGGTGTCGTTTCGCTGCTTTTTCGCCGCCGTCTTTTGCCAGCTTTGCTTCTTTATATTTCGGGGGTACGATGGCAACACTGCTCAGGCTGTCTGCCAGTGTATAAATGGTAGCGCGCCAGCCGTATCGCATTTCAGTCTACGTTGGACTTTGGCGCGCGTCGTACACGCAGCGCATACGTAACGCATTTATATTCAAGGGTTAAACAGTCGGCACCGCCACTGCCACCGCCACTTGGCAGTGCCCATGTGAATTCGAGTGTGTGTGTGTGCTTGTGTATGAATACGAACGCGAATGTGTCTACGAGTGTTTACCGTTTGATCGTTTGCCTCTCTTCGATTTTTGCGCTGCGAGAGTGCGAAGAGTGCCAATGCACGAGAGAGCTCTTGAGTATTCACAATATATAAGTAGTAATTTGAATTCGTATGCAGCACTTCAAATATAACGGTATTTTGAATTGAACATATAAAAAACTGACAGTTCATAATTAAAAACCAAGAGTAAAATCATTTATTAAAGCAAAAAATCAACTCTTAGTGCAGCAATTAATACCAAGCGAATTTTTGGTAAGTGTATATATATACATACATACATATATACAAATTATAGTTAATATTGTTTTTTTTTTATTTAAATGATATATTCTATATTACTAAAAATAGAATTAATTTTTAACATTTATTATTAAAAAAAAAATATATATATATATAAGAAACTCTTCCAGGTTTGCTGCCCCATATCCTATGCTGCATTATTTTTCTCACATTCAAAGCTTGCGCTCGTTCACGCACTTGCCCCAATTATTGAAAAGCATCAATAACAACAACAGAAATGCATTAGCAACAGCAGATGCACGCACACACACACACACAGCCATACGCAACTCTCAGCAAAAATTGTATTTTCAAAAAAAAAAAAAAAAAAAAAAAAAGGAATACTGCAACATACATTCGGGCACTGTCAATATTTGCTAGCTCAAGTGCGCTCGCATATTGTGACGTATACGAAACGACGTCAACGTAACAATTACTACATATGCGTACGTTAGTTGGTGCGTGTATGTGTGTGAGTACATACTTGTGCTTGCCTGTGTACACCACTAGCATCAGAGCTTGGCAACAACTGGGGAACCTGTTAAAAGTGGAGAGCATAGGAAAGCATTAATGAAGCTGCGCTGAGCAGGCAGGCAGGCAGGCAAACAGCTCGACTCGATTCGGCGTGGCTGCTGCTGCTCCTCTGTGCTTGTTTTTATTGATTTATATGCGCTAGTACTGGGCGGCTGTTGCTGTTGTCCCAAAGCTGTACGCGACCCACACACAAACAGACATACATAGGTATGTATATGCTTATAGGCAGCATCTCATGCCATACAGCTTCCGTTTCCTGCTGTTCACTTGCAACGCATGAGCGTGGAGAGAGTGCGAGAGCGCGCTACTTGGCACCTAAGACCCCGTTGCAGTTGCTCAACACATTTGCGAGGCTCATTTCATTTACAGTTCTTTTCGTTTTTTTTTTTTTTTACAGTTTTACAGCTTGACACACGCACTTAACATAACCCGTTTCAATTGGCTCTCGCGCTCTCTGCCGGCTCTGCGCTCTCTTTTGCTTCGCTCTGCTCTCTCAGCTTTTAGCGGCGCTTGTTTACATTTACATTGATTATGTTATTCTGGATGGGCGCGTGTGTGTGCATGTGTGTGAGTGCCTGCTAATAGAGTTGCTGCTCTGCTGCCCCCACTCCGCTCTCTCACTTTATGCTTTGGCTGTTTTGCTAATTTCTTCTTGCCGCCAGCCAGCAGGACATCTTCAAAGCCGCCGAATCAATAAGTTGACACACCCAATGCATCATAATACCAAAATAGCTATTGTTTCAGTTATTGGTTTCAGATATACATACATATAAAAGAGAATATTTTGACTTATTCTATAATTGGCATGAGTCAGTCATTACACACAGCTTCATAGTGCTGCTATTGCTATTACCTACCAGCCTTACACTTTATATTCCCTTTCGTTCTCTCTTTCACACACACACTCTCTCTCTCTCTCTCTCTCTCTCTCTCTCTCTCTCTCTCTCTCTCTCTCTCTCTCTCTTTTTCTGTGTCAGCATGTATGCACTTTTATGGCTCATTAACGGCTTGCGTGAGACCAAAATGCTTTGCGGTTTTCATGCATTCATCTTACTGCACAAACACACTCACACTCTCTCGCTCTCTCCCACCCACACACACACACAGTGCGTGGTTAGCTTGCTATATTAAGTAGCCGTTTGCTGTTAGTGCCTTTGCTGTTGCACAGCAGCTGCCCCATCATCCTTAACAGCTAAATAAGCTATCCCATCATCTGTCTTCGTTTTCTTTTGTATTCATCAGTTCAAGCCACACTTTTGAAAAATTCTTAAATTACACATTTCTAAAGATTACACACAATAATTGAAATAAGATCTGTTTCCATTAATAGCATTAACACCGCTCTCAACAGTTGCGAAAATTTAACATTCTGTTAACCGCTAATGCAAAATACAAATTATAACAGGCCGATAAAAGTGTTTTATTAGACAAATGCAAAGGAAAAAGTCCCCAACTCAAGTGAGATTCTCCTAAATATTTATTGCATACTTCATGGCCCTCGCTCTTACAGCATACTTTTATAGACTTGCTTGGCCATTGGCTTCATTTAATGCCAATTTGGCAGCAGCTTCTGATGTTAAAACGATGTCTCATTATGCCGTTCACACATGGCATACCCTGCAGTTTTATTGTCTTGCGAAATGAGCATTAAATGTTATTCTTTAACATTAATTGAATTGCAGACGCATACGAGTTGAGCAAATTAACGACGGACACCTAACTCCAACTCCGACTCTGCCCAATGAAATATTCAAGCTTTAAGTGCAGGCTAACATTTTACACGTTTTATTCTTGCTTGCAGGCGCCTTTAAAGACTGGACAGCAAGGGAGACAGCAAAAGGACAGGACACACGTCAGTCGAGTATAAAATCAATAAGAGACACATGTAATTGGATAGCCCCGGCATTGGCAATATGGCCGGCCCAGCAACTGCTAAGGGAACGGGGCAGTCAACTTTGCCATTGTTAGTGTTAGTGTGGCTGTTGCACGAGCGGCGCCACTAAGTTGTAAGGACATCCACAGTTGGCCAACATGTCGGACAGATACGCCGCCGGCTACTACGAGCAACTGCACCCGGCTCAGCCTCAGACCCAGGCCCAAGCTCAGGTCATGTCTCACTATGCGGCGCCTAGTTATCGTGGCGGCTATGGCGGCGCCTACAATCCCTATGGCTATGGCTATGGCAGCTCCAGTCCGGGCCCCGGTCCCGGCCCCGCTCCCTATATGCCCAGCTATTATCGCTATGCGCCCTACGCCTCGCCCCACTACAGTCAGCCGTCGCCGCATCAGCATCACCATGCGAGCATGTTCACGCCCGCTGGCCAGCAGCTGATCCCCTCCAGTGTGCTACACTATCCGCCTCGCCCACATGCGCAACACGCCTATCAACAGCAGCAGCACCACCACCAGCACCATCAGCAGCAGCAACAACAGCTTCAGCAGCACCAGCAACACCTGAGCAGCAGCAGCAGCAGCAGCTATGAGCAGCCAGCGCCTGCGCTTTACAGTGCTTCCGCCTTCGGTCAGGCACGCGGCTTTGCTGCCTATCAGCCAGCCACGCCCACACACTATGCAACGCCCGGACGTTCGACGACGCCGGCACCGAATCGCACAGTGTTGCCGCCCAGCTATTTGCAGCCATTACGCAACTACACAGAGCAGCATCAGCATCAGCAGCAGCAACAGATGCAGCTCCAACAGCAGCAACAGCAACAGCAACAGCCCAAGCTCGAGGAGCTGCAGCCAGAGCAAATCAAACTGGAGCATGAAGTGGAAGCAACTTCACCCAGCCAAAGGTTAACCACATCGCCTCCACTGATCAGTGCCACCGGCACGGACAGCGGCATCAGCAATTGCAGCACGCGAGCACGCAGCGACAGCAGCCAGAGCACGCCCATCTACAGCGGCGAGTATCCAGTGAACATGTCTGTGGAGTCCGCCTCCTGTGTGTCCTATCATTGTCCAGCCGATGGCCGAGACTACGAAGAAGAACAACAGCAACAGCAGCAGCAGCAGCAACAACAACAGCAGCAGCAGCAGCATGTGGAGGCAGCAGCTGTTGTCGATATGCCCAGTAAGTTGTCAGCATTTGCATCACGCTCCATTTAATGTACAATTATGCAGGGGGCGGCGCAATGATTGTAAATTTATGCAAACATATGTCAGATTAGATTATGTAACAAGCATTTAAGCCCGCCCAACGGCAGCTAGAGCAGCCGAAGCAGCCGTGTAATTCATGCAACGTATTTTATGCACTGTGGTCTGCTGTTAAAATCAAATACATCCTGTTAAAATAGGCATAGGCTGTTAACAGCGTAAGTTAAGAGCAAAACTGTTAGGCCAGAGAGAGTCTGACGTATATAACAGAGTGTAAGAATGTTAATGGCAGTGCTAACAGAATACGATCAAATAAGAGAGAGAGAGAGAGAGAGAGAGAGATAGAGGCAGAGAGAAAAAACAAGCTTACAGCTGCATGCCAGGTTATAGGATAAGTGTGTGTAAATGCTTGCATGAAAGCTGCATGAATGAAAGCTTTGCAGTAAACATACATATTAAAGAGACACTTGAGCTACGGTTCATTTGAATATTTAACAGTCAATGGCAGTTAAAGCAAAAAGAACAAACTGAGAGTAAGAGAGAGCGACCTTTAGCATTTTTGAGTATATAAGAAACTTTGAATAACTCAATTAAGCAACTAAAACTTGCTTAATCAAACTGAAACGAAAAGCACATATTATACTTAACTTTTCACATCACATTTTGTATTCAATAATAAATGGCAAGCTGGGTAGAGTTTCCACTGTGCTGGCTGTCCACTGCTTGTAAGCCAAGCCACTGCGTATGCTTGATTTCGCATGCAAATGAATGCAAAGAGCGTCCATTTGAGTCGCCATCAACGCTCTGCCGTCAGTCTCATCAGCAGCAGCAGCAGCAACTGTTCGTCAGCCAGCCATTTGACACGACATGACGGTCAGTTGAGCAGTTGGAGGAGAGTAGAGGGCTGAGCAGAGAGGAGAGCAGAGCAGAGTCGACATTTTGCAAAAACTCAACCAATCAGCGTTGGTTAACTGCTCAAATGCTTCCGCTTCCTGTCGCAACGACTTAGCACAAGGTGGCGGGGGCTCTGTCGGCTGTCGACTATTCGCTGTTAACTGTGACGAGCCTACGTCATGTTGCTTTAAAGGACTTGAAAATTAGCTGTCTATTTAGGCACGCAAGGCGCTGGCAGTGGGGCTCATAGGGCTCAGGGGGCTCTGGCTCTCCCCCTTTGATGAGCTGATTCTGATTTGACTTTTTGGCGGAGGCGTGTTTGGCGAATCAATAAGTTAACGTGGCTGATGTCGCGTCACACACACAGTTGAACGATGGCAACTGGAAGGAAGGTGTTAAGTGTGCAAGGGAGCAACACACACACACACACATACACTCTCTCGGTGACCCCAACTCCACAGTTTGACAGCGCTTCCTAAATATTTCCTAATGGAAACGAGACTTGTGGGCATAGCCATTGCTTATCAATGGGCGCTCAACTTACACACACATACTTACACAAATATTATTCGAGGGTGTGTGCGTGAAATGTCATCACAGCGGAGCATGTAAATGAACTTTACAACGCAATGTGGTGGGTTATTTGTAGCTGCTTGCTGTTTGCCCAACACACACAGAGACAAACGCGCAGACACACACACCCACACACACACAAACATACATATAAAGAAGAGACACCCTGGAACATGGGGGCTGTTCATGCAATATTTGCTGTAGAGGTATCCAACATTGATGCAAAAATCAATGTCCGTTATGACAAGTCAACTGTAGTACGAGAAGAAAAAAAAAACAGCAGCAGCCGCAGCAGCAGCAGCAAAGGATGCGCAATAAGCTGAAAGCTTATGCTGAGAGCAGTTTAGATAGAGATTATATAGCTTTGATATAGCATACGATTTAAAATGAGCAGAGCAGCAAAACCAGCTACGAGAGCTCCAAGAAAATCTATAAAAATCCTGTTTATTTGAATGAAAATCATATATCGAATACTTCAGATCTATATATTAATATTAATTAAAATCATTTATCAACTAATAAAAATATATGAAAAGAAGTATGCATGTTAATATAGCATTATTAAATTCCTTGATTTATTTCCAAGCAGAAATCTTTTGCATTAGATGGAATCTATATAATAATTCATTAAAGGAATTTTTATGATCTTTGTGCTAGGCGAAGAGAAGAGGTGCTAAGAGAATTGTTGAAACCCAAAATGTTCTATAACTAAACTAACTAAACTAAGTAATTAATTTTTGTATTTTTGATCATTTAACGTTTAAAAATGATCTAGATTCTATAAATTCGGTCCTTTATATATATATATATATATATATATATATATATATATATATATATATATATATATGTATGTATATGAAATTATGCTGGAGTAATAATGTTTTTTTTTTTATTATTCAGTGTTAAATCTGAAACAATATTAGTATCTTATAATTTGTTCATTCGATTATAGAACTATATATATTTTATTACATATAAAAATATTATATATATATTTATTATTTTCAAGAGCTTCAAATAAAAATATGACATGCGTGAGCTAATGATAATAACAGATTAATAAAGTAATATTGTTATTCAATCAACTATTATTAAGCTAATATGCTCGCACCCACGCGCTATTATCAGCCTTTAAATTGATTGTAATTGATTTATTTGACGTGAATAGCATTACAATAACAACAATATCAACAACAGCAACAACAACAATTCAAATCGAATATCGCGACTCGTCGCTGGCCACAACAGAAAATACGTAAACAATGCGAGCACAGTCGCATGCGCTGAAAAGTATGCTATAAATTTTTACACGCCAATGACAGACAAATGTGAGTGTGTGTGTGTGAGCCTGTGCGTATGCGTGTGTGTTTGTATGTGTTTGACACGTTCAACAAGTGTCGCTTACACATACACACACACACGTTTTCGCTCTCTCTCTCTCGCTCTCTGACTGAGCCTTACTCTCTTAGCTACCCCTGTTTGAGAAAAAAATAAAATAAAAATAAAAACAAATGTGATAAGCGAGTGCGAAAAAAAAAACAACAGCAACAACGAAAGCTGCGGCTCTCTCACGCTGGTCAACCTGACTGAACCTTTGTCTTTTTAACCCTTGATAGCCGCCAGCACGCATGACAAAATAATTACAAAACGCCTCACAAATAATATGCGAAAAAAAAATAATAAAAAAAAATTGTGGGAAGGCAATCTTTATTGATTTTTATTTAACACACGCTGCCTGCCTGGGCGGGCGCCTTTTTTTGCCAATTTTCCAGATGACATAAGCACGACGGCCGCGACGTCCACTTCCACGTCGACGTCGACGTCAGCGTCAGCGTCAGCGTCGCCGCCTATTGTGAATGATACTGATAAGGCGGGCCATGCGGAGCTGCCGGATGTTGTGAACCGTGCGGAAATCAATTTGGCGAAGCCCAACAAGCAGACACCAGCAACAGCAACAACACCAACACCAACAGCAGCAACAACACCAACAGCAGCAACAACAGCGCCACAGGATATTGGGGAGCAGCAGTCGGCAGCTAATCAAATCAACGACGATGCAGTCGGGGTAAGTTGGCGCAAAATTACAAATGAAAAGCTGCAGTCGAAAGGGGATGCGGCAGGGGGAGCCAGTGATAGCAAGGGGCAGCTGAGTTGTCTAATTAAGCAACAGACAGGTGACAGCAACGCCAACAGCAGCAGCAGCAGCAGTAGCAGTTCAATTAGGCAACGCAGCGCCACGCAGCTGCCAGGACAAATTAGGGCAAAGCAACAAAAAAATAAGAGGCAGAAGAAGAAGCAGACGCAATGTAACGACAGACTGATAATGACAGACTACAATGATGCCCCGTTACAACAGCAGCAGCTGAAGCAGCAGCCGACTCAAACGAGAAGACCAAAAGCGAAATGCGTTTAGCTCCATCGACCGGCTTTCTAGGCAGAGAGCGCCACCAGACAGACAACAGAGCGTGCGGGCGAGAATGAGGGAGAGAGGGACAGGAAGAGAGAGAGAGAGAGAGTGCACAAGAGTGAGCGTGCGCAAGCAAAGAGAGCGACAAAGCCGCAAGCCTTCGAACAGGGTGACTCAGACTAAGCGCAGAAGAGCTCCTTGACAGAGCGCGCTAGCTAGCCGGAAGCCTTGCTACAGGGTGCCTCTGCAGCAGCAGCAGCAGCAGCAGCAGCAGCAGCAGCAGCAGCAGCAGCAGCAGCAGCGGGCGCCTATTGATTTTTGGGTGAACTTCAATGCGCTGCTGCTGCCGCTGCCGCTGCTGCTGTGCTTGGCGGTGGGCTGGCTGGGCGGAGTTGCCTGGGTTGGCTTGCTTGACAACACAAGCTTTGAGCACGCGCCTCACAGGGCACCTTTGCTGGCAAGTTTCAAGTGCCCGCCACTTGAGCGTAGCAAATTTTTGTGCTGCAACTGCAAACTAAATCGATTTTTGTTTGCTTGTTGTTCTTACAGCAGCAGCTGCCAGCAGCAGCAGCAACAGCAGCGTTAGCTGCGGGAGCCACACACAACTGGAGTCCGACATCGAGACGGCCACGCACGCCGCCCGCGCCGCAGAACTCGCCCGTCGGCTATGGGCTCTCAGCAGCTGTTGCAACGAACGCTGTGCCGCCTGCGCTGGCGCCACTGCTGCAGCAGCAGCAGCAACCGCTAAGCAGCAAGCGCAATGCCAAGAATCGCCACGGCAGCAGCAGCAGCAACAACAACAACAACAGCAACACCAACATCAACAACAACAATCGCATAATCGAATGCGATCTCATACCGAGCAAGAAATCAAAACGCAAGGCGAGCAAACGGGAAACGGAAACGGAAACGGAAACGGAGCATGTAGAAGCCATGGAGTCCACAGTGCGCGAACAAATAAAGGTGAGAACAAACACGCACACACAAGCAAATGAAAACCTTGAATACCCCTACCTCAAGCAATTTGCTTTAAAAATTTCTTATGGAAATCGTTGGACTAAGCTTAAAACAAAAAAATAATATATTTATATTTTATAAAATAATTTTTTTTATGAGAAGTTATGAGTATATTGTATATTGATGAACTAGTATTGTTAATATAGATATAACATATCAGGCCTCCTGGTGCCCGCACGCGAAGTGTAAACTTTAATTAGGTTTGTAGATTTATTTCCGGTTATTTCAAATAGCAGATTTTGAGAAAATGCAGGAGCCAGCAATTGTTGTAGTTTCTTCTCTTAATCATAGAATTGTTATAATTATTACTCATTCTATCGAAGTCTCCCCAGGCTTAGCATCCTTGTATATGATATATGACCCCGTAGAAGTAAATGCATATAAGCAACTATTGGTATATGGTGCATTGTCTGCAGGGTATATAATAGTCAAGCATTACGAACGCTAACATAAATTAAACTAGAGTTAACATTTATACAGTTAAGCTCGAATTGATTCAATATTGTTTCCTCACAGGATATCAAGCCTTTGCCTGGCTTTCAGCAGGCGTTCGGCTCCACCGAAATCGGGCGCTTCTCGGAGCGTTTTCTGCAAACGCCCGAGAGTCTAGTAGAGCGCTTAGCCGAGGAATACGCAGCGAGCTACAGCAGCAGCAGCAGCAGCAGCAGCAACAGCAACAACAGCAGTTGCAGCAACAACAACAACATCAGCAACTACAGCAGCAGCAGCAGCTACTACGATGCCCCAATTGGTGGCAACATGCACGGCTATTGGCCATACGAGGAGCAGCACGGCTATGGCTATCCGAGTCCCAGTCAGCACAGTCAAATGACGCGCAGTCGTATGCGTGGCCAGCTCTATCCCTACTATGCGGCGGACTATGCGGCGTATGAGCGATACGGCTATGCGGCCTACAGTGCGGCGAGCAGAGCGCGCTACAACGAGATACGCTGCAATGGCTACTGAAAGAGCTCAACAAAAAAAAAAAAAGAAAAAAGAAATAATATATATATACGGATATATATATATATATGGATAACCTTGTCGTTTTGTCATTTAAAGAAAAGAAATTCTCTCTGTGTGTGCCTTTTTCGGTCAAAATACGGCAATGCCCCGCCCCGAAATAGATTGTAGAGTATTTTATTGTCGGGCATTGCTGACGTTGATTGCGTGCAAAATTCATATAAAAAATAAAAACAAAAGTAAAAAACAAAAAACAGTAAAAACACAGCAAGGCCAAAATGTAAATTGATAAGTAAGCGTTAAGTAGTTGAATGTTGAGTGAACACACAACAAGTTAGCCAGTCGAGCAACCGAATTGTCCCACTGTACATACTCGTAGAGCAATGCATTTCGTTCTCTCGTTTTCGTTTCTCAGCAATTTCTCTGCGTAATTAATTCTAATTAGTGAAAGATGTGCCATTGAAAAGAACTTTGATGCGACAAGAAATAAACGAATTTTACGTTTTTAGTTATATAATATATATGGTATATATACAACAATACATATTACAACGGTACTTAATTCAAGTTTTTAATTTTAATTTGTAATTAGTTAAAGCAAAGCACTAAATATTTTTACTTGATTTTTTTTCTTCTTCATTTTCTTTTTGTACTTCTCCAATTTCAATTACTAAACAATTATCATTTTTTAATTTTATTTCGATTTAAGTGCCTTAATTTAGTTACATTTTAGAAAAAACAAACGACTTGGAATTTTTGACAAATTTTTATCAGTTTTAATGTATAAAAAAAAACCAGTTCAGGTTTCAAAAGGGCCCAACAAAAAATAATGAATTAACAACAAATCCAAATCCAAAAAAAAAAGAAAAGAAAAACACATCGAAACATTCAAAAATGTTTTTTAGTCAAATCATTAAATAAAAAAATATTAGCTGTTAATTAAAAAATTATTCACACAACAAAAAAATAAAATGAGAACAAAAACATCGTAGTGTTGAAATTTTATGACAAATATTTTCAAAGTTTAAAAAAAGAAACCAAAAAATATATATACCTGTAGTTAATTTTAAGTCCTTGTGTAAATAAAACAAATATTTGAACGTTTAAATTTTATGAAAACAGAATGAAAAACAAAAACGAAATAAATCAAGAATCAAATTAGCATATAAATTGCATTTTTTATTACTATAATAAAAGCCAAACGAATTGAGTTTATTTATTTTGGGAGCGTTTTTTAATGTTTTTATTTTTACTTGTCTTGTTTTTATTTGTTTTTTAACTGTTTTGTTTTTTTTTTATTGATTTAATTAATTTATAAATATTATTACATAACCTAGAAGTGTGATTTTTGTTGTTTTATTAAATAATTACAAAAATAGTTTTTCTTGTAAAAACAGCAGAAAATTGTGGAAATTATTTTTTTTTTTTTTTTTTTTTGTTGCTTTCTTCGAGTTGAGCAGAAATTAAAAGAGAAAAAATATTTAGGGTGTTGCTTAAAGACCTAAGAACTAAAGGAAATCATATATGATTAAGTGACTCATTATATATATATAAAAGAAATAGAAGAAAATCTGAAAGAAAACTGGTTACAGTGTACATGTGTGTGTGTGTGTGTGTGTGTTGGGAGACTGTTACGAGTTGGCTACAAGTTTCTGATTTTAGTTTTCTTTGAAGTATATAAATAGTTTGTTCTGTTTTGTTTTTGTCTTTGCCTGTTTTCGTTTTCCTTTTCATTAATAGTAATAAACAATTACACAATTATTGAATTTGTTAGCATTATTGCCTTGATGCTGATGACGATGTTGCTCATCCACCAGCAATAATTAGGTTTATAAATTAATTAGTGTGTGTTTTATATCGCTTTTTATATGTATATATATATCATCAATTGTGTTTTAGTTTATATGTATCGATTTTTCTTTTCTCTTTTTATTAAATTTTCTTCCTTTTTCACTTTTTGCATAAGCTAAGAGACGACGTGTCTTTGTGTGTGTTCGTGTGTGTGTGTGAGCTTTGGAGGTTGGCTCGCAATCATGAGGACGATGCCGCCGAGGAGTTCTTGGTGGAGCCACCGGCCGAACTGGAGTTGCGCTGCTTCTCAATGTACACGTTGAGTAGGCGCACTTTGCTGGGATTCATCACCGCGAGCTTCGGCTTGAGCTTCTCCTCGCCGAGCACTAGATACAGCTTGACAATGCAGAAGACCGCCGCCTTGCGCACCATCGACTGCAGATCGTCGGCGGATCGGGCCAGATTCGGAAACACTGTGTCCAGGTGAGCGTCTGTTATCTCGGTGCCGTGCTGTTCAGTTACCTCGAGCAGAATTTTGATGGCGCACAGATTGGCTGGAAAGGCGCCCGTCGCAATCACCGGATTCACAATGTTAATGGTCAGATCTAGGGGCAGAGCCGGCGCTATCCGCGGTATCATCGTATCTATTTCGCGCAGCGCCTCCTTGCTGTGCTGATAGCAGTTCATGATCTTCAGCAGGATCAGCTCGAGGAAGTTCAGCCAATTGTGGCGCATCTTGTCGCTGCGCACAATCTTGCTAAGCACGTGCAGGCCTGAGATGATCACATCCGTATGCTCCGCCTCGAGCATGTGCAACAGCATTCGCATTATCGACTTGAAATGCTTGTTGGGCAGCTCACAGTTGCCGCCACGTATGCAGATGCCCAGATTGGTTAGCGCCGTCTGCAGCTGCTCCACGGGCTGGTCCTTGTTGAGTGTCAGGGCGACGCGCATCACCTCGCTCTCGAGCAGATTGCCCGGCAGTATCAGCTCCCCATTATCCGCAACGAGCAGTGAAATCTTTGACGTTGGCTGTGCTGGCGGAGCTGCTGTGTCCAGTCGCATCGTAGCCGATTCCGGCGTATTCGATTGCGTGGTGTTGGCCGACGATTGGGTTTTCGAATTCGATGACAGCGAGTCCTGCTGCGCTGTCAGATCTCGACCGGATTGCTGCTGCTGCTGCTGCTGATCGATGGCGAATTGCAGATGGTGTCCGTTGTAGCCATTGGGCGCGAGCGATTGATATTGCCCACCCGCGAAGCAGGAACGTATCTCCTCCGAGGTCTTTTGTATATTGTGCTGCACCTCCAGCTCGGAGAAGCCATAGTTCACCTCCTGCTCCACAGACGATTGGCGTGAGCGCGGACTAGAATTCATGTGCATATTGAGCGAGGAGAAGGGCCCAACACTCGGACTCTGCAGCGGCTTCGGGCTGCTGCTGCTCAGCGGCGAGCTGCTCGGCGAGTTGGCGCCGCTGCTCTGTCGCCGGATATTCGATTGGATGCACAGCCGTGCCGTATCCTGGTATCCCTTGGGCAGTGAGGCCAGCATTTTCGTCATTTGCGGCGTATTCAGATTGTAGAGCGCCACCAGGCATTGCCGTGCCTGCGAGCGCAGTTCCATCGACTTGTGATCGCCTGCCATTTGGGCGAGCTTCAGGATGGTGCGCTCGCAGCTCTGGTTCTGATCGCTGGGAAAGTCGCTGCTCTTGCCATACGTGTTGACCAGCTCGGCCAGGAAGCGCAGAATGGCGATGCGTGTCTTTGTCGTCGGCGTCTGTGTGTTGTCCGAAATGATGCGGAAGAGTTCCTTGAGCTGCAGCTGCGTCGGAAAGTATTCATGGACCACTTGCAGAGTCTTCCAGATCTTGCTGTGCATCGAGTTGAGCAGATCGGTGCCCAGCTTATTGAACAGCCGCGTCAGCAGTATGAACAGCCAGTCGTGGAGCTCGGGTGCGTGCACCAGAATCAACTCAGTGACCGTATCTAAAAACAAAGAGTAGACTTTAGTGTGCGTGTCCATAAACATTTTGCGAAACATGTCCAGGACGCATTGCAGCTGCTGTTGCGTCAGCTCCTTGCCGTCGGCCAGATACTGGGTGAGACTGATCAGGCCGTCCTTGCGCTCGCCCCAGTGCGTGGAGGCGCAGTATTGGATAATTGTCTCAATATCGTCGAAGGGCGCCCGCTGGCTGTTCCAATCCAGGCGATTCCGTGAGCCACTCAGCGAATAGTTCGACATGGAGTTGTTACCACGCGTATAGCTCGAGTCAAAGGAACGTTCCGAGCACACTGAGCTCGCCTCCGAGTCAATATCGTCCGATTCGTCGCGGCCCAGCAGCTTGCGTCCCATGCGGATGCCGCCACTGCGCATAAAGTCGCCGGATACATAGTCGGGCATATCGCCATCTCCCGGGGTGCTGCCGCTGCCTCCGCCCAGCGAGAGTTCTGCTTCGCGGGATTGGGCCAGCAGACGGGATGCAGCTGTGCTGCGCACAGGATTATTGCGTTCGGGTGTGCGTCGCGCACTGGAGCTGGTCGAGTAGATGCTACGCTTCATCAGTCCGCCTCCACTGCCCAAGCGACTGGGGCTCGTCTCTCTGGAGCTGGCGGTGCTGCGCGGTATGCCGGATGCCTTTTTGGGTATGGCCCCAGTGGCACCGCCCCTGAAGTAGCCGCCCATGCCATAATGATCTCGCAGCTTGGTGCTCGGCGACGTGGAACGCGATCCGGGCTGGGATTGAGAGACGCCTGCACGTGTGCGTCCGATGCGTGTGGTGGGCGTCACCGTGCCCGGCGAGACGTTCTGGTGACCGCTGTTGGAATTGAGGCGTGGCCGGGGCAACGAGCCACCGCTAGCTGAGCTCGATGTCGCCGATCCAGCATGCAGATTGCTGTTCGTGACAGCCACTGCGGGTTTCTTCTGCCTCGAGTAGAGCGTGTATTGAGCCCGTGCCTTGGCGCGCTGTGCTGCCGCCGTGTCCACGGCGGAGATGGAGCGCATACTGGGTGTCGCCTTCTGCAGCGAGTTTGTGGTGCTGCGTCCAATGCGTGACGGTGCCACCGGGCGCTGCTGGATGCCACCGTTGGAGCTGTTGCTGCCACCGTCACGCTCCCGTTCCAGTGCCCGCTGCGCAGCTATGTCCAGACTGCCATAGATCTGATCCGCCAGATCGGGAAAGTGGCGACGGAATGCCCAGTAGGCGAGTCGGGAATGGCGGCGCGCCTCGCTGTCCGCATCGCCAATGGACTTCTTGAGCGTGTCGCGCAGGATGGGGGCGTGTCGCTCCAGGGATTTCGTTTGCCACTCCTCGAAGAGCAGTACCATCAGCTCGCAGAGCGTCGAGCGGATGTCCTTCGACTTGGACTGCTGCAACGTCTCAAAGTAGATCTTCAGCAACTTCGGCGCGTGCGTGTACTTGATGATATATTTGAGGGCCAGCGTGGAGGCCGATGCAATCACCTTTGCCGAGTTCTGGATCAGCTGTATCAGCTGCTCCAGTATGCTCCAGCAGAAGGAGTCCAATTTGTTGCGCAACGTCTTGGACATGTACGCAATGGTGATGCATGCCTCTCTAATCACCTGCGAGCGCAACTCCTCCTTCAGTACGTCCAGGAAGGCCAGAGATAACTCCTTCAGCTGCACAGTCATAAATTGCTGCTGCGCCTGGTAGTTGAGCATCAGCAGAGCGCGCACCTTCTTGAAGGCATCCACGCGCTTCTCCCAGTCGGCATTCTTATCTCTTATAATAACGAGGATTTGCTTGTATATATCATCCATGTCCTTGGCATGGAATATAGTCAATTGCGGCACCTGCTCAAAGCTGGCCTCAAATATCTCCATGGTCACGGCGCCCGCATCGCCGGCCACATCATTCGTAGTGGGCTTCTGGCGCTGCATCGACGTGGCCGAGTGTAGCTGTCGTTTGACAATCTTTGTGGGTCGCTCCCGCACGGAGATGTTGTCCCCCTCGTCCAGACCGCTGCCATTGGTGCCATTACGCAGCGCCGAAGGCAGCAGCAGCCCCTCCAGCTTTACCTGGTCGAACTTCTGCTCGAGCAGCGCCAGCTTCGACGCAGGCATATCGTCAATGCGTCGCAGATCGGGTCGCAGGCGATCGCCCACATGCTTATAGATCTCCACGAGCGTCTGTATGGCCGCCTCCCGAACATTCACCGTGGGATCACCGAGCAGGGCACACACCGGCGCTATGTATACCCGCACGCTGAGCTGCTGAGTGCCGTACTCGTTGAGCGCATTCACAATTGTCTGCAGGAACTCCTCGCGCACTTTCGCATTCTTGTGCTTGAAGCAGGTGACGGCCAGTTTGTCAATTAGCGTCTGGGGCGACTGAACTTTGTGCTCCATGAGATCGCGCAGCAGCAGCTGCGCCTTCTCACGCACAGTGTCTCGACTGTCGCCCAGGCGATCGATCACATGGGGCAGCACTGTGGCCGTGTAAGCATTGAAGTCGGAGCCCAAACGCTTGATCAGCTCCGAGAAGGCCTCGAGTGACTTTTGTGCGATCTTGAAGTGGCTGCCCGTCAGCCATGGCATCAGGTTGTCAATGAGGAAGCCCATGTCTGTGCACACAATTGAATTGGTGTCGTCGCTGAGGAATGTCACCAGATCCTCAGCCAATTGGACCTTGACGCGCATATCCGCCTTGGGCATCTGTTGAATGAAGCCATCCAAATCGCTTGGCTTGCGGTACGCCATTCTCCCTCTCTCGCTCTCGCTCTCTCTCTCTCTCTATCTCTCTCTCTCCTTATAAGAGTGTGTGTGTATGTGTGTGTGTTGAGTGTTGCACCTGCAATAAAAGTGAATGGACATGAAATTGATTTTAGCTTTTGGCTTTGGCAAATTGTATTAAATATTTATGCCACACGGCTCTGTGGCACGTTGCAATGCAGGTCAATGTAATTTGAGCAGATGAAATGCATGGGAAAACGACAGTCAATGGTTATATATAAACAGATTGGATTCAGTTTTGTCTTGCCCTAAATAAAACATCAAAATAGTTGCAGACTGCTAATTTGTTCAGTTAGTAAATGAATTAAGGGTAAACAAGCACTATATCAAACAGCTATAAGGATCTGCAAAAATTTTGACAAAGCTAAATAAAATAATATACTTTTCAAAAAACAATAACATATAAATCTATTTAAATTTGACAAAAGCCAAAAAAAAAATTTATTTTGGATTGAATCCACTGGAGCACAAAGCATCCGGTTAATTAAAAGCTAACAGTAATAATTATTAGATATTGTTGGTCAAATTAATTATAAGAAATTAAATGCAAATAAGAAATGTTTTTTAAAAAATTATATACCAAAATATAACTTCAAATGAAGCGCGCAATTCAAACTGTAAACTGCGCGCGCGCACATTAAATGCATAAAAAGAAGAAGAAGCAGCTGCTGCTGCGACTGTAACACGAAAGGGAAGAAGAAGAAGCACAAGCAACAGTCGCACAAACGTGCAAAATGGGCAACAATTTATGTGTTTATCCATGTGCCGGAGTATGCGTGAGTGTGCGTGCATGTGCTCGCGTGTATGTTTGTGTGTGCGTGTGTGTGTGTGAGAGAAATGAAGTCAGTGTTTGGACTGCGAAAAGTAGGTGAATGGCTGTGCGGGTGGGAGAATGAGCACGGGACACGGACACACTGGCAGATGGTAGTGTGCTGGAATGACAGTGCCGAGGAGGCGAGGGACGGGGGGTGGTGGGAGTAGTAGGTGTCAGCGGGGCGTTGTTACGTCGTCGTTGTGCACAAATATGAATCATCTCACCGCGTTGAGCGTGACGGACGGGGAGTGCTGCTCGATTTGTGGGTGGATGGGTGGATAGTTGTAGTTATAGTTGGATAGGCAGCTAAATGTCCAAAAACTACAAAAATTATAACTATAAACAATAATAACCCAAAAAGGTTGCGGCGCTGCCGCTGCTTGGGCTGTTACTGGCTCTGGTTACGGAAGCGACATAAACGGTAAATGACGAGCGTCGCTGTTAAAAGAGCTGCAGCGCCTACGGCAGCGGCAGCGACGTCGACGTCGACGTCAAGCCGTCTATAGACAGAGTGAGAGAGCGAGAGCGCAACAAAAACAACGACACAGCGTAACAAAAAGAAACAACATATTTATGGAAATAGCTAAATGAGATAATATGACAGCCAACAGCAAGTTGTAGAGGTAGAAGAGTGTGTCGACAATTACTAAGCAACAACAGCGACTTGTTTGCTCTGGAGAGAAAGAGAGAGAGAGAGCTTTAAGCGAACAAGCAACAAATTAGCATTGTATACGCAATTTTCTATTTATAATAAAATAACAGCAACAGCAACTGAAATTATTATAAAGCGCTGGGCGTAGCTTTCGTAACGGCCAACTTTTTTAGAACTTTTGCAACTCGAACTAAACGATAAGATAGGGCTAGTCGATTAAAGGCAGCCGCCACGCTGTTAGTTTTGAAAAACAAGCAGCAGCTGTTCCAATTGGACTGGCCGAGGGCGAATTTGTTAAATTTAAATGTCACATGAAAATCGAAATAAAAAAGTAAAATAAAAAACGGAAGCGGAGGCGAGTGCGAGTGCGAATGCGAATGCGTGTCTTGGCCAAATAGTTGCATGATCTTTTTTTAACACGCTCACAGATACGCACACTCCTCTCACTCTCTCTCTCTCTCTCACACACATGCCTAAATAAATACTTACTTTATTTGCAAATCCGGCTGCTCCTGCTTCTTCTTCTGCTTCGGCTCCCTCTCTTCGTTTTACGCTCAATTTTTTGTTTTGGGTTGGGTCTGACGCCAGCAACAGCAACAACAGCAACACCAACAACTGCTGCTGCTGCTGGTGCTTGTTGGCCGCCTTGGGCAATGTTCAAAATTGATTTTCCAGTTGGAAATTGAACAAACAATTTGTAATGCACACAAATACGGGTATTAAATAAATTCTATATCGTTTCAAGCACAGCCAATTGAACAATTGCCAGATGAGAGATCACAGTTTTGCTCTTATTGTTGCCTCCGCTCACCCACTTCTTTATTTCTATTATTATTATTATTATTGTAGTCGTTGTTGTTGTTGTTGTTGCGCGCAGTTTCACTTTAACACGTTAAAATGTCATTTGTTGTTGTTGCAATATCACTGCTCTCTTTCTCGTTCGTCTACCGTTATTGCTGACTGCCAGAGGTGTTCGTCGCCGTCGCCGTCGCAGTCGCAGCGCCGTCGGGCTGCCGCGGGTTCAACACAAATTCCAACGTCTTCAAAGTCTCGTCTGCTGCTGCTGCTGCTGCTGTTGGCTGAATTCGTGAACTTTTTCAGTGACGCGCTGTTTGCCTGTGTATGTTCTCTTACTCTCTTCCTCTCTCATTGCTCATGGGTCAGATTTGCACTGGCAATTTGTCCGCGTTGCGGTTGCTCGACTTGACAAACATCACATTTTGATGCACATTTTCAATGTTTGGTTGTTATCTAGCCTATTCATTAAATTCTTTTCACACTTTTTACAGCAATTTAATACCGATTTTGTTGCGCGTTGCGAAAAATTGCCTCTTCTTGCTCATCGGTTGCCATAAATCGATACGAGTTGTCACATCGATATCATGCACAGGGTTGCAACGTGTAACTACGTCTGCGTATCGATAGTAGACTGTAATTTTGCCTATTTGTAACAGTCTGGTAGCATTGTTTGTTATATGTAAATAGCGCGTATATGTATTTAATTTCATGGAAGTGATATATTTACATTTTGATAAATATGTAATACCTTGGAAGACTGCTGGGTCAGCAACAAATTGTATGTGAACCGATACGCTGATAATACTGTGGTGGGTCTGTATGATAATAAAAAAAATGTGAAAATGCAACGTGGAATTTTTTTCTCTTCTATTTATTTTTGTTATTCTTCAACCCATTTGTTTGTACCGAACTCATTCGCTTTTGTGATCAAATTACTTCTGCTTTAACTGAAAGCAGAGTATTAAGATTACATTTGTGTGTAACTTAAGCTATTCAGTCTTTTATTGCTGTGAACAATTCTGGTGAACCGCCTGTGCCCGGCCAGATGGATCTTCTGGGCAGCCCCAATCGAGGCGTGGCACCCATCGCACCACTGTGCGAGCTGCTGCATCTCCAGGAAACTGTTGCTCAAAGATGGTGCGATAGTAGTACGCTTCCTTTGTCGTTGGCGTGTTGTATGGATATCTCTCGGCAGCTGCCGCAAACTCCGCATCCTCCACGTGGCTGGTGGCTACGCGGCGGATGCTTTTGATCCATTCATAGCCAACGCCGTCCGAGAACTGCTCCTTCTGGCGCCAGAGCACAGAATCGGGCAGATAGTCCTCGGCAAAGGCAGCGCGCAACACAAACTTCTCCAGCCTGGACTTCTGCTCGTCCTTGAATTGGTTAAGGGGCCCAGGAATCTTGTCCTGCGGGCGTATGTTCATCACATAGTTGACGAATTCCGTGTCCAGGAAGGGCACACGCAGCTCCACGCCTTTGGCCATGGACACTTTGTTTGCGCGCAAACAGTCGGACAAATGCAGCTGCTGCACACGCTTCACCAGCTCCTCGTGGAACTGCTCATAGTCGGGCGCCTTGTGGAAATAGAGATACCCGCCAAAGATCTCATCTGCCCCCTCTCCAGAGAGGACCATCTTGATGCCAGTGCTCTTAATATAACGTGCCAACAGCAGCATGGGCAGGCTGCATCTGACAGTGGTCACATCGTAGGTTTCCAGATGATAGACAATGTCCCGTATGCCGTCCAGTGCATCCTCAATCTCAAAGACGAGCTCCGTGTGGTCGCTGTCTATGTACTTGGCCACTTGTCGAGCTGCCTCGAAGTCTGGTGCATCTCTGAGGCCCACCGAGAAGGTCTTCAATCTGTAGTTCGGATTAGTCTCACGCATAATCTTGGTGGCAATTGATGCTATCAGGCTGGAGTCGACGCCGCCAGAGAGCAGCGCACCAAAGTGGACATCGCACTGCAAATGGGTGCGCACGGCGGACTCCAAGCTGGTCCTCAGCAGCGACAGCTCGCAGGGCAAATTGGGAGTCTGCTTCATCCAGGGCTGCTCGAAGTGTCGCCAGCGACGCATAGCGCCCACTCGTCCGAAACGCGCCTCGCCCGGCGTAAATGTTTCCAACTGCTCGCAGCAGGCAGTCAGGCATTTCATCTCGGAGGCCACCCATATGTTGCCCTTGGCATCCTCGCCAATGTACATGGGTATAATCCCAAACGGATCACGAGCCAGCAACACCTCCTTGGTGCTCTTGTCGTACAATGCAAACGCGAACATGCCCGTGATGTGCTGCAGCAAATCTACGCCGTAATCTTGATACAGTTCCAATATTACGTGGCAATCACTCTTTGGGATATAACTGCCACGTCTTTTCGCTATCTGTGCGGATAGTTCCAAATAGTTGTAGATCTCACCGTTAGCCACCAGCAGTAGATTGCCATCATCCGAGACAAATGGCTGATCGCCGAATTCGACGCCCACGATGCGCAGCCGCTCGTGGACCATGGCTACTCCATGTTCTGGTATAATCTGGACGCCCGTCGAATCGGGCCCACGATGCCGCTGTCTGCCACTCTGCCTATAGGCCAGCTCGCGAAGACTATGCTTGCAGCCATCCAAACACTGTGCCTCTATGGGCGCTCCGTCGCTGGAGAATATTGCAAATATGCCACACATAATTCTCTAATTTAATTTACCGTTATTCGGTGCACGTTAGCTGATATTTCTCACCAAACGTTTGTTCAGCAAAGCTGCTCTAACTCAACTGACTCCAAGACTTCGTGCAATTCGCATTATTTATGAAGCTCGACGATTGCATCATTCTTACAGAGAATGTTAGCAGTTGTGTTAGCAGCTCTGTTCCTTTGAATGTTAACTAACAGCTCTTATGTGAAATCGAATTTTCGGACTGTGCTCTGTTTTCACAGCTGGAGATTGATTGGCGGGCACTTAAACAGAGTCCAGCAACTTCTCGAAACAAGTGTGTTTATATTGGAAAATTTCAATAGTAAGTACCATAAAACTAGTCAATCATTTCTTTTATATACCAAATGGGTAATATATAGGTTTAATGGAAAAAATTGATCGAATTTTCGTCATTAACAATGTTTATTTATGTCTAATTTCTGATTTATTCAAATGGAGAATACGTTGGAGGTGCATAAATATTGCTGTAACTTACATCTAAATCGTGTGTGTTTATTAGAAATAGAAATAGAGTAAGGTGCTTATATATATATTTTTTATATAATTTATAAGGGATATATTGGATCCCTATTGAGAGAAATCACTCAATTATGGCTCATTATTACGTCAGCCACTGTTAACGCGCTTCAGCTGAGAGTAAAATCCGAAGATGTGACGTCAAAAAAGAGCTGTTAACTAACAGAAGTAACGGAACCGCCTACTGAATCTCAACAGTAAATTCTATCGCTCTCCATCTCGTTCCTCTATTTTGAACACTGACCCGCTTAATTGAATTAGCTTTCAATTTATTGTATGCACGTGGAAATTGAAATGCAAAAGTGTGGCGCAAATTAAATAATTATTTTTGATTTACATTCGTGCTCTAATCAATTGAATCGGTTCAACCAAGTTCAAGTGCAATTGTTTTCCGCGTGTGAAAGTTCATTAATTGTAGATTATTCAAAATGAAAATAGTTTTTTTTTTTGGGAAATATCATATATTTATTAATACTATAAAGAAATTGAAATTTTTATTTAGCTTATGTATTGTATTTATTCTTATTATTATTATATGTATGTATTTTAAACAACTTCTGAAAAATAAAAGCAAATATAGAAATATTCAACACTTTCCATAGGCCTGATTATGGGCTGCCTGTGCCCGCCCTGAAGGATCCTCTGGACAACCCCAGTCCTGGCGTGGCGTCCACTTCGCCACAGTGTTGGCAGCTGCCTCGCCAGGGAACTGCTCCTCGAAGATGCAGCGATAGTAGTAAGCCTCCTTGGTCTTGGGTGGATTGATAGGAAAACGTTGCTCTGCCGCTTGGAGCTGGGCATCTGTCACATGACGAGCCGCAAACTCCGGCAGGGCGTCGATGAGGGCGTAGCCGACGCCATCCGAGAACTGTTCCTTCTGGCGCCAGAGCACAGCATCTGGCAGGTAATCTCCAGCAAAGGCTTCGCGCAGCACATACTTCTCCATGCGCCACTTTCGTTCCCCCGCGAACTCATTCAGTGCACCTGGAATCTTGTCTTGCGGACGTATGCTCATCACATGGTTCACCAGCTGAGTGTCCAGGAAAGGTACGCGCAGTTCCAGTCCCTTGGACATGGTCACCTTGTTGGCACGCAATATGTCGGAGACATGCAGCCGCTCACAGATCGTGACCATCTCCTCGTGAAACTGCTCGTAGTTAGGCGCCTTGTGGAAGTAGAGATACCCGCCAAAGATCTCGTCCGCTCCCTCGCCCGAGAGGATCATCTTGATGCCGGTGCTCTTCACATGGCGGGCTAAGTAGAACATGGGCAGGCTGCAGCGCACAGTGGCTATATCGTATGATTCCAGGTGATAGATCAGATCGCGCAGCCCATCCAGGCAATCCTCCACGGTGAAGCTGATCTCCGTGTGCTGGCTGCCAATGTGCTCGGCCACCAGGCGTGCATGCTCGAAATCTGGAGAGCCGGGCATGCCCACCGAGAAGGTACGCAGCTTGTAGTTAGCATCCCGTTCCCTCATAATCTTGGCAGCTATCGAAGCTATCAGGCTGGAGTCCACGCCACCGGAGAGCAGCGCACCAAAGGGCACATCACACTGCAAATGCGAACGCACAGCCAGCTCCAGTTGGTGGCGCAGCTCTTGAAGATTCACCGGCCGCGTGGGCATCAATTGTCGCCAGCTGGGATTGTAATAGCGCACAGGCTGAAGCTGCTGCTGCACTGTGCCCGTTGTCAGATGGCCGGGTGGGAAGATCTGCAATCTCTCGCACACGCCCATCAGGCACTTCATTTCTGAGGCGAACCACAAGTTGCCCTGCGCATCCTGGCCCATGTAGAGAGGAATAATGCCATAGGGATCACGGGCCACCAGCAGCTGGCGTCTGCGACGATCGTAGAGCACAAAGCTGAACATGCCCGTGATGTGCTGCAGCAGCTTCTGGCCGTGTTCCTCGTACAGCTCGATGATCACATTGCAATCGCTCCTAGGCCTGTAGCCGGGCAAGCGTTTGCCAATCTGCTTGGCCAGCTCCACATAATTGTAGATCTCGCCGTTAGCAATCAGGGCAACATTGCCGTCCTGCGACACCAGCGGCTGATGACCCGTCTCCACGCCAATGACCGCCAGCCGTTCATGCACCAAGGCTACGCCCTGTTCCTCTATAACCAGGACGCCCGTGTCGTCGGGTCCACGATGCCGTTGCTTCCCACTCTGACGATAGGCTAACTCCCTCAAACTGTGCTCGCTGCCTTGAAAATTGGTTGCTCCTATCGCTTCTCCGTTCGCCGAGAATATGGCTAAAATGCCGCACATGCTGAGCTCGTTCGGATTAGATTATTGGATCTGGTAATAATATATCTTTACACCTGTAGCCAGATTCATCTGCTCGAGCAGTTGCCACGACTGCCGCTTTTATAACAAATTGGTCAGTGAGTTTCTCCCTAGTTTGTTGTTTTTTTTTTTTTTTTTTTTTTTGCCTAATCTAGTTATTTAACGACCCAAACAATTGTTAAATAGGCGTTAAATTTGTTTATCCCATTAAAAATCGAAATTTAGGCACTCAGAATGAAAGGTTGATATATAGGGTATATTCGCAATAAAGCTATATGCGCTTTGGTCAGAGCAGCTGAGCTCAGTCTAGCCATGGCCGTTTGTTTATCTGTCCATCGGTCCATACCTATAAGGACTACCATGTGATAAACTAAAATAAGTGACTCACCTAGATGACATTACGAAATTAAAATTTGTAAATTTCAATTAAATCGTACAACTAGAAGAAAAGTCATTCAATATCTAAGTCGAGCTATAGAAAGAACTGCTAACGCATTTCCATAAACTGAACTTGCATGAATTGAACAAAATTTTTCAAATTCAGCAACTAGGTGGGGGTTCAGGGTATCTTCTAGTCGGCGCATCTTCTTTTTCGGATGACCTAAACACACAGCTCAAAAAACTAAAGCTAAAATTATTATTTCAGCTTGAATCCGGTTAACTACCTAATTTGGCTACTTACAATTTCTTTTCTATATATTATAAAATAAATTTTAAATATAAATGTTCTTTTAATTGCTTCCTACCAAACCTTAAAAAAAAGAACAATAAAAAACTATATGTAGTTTACGAATGGAAATTTCGTATGTGAATTCCGCTCAGTGTAAAATGTGAATTAAAACCGGATCTGAGGACTGAATAGGAATGAATAAATAAATTAACTGGTTAGTTGCATATTTAGTTAATACATTTTAATTTTCTGATATTTGAGCTTAAGATCAATAACAAATTTAGAATATAGAGTCCATGTTTTGCTTTGTTCCCATCAGCCTGGGAGAGTTAGGACAAGGTACATCAATACGGAATAAAATTTGAATTTTAGCACGTTAAGTAAATTATTTAAATTGATAGAGCGGGTCAAAGGGCGCTGGCAACGCTTTAAGCGCTACACTAATCAATTGCTGTCAAAAATATACATACACTAGGTATATCTGATTGATTTATTCTATACTCTATAGTTGACAACAGTTCAAAGCAAAGTTGATAAGCTTAAGTCCACAATTGAGTAATAACTCTATGTATTGTATGGTTAGTGGTAATAGTGAATTATGTTACGTTAACAGTGTGACGTCATTTTTGACAATATTATTAAAGTGAGGCCATTCTCACAATGGAGATGATAGTTAACATGAAAAGGATGTATTAAAATGAATACTAAAGAATGCTCTTTGCATAAACTAAACAATCATTTTAACAGTGCCTAAAGCATTTCCAAGAGTCGTTTGAAAACTGCGCCTAAGCATCAGCTGGGAAAAATGATGACAGTTAATTACGATAACGATAACATTAGATTGCCAATTCTTACTAATAAAGTAATGGAAGTACGTTCGTGTGCACGACCATTCCACCTTTCTGGGCGAATGTTTTTTTTTTTTTTTTGAAGTGTGGACATTTGAATAAAACCCAATGTAGTTCATAAAATGAATAGATTTTTACTTATATTCATATACTTTTCAAAATAAACAAAACTAGAATTTTTTTTTAAAGTTTGTTGGCGCTCTGCCATTCAAACAGCCAACGTCTGAGCTGGCGTCATCGATAAATGCTTGCAATCGTTTTACAGCACTGTCGCATTTGAAATATACTGACAGCTGCCTGCATCAGGCAGCGGTGCAAGAAAATTTGTATAAAGATTCAATCAAATAGAACCAAAATTATTCAATATATTTGTCAATAAAAATGTACACAGATGAGGTGAGTACGCCGCAAGCACTCAAGACGCGCTACTATGCCAGCTTAAATGAGCTCAAGTGCCGCGTAACAACGAGCGGCCGACGAAGCAGCAGCAGCAGCAGCAACCATTTTATAGCTGCGGCGTCTGCAACGCCTACCAATGGCGCCAAATCGAATAAATCAAAGTGCAGCCCCCAATTACATGGCACGGTGTGCACACCGCCACCCAAACGACTACAGAAGGTGCGAAATCCTTTTGAGGGCGCTCTGGCAGAGCGTCTGCATTTACCATTGATAGCCAGGTGAGTGTGTGAGTGAATGAATTTATGCTCAGTTCTCAATTAATGGCTTGCTCTGCCTAGTCCCTCACTCTTTCAGTGCCGCTCGCGCACTCCACAGCTCTCCTCCACGCAATTCGAGTGGGACATCGAAGAGGTGTCGCAGCTGAAGCCCGCGGATGTGGAGCCGCATGAAACCCAATTTCATGACTCGCCCGATCCCGAACAGGAGTCCAAGGCACAATTGGCTATCAGCACCTTTTTCAAGGAATCTCATATTGTGCCCAGTCCCGTGGACTGTCCGCTGCGCAAGCATCGCATCATACTTAACGAAATCAATGCGAATACGCCCATATCGAACAAAACCAAGCTACGTTCCAGGGACTGTGAGGTGCAGACGGAACTCAGCTTGCCCCCTGTGCTGCCCAAGGCATTGGAGGATGCATTGCGTCCTTATTTGCAGCCCCACTTGGCGGGTGCGCAGCTGCGTAAGTCAGATGGCGGCGGCGACATCTTCAACAGCTCTATGCGACGCAAGCTCTTCGATTTGCAGAATATCATTGTACTAGAAGAGCGTGATCAGGAACAGCTGCAGCTGGTAGATGAGCAGCATGCCCAGATGGTTGGATCCAGTCCTCATGCCAAACAGACCATGTTTGCTGGCCGCCTTTCTGATTCCGCAGGCGACGGCTCAAGCAGTTTTGGTTGCCTATCGCCAATTAGGAATCTTTGCGGTCTGCCACCTGGCACACCGGACGATGGCAACGGACGAAGTAGTGGGCGCAGGCGCAAACAGTTGCTGCAAGAGCTAGTTGAGCTGCCCTCGCCCATTGCTCCATCGGAGCATTTGAGCCGACGCCTATACAGGAGCAGAAGCAGCAACAGCAGCGAGCACGTGACCCTCTCTGAGCTGACGACCACAGCACGAACCGCTTGCAAATTTACGCCCGATCGCAGCTCTTCTCCGATGGCCCTGGAGTACTCCACAGACAGCAGCATCAATCAGCGTGTGAGCCGTTTGCATATGAATAGCATCAAGCAATTGCCCAATGTTTCAGTATTGGAGCAGGCGAATCTGCTGGTGGAGCAGGACAATGATGAAACAACTGAGGCGGACTTCGATACGGATGAGGACGATGATGCCGACACAGATGGCATGCAATTGTCTCAGCTGTCCACGCAAAGTTTCAATTGCAGCTCCAATTCGGATACGCCACGACATCGTCGACGACGCTCTGCTAACAGAAAGAACTTATCGCAATCCTTCGGTGCAAATCTACTGGACGATGTGGAGCCCGAGCCACAGGCGGACAAAGTCGAGGCACCACAAGCTGAGAACATTGCAGGCGCAGCACCTCGCACTGCCTTCTATCGCACAGACAGCGGCTTCAATGAGACGAACAGTACCTCGAATTTTGCCTGTTCCCAGGAGTTGCCCAGTACTTCGTTAGATGTATCTATGGTCTGTTGCTCAACGCCTTCGACACGTTCCTGACATTATTCGTATGAAGTCGAATTTCTAATGCAATAATCCTTGTCTTGATTTAGTTAAGAATCAGTCTGAAATGCAATTTTGCCCACCGTATATACGCAAAGCCCTTCATGTCTATTATTTAGTTTAGTTCTTTTTTTTATAAACTTTGTGTGTGAACTTATTTAGCAAATTTAAATAACTTGTGTCCATGTAGTTGCCAAACTAGTTAAATAAGTTGTCATCGTTTGCAATTTCATATTAATTGTATTTTATAATCGCATTTCTATTTCTTACAAATAAATATTAATTAAAACAAGTATTTGAAAATTCTTCCAGTCAGTTAACATAGCAACAGTCTTTATGCTGAAGGACATTTGGCTGTACTACAAAGTATTTATTTTAAATTGTTTTTATAAAATTATAATATAGAAAGTAGCTAAGTCCGCAAACATTTAAAATTACTTGTCTGTTAACAGCCTGCAGCAGATCATGTTAGCTGTAACAGATCACTTGAACATTAACATAACCAATTTGAGTTTAACACTAGATAAAACGATAACAATTGAAGAGAGAGCACAATTCACAGTTTTCTTTCAAACACTTTGCAGAGATAATGCGATAGAACAAATATTAATAAGTTAGTTGTTGTTTTGCCGCCGAATTGTTAACGTGTTGGCACGTGACGCGCGGAAGTGAGTGAAGATTCAACAAATTAGCAACTGAAAATCGGTTTTGGCAATATGTATAAATAAGAAATTGTAAGCGAAATATTGGAAACAAAGAAATTTAATAAATAAACCTACAAATATTGAGTTCATGCGTGTTTGCATTTAATTTATACGCGTGTGCTGTTTAATGCATTTCATAGTGGTACGCATGCAAAAATACTGTAATATCAGCAAACAGCAATAACAAAAACAACAAGGGGACTTTAGTTAAGACAAACCACGAAAATTGCTGCACTAATTTTCACCTGTGTATTGTGTTCTTGTTGTTGTACTTTGCTACGTTTGGCTGCTTTTTGGCTATGTCGATGTGTGAGTGTCGGCGCCTATGTGTGTGACTAGCGGCATCTATTCGCGCGCGTGTGTATGTGTGGTATGCGTGAGTTGTTATAAATAGGCGAAGGAGAGAGAGAGAGAGAGAGAGAGTGAAGAGGGAGAGAGAGGAAGATCACTTCTTGCAAGCAAAGAAAGTGCAAAAAGAAAAAATAACTCAACGAAATACACAATATATGTTTATTTTTATAGGCCAACAGATAAATTAGAACGCCGACAGCATGCGAAAGCGTAAATGTGTCAGGTAAAAAAATAAATAAAAAATAACAAATGAAATTGTATAAATTACCGGATATAAATTCCTTAGTGTGCCATTTCTTTAATGAAATGATATGAAATGAAATAAAATGAAATGCCATATATTTGGCAACACGGCTCAAATTCCTGTTACAAGAAACCAGTTAAACTGTTAACAGCTTCCCCTCTCGTCTCTCTCTCGCTCACTCTCTGTTAAACCAAATCCTATTGGAAGCCGCCTGCTGCATCCGTTTTTGAGCGAAAGTTTTTTATGTTCGTCTCGCCAAAGAGTGAAAAAAAAGAAGAAAAATAAATGTATGCAGCCTGCCAGCTGTTGATAGGCAAACTGCATAAAGCAGAGAAGAAATAAATAAATCTAGTCAATTAATTGTTTTTTTGTGCGCCGTGAAAGTGCTCAACGTGTTCATATAATAAATACAATTTTCTACAATTGCAGCGTGATCTATGTATGTGTGTGCGAGCAATTGTTTATTATATATTTTGATTGAATGCAACATTGAATCTAACTGCAACAACAACAACAATAGCAGGCGTCAGCGTCAATGTCACTTGTTGCTCTAACTTGTTATTGAGGTAAGCTTTTATATCAAATGCGCACTACATAGTATATAAATTACCTGTTTAATCTAGTTTATAAGCTTAGCTAAGAGGCACTTTCCTAAATTATGCAAACTGGGTTCAGTGTTTCAGTTATGCGAATCCTTGAATGCAATTTCAAGTCAACAAATCGTTAAATACATAATATAGATTGACTTTAAATTGCAGTCAACACTGACAAATGACCGTCAAAAACCAGAAAACAGACAAACGTCATGCTAGCAGCTATTCTTATTGGAACTGTTGGCCTTAGGAATACATCTAGCTTTAACATTTTGAAAGCTAGAATCATTAACAGTTTTCACAATTTTATCCCTGTTAAGCTCCTCCATAATTAGACCAATAAGATAATCAGCATATTTATTGTGAACTTAAAATTTCTTATTAAAATAAACAAAAATTTAAATATAAAATATTATAAAAAATAAATGAATATCAATTTGAAAACAAATAACTTATACAAACTCATCAATCACCTTAAATTGGAGTATCTTCTTCTTCTCCTTCTGAACGTTTCCAGTTTCGAAAGAATTAAACCTTAAACTCGTAACTGAACACATTTTGACCCTTTGAGCCGTGTTGCCTGTGTGACACACGTTTGTGGCAACTTCTCAGCTCCAGCCAGGCCATATTATTGTGTCTTCTTTACTCCTCTGTCTCTCATTCCTTTTATTATTTATTTATTTTTTTTAGCCGGTCTGTCTTGCGGCTTTTGTACAACTTCCGCTATATGTGAAGTGGTTTCGTTGAAAAAAAAAGAAAAACAGAAATGAAAAAATGTAATTAAAGCAAGAGAATGAGCGGCAAAAGGGAGCGCAGTTAGATAGGCTGGCACGTAAGTAAGTAGGTAGCAAACAAAGAGTAAAGCACATATACAACAACAACAACAACGCGAAGAATAATAATAACAACAACAATAATAAACAACAAAACTGCTATAACAGCTATGTCTGTGTAAACAATGAACCCGAGTTGCAGCCGCAGCAGCAGCAGCAACAGCAGCAGCAGCAGCGGCAGCGGCATAGGCTGCTCTCATGGGAGTCGCAACTTGTTGTTGCTGTTGTACCCGAAAAACCGGTTACATGAAATCATGAAATCGAACAAGAACAAGAACAACAACAACAACGGCAACTAGTAAAATTCTAAAGCATTGCCATATGCACAGTGTCTGTCTACTAACGTCTGTGCCTCTGCCTCCGCCTCTCCCCCTCAGACTCTCTCTCACTTTGACTCTTTCACTCTGCCGCATTGTCTCGCTCTAATGCGCATGCGTGCAACTTGTTGCCAGCTGCTGCTGCACTTTCATTAAACATTTGCTCCAGCCAGCTAGTTGAATATGTCCATAAATATGCATACCCTAGATTAAATGGGGTATGTTGGCTTGACATTTTAACTTATTATAGCTTTGCTAACTTTGTCTGTTCTCAATCTCAGTACAAACATTCCAAAGGTAGCAATCCAATTGGAACATATGCAAAGCTTGTTTAGGTAGAGAAACTCGTTAACAGAAGCTATATATATTTCTATAACTAACATTCCCATGGGATTACACCTAGTTAACATTAATTCACTTCTACCTAAGAATAGGCACTGCAAGTGCACCAATCTAATTGGTTTTCATCATATAAGCAATCAAGCTACATTTAATTGGATTTACCATATGCAATGTTTTTTTAACATGACAATGACATGGATCCAATTCGGTCATAGGCATGCTTAACATTTGTTTACTGCTGTCATTACCGCTAATTGGGGTTAATGTTAGGAAACTTTAAAATAGTGCATTCCATGAATCCCATTAGCTTTTATAATGCTTAGCTTTCCAATTGAAGCAATCTAATAGGAATACTGTTCATTTACATATCTTCTCGATAGTGTTCACCAAGACTTAAGCATTACATTCCAATAACATTATTCCAATTCGCTTCTGATCATGTTAATAATAAGCTTGGCAACTCTCCAATTGGAATACCAATTTCTTAACGATATTCAACTAAGCTTAAATCAAGAGCATTTGCAATTCGTTTTGGCTGCTCAGCACTCGATTGTCTACTTGTTTTTCCTGTTTGTTTGCATATACATATATACAAATTCAATTTCTAATATATGAAATCAAAACACGTTTTTGCATCCTTGTGGCACACTGACATCTTTCAACGTAAATTTGCTTAATTAATATCACAAAAGCTTTTGCTTTCAGTTTCTTCTTCGGCTGCTACTCCACCTCTCTCTCTCTCTTCCTCCCTCTCTCTCTCTCTCTCTCAGGTTGTATCTTCCTCTTCCACACATGTTGTTTGTCCAGTTATTTGCATTGATTTGCAAATTTTCGCTTCTCTTGACGTAATTTGCTTAAATATTTTATTTACCTGGCCGACATCGAACCGTTCACTAATCAAGCTGCCTTTTGTCTAAGCTAATCACGGCGACAGCTCAGTTAGGATTTAATTGCCGGGCATTGACAGTCAAGGACTCGCCCCTAAAACAGTGATGGCCATTCAAATGTGCCCACATTTTTATGGCTCTCTCACTTCATTGACTTTTTAGTTGAGTGAAATTTAAAAATTTCTTAATGAAAACCATATTTGCTCTACATTTAGACATATATATTCGGGTATGTGTGTGTGTGCATTATAATCCACACCATAAACATGCTGAGTATTCCGTTTCGCGTTGTCTTTGTAATTCAATGCTGTGGAATGCCTCCAAGGAGGCGCCTTAGACAGCTGTTTAATTAGTCTGGCGGCAACAGCTGTGCTTGCCAGCCAAACAGAGCCAGTCGAACAGAGCAATGCTGAAGGTATGGAGAGAAATATGGCATGAAATATGATTGCCGAATATTCAATACACTTACAATGGCAATCAAGTCTTATTAAGCTGGGCATTTGACATAAGAGAGGAGATCGTGCTTTAAGCATCATATGTTTGGGTCTAAATGTATATCATAAAGAAAGAGACAAAGGGGGAAAGAAGGGCGAGACAGAGAGAGAGAGAGAGAGAGAGAGAGAGAGAGAGAGAGAATATTTATGTAAGCAATAGAATTTTGTATATAGGTTAAATGTAAGTATTTTTCAATAGTGTAAACAATTGCAAGAAGGCTTGACTGCATATATATTACATATGTATGTATATAAGAGCTGAATTCATATTCCTGGATATGTAGATGTTATGATAGATATATGTATAGCTATATACAGCTATACTATATACATATAGAGTGAAGGTTGGTCGTTGGCTGAGTAAGGCATGTAGAAATATGGGCATATCTTAAATCACTCGTATTACATATGTATATAAGAGCTGAGTTCATATTCCTGGATATGTAGATGTTATGATAGATATATGTATAGCTATATATCTATCATAACATCTACATATCCAGGAATATGAACTCAGCTCTTATATACATATGTAATACGAGTGATTTAAGATATGCCCATATTTCTACATGCTTTACTCAGCCAGCGACTAACCTTCACTCTACAAAGTTTCATGAAACATTGAAAACAAAAGGTTAATTGGCTGAATCGTTACAAATCTGTTGACAATTCTCACAGACATTGCAAATGAGAGCAAAGTGGAAAAGCCCTTCGCACTCTGACACCAAGTCCAGACGTCTAACCAGACGAAACGGAAACAAGGTCTTGACTTTTGCTATTAATGAGCTGAAAAAAAAAAAAAACAAAAAAAATGAAATGAACAAAAGTTTGAGTTGATTAAACAGAGCAAAAGTTAACTTGGCAAACTTATTTCGAGTACGACTTGTTAACTGTTCACTTTGCACGATTTTGTAAGTTTATAGCGTATAACGGTAAATTTCCCTTGGCGCCCAGTAACAACAACAGCAACTGAGAAGAGCAGCAGCAGCATTAGTGACTGCAACAACAGCTGCTACATCATCATCTGCAGCAGCAGCAGCAGCAAAAGCAGCAGCATCAGAAGCAGCAGCAGCATCAGTAGCAGCAGCACCAGCAGCAGCAGCAGCAGCAGCAGCAGCTGTAGCCGCAGCAACCTCAAAAGTCAGTCAACTAATTCAATTAGTGCCATGTGAATTATTTGCCCAAATCTGATGACTGGCACTAGAGCCACGGCAAGGGGCGAGGCCGAGGGGGTCGCCAAGGGATGCCGGATGAAAGCTGATATAATGAAGCTATTGTAAATTCACTTTGTGCTTGCCTTAGAGATGGAAAACAGGTTACCTGCCAAAGTACTGAGAATCTAATTTATGTTTTACCTAACCTAAATTGAGTTTAATTTTATATGAAGACATTCAATTGTAATAAAGATATATTTAGGATTTCCTATTAACCTATATGCTGTACTATAATACATAAATTAAATTATTAAATTAGACATTTCTATTTACTGAAATTAAAATTAACATTGTTGCAACCAATGACTCGATAGTACCCAAAATTTAACAAATTGACAAGTTTCGACATATATATTTCATATATCTAAGATCGTTTTTAAGTCTTTGGGATTTTTAACCCTCCCTCTCTCATCTCACTCTCGCTCTCTATCCGTTCGCTAACTCCTCTCTCGCCTTTCGTTCTCTCCTTCCTCGGCCTTCGTTCTCTCCTCTCTCGCCCGACGTTCTCTCCCCCCGTCGCCCTTTGTTCTCTCCTCCTTCTCCCTTCTCCCCTCCTTCTCCCGCTCCCTTTCATCATCCGGTACTAGCTAGACAAATCTAATTAAATTTTCCTCTTTCTTTCTGCATTTCATATTTCATTTATGGAATTCAAGTACATTAAAATTGCACATAATCTCCATTTCGCTTCTATCTCTCTCTCTCTCCCTCTTTCTCCCTCTGTTACCATCTCCAATTAGTCACGCTTTCATCTCTGACTATCATTTGTCCATCGCTAACGCCTTTGTAGTTACTACGACCTGGCTAAGAGTTTTTATAGCTTTTTTTAGAGTTTTTTTTTGTATTATTTTAGTTTTTCGCTAACTGGACCGGCCTTTGGCCTGGCTTATTATCTTAACTAAAACTAGAAGAAGAAGAAGTAAATGATATTTTGTTCATTTGTTTTGTGCCAGTTTCAGTTTTTAGTTCTCAGCTCGCATTGTTCTGCGTTGTTCGCAACCAACTGAAAAAAGTGAAGAAAAAAATCGTTGGGAAAACAAAGTTTTCTATTTGAACATTTTTGTGGGTGTCACATTGGCCACGCCCCCTTTTTACACGCTACACAATAACAATTGTGCTTTTGTTTACCAATTTGTGGCTAATTCTACGATTGCTGCTGCTTTTTCTTCTTCTTCTTGTTTTTCCTTTTAGTTTGCTTCGCGTGTTTGTCTTTTTGCACAGTTTTTTTTTTTTTTTTTTTTACTTTCTTTGGCTTGGTTTAGTTTGAAATTTGTTTTGTGTTTTATATATTTATTTATTTTTTTCTATTTCACTTTTCATATTTTATTTCTTCCCAGTCGAGTTGAAAGTTCATTTGCCGTTTTAATTGCTAGCTAAATAGCTCGAAAGTTATTTGTTTTTTGCTTTGGAGCTTTGGGCGCTTAGCGGAAGCTAAAAAAACCTCTGAAAGTTTTTGTGAATTATGTTTTGGGGGGTTTCATAAGTAACCTGCAAATGCAAGCCAGATAAATGAATGGCAAGAGCAATTGACAACAGATATATATATACAACATAAATAAATATATATATATATATATATATTTTAACTTCAATTTTAATTTAAACGTAATATAAATATAAAATTTTAATTTTTTATTTATTATTTATATTATGATACATATCTATAGCTTTTCATTTGACTTAACTCTTTTTTTTTTTTGTATATTTATTTAACTAAATAATTATTTATTTACTTTGACAGTTTAAGCACAAAAGTCTAGAAAGACACAGATCAATTGTAATATTGTTTATATTTATTTAACTAACAGCAGTGATGAATAGTTTTATACACATTTTCACTTTTGTATTTACCCATAACGGTTTCTTGTGAAGAGTTACACTATAACAAATCAATTATCAGCTGATATCTATTGAGTAAATAGTTGGTCAGGTAACTTCAATAAAATTTAAGCAATTTGACTTGAATTTAGACTAGTATAAAGCACACAAATAAACCAAATGAATATAAATTTTTATAGAAAACAATTTAAATTATATGTTACGAAATGTGCAAGCAAAAGAAAAGTGTGATAAAATAACTTTAATAAGAAAACAAATGCTTATCAGCATATTTATCGTTATCAATGTAAATGTAATAAATTGGTGTGACCATATACAGCTAATGTTAAAACGTCAACTGCTACAGGCCGATCGCTTTTTAAGCAATAGATAATTGATTGTTATCGATATATATATATTGAACTTAATGCGCAGACAATTTGACTTCTTCTTTCAAGAGAACAAATTCATTTGCACTAAGTAGAGCTCATTGAAACACACACACACACACGCACACATAAGCAATCGGGTAACACGTGTTCCCAATGAAATAAATAAATTGAGATCGGTGGCATTTATGTGACTAATTGGCTCAGAGGCAAACGACAACACGGAAAAACCAGCAGCATTAAATTTATAACAATTTAATGGCCAATTAGTGGCAAACGTAAACTGCTTGCCGCTGTGTGAGTGTGTGTGTGTGTGTATGTGTGTGGGGTTGTGTATTGCGGTCTAGGACAATCGAAATACAAATACCAATGCACAGCAGCACAGAGCAACCCACACACACACGCACACACCAACTCACACACACACGTACGCCCACATTCACACGCCCACATTCCTCAGTTTTTGGGCAATCTGTGCGCTCGCATTGAAATCGAACGCGTTTCCTTTGCGCATTTCAAACCTAATTAACAATTTGCCTGGCTGCACAATTTCCACTCGCAGCCAATTCTGTTGTTGACCATTAAATTGGCAAGCAAACTGTTGCAAATTTCTATATACACACACAGAAATAATTTAGACCGCAAAAGAATTTCATTTCATTTCAATGCTGCGAGCCTTTAACGCCATTAACAGGTAGCTAGCTACTCACCTTTCATCCGAATTGCGGCCTATTGAAAGTGCTCTGGTCTGAGCCATACAAAATGCGGGCTACAGCTAGAAGTTCCTGACGTTCATATAAAAGTATGTATATACATATATATATTTTATTTAACTAAGTAGAAGTACTCTTTTGTAACTAAGTTGACGAGTTGACGAAGTATACGCAAGAATATATACCCTGCACAGCTAGACTAGACGAAGTGTAGGCAAACTATATACCCTGTAGTTAGCAGAAGTTAGTCTATATATGCAAAACTGATTCTAGATAGATCTAGAATGAGCATACAGATTAAAATCATAATAAGAATAATAATTTCTTGAGAATCTGTTAAATACGCTCTAATAAATGGACGGGATTATTATTATAGAGCAGATAGAATTTGAATTAGAAAAAATATGGGAAATACTCATTTTAGGTTTGATAATAGTTTTGAAAGATCCGAATGCGGGATTAATGTATAAATAATAGATACAGAAATCCAAACTAAGCAATCTTAAAAAAAATTATTTTAGATATTAATTTAGAATCGTTTTTTTATTATACTACATATACTACTCACTTGTTGCATGCCTTGGTTTTACAGGGTATTTTCATAATAATTTTCTTTTTAGCAAAGGAAAGTTTTTTTGACAGCCTCTTGAATTTTTGCCTTCCTTTTTTTTATGAGCTTTTCCCCTCAACAGTTCTTTTAACTAGCTTTACAAATGGAACACCACTCAGCACTCTCTCTCCCACACCCTCACTCCTCCATTCTTCAACTCTCCCTCTCCCTCGCTCTCTCTCTCTCTCTCTCTCTCTCTCTCTCTCTCTCCCTCGTTCTCTCTCTCTCTCTCTCTCTGTGTGCAGCTGTAGCATATTATAGAGCAATACTTCTATTTAGAATTGCCTTTTGTTATTGTTTTTTATTGTTGCCGTTCGGTTGCTCGTTTCTGTTCGCAGTCTGGCAGTCACGGGTCTATTTCAGTTAATTATCGCACCCGCAGCAGGTTAACTTGACGCTGCCCGGTACGAGGCAACTGCCCCATAAGCTGGCCCCGTGCACACCGACCCCTGCTCCACCTTCTGTTCTGCTACTCCTCCTCCTGCTCCGCTACCTTCTTCATAACGGGCCTGACGCAACTTGACTGATATTTTTGCTCGAATGATCTAATCAGAAACAACTTGATTTGAATTGTTGTTAGTGTCGCTGTTGTTGTTGTTGTTGTTGTTGTTGTTGTTATTGTTGTTTTTACTGTTGTTGTTACTGTTGTAGTTGGCATTGCTTTTGTCAGTGGGTACCATTGACGTTGTGTGGGACAATCGATTGCGTTTTATTGTTGTTATTGCTTATGATTTCTAAATAGTAGTACTTACCTGTATGAAGTGGAATGCACTTCTATGAATTTACTCGAAGAACAAATAAGTCCAAGTCCCATATCATCTATCCATTTAAATTGTGGAACCTATATGCACATAATTAGCAATATGAGCGGCACATAACATATGGATCTTAAGTGGATTCTATGTGCAGCATAAATAATGAATTAGAAATTGCATTAGATTCACCAGATTTAAAAAATACTTTATAGAATGTGGCTTGTAGAACCTATTTGAAATATAGATGCATTCATGTACTATATTATAGCAGATCTGTAAAGCATGCTTAAATATATCATAAATAGTTTGTGAAACTCTGTAATATTGCATATTTGATGATTATCAGGTTTTATCTATTGCCTGACATCTATGCACATAGCCCTCTGTAATTATTCTACTATTGTTCAGAGTCTTAGCTTTAATTTCTCCGTTTTATCTGTGGAGCTATGTTACGGCCATTTACTGCCTTCCGGTATTTGTCGCATGGTGATTATGGCATTTCCAGATAAAACGCTTTATTTCTACGTGCTGGCTAAAGTATTTTATTTATTTCTTTTTCGCTGCTCAATATTGCGTCAAATTGCGTTAAGCTATCCAATAATCGAGTGTCTCGCATGCTCAACAAAAAAAAATATAAAATAAAACTCATGGAAAATATGACAACTGAACAGACAGCCTTTTGTTTTAACTGACATGGCAGAAAATACAAAAAAAAAAAAGAGTTGTTAGAGAAAAAAGAGAAAAAGCAGAGCATACCCTATAAAAAAATATTTATATATGCAAAACTTGTTGAAATTGTATTGAAAAAATTGAATATATCATTAGCCTTAGTCTTTTTTGAATAGTTTTATGGCTTAAACAGTTAAATGCTATATTCACGCAGAAGAAAATATTAAATTCTATTCAGTTCTATCAACTGCTGACGCTTTTTGTTGACAATATTTTTGTTTTTCTTTGCGTCATATCGCCAAATCACGAAGTAAAACAAAAAACGTTAACTGATATGCCAACCAAAATATGCACAGACAGCAATAGAGAATAAAATAGAGGGAGACAAAAGAGAGAGAGAGAGAGAGAGAGAGAGAGAGAGGCGGGACACATGACTAGTCAAAAGAGGCATTGCGTGTGGGGTCATCAACTGGGTTTGCGGCCCTCGGGCTAAAAACTTTATGAGCGTAACAATAATAATAATAACAAACAGCAAGAGCCAAAGAAATAGAAAATAACAAAACACGGAAAAGATGAAATTGAACAAAAGAGCAAAAGTTTGATTAATGAGCAGGCGGGCGGGCGGGCGCTCGGGTGGTTTCAGTTAGCTACTTGCAATGCAACAACCAGAGCAACGTGCAACAAATGTTGTTTAGAAAAGTTCTACTTGAAGAGTCAGGCTAAAAGTTATTGGCCAGTTGTGTCTATTGGCCCAAATTGTAGCTCAAACCGCTATTGAGGCCAGCTTCCAATAATGAGCACAATAATAATTGAATGAGTGCCTCAGAAATTCATACTTCAACGCAAATTGAAGCACTTTCTGAGCAGCTGTGAAGATCGATTCATCAATTCTATTCTCCACTTTCTAGAGGCTTTGTGGGCTGTGGGTGGAATGTGTGTCAATTGTTGCGGCTGGCCTTAAAGAAACCTCTTTAAGTATATGATATTTTGATTTAAGCTGTGTATGGCATGTGGATAGTATGTGGAACGTGTGTGGAACGTATTTGCAATCAGTTTGTCTAGGAAGAGGCATGGTCTAATCTCTTGAATATATATGCAGTGCATATATAAGCTTTGGAATTCACGTGGAACATGTGTGGATCGTAAGTTAATATGCAGAATAATATAAATAGCTCATATGCAGTGTGTGGAGTCCATGTGGAACGTAAGCCACACATAATGTCTGTCGTAATTTGACTTGATATCTATCATTAAATGTGGATCCCAATATATGAAAAGTATGTCCAAGCCATGTGGAACATATGTGTATAGAAACTAAAAGAATGTAAACAAAGTACTCATGATGTATTCTTCTGATCTTCATTTAAAGGTAAACTCCGAGAGTTTCTCGACTGTTCTCAAATATTTTGCGAGGCACAATTATACCCTTGCCGCATATTTGATAATTTAATTGCATGTTTTTCGTTTGTTTGTTTACTTAGCTTCCTTTTCATGTATGCCTTTGGTTTACAAAGGTTTCCATTTCGAGATCCAACCGCAATTCGCGTTAAGAGCTCTTGACCTATTAAAAAACTCAACATTTGTGCTCCCTTTCAATGTCATTCAAATGTCAACAGTTGTCGTCCGTTCCAGTGGCTCCCGTTGTCGCATTTGTTGTTTCCTGTAGCAGCCGTAAAGCACATAATTAAATATTTAGATTGAATCAACAATTTGCCGAGCGACTAACGAGAATTCTATTCTATTATTCATGCCGCAAAAAAACGAACATTAAAAATGCAATTTCAATAAGAGCACCAAATGAAATTCAATTAAAAACGCATGTGACACACTGTACAAAAACAAAAATTAAAAAACAATTAAAGTCTTTTTTTCAACATATATCTTTGTATATAAAAGCCGCACAATTATTTACTTAACTCCTTTAATAAACTCGCTTGTGGCAAAAAAATGCTGTGCGCCCTGCTCGCATACGTTAAGTCTGTGGCGTCCCGCAAATCGCTTGGGATCCACAGAAAAATATATATATACGAAAAGTTGCCGAAAAATGCAATTAAAAATCCATCGCTGAGAGTTTGCTCAAAGTTCACAGAGAGTGCGTTGGGAGTTAGAAAACTTTTTTGCTGGCCAACTAACTCAGTCACGCACACTAAGAAAAAAGCAAAAATGCAAAAAAAAAAAAAAAAAACGCTTGTAAAGCGATTTTCCAGCGCGTGCCACAACAAATTTTCCCCAACTATTCATAAGCGCAGACAAAGGGCGTGCTCTAGCAATGCCTTTATCATCATGATGGCCATCATTCCAAACATCATCAACGGCATCATCGTCATCAGCGGCACCTGTTCATGTACTCAGCATATTTTTGCATATCCTGCGCGAACAAATATTTTCCCATGTAACTGCTCTTTAGGAATTCACACTTTAGGAATTCCCATTCCACACGGCAAAACTTCCGTCCTCCTCAGACCCCTCAGCCCCGCGCACTGCTAACTGGCAGCATTGTTGCCAAAAACGTAACGAAACTCGGCGCCAAAATAAACAATTTCAATTAAATGAGTTTGCCCTACAACATGACGAAGTGGGAAGACCCTTTTATAGATTTTTAGTGCAAATAGAGTAGGAGAGTTTATATCAATTTAGATTTTTATGATTAGAAATGGGATTGTCCTTGGTGGTATTATCATTACATTTGTGATTAGCATTGGCATTGGCATTATCATTATCATTATCATTATCATTATCATTATCATTATCATTATCATTATCATTATCATTATCATTATCATTATCATTATCATTATCATTATCATTATCATTATCATTATCATTATCATTATCATTATCATTATCATTATCATTATCATTATCATTATCATTATCATTATCATTATCATTATCATTATCATTATCATTATCATTATCATTATCATTATCATTATCATTATCATTATCATTATCATTATCATTATCATTATCATTATCATTATCATTGTCATTGTCATTGTCATTGTCATTGTCATTGTCATTGTCATTGTCATTGTCATTGTCATTGTCATTGTCATTGCATCCTTAAATATCGTCCTTTGATATTATTATTATTATCATTCAAGGTAAAGATGCATTATCTTTATCTTTACCGTTATCTTCATCTTATCACCCCGCTTCACAGAGCATTATGAGAACCCTTTTACCCATTATAATTTCTCTCATTTATCTAACTCTTTAGCTTAGCCAAGCATAGCATTAGCGAACAATGTCTGCTTCCACATAGATTCCGCCGCAATTTGTTCGCACTCCAACAAAGCCATAGTCTGAACGTGTTATACCTTGCATTGATACCCTAACTGAATTGCGTTAGAGTCAAAGTTTTCTCCCCAGCTGCATAGTCAGGCAAATGACAAGAGCAAGAGCAACGGAGCAAGAGGATTGGGTTATGTATAGACAGAATGTTTGAGAAGTGTGGCTAAACTCTGGGCAGCGGGGTAACAACTAAAAACCGCCGCTAAACAAAAGGAAAACAATGTAATGGCGGCAAAAAACAAAAAACAATAAAAAAAGAAAAACATAAAAAGCCACGCACAACAGAGATGCTGCGACAACAACAACAACAACAACAACAGCGACAAAGTTGCCCGTAGAGCAAACCACAGTGAAACGCCTGTCCTGGCAATGGCAGACGCCTTAATGGGTGGCCAGCTGCCACATGTAACATTGAAGGAAGGAGAGAGGGGGTGAAAAAGAGAGAGACTGAGCGAGAGTGAGCGAGACAGCAAATGTAGCAACAGCTACAAAGTGGAACAATGCGACATGTTGCGCTCCAAAGATTTTGGCCAGCAAATTTTGCAATCATACTCTCACACACATACACAAACACCCACACACATGCTCCCACTCACACACACAGTACCCATACACCTTTAATGGCTTTCGCAATTCGATAAGCAATCTGTGCGTGTCTCCGCCTGGCTATGCGGAACAGGATGCGATTTATTAGTAGCCTGAACTAGGCGCAAATTAATCTTTGCTGCTTGTTTAGCAGACTCGAATATGCAGCAATTGGCATATGTGGAGGCTGGAGTCAATCGATTCAGGAACAATTTGTGAGCTAAGAGCATCGTTAAATCTGCAGCTGCAGTGCAATGAAATTGTGTGCATGGGCAAAGTTTAAGGACCTCAAGCAATGCAGCTGAATGGCAATTTTAGTGCTCTGCAAATGTTGATTCTAGGGATTTGGCTTAAGGGTGCTTTTCCTTAATTTGCGACATTCATAACTTCTCCTCCTAGTAAAAACTGCTGCCATTTTTGGCATTGAATTGAAGAAACAATTTGAATTTCAATTAGAATTTAAGCAAAAATATTTGAGAATAATAAAATCTATTTCGAATTCAAATTAAGGTAGTAGTCATAGAGCCTATAATAGTAGTATCTCCGAATAGTAGTAGTAATAGGAGTCAAAACAGTAGTGAATGCTGTTGCAGAAATTGTAATAGTAGCAGTAGTTATAATAAAATTAAAAATGGAAACAGGAGAGTAAAAATAGCAGCAGTAGCTATTATAATAGTAGCAAAATCTGTTGCAGAGGTTGTAATTGTAGTAAAAAAGGTAGCAGTAGAGTAAAAATAGTAGCAGTAGTGGTAATCGTATTAAAAAATTTAGCAGTAGAGTAAAAATAGTAGCAGTAGTTGTAATAGTACTAAAACTTGTTGCAAGAGTTGTAATAATAGTAAAAAATCAGGTAAATCATATACAAATCGGAAATGCTTTCTGTAAATTTGGCGAAACTTTTATCGATTTTGATTTTTACTACTATATTTTCCTCAGGGGCAACTTGCGGGCTTACTCAGATTTGATTATTAATTAGCTATAATTACATATGTATATGTATATACATACTCAATCTGTTATATTAGATATGTATACATATATGTGTATATATACCTAATGTGCAATACATCTTACAGGTATATATATAAAATACTTGAAGATTCTATAACAATTTCCCAAAAAAAAAAAAATTCCACTCATATGATTCATGGAATTTGTACTTCAAATAAGTCTTTTAGATTAAACATAAGCACACAAATAAATATATAATAATAATATAAAATTCCAATGATAAGCGCGTGTAGCAAAGACTAAACGAATCATAAATAATATAAACAATTCGTAGATTATGCTTCATTGATAATGGCAAAGCAGTTGCCAATAGCAGTAGGAATAACCTTTAGTTTAAAGTTATATAGCTCCACGATTTATAAAATATGTTCGTATAGAAAGGTTTGCTTATAATACTATCTTCAATTAGTTGCCATATTTACTCAGCTCTGCAACACTTATCTGAAAATTAAAACATTTACATTATTGGTAACCTTTAGCTTTTACCCGCTCCCTCAGGAAAATCCAATTACATTTGGAATATCCAACAGCTGCACATGGCGAAAATTATGAACTATGAAATTCAGTCATTGCAATTTGCGCAGTCATTGAAGCACTTGAGACACGGATTTTGATAAAAAGAAAAAAAAAAAAAACGAAAACGAAAACTAAAGAAAAGAAAACGAACATTTCCTTATCATCTGCCAGCCTGAAATGCAGTCGTAAGACAGTATCATAAAAAGGCGCTCAGCTGCACATAAACTTTGCAATACTCTTATAATTAAATTACACAATATCGCGACGAGGCTTATCACGAATGAAATGATTAAAGCAAAATGTGGGTAAACGGGAAAAAACCTATCGTTATATAATAATAATAGATTGCACCCTTAAAGGCTAGATAAAAATATAAATATACGAGTCTATACAAATGTGTAAAATCAATGCACTAGATTATACCCTGTAAGTCGAAAGTTTTTTAAGACTTTATGAGAATAGCATAGAATCTCCGTATCGCTATCTTTCTATCTATCACTGATTCTGAGTCAGTCTATCTGTTTCTCTTTTTATGATTTCGTACTATCGCTCTCCTTCTATCTTCCTGTTTCTCTATCCTTCTCTCTCTCTCTAATGCATCTCTCTTTATCTGCTTCGCGCTCCCTCTCTCACACACTCTCTTTACTTAAATATCTATATCCCTTTTTAAAATCGTCTTTCCGTGCGCTTCTCATGTATAAACAATTTTCTTTTATAATAGATAAGAAAATATATGTATATTTATTTCAATGTCAATCATATCCTTTTTCAATATAAAATTCAATATAATATTATATCACCTATCCGATCGCATATGCCATCCCATCAAAATTTCATGCGTTTCTTAGGTGCTGTTTATCAGAAACCACAGATTTGTTTAACAAAGCGCCATTCAAGGCGCCATAAAAAATGTACCCCAGTCTAACAATGGAGCCCGAGGAAAACAGGGGGAAGCCCAACGACAAAAAGAGCAGCAGAGGGCAAATATCCGTTGGGAAAAGCAAATAAATAACGGAACCGAGCTAAATGTAAACAACGAAAACGATGCGCAGAATTTAGGTAAACTTTTGCCACAACTCTGCCGGCAACTGGCAACGGGCAAACGGCAACTGGCAACAAGAGATGCAAAACTAGTTACCGTCTGCTCCGTGAACTAAATGCTAGCCAAACAAAGAGACAACAAAGGCAGGTGATAGCGCGCAAGGTACAGTCGAGAAAAACAAGTGGAAGAAAGGCATGCAAGTTGTGCTAGGAGCACCTGCCCCTTAACTACGCACATGTACATACATACATACACATATATAAATATGTGCAGCAAACGGTAAATGGTAAACAAAACAAAACAAAACCGACTGCAAATGGCACAGAGTGAAATGAAATGGAGCAAATCTTTTGGCGTGGGCGGCGGCAATTGATAATGCTGCTAGCCGGCGAGCTGCGCGGCACAGACGTCCGCCTCCCGCTGGGCGGGGCTGGGTGGTGTGGTGCGGTGGGGCAGCGTTTTGGAAACAATTTGAAGGCCATAAAAGTTGATGCGGCGGCAGGCAGTAAAAGGAGGCGAAACGAACAACGAGAGGGCGGCGGGCTGGGCGAGGCACGCTAAGAACTATGACAGCAATTGAGTAGTGCAAGTCGAAGGCGAAGACAAGGCTTAGCGACTTGGCTATAGACGGCGACGTAGACGTCTTGACAGTGACAGCGCAACGGTAAAGCAAAGGCAACCAGGCAAACAAATAAACATAAAGCAGCTGTTTCTTGGCGCCTTCAAGAGCGACAGAGTAAGAGAGCAAACAGTGTGCGCGCGTATGTGTGTGCGTGTGTGTATATGTGTGAGAGATGGAGAGAGAGAGAGAGAGGCAGAGCGCAATTGCAAAGAGAGCAACGCATTTCGTCTGCCGGTTGCCCACGCAAAATATTCGAAACGCAAATCAGTGCAATGAATGCATATGCGCACAGTGGTGCAAACCCGGTAAGAAAGCTAGTTAATAATACCAATACCAGCTAGTTAATAATATAAGCAATATGTAAATGATATTAAATATATAATAATTAATATATATATTAAATATACAATAATTAAAATGCAGTTAATAAATACAGTTATATAAATATTTGCCAGCTCCATTAAGCTCTCAAGAAATTGCAGCCCGTTTTACTGTTCCTGGCGACAGTGTCCGAGAACATAGAATATGCGATGTTTTCAACTTCGGCTGTGTTCGTGGCGCTCTGTTCGTTTGCGGCTCTCTCGCATGCACTCGCTCTCTCACTCACTCATTCTGGTATCTTCGCTCGCAGTCTGACACTTGCCGCCCACTTGTCAGTTGGCATTCACTCATTCATAGCTAGACTGGCGGCCAGCTCCTCCTCGCCCGCGCCCACTCCACTCCTCAGGCGAGTGCCATTGCCCATTGGCAACGAGACTTTGCCGCCGTCGCTGTTGCTGCCGCCGACGACTGCAGAACGACGCTGCGGCATTTTGGCCACGGCTTTGGCTGTTCAGCGCTTGGCCATGTTTCAAGTGCTTCGACTGCGTTCAGTTTCAGTTCTGTGGCTGCAGCGCTAGCTACAAAACGGACGCTTCCAATTGGACAAACGGCAGTCGACGCCGTTTCGCGCTCTCCGTCTCTGTCTCTGTCGATGTGTGTATGCATGTGTGTGTGTACGTGCATTACGTTGTGTGCGCCAGCGGCTACGTAAAAGTTAAGCGAGTCGGGGTAAAGAATTATTCGAAGCGCGTTCTTTTCGGTGTGTGCTGAGTCGCTTCAATTTGTATTACGTATACGCCGCGTGCCAGTCAATCGTCATTTGCCTTTTGCTGCTACTATTTGCACATTTGTCATTTGCCATTTGTTTGGGCGATATTCAGTTGATTTGTGTCACAAGGCTGGCAAAATATATGAGACAAATATGAAAATGTAAATGCCAAGTGGGCGCAGAGCACAACAAATAGATAAAGCAACAACAGCGATAATAACAACAACAGCAACTCCAACAACAACAACAACAATAACAACAACAACAACAAATCAATGTCGATAAGGCGGCGCACGCGGCAAACTATTTGAAATTATTAGCAAAAAACAAAAACAACAACTACCAAATCGAAGAAAAGAAAAAAATAAAAAACAAAGAAAAATTCCGCATAAAAAGTAGTAAAAATTCAATTGTAATTTTCTCTGCGCTTTGTTCACTTCTACTTTGTTGTTATAGTTGTTGTTGGTGTTGCTGTTGCTCCTCACGTGATATACGCGGCCGTCTAAGATAAGCAAAAACGGTAAAAAAAATGTTAGCAACAACAATATATTTAAGATAGATTGCTGAATCTTTGGACAGGCAAACGCGCAACATATGACTATTTTTTATAAAAATTTAATTTAGCAACTAAAGTGTTTTGATTACAGAATAAAAAATATACAAAAAGTAGAAACTAAAATAGAATTGGAAAACTTTTTAGAACTGACAAAAAAGAATATAATTTACAGGTAAAATAAAATTTCATGATTTGAATCATAATAATATTTTATAGTTGTTTATCTTGACTGTTATGAAAATAATTACATACGGACAATTCGAGGAATAAATATAAATGACTATAAAATAGCTCATACTAAAATCTTCTCGAATCCATTGAAATATGATATTTAAATTCTGTTGGCCGATAAATATAATTAAGAAATATGTTTTTTGCTAGCTAATCTAATAATGAAATAATAACAATTAATTAGTACAATAATTTGGTTTAAACACCAGCTAGAAAATTGCTGTCGGGCTTTACCGACCGCAAATTACTTACTAAAAACTTAAACGCCGTCAGATTTATTTTATATTTATATTGAATATATTCATACGGACATTGGACAAAACCAATATACTGACGATTCACTTTCGTGAATGAGTATGCAAATACGACAGAATGTAATAATTTACTATTATTTGCGGCCGTTGCTCATATTTGTTATATATATATATATATATATATATATATATATATATATATATATATATATATATTATATATTTTGTTGACATTTAAATTAATATTTTTGTTTTTTTTTTATGCAAATTGCAATGCAATTGACAAACATAAAATTGTAAAGAGCAGTTTGAATACTTGCTGCGATTGCTATGGCGTATTTAGTAGCATTTACAATGCATGGTATCCTGCTGGCAATCATTCTAAATCATACAGACTTTTAACATAATTTAAACATTTTGTTTTCAACTGTTTTGCTTCTTATCATCGAGAAATTCTTAACTAGCACACTTAAAGCTATTAAAAATGTGTTTTATTTTTCTCTCGGGGCTAAAGTTTTTTGTGCCTATTATTTATACAGATATATTTTGTATGGTAAACATTTTTAAATATTCATTGCCTGACTTTAATATATTTTGATTAGTTTGTAATAGTTTTTGTGCGCTAGAGCTGTTTATAGGACAAATTTTCTAAGAGTTTTAGTTCTTATCTTTAATGTATTTTAAAGAACAGATTTTTTGTTATAATTATTCTAGGAAAGTATATAAGATATTATTTTGTGAGTATACCCGGTATTCTTAAGAAATTAGAGTATTTGGTCTATTTATGATATTTTTGATTAGATCCTTGAGCTGAAGGATGTAGTTAAGTCCGTCTTGCTGTCTGGCTTAATATGTTAAGACTTTAAGGTCGTTCACTCCCCACAAGTGCATTTCTCCTTCATTGATTTTATTTGGCTTTGATTTAGGCTTGTTCCCATGAAACTTTCCCATCAAAATTTCCTTAATTAATTTACGCATTGAAAGTTTTCGTTTTCGTTTTAGTTTTGGTTTGTATTTTTATTTTTATAGCCTTCCATTTGCTGGAACTTGTCTCAGCTGATTGCAAAGTTTTGAGTGTATTTGCTTTCGTCGCAAATGCCAGAATGAAAAAGATATTGTAGAAATCAATTGGCCACAACAACAACAAATAAAACGAGGCGAAATTGCCCAAAAACCAAAGCCAAACAAAAAACTAGCTTAAAATCAACAGAGCAAAAGGGCCCACATTTTATGTGCCAGTAGTTGATGTCGTGATAAGAGTATATTGGTTTTCGGGTAAATCATTTCAAAATTGGGTATACACTACAGTATATACATGCTACATACATGTAGGCTCTGCTGAGAGGCTGGCTGACCGTTCAACGGGTAAAGATATCTTCTTGACAGTTATAGAGCCTACAGTGTGAGCTCTGCTTAGATTTGTGCCCCCTGGGGCGTGGCAAATTGGCATAAAAGATATCTTCCTGACAGCTGTGGAGCTTAGCAATTTCAGCGGGGGCAAGTGTTTAAATGTTGAGCTGTTGCTGTCTATCAAAGGAATCTATTTGGATTACTATTTTATTATATATTTTTTACAGGGTATTTCGATGCTATGGTACCTAGCAGGCAATTATGCTAGTTGAACTAATTTTAAACAGTTTGTTTGCTGCTTATCTTTAAGAAATGCTGAAGTATCACACTTGCAGCTCTAGGAAATGTTTTTTATTTTTCTCTAGTTGCCAAAATACTTTAAATTTATTAAATTTAAACTATTTTTGAGCACGTATTCAGTAGTCAGCTATGCCCTAAGGCAATGTTATTTTGTTAGTTTTCAATTGGCTATGCGTGTGGGCGTGGATTGTGCGTGCGTGTGTGTGTGTGTTGGTATTAGTGACTGGCTGTAAGTGCCAAACACTCATCATTCACATGTGACCAATAACTAGCAGCAACAACAGCAGCAGCAACAACAGCAGCAACAACAACAACAACAACAAAAGCAGCAACAACAACAATGACAACTTCTGCTGACAGCTCCCAAAATTTATGGGCCACTTATTGATTGTGGGTCGCCTCAAGGCTTGCAGCAGGTACGCTTTAAAGATGTCTATCGGCAGGATAAGCCAGTGGTCCAGGTGGGGTGGGGTGGGATGTTGTTGATGCCGGCGGAGGCTGCTGTCACAATTTCCGTTAACAAATTTGGCGCGTTTTTTCCGTGCTTTTCGCTTTGCTCTGCTCAGCTTTGGCTTGCTCTGTTGGCCAAGCGGAAACACATTGCGCGCTGTGACAGACTTTCGGGGACAGTTTCCGGTTGTTGCAATTGGATGGCCACAAATGGGCACACAAATGGCGCTGCTATCGCTGCTGCTTTACGTTTTTTCCTCTTTACCTCTTTGCGTCTTTTTGGCTAATCTGTTGCCAATTTGTTGACCCCATTTTTGTTGGCCAGCTGTCAGCTTTAAAGGCCTTAAGCAATTGCTTATCCTTTTTTTATTGCGCTCTGCTTAGACAAATAAATATAAATTTCGATGAGTGCTGTCCATTGGCCTCTCCTTCTCTCTCTCTCTCTCTCTCTCTTTCTCTCACTCGCTGTTGTTCTCTTAGTTATTTTGCATACTGCTGACTTTTTTGTTTGCTTTGGCTGGCATTATGCAAATGCTTCGCCTCCTTCTCCTTACCCAATGGCCTCGCCTTGCTTAGATTCAAAGAGATTTCTACTTTTGCGTAGCGGCGTAATTTTTTGTGGGCTTCGCTAATTAGCTGCGTTAAATTTATGTAGATCAGCTTAGGCACTGCTTTTAAGCCGACAGCGAACAGGCAACAGGCAAGAAGCAAGCCGCACCACCAGCAAATGGAGAATTTTATGTAGCATACTTTATGGCGCTGCGTGCAATAAACTGAATTCCCGATGTGGATTTGCCAAATAACTGAGGCACATCCTTCAACCTGAGCTGAGCTAGGCCCTCAATAATGTTATTTAAATGAAAGCCAGCTTTGCATTCAAAGTAAATGGCTTTGATAAAAGCAACACGTGTTCTCACATTCAAGTTGAGAACGGATTAAGAGCGGATTAATCTTGAGTAATCTGCAATTCACACAGCTTGAAGATTAATTGTATTGCTTAAGAGAAACTTAGTCAAAATTAAAGCTGAATTAAGTTTCACAATCAACTTGAATACTAAATTAACAACCTAAGCTGACAGACAGTTAACTTTGATTTGCTTCATATTTCCCTGCCTTGAACAGAGTAAAGCTTAAAGCTGACTATTCATACGTGCTACTGATAAACATTTTGTTTAATCTGATTAATTGTATATCAGTTATCTGAAGATTTAATAATAATATAATTGGCACAGCCTGAAGTCCTTTAAATAACGTTCATTAAAGCTTTAGGTTACATAAGCTTAACATATCAGCTCATTAGAGTTATTCAATTTGTTATCAATTATGGAATTGAAAAGGATTTAAAGCGTTATCTTTTTTAATAACTTAATTTAATAACGTTAAAGCTTTTTAAGGCCTACCCTAAAGCTCTTATAAGTAGCAACTTTTTCAAAATTAAGATTGAAGCTTGATGAATTATTTCTTATCTATAATTAATACACAATGTGAACTTAATTTTTAAGCTTCAGCTAAGTCAGTTTTGATTGAAACTTTGCTAAATTCCATTATCCTACCTGAAAGCTACTTGAATAAATTTGTTACATTATCAACGGGTAGCTTAAAGCTCAGTTTACTATCCGTAATGTGCTTACAACTGCTTAAAGCTCAACGAAAAAATGCATTCCTAAACGTCAACTTAAAGCCTTCTAGCCAAATTGACATAATTAAGCCTGAATTGTATTTGGCCAGAATCTGATAAGACTAAATTTAGCCTTTCAGACATAGACAAATACGAATTTGAGCTCATTAATTAAGTTAGTTGAGGCTCGTAAACTATTTTGAAGCAGGAGACGCAGTAAGAGACTCCTCAATGGCAGCTTAAATGCATTCAGACGTAAAACTTAATTAATAACTCGTGTGTGCGCCTGGCCTAAAGGAAGCTCGCCATAATGTCACTCTATATATGTGTGTGTGTGTGTGTGTCAGATAATAGCCAAAATTATATAGATATACATGATCTGCCCATTAAGTCAAATCTAATATGACTCGAGCTACTTAGCTTTTGCAATATATATATTGATATATATCTTTTATCGCTTATGAACGCTGCATATCAAGTGACAGCTACAGCGATGATCAATAAGCCAATCTCGTATAGCCAATTGACAGCCGATAAGGCCAGCCATAATCCAGGCAAGAAAAGCAAGACGAAAATCTTTTCATTTCTACATTTCTTTTTACTCAATTTCACATTCAGATTTTTATGGTGCAAAACTTTTTGGCAAGAGCACATATTTACATATATATACATATTTATATATGTGTATATTTAAGCAGGCTGCAGCGCAAAGCTACTCAAGTGTAAAGGCACACACGCATACACTCTCAGGCACACACAGACACACACGGGCAATCATTTTTGCGTAAAATGGCAAATTCTGCGCATGGAAAACTCATTTATCAAGTGATGCCACCGCAGCCGCAACATCGCACAAACAACAGCAGAAATAATAACAACAACAACAACAACAGCAATAAACAAATAAAACGCTTTAAATTAATCCACTTTAAGCCACTCAAAGGCCTCACCGCAGACCCACAAAATGTCTACAAATAAAGATTTAAAGCTACATATTTAAATATATATATTAAATATTCAAATATATATGTATATATATTTTTATTTATAAGCAAATTCTTAGGGGAAATATATTAAATAAGTGTCAGGAATTTGTGCTTTTTTTTACCATTTGCCAAACGGAATTTTCTCTGCATTTCCAGCAAAAATATTTTCCTGGCATTTATTGTACTCGATTACAAAGCGTACAGGGCATATTAGTTGTTTAGCTAAGATTGTTATAGATTACACTCTCCCTTCATCACATTCAGCCTGACTCACAATATTTCAGTATCGATATTTGTCGATAGGTAACTCTAATTCTTGGTGGTCCCCTACAGAGCGTGTATTATGCAGTCGCCTCTACCCGACTGTCGGGAATATCCACATTTTTACTACCTTTACACAACAATTACTTTGTATTTATTGATCTTTTATTTATTTATTCGATTTTATGATTGGCATATATAAATAATTTATTTTAAAGCATTATTGATACGTCATTCCGATGGCACCTTTGCGTGTTACATATTTTGTAACTAAATAAATATATGTTTTTTTTCTGTATTTTTTCATAAGCTGCTTTAGAATTCCAAGAATTTGAAATGAAAGCTCATATTCAATTAAGCTTGAAAGGTCTTAGTAGGCCTAAGGGCAACATAAATTTAGATTATAGCGCGTTAATTAGTTTAAAGCTTAAAGCTAACTGTTTATATATGGCAAGGGAAGGCTATATATAGCAGGCTAATGACAAATATTTGCAGGCAAGGAGCTAGTGGCATGAGAGGTATTATTAAGAGTAAAGTGTAATTTTTATTGCAAAATGAAAGGATTCTATAGTAGCTACAATATAATTAAATCTAGCTGATATATGTATATACCCTGATATATGTATATACCCTTAAAGCTAAAAGAGTTTTGTTCAATCAGAAACGAGATCAACTCCAGGCATATGTAGACCGAATATAGTAGCCAGAAGTCAATTTACACATTTCATTATGCATTTCAGCAGTCCGCTCAGATTTCATAAAGTTTGGCCATTTTCCCCCAAAGTAGTGCCCAAATTTATGTTCGACACGGCAAAGTGTCTTAGAGCTTATGAAAAAAAGTTTTGGTTTCTGTAAAACTTAGTTCCACTAAATTTATTTGAGTTTCATAATCTCACTCAAACAGTTTGAACTCGAATTGTGTGCGAAGCGAGTCGCTTTTGAAGTTGCCTCTCTCACTCTCTCGCTCTCTCACTCCCTCTCTCGCTCTCTCCCCCTCTCTTTTCATTGTTTTTGCCGGCTTATTGAAAACAGAGCAGAAAGAGCACAAAATTTTTCAATTTCAATATAAAGGCTGAAGACTTGCCGTCGGTAGGCTCCGGGGGTGTTGGCAATTGGATTGGCAGGAGCTGGTGGTGGAGCATGGGCATGGCTCTAAGGGCTACACGACACGCCTCAAATGTGGGTCACACTACACCACAATTGTTGGGTGTTGTCAACGTAACGACCCGCTTTTGGCCAAGGCGCCGTTCAAGCGAGCTGCACATATGGCCAGCAGATTCATCTACCCACCCCCCGCCCCTGCCCTCGCCCACTGAAGCACCCGCTGCCTGCTACTTGCCTGCGGTTGTCGTCAGCGTCAACGCTTAAATCGCCGCCATCGTTTCAATGTTAATTTTTTTCCTTTTGCCGTTTCAACGCCAACATTTTATTGCTGCATCCTTGCAGTTTTATAGACTCATCCGCTCTCGCTCTCTCTCTCTCTCTCTCTCTGTCTCTCTCGCTCCCACTCTCATGCTCACCCACACACACATGCTTTGGCTCTGACGACTCCGCTCTCGCTCCCTCTGCTGCTGCCGCACGCTTAGGCTCTGTTTGTCTCCGTCTGGCATGCCTCAACAATTGAGCATGTGTTTCCTCTTTTGCACCCACTTGCAAATTGTTATTTACAGTTATTTTAGTGCATTGTACGAACGGAGGCGCTAACGGAACTCGAACTGGAACTGGAAGTTGTCGAAGTGTGCGTGAAGGCCTTTAAAGCAGAAACACACACGCACACACACACAAACGCATATGCATGCACGCGAACACACTCACGCACAAACACACACACACACACACACACACATACAAGTGCTTACTCATGCCCATCAGCTTTTACGTGTAGGCTCGTGTATCTAAGTATATTTAAGAGTTCAAAGCTGAAATGTTGACGACATGAATAACAACAAAATGAGTGGAAAGAGTAGGAGGTGACAAAGGAAGAAGAAGAAGTAGAAGAAAGGAGGAGGAGGAAATAGAAGCACAGGTTTGATAACAAGAAATCGCCAAAAAAAAAAAGAGGCAGGAAGGGAAATAAATCGAAAAAGCAAGTAAAAAATGTAAAAGCAAAGAACATGCACTAGGAGATACCCTATACAATTACTTTTTGTATTCTAATTATATTATGTTTATGTTTTATAAACGAACCAAAATCACACAATGGTAGAAGTTTAAGAAATTGTATTCGATTTAGCATTATGCTATCGATTAATCGATATATTTTATATGCTACAACATATACCAATAGGAAAATAAAATAACAATGGGAGATTTATGATTTGCCACATCTTATTTGCTTATTATCGATAAATAATCGATAACACTACTAGACAACAAAGGCCACTCAAACTGATCTCCTCTGCAGTGAGATTTGTATGCATAATAAATTAAGGGACATTTCGTAGCAGGCTGCAGCCCCTGTGAGCGAGGGGGGGCAGATCTAGGTTGGACTAGAGCCCGGGTTTGGGTGGAGCACATGTGCTGCAGCGCCAACTTTTTGTTGCTGGCCAAGTCGTTTTTGTTGCTTCCTGGTTGATAGCCATTTTTTATGTGGCCAAACGAGAGCTCGTTAAGCAAAAATAGAAGGTAAGCGAATAAACGGTTCAAAGGAATCCACTTTAAGAGCACCGCAAATCCGGAGCACTCAACCAAGATATTGGACTCAGCACATTTTGTGGAATATGTAATCGCACATAGTCATGCATAAATAAAGATAAGCGCGTTATATACCGCAGTTATATGCAAATAGTTATTGATGATAACATATATAAATATTGTTTATTACATAAGCACGCGGTAAACCCCACACAGACACGAATCCCAATTGAATGTAGTTGCAGGCGTAGAAAAAATAGAAATAATAATAGAAATATTTTATGGTAGGTTTTTCTTTTTAATGGAGACTTTTTGGGTGCAGATATAGAAAATATATGGTGTTATGACTCTGATGGGTTTATAAATAGAAATGAATGAATGGAGTTGTATTAGTTTTTGATATGAATACATATTTCAGCTTAGCTTAAATTATCAGATCATAGCATGTATATATCATCAGCTATTTGTGGAGCTGTAAAGGCAGCCAAGAGTGCTAAGCGGCCTCATATACCCTAATGACACGCCCCAAATGCCATGGGACTTCCCTTAACTTTCTTCTAGTCACGTCACACAATGTCAATAAACGAAATTTTTGACACTTTGTGCGAAGCTGCATTAAAAAATGAGAGCGACGTGCCAGCCGTACTTAAATAAATGTTCGCCTCTTTAATTTGACAAAAATATTATAAGCATTCAAGCGGCATTAGCCAAGAACTCTTGGAATTGGCTCATACTTCCAAAGTGCAAAGAGAAGAGGCCAAAAGGTTTTTCCTTGTTATAGAGGTTCAATTTCTTGAAATAAATAAGGTTGATTAGCAAATACATACTTTTAAGTCTATATCTCTTTCTCTCTTTACCTATCTGTCACAAACGGTGTTATTGAAAATACCAAAATTGCTTTCTAAGTCGCTGCTTAACCCCCTAATTGCTATATAAAAGTCTCGCCCCTCCAGGGAGTTTAATTCCTATAGCTATATCTTTTACATCTCAGCTAAAAATACATCTCTTTTTTTTTTGCAATTTCCGTTATCATAATGAACTCTCCCTTAAATAACAGCAATTAAATAAATTTCCTTTAAAAGTGAAATGCCCCAACTTAATTTAAACTTTTTCAACTTCTGTTTCTGTTTGCTTTCGATTATTACTAAAAATATTAACACAGTATCCCATTATGGGCAGGCAAGTGGAGTTGAACGCCCCGCAGTTGGTCTATGCCAATTGGGGCGTGTGCGGGGGCGGGCTGGGCACAGTGGAGTTGCCCTTGCCCACCAGCTATGCGAGTCGAATGCCTGCCATTTATAGCATTCAGTCTGGGCGCTACGTGCCGTTGCGTTTCAAGCCTTGTCGCCTCGCAATTGGGCCCCTGGTCGGTGGCATTCCGGGTCTGCTGTACGTATTAAGCGCACATAAGCTGCCCATAAACCCCTTTTTTGTGTGCGGGACTCACTCGCTCAGTACCTACATTTAATACAAATTTGTCCGTTCTGTGTACTCCCAAAAGCCAATTACGTGCTCAAATGGTTACCGGAAATGAGAAAGTGACGGAGGCGGCAAGGAAGGAGGAAGAGAGAGGGAAAGACAATGAAATGAGCGCATATATATATACATATATGAAGAGTGCCGGATTATGCGAGCCCATAACATTTATAAGATCACGTGCTCAATTATTAAGCCACTAAATAAATAAATAGCGGCATTTGGACACGTGCCGTGTCCTGCTGCAAGAGTTCCGAAGCAGGAGAACCGTATTTAATAATAATAAACTTCCTTGGCAAGCCCAGCGCCAATGACAGGGCCAAAGCGAGGTGCTTAAATTTAGTTGGGCTCATTACTCATACGCCGCGTGGAACATATATTACGTATACGCAGCGAGATAAATCGTTCGCTTTGCACAAAAGCAAATTAATTAATCAGCGCTCGCAAAGAACGAGAGACCAAGCAAATAAAGAAGGAAAACGATGATGCCATTGTATACCCTGTAATGGGAAAATATGGCCAGCAAATCGATTGGCAGAAATGAATGTTTATTATGGCAATGGTAAATGTGAATATGTAGCCTACAACAGGTTTGATAGAGTGGAATCTGTATATCATAATTACAGGGTATGTGCATGTAGCATGGCTATAAATAATTTCATTTAATTTCACATAGGTCTTGATAATTATATGCATTAATAAAGCAAAAGTGCTTAACAATGACAAAGTGCTTTGTGTATATCATAATTACAGGGTATTTAAAAAAAAATTATTATATATATATAGATTGCTATACATATAAGGTATATAGGTAACGATTTTATTATATGATATATTTGAAGTATCATATTTACAGGGTATCTATATCAATATAAATTTGAGCACATGACTAAAATATATTCTCAACTTTTTCGGCCTCTCTTTGCTGGCACTCTAGTTCGCTTGCTGCTTCATATGGTCTATGACAATGTCATCTCTACAGGGTATTCACTAGGTGCATACACAACTACAGCTGTCGTTCTCTCGTTTCTTTTTGGTTAGAAAAGTATAAATAGACCTCATTTGGTTTGTGATAAATGCTCAATAAATCAAAGTCATAATTCCAGGATATCTCCTGGGTATAGCATACCCCCGATTTCTGCTTCTTGCTGATTTCATTTTGGGGCCAAGCGCACACGACCTCGTTTGTTGGGTGATAAAAATCGCGCAATTAGCTGGCGTTGATTTTCGCACAGGACATGCATATTTGATATATAGCGCGCTGCTGTTTGTGGCTCGGGCTTTACGGATCGAGCCAATCTAGAGCAGTCTAATTTACTCGCTAGAAATAATTTGCTTTTGCTGTGCCCCCGGCTCTGCCCCTGCCCTGCCACTGCCTCTGCTATGGCTACGGCTACTGCTGGGTCCGTCCGTCCGAGCGTTTAAGCGAAGGTGCAAATTAAATCAACATGCATATCCGTTTGACACCATTTCGCAAATAGCCCCAGAATAAGTGAGTGCAGAGGTGGGGAGATATAGTTAGGGGCGGGACTCTGGGGCTTAGGGCTACGTAGAGCTCCAGTAAATGGCGCGCATATTGCAAATGACCAAAAACGCAAAGAAAAAAAATCAGCAGCAACAGCAAAATTTTGTAACATAAATTTGGGTCCCCAAAGCATGTGTGTGTATGCCGCTCGCTAACCTTGTTAAAAAGTGGAGCGCAGATATATGGCCAACACGGGGCTGGGTTTTCAGGTGGGCCACAGAAATATTTTCGGCGCGCAGTGCAACAATAACAAAATATAAGCGAAAATATTTTCACTCGAATATCACAATTTAAAGTGCTCCATGTGGCCAACAAAAAGGAAAAAAACGCTTGATGGGGATTCCCCGACAAGCAAACAGCATTAGCTGGCATGATAAAAAGAGAAGAAGAAGAAGCGAGAGGAAGGAAATAGCATAAAGCAGAAAATACTCGAGTGGAAGCAATAAGTTCTTTGGCTTATTGTAAATGCAGCTGAGCAGATGGAAACTTGGCTAACACACATACATTATCTGGCATATGTATATATATATATATATATATATGTGAATCTAGCATTAAATGCAATGCAATGAAATTTTACATGGAAATAAAATTGAAAATTAGATTAGACATTACGAATAGAATGGAGCTAGCAAAGCGATGGCAATTGAGCAAAATGAAAAGTGATTAAAGTGAACTGGAGTGATGAAAAGTTAAGTATTTAGAGGTTGGAATCTACAAGAAAAGCAAAGTAATGCAGAGTATATATATTATAGGAGAATATATAAACTATATACATATATATAGGCAAACCCGAATTTTTAATGCTTAAAAAAATACGTAAAGATCATAAATTTTCAATCAAATTTATCTAGTCTATTTTAACAGAAATGAAATATGTTTTTAAATATTTATAAATCACATAGCTCAATAAATTCCTGTATGTGAAATACTTAAATTTTTATTGCCAAAGCAATTTTATTTTATATTTTTATAGGTTTTTTATTAAAATTTTCAAATATCTTTATAATCCGATAGATTATATAGCCAACGATATTCGCTTGTTGCCGTCTTCCACTTAATTTATTTTCAAAAGTTCGAATCCGAAACAATTCATTGCCCAACTACTTGACCTAAGCGCAAAGCACAAAAGAAATATATTAATAGCTGTATAAAAATAAAATTAAATAAAAACAAAAAAAAAAAAAAAGAGAGAAAAAACAAAAAATAAATTACTAATGGCAAATGCGAGACAAATAACTGAAACTAAAAGAAAATTCGTTTTTTTGTCTGTCAACTGAAACAAATTCCAGACAAAATAAATAAAAATAAGTTTTTGATGTATGTAAAATAAGTAAAATTATAGTATATATAGACATATACAAGCTGAGGAAATATTTGGCACACAAAGTTTAATTGTTTGTGCTGCTATAGAAATAGTTAATGCCACATAATCCCAAGCCAAATCTGAATTACAATAGCAGAGCGCAAGAGAGAGAGAGAGAGACACATAGATTTTAGAGATATAGAGTGAGAGAATATAGTGCATTTGGCGTTGTCTGACAGACGGTTAAATAAAAGATTTTTTTTAATTAAAAATATTTCACCTGCGAAAAGCGACGACACAATTTTCCTCTTTGCGCTCACATAAATAAATGCAGCCACGCACACCAACAACAACAACAACAAAAACAACAATAACAGCAGCAGCAAAAAACAACAACAACAATAAAAAAGAGCAGCGCGACAAAAATGAGAATGAGCCAGCTGGACGAATGAAACCACAGGGGAGCGAAGGTGGGGGCAGGTAGACATATCCATAGCCATAGCCATAGCCATGGCCAAGCAGTAGGTGTTGCCACTTGTCAGTGGGTCAAATGAAAATGAGCCGTGGGCGTGAATATAAATAAATGAGCAAGTAGCGGCCGGGAAAGGAGAGAAAAAGGGCGCTAGGCAATAATTAAACCGATACGCAAACAATTGAACGCTAGATGGCGCTGCAGGTGCTCGGCAAGCACAGCGAAAGGGCAAGCGGGCGCAAATTAGTGTGAGCGAGCGAAAGGATAGAGAGAGACAGAGAGATAGAACAGGCGTGGTTTAATGAAAAGCTCACAGAAATTAACTCATGGCTTTAAAATAACATTCGTTAAGCATATGAAAACAACAACAACGGCAACTTAAATGATGGACACAGCTTAAAGCAAGTGACAATGACAGCACCAAAAGGAATACAGCGATAACAACAACAACGAGAAGAACAACAGCAATAACAATGACGGCACACGCTGTGTGTATGTGTGTGTGTGTGGCCGTAATTGTGGTTGTATGTGTGTGTGGTGGGTGGGTGTGTGCGTGTGTCTGTCTGTCTGTCTGTTGGGATCCTAACACGTTCTACTCAATTTTGAGGGAAAGATGACCAAAACGGCTGCGAAATTGTATGCCAACAGTTGTGGAACAGTTGACTTTTAGGGATGGCGTGGGCATAAATGAACACATCGGCTACGTAAATACATTATCTGTGTCCGCAATGAACGGCAGATGTGGATAGTGGAAGAAGGGGAAGGAGGGGAAGAGCAGCCGGCCGAAATCAGCAACTGTAGCAATGGCAAATTTTTGAGTCATTGTTGTTGTTGCTGCTGTTGGCGTTGCCTAATATGAGCTGGGTGCGTGAGAGGGAGATAGCAAGTGATTCGTATATGTGTAAAAGGCAAGCAAAAGGGACTCCATGAGTGTGAGGAGGCAGAGTAGAGCGAGAGTGCGAAGCGCCATAAGCAAAAGGCATGTCAAGGCTTGCTTAGTAGAGGGAGCGAGAGAGGCAGAGAGTGGAAGGAAGACTCGCCGCGTGTAAAAGGCAAGAAAGTGTGATTAATCTCTTAATGATAGGGTATCTTAAAGGGGTATGTACAATCGGCTCGTTAACATGTAAGCGATTAGCATATAAAGCATGTTAATTAATTCATTACTCGTGGCAGCAGTTCTCGATTTACCTTCTGCCAAATGATTTGATAAATAGTAGTAGAAATTTAATAATAATTTGCATCGCCCACTCAGTGTGAAATAGCAAAATAAAATTGTTTATTCAGCAATAAACATAAATATAAATTGAGTGAAAATTATCTATGGTTGTATTCACTGCTTTGCCCCCAAGGGGCTCTGCAATCTATTTTATCTCTTCTATAAACAAATCTATTTCAATGAACTAAGGAGAATGCTTTAAATCTGTTATGACAGGCATTTATTGCATTTAATATGCTATGGCAATAACTTATAACTCGTAATTACAGACATCTTGATAAGCCTTGGAATCTTGACTGCTCGTGTGGCAGCTGGACGAAGGTCGATTGAAAGCAAGGATATTGTGATACAATTTCCATTTATGTGTGCAGCTTGCTGCATGTTTGTTGTCTATCAATACAAAAGGGGCGCACATGCTCCTGCCACAACTTGTGGCAAGCAGCAACAGCCGGCAGCTGCAGCAACTATCGATTGCCGAAAATATTCAAGGCAAGTCAATCTCGTATATACGGGCGTATGCGTGTTTCCAGTTGGTCAGCCAAAAGGCAGCTTCCTTGTTATGTGCTCTACCACCCCCGCCCACATTCTGTGTGCGTGTGGGTGACATGCCAGTGCGTGCGTTGGCTTCTTAAGTTATGAATATTACTGCTGCTTGAGCTGTGGATTTATGCAACAGCCAAATAACGTAGGCAAATAACTTATGAAATGAAGACATTAAGATAACACATAAAAAAGCGGCCAACAACCAAAGCGAAGCCGAAAGCGAAAGCGAAAGAAATGTCAGAAAAACTCTTCAAGCTTAATTCAAACTAAGTGGCCTCAACATCAAGGCAAGTGACGGTGACGGCGCCCAGGATGACCTGCTCTAGGGCACGAACGGATGGACGGACGGACGGACGAACGGACGGCAGGGAGGCGCTGAGCTGAATGCCTCTCGACAGGCGCAATGTGCAACATGAGTCCAACATCAGCAACAGCAACTGCTACAGCTACAACAAGAACAATAGGAAGTGGGCACAGCCACAACTAACGGTGAAAAAAAACATACAAAATATCCTGAGGCGTCGCTGCCGCAGCTTTAGATCAGATCTTCAGCGAAAGACCCTCTAATGAGTGCCCTTATAGCTGAGACACAGTGGAAACAGCGAATTGGAAGCGAAACAAACAATATCAATTTTATAATTTAAATAACTAATTCAATAAAGTTGGCTATATTCGATTGATCTGAAAAGAATTGCTACGAACACCAGAACTCTAAATGATATAGGATTAAAGTATGAACTCTTAGCAAGAAATATTAAATGTAATTATATTTTCTTCCAACTGTCTGACTTCTTGTATCTCCTGCTCCTATTCTGTTCCAGCTCTATTAAAAGCTTCTCCCTAATTCCATTTCCCCTTGCCTTTCATTTTAACGTTCCTCCTTATCAATTATATGGCTCTTTCACAACAAATTTAGCTCTGTATCTAGCTTTAGATCTACTTTAACTCACGTAATAATTTTATCCGTAATTTTTGCATTCTCCCATTTTACAGTTCATTTTCATTACAACTTAATATCAAAACCTTGCTTAGCCAGTGGAACGGTGGATGGGTTGTCGGTGGGTTAGCTTTGGCCAGCTCTTGGTGGCTTACAAGTGTTGCATGCCACTCAGCCTCTCCGCCTCTCGAGGACAGCGAATTATGTGCTTGCATTGAGTGCATTAGCACCCGTCTAGCATAAGGATGGGAAGCGCAATGAGAATGCAAATGAGAGCAGGAGGAAGCACGAAGCTGATGTGTTTGGCAAGCAAGTAGGAGGTGGGAAGTGGGGCTAAGGATGTTAGTTTTAAGCGTTGGCCCGAGAGGCGACGACGCTGGCGAGGCCAAACGTAGGTCTATTGTTATTGTTGCCTTTCTTACGAGCAGAAGCAGAAGCAGTAGTAAAAGCATAAGCAGCAGAAGGAGCAGGAGCTGGCAGAATTGGACCTGGCCCAGGGGTCTCTGTGGCAGCGAGGAGTCCAAAAACTGTGCCACAGCAATGCAGGGCAACGTAAATTATAGTTCATTGTTGTTGTTTGTTACTCAGGTTGCTGTTGTTGCTGTTGCTGCCTGCTGTGCGCCCCAAAAAATGAAATCAAAATCAAATAAAAGCGAGCGCACGTGAGTCAAGCTGAGTTGGAACCCGCAAAGGGAGCTGCCACAGCTCGCAGTAGCTGTAGCTGTGGAAGTAGCTCTGGCTGATGGCTGATGGTTGGCCATGCAAATTAAATGCGAGTGCTGATTGTCCGCCACGTTTCGCTCCTCCCTGCACGTCTCCTGTGCCACATCCATTTGCCACACTGCAACAACAACAGAAGAAAAAGGGTCACAGGTGTTTTTTGTGCCAATTTCGAGTTTGTTTTGCGTTTAACGGGCAAACTTCAACGTGCTGGCAACAGTCCACACAATGCGGCAAAGGCAAAAAAAAGTGCACGCGCCAAGGGAGTCTGCCACATGCGGCATACACAAACGAGACTCAAACGAGTCCCCAGAGATATAGCTGACTTTTAATGAGTTGAGCTCCAGATATCAATCAAATGGGGAAACGGTAGTTGTTCACATGCTAGAAAGAGGAGTAAAAAAAACATGCTCATTTAGCATGCGATGGAAGCTGTGGACTCTAATGAGAATCGCATAGAGGCCCTATATAATTTAATTCTAATGACACACGTATATCTGCAGCAGCAGAACAACAAAAACTTGTTTAGCCAAATTCCAATAGAGAGAGAGAGAGAGAGAGAGAGAGAGAACAAGGAATTCGATATGTTTGAGAAGCGCATAGAAGGACAGTTTCATTGAAAGGGCAAAACAGTTAGGCAGTCAGCGCTTACAAATTACTTATTGAACATTCCAACACAGCAAAGTGAGACTCCTGTGAAGCCTACTTGAATACCATGAAAATCAAATAGAAGGACATAGAAAGAAGTTGAGTGAAATTCAAGAGACAAATGTTGAGCAGCAAGAAAAAAATATTCAATTACAATTTATTTTACAATAGACAACGACGGAGACCTGCCTGAATTCGTGAGAAGCACATAGAGGAGCATTAAGTTTTAAATTAATTTAAAAAACTTCAGCTTTAATTTGTATAGCACTCTATTAGATTAAATTAAAGCGCTGCTCTTGCATACCTGAGAAGCACATAGAAGAGCGTTATTTATGAAAAAGTTTATGCAAGTTTTGTGAAGCTTAGAACTAAAACCCTATACTAGTGTTTTATTCAAATGTAGAACATAAACATGTTTATCTACTTTTCAGTTTATTTATATTTATATATATTTTTTTTTTTCATGAAAACTTTTACGAGCAGATTATATCCGAGCAGAAAAATATTAGCTAGGACAACTGAATGTAAATTTTATTTACATTTGTGAAGTTTATGTAGTGCTGCCAGCAGCTACGCTTATAACTAATCCCTACTCACACACACACACACGCACACGCAGAGCGGCAGACAAGACGCACACACACTCTTGACAGTTTATTTAAGGACTTATACAGGTATCCCCAATGAGAGGGCATAGCAAATGAGTGAGTCAGTGCGCAGCAGGGGAAGTTCTTTAACAGGGCTTTGCAGCCGTGTTCATTTAAAAATGCTCTTTGCAACGTGCAACATGAGGCGACGCGATGCGGTGTGGCAACGTTGCTAACGTCGCATCAGCGCTCATCTTCAACTTAAATGAACTCGACATGCCTCAACGCCTGCTGCTCCTGCTTCTGCTGCTGCTGTTGCCAAAACTTCGTTTTGTTGGCTATTGAACCACTTCAGCTGCCAAGGACATGAAGGCGACGCACTCGCAGGGCTAACACACTGACATTATTCATACACTTCAGCGCATCCAGCAAAGCAATAACGAAATAAAAAGGCCAAACACAAATATAAAGCGAAATGTGTCTAGTTTGTCAGTTTGAGCGATAGTTGATAGCTTTTCCATTAGCACAATTGCCTCGACTGTTGCTTCGGCTACTCCTTTTCTCTCTCTCTCTCTCTCCCTCTTCACCGCCTTTGTCGCTCGGCTGTGTCTGCACTGCTGCCAGCATCAATTTATCTTGCTTACTCTTCTGACCAACGAAACTTTATCATGCAATTGGATTTTGGCCTTACGCATTTTAGCCAGTTAACCCGAGCTACCAACTTCGAGTATTTTAAATAAAGCTACATATAGCAAATGCAATTAAAGTGCTATGCTATAGGGCGAATAGAATCGTAACTATAATATATTATTATATGTTATTGTCATGATTATCCTCATCGTATTGCTTTTATATTGATGTGAGTTCACTATAAATATCTTCATTATCCTCATTTTTATTATCTTTCTTTCTATGAAGCAATAAAAATTTATTTTAATAAATTATTTTCATTATATTATATATATACTCATCATTTGGCATAATCAACCATCAACCATCAACCATTATGATTATCATTTAGAATTATTTATTTTATTTACTTAGTTCCATCATTATCTTCTTATTCGTAATAATGAATATAAGCAATAATTAGGATATCATATATCATATAAAAGTAATCATAATAATTACCATGTTCATTATAATGAAGATATTAATAATATAATAATAAAAAGAATAATAATAATAAATTCTAATAAAATTTATAATATTATAAATTTTCGTAGAATGTATTATTATTATTATTCTTATTATTATTATTATATTATTATTATCTTCATTATAATGAACATGGTAATTATTAGTTAATTAGTTAATTATAGTTAATTTTATAATCATTATAATTATTATTTAATTCTTATATACCCTCCATTTCCCCGTAGCCTAGTTCCATTCCATTAGTATTGCGAAGAAGGCAAACATTCTCTAAAATTCCACTCATTCCACTCTTGCATTTTGAGTGGACTTTTGACACCTATATAAGGTCGAGTCAGCATCAGGGGCATTTTCAGTCGTGTATCTGACCTGCTGCTGCTTGGACATCCTGTACTTCTTTTCTGGATTCTTTTTTTTTTAAGAAATATTATATTATTAACATTAAGATTATTAGTAATATTATATTTAACAATAAGAATTGTATAAGTGGGACAACCCCACCTGATTTATGCTTCTCACTTTGTATGTAGTTCATAGCCTTTCAAATATGGCAGCAACTGCCTATTCCATATATTATTATTTCCTGTTTACCTTTATTGTGCTGAGAGTCTACAACCAATTGGCTCCTGTGGTCAATGGGTACAATTGCGAAATATGCTAGAGAGAACTTATTTTTAAGCCTCCTTTGGGAGTAATCAATTGCGTGTCTTACTTTTTATGATTTGTGGCTTAACCTGGATTTTTTCTCTAACTCTCTTTCTCTTTCTGTTTTTCTTTTGCAGGCAACTGTAAAAGTTTGAAAAGTTGTTGAAGTACGGGAAAACCGAAGGCAGAGGTGCTGAGAAGTGAAATTGCAAGGTGCCAACAGTTGTGGACGCGCTGCTGCCATGAGAGCTGCCTCGGCTGCCTCGGCGTTGCAGCAACATCGACAACTCCAATCATCAGAATAATAACAATAATATTGTTTTTAATAATAATAGATGCAACAGAAGCAGCAGCAGCAGCAGCATCAGTGGCAGAGGCAGTGGCAGCAACAACAGCTGCTCCAATGATAACACACAAAATACATAACCACATGCAACACTCTACAAACGAGAATTAAACTCAAAAATGCAAATTACAATTTACATGCATGCGACGCAGAAGACGAACAACAACAACAAACACAGCAACAAGAGCGGCAGCTACAACAACCCTTGGCCAAAGTTGCCAAGCGTGTGAATAACTCACTAACACTACTATATTCTACAACATATCAACATCAGCTCAGCAGCAGCAGGCGACGTCAAGATGATCAAAGGCATTTTGATACAGCGCAAAAGCCAGGAGGATGCCAGCTACACAAAGCAGCTCAAGATGGAGCACGCCGACCTGGTGGCCGAGATGCAAACGGTGGAGAGCTTGCCCACGCACGAGAGACTCCAACTGGCCAGACTGTAAGTTCATAAAGAACCAATAGAAACTCTGATTAAATTAAATACAAAAATTCACACTGTGAAGCTTCAAAATATAGAGACCTATCGAAATAGAAAATATATTTAAAAAAAATATATAAATATAAAATACAGAAATATAAATATATAGATATATATATATTAGTTCCGGAAAATTTCAAAATTAAACGAAAATTTAATTTAAAAAAATATAATAGTTAATAAAAAGGCAGGTAAATGCAGAGAAAAAAATAAAAATAAATGTATATAAAAAATATTAAAAATATAAACAAATTTTTTAAAACTAAAAAAAAAACAGAAAAAAATTAATAAAAAAATATATAAATAAAAGAACAAATTTAAAATATCGAATTATTTTATATTTATTTTATATATTATATTTTATTTTTACAATTATGCAAAATAATATATAAATGTATAAAAAATTATATTTTTTATGTTTATATATAAAATTTTAAAATATATAAATTAAAAATTAAAACAACCAAATCCTTAAATAAAATTAAAAAATTAAAAAAAAAAATGTAAATAAAATAATAAAATATAAAATAAAATAAAAACAAATAAAAATAAAAAAAAAAATAAATAAAATAAAAGCGAAATCACAAAAATTATTTAATAATACAGATAAAATAAACATGAACAATAAATAAATAAATATAATATAACAATAATAAATATATATATTAATCAACAGCATTCGATCTGGTCTATTCAGTCATCAACTTCTTGCACCGCTCGATAAGCAGTTAAGAGCTTTATAATTAAACCTTTGTATACAAAAGAAATATGAAGTTTTCCCTTTCGTTGCGCTGTTGAATGAATGAATCGGCTATGACCGAATCTCAACTAAGTAGAGTACTTATAATATATATACCATTTAGTGCGGAAGATTGCAGAACTGATTCATTAAATACCAGAAAATTTACTTCGTAATTTACTGCACCTAAAAGTTACATAGCAATTAAATGATTAATAGAGGCAGAGGAAGTTTTACATTTTATGGAGAATACTTTTACAATACCCGAAATAGAAAAGTCTAAATAATTTTGCCATAGCAGCGAAGTTCAGTAACCGAAGTTGAATCTGTTATGTAATAAACTGAACTTAAACTAAGTTTGCTAATTGAACGTTTTAAACTGTTTTCTATTTGCGAAGAGGAAGCATGTGAAGTTCGAAATTGCTATCAAGAACGTTTAATGATCTCGCCATTTGGCCAAAGGCAAAAGCATCAAGTCACGCTCGTTCGATGTAGTTAAAATCTGTTTAGGACAAATCTCACACTATTTGAACTTTGACTGCGGGCGGTGCAAGAGCAATGCGAACTTCCAAGTAAGAAAGGAAAAGTTATAGACCAAGTTTTGATTGGTTCTAGAGTGAGAGGGAGAGAGGAAGGGAGATGTCTGTAGTTGTAATCCCATTAGAGCAAATAAATATGAAACCAATTAAACATTTATAAATCCACTTAAGCATAGCCCATAAAAATAGTTTGCAGACTAATGCAGCTTCCATTTTGTCTCACATCTGCAGGAGGCGCGCTCAGCAGCTGAAGCTGGCCAGGCAGAAGGAGAAGGAGTGGCTCAAGCTGCAGCGAACCAAGGGCCAGACGGGCAGCGGAGGCAGCAACAACGGCGGCGCAGTCCTGAACGGCGGCTCGGGCGATACCACACATCATTTTCGGCATGCCAATGGCTCGGGCACGGTCAGTGGCAGGAGGCACATATCGTTCGAGAATAGCGTGGTGCTATTGGAGGCGGCGTCAAGGAACGACATGCCCGAGGTGGCGGCATTGCTGCAGAATGGCATCACACCAGATGCGGCCAACGAGGATGGCTTGACGGCGCTGCATCAGTGCTGCATCGATAATAACGTGGACATGCTGCGGCTGCTGCTCGACTATGGCGCCAATGTGGATGCGCAGGACAGTGATAAATGGACGCCGCTACATGCGGCGGCCACCTGCGGCCACTTGGAGCTGGTGCGCATACTCATACGGCACAATGCCAATCTGTTGGCGGTCAACACGGATGGCAATATGCCGTATGATCTGTGCGACGATGAGAACACGCTCGACTTCATCGAGGGCGAAATGGCGCAACGGGGCGTCACCCAGGAGCTCATCGATGAGACGCGCTCCTCCACGGAGCGTCTCATGCTCAAGGATCTAATGGAGCTGGCGCGCACCGGCGGTGATCTCGAGGAGCCAGACTACCAAGGCGCCACGCCGGTGAGTGAGATAAGGCAACTTTAAGTGCAAGTAAAGCTGACAATCCCTCTTTCTCTCTCTCTCTCTCTCTCCCTGTCTCCCTTGCAGCTGCACATAGCTTCTGCCAATGGCTATGTGCGCGTCGTGGAGTTTTTGCTGGAGCAGCACGTCAACGTGGATGCCATGGACAAGGATCTGTGGACACCTGTGCACGCAGCAGCGTGTTGGGGACATGTAAGTGGAGTGCCCATGGAATATGGAATTTGTATCTGTTTTTAACCTGCTCCTCATTATCCTCACAGCTGGAAGTTCTGGAGATGCTGGCGCAATGTGGTGCTGATTTGAATGTGCGCAACAAAGATGATGAGACACCTTCAGGTAAACTGAGAGACCTCTCCCCAATTATATATATATTTACTATGTCAATTAACTCTTTTAGATATCTGCGAGGATCCAGAGATTCGTGAACGCATCGAGCAGCTGAAGACGGAACAGGAGAGCAAACGACTGGCGGAGGCGCAACGAAGGCGCGTTCGGCGCTCGCAGAGCAACAATACCAGGTAGACTTTAGCTACATTTATATATATATATAATATCTATGTATAAAATCTCTCGCTCTCTCTCTCTGCTCAGAGCCCAATCGGTGCGTCGCACCAGCCTGCGAGACAAAACGCTTACAACCAAAAAGGATGCTGTGGAGGAGGCTCGCCTGCGGCTGCAGGCACAGGAGGCGACCGATTCCGGCTCCACGGCGGCCACGGCTACCGCTGATCTGCCCAACGGCTATGGCTATCACACGACCAATAACAACAACAACAACAACAATAACATCAATAGCGCTGAGAAACGGCCCTCGACCGCCAGTCTGTCGCACTCCAAGTCCGCGGATGCCGTGGACAACATAACGCTCACAACGACACATTCCTATCTGCCGCGTCGTCCGCCCGACGGACGCGAGAACGACGAGCAGTTGCTCAAGGCGGGCGATCCGGGCGCCAGCGGCGGCGGAGAACTGCAGCGTGCCACCTCCGCCGCAGCGGTCATACTAACGGACCAGGGCACGGCAGCCAGTGCTGAGGCGCTGCAGATTCAGTCATCAAAGGCGGCAAACAATGGCAAGATCAACGTGCAGGTCACTGTGCTAGTGGGTGAGTAATTTGGACATTAGCTATATAAATATACATACACACACACATACAACACCTGCACACTCACACACACATACAGTCACAGCTTGCTCCAATCAAGCAACGCCGTTAAATGCTTCTCCCCTGTGTCAAATGTCGCTGTCTAATGTTTGTTTAACGACTCTACTTAAACGCAAGTCAAGGCAAAAATCAAGCCAACAGTTAGGCTAACACGACTACGGCATACTCTACAAAATCTATATATTGTAGAAGAGTAACTAACTAAATAACTAAATGTATCATTTAGCTTTACAGGGTATTAGTGAATTGGTAATGGCTTGCAAAAAAAAGAAATCATATTGTTTAAATACTACTCTACAGGGTATTAGCGTAGTGGTAATGCTTGCAAGAAAATTCATGCAGCTCTATTTCTATAGTCTATCATAATTATTGTACTTTCATAATCAGCACATTACACAGCTTGAGCTACTACTCTCTAATACAAGTGTAGGGTATACACAATTCGCTCTGAAAGCATTCGCTTTATATAGAAAAGAAAATTAAGAAAAGTTAAATAACATTGCTTGTGATTTTATGTTTTTTTTTTTTTTGTTTTTGTGTTCGACTCGTTGCGCTCGTTTTGTGTCGTCTGCCTGCCTGCATCATCATCAACAAATCAACCAACCAACCAAAAACACCACCCAAACCACCCACAACACAACCCAAACTCATGTAGACACAAACAGCACGCATCATCAGCAAGAACAGCATAGCCAGCAACATCCGCAGCAACATGTGCAGCAACATCTGCAGCAGCATCAACAGCATCAGCAGCAGTTGCAGCAACATGCGCTACTGTTGCAGCAACATCAGCAACAGCAACATTGCCAGCAGCATGCTTCTCAGCAATATGTTGCGATGGATGCGGGTGCCGTTACTTTGTCAAATTTGAAAAAGCAACGTTCGCTGTCGCGCACCGCCAATGTGCTTAATAATTTCGAGCTTTCATCCACAAGTGCAGGCGCTAGTGCAACCAATGCAAGCACTGCAACATCAATAGCAACAACAACTAATGGTTCCGTTTTAGGAGCCGCCACAACGGTTAATCACAACAACAACAACAACAACACAAGCAGCGCCAACAATAACAACAACATGGCCGCCGGGCCGATCGCTACGCAGCCACTGGGATTGGGCGCAATGAGTCCCAGCTTATTGGACTTTGAGTCTGCTGCGCCAGTGGCCACATCTGGCAACGCCAATTCGGTTAACAAGTTCTGTGGCAACACTGGCGACGTGGTCAGCGACAGCACGAGCTCCAGTCGCAAATGCTGTGTGCTAATGTAGGAGGTCAATGCAGCAGCGGATAACAGGGTATTATTACAATGAATTGCCAGCCGGTTAAGCTTACCAACAAAAAGTAGAATGGAAGAATGTGTGTTTTTTGTATGTATGCATGTGTGTGTGCGAATGGGGGCGGGAAAAGAGAGAAAAATCAAAAAAACAATTAGCAATTTTGAAATGCCTGGCGAAAAGTGTCTTTTATTAGCATTTTAGTAGACAAAAACAAAAACAAAAGAAAACAAAATAAAAACAGTTCAAAACATTAAAATTGTAAATGGAAGCAGGGTGTTCAATTCTATGAGCTCCATATTTAACTAAACTGAAAACAAGAAAACGACTCAAAGTCGTGGCATTTTCCTAAGCCAGCAAATATACGATATATGTAAAGTATATATATATATATATATATACACGATTTGAGTTCAGAAAATTGATAAAGCGAAAAAAAAAAACAAAAGTAATTGAACCGAAATTGAAAGTAAATCCAAAACTTGATGTTAAGTAGTTTTTAATGTTAAGAACTCTTGTTTTCTTTTTTAGTTGTTTAACTTTTGCTTAAAAAATAAAGAGAAATAAATGGCAAGGCAAAGTATTATTCAAAAGTATAAAAACAATATACATATAAATATATAAATAAACATAATAACAAAACATATACTATTAGCGCAATTGTAGCTACATGAAATGGAAATAAAAAATAACAATAATAATAAAAAAGCAATAGACAAATTGCTAACAAGCAATTTAACAATAAACAATTCAACATTTCATATATTATATTATATAAATGTGTGTACATTATACATCTAAATGTCAAACAAATTCAACTTCCAATTGAAAATAATTATAATAATAATAAAAGATTTGTTTATATAAATATAAATTTATAAATTGTTTGAACTAAATTAAGTGTAAGCAAAATTTTCTTTGCGCTGCGTGATTTGAACTTTAGTTTATTGTCAAATTGTATTATTTAAATAAATAATGTATACAATTGATATATATATATATATATATATATATATATATATATATATATATATATATATATATATATATATGAGTGTATTGATGTATGTATGTAAACGAAATTCCAGTTAATTAAGCAAACGCGCAATTTAGCAATGAGACTTTCTTTGATTAATTTAGTCCAAGGCAAAATTTTGTAAAATAAACAATTGAAAAAAGAAAATAACAAAAAACAAAAACAAACCAAAATATCAAAATAAAAAGATTTGTGTTTTTCTTTTATATTTAGGTGTTTATGATATAACACCAAACTCTCTTTTATTATTCTAAATTTATAATATGTTTTACATATAATTAGTCTAATAGAAGCTTCGCCTTCTTCGCCTGCTCCTCCTGGCGTCTAATCCTCTTGTCCACCACATGACGCAGATGACGATCGGGCTTGACCAGCTCGCTCTCATCCATGGGCTCGATAACTTGACCCTTGCGCGTAATGACCGCTGGACGTGTGAGCATACGGAAAGCTGTTTCAGGCACAAATTCGCGTCCAATGGGCGCACGAATGCTGGCTTCATAATCGGCCAAAGATTTGAATGGAAATGGTATGCTGGAGACGCGATGGGCACGCGCTTGTTTGTTGCTCGCCTCATTTATATAGACATTATCCTTGTTGTCATCACGGCGCTTCTCGGGCTCTGCCAACTTGAGGAGCAGACGCTTTTTGCGTTTTTCCAATACCTTTTGGGATACGCCATTGCCTCCCCAACAGCCCCAGCCTGGCATGCCCAACTGCAGTTCGTCGTTCTTTACTTCCGAGTCGTCTTTCTTATCCTTATCAAACTCAGCTACTATATCATCATCCAAAAAGGCTTCGCTAATAAGCATTTGGCGCTCGGCCGCATAATCGGTTTCATTGAATTCGGCTGCATCGTCGTCTGCCAAAGCCTCGTTCATCACATCCGAGGCTCGCATTTTTTGCTTCCAAGTTATGGAGAAAACCTTCTCAGGATCAATATTTACCACTTCAACTGTTGATTTGTTTTCTTCTTTCGATATTGGCAAGTTGTTAAAAGCTTTTGCCGCCTCTATAGATTTTACAGTTTCGTTAGATGCCACTTCATCTTGATTGAGTGGCTCATCGATTTCCACACGTTGCTTAGTCTTCTTGAATGTTAAATCATTTAAATTTTTCAGTGCATCAACTTTCATCTTCGGCTTCTTCGATTTTTTTGGCAGTCCTTTCAATATTTCTTCACACTTTTTTAGCTTATCTATCTTTTCGTCTATCTGATTGTAAAAATTATACCGTTCCTCCCTGGACATTTCATTTATTGTTTTAGTTTTAGTTTTAGTTTTAGCTGTAGCTTCATCAACTGCCTCACATTCCTCAATTTCCTCAACTTGCCAACCATTTTCTATAAAAACCCTGGGTGTTTTCTTCTTTGTCGACTCCTTTATGGTTTCCAATTCATCACTGTAATCATCTAGTAGCTTTTCATTTTGATTACGCTCTGTCCAATACTTGCGCCAGCTGACCTCTCCTTCCTTAACTTTGGGTTTATCATTTTCTGTTAGTTTTGTTGTCATCCATGGATTGAAAAAATTGTATGACTCTTCGACATTTGTTTCTATTTTGACTGGTGTCTGTTCTTCATCCTCGCTATCTACATCCACTTTCTTTTCAGTCAACTGGCGACTCATAGCCAATTGTTCGGCAAGATCTTTGCGCACGTCCTTATTGTATTTGGCGCGCATCTGTAGATTCTTGGCCCAAGTTCCTGTATTTTTGTGCCGCAAACTTGCGCGTTCCAGCAACCGATTCTTCTCCAAAGCGTTTAGTTTCTCCAGGGCAGCCTCCGGATTGGTCTTCTTCAGTATCTCAAATTGCTTTATTTCCTGTAATACCTTTTGGCGCTTCAGCAGCTTATGATATTTCTTGGATTTTATCTTATTTTGCATGCGAGCCTTAGCCGACTTCTGAGACTCGCGCATCCTTAAATACGCCAGCTCACGACGTCGTGCGTGGAGTTCATCACGAGTTACTTTCTGGGCCAACAAATTCTCTTCCACTTGTGCCAATTTCTGCTCATCAGTGTTGTCTCCGATCTGTGCCTTGCGTAAGTCTTTTAGCTTTTCAATGCTCGCTTGCAGCTCTTTGCCTAGCTCGGATTTAACGCTTGTCTTAATGGCTTTTGCATGGGCCGCTGTATTCACGTAAACCGTTTCCGATGGTATTGGAAATATCTGTAGAAAAACGTATTTCCTTAGTTTTGTACCATAATTATATTATGACTCACTTGAGTTTCGGCAGAGCGCTGTTTAGCCACGACAGCATCCCAGCGTGCAAGTTTCTTCTTAACACCTTCGTACCCAATTGTTCGCTTGATGCGATCAGCAACCGGCTTCTCCAGTGGCTTCTGAAGGACCTTTTTGGTGCTGTGCACATTTTTCAGCTTCTTGCCAGTTTCAATGTGCTTGGAAGTGCGCAAGATTTGAACCAAATCGTTCACACCCACCGCCTTAGATGCGTGCTCTGTTGTCTTGGCACTCTTGAACAACTGAAACTCATTCTGTTCTGGCTGGCGTTCATCGCGTGTAGATTTGCGAATATGCTGCACATTGCCTAGGTTACTAACGGCCTGCAGAAGCTTTTTATGTGCAATTGGATCATACTGTTCTTCATTATCACTCATATTGGAAAAGGACGGAAAAATTATAAATTGAAAACAAATTATATTTAAACCGGACTATTTTATGAACACGCGGTGACAGAAACAGCTGTTTGTCATCAAGAATACGTATTCACAATAGCAAACTATCGATATTGTGCTATTCAAATAATATTGACATATTTCGCATAGTTATTCTGATAATTTATATAAACCCAATTCTTTTGTTTTATTGATGTCCGTTCTGTAGCATAGATTTTTAATAATATCCCATTTTTAGTTTCATATATCAGAATATCTTGCACATTAATAGCGATAATATCACTAACTCGATATCTCAAAATATTGTATATCAAAGTTGAATTGCAAGAGATCGATTACCGGCACGATAACGGCTTACATACAGACGCGAAATTGTAAATTCGGGCGCATCGTTCCATGGCCGATACAAAATCCGGCCGTAATGCGAGCACCAGCGCTGCAACTCCACTTCTGGCGCAGAGCCCCGAGAACCTGGAGTGCAAGAACTTTCAGGAATATTTACGCACCCGCCAGACACCTGAAACATTAGAGAAGCTCTACAGCTATCCACCCATTTGCCTAGCTGTCTTCCGTGAATTGCCCGAAATTGCAAGACAATTTGTGATTCGTATACTGTTCGTAGACCAACCCGTACCACAGGCTGTCGTCAGTTCATGGGGTGCCCAACGTGTGGCCAAGTAAGTAATGAACACAATCGTTGTTCACAACCAATTCAGAATTTGCCCTCCTTGGCAGGGAACAACTGGAGGCAACCAACTGCTTGTCTGCCTTATCGGTTTGGCGTGTGACAGCCATACCAGGTGGACTAGCTGCCTGGGAGCTATCACCCACATTTAAGAAGAGCGTGCGCCAAGTTTTGTTGGGTGGAGGAAAGCCCTGGGCAATTACCAATTCGCTCGAAAGGGACTCCAAGCCACGGGATGTTGCATTCCTTGACACATATGCCATGTCTCGGTGGCGTTGTGTGCTGCATTACATGGTGGGTACAGGCAATCGAAATAACACCGAAACTGAGGCCATCAGTCCAGATGCCGTACGCATTCTACTCCATGCAAATCTTATGAAGCGCGATGAGCGAGATGGCATTACCATCACACGTCAAGGATTTCAGTTCTTGCTACTGGACACACGCGCCCAGGTCTGGCATTTCATGCTGCAGTATTTAGATACGTGCCAGGAACGTGGTCTGGTCTTGGCCGATTGTCTGTCTATGCTCTTTCAATTGAGCTTCTCTACACTGGGGCGCGACTACAGCTCTGAGGGCATGAACAAGCAGATGTTGATGTTTCTCCAGCACCTGCGGGAATTCGGTTTGGTATTTCAAAGGAAGCGCAAAGAACATCGCTTCTATCCCACGCGACTAGCGTTAAATGTAACCAACAAGGAAGCAGCAGAGGCCTCCATTTCGGTAGATGAAGAGCGCATGCAGGAGCGAGGCTACATTGTTGTGGAGACCAACTATCGCGTATATGCCTACACAGACTCCCAGCTGCAGGTCGCTGTGCTGGGCCTTTTCACCGAGCTGCTCTATCGGTTTCCCAATCTCGTCGTGGGCGTGCTCACCCGGGACTCTGTACGTCAAGCGCTCAGAGGTGGCATTACAGCTGAGCAAATAGTCAGCTATTTGGAGCAGTATGCACATCCCAACATGAAATTGGTTGAGTCCGCAATTCAATCAAAATCCTGCCTGCCACCCACCGTCGTGGACCAAATCAAACTGTGGGAAATGGAACGCAATCGTTTCACCTACACTGAGGGCGTTGTCTACAATCAGTTCCTCTCACAGAATGACTTCGTAACGCTGCGCGACTACGCTCAGTCCCTGAATGTGCTGGTCTGGCAAAACGAGCGCACCCGCACCATGGTCGTGCAAAAGAATGGCCACGACGATGTCAAGCGCTATTGGAAGAAGTACTCAAAGAGCGCCGGCTAAAGCCAAACTATTATACTTCGTATTTAAGCAACTCGTTTAGTTTTATAAATAAGCTAAGTGCTCGTATGGAAGCAGTGGCCCTTTGTAACAAGCACAAATCCAAATTGTTATCCAGGACAGCTGCGGACACGTTCAATAATAAAATGGAATACCTCTATCGAAACTTATATACATATAAACATATATATAATTAAGCTGCAGATTTGATTGGGAAAGCTTGAATTTAGCTGGGAATTAAATTCAACATCGACTAATCCACTTTAAACAAATTATATATATGTTTATGTATATAGATGTATGATAATAATAAATTACACTAAATTCATTCAACATTACGGAACATTAAAGCTTGGGAAATGTTAATTTTTTAAATGCAAAGTTGGAACGTTTAATATAAAATCGGACGCTGCGGCATACAGAGATTATAGTAGCTCTTTTTATCCCAAAAGTCCAAGCCCTTCCACCCACACCAGCCCTTAATCTGTATGGTTGCCAGATCATCCGGTCCAGTATAATGGGGATCGAGTATCAAGAACTTCGCCTGACCCGTCTGCACACAGTAATCCACGCCAATTATTGTGTGTGCGAGCACTCCGCCCCCGATCATAACCGGTGTGCCCTGTGTTTGGAAATGCATGGCCAGCTCTGAGGCGATTGTCGAGAGCTCGGCACCAGATGCTACGTGCAATATCTTCGAATCCACATTGAGGAATCCCTGCAAACACATGCTCAGCTCTGTGGAACCAATCCACTGTGACGAGCCCACAAAAGAGGCCGGCTTATCGTTAATTTTATGCAAATATTCCTGTATCTCCAGGTGAGTGGGTATCGGACGTTCAGTGTAGCCCTGCAGCAGAAACCAGGAGCAAATCGTTTGCAACGAACGGTAGGCACAGCCCCAGCCCTTGTCCTGCACCTGCTGTTGCAAATAGTGATAGTAATGATAGTTCCCATTAACTAGGTATTCTTTGCCATCAGTCACGCCACTAGGCCGTACTCCTAGGTGCGTATTAAGCAGCGGCGTCCAGGTCGCCGAATCAACAGCATCTATTTCGTCTTGGAACCGACACTGGTTGGCCCGTCTGAAGTAGGGTCGCGTGGCAGGCAATGCGAACTGACGATGGAGTCGCTTGCGTTTCTCCTGCACACTAGGCTCATCATCGCCCAGTTGCTCCAGATAGGCACAGCTCAAGAAATGCCCGAATTCCTGTGGATAAAAATGATAGGTTCGTGGCGCGAGCAGCTTAACCTCCGACGTTGTCTCCTGCTCGGTAAGTCGCTCTATAAGACATTGCTCAAAGAGTCGCAACGACCGGCAAATGCTCTCTATAAGCACATCGTACAAGCGCAGCAGCTTTGTCTTCTTGCAGAGTATGGCCATTGCTTCCAGTTCCAATGGCACCTCTTGCTTAACGCAATCCTCATTCGTGATGCAAACACTCAATGCTGGGTATGGCAGCGAATCCCCAGCTCCATAATCGCGGGTGCGCGAGCGCAGTACATCAATGTTGATTACATCATAAGCACAGCCAACAGCGCCATAATACTTGGCCAGATCGGGTGCGGCAGCAGCTTTCTTTTTCTTGTCGCCGCTAGCAGCTTCTGTCGGAGTGGGAATCTCAGCGATTAATTGCTCAATGAGTGAGTCGCAGTTGAAGCTTTGGTGCTGTATGCCACTGTTACTGCTGATATAGATCTTTGTTTGTGCCACGTTGAAGACCAGATTGCCATCGGCCACACGCTTCCGGAGCGCGTGCATCTCCTTGGCTATAGCCTCCGGCGTGGGCAATGTGTGCAAGAAGAAACCACACTTTAATCGTGTGAAACAAAAGTCATTGTACAGCTGCGTGGCCTCCACAACTTCAAACGGCACATTCTCCAGTTTACCATGTATAAAAAAGGATGCACGCAATCCCACAAGTGTGCCCAGTTCACATTGAAGCAGTATCGGATTATCCGTTATGTCCACCGATGAGATAATCTCGTTAAGGTGAGCTTCTGTATCAGTGCAGTCGCCAAATTTGACCAAACCACATAAATCCAGTTCGGCTGGGAACTTGTGCTGTATTTGTTCATAGTTCAGTTGACCCACACTTGACTCAACGTTAAAGCTCAATAGCAGCAAAGTGCTCTCTCCATAAAATACGCCGTATAAACAACCACTGCACTGCAGCTTTACGCGCTCCAGTCGCTTCAAAATAGATTAACAAATCACATAGAGATCATGAGCATACATATAAATAGCTTACCTTGAGAAGAAAAGCAGATATTCTCAATTTGGGAAGCATTTTTCAGAAAACTAGGCGTGAATTTATAGTATTTACGTACAAACTGCACAGCTGGCAAGTGTGTCATCGATAAACGTGTTATCGACTGTGAACTGCATAAAAAAACAATTAATCGACAGCAGTGTGACCGTACTGCGGAATATATATGAAGTGATGGCGCTCAACATTGACATTCAATATTCATCTTGAAGCATTTGAATACACACACATATAACATTTATTTAATACAATATATATTGATATCGGCAAAGATTATAGATTTGCAAAAAAGGCTTGAATAATTTTAACCAAGCAAGCGATTTTTTTTTGTTATTTACGCATTTTATCCTTAATTTTTAGTTAGCCGTTACCAGCTCGAGCCGTTTTCTTGGGCATTTCCATTTTCCTTACAAGACTTTAATCCTATCAATGTTATACATTTATATACAAATACAATATTGATAATTGCATGCTGCCGTCATTACATTCCTAGTACATTCGCCTTTTAATTGGAATATTTTGCATGTTTTTTTTTTTACTAATTTACAATTTGTATTACGAATTTTGTAAGTTACGAGATACTACACATTACTATTTTTTTCACAATTTTCTAATATATTTTTCATTAATCTTTTTTTCTAATTGAAATATGTTCTGCACAAAATCGGCATTCGAGCTTGCCAACACAATACACAATCCAATGAATACATTTATCAATTCAATTTTCTGCTAGTTATTGCTCGCTCATCCTATGTTTAGTTCGTTTAGTTTTGTTAATATTTTAAGCTGAACATTTAGATAAGCTAAATATTAAATTTAAAACAAAAACATCCAGTTCTGTGGCGCTACTTCTTTTGCTTGGCAACCGAAGTTGCGTCCGTTGTTGGTGAAGCTACAGATCCTTTGCCTGTTATTGATGTTGTTGTTGTTGTTGCTGACTCCTTGCGGAAATCACTGGCGCTTAATGGCCTAGTCGTTGTAATCGAAGATTTCTTAGATATACTGATTTTACCTAAAGTTTTTAATTAGAAATGAAATCAGTGATACATCAAGTCTATCTTCATTATAGGACAGACTTACCCAGTTCAGCTTTTCTGGCCTTGTCCGGATAATCGGTTTTTGATAATGGCTTTTCTAGTGTCTGGGACGGCGACGATGTCTCGCTCTCTCCATGCTCCTCAATGGCCGGCAAAAATATCTCCGATGCACTGCTACTGTCTTGTGTGCTAGTGGGCGAATCCTTCTCTTCAGCAATGCGCGGCAAGAGCTCACAGCTGTTGCTGCCTAAGGCTTGATTTTCAACTGAGACTGTGGCAGTGCCACCAGCTGATGTTATTGCTATTGCTGAGCTCGTTTGCCTTTGAGATTCCTCAGTGCTGCTAATGCTGCCCAACTGTTGCAGTTGTTGTTGTTGTTGAGGCTGCTGTTGTTGCGGCTGCTGTTGTTGCGGCTGCTGCTGCTGCTGTGGTTGCTGTGCTCCAGGTGCAACAGCTGCGCCTCCAGCCGGTCGCCAAGTGGCCGCCACGACGCGCTGATGCTGATGGTGTTGCGTTTGTTGTTTAATGGGCGGTGAGCAGCAAAGTGGCGAAATTTTCGTCTCAGCGCTGCGTGGATGCAATCGATCCGGTGACAAAGCGCGTCGCAGCAACGGCGAACTGGGCTCAGCGGATTTAGTGCGTGCAAAGCCAGCCTTCTTGGTGGTAGCACTCACGGCCGCCTGCAGCGTAGGCAGTGTGCTGCCAGGACTATACGACTGCGTGGTATTGGATGCGCCAGGCTGATGACCCACTAGAGGAAAGGCCAATGGCGATGGCGAGCGAGTGGGCGACGACGGCAAAGGCGACGGAGACGGTGTTCGTGCTAAAGGCGACAGCGGTATGTGACCCACAGACTTGCGACGATTGGGCAACGCATTGCTGCTCGAAGTGTGAAGAGTCTTTAAGCCGCTGCCAGCGGAGCCACTGGCAGTGGAGCCAGCAGCGCCGCTGGATGCAGCATGTAGCTTGTGCTTAAGACCATGCAGAGTAGAAGGACGCTGATACAGCTGCGGTACAACGCCCGTGGGTGAAACTAAATTGAAAATGATGATTAACGTCAGTTTATAATAGCAGTATTAGATAAGGACTAACCAGGCACATTGCCCACAGAAGTGGCGGTATTGCCCACAACGGCGCCCACATGCGGCAGCAACACAACTGGACTGGCCGGCGGCAAAGGCAGCTGCACACTCAAAGCTGTTACGGGTAGTGCAGCAATAGACTTGGCTCCATTACCATTGCCCCCACTCGAACCGGTGGGCGTGTTGGGGGACGAGGATGAGGGCGAAGTGGACTGCGACGATGAATTAGCCGCCGACTGACAGCAGCTACTGTGATACGACGAGTCCAACGGCGACAGATTGCGCGCAGATGGTGTGGTGGGTGAACTGGTGCCCGCCGAGTACTACGAACAGAATGAATAACATATGGAATTAATAATCTGATTATCTCTCTGGTTATATTTCACTCACCTGTTGCATCTCGGCATTTGCTCGCTTGCTGCTTATGCGCCGGAACAGCGACGTCTTACGCTTCTTGTCGTGCTCGCGCTTCGTTTGCTTCTTCTGGCGATTAACGCCCTTCTTAGCCAATTTGCTCTGCATGAGGTCACGCTTGCGACCACCGCTTTGTATGCTTGTGTGCTCCAGAGGCGTGGCACGCAGTGTAACATGCTCACCGCCACTCAACAATAGCTGCAGCACCTGCGTGTGGAATAGGCCCTGGATGGGCTCGCCGTTGACATGCGTGATGAGATCGGCGGGTCGGAGTCCTGCCTCAAAAGCGGGACTGCCCTCGTCCACGGCCATGACCAAATGGTGCATGGTATAGAAATCTGTGTCGCCATAATAGACGCGTATAGTGTGTACAGTGAAGCCAAAGCCACGTGGTCCGCGTCGTATTATGATGGGTGGTTTAAGATTCGTCACCAGCGGCGAGAGCTCGCGACAAGGCGATGTGTCCCTTGAACTAGCGGTGCTAGAGCCATTGCCGCCACCACCAGCGCTGCCTGGTGACTGAATGCCGCACAGCTGAGCCGCCAGCTGCGTGTTGTCCAACGAGGACATTAGCGACAGCCCCAAAGCCGAAGCGGATTTCACAATCGAACGTGAACGATGATGCTTGACTCCATACGAATTGGGTCCACTGCTGCTGTCCATAGACTTGGGCTGATGTTGTAGAGCCAGTGGCGATTGCTCGCGTAGATTCATGTTCTCCGTGGAGGAGCTGCCCGCGCTGATGGTCTCATCTTCAATGGAGATGGAGAATCGTGGCAATATATCACGCGCACAAACTCCTTTACGTTTCCGATTGATCTGCGGTGAAAAATCATCGCTATCCGTTTGCGAACTCTCCGGCGTACTGCGCGAAATGCTGCCCACGCTGGTTGGTTGCGGCGTCGCTGTGGACGATAGTGTCGATGGCGGCGGTGTGGCCGGAGTGCTTATGATGGTCGTTGTATTCGGTGGCATACTATGGCGCTGATTGAGACGCACAGCTGCCGGCGTTGGCTGTTGTAAATAATGCTTGAGCATGCGCAGCTCAGCATCATTGCCAATGGTGACGTTATGCAACAGTTCCGGCAGAAATTCGCTATCCGGCGTGGATGGTACCTTTAAACAACTGGATGAGAGCTGCAAACGAAAGACAGATGTATATATCAATAGAACGAGAAGAAGACGAAATATTACTTTTGAGCTACTTACATCCAGCTTACGCAACTGCGGCGTGTTCAAGAATTTATTGACCACGCCCTCCTGGCTTGCAGCTGAGGGCATCTGCTTGGGCATTGCTCCTGTGCCTGCCATAGTCGGTGTTGCCGTCGCATTTTCCTGTGCGCGCGACGGCAACGTTGTTGGCGTGGTTTTGGAGCTGTCCGTTGTCGATGCCGTTGCATGGCGAGACCAGCTGTAGTGCTGCTTGCGATATTGCGGCGTATAGGAATTGAAGCTACCAAAAACTGGCGTATCGTCGGTGTCATCGGTATCGTCGCCGGCCAAATCGTGATTGTAGCGATCCATGCGTGCTAATGAAGTAATGCCAAGCAATTAGTATACTATGAAAGAAGCAAAGATCTGGAATTCAGATGCAGTTAACTCACTATCAAAGTAGCTGGTATCATCCTCGTGCGACAGTTGCGGCACAAACTCTGCCTTTTGGCGAAGCAACGAGTTCCAATCCATGCCCTGGAAATAAACATGCTCCTTCACTTCCAGAGCGCCAACCTGACTGCCCAAGCGATCTCGCGGATTCTGCTGCAGTAACTGTGATATTATATCCTTCGCCTCCGCCTGCACGGGCCAATCCTCGCTGTCCGGCCACTCGATGTCATCGTTGACGGTGTGCGCGAACAGCTCCTCGGCGGTCTCGCCGAAGAACGGCACACAGCCAATGAGAAATTCATACAATATGATGCCCATTGACCACCAGTCGACGGGCTTGCCATAGCCCTGTCGCAAGATTACCTCGGGTGCTATATACTCTGGAGTGCCATAGACCTGTAGAGGCGGAAAAAAGCTTTTGAAATCTGTCAATATATATGTATATATGAATCTGTATATACCTGCTTATCGGAAAATTGTCGCGTCTCTGAATCAATATAGCCTTCATACAGATTGGTGGCCAACGACATAAGACCCATTTTGGAGAGTCCGAAATCGGTGAGCTTAATGTGACCAAGGGCCGTAATTAATAAGTTGTCCGGCTTGAGATCTCGATGGACAATGCCATAGCTATGCAGATACTCCACGGCTAATACTGTTTCGGCGAAATAAAAGCGCGCCATGTCAGCGGGCAGCGGGCCAATGTTCTTGAGTAACGTGCCACAGTCACCGCCCTCCACGTACTCCATGACCAGGCAGAGATGCTTCTTGGTCTCAAAGGAGCAGTACATGCTAACCACAAAAGGATTGTCGGCAAACGACAGTATGTCACGCTCGGCGAACACCTGCTCCACCTGATTGCGCAATATGAGATTATTCTTGTTGATCTTCTTCATTGCAAAGCGCTGGCGCGTTGTCTTGTGCTTAACCAGGTAGACGGCGCCGTAGGCACCATTTGAGATCAGCTTGGCAATTTCGAAGTCGTTTTCATTCGGCAGCGGTTGCTGTTGTTGTTGCTGCTGCTGCTGCTGCTGTTGTTGTTGTTGGTGCTGTTGTTGTTGCTGTGCAGCAGCTGTCTCCGCAGTAGTTGCTGGTGTGTTCAGCTGGCTAATGGACAGTGCAAAACTGGGCGTCGGTTGGTTATCACAGCCCACCGGCGTCTGTGGCGGCTGTTGCGGTAGTTTCGGCTGTGGCGTACATGTGCCACTGCCACCCGAATTGCCGGTCTCCAATGTTACGCCGTCCAATGTGAGATTGCTCAGCTGCTTGGCTGCACAGGTCAAGGGTGAGTTGAGCAGCAGTGCACCGGCAGCTGGCTGCGTATCGAGCAGCTTGTCTCCACCAGCCGTCACCTGCTCCGAGCACATTTCCTGCGTCTCGCGCAGCTCTTGCTGCAGCTCCGCGATGGGATCGCGATTGAGGCCGAGCTTGTGTATAATGTACTGCGGAATATCCGCCTTAATGACAGGCATAGCTTTCGCATGGCCCTCGGCTGCCTCGAGCAGCTCGTAAAACTCTTGCGGATCGAATTCGAGACATTCCAGCAAACGCGCTGGCCGCGATATGATCAACAGCAACTTTTTAATAACGCCACTCAGCTCGGCAGCCGCTTCCGGGGATTTCTCCTTGGTCTCCAGCAACAGACGCTCCAGATTTTCGCTCAGCTCGTAAAAGTACTGTGACGTAATCAGCTTCGCCTCCGATTTGTGCAGACAATCCCGAGCCATTTCCAACACTTGATGGTGTACAAAGCTGAAATAATGTAAGCAAATAATATTTGACATTTATTAAATTGTTAAATCAAATCAAAACCTACCGCACAATGGGCTGAGAGTCACGGAAACTATTGCACGCAAGGCTTTTGTTCTCATTGATGAAGTGCTTGAGGCGCTCCTCCATTTGCTGGGTGGCCTTGGGGAAGCGTTCCTTATACAGAGTATTCATCACAGCTATCTCATTGTCCACAATGGGCGAACGGGATGGACTGGACAACGAACGTGAGCGTGGCCGAAAACAGGGGGACATGCGACCGCACGGCATAGACGCCGTCGATGCATTAGCTGCATTAGCGGCATTAGCATTGGCATTAGCATTGCCGCTGCAGGCGACACTCAAATCGGCGCAACAGTTAATACATGCGATCGGTGGTTTCAATGGCTGTGGCTGCAGCTGTGCGAGCTTTGGTGCATGCTGCGGTTGCTGCTGTTGTTGTTGCGGCTTCTGCGCAGCGAGCAGCAATGCACAATGCTTAGGGCAATGCTGCTTCAAGTGCTCCGCACAGCAGGCACCAGCTGCCACTGCGGTTGCATCCTCGTGACCAGGCGGCAAATTGTGCGGCAAATGATTTAACGCCTCCTGACTGGAGCATTGCGACTACACAGTAAATAAATGGCATGAAAATACATAATTAATAATATGGAATAGCATATTTACCGATAAATTAGAGCTGCCTGGTGTGGTGCCATAGCCGGAGGAGGGCAACGATGCGACCGACCAACGTCTGCCATCGGCAACACCGCGACAAGAGGCGATGCGCTTAATGGGCGCAAATGCGAACGGCATGGGCGAATTGAGGCGCGGACTATCCGCCGGGCTAGCTGAATAAGGTGAATGGGCACGTGAGCTACCAGCCATGGCAGCAGCATTGGTGACCAGACTCAAGCGATGATGAGCCACACCGCTTGATCCACTACTGCCAGTGCCCGAAGAGGAGCCGCGCATGACCACGCCATGCAAATGATGGTGCTTGGACAGGGCAATGCCACTGCCCGAGCGTGAGATATTTAGACCAGGAGCTGTTGAATTGTTACCCCCCGCACCTCCTGCGGCTGCTGACACTGCCCCAGCAGCTGGACCACCGCAGCTGAGTTCATGGCGAAAGTAATTGCCCGTCAGGCAAGGCGCAGATTTACCCAGCGACGAATGGCGCATACGCAACAAATTGGAAGCTTCTACAAAACCCAATTTATAATATTAATGAGTCCTTGGGAAGGGAGGAGACAATTCTTACCGCTGCTGGCAGCCCGAAGGGAGTTCGTATGCTGCTGATAGGAGATCTTGCGTAGCAGAGCCGTATAGCCGCGCGAGTGCAGTGAGCTAGAGCTGCCCGAGAGGCCGCCCGACGAGCTCTTGGTTAAATTGAGATTGCGTATTAGCGAGGAGCCATTATTGCTATTGCTATTACTATTGCTATTGCTGTTGCTGTTACTGTTGGTGGTGCTGTCATTGCAATTGGCACCCAACTTGGCCGGGGAGGCGGGCAGCAATTCAACGCCGCTGCTGGCATCGGCAGTGCTGGCCGACTGAGCATGTGTCAAAGCACTCGCACTCGCGCTCGCCGCAGCCGCTGCGGCTGCATCGTGATCCGAATCCTCGAAGATCAGCACACGCGCCGAGTAACTGGACTGCGGACGTATGCGCGATAAATTGGCAGAGTTTAGCTGCCGCTTGGCCACGGGACTGGCGTCACTGCAGCTGCTGTTGATGGACGAGTCGCATATCGCGCTGGCATCGTTCGCACTAATCTCACTGGCCAAGCTGCGATCAATGAACTCTTGCTGTTGCTCCTGCGTGGATTCATCTCGTTTTTGTGGTGTTGATGTTGATATCTTGATGCATGCTGTATTCGCTGTTGTTGTTGTTGTTGCTTCTGTTGATGTTGATGACGTTGTTGATGTTGCTGCTGCTGCTGTTGTTGCCGCTCCTGTTGACATCGACGACGTCTTGGAAGCTGAGCTCTCCTGGCGGCTCATGATGATAACGCGTTGGTTTCTCTGAGCACTTATAAGACTTGCATGTTGCTGTTGATGTCGCTGCTGTTTCTATAATTGCTCTTGCTGTGGTTTGGCATGGCGGCTGCTGTTGCTGTTGCCGCTGATCCAACAACTACTGCTGCTGCTGCTGCTGCTGCTGCTACTACTTCTGTGGCTGCTGCAAATAACCAAAAAACAATAATTAGCATCGAGCTGACAATGCTGGCCCAGACACTGGCAATTGCTACAATAAATACATACATATACAACACAACACAAACGCGCAGGCAAACACAAAAAAAAAAAAAAACGAAAAATTCTTTGTTGAATTTTCATTTTCACACACGTCAATGGAAATTTCATTATAAATAAATACATATATACCTACATATATATATATATAAAATAGTTCACCTGCTAAAAAAGTGATCACAAATATATATGTATGTATCTATACAGTATGATAACGAAGTCTTCCTACATGTTGCTATTTTTATCTTTATTGAATTGAAAAATTAACAAGTGCAAGGCAAGAAATCGTGTTGTAAATTATTTATTCAATTCTTTAGTTTATCACAAAAAAAAGAGAAAAACTGACTTTACTATATATATACATATAAATTAAGGCTCAAATTGAATGAAAAAACAGCATATAAGCCTAACATACATATATACGGCATCTACACATAATATATATAACACATAATAATATAATAAAAACAGTCGCGTATTATTATTTGATTAAGATTGCAATAAAAAAAATTCAAAACAGTTTTTTTACTATCAAAATCGTATAAGTATAAGCAAATACCTGCTTTATTATCTGCAGTCTACTTGTTGTGAAGGTTCTTCTTTACGAGTGTACACTGTACTGTGATAAAAGTCAGCTTACAAATTAAATTGATATACATATTTGTATTAAAAAATAGGGGTTTTAAAATCAAAATCGCAACGTTCACCATTGAAATTACTATGGGGTGGGGTTAACTGTCAGGCCTTGATGTAGGGGACCTCAAGATGGGCATATGTACAATATATACAGACAAAGCGTGTAGCGCCGATCGTGCGTCGCTAGTTGTCGTAGTCACGACGCCGACGGCTGGCTCTGCGGTTATCAGCTAGGTGTTGGGGTTTGTTTTTTTACTTATATTTTTATGTTTAGTGCCACTTATTTACACAAACATATACATATAAGTACATATATATGTCTGCCTCTGCATTTGCATACGTGTGTATGTATTTGTATAGGTTCCACTGTATAACTGTTTGAATTTTATTGGCATGATAATTTAATTTGTTTTATTGTTTGTCAAGTGGTTGCTTAAACCGCCAAGGGCAGCTCTTGATGGGGGTTCTTTTTAAAGGATTTTGACGCACAATAGAAACACAAAAATCAACTTAATTGCGTTCAGAGGCCCCAACAGCAACAACAACAATAATGACACATACATTTGTCATTCAGCGGCGAGTGCTACACACCTAGCTCAGTGCCAGAGGCAAGGCAAATACATCCTTATTGTTGGCTGTGTGTGCGTGTGTGTGATGATAGGTGTAGACTCCTTATGGGCCGCCCACTGGCTAGCTTTTACGCACACAAGCAAACAAACGCACAGACACGCACTCTTGGCCACACTCACACTCGTTCACACCACGAAGAGTGTGGGGCAACAATTGATTGTTACACACGTTACATGCACTTTGTATAATTTTTGCACATTACATGATACACGCTGCAAGTATAGCGGATTCGCACACTTACTTGCAGCGCACGCAAAGCTATAATAAACTGTAAAATTATTGCAAATTTTCTAATAAGCGACCAGAGCGATGGAAAATCGTTGTTACAATATCAATTGCCTTTTATACGTTACGGTCACACTAGCCACACAACGTTTGGGATGATAGACCAGAATATTAAATCGATAAGCTGCACATCGATATATCTCTTGAATATTGTATCGGCCTTAAATACAGCTTCAAAGGTGAATATTTGCTGGTTACATTTACTAATTTTATTTACTTTCCTTTTGTCGAAGTGTTATTGTAAATTAACTCGCATTGCTTATTATCTTCATTATTTTAAATAATCCGAATAAAAAGCAAAAAAAATTACAATTAATGAGAATATATGTATACATAAAGCAACAATCGTTAGCCATAATTCATGTTTGTACTATGCGAAGTCTGATAAGCGCTTGATATGTTCTTCTGGGACGTTGATTGCTGCGTGGACTGCGTCTGATCTGTGGCAAGATGGTTATTCTCCTGACACCATTCGACGAAATCATCAATAAGCACGGGCCAAGCGCCCTCCGCGTCATAGTTGCTCATCCGATCATCGATGTTGGTGGCGAAATCCAGCAGCAAATTCCAAGTGTCCCTTGAAATTGCACGTTTGTGTTTCTCTTCGAGGAACTTGCACCAGATGCCCAAAAATTTGAAACGATCGCTGAGCACAATACACCAATACGCAATGGCCATGTCCAGATCAATACCCTTTTGGCCCGGATCCTTTGCATAGTTGAAAGTGAAATGATAAAAATCCTTGAATTTTCCAGCATCATTCAATTCCTGTTCCAGTAATGGCAATTTTGACTTGAGCTTCTCTATGCTGTCTATGCCTAAGTCACACATGCCATTAATGAATTCATCCCGCGAGAATTCGCACTGCACCTCTGCGTGGAATTTCCAGGCAATGATGAGTACAAGTTTGGAGTCGGGACTCAATTCTAGATCCTCAAGAAATTTTATGACACCCGATGAGCTGATCTTCTGAGCATCGGTTGGGTCGCGATAGCGCATAAATAGCTGCTCAATACGCTTGCGATCGAGCTCACGATAATAGTATTCAGGATTCTGAAAATAGTTATCGCTGGCCAAATCCATTTTCCAATCATTCTGTTGCAGGCAGAAAATGGCTGTCTGTTCGCCTGTCTGTGTTAGTGAGATAAATTTCTTCACCTTGTCACGATGCTGGCTTGACTTTAGCTTGTTCTGCAAAAATAAACAATGTGAATATTATTGGCCAACTACCAATACATGCACACAGCTTTGATGCAAATGCGAATTGCATAAATACACCAACTACACTTTGTGCGTGCGCTGGCGCTTCTCTGCTAGAAGAAGCAGCAGCAAACAAAAACAAACAACATTTGTCTACACCCGAATGCACAAATAATGTAACTAAATTTCTATAAATGAATTGTGATATTTACTTACCATGATTTATATATTATATTTCTTATTATTTACTAGTTATTAGCAAAGTTTTCTCTGCGTTATTATTCCGAACGTCGAAACCCAGAGATGCCTTATGTATCGATTTATTCGTAAAGATTTGACAGCACCGCAAGTGGCAGCACTTTAATGTCTATCGATAATTTACATCTGACTCAGTATTGATTTTTAGAGACCAACAACAAAAGATAATAAAAAAAAAAAAAAACAAAGCAGACGCAAATCCTTAGTGTAAAATTAGGGAAAATCAACCAGATGCATTCCCAATGTCTGGTCCTGGTGCTGCTATATGCGGCTGTAATCCACGCCAGTGATATCACAAATATTGTGTTTGGGAATGTTAAGGAAGGTGTTGTGGCAGCTTTTGGTGACTTTAATTCCGATGAACTTACTGATATATTCGTCATTCAAGATGACAGAAAAATTCTACAGATTTTATATGGTTCGTATATGCTACACAATTTTAGAGTAATGAAAGTAGTTATGAAGTACTACAAATGTGTTTAATCATTTGTATACATGTGTAATTCTCAATGCCATAGACGATGCTCTTATAAATGAAATACATAGTAAATTATTCTTGAACTTAATTATTACGTTCAACAGGAGCTGATACGGAACCACTATTACGGCTGGGTCCCTTCTGCAACTTTAATGACAAAAGGATTGTAAGTGTTACGCCTGGAGACTTTGATGGCGATGCCTTGATGGATGTAATGGTCAATGTGGAGAAAAGCAAGAATATCTTTGACGTCTATATCAGTTGGGGCAACTCCACAATGTTGAACTGTTCCAAGGAGCCCATTATCCAAACAAAGGGCGAGGCAATGGCTCTCGACTTCAATCACGACATGATCATTGATTTGTATGGATTAGATCCGAATAATACGCGCAGTTTTTGGATCTTTAATAGCAAACGCGAACCACCGAAGGTCGTGCATCAGGCCATGCCAACTGGCGGCACAGCTCAAACTCTGATCATCCCGAACGCGAATGCATATTTAGATTTGAATGGCGATTATCTGGCTGATCTGTTTCTACAAACGAAGACCTCCTACGAGATCTGGTATGGCATCAATGAGAAGGATGGTCAGGAGAACTTTAGTTATCAGCGTTCCATCCCCTACGAGCTGGTGGGCTCCAACGACTACGTTGTGGGCCAAGCAGTTTTCATGGACTTCGAGCTACGTGGCGTGCAAAATATTGTCGTACCCTTTTGCGTGCAGGAGAATTGCAAAAACTCGACAATATTTGTGCATGATGGACACATGTTCTACGATGTACATGTGAACTTCAAGGATCCGCATGGCGTAACCTGGGCATTTGTGCCGCCAGACCCGAATGATGTGTATTTGAAGACCATCACTGCCCGCAGTGGTGACTTCAATCTTGATGGCTATCCAGATTTGCTTGTCACCCTGCAGCCGTTAAGTGTGGCGAAGCCTGTGATGCAAACGTTCCTCCTGGAGAATGTCGCCTGCAAGACGTGCAGCAAGAAATTCAAGCGCACCTTCGAAGTGCACTGGACAGCGTTGGCGCCCATGGGCAATAATACAGTAGCTGGTGCCTTCTATGACTTCTACCAGGACGGTGTGCTGGATGTGATACTCATGGAGAAGCAGCAGAATGGCAATTATCGTCCACTTGCGTTCCGCAACACTCTCGACTACGACGCCAACTTCGTGAAGGTGATTGTGCTGACTGGCCTGGTGAATGTCCTAAATCCCACACTGCGCACGCCGTTGGGTCGCAAGAAGCGCACGTATGGCAGCAATCTACCTGGTCCGATCATCACGTACAACACAACCACACAGGATGGCGATCAACAAAGTGGCAGCAGTGTCCAACTGCCCCAATCTTCCTATTTTGCGCTCCAACTGCCCTACACGTGCTTTGGCCTCGGTCGCACGCCCAACTTTGTGGATCAGCTGGTGGTAGGGCTCTATGGCAAGTGGCACAGCTGGACACAGCTCATACCCAACTCGCAGATCATAGTGGTGCCCAAGCCGCTCGATCAGCCACAGCACTGGAAGGCGCTACTCTTCGTCACGCCCAGCAAACTGATCCTGATGAGCGTTGTCGCATTAGGCGGAACCTGTCTCGTGATTGTGCTCATCATATTGGTTCTGTATGTTAAGGAGAAGCGAGAAGACAGGCAGGAGCGCTTGCAAGAGTCACATAGATTCCACTTTGATGCAATGTAAAGAGCAGTGAAAAACAAAAACAACTTTAGCAATTTCGATTGAACCAATTGCAGTCGCTTTATTATTTTATATATATTATCTCTTTAATTTGTTAACATAACTTCTCAAACCAAGTTAAGCATAGACAGTTGATTTTATTTAAAACTGCGTATGCGTATAATTTATATAGTTTAACAAATGTGATAAAATAAAAATTCAATGAATATAATGGAGATTTTTGGGAGTTCGTTTTAAACAAAATACATGGGATTAGTTTGCATAAATTCGGGTACAATTAGACGGCGTTTATATTCCTCCTGTGGCGAGCGGACTAGACGAGTTCTGTCATTAAATAGAAATAAACAGGAAAATTAGTAATATGATTATGTCGAAAATCGATTGTAGTGCTAACCCATAGATGTAGACGCGTCCTCGTGCAGCAGCCAAGTGAGCCAAATATGCTGGAGCTGGGTATGAGACGGACCGATTGCAACGTGGAAACATGTGGCACAAATTGTAGGTCAACTGCTGCAAATGATCAATATCTAGATTGCCCGTGTTCTCAATAACGTTGTAGCGTGTGGGCTTCGCTGTGCCCTGAATGGACTGATGGCTGACCATGAAGAATTGCATCTCGTTCGGGTGAACAATGGTGCGATCAACCACAGTGCCGGGTTCAACGTTGTTGAATTTATTTCTTGGATGTGGCTGCCCCTTTGGGAAGAAGCGAGTGTGATGACGCTTCACGACAATAATGCAACACATTTTTGGAGCGATGCCCAACTGGAAACCAAGAGAAAAGCTTTAACTTTTTCAACAACTTTAAACAAATAGGAGCTTAACCTTGGTGCAGGCCACGTAGATGCCTTTCAGTTCAATGTTCTTGATCTTCATGAACTGACCATCGCTGACGCCGTCACGATAATATATTATGTGCTCAGGATAGCGCTTCTGATGCTGTTTGTACACACGCAAGTGTTCCGTTACAATAGACTCCATGTCTAATATTTCCTCGGCTGGTTTGCCGCCGGACCCGCATTGCAATCTATATTGCATGTTGAATGAGCCGCCGTAAGCGTCATGTGATGCGGCCACACCCACCACACTGGGTATGTCGCGTTGATCCGGTGAAGGATGAGTGACATCTGCACCCAAATACATAACATTCGCGAGCTTTGTACGTGGATCATCCTTTAGCTTGTGATTGAGGCCATTCAGCTTGGAATTAACCTTCAACAGAATGTTTCCAACCAACTGAGCATTGAGACGACGCTCCACATTATTCTGTTTAATGCACTGCGTCAATATGCCATGTTGCAGCTCGGCTTTTTGCTTGATGACTTCATAGGTGGCTCCCCGTGATGGTATGATAACAAAGACCAAATCGAATCGATTGCTCTTCAGGTCCTTGAAATGCTCATCCAAATTGCGCTCGTCTCTGAAAGTACGAATATCTGCCTTGGGCTCCACGCAAACATTCACAGAGCGACATTGATTAACAACCTAAAGAATATGCATATGATTATGATTGTAAATGCTGCAGGCAAAACTTTCAGACTGCTCTCACCATACTCATGAATTCACAAACTTGGTTATAGTGCATGCTGCGTCCTCCCTCGCAGTAGAGTATGGCCCACTTGTGAGCTTTTGGCTTTGCATCTAAAAATTGGCATTGATCCATGCGCCAAGCTCCATTTGATGGAAATGCGAATTTGCTATTCTTGTACTCCAGCTGTGGTGCAGGCAGCAGGCGACTATTCACCGTAATAAAATCAGAACCGATGCGTATACCAAATCGGCTGATAGTCGGATCACTATTGTGATGAAAGTATTGCAATAGATCCATGATTTTTCTCTTGCGCTCGTCGGTTGATGTGGCTGCAAAGCGTATCATTTCTGAAACCTGATTTGCCTCGTCCTTGCGCTACATTGCCAAAAGAGGATAACGATAATTGGACGGGTGTCAAGGTTTGTTTCCATTATATTACTCACATTTAGAGCCTGTCCCTCCTCAATGCGACACAGCTCAATGGGCAAGTAGATGTTTTTTGCTGGTGGGCCAACGTGGAGACACTGCAGCTTAGGATATTTCAAATTGTAATTGCGTGAACGAAAGTATTCACTGACGGTCATCGTTTTGTTGTCCAATACGAATTTTTGCTCGCAGGCTGGCTGTGGTGACAGCCCGTTCACTTTGTAGACCCGCGGTGCAGCCGCAAAGTTGGCCGGTGCCTCGTACACGATATTAATGCCCTTTATGAATGATGTTATGCGATAAGTGTTGGCCAGCATTGTTTGTGGAGTTATTTTCGACCTAAGGTCGAAGCGCTCCAGGTACTCAATCATGGGCATAGCGATTGGGAAAGATTTGTGTGAGACGTCGACATTCACAAATGGCCTATCGCCCAGCACAAAGCTCTGATACAGTCCAACCAAAGCCTCATAGCCATCTCCAAGCTCGTAACGCTGGCCGTTGTTAGAGTTCTTGAAGAATGAGCGACCCGCACGTATGGAAGTCGAATGGCAGGGCGCGGCAAGCACCACCTCAAGACACTGCAGTGCACGCATCGGCTTGTCATAAATCTTATCGCTCATATAGCTGCGGAGTGAGCTGAGCTCGACTTCCGAGTTATCTGTCTCCTTAATGGTCAAGGTGTAGCGAACGGTGCGTCCATGACGATCTACTACCTATACAAAAACAAGTTGGGTACTCAAATAAATGGAACAGATAAAACCAATAACTTTCGCTTGCCTGCACTTCGCCGGTTGTATTTTGCAGCTTGTCCACAGTGTAGCAGGACTTGCGTCCATCAAACGCGGCAATGGCGTTATTCAAATGATTTGTGCGGAACTCTTCGAAGGCGTTCCGATAGAATTTCTTTGGACGTTCCGGCTGAATAGAGACATCATAGTGGTATGCAATGCTTGGCATCTTCGAGATGTCCACATCCAAATAGTTGATGCCCACAAAGCCGGCGCGACCCAGAGTGCCACGTTTTATGTTGCCTGTTTGCGGCAGAGGCGGGCCCGTGCCGCCAGCCTGTGATCGCTGTTCATAGGCCCCTTGTCGGCCACCCGGAGGCCCACGTTGCTGTTGGCCTCCTGGTGGTTCACGCCGCTGATACCCACCCTGTTGGTATGGTTGCGATTGGGAGATCCCTCCTTGCTGATGACCACCTTGTTGCTGGCTACCCGATGGCCCACTTTTACTCCAGGTATGCTGTCTTGCCTGCTGCGGCTGATATTCCGATTGTTGCGAGCGAGCAGAAGGCTGTTGCCCACTACCCTGTGCCGGCTGTTGCGAGCGAGCAGAAGGCTGTTGCCAACTACCCTGTGCCGGCTGTTGCGAGCGAGCAGAAGGCTGTTGCCAACTACCCTGTGCCGGCTGTTGCGAGCGAGCAGAAGGCTGTTGCCCACTACCCTGTGCCGGCTGTTGCGAGCGAGCAGAAGGCTGTTGCCAACTACCCTGTGCCGGCTGTTGCGAGCGAGCAGAAGGCTGTTGCCAACTACCCTGTGCCGGCTGTTGCGAGCGAGCAGAAGGCTGTTGCCCACTACCCTGTGCCGGCTGTTGCGAGCGAGCAGAAGGCTGTTGCCAACTACCCTGTGCCGGCTGTTGCGAGCGAGCAGAAGGCTGTTGCCCACTACCCTGTGCCGGCTGTTGCGAGCGAGCAGAAGGCTGTTGCCCACTACCCTGTGCCGGCTGATTGGAACGTTGTGGCCCAGCAGCTGCTGCAGCTAAAGTTGGATATGATTGTAAAGCAAATTTAATTATTCAATGACGTGTTCGTCTTCTTCAAGTCTTGTGATTCCCCCTTAAATAAAAATGTTGGATAACAGTATAACCATTAAGAGGTTTGGATATGATTGTAAAGCAAATTTAATTATTCAATGACGTGTCCGTCTTCTCCAAGTCTTGTGATTCCCCCTTAAATAAAAATGTCTGATAACAGTATAACTATTAAGAGGTTTGGTGAGTGCCAAGAGTAAACTATAATCGTTTTACTCCCCCACAAATAAAAAATATGTAAATTCTAGACTTATCGCAAGTACATACATACAATTTCATAAACACACATAGGCAATGCAGATATACCGCACATACATGTACACATACACACATCCCAATGCATTTCACAATTTTCAATCACTTGCCTTGTTGTTGCTGTTGCGGAGCTTGCGCTGGAGCTGGTTCCTCTTTCTTATATTCTGAAAATTTACATACATATATATAATAGCAATTGAGTGTATTGCTATCAATACTTATGTATTGATGGTACGTACTGTTTTTTTTCCCCATATTTTCAGTTGCGATGCTTTAATTTCTTGTGAGTATCTGTACTCTATCTTCGTTTCGCTTGCCTTCCTCGTAAGTTGCGTTATACAGCACTGCTCAAATGTTACTGGCACAGTAAATTTTACAGACCTGATATGTATTGCCACTAACCATGGTATTGCTTTCCATAATATATCGATAACTGAGAACTTTTACTGCAGCATTGTCTATCGATTTAGTTTTACGATAATGTATTTTAAATCTTAGGAGGGAAATTTGAATTGTATTTTTCATTTTTTTTTCAGAAATTTCAATTATCTAACATTGTTTGCACAGATTAGTGTGTTTTCTCTTTTCCCTTTCTCAGCTAGTAATGTTTACTGTACAACATAGCCATTTTTATGAGCCCATTAAAGTAAAATTACACAAGTTTTTGTTGTCGTTATGGTTGCATCAATTTTATTTGGAATTGCACTTTTACTTTGCCCAATTAAATGTTTTACAATTTTTTTTTATTATATTTTTGTTTGTTTTGATTTTTTCGTTTATATGCGCTAAAAATGTTGTAGCCAAAAATAACGTTTATGGTCACATGGTACATAATGTGTATATTATATATAAATATATACATGTATATATCATTTGTGTATATATATTTTTATAAATATATTTTGAATTTTTCAATTTGTTTTAACGCATTCGAATCAATTTTTCCATTGCACAAATGTAATTGTTTTCTTTCAAGTTGTTAATTTCCTATAGATTTTTGTTTTTTCTCTTTAGTTTTTTATATAAAAATTTTACTAACAATTGCACAACTTCGTCCTCATGTGATTTATGTACATTAAAATAGCTAAAGTAATTATACAATATATACGATACAAATCTTCTCTGATAGAAATCAATACGTTACAAAATTTCCGCTTAATTAAACCTTCATCATTTGGATTTGTTTTGCCTTTCGTCGTATTTATGTACTAAATTCAACTAATTTAAAAAACTAAAAATGACTCATACAAATATTTATAATATATATATATAATTAATTAATAATTGATTGTTGCTTTTAAAAAAGAAATATTTAGGTTATGCCAAAAAATTGCACTATAAAATGTTTAAATTCAAATTGTAAATAATAATAAATCAAACAAAAATCTTTGCTGCAAAGTAAATCATATTGTTGTCGTCGTCGTTGTAGTTGTTGTTGTAATGCACTTAAATAAAATTAAAACTTAACAAACAATATTTCCATTATCTTCATCTACTACTTTTTTTTTGTAATTGGCTCGGAAGTATCGAAAGCATTTTTTCAATCTGGTAAACGAAAAAAAAGTATTCTTAAATGCTGCATAAAGACATAGTTCGTTAAATATTCACTACAAGTATATATATGTATGTATATAGATAGTTATACATATATAAATGTACTACATAAAATTATAATTCATATATGGAATTGTTTGTCGTTCGAACAGATTTTCTATCAAACATTTTGCTTTAGCTTAGATTTTTTTTTTTTTTGAGAAATATCGTATAAAGGAACAAAAGTCTTGCAAAATGAAATTCGAAAACTGTTTTTACTATTTTTTTCTTCAATTTTCATTAGTTTTTGTTGTTTTTTTGGGAAACAGCTTTGAAAGTAGTTCATATCATTCAAACATTCATTATTAAAACATAATAACACGTGTCGCTCTTCCTTCAATCAAATCGAATCGAATCAATTCCTTTAGAGCCCATGCCATATGCGATTTTCCTTTTTGGTTGTGTGTGTGTGTGTGTGTGTGTGTGTGTAATAGTTTTTGATTTAGTTTTTATGTAGCTTCTACTTAGAGGCTAGTCTACATGTTTGAGCTTGTCTTGTCTACGTTCTATTTATATTAGTTTATATAACAGGAATGCATGACTAATCATAATAATATAGAATACGAACTATAAGTAGCTAATCATCGATAATTATCGATATACACATATGTGTATATATAAATATATATATGGTTTCTCAGTTATGGGCAATATGGACTGATAAATCCTAAAAGTTGCTGAGGTTGGGATTTGAATTTTTCTTTAAAATTGGGGAATGTTTTTTTTTGCATTTGTTTTTGCTTTGTGCTAACCGAAAAATCCAATAAACTGATAAATTCTTAATAAAAAACGAAAACGAAAACGAAAACAAAAAAGAAACGAAATAAACTTTAAAGTAAAATAAAATATCTCTCGGGCAGGCAGGCGAAACTTGAACCGCATTCCGTTCTAGGCTTAGGACTTTTTCACATTGTGCTTGCTAACTAGGGCCTGCAGTTTGTGCAGTTGACTAAGTAGATTGGCATTGGTCTCCTCCAGTGACTCGAGGCGCTTCTTGTAATCGTGATTCTCAGTAACCAGAATTTCCACGCGCCGTTCCAGCTGATCCATATACTCCTTTTTCTTACGACGACTTTCCTGAGCAGAGATCTAAAAGAGTTGCACGATATTTAACTATCGATCTATGGAGTATGTAGGGTTTAACTGAAATCCCACCTTATTTTTAATTTTGCGTCGTATTTTCTTAAGCGATTTCTCTTCGGCTTTGGTTAGCGGCAGCTTCTGTGGTATGGGATAGCCCTCTGCCAGCAGCGTGCGCTTCTCCTCCTCCGTCAGCAACAGGGTGCCCGTGGACCCTTTCTGTGGGCGGGAGCGAGAGAAGAGAGAGGTATATAAGTATCCAATAGTGGCCAAGTTGATCCAATTATCTTACTGGCTGTGAGCTGATGAGCGGCGTGTGTATGGGCTGTCTCGTCGATGGCGTGGCATTGCTGGTGGCGCCTCCATTGCTGCTGTTGCTGGCCGCCCGTGTCATAGCCGCCGACGTTCGTCGCGCACTCGAAGTTTGTGCCATTTCGCTAGTGGTAGCTGTTGAGGCATTTGGCGACAGTGGAGCAAACAAGTGCTCTGGCGACAAATTGCCCTCGGAGTCATCGCTGGGCAACGACGAGGGCGGGGTCAGGGGAATGCCATAGGCGTGCGACTTGCCCGAACTGCTGCTGCTGCTGCTGCTACTGTTGCTGTTGCTGCTGCTGGCATTGCTTTGCTTTTCGCTCTTGATGGCGATCTTGGGGAGCATCAGATTCTGGCTGCTCTGGCCAAGCAAAAGCTGCTGCTGCTGTTGCTGTTGCTGCTGCTGTGATTTGATAAGACTCTGGCTGCTGGCGGCCAACAAAAGGCCACCATGCTGAAAGCAGAGGAAAAGGGATTAGCTTTAGCTCGACTTGGTCCTTTTTTCATAATCTGTCTCACCTTTTGGTCGAAGAGCAATTCTGTTTGTAAGTTGGCCAGGTTGAGGCTCAGCTGCTGGGCGCTACTGTTCTGTGAGTTTGGACTGGCGGGGCAGCTGGAGTCGGGCGACATGGGCTCATCCTTGATGATCGCCTCGTCGATTTCAATATCCGAGCAGATGTCTGGCGATATGCTGCCCTCTCTGGCCGAGGACACCGACGAGCTGCAATCGTTGTCATCGTACATATCCGGCAAGTGTTGAGGTAGTTGAAAGTGCTCCAGCGTCACGTGCATTCCATTGCTGCCGCAGCTGCTGCTCTGGCCATGTTGGTGCTGGTGCTGCTGTTGCTGGTGGTGCTGTTGGAACTGCTGCTGTTGTTGCTGGTGCTGATGGTGCAGCTCAGTGGCTCGCGCTGTGCTCGCCGCCGCCAACTCTGTGATGGCTGTGCTCAATGCGGAGCTCGCACTGGCGATAGCTCCACTCGTGCTGCTCAGCATGGCGCTGCTGCGACTGTTTCTTGCGGGCGGGTGTAGTGTTAGGCATTTGGGATCGATGGTGATGCGACCGTTGCCAGAGTAGCACTCGTCATCCATATCTGCAAAGGAGTGAGCAGTGAAACACTTAACAATTTTCCACAATTAAGGAAACTGTGGCAGCAAAACCGTGTTTTTTTCTATGCCAACTTGATAAAATAACATTTGCCATTTGTCACAACTGCAAAATGTGAATGCATCAGACTAAGACTGAAAACATATTTCCATGAGGCATGGCTAACAGAACTATTGGTTACAGCAATCATTTATATCTATGCAGAAGGGAATAGTGGAAACTTTCGCAATTGCATTGGGCATCGCCGAACAATCAAATAGATCATTTACCATTTGGATAGCAAGCTAAACTAAGCGATCAAATTTGATACCAAATATAAAAGATTGTATATAAACTTAAGTCTTACTACATAAAGTACTCTATGGATATCATAATTTTATAATATATCGGTAACTAATAAATTATCTGCAAAGAGTTTAAGGCAAAACCCAATTTAAGAATTATGCAAAACTTTATAAAGACTTAAATGAATTAAACTTTTTGCTATTGTTTTGTTTAAATTCCTCTAACGTCACAAGTGGAAAACAAATACATTCAACATTTTGCCTTTGCACCAATTCTCTTACGTTTGTATTTTAATCATAAGTTAAATCAAATAATATCTGAACAAATATTTTGCTGAGCAACCTAAATTTGTTGAATTTTTCCTTTTGCTATGGCTTGGCCTAGAGGGCAAATATTATACAATTATTTGATATTGTTCTCTGTAACTATGCAAACAGATCCAAACATTGGATCTACTTGGATCAACGAGCTGAAGGCGTACGCGCGCGTCAGCAGGTGTTTGTGGCATGCCACTTGTGTTTGTATTTAATACTAGCTATGAATACTCTATTGTTTTTTCAGTTACGTTTTTTCTTTCTTCTTTTTAATAAATTTTAATTTTATTTACACAGTTGTTGTACAGTTTCCATAAAATTACAAATAATAAAAATTAAGAGAAAAAAAACAGGCCAATAGCAATTATATATACCCTGCGCCCATATACATAGGCACATACAAACATATATACGGGAATATTACCAACAACAATAACTGATATCGCGTCAAAGTACAAAACTTCATGCACGAGTACTGCGTTAAATTGCTAAATGCTACCGCTACAGTTAAAAAAAAAAAAGTAAAATAAAACACAGAAGCTGTTCAACTGTGTTTTTTCTTTTTGTTGTTGTCATGTTTTGTCGTTCACTATGTACATGGCCTAAATTCACAATGGAGCCACCAACTGGCAACTGTATTTGTCTTGGCTCTAGAGCCACACAGCCAAAGCGTGAAAAGCTCAAGAAAACGTTAACGCAACCGTTATCCCAAATAATCGATAGCATCTGTTGCTTTATTCTTATTATTTTCATACATTAAATTGAAAGCCCCATCCCAATGCAATATCGATAACAAATACATACCATCGATCTTGGCCTGCAGGCTTTTTGGTGAATCGGGCAGGGAATCACCATCGCTGTTGAGACTGTAGGAATGCTCCGTTTTGATTGGTCCCGTGCCATTGAGCAGCGCATCGGAGATGAGCTTGTCGTGCAGTATGACAGCTGGATCCTTGACATCACGATCGTAAAACCAATCGTGCATATCATGATCGCTGCTAATTTTCAAGGATTCCGTCTGTAAAAAAACGCAGCAACAGCAGCAGAAAAAGTGTAAAAACAATAGCAAAGGTAATTAGTAAATGAATGAAAAACACGGCATGGGGAGTCGCAGTCGTGTTGCACAGCGATAGCGCGCACGCTTATATAACTTTGAAACAAAAGTAGGAATATATATATATATATATATATATATATATATATATATATATATATATATATATATATATATATATATATATTTATATATATATATACATTTATTTGTGCAAACAAGAATACAACAACAAACAAACTGAAAATAATTTAATAATTTAAAAAGCGAATCGCACGAAATGCTGGCACACGTAAACCCAAAAACGCAGCGATACAGATATACGACCCATGCAGATAGCTCAGTACAGTAACAATAAGTACAATATATTTAAAAATATATACATACATACATACATATGCACATACATATATAAAGATGGGCAGCCTTGCATACGTCTACGAAGTCTGTATTTGTATTTTTGTTTGTCAATCTTATCAAAGGCGACTGCGGCACTATCGTACCCTTGAAATTCTCATAGATTCAAACAAAATCAAAATAAAAGTAATTTAAACTTTATCAATTCATAACTGAAGTGGACAGGGCATTGAAATTTAGTTTCGTTATTCTTTTAAATCTATGTCAACGTTGGCAAACTACTCAAAAAATGCGCCTTCCTGTCAGTCATTTCGATAAGTTTTCAATTTTTTGTTATCTCTTTGGTTTGCATGTCCTTTTAACAGAACCATCGATAACGATAAAACTCTACAAGCAATTTTGGTTCGCCGCTCACCGCCGATTTTGCGACACTTGCAAAAAGCTAATTGAAAAAGTAATATACAAAAGATGTGTAACAGATTAATAAATTAAATTTAAATGGATCGCATTTGTGGTGCCGTCAGTGCGATTAGTCGCAAAAAACCAAACAACCTTGAATAACAGCCATGTGCATGTCGAGAGCTGGATGCTCATCATCAAATGCGATTTGCAACAAGTGTTTGTTTGTTATTTGCCGCTGGCCAGGAACAAGTTTGCTTCTTCTTCTACTCCCAAAATATATAAATATCCAGAATGCGAAATTGGCCGCGATGATGTAATCTCAATGTGCCAGTTTTTGACAAAATAAGCGCTCTTATACATATGCAGAAATACATGCATAGATATATATGTGTGTGTGTGTGTGTGTGTGTGTAGAATAAAAGCAAGACATTTTGAATTTACTTAATTGCTGTAAACAAATCTACGGCCATAAATTGTTGACCCACATAAATGCGACACTTTCTGCATGAGAGTAAGTGTATATGTGTGTAAATTGTTTTTGTAACTATACATACATTTGTATGCATGTATGTGTTTTTGTAGCATGATAAAAAGTGCATGTAATTACGCTTGGCTTTAAAAGCCCATTAGTATGTAAAATATATATTTTTTGCCTCGACAAAAAATGCTCACATTCTAAGCCACACTCAAATGGGAAATCCAGTTTTGGCCATAAGAAAAGGGAACGTCGTTGCGGGCACTGCCATACATACATGCATGTGTGTGTGCGTGCGACTGTATGCGTGTGTCGGTGTGTCTGTGTGTCAGCCGGCTTGCGTGCCGCCACAGGTATGAATCTCTCTCCTCTCTCTCCCACTCCTCGCTCAATCTTTCTCTCTGCGCTGTCTGTCTGTCTGTCTGTGTGGGTCTTCTTTCAAGCTTACTACTTATTCGTACTCGGCATATAAACTTAAACATTGATTACCGTTTGCACGCGTGCATTGTATATACCTTGTGTACGTACATACACCCGTACATACATATGTACGTACAAATGTATACTTATGCATGTGAAGGCATTCACTGGCATGCGCGAGGGTGGCTTTAAAAGTATTCGTACATTAACGACACTAGCGAACGTGACGTGCAATTGCGATGACATTTGGTGATCGTTAATGCGGCTCGTGATGAGACCTGCATCGATAACTCAATGTAATGGCGGTGAGCTATGCAACGATAGTACTCCACTTGAACTACGTAATTGCATTCCACAGCATAGAGAAGAAAATCTGCGGAATGTTTTCGCAAGCCACATCTTATGATCCACCCTCGTTTGCATGTATATGCGTCTGTTTATATATCCCTGCACAAGTGCTTTCTCCATATTTTAGCCGACTCTCAGCAGCGGCCAAGAATCGGCAAAGTAGCAGCGGCAGCAGAGAAGCGTAAATAAAGTGTACAACTGTTTTAGTGTGTGTGTGTGTGCGTGCCTTTAGCGTATATATGTATGCGTGTGTTTGTGTATGTTTATGATGAGTTCAACGAACCTTGGAATTGTTGAGAATTAGCAATTCTTGAAAAATGTTACCAAAACGGGCAACATAAACACACACAGACAGAGGTACATATACAAAGAGATATTGTGGGGAGCTCGATGATGAAAGAAAGCCAAGAGACAGCAAAAAATAAATGCTCACAGGCATTTCACGATGCCCCCTGCTTCCCAGCTGTTTCTGTTTCTGTTGCTGTTGCTGTTGCTGTTGATGCTGTGGATCGTAGCAAAGCGGCGCTGGGGGCCAAGTTACGAACAAATCAAAGATGTGGAGCATCGGTGAGCAGTTCGTTTGCTGCAGGTTTCAGGTGATCTTTTCTTTGTCTCTCTTGCTGTCTTCAGGTTCGATGAAAGGTGAAGTCAAGTGCTACCTGCCCTCGAGTGTTCAGCGGACACTTAAGCCGCAAAAAGCGCTTAAGCAATAGCTTAAGCATCTAATGATCATCACACATACATATATATCGATTGTACGCTTGGCTATCGGTGGCAAACCGCTATCGATGCAAATGAGCACCTGTTGCACACACGTGCAACTCGACGTATGCATTTAATGAGAACGTTTTCCACATTTTCAACGTTTCCAAATCTATTCAAATATAAAATTCCAAATGAGCCGCCGCAGGGTTTTTGGATTTAACATATACATATACAAGTGTATGTATGTATATAAATACATACTTATCTGGTCGACATTAGCATATCGTATTCGATCCATTATACAATTTTATTTAAATTTATTTTTCTGATTTTTATTTTTCGTAGTTTCAGGTAAAGCATGAAGGGTGTAAATGACAAAAAGAAATAAAAAAAAAACCAAAGCCAACAAAATACAATTTCATAAAATAATTAAACTGGTTATAGTTTTTTTTCTGTCTTTCTTCTTTTTAGTTTCGTATTGTCTATATGTATGTATATATTTCGATTTTGCTTTTTCGCTTGCTCCACAAATTGGATTGATTAAATAATGTTGCAGCAAGCGAAAACCTTTCACATTTATAAAAATGCAGTTGTATGAGTATATGCCTGTCTGTGCACATGTGTACTTACACACACAAATACTCAACTGACATGTGTGTGTATGTATCGGTTTGCTTTGTATGTTGTGCACAGCATTTTTAGCTGCTCTTTATTTCTTTTCAATTTTAATGCCTGTCTGTCTCACCGTCTTTCTGTTACTACTACTGCTGCTTGCTACTTCTTCTTCTTCTTCTTCTTCTTCATCAACATCATCATGATGTTGATCATCGGCGTAAAGTGAAAGGTGCTCCCACAATTCAAAAATGCTTTTTAGCTTGAAAAATTGCTACGCTTTGGCTTGCGCATGGTTTCGACTTTTGCCTGTTTCGCTGGCAGTCGAAAAGAGCGTGGTAAATGGTAATTGGTAAATGTAAAGTGGCCCAAAAAGAAAGTGGACGAAACAGTAGAAGAATGCTAAAAGGCAACCCTGGCCAAACTTTGCTGATTGCCTTTCAAATGCTATTGTTGTAAATTAATGTTGCAAAAAATAAATTTGGAAATTTTGTTTATATATTTTTGCTTTGTTTTTTCGGCTATGTTAATTAACTAGCGCCAAATGATCGATGCCTTTAATTTGTCTACGCTTACATAATGATCGATAAATATCATATGCACGATGATTATCGCCAAGGCAGCTGACCTTCTCTAGGACAGTTGACGTCGCAGGGGTAACCCCTATGGGAGCCGAATTGGCAACAAATATCAGTCGTATGGGTCACGTTTTTTTTTTGACCGTATTCCATGTATAAATATAACCAAATTTGTATATTAATAGTAAATACAACAAGAACAACAATCTGCGATATGGCGTGGGCGCACGTCCTATGCGGGCTTAACCTTATCAAACAGCAAACACATTCATATATGTAGGTGCGCGTGTGTGCTTGCGTTTGTAAAGAGAAATGTACGCAAGCAGCAAGGCGCCCCTGACGTAAAAGCCACCCGCCAGTTAACCAATTCCCCACAATTCCGACAACAAAAATATTCGCAAAACGGAAATGTTGTGAAAGTTGCGAATGGGCGCACAACCCACGCGTGAAGACTCCAGCCAGTAGCCATGGCCACCACCAACTCAGTGGGGTCCTCCTAATCGGCATTGCGGTTGCTCTATACTCTACACAAGTGTCTAAAGCGGTTGACTTTGACGCCATTCACAAACAGAAAATAGCAGAGGCGAAATAACAATAAATAAATAATTCAAACATCGATAGCCAATAAAACGGAAACAAATTTATGTAGATCAACGCCAAAAACCAATTGATCAAGTGAGCTTTTTGTTAGCAAGGTGACTCACTTAGGATCATCAATATTGCTGAATGAGTCAGTTCAATAAGCATTGCCGATTGACTTGATGTTGTGGGAGCGTAAAATTTTGCGATATGCTCAATTCCAGAAACTAATTACTAATTGACATAATGATTCCATAAATAGTAACATTTCAGACTTTTTTTACATGCAAATTAAATTTATTTTTATACTTTTTATATATATTTTTTTTTATAAATAAATATAGATAAATATTACTTTTACTGGGTTATTACACATAACTTCTCGCACTACCCTCGTACCAAACTATTTACAGTTAATAATATTCCTTATATAATTCGCATATTCGAAATAGTATGCATAAGCTGCGATAGCAATTTCCTTTTCTTGTTCAACTGCAATTGGTCCCTTGAGTCCACGCCAACTGGCTAACATAGCTAATGAACCCTTCATATCGCCTTACATGCCATTTTCGCCCTGTAATAAGCGTCAACTGTTGCACAACTTGTTGCCATCGCTTGCTGTGTTACACTTATCGTATAACACTTCATTAACGCACATTGGAGACAAAACAATATGGTGCCGCCCACGACATAGTCAGACAGACTGCCACCTCCTCCAACATGCGGCCCCCCGCACAACCGCTCCACCCACAAAGTCAAGCAGCTTGTATTGTAAATTCAATCTATGAATAATTCACACAGAGCCTGCCAACTCCTTGCTCTGCTCTGACATTGACGTCAAGAGTAAACTAAACAGCTGGTCGCCTGCCCGCCGGCCGCCCACATACGAAAATCGTAAGCATACGGACTTAAGAGTAGGCTGCTTTGTGCTCTTTGCACTCGGCGCTCGAAAAGAGAGCAGAAAAAGCGAACAGCAACAACAACAGCGACAGCAGCAGCAGCAACAACGGTAAATTGTGCAATGCGCATCCTGCACTGCGCAGCGTGTGTAAATTTCGCATGAATGGACGCGAAAGTTGACTCAATGAATGATGTGGGGGGAGTCCTCTCTCGCTCTTTTGCTGTGCACACTCTCTTTCTAACTGTAATACGATGATACTATAAATGTGCATGTGCCAGCATATGTGGCTGTGTGCGTGTATGTGTGTATACAAATTTAATTATGCGCGCTTTTGCCATATGTTTGAACTTTTTCATAGAAATGTGCCGCAAAACAAGCCACAAAATTTGCAGTGCTGCCATCATCGCATGTCTTTTGTTATTTTTGGCATTCGCTTTGGATTTTTTAACCTGTTTTTGCAGATTGCAACGCTCATTGGAAATGTCAAAGTTAAGCAATACACACGCACACACAGGCACAGACTCACACACACACATACATATATGTATATGTATACAAAGTTGAGTTTTATGCCATATTGAAAGTATCGTGCACACACTCACACACAGGCACATACACAGCTCGAACTAGTTATTCAAATATGCTGAACAAACCGTCTCTTGAGCCACTGTTGCCAAGCACGTTTTTCAGTTTTGTGGGTTCTCGTATGCATTTAAAATAGCGGCGCGCTGCACTAAGCCGTTAGAAAACTCAACATAACCTCAAACGCGCGCAGACACACACACACACTTATATATATATAATCGTTATATGCATGCATTTGTTAACTGTTCTCTCTTGGCTCGTGTTGTTGTTGCTGCTGTTTCCGTTAAGGGTGTCAAATGAAATGGTTAATATTATTATATACGCTCATAGAGCTAGCAAAAATTTGTTACCATCTTTTTGCTTATATCAGCGAAAGTTGTATCAAAAACACACACACACACAACAATTATATATGTATATAAATAATATAAATAATGGTAAGCTCTGGGTTTAAATAAACTTGCTGACTTATTAACTTGAACTTGTTTGTTAATGCTGCAATTTTCTTCTCGACTTGACTTTTGGTCTTACCAATTTTGCCCCACTCAACGGTTTATGGAAAAAAACTTCACAGTTCTCGTCTCTGCTTCAACTTTTTGTCTTCTTTCTACTACTTTTTTTTTTTTTTGGTCAGCATTCTTTTGTGAAGGCGATTGCCTTTTTTTTTTTTTTCTTTTGGCTGTAAGTTTTCGTCAAGCCAAGGTAATATTTTTAACTGTATTTCTTTAGTTTTTATTTCTGCATGTTACCAAAAATAAGCGAAGAAAATGAGGAAGAAATTGTAGACCAAGTCTGGTCTTGGCTAATTGAATGCTGAAACGTCTTTAGCTAGTTCCTTCTTCTTCTCTGTTTATTTTTACTGCAACTTTGCTTTCAACTCGAAATTTCTTTAATTTCTTATTTGTTAAATGAGCTGAAACCTGACCTTAAAGGCATGAAGCTCGTCCAAGTTAGACGAACTACTGACTGTCGATGGTTTCTTAATGGTTTTACAATACTCTGTTATAGTTTCAGTGCAGTGAATTATCGATAAATGGCCAGGACTTCCGATAAGAAAACAATCATCGCGTCACTCAATAAGTTGAATTTTCTTTTATAGACTATAAACTGCCAAATAGTTTCCCAACCTATCCTATCGATAGTTTAGTGTTAGTCTTACAGATCTATTGCTAGAACACTGAAGAGTAAGTTTGATTCCATATAATACCTTTATTTAAATATTTACAGCTAGTATCTATTGGTCTCTTATTGAGAACAGCCGTTAATGTGATTCATAAGGTGAACGCTCGATAAATGAAAATATCTTAATGGTTTTACCGTTTTATAGAACAGAGAGTTCGACTCACCAGACGAACAATGGGTAAGAAATATTGAGCTATTCAATTATTTAATTATTTTAGTATTAAATATTAACAATCGATAAACAATCTTTACAATCTTTATCTTGTCAGCATTATCTAACAACAGACTCTATCTTAAATTACCGTGAAATGATAAGTTTATATAGATAAAGATATACAAATGGTATACAGTACAAATTATATAGTACCTATGACACCAATTTCCATAGATGTGAATAACCCTTTTATAATTCTGTTCGTCTATGTCTAAAGAGTCTAGTATTATGTATGTATGCATCTTCATATACATGTATAATGTATGTATATACATATATTAGATTAATTTGGAATGCTGCCTAGCGTAACGTTTCTGTTTCCAAGCAACACATGTACGGCCTTATCGTTGAGCAAAATGTTAAAATAGAATTTCGTTTTAGCATCCATCAGCAATATGTCTAAGTCCTTATCAATACTACTCACAACACAATGCAAGCAACAGTGGACCACTATAATGAATTACGGGCATCGGCATGGGCATGGGCATTATGTGCTCCAAAGTTTTTGAAAGGAAACAACAACTTTCGCATAACAATATCCAAAAACTTGTTTAGTTAAATTGAGTTCCGTTCGGGTTTAAAGATAGAGCCTACTATAAAATAATTTAATCAAGATAGACATAATTTTAAACATAATTTTTTATATTTATTTATGTTGATGTATTTAAAAAAAATTTTTGTTGTTGTTGAAGTTTCGATATAAAATAAATTTTTCTTTTGCTTTTTAAAATGTTTATATATTTATTTAATATATATAAATCTATTTAATCATAGTATTTAAACTCAATTTGTAATCATTTAAAATCAATGTAGTATTTTCTAATATTGTTTCTATTTACTTTGAACTCTCGTAATTATTTAGAATGCTAATTATTTTTCAGAATATTTCCAATTATTCAATAATACTTGAAGTAATCTCTATGTGTGTGTGCATATATATAGTATAATACGATCAGTTACTTGAAGTAATCTCTATGTGTGTGTGCATATATATAGTATAATACGATCAGTTACTGACAGCTCTGATAAGCGAGCACTCGCAATGATAATCCCCAAAGGGGGATTTTCCCCTTCGCAGCCTATTGACAGATTGCACTGATGAGCCGTAGCGTCGAGCGGATCTCAATAAAGTGTTAAAAGTAAAAACAAAACAAAAATAAATAACAAATTTCTGGGATTTCATTGTTAATTTGTCTTGTTTTCACTTTTATTGCCAAGTAATTCCGACGAAGGGGATTATCTAGACATATTTTGTTCTTGTTTAGCCACTTAACATGCGGAAAAGTCCCAATGCAGCATTATTTACCATACGAATACAAGCATATATACATGTATATACATATATATCTCATTTTTTTATTTATTGTATTCGCGTAATCCAAACTATTTCTGGCCTTATCTCACATTTGGCTCCTTCTGTTTTTTTTTTTCTGTTACAAAATGGGCCTGTGATAAGATTTTTGATATGACATGGCCAAAAAGCGCACAATAAAAATTTCAACTTCAACTTGAGACGATGATAATTTAAATTTTATAGAAATTTTTATAGAAATAATGCCAAAAGTGAAGTTCAAATGGGGGTCCCGTATGGGCCAATATATTATAAATATTTATTGGGCCTTAGACATAGTACACAAACACACACATACACACACCCATTTATATCTGTATGTGCGTGTGTGTAAATTGCAGTCTCTGACGTAATCGAGGGCGCACGCCCCGGGTCTTTACTACGGCGTTCTGCTTACGGCGGGAAAAAAACTGCACGCGCGTTTTCCCCGGGAATTTGTTTGTCTTTTAGATTGTCTTTATACTCTGCACGCGTTGCGAATCGTTAATGGGGTATACTGGCTGTGTTAAAGTGAATGCAACAGGTATATCAATCTATATTTTAACGATTAGGAGTCTAACCTTTTCTATCTATTCGATCTAAAATGTCAATCAGTCAGAGTGTATGCTCTGCTAAGCCACAGAAGCTGATTATCAAGGTAGATCGCTTTATAGATTCTTCTGCACCAATTTTGTTGCATAATGGAAAAGCAAGTCACTCAATTCCTTAGGGTATTTGCTAGTCTCTCACTGTCCACTAAATGCTTTACTCGCTTTTTTTAGCATGAGCCTATTTCGGACTGTGCTGCATTATCTCTCGGCTTTAATGACACTCACGGTCGGACGTTTTTGTCAGTTTAAAGTGCAGTTGAATAGAAGCAGAAGAAATAACAGAAAAAAAAGTCATTAGTTACTTTGCATTTGGGGCAGCTGATAGCAGCAGTTCGTCTTATCACTGCAGCGCCTCAACTCCCGCCCGCTCCTACACACACACTCTCTCTCTCTCTTTCTCCCTCTCTCGCTCACTGTGTGTATGTATGCCGTAATAGATTCTTTTAGGTCTGGAGTCTTGTAGTCAGTCGTAGTACTCATAAATGTACGCTTCCTCGACCGGCGACATATATTCATTACTGTTTCCGCAGCGATAAGCAGGCCTCCACAAATGAGGCTCAACGAAGAGCAGAAGAATACACACACACACACACACGCACACGCATACACTCACATATATATTTCATTATATTCGAACTACAAGTGGTAAGAAATGATATTTTTGCTCGCTCGCTAAATGATAAATTTCTCTAGACATTTTGTTTTTTAATTTCTTGGAAAACTTCAATTATCATTATCAGAGACACTTTCGTAAAAGCAGAAATAGAGCTACCTATGTACCTAACACCTTATCGCCCTTCCCCCATGTAAATGATATTTGCTGTTGTTGTTGTTATTGCCTTTCGAACATAAGAAATCACTAAGGCATTATTTGTTTGCTCTGATGCTAAGGCAAGAGAGCAGCTGAGATATCTTGCGAAACCTTGGAGCGTTGCCTTGCCTTGCCTAACCTAGCCTAGCCTAGTCTTTCAAGCCATATCATATCATATCATGACATTCTTGTTGTTTCAGTTTTGGCACGTTCCATTCGAAATCAAATTCAAATAGTAATAGTGTATCGATCAGCGAGCTGCGTTCGCTGTCGTATATCACAGCTAGGGCCCGATATAGTGGGGCTCGATTAGATTTGCTTTAGCCAGGTGACTGTCTAAGACTCTGAACTCAGCACTTTAGAGAGACGCACGGCCGGACAGACAAACAGTTTTATTAGGTTGTTTTATTAGACGGGTTTCTCTGTGTGTGTGTGTGTGTGTGTGTGTGTGTGTGTGTGTGTGTGTGTGTGTGTGTGTGTTTTGTCAGGTCTCTAAGAATAGAAGCTGTTTAATATGCAGATCATTCTGTATTTGGAAAGGGCACATCAAACTGGACGCAATTTTAATGTTACTTCTCTATGTAAGCACGTTTTCTAGCTGCATAAGTTATAGGTATTAGATTAGCAAATCTAACGTAATGTTAATGATCTCTCTATGCGATTCTCAGTATTGGTAGCACATTTTCGAGCTGCTCAACCTCTATATTATTACACCAATCGATTAGACGCGAATGAAGATAAATACAATTTTAATTAATTTCCTCGAATTGCCTCTATATGCGATTCTCATAAATTGGTATTTAGTTTTCTATTTAAGCTTGAGCTATTTATGGTAAATATATGCAATTTTGAATAATTTTCTCTGCTAAGTGCTAAGATGTTTCCAGCTGCATAAATTTCAATAAGTTAGCTTTTTATACTCAAAAAATATTTCCTAATGCAATTTCATGACGGCATAATATTTTTTCAGATGTCAAGGGGTTTACATTTTTATGACTACAGTTCAAAGCTATGTAGACAAGTCAAGTAGTACGTACATATACATATATGTATGTACATATGTTTGTATGCAACTATTACTTAAGATCGCTTGATTATCGTATCTGATTATGAAACATAGGAAAGCTGATAAAGCTTTGGGTATTTCGCTTACCGGATCTAGATCGGAGTCCCATATATCTTTGAGGTCGCCATCGTAAAACGAATCCATATTGAGGTTTTGCTCTTGCGTCTCTTTTCTATTTCGCGCTCTAAGAACTTTTCAGGTTTTTTCTTTTATTTTATATGTATTATATTTTTTGTTCGACTTTCGTTCCAACTGGTTGCAGTCACACAAATTCTTATTTTCTATTTTCCTCAATTTCTGCTTTGTATTTAAACACTATATATGTGTGTGTTTATATCGGTGTATATTACTGATAAATTCATTAACTATGATATATATAAGTATATATATTGTGTGTGTGTTTATACATATCAAGATTCCTGGCTAAAGTCGACAGCAATTCTGGACGCGCGTCTTTATAACACTTATTAGGGCGAAACCTGTTGCTTCCAAAGAATGTTTTCACTTGACATTGTTAAAGTTTATATGTGTTCGTGCATGTGTGTGTGTGTGTGTGTGTATTGAGCGAGCGAGTATTTGTGTACGCGTCCGTGTATGTGTGTGTGTAGTTCTAACTTGGTTTACAACTTGTAGCTGGATTTAACTTGTTGCACGCGTTTTGTAGGGAATTTTCTGTTGTTGGTTTTTATTTAATTTTCTTTTAGATTTATTATAATTATAAATTGTATAGGATTTAATCAAAACACATTCGATTTTCACTAGATTTCCATAGCAAATTGTTATTTATGATTATTTGTAGTTGTATATGTATTTAGATTTAATGATTTCAATGTTTGTGTTTGGTACAGCAGCACATTTCCATTTCCATTAGCATTTCGATTTTGATTTTGATTTCGTTTTCCATATGGCTGGCGTTGGCCATGTATAATAACATTTAAAATGTGTAGTTAATATCATTAACTGTTGCCGCTATTTTAATTGAATTGTATATGCTTCTATTTACATACATATACAATGCTCACATACACATATATAGATATATGCACATGTGTATATATTATTGGTTAGCACAATTAGAATATTGTCCGTAGTGCGACTGCAGCCAAAAACGGTACTAAACTAAATGTCGGTGAAATTCTTGTGAATGCGAACGAACTGCCAGCAGCAGCCGCAGTCATCGTCGACGTCGTCGTCGCAGATACGCTCTCTCTCTCACAGACACACACACACACACACAGTGAAGAAAAAGAGCGCATGTGAATGACTTAACGTACATTCGCTAGCTCCCTCAGTCGCGCTCACATTGTTGCTGTTGACAATGCCGGTTGCCGGCTTGCTTGCTTGCTGCGTCGCTCTCTTAGTTTAACTTTCACGCTCTTTGCTCATTGCAAAGTGAATGTAAGCAGGCATCGCTCGTCGCCGTCGCCGTCGTCATCGTCGTAAGCCGGCTTTGACGTCAAGGCAAGACTTATAGGAAAAAACAAAACAAGTTTCTTCCGACGTTGACGTTAGCTGCCACTGGAGCTGCTGCTGCTCCTGCTGTTGGCTGTTGCGGCAACATTTGTTAACCTGTTTTTTTTTTTATTATAGACTCTTTATTGTTGTTGTTGGTATTTGAATTGGTTTTCCCCCCTCATGCTCTAGCGCACTCTGCAGCTCTCTAGCGCTGTGGCCGGCTTCGTCGCTGCCGCTTGGCAACAATTTGCGCTGTGGCTGCTGCGACGTCGACTGCGACTGCAACAAATGCTGCTGCTGATCTTGTCAACTTGACCAAGTTATTTGAACTATGCGCATGTGCAGCCGACGTCTAGCTGGCCAAGCCAGTCAGCTAGCCAGTTAGCCAAGCCAAGCCAAGCCATGCCATAGCAAGTTGGCTGGCTTTTGTCATTTGAAGGCTGTTTGCCTGGGCCCGGCTGCAGCGACGTCAACGCCAGCGCTAGCGGCAGCAGCAAAAGCAGTAGCAGTGGCATAAAGTGAATGTACTTTCAAACCAAAGATCCGGTTTAAAGCCAGGCACAGATACAGCGATGATGACGACGGCGATGGCGACGACGTTTTCACAAATGCTTGTGTAATACATATGGAGAGGTAGAGCCTCAATACACATACAAAATATGTATGCACACATATATATGCATACGTACTTACGTACATACAGACATATGTACATATGCATATACACACTTACATATTGAGAGCTTTGGCTACAAATTTATGTTGTGTATTTGAACAAAGCTAAAATCCCATATGTATATCGAATTGTTGGCCAGGCTTACAGGCTAAAACCGGTCGCCTGATCGTGATTATCGCACGAGAAAATAACAAAAATTAAAAAGTCCCCCTCTCCCGGGTGCGGGAAAGTTTCAAATAGTGCCTAGTGCCTAGGCAGGCGCAGAGCAGAGCAGAGCAAAGCAGCGCTGCGCTGCGCTGCGCAGCGCACAAACCGAGCGTCGTCGTTAGCCCAGATCAATGAGCTTTGATAGCTCGGGCAAGACGCCAGCCGCCCCAGAGATCTTTTAATATTTAATGTACACACACAAACACACACACTCACACAGAGCTAAGCACATGCAGACGCGAATCATTGAGAATGTGCATTGTATTCGTATGTCTGTATAATTTCATTTTATAGCTGCAAATATGTATGCGCGAGTGAGTGTGTGTCTGTAATAATTCGTCATGCTGGCCGCATTTGAACCCGCATAGCTGCCAGGCCGAACCGAACCCGAACCCAGCCAGAGGCCCAACACCGCCCCTAAAAAAGCAAAACCGAAAACCAAAAACAACTAAACAACCATCAAATTATTTTTGCGCTCTTCGCACGCCTTTTCGTTTGCTTGTTCACTCATTCGCTGATTGCGCTCTCTCTAGCAATCGAACTCTCTTTGGGCGCTCGCGCGCGCACTCTCTTCTTAATTTGCTGATCGTGCGCTGGCGCTTCAAGTGGATTTTACAGTTATATAGTATAGACAGGCATGTATAAAAAGAGAGGGCGTGTGTCTCTCGTGCGTGTGCATGTGTGTAAGTGTATGTGTGTGCGAGAGACATAGTCTTTGGTTGGCACAAATATTTTTCGCGCAGCGCTCAAGTCTTTATTATTATTTTATATTATTTGATTTGTGAATCACAACAATAAGCCGTAGATATATAGGCGTGTATATAAGTGTTTGAGATTATATGCATGTACATGTATATGTGTCTGTCTTTGGGTTTCACTGGAAAACAAGATACATTACGTACATACAGTATCTGTTATTGTTGTTGTTGTTGCAATTTAGGTGTTGCCGTCGGTGTCCGATGGTCTGCCGCTGACTGCGATTCGCATGTTGTTTATCTGCAGGAACAGTTTAATCTGTACTTCACTTATTCAACAGCAACAAAATTAAATAAAAACAAAACTAAAATAAATAAAATTCTTATTTAGATTAGATTTAAATGCTAAATTGAAGAAAAATTTGATAATTTAATAACTTCCTCGATGATAGAAAAATAATTTGTCGATCTATAAGAATTGTTATAGCAATTGCTTTTTCTTTAATTGTTTTGTGCGCTGCTGATATGACTTCGCTTATAATTATATTTATTATATGAAATTATCATATCTCCTACTTAGGAGCCGCAGCTAATGAGGCTCAGAAAAGGTTGGCAGGACAGCTAATTTACGATCATTAGCTATGCGCCGTGGGCGACAAATGTCAGTTCATGGGAAAAACCTCATTAGTTTGCCAAAAAATGTTGAGGAAGCTATAGATCAACCTGGCGCAAAGATAATGCCAGCGCCCACTTAGCTGATAAACCTATCTACTTTTCATATTGTTTGAGACTTCTTTTCGAGTTCTGAAACTGAAATCGAAAACGAAATTGAAATGGGAAATTTATTTAAACAATACCTTTTGTTGTTCAATGCCTATAATTAGTTGCATTGAAACGCAGCTGTGTCTGCAGCTTTTTTCATTTTTCTTTCTTCTTTTTGTGTAATATTTGATGATACTAAAGAATAAAAACAAAAAACATATGGCAAGCAGCTAAAAATATGTTTGTATCTGCGTATGTTTATCTGCATTTACATTACACCTAAGACCTCTGAGGAAAACCCTACCGAAATACTAATAAAAGATATTGCTTTGGCCTACTAAGTCTAACGATTCATAAAGATTTCGAGACTTTATCTGCAGCTTTTGCTAAAAAAATAAAAACCAACAAAGTTCAAAAGAAAACAAAAATTAATAAACAAAATTTGGGCTTTATAAATTTGACATAGTTTTGTTATTGTCTGCAGAGAGTTTAATCTGTTTGCTATGTCTTTTGGGGTATTTTAGCTAGATCTTTTAATTTGCACTAATATAAGAGACAAATTTGCATACACTAATATTCAAAATTCCTTAAAGTAAATATTTCCTATTCTTTTACTCTTTCAGTAATCTACATCTCTTAGTAGAGTTCTTTTCCTTGACCCAAACACATATTGTGCTTCATTTGACCAACTGACATGCTTTCGAAGAGCCTTCGAGCAACCCTGAGCTGAGAAGAATATGCGGGTTATAAGGTTGTACGGGCCTCATTTATAGATAAAACTCATTATAGAATATCAAATCAGCCCTCCTTTTCTTCTCCTTCTTCTTCTTGTGAGTTGTTTAGCAACTAATCCATGTTGTTTGCTATATAAATATGTTTATAACTGTCTTCCATGTATTCACATTTGATCAACATCTGCTAAATTTACGATCTTCGTTTTTAAACTTTTCATTTATGATCTGTAGGCGATCCTTTTTTAACAATGTGCAATTTATTTGTATTTTCTATATATATAATTATTATATTACTTAAATTTGCTACACTTTATTCCATTTTCTTTAAATTAAGCATTTGCTTATCATATTTATATCTGATTATCAGCTTGTAGGGTATTCAATCTTAGTCTAATCGTCCTCCGATTACTTTTCTCCGATAATTACCTGCTATTTTTGTGTATATATGCATCTTCAATTTAATTAATATTTAACATTTACTATTTATATACCCTATCTATCATTTAGATAGCAGTGTATTCAATCTACATCCATTTAACATTCCGATCTACTTTTGCCGATCTCTTCTTTAAGAAATTCTAGGGAATTTTGAAGTTTTGTTTCTGCTTGTTGTACGTTAATCTATATATTAGATAATAGGGTATTTAATCTTCGTCAACTCGTGCACTACGTTATTTTGGTATAAATGTGGCTCTGCTGTTCTCGAAATCGTCTTCTATTTCGTTGTTTATCTTGATACATTTGTCATATACATTGTAGCCTGGCAGAGTATTTAATCTTCGTCTATTTGTCTCTCGATCTGTTCTGTTTCCCGATCTTTTGTTAATACGGTCCATATAATAAGCCATGACTTCATTATGAACACAATGGCATTTTTTACTCGGCTCCCTCAGGACTCGCTCTAAAGTCATAGTCATTGTCAACAGCTAGGTAATATATATAGCATGATATATACATATATGGACATATAATACACACACACACTCGCACACTGATACGCTCAGTCTTAATATAAATGTCTTGTACAAGCTGTACAATGAAATTAACACATGGTTGTAAATAAATGTACATGTGTATTGTAAATTAAACATGCAGTTCACTGATCGATCCATCTATGGCACACACACACGCACTCCTTATACCTGCCCGTGTGTCTCTTTCTGTGTGTGTGTGTGTAAACATATAAACAGATCTCGGTAGACGTTTTGCCGACTTCGAGTTCGACTTCGACTTCGACTTCGACTTCGTCGACTTTTACAACTGAGTCCACAAAGCGCATGCATTGATCAGCCTTTTGTGTTGGCTCGATCGTGTCTTTTGTCCGATCTGTCAATGCATTTTATAAAGAGTAAATATATTTATGTATGTGTACATATCGTTGATCTATGAAACAAAATTGGTTACGTTCGCACTTGTTTAAACAAATATCACCACACGTGCAATACACACACAAAGGCCTCCCCCCCCCCCCCTTCCCCCTCACTCGCTCTCTCGCGACTTCATTTTTAATTTCTGTTTGCCTTACAGGTGCACAAAGGTGATAAAGTCAGCTAACGGGGACGCAAGACGCCCGCCCGACTGGCCAGCAGGCAGACGCTCTTGTCTTATCGTATTGGCCAAATGCTTGACAATAAATTAGATTTTGTGCAAATTTAGAATGAAATCAAAAATAAATTAGGCAGCAATGCACCAAGCGGATGCGCCCGACTGGACCATACCCTGCCACATAACGGGCTTTACCAATTTCTTTGAATTATGCTCATAGATTGTGGACTAAGGGGGAGCAGAGCTAAGATCTTGGCAGATCGTAGATCTCAAGAGTTATTGACATTGATATACTTATATATACCTATACAAATTTTGTTAAATTTTACTACAATTTGCTGTTATTTCCTTTTCTCTCTCTTTCTCTCTCTTTCTCTCTCTCTCTCTCCCCCCCCCCTCCCTCTCCCTCTCTCCAGTTGCTCATTTGCATAACACACATATACCCCATCTGCTCGATTACAGGGTATTGAAAACAATATGCCATCCACTCGAATGGTATTTGGCCTGCTCCCATGATGGTGCAAAAAAAAGCTATTCACATAATTGTGTGATTTATATCACAGCGACAGCGGGAAGAGCGAGAAAGTTCGATACAAACTGAACGAATTGTAGATGCTCTTTAGCTAGAGGAAATCCCAATTCAACGGTTCCCAGCCCCAATATCAATTAATGCATCAATGCGAAGGGAAACCTGGAAAGAGCCAAATGACCAACTGTGTGAAGCGTCTTGAATCAGAGGAACTTAAGCCTAGCCTATATATATGATATATATAAATATGTATATATATATATATATGTATATATAGTTAAAAAATCTTGAAAGAGCTCACTTTAGATTATTTGAATCAATAACCAACTTGATTTGAGCCAGCCTTATCGAAGATCTAAGCAAAACTTAAATCAGATTCGAATCGTTGAAGCTCTGCTTCTCAGCCAGCAAAAGGTGTTAGCCAAAAGTCTAAGCCGAACCGGTTCAAGTCACGCATTTGTGCTTATATTTAACAATAATGAGTCCTAATCAAATGAAAGATATATAAAGTAAATAAGCTCTTGGACACATTGAACCGCTGTGATAGGTAATTCCTGCAGCCCATAAACCGAACCACTGATAAATATCTTAAGGGCTTAAAGCTCTCAAAGAAACGAAAGAGCCCTCGAGGCACCTGTACCGAAATAACTATATATATTTCATCATATAGTATATATATATATACCTTTACACCCATATACATACATATATGTACAAGTTGGGGCACGTTTTGGTCTTCGGGCTACCGACATAAGCGAAATACGGCCAAAATGCTTCGCTGTGTTGAGGTCAATGATTTCTTTCATTTCACGCTTTTGGCTGTGGCCAGCGAAGACGAAAGAGAAGAAGCAGCAGAGGGCTGAAAGCACTTGGTGAGCATATATTGAATATTAATTAAAAGAAGAAGCAGAAGCAGAAGCAGAAGAAGAGGAAGCAGAAGCATAGCTTGGACTTGTGTAAACAACGGAGAGTGTTTCGACTGGAAGAGTCTGTGTGGACCAAACGCCACGCCCACCCTCTTGCCGCCTGCTCGCCCCCCGCCCAAAGCAGATGTAATGTCAATCGATGACATAATGCCATATAGATAGCTAGTGAATCATGCCAACTGATTTCTGATTCTGTGATTTTTTGAGGCCATGCTGATAGCACAGCATTCAATTAGGCTAAAAAGAAATGCGTGTTCGGGCCAAAATGTGTTTTGGCCATAAAATCGAGGCAACCGCTGCAAGCGGAGCTCAGTTAGCGCAACAGAGTTGAGATCGATCGATCAATCAAGATGCTTAGAACGTGCCCATTTAGTGTCGTCGTCGTGGTCCTCACCTGCCTGGGTTGTGTGTGGGGCGAAGTCTTTGAGGAGTGCGCCGATTCGGAGGCGGAGAGCTTCGTCGCCAGCTGGCAGAACTGTCAGTCGTATGTCTACTGCGATGGCGACGATTCCATCATGGGTGAATGCGACGACGGACAGTACTTTGATCCGGACTCGGGCACCTGTGACGATGCAGAGAATGTCAAGTGTTTTCTGGATGAGGTCGATGAGCCCTCCACGGAGGAGGAGACCGAAGAGTCGGAGACGCCGGATGTTGATCTAGATCCCACGCCGCCCACTATGGAAACGCCCACACAGGTGGAAGTGGTGCAGGCAGCGCCCGTCGTCAAGCCGAACTGCCCAATCACCGACGATCCCACCCAGGTGATCTTCATGCCCAATAACGACTCCTGCACGGACTACTACCTGTGCTATCACGGCCACGCCATGCAGATGCAGTGCACCAACCAGCTACACTTCAACGCCAAGACGGGACAGTGCGACCTGCCCGAGAACGCCCACTGTGCTGTAAGTCTTGAGGAGCTCCTGCTCGACCTATTCGCAGCCTGACTAATCGCATCTACCTTGCAGCTGGACCAGTTTGCCAGCCACAAGTGCCTGCCGCACATGACGGACTTCTTTCCGCATCCGGACAAGTGCAGCTACTTCTACTACTGCATCAAGGGCTTCCTGACGCTGCAGCAGTGCCCCTTCTACTACGGCTGGGACATTGAGCGGCGCAGCTGCGTCCAGTTGAACGTGGCCAAGTGCTATGGCAATGCCAGGCGTGCGTAGCGCCCTAGGAATCTTGGGCAACATTGTTACAGAGAACTTTATCTTACAAGGAAAAAACCCCAAAAATTACACTGTTCAACGAGGCAAAACTTTTTTGACTGAGCAAGTTTTATGACGTATTAATACCCTGTAATTAGCTTTAAGTAAAAGCTTTTAGCTTAAGTTCCGTGAACCTTTAATAAAGTCTTAAGTTTCACTCAAAATGATTATTTGTTAGCCTTTCAAACTGCAAACTTGCTGCACAGTGTAAGAGCTGAAGACATATGTAGGTTTACACGCCGAAACTTTCCAGTGATAAGCGCCCACAATTCCATCGATAAGTTGCAGTAACACGACCCGCCTAATTAAATACAACTAATTTAGCCGGCAATCTCCGATGGGGCAACATATAAAGGGCTAAGCACAGGTGGGGAATAGTCGCACACAATGGGCAAATCTTTAGGCATTGACATCCGAACGTTGATCGCTGCCCTGTGGCTGGGCAGAGTTCTGCTCATCGCAGCCGATGATTTCCCGGAATGCAATGGCATCGCGGCGGGCACCTACATAGACAACCCGCGACCCTACTGCAATCACAGCCTGATCTACTGCGACGAGGACAGCTCCCAGTTCTGCGACAGCGAGGACTTGTGCGACTTGAGCTACACCTGTGATGGGAATGAATCGAGTACAGAGTACCCTGACAGCTACAGCAACAACAGCAGCACTACCATCGCCAGCAGCAGCAGCAGCAGCACTACCAGCACAACTGCAGCACCGGGCACCGATGTGCGTCGCCTGTGCCGGCGAGGTGTGACACAGAAGTACGTGTATCCGGGTAATTGCAATTACTACTACTACTGCGTGGATGGCTATCTGGTCGTGGAGCAGTGCCCCATTGGCTATGCCTACAGCGAGCAGCTCGGCACGTGCAGCGGACGCATTGCGGATCAGCTGGCGCGAACATGTTTCAATTAAGACTTTCATTTGTTACCTGCGACAATTTCTCGTTGCTTCTCTTGTTCTTTTAATTGGCAATTATGATAAAGCACTTAATATAAAATAAAACTGTGAGCTAATCACCTTATCTAAGGCACTGGGGCTACTACTATAAAGCAGACGGTGCCAGCTCGGCTGGTTGACAGTTGCGAAACGCAATTCGTTTTATGTTGCAGCTTCTTTTGGCATTGAGCTGCCTGTGGCCCTTCGAGTGGGCGCAGGCGGTGTTCCTGCAGGAATGCGAGGGCGTCATCATACGGCGCATACCCAACCCCAATCTGGAATGCAGTGAGTATGTTCACTGCAACGGCGACGACTCCTACTACTGCAATGGCGATTGCACCGAGCCCGTCGATTGCTACGGCAACGTGGAGGAGCCGGAGCGGGAGGTTGAGCAGACGACCGTGAAGATTACGACGCTGTTAACAGAGTCAACAACTACAGAAGTCCCACCAACTATACCCAGCAGCAGCAGCAGCAGCAGCAGCAGCAGCAGCAGCAGCAGCACTCGCACCACTCCCACCACTCGTACCACAGCTGCAGACAATCTTCAAGCGATCTGCAGGAGCAGCGGTCAAAATGGCGTCTATCCATATCCAGCCAACGATAACTATTACTATCAGTGCTTGGCCGGCTATCTCCTGCTGCAGCAGTGCCCGCAGCATTTCCATTTCAGCGAGGCCCAGCGTCAATGCATTAGCTCAAAGTCTTATCAGTTGTAAGAGTACTAATAAAAACGTTCAGTTTTTCGCATGACAAGCGCACAGCGTAAATGAGTTTCTGATAAGCCTCGATTTTATGTTGGGGTTTCGCTTTAAAATCATTTCTCGTGGCAACTGCGGCGTTTAGTCTACCCTTGACTACCTCTTAGAGCGGAGCAGCATCATCGTGATGTCATATCTACTACTACTCCTGCTGGCTGCCTTTGGCCTGGGCCTGGCAGCGGCGGACGTCTATGAGGAGTGCGCAGAGAGCGACCAGAACAATTTCATCGCCTCCAACAGGAGCTGCACCCACTTCATCTACTGCAGCGGCGAGGATTCGTTCGAGGGCGAGTGCCCCGAGGAGAACGACTACTTCAATGCGCACTTGGCCATGTGTGAGCCCATGCAGGATGTGGATTGTCGCACGGGTTTGCCACTGCAAACCAATGAAGTGCAACAGATCGCAGTCACTGAATTGCCAGCCACGAAGGTGACTGTCACGCAAGCAGTGACCACAGCTTCGACTGCCCTCGATGTGAGCTGGGAAACTGTGACAGCGGCTGGGCCAGCGTCCACAGCTGCGAGCGCTGCCAGCAGCGAGAAGGTCGTCACCCTGCTCGCCAGCGAATGCCCACCGGCCGACAATACCCATCAGATCGTGCTGCTGGCCCACGATAAATCCTGCACGGAGTACTTCGTTTGCTATCACGGCAAGCCCCTGCCCATGACCTGTGCCGCAATGCTGCACTTCAATGTGAACACGGCCAAGTGCGACAAGGCCGAGGTGGTCAATTGCATGGTGAGACTCCATTACAATATACACTCTATTTATATACTATATCAATGTCTTCTTCTTAGCGCTCCACGATCAGCGTGCGCGAGCAGTGCAAGCAGCACACCGTGGACATTTATCCGCATCCGGACAACTGCAACTACTTCTACTACTGCCGCAACGGCTTCCTCATGCTGCAGCAGTGCCCCTTCTTCTATGGCTGGGACTATGAGAAGCGCTCCTGCGTGGCGATCGCCCAAGCCAAGTGCTTTGGACGACAACGCCTCCTGATCTAATCTATAAGCTACAAACGAATTTAAGTTTAATAAAAAGTTTTTTAGATATGTTACTTAAAAAGTTCGCTTACTTCTTGTTGGTGTAGGTTAATGTATTACGCCTATGCTTAGTGTCGGTGGAAATATCCACTGATTTTGATGGGCAAAAAGGGAAAAATTCTCAAACATAATTACCTCATACATCTGCATTTACGATTCCAATTGAAGGTCACTCACTTTCGCTTTTAAAATTCTTAAATCTCACCTCAAATGTATTATCTATGATGATTCATATGTAGCTGCCATTAACTTGAACAATTTCTTTACATTTCTTTTAGAAAGTGCACTTCCGTTCTTTAGGCCATATCTCATTATACGTAAAATCACTTCCGTTCTCTAGTAGAGTCTCAAAAGTTACTACATGTAAAAACATAATAAGATATCAGCAATATATTTAAGAGAACATTGTATTCTTATGGCAAAAATCTAATCTATTGTTTGTGTTTGCAAAGAATGAATAGAAAGATCACTTTGCTTCTAGAAAGAAGAATCACATCATATTTATAAATGTGTTTGTAATAGTTCTTGAAATAGCTACAACTAATTTGAGGACATTTTTTGTGAGCATGTTCTTTGTATAGCTTTTCGTAGGGCAACATCAGGTTCTACTCTTGGTAGAGCTTAACTCCAAGTTAAAACCTTGATCAGCTATGTTCAATTAGCTTACTCGAATTTCCTCTGATAAACTCAATGAGCTGAAGGGACATTCCCAACAACAGTTACCCATACGTTTACTTTATAGAACACGTTATTGAGAGATCACTTCAAAGCTGTGGATCATTGCCAACAGCACATGATAAAGAGCTGCCAGTGATATTTGCTTAACTTCAGTTAAGATCACCTGGTATTTCGCCATTCCAGACATTTTTCTGTTTATCACGGGTTCATTCAAGGTCGCACATCCGTATTTTTATCACTGCGTGTAGGAAACTCAGATATTGGAAATGGGCCAGCTATCTACGTGTTTTCACTAGAGAAAGATAAAGCTCCGATTGACCGATATGACACCCCTCTAACCCAAGGACAATCGTGTGTTGTCTTTCCTGCAGAAACAGCAGCAGCAACAACACGTCAAAATAATTAATTGAAGTTTTACTGTAGCAAGGCGCAATCTATTTCAGCTAATCTCTAGTTGATGTCTTTATTGGGTCTTCTGTCATCTCGGATCGACATTTGTAAAATTAAAACCGTGCCGCGTCGCAATGTGCTTCATTTGGGGAATCAACATGTCGTTCGATTGTGTGGCAAAAAATAGTGCAGAAATATTTTTGTGGCGGCAGCGAATGTTTTGGTTGAAGGCCTTATCGAAACGTTGACACGATATGGAAAAATTTTAATTTTCTGATATTGATGCTATGCGCTCGCAATATATGCCAAGTTCTTGGCGCATTACGAAATTAGAATAAAATTGCGGTCTACTGAAGCCTGACACACATTGGATCAAAGCGATGGAGTATATCAGCAAATTCATAGGTTGATCCTGAAATTTCTCTCACAATTCCAATATCTTAAGTACAACTTTCTTTCTTTCTTTTCTCTTAGACAAATTATTGTTGGTGTTGCTGCTTTCGTGTTTGACGGCGGCGAGAAGTGGTTGGAGCATACGCAAACCCACCAATTCGGTGAGCATAAGGCAAAGTTCTTTGGGACTGTGCAGGAATCAGGCGAGTGGCAGTTTTGTGGAGCATCCGGATGACTGCCGGCTGTTCTATCTCTGCCAGGACAATGGAGATGCTGTGCTCGCCTCGTGCCCGTCAAATATGTTCTACAATAAGCTGAACAAAATTTGCGATACGGCCGACAATGCCGGATGCCATAAGACGAGCGAGGATATTGTCATTCCCCCCACAAATAATGAGCATAATCTCAATAGCATGATCACAGATGCGGCCAAGTATTGTGCTACGCTAACGCCGCAGGCGGGTAATGATCACATCGTTTATGTGGGCAGCTCGTCTAGTTGTAGTAACTATTACATCTGTTACTACGGACAGGCGATACTGCAGGAGTGCAGTGAGGAGTTGCATTGGAACGCCGTGACAGCCAAATGTGATCTGCCGGAGCGGGCGAAATGTACCTTGGAGCTGACCACACAGCCCCTGAGGCCACCAAGTGATATTACGAGTGAGCTATTGCATTGCCCAGCCTATGGACAGCATCTGTATCCGCATATGCAGCGCTGTGAATTCTTCATTTATTGTGTCAAAGGTCATGCTACGTTGCAGCAGTGCCCGTTTTACTACTTCTTCGATGTGATAAGCAAAACCTGTCAATGGTCACGCACGGCGTTGTGTGTGCGAGATTTGAATTTCCCGCGCCATTAGCTCATAAGTAAATCAGTATCGAACGCAAAAGAGTGACCGTATCGGTACAAATTAATCGATACTAAGTATCTGATCTGTCGAGTCGATTAATATTTATCATGATGTAATGCCATCCAAATTGCCAGAACATTCGGTGAGGCGGTCACACTGTTTTTAACCTGACCACTGTTTACGCGAATTTTTTGTTAAAAAAGGAAAAATTTTAAAGTACGAAGCGCAGTAAAATAAGAGACAGCAAATAAATGAATATTAAAACCAACAAGTAATAAGTTAAATTAAATTGCACAAGTATGGCCTAAATATGTACTTACGAAAACTCAGCACACAAGATTTAGTGCAAGCAACACAGTATACAGGAACGAAGCAATTTTATTGAAAATAATCGCTGCGAAGCCGAATCAATACCATAAAATTAAGTAGTTTACTTGGTAACAGCTAGAAGGCTTCAGGTAAATACTTTTAGCTATTATTTTTTCACAAAATAAAATTTCAGAGAGAAATAGCCAGATACTGCTGGAAAGTTCTACAAACATATTTTTAGACATTGAACTACAAACAAAAAATTAAAACAAAAAGAAACCAGTGTCAATTATAGTTGTTGACTTGTTTGTCTATGTGTGCGTTTTTGTGTGTGTGCTAGAGAATAATAGAGATATGCTGGAGAATTTCTTAGGGATATTTCGAAAACGCCGACGCTACGATGAGCCGAGGCTGGCCACCCAGGCGAATGTGAATTATGACACCGACGAAAATAATGAAGATGAAAGTGATGAGCAATATGTGCGCTCACCTGAATTGACAGGCGCATATATTCGCAACTTGCAAATCGATAGGTAATTAAAACTTAATAAACGTTCTCTTTGTTCTCTTCTTGCAGCAGCTGGTGAGTGTATGTGTATGCGTGCGTGCCAGTGCGTGAGTGCGTGTTTGTGTGTGGGGCTATAGTAAAAACAATATTAGAAGCCAAAATAACAGCAACAACAGCTACAACAAACCCACACACTCGAAAAAGAAAACTTAACACATTCCAAAAAAATAGCCAGAAGACCCATCGAGTTGTGCTGAAAAGGCGCAAACTTTAAAACTGTAACAGTGTGAGCGATAGAGCAAAAGAGAGGGAGAACGGGAGTGAAGTATCGTCGAACAGCTTTTGAGTGTGTTCCCCCGTACAGTTCGCTCTGGCAGTGTAGCCGAGCGGCTAAAGCAGTTTTCAGTGGCACACTGGATCAGCCGCAGGATATGGACATTGATGCTCCCATTGCGCTTGGCATGCAGGAGCACCATCAAAACAACGATATCGATAATCACCTCAATAACAGCAACAGCAACGCATTCTCATCACACGTTTACCATTCGGAGTCATCGATGAATTTTGATTATTTGCAAGGCTTGCATGCGGATGCAGCGGCTTCTACATCCTTGGGGGCTTCGGGCGGCACCGGGAACGTCTCCTATGGACTGGTCGACGACAGTAAAGCTCTGGACAGGTTGTTATTCCAAACTACATACAAAACAAATCAAATCTACTTCTAGTCAACACAACAACAGAAACCCTCGATTTAAATTTTAAAATTTTGAGTTTTTTTTTATATATTTTGTCGTCTTTTGTTATCTATCGTAAATTTTCGCGGCGCTACTCTGTTAATTCAGCTTACGTAGAATGTTATAACAGTTTATTTATTTATTTTTGTGTTTGAGGCATATTTGGTAATGTCTTATGACAATATTATTAATATATATATAAGAGCGGTGGTAGACCAAATTTGAATTCGATTGTCGCCCACACAATGCCCAAAAAGAGCTTTGTGTGAGTGCCTCGATAAGTACCATTAAGTTTCTCTATAAGCTGACAATCTAACATTTAACAATAACTTTGCTTCTCTCTTTTCATATAACCAACCACAACGACATCAACATTTAATAACATTGGGCAGACCTTTCAATGCAAACGAGCGGTAAAACCATAAACATAATTATGTGTAGAAATGTGTAGATAATAATGTGATATCCCCATTTATAGATTTGTTACAATACTAGATCAATTGGATATGCGCGTGGAGAAGTTTCGTAAGGATGCCCTGAATTTACAGGAGAAGAAGGACTATCTCCTGATGTCCATGGATCTCATCAAGAGCAACGAGTTACTGCAAAACATGACCGAAGGTAAACAGTTAATTGAGAATTGAGTATTATGGCAAAATAATACCAATCTATTTTCTGTTTACAGGAGAGCGTGAAGAGATTATTTTATATATTCAGCGCGTTAATGCACGCCTAGCCACAGTGGATCTGAACGTGCGCACCGTGCGTGACGCGTCACAGGAAGACTCGCTCAGCCAAATTAATGCCTTAATTGACACAATGATCAAAATGGGTGACCCAGTTATCGGACGGCAACGTTGTCAGCAATATTTAAATGCCTGCTGCAGCAGCTCAATGGATCCGAATGGACGTATGGGAACTGTGTTTGAAACAGATGTGGGGCCAATCGATAAGAAATTTGAAAGTGCCCTCCTCGGTTGTACTCTTGACGATCAGAAGAACATTAAGAAGCGTTTGCAGGCTCTAATGGGTTATCTAAATAAGCAAACTGTTACCAATTAACTTATTACTAGCTACAAATATGCCGCCAATATAAAATTATGTTAATAGGCAATAACGATATAAACCAAAACAAAATTTGCAAAAAAAAAAAAGAATATACGATATGCCGACACGCAAATAAATCGAATCTGAAATGGAAATCTTATCGATGTTTATTGTCCGGCCAGTCATTAATCGATAATATCACGTTCATATAACCATAAACAGCTGAACAGATGCCGTTAGTTTCATAAACTTTTGTTAATCTATTTCAAACATAACTTTATTTTATATGCCCGGATAACAAATATCCTGCGGCTTTAATACACGATCGCTTAAGACCCAGACGGAGCCTTCTATGCCGAAGAATATTTGCTGTATATTTTTGGAAGTTAGGTATATAATTTCATTGCCCTCAGCGGTTAAATTTGTCAGCTGGGCACAACGCACAACTGCTCCAAATTTGGGCATCACATAGAACACCGCTCCGAAGTAGTCCACTATCATGCTTCGACTGGGGCCCAACAGGTTGCCCAGTCGCTTTAGCTGTATGTGCAACGAGTTTGAGTTGGAGTTGGAGTCGTGTATGGAGCTCTCCAATTGAAATCTTTTATTAGAGCTATAAAGCACACCATCTTGATCGGATACGAGCAGCTCGCCCTGCAGCCCGAAGGTAAAGTCAATTGGTTTGATGGGAAACGTTTGACTCATATTTTCATATTTGTTGCTTTTCAGTTCACGCCGATGCCAGGTTTGCTCCAGTATATCGTAGGCCACGATATGTGGTTGACCGTCCGAAATGAAGAAGATATGTCGTTCCAGTTCGCAGTTGCTTGCTTTGGGTCCCAGTTGCACGACTAGGCTCTCAGAGGCATTGCTGTCAATGTGCTGGCCACAATCGATGCGCAGCAACTCGGCATTGTTCCTTATCAAATCGAAGACGAACAGCTTGGGTGGACACTCGCTGCTGGGCCAGCCCACGTCCATGACCCACAGCCGACTTAGGCTATCCACCTGCGACCAATGCGCTTGCTGCAGACGCGTGCAGTCCGACTCGAGCTGTCCTCTGCTTGCATGGACTTCGCTGTTGGGGTAGATGGCCGTGCGCATGGGCAAATAGGAGGCAGGCCATTGTGCCTCGATCAGTGTAGGGAAATCATTGTGCTCGACGCTTACACTGAGAAAAACGCGCGCAAAGTGTGTAGACAAGTGACGCACATTATAGCTGGATTCGTTGAGACCCGCCTCCGACATTGACCAGCCTGCAGAGCTGACTGTCTTCAACAGCAACCAGAGTGTTAAGTAGCGACGGAGCCGCGCTTGTGTGTCCATTGCTTAGCGAGCGGACTGCAACTGGAACTACGCTAAGAAGGGCATTGCCTACGTTGTAAATGGAAATGAAAATGGCATGGAAATTGGCCAAGTCAAGGCAGTTTAAGAAATTCGTCAAATTTGTCTAGCTCAGCATTTGGCATATCGTGTGTCAGCCGACAAATTAAATAAGACGGCGCAACCGGCAATTTTGATCAACAAAAAACAAACAAAACAAAAAAAACCCAATATTCCAATATGAAATTTGTAATAGCAGTATAAATAGATCAGGCTTTACGTATTGACATGATATATACAGTTAGGTATGAGACTATTTGTAGAAAACATGATCTGATAATGGAGTTTTAGCTTGAGTAACTAATTGCCAAGGAAACATGTTCAAAGTTTGATCCAATCAAGCAATTCGATCTGAAGCAATGTATTTTTTTGGTGTAGAGTATTAAATCATCGGTGCACCGCTGATTGCTAAGGCAATGTTGTTTACGTAGTTTTTAGATACGGAAATTTTTCATCAATCGGGACTAATTTATTTCAAGTGGCATTATCATTATTGACAGCCACCTGCTATATACTGATATTATATATAAATATATATTATAATTATTTTTAAATCGTAATGTCATATAGAGGCAGGCAAACAGAGGCGCTTTTAGGCTATATGTGAGATATTTTTACTTCTTTAAATGTAAGTCGCTTTTAATTGTTTTGTGAAAGTATATATTTCATCTATATGATCAATCATATAAATATAGTTTTACTTTTAATTTTAATTCATTGTCTTTTGCTGAAAGATTAGATCTTAGACCTATTCGAGTGTGTCATTCCCTTCGCTTGTGAATCACTTATAGATAAGCTCTGATGTGGCTTTATATTAACGTTTATTTATAAATCAGCTATATATTATATTAGATTTTGAAATATCCTGTTATCACAATCTCATTTTCTATTATATTTTGCAATATCTTGCTATCAGTTAATTGCCTTTAAACAAATGCTTATCTCTTATCATCTCTTATGCATAATTGAAGCACGAGCCCAAGTCTCATGTTTTTATTGAGCTAATGGCTGTTCTAATTTTATTATATACCACACCTGATTTATGCGCGCCAGTAATGAAGCTCATATCTAATCGAAAGCAATTTGAATTACTCGTCAAACTTTTGGCGCAATCAAGCCAGTTGCCATTGCGCTCTATTTACTATAGGCGAAAGAAGCTTCCTGGGCTTTTGTAAATCCCAAAATATTATTTTATATATGTTATGCATATATATATATATATATATATATATATATATATATATATATATATATATATATATATATATATATATATATATATATATATATATATATATATATATTTCGATGTTGTACTTCATTGCAATCTTATCTGTGATGGCTTTAACCAATTAATCATCGCAATTCATTTTTTTTTTATTTCCAGAGTTTTCCTATAATCTAATTCAATGCCAAATTAATCACATGAAAATTTTGGAATATGTAGGTTACAAATTTATTGAAATTTGTGTTTCTCTAAAACATTTATTTCCTGTTGCTTTAACTGCGATGTGCTTGCGTTGTGTTCTGAACACGCCGTATCTGCTAGCACGAAGCTTTTGTTTATTTTTTCTGGGGTGAGCTGAACGCCCGTTAGAATGTATTTGCTATAATCTAATGCCAATTTATATTCGCAGCATTATTGAGTTGATAGTTGTGCTGGCTATCAGTCGGGTGATCTGGATTTTGGTTGTTCTATGTACTACTGGCAGCTTGGCCATATTTGGTTTGACGAAGTTCCTGCGCGTGGCCTATAATCCACCTGAAGTGCAACAAGGCGGCGACATTGCTGAGGGCAATCTAACGGCTCTCAATTATACCGTCATTGGTTCCAATTTTAGGAATGCCACATAGCTTTGAGCACAATCACAACTCCACGAGTTCTGGAATAGCGAGTTCTATCACATTGGGAAGCTTTTTTCCGTTAGGCTGGGTCGCTGATTAACCAATATCATCTTATCTGTGTGCGTGTGTGTTTTCATTGTGCCCGATATGATTAAAGCTTTTCACGCCTAAATGCTACAACTTGACTTGTCGGCACCGTGCGTTTCAGTTGTTATTTTGTTTTGGCCCTCGACGGATCGTTAAAATCGGTGTATATATAAATATATACTATATACAGAGAAATATATATATATATATATATATATATGTATATAGTTATAATTGTATATATCTTTTTTGACGGGTTTACGTGAACGGAAAACAAATAGAAAATGTGCAACGCTCTGTGCGAATGCCTCAAGTGCCCCGGCAAAGTGGTTTGCTGGTAAGTATTTCAAATGTATATAGCATATATATATTTCACAATTGTGACTCAGGTGATCACCAAAACAATATAGGTGTGAGATACATTTGCATACTTATTCAGGTGACGATAAGAACATAGATATGTTATATTCTAGCGCTTGCATGAAGCTGGAAAAATTAGTTGTTTTGAATATATATATAAGGATATTATAGGTTATATATCAGGATATGCATAGGTCAACAGAAACCTAAATTTAAATTTCTAACCATATAGTTTTAATCGGGCATTAGATAAATCAGCTTAAACCTCTATAGCTACCTCCTTCTAGCTCCAACTTTTTAAGTTTGGTAAGATTCAGAATCATTATTATTCGGATGTACTTGATAGACTATAGACTAGCTCGCAGTAATAACTTACTTTTAATGAGTTTTCCATAGGGTCTATATACATTCGTTAGTCAGTATACCTATGTATACCTATAATAAAGTCAGAGAAGCTTAAAGTTAAAGTAACTCCATAGTATTTAATTATAATCATACCTTCTCAAATTTGTCATAGTCTTGTAAAACTTAACCCAAACCCACTCAAGTATACATTTCTAATGTTGTTCTTCCTCTTTCCTCTAGTTGCTGTTCGTGCGCTTGTAAAATGCTAATGAGCATCATTTGCTCGTTCATTGTGCTCCTGGTGATAATTGGATTGATCGTCTACTTCACTGTCTACTACAACAAGGACAGCAACGATGATAAACAGAAGCAGCTGCAGAAGGTGCTGCCCATTGTGAAGAGAAGCATACGTGATTACTTTAGTAGGGAATACTAAAACTAATAATAGAGAAAAAAAAAAACGCCTAAAGAATTTATAATATAAGTTAAAGTAGTTGACGAATAAAAAACTACCAAAAAGACAACAACAACAAATTCTTTCATTTCACTCATGGACATAATCTAATCATTATTGGTTTCTGGTCTTATCAGCCATATTGTTGCGCTGGTTTGAGCCAGAATAGTTGGTATAGCCCATATATATGGGGTTTTTTTGTGGGGCCTGTGGGTCGCTTTGCATGTCAGATAAGCATTGCAATAGCACGCTAAGTGATTCATAGGAAGTGACATATATTTTTATTGGTAAAGCATTTATATATTACCACAAATTAGCAAACTATACAAGACCTATGAAATACCCTAATTAGAGTGCAGGATAGCACATGAAACTGAACTGAAAGTAAACTAGATTTAATATAGATAAGCTTTCGATACAGTTTTTATGATAAGATTTATACGGATTTTGATAAATACTTTCTCTGAATCATAATTTATGACACTCTTGCAGAAGTACAAGCAAAAGCAATTAGGCAAGGTCTCGAGAGAGAGGGTATTCCTTGAGTGCGAGAGATATTATGACGAACCATAGCTACAACCTTATTTATAGGTGTATTCCTAGAGGGTGGGAGCTCAATGGAAACAAGGTTTTGTATAGATCAGTTAATGTAGGTTTCATGCGAATTTTGGGCATAAAGCGAATCTGAATCAGCATTTACAATACTTATAAAATTAATAGAAATTCCTGAAGTTCAAATCGCAAAAGCAATTAGGAAAAGCCTGCAGAAGGAAATATCTTGAGAGAGGGAAAGGGAAGAGAGAGTGTTTATGACCAGCCGTAGGAATAACCTCATTTATGACGGTATTCCTAGAGGGTGGGCTACAGAGAAAGAAAGAGAGAGAGGGAGAGAGAGAGAGAGAGAGAGAGAGAGAGAGAATGAGAGAACGTGCAGACATCCTGCTGGTATAACCTCATTTGTAGACGGAAATACCTATGAGAGTGAGCGAGAGAGCATAAACGAGCCGCTGGCTTACCCTCATCTGTGAGCAGCTGTTAGGTAAACAAATGTAGCCTTTGTCTAGGCTGCGCTGGTCAGGTAGTCGAAGAAAATAAAGAATCGAGGGTTGAACATGGATTTTTAGCTGTAACAACGTCTCGAAACTCGTCTGGGAATCAATCACAGTTCACTGTTTGCCAGCCAAGCGTCAGGTTCTTGTAGCCATGTCCAGCTCCAACGCCACCTTGTATTACACTGCCATAGACGATATGTTCAAGGATCTGGTGCTGGACACCAGCAAGGAGGAGCAGCTCACAGAGAACGAAGCGCCATTGACAGCCACACCGAAGCGCCTAGTGCGCATACGTAAACAGAATTTGTTCGCCACGGAAATGGAGGACGAGTTTGTCATCTACCGCCGTTTGCCCAAGACCATGGATCTGTCGCCCAGCACGAAGGAGTTGCGCAAGGAGCGGCAGGGTGAGGAGCTGCTGCGTCTGCGTCGTCAGCGTTGGGAGGCTGAGCAGAAGAAGCCAGCGCGACGCCTCACAATGAGAATTTGAATGGGACGACGAGCGGGAAATTCCATTGAATTACTGCTGATGTGATCGATATCAAGCAATCGATTTTGCAATCGATTGCAGTGCTTCCCTATTTTATGCTCTACTTTTTAAGATTTAGTCAACTAAGTTCTGCTAAGTATGCAATTGGTGATTTCAAATACAGTTAATACAAAAACCCATAAACAAATTATAAAACTCAAAGCTTTCGAAAGCTTTTGAAATTATTTCTGTGCACTGAGAGAAAATTAGGGCAGCTAAAAGCTGCTCGGAAGTGCATGGAAAGCTTAAGAAATGATTGGCCTTTGCTGAGCGAGAGTTCAGTGGAAAACGAGGTTTATGAGATTATATATCTGCTATGTGTGGTAACATAATATCTTATATAGTTATTATGTTCATCAAAAAGGGTTGTGGGTTGATGGAATTTTACGGCTCAACGATAATTATGATATACATATGTATATCATATCATGTATATATGTATACATATCATGTATATATGTATGTATATATAGTATCCTAGATTATTATACTTGATGCTTTATATCATCCATTCTATCTTTAGACCAATTGACAGCAATTTAAGGTAAGTGCTTGGAGCAATGCTCCCTCTGTTTGTTGATCAACATTTAATTCATTTAGCCTTTTTAAAAATTTTTGATAAGAATTGGAAAAAATAGAAGTCGTCGTCTTATGGCCTTGGATGTTATTAGAGTACATTTACCTGAATCTACACAGATTTCAGAATCTCTCTAAATCCCAAAATCCCTCTTTTATGACAGGATTTGACGAAAGCCATATTTAAGTGTTCGTTTAGCTATGCTAAGTCACCAGATTGCTTTCTTTATCTTTATCTTTCGGTGGTTCCGTAGATGGATCTATCGGCTTTTATTTTTGGCAATCCTTGAGTCAGTTCACTGCACCAATTCTAGATAGCATTTTATCAGCTGCGTGACTTTCACAAAGATTTGAAAATATTTTATTGGAGCGCTTATCAGTCAGTTAGTTCGATTTGTTTATGAACACAAATAAAACTTATATAAGAATCATATCACGCATTTAATGAAACTTTATGCAAATCATTTTGATTGCAGCTAAGACGGAAGCCCCGCTTGACCCCTATCAGCGCCATGATTCGTCAAGTCTACTGGGCTGAGCTCCGCACTCTGCACAGATTCCCTGCCATGCAGCATTCTACAGTCTATGCCAACATTAGACAAAAGCTACGGCATATATATAGTATATATATATGTACATACATAATGTCTCACCTCGCGTCTCGTAACGAGACGGAACTCAGCAGAAAAGCTTATAACACAAATTTTTGTAAAAATCCCTGACGTCGAACCAGTGCTTTGATTTAACTGAAACTTGGTATATAGCTAGTCTAGACCTTCAGCTATCATATATCCAAAATTTATATATCTTACTCTATTACAATTGCCTGAAATCGCAAAAGCTTATAGCTCCGCACTGCCTGCTCCGATTTTGTTGATTCTTTAAAAATCAGATACTACGCAGCCAACTCCATGACTGTACCAAATTTTGGCAAAATCGATGTGCAAGAACATGTCTAAATCATTTAACGAAGTTCATTTTAAATCGTGACATTCGCTGTAAACAAAAAACATTTCAGAGTTTCGCTGGGAATTCGCTTTTGCCTTTATCATCAATGAGACACGCGGCCGGCTGACGCGCTAGACAGAAAACAAGAGAGCGCCATCTAGGGGGGAGGGTCAGCGAATGTAATGTGTGTCCGTGTGTGTGTGTGTGTATGGTGAGAGCGTCGACTTGACACACTCTTGTATGTGTGTATGTTACATGCATATGTGAAAGCTCTATTTCACTTTGTGAGTTCGTGTGGCTGCGTGTGTCCCGACTGTTTGATGAACTTGATCAATGGGTAATCGGACTTCACTTTGATATGTTTTATATCAGGCATGGACTTACTAAAGATATTAGATTATATTTACCTTATTTATTTCACTACTTATAACATTGTAATGTATTGTGAATAGTAACACTTTGTATGGTTAATGGTTGTATGCAGTTGGAAGATTTATATATCCCATATATGTATGTATGTAGAATATATTGGTTTATTAAGTTGCATATACACCCCATCATTAAAATTATATGCCAGTGACGAACTTTTCAAATAGGTTATCTCTAATGAACTGTACTAAATCTCTATCTAAGATATCTTAGTTGTATGTTAAGTTAATTAAACCTCTAACTAAGATAACTGAGTGGTATATGACTTTAAAGAGAAAAGTGCCAATAAAGTTGGGTTATTAGCATATATACATATGTACATATATATATGCCTATATGAACCCAACTCTTCTTTATGGATTTAGTATATCAGTTTATGGATTCAAACGTCAATCAGGGCTAATATTATATAAGATGTATATGTTCATATATATGCTGGTAAATCGCTAGTTAATTTCTATAGATACCGCCAAGAACGATATCTTAATGATATATCATTCGATATATGCATGTAAAGCTACCATAAAATCGGTTACGATTGAACTTTATGGATATAGTATATATCCAGCTGTTGTCTGGCATTATATGGCCTAACAATCTTTATATTTACCACAAGCCAAAAGAGTCCTAAAAGATGCATACATAAAGTTTATAAACGGTGCCCTGGAATAGTTTACTAATCTAATTTCCGATGAGTGCTCAGATTTTATAGCATTTGATATATATTATATATCATAAAACGCTAGTCATTTCATTCACATTTATGAACGTGAATAGCAGATTCGTAAGTGGAATGTTTACTACAAATCGATGAATAAGCATTTTCGGAAGATCTAGGCTATTGATAGAGTCCACTACTTCTATCAAATTGCATTCATTTAATTAGCCCACCCCAAATTCACATATTGCTCCAGATATTATTCTACGATATTTCACCTAAAGAAAGTCCACATACATATATAGAATTTCAGCTGTAATATGATATTCGCTCTACGTCGAGCAATCAAAGAATGTGTGTAAAATCATTTATATATATACGTATGTATATTTATTATTATTATCAATAGGTTTTTCTAGGCACTAAGTAATACATGTTCTGCGCTACACAAAACTGGAAAACAGGATATTCAAGGACATTATTCAAAACTATTAGCATATGAACCCCCTTAAGTATAAGATTTACGCTTAACATCTATGTAACCCGGTCAGCAGTAGAGACCCTGGCCCTCGTTCTGCTCAATATGGTAGTTGCAGTACTGTCGCTGAGTGGGCGTTAGTCCCATGGTGTCCACCTCCGATTTGAATTGCTCGACGCCGCCCACGCCGGCCAGATAACCGTTCAGCTTGGTAGCCACGTAGCTGGTCTGCAGCAGTTCTGGATTAAGATTGAGCGATGCAGCCAGATCCTTGTGTCCTTGCAGTCTATATTTCTGATGGTATCTATATGCACAAACAAATATATATATATTATTTATATTAAAGGAAGATAGATAAGTAAGCTTACGCCTCGGCTGGGAAGAAGTTCTGCTTGGGGGCAATGTCCGTGGTGATGATCTCAGGCAGGCGACGCTCCTGCTCCTCCAGCTTGGAGGCTTCAGCGATCTGCTTCTGCTCATCATCGTGATAGAGTATGAGCGAGGCATACTGTCGCTTCATGGGCTTGGTTAGGCCGTACTCATGGTTGTTCCAGAACAGATGCAGCAGTTCCTTGAAGCTAATCACCGATGGATCATAGTCAATTTCCAGCACTTCCGTGTGATCACCCCTGCATAAAGTTGAGCGGTTAGTAAGCGATAAGCGTTATCAAGAGGCAAGGCACAGATAGTAAGGGGCGAGAGAGAGGGAGAGAACGATAGATATTTGTTAGCCCAATTGATGTCCTATTTCACAGTGCTTACATTTTACGGTACGTTGGCAAGTCGGAGGTGCCGCCGGCATAGCCGACAGTGGTGCGCAGCACTCCACGCGTGGCTCCATACAGCGACTCGGCGCCCCAGAAGCAGCCCATGCCAAAAGTCGCCGTGGCATAGCTCACATTCACACGATGGACGGGCGATAGATTCAACTCCTTTTGCTCATTGCGCACAGTGCTCTGTTGGAAAGAGACAGAAACACAGAAAGAAATTCAGTTGATGAGTTAAGAGCCAAGAGTTCATTGCACTGCGAACAGCCAGCGCACCAAAAACAGGAAGGTGAGGCCGTAGCCTAAGCCAGACAGGCAGCGCATCGTGCACGAAACTCGAGATTTTGCTGTTCAAACTTTCAACACGTTGCCTTTTGAAATTCTTTAGCACAAACTGCGCTCTGCCGACAACTGAAATAACTGCGTTCACGCTCTTCACATTTTCACTGCTTTTTGATATGTATTAGCGCCTCTCTCAGGCGCAGGCCGCTCAGCTGTTTGAGAGAGGGCGGCAGTGACGGAGCAGAGAGCAGCTGTTTGCTGGCTGCAGCTGTGACGTCACAGATGCGTCGCTGCAGCGACGACTCAAGGTCATTGCTAATGTAGGCAGTGAAAATAGTTACAAGTGAATAAAATCGAAAGTTACGCGCAGCAATTTGTAGTAGTAGAATTAATGGAATTAATATTCTATTTTCACAGCAAGGCATTCAATTTGAATACTAATTATTTATTGCTTTGAGTCACTTTATACTTGCTTTGAAATTACGAAAGAGGCGAGCAAACATTTTTTGGCTGTTGCTAATTCTTCGCTGGTTGTGCGGCAACTAAAGCTGGCCATAACAATGAGACAATAGAAGCTCAAAAAATTGCTGTACTGGCCTTGGCAAAAGTTCAAAGCACTCGGAAATTGAATTGTTTTAAATTTAAATTTTTGCGCGCCTTAACATGATATTTGGACTTATGGCACTTGGAATAGCACTTTGCTCATCCCGCTTACTTACCAAATCCTTGAGTTCAGGAATGGAAACATCTTTGGTGATGGTCAGCGACATGTTATTTTTTTTTACTAAGAAATTTTGTAGCGCTTTGCTTAAAGAAATGCGAGCAACTGTTGACTTTCAGCAAGACGCCACTCAATTTATACGCAGGCGGTGAGCGCATTTAATGCTATCTTGATAACAAGCCCGCCACACACATGCCCAACGTAATGGGGAGTGAGTGTGAGTGAGAGCGGGAGAACTGGTAAAAGTGTTGCTGGCAACATTCGAGCATGCGCTTAAGCTTGACGAGCGTGCGCTCAATACCAAAGCTTTCACACACTTGTTGTAAAGCACAAATAGCGTAAGCTTGCAATAAAGAAAACTTTTACAGTGGTTTATAAATATTTAGCTACGCGTAATTTTATTCATATATAAAAATAGTATTTTGTCATTGGTATCAAGCCAATTAACGACTCTGGGGCAGTCTTGTAAGTAATCCTTTGGGTTGTTTGTTATTTATTCGGCTCGAATTTGAGCAGACTTAGGCGTAAAATGAAATCTAGTAGAAACATTTGAATTTTGATTTCCTTGGGATTCTGTGTGTTGTAAAAGCCAGGCACTCCCGCTTTTTGCAGCATGGATTGCTGGTCGAAAACCTAAATGATTAATAAACCATTGTTAACTTGTATTAAGGCAGTAAATTATTGTTGCAATTAACCTTCTGATCCAGTACTTCGATTATTTTCTTGTCTGTTTCCAATAGTTTTTTCTTGTGCTTGATTTTCATAAGTCCCAGTATGTGTTGCAACTCCTCTGGATCTTTGATTTTGCCACGCCAATCGGCCACCTCAATTTCATATTCATTCTCCACTTGTGCACGCATCTGTATCAAGTGCTTCTCCGTTACATGTTGCAATTCCATTAGCGCTTTAACTATATCAAAAATGCTTTCATTTAAAACACAATTTGCCAGTTCGGTGAGCAGGTCGTAGGATATTCGTGTCTGCAAGGTTCTGATTTAAAATCTTAATCTCTTTAAAGTTTTTAACAGTTGACAATTGCATTTACTCACTCTGGCAGTTCGGAATGCATTTCTTTAAGCTGATCCACTAAGATAATTCAATAAGTTAATACCTTTGATAATATGCGAAAAAACAATTAGACATACTTAGAAAATAGATTTTGCGTTGCAAGAATTCTGGCGTAGGATGTTGCTGCGGATTTGTTGTCGCTTTAAGCGATTCGCTGCTTTTGGAGTTCGTTTCATTTTCCATTGGAACGTCATCCATTATTATTTCAGATAATGCTAATTATTATAAATCGACTTTAAAATTTCACTTATTCAGCTAGCTACAATAGCAATTAAATTATTAGAAACAGCTGTTTGCCAGGGCTGCATCGGCGTGATTTAATGTCGATTCCCATGTATATCGAAAAGGTTAAGCAAATTTAAATTTAAATTCTTTATTATTTAGTTGCACTCTTTATTGGAGTCAGCTAGAAATTTGGGAGACAATGTTAGGACAAGACGTAGTTCATAATGAAGTAAATCACAAGCAATTAAAAAAAAAGAATATATTTGTTTTGATTTAGTATTAGTATTGATTTATAATCAATTCTGATTATTTCTAGTGATTACATCCATACAATTCTTTGTTAAAAATTAAGCGATTTGCGTGCTTTCACAAAATGTTTGTCGGTCTCATAGCTGTAGACACGATTCAGTTTGACTTTTCGTCGCTTCTTCAGCTCCGTTAAAAATCCAACTGATCCAGTACAGGGTGTAGCTGGTACATGCGACTTCTTACAGTCCTCCGAGTAACATTCGCGTTTTCCGTTATCACCACGTTGCGTCTGCTTTGGCGTTTCGACAATTTTCAGGCTGTTCAGACGCTGTAGAATTAAATTTGTATCAATGGTTGCCATGTTTGAACGTTAGTTTTTTTCTGCGTCTATTTGCTGACTCTGTCTAAGCGCCTTTGACGGATGCTGCCTTGCAACTAGATTTCCAAATATTTTATCTTGACTTTTATATAGGTAGACGTCCACGCAAATTTGATATAGACTGTCATAAAGTTGTGCAAACTTTCAGAGAACTATCGATGCAGCTGCCTGTGATTAATGTAACAGGTAACAGTATCGGACACAGAGTATTATTTTATGATTTCCACTGAAAGGCGCTAATCTCCGTTTAATGAGTTTAAAATGAAGCAGGTAATAATTTAGTATTCACCATCTGGCGTGTACACACTGGCAATGGCAACCCACCATATGTTTTCGAAATTCAAGTGCACGTGTGTGTGTATGCGAGTGTGCGCGCCTATGTGTTTGTGTGTCAGAGCACAGTGTGAACTGCCATTGCAGTGTGGGGGGATTCATTAGAATTCTGTTACGCGAACGGTGAAGGCATTTGGTAACCCTTCAGCATTCAATTGGCAATAGTAATAATTCAGCATTGACAATTAATGCAAACAATTGATTTGGACAATAGTAAATCAATAGCAATAGCAATAGCGATAACAAAAACAGCAACAACTAGACGAATACATCGATTCATATAAAAGTCAAAGCTAACTGTGAATATTGTGTAATTGCTTCAACCAGAAGATGAATTTGAAATGAGACAGCAGAACGTACAAAAACAAAAACAACTGCAAAGAGAGCAACTTGTCAACAGTTGGATTTAAATAAATTTCTTAGATCATATGATTTTCTAGAAAGAAAGGAACATACTCGAATAACTAAACATAAACAGAGAATAATCGTTGGCCAACAGAAAATAACAATATTTAAAAATTAGTTTAATAAAATTGACATGTACACTGTAAACAAGGGACCTAGCAAAATTGTTGCTAAAACGCGACGCGGTAAGTAAATCTTACAACAAATATATGTAAATGGTGTAAAAAGTACAATAAACCCTACGGGAAAGGCGACCGCCTGCAAAAAGTGTTGCTGTTATGTCACAACGTGCCGCTGCTGCCGACAGAGGCAGCGCTGCTAAACTCTCCCGCAGCGCGCTCTCGCAGGCGCTCGCTCGCGCTCTTTGCCTTTTGTTTTGTACATTTTGCCGGTAAACCAAATTTACATTCAAACAATAACAAACAAAACGAATACCCACAGGTCTGCCGCAAAACTTTGAAAAGTTCGAGAGCATTAAGGAGAGCGGAAAGAAACATGGAAGCATCAGCAACAACTTTGATCTCAACAGTCCCGAGAAGAACAAGAAGTAAGTGAGCAATGTTCGTGTGTTTTTGTGTGCTACTGTGTATGTGTGGCTTATGCAAACTATGTGCGCTGCACTGTGGCTTATCTCAAATCATTCGTTTTATCACAAAAAAAGTAGAATAGGTCGACCGACCTTTGTATATAACAGAAGCATGTTAATTGAGCAACCAGAGTAACCGGCTAGCGGACAACACGTGGGTCAGTTTCGGTTATTGCCAGCAGAGACACATTGACTGTCTGCCATTTTCTGTCCGTTACGTCACAGTGATTCGCTGAACGATTTTCCATTACAAAATTTATTTTCGTAGTCACCATGTGCGTGACGTATGTTTGCATAAGTACTCAATTTAAGTGTGTGTGTGTGTGTGTCGTATTTTATTCTTATTTTAACTTGTGCACGTGCACGTGCTGGTGCATCTTCTTATTCTTATGTTAATGTGACGTATTTCTATTTGAATTTATCAGCATACCGCGTCCGGTATTTCAACAGAGCTTCGCTTCGAAACGCATTGCGCCTACAAAGCTCATCGAGGATGAGGTGATAACACCGCAACATGAGGAGATAATACGCTATATAAACGACTGTAAGCAACACACTTTAATTTTCTAGTTTATTAGTCGTCAATTTCAATGCCTTCTGCTATTGCAGCGTGGAACATTCTGGTCGCCCAAAACCCGTATGATTCCAGTACGGTGAAGATCGATGGTAAGGCCGATGCCAACAATAACAGCGCCTCAACTTTGGCCACGCCCAGCCCAGTGGATAGCATTATAGCCAATACACCTGTATCGGCATCGGCAGCTCCGGCCGTTTGGGTAGAGCCTCCAAGTCCAGCCCTAAACGATTTCAAGCCATTCGATTTGGAGTCTTGGTGGGGACGTCGCTTGTTCCACAACATTACCAAAAGCCTATAGACTGATGATTGGCCGCTGGATTACGTTAATTTAGTAGTCGGTGCTTCCGTTTCTATTATTTTTACATCTAATTTCGACTGCAAATCAAATTCACATTAGATATAAAGATTTAAATAGCGGATAAGAGGTAATTTTTTCAATTCTAGATTAGCCGTTTGAAACGGCAATTCGATAAGTCCCGCAGTTTTTTTGACCCTTAAGTATATAAATATAAATTTAAAGTTCGTATAAGTTGTTGGCCGTGTAAATAATTCGATACAAAAGTCATTGTATGATTCTTTCATATATAAACTAAGATTGACTCTTTAAGTTTTTGTTATACAAACAGACATAGATACATACATATACATATATATGCATAAGGGATAAACATGTTAATAGTCTTCTCTGGTCATTAAACAGCTTTCAATATAAAAGTCTACGGCATGTTCAACGAAAAGCTTTTAGAATATTTTAATTTCCTTATTTTGAGCTCACACCTGACACTTGCCGAGCAAAATATGTTTTACTTGTAGGTATATAATATAAAAACGATTTAAATGTTAAATATATATCACACTAGTTACTACAATAGAAAACAAATTTTTCCAAGTATATTTAAATAAGGCAAATTGATATGGCGAAAATAAACTTGAATCGAAGCATGAGCACAAAATAAAAGTATATTGAAATTATTTGTAAAATTGAAGTAGATACAAAAGAGCAATTTAAAAATGCGTTAAAACTGTTGGGTGCTGATTAACATGGGGAATAAGAACCGTTCAATTTGAAATTAAAGTCTGTTAAATTCTGTGGGAGAGTACGTTAGGCGTTAACAGCGCTACAGCGTTGCGCTCGATGGGCACTGTTCCGTTAACATTGAGTATTTTTTTGTCACCGTTAGCGGAACAGCTGAGCGGATTCGCACATATCTATTTCTAGTTTATTGAAATTTGAAGAAAATGTCGTGCGAAGCAATTAGTGAATTGGAGGCCCGGCTGGGCGAGGCCACGCTAGAAGATGTGGCTAGTCGTCATCGTCGCGAGCGCAAGGAGCTACAAGCCAGACTGCAGGCCATGAAGAAAAATGCCCCAAAGAACAACAAAAGCAAACGCAAAGAGTTTCTCGAGGAAATGGCCCGCCTGGAAGGAGAGCTGGAACAGCGTCAAAAGACCGAACTCCAAGATGCCACTGCAGCAGTAGCAGCAGCTTCAGCTGCCAGCGAGCCAGCAGTTGAAAAATTGCCAGCAGCGGATAGCGGCAACGAGGAGGAGGAGGATGTAGTTCTTCCAGCACAACAGCGCGTGTCCAAGGCTCAAAAGCGTCGCAATAAAAAGGAAAAAGAGGCACGTGATCGTGCGCAGGAAATACACCAGGCAATGCAAGACGCCGCGAAGGTGTTGTCGCCCAAGCAAATTGAACTGCAGCAAATCACCGCTAAGTTGCAAGATCGCCAGCTGGCGCTCTACATGATACTCTCAGACGGCGACTGCCTCTACAATGCGATACGCCATCAGCTGCGGCAGCACGCGTTGCCTGAGCACAGTGTCCAGGAGCTGCGAACCGAGACGGCCAACTATGTGCGCGCCCACAAAGATGACCTCATTTGCTATATGACCCATCCGGATACAGGAGATCTGCTCACTGACGAGCAGTTCGAATCCTACTGCCAGGAAATAGCCAACACCCATGCTTGGGGCGGGCACATCGAGCTAAAGGCGCTTTCCTCTCTGCTGCGGGTGCCCATTGAGGTCATTCAGGCCGAAGGCCCCTCGACGCTGCTGGGCCAGGAGGAGTTCGGCGGAGCGCCACTAGTCGTTTGCTATCATCGCCATATTTACCAACTAGGCGCCCATTACAACTCCACGGTTCCAGTGGAGGAGGAGTAGCACTAAGAGTTAAGCATCCAAATTAAAAAAATTCAAATAATTTGCAACATGTTTATTGTTTACTGAGTTAATATCTTGATATTACTATATATAGACATATCTATATACTATATATAAATATGCATTTGGAAGATTTGAATTATTGTCAAAATTTGCAAGTAGTTTCATATGTTTTGTACAAATGTTATTTATTTAAAAATAACAATTAAATTAGTTTACTTTACAAGAAGATTAATAGGCATTTCAAATATCTATTTCTATATATATGCGTGTAAATTCTGATCCAGTTATTTATAGCTTATAATCATAATACAAAATGTAATCAGAAATCGAATATGTACAACACTTGAATTTGTTGAGTAGAAGAAGCTTAGCTAATTATTATTATTAGATGGCACCCTGCCTGATTATTGTTTAGTCAAAATTGTACTAGAAGCGTTTGATCTCGAAACTGGAATAATTGGATAAGTCGAAAATTCTAGGTGATGTCAAGGACGCCAGTTGCCTTCCATGCCTTTCTTAATTCATTTAATTTAGGTACTTGTAGTTGAGTTATTTCTCCTTCTTCTTCTCGGACTTGGTAGCGGGCTTCTTGGCAGGCGTGCTGGGATAGATTATAAACATGACCAGCTGGATGCCACCCAAGACCCACAGGAACAAGTTCTGATACTACAAAATGAGAATAGATTTGAAGTTTAAAGAGAGTACTTGGGACTCTAGTGAGTAGGTCGGGGCACTTACCACCATGACATGATTGCGTATGGACACCGCATACAAGGTCCAGGCAGTGGCAACCAGCTGTCCGGCAAAGATAATGGGAAAGGGCATGCCCTCCGTGCTCTTCTTCTTGATAATGTTGGGCAAATTGAGCAGCGGCGAGCCAACTAGCCAAACGAGTATCGATGTGATCAGCATGCCCAGACGGAACTCAATTTGCTTGGGATCCTCGAAGTTGGCATAGGCTATGCAGGCCATCAGGAACAGTGCGGCATAGCCAATCTTGATCCAGATCTTTGATTTGCTCTCGCTCGACGCATAGTAATAGAAGCCAACTAGGAATATTGAGTTGATCGCGAAGCCAATGACATTCACATTGATCATGGGCTGATCGCCCATAATCTGACCCAGTTTTAAGCTGAGCACGGTTCTATGGGTGGGAGGATCAAAGAGGTAAATGTAAAAGTTATATCTATGTGTACTATGAATGTATGATAGACGAAATGGCTATAATACATGTACATTTATATAGTTATCTGTAAGTTCAGTAGTGCCATTAGAATTTCACAAAAATAATCTATGTTGGGCCTAGGTAATTATTGCAATTGAATGTGGTAGTTTACAGTTAAGGTTTAAGATAAGATTTTCTCAAGTCATTAACAAATAAGGTTATACGTGTACTACAATAATAACCGGAGATTTGGCCAGTTTCCATTCAATTTCTTTAAAATAAATATAAATAAAAACTTTTCTTTTTGAATATTATTTAAAATCCTTTTATATTGTATTGTATTTCTTGTTCCTATAAAAAAATGTCCTATTTCGATAGTCTGAATAGTATTCAAAATAATATGTATATTAGGTAGGCTAAACTGTACTATATTAGTAATATTACAAAGGCGTGCTGAATCTCTATATAAATTAAACCAACTACTTAATCAAAATCACTAAATCTTTATAGTCCTAGAGGGGCTCAACACGTAGCTTTACACAAGGCACAAGTTAAAAGGGCACTTTGTATGCCCGCCTATCGACCCCCTCAAACAAAAACAATTCAGATAGTTAGATGGGAACACGCAACTGTTGCACATAGTAAAAATTCTCGCGTGTCGCTTGGCACTTGGCCCCATTTCGCATTTGCATTTTCAATTTCATTAAGGAAAAGCAGCACGTGGAGTGGGCGAGGTCAACATTTGCGACCAACTGGGCTTGTCCAGCTGTCCGCTGTCCACTGATTAGCTAAGCTGGAAGCTTTAGACAATCAGAGACGACTCTCCCAAGTGCCGTCTATCGCATATTAAGAAGCGCCTATATATTACACTTGTGTATTTGTAGATAAGATGTACGTGGTGAAGCCCTAAAGCGATAAGAGCTTTTAATATGTCCAACTAGAAATGTTTCAAAATGTCAAGGAATTCTAATTGGGAAATTAGAGGAGAGAGTTTTTTTTATGTAACCGTCAATTGTCATTGACCGATCAATCGAGCTACATATAAGCAGCCTTTAGATTTAGCCTTGAACTGGGCTACTTCCACCTCTCACATATGTATGACACTCGTTTTCTGATTCATTTGGCACCGTCATGGCGACAATTCAAAAAATGTAATCAATTATACACATTTGCAATTGTTACTATTTTTTGCTATCTACTTTAGTGTTCTAGTGTTAGTTTCTGCATGTATTTGTGTGCAGTTGAGCGTGAAATTGAGCTATTTTATGATTTGTTGAAATTTATAGCACTTACAGCACTATACCGCCTAGAAATGGTCCAATAGGATAAATATCGCTGCTGCCCTTTTTGCGTATATCATTTAGAAGCGCTATGCCGGATAGAAATTGTAGTGTAGTTATTGTGCCGGCTATTTTACCGATGGTTTCACTGTGCGGTGCCAATAAGTCGCTAAGTGCATCCATTTTGCTTCACCGAGCTGTGTGTTTATGTTCCAGGGAAAACTTGTTCTACGCGCAGGCACTAGCTGGGGCAGGTTTATAAACAAATATGCGAAATAATCAAAACGAAACAAAAATCTAACGACCAAACAAAACGAACTGCCGCTGCCGTAACAACTGACTCTAAAACTGGCACCTAAGGCTGGAGATGACAACCTTTTATAAACAGAAATGAGCTAAATAATCGTATGTTGGTATCGGTATCGCTGGCAATAGAAGCATTTATCGATTGAGTTTCGTAATTTGAATTGCATATTTGTGTAAGTTGTATACTTTTATATTGTACGTTAAAACTAACATATCTACTATTATTAAACATCCTCGCGAATGACGTGCTTCTTCTTCTCGCTGACAAAAGGCACCTTGCCCTTCTTTGAATGCTTGCGTATATTTGCCTCCTTGACCAACTCCTTGTCCTTGACCGCACGCATCTTCCGTTGTGCATTCATCACATGACGCGGCACCTGTCGATGACGTGCAATCCGTTTGATTTGTGGGTGAGCTGCATACTTCTCCTTGAGTGCCTCCTGGTAGTTGAAGTTGGTACGCTCGCGGGGACGTATGATACCCAGTTTCTCTGACGCATTCGCCTTCCACATGCGTATATTCATCTCATCAGAGCCGGAGAAAATGTAACGGTTGTCCAGCGACCAGGCAACACAGACCACATGCTGCATTCGCTTGGTGTGATAAATGTCACGGGAGTGACTTTGATGTGCATTATAGAGGCGTACAGTCTTATCGTAACTACCCGAGACAAACTCCTTGCCCGTGGGCGCGTAGTCCACATCCGTGACAGCTGCGACATGATCGAAGTGCACCTTAAGAGGCGACTGCAGTTTGCGCGTATCGAAACTGTAGAGACTGAAAAGGCGATTGCTAGTTATAAAATCCAACCTAGTAATTGACTAGCTTACTTGCAGTCCTCGTTGGCCACGGTAAAGTTGAAGGCCTCCATGGGATTCCAGGCCAGCTTGTTGCTCTTCATGGTAAGCACAACTTTGCGCAGCGGCTGCGCCTCGCGCTGATCGTACAAAATGATGCTGCGGTCGCTGGCACAGCACGCAAGCACATTTGTCTCCACCGGATTGTAGGAAATTGTGTGCAGCGTGTCGACGCCCCATTTCAGAGTCTTGATGGGATCGTTGTGCTGTTCATCCCAAATGGCGCAGACCTCGCCGCAAGTGGCGAAGCTGTTGTCTTTACGATTGTGCGAAATGCCATGCAATATATGACGGCTTAATATTGTATTAATCGGCTCCTCCTCTTCGCCTACATCCGGGGCCTCGGTACTCCACACTTTGATCGTCTTGTCATCGCCCACAGTGAACAGACGTTCGCCACTCCGCGCATATGCAATGCCACGTACAAAGCCATCGTGGGCCACAAAGCTGCGTTGGCTGGTTCGATTGGCCAGGTCCCAAATGTGAACCTCGCCATCGTAGGCGCCGGTAGCCAGCGTGGACAGCAGCTTGGGGTGCTTACCAAAGCAGGCGACGCCATCACGATGACCGCTTAAGTTGCAAAGGAACGGCTTGGCAAACACACGATCCAGTTTGGTGGCATTCAGGGCGCGTACATATTCCCGAGGACCCTCCATTGGATGCAAAGCCGGATCGTAATTACGTGGAACTGCAATTTGATAGCTGTTTAATGTAGTCAACAATTGTTTGATATCTTACTTTTATGTTGTTGCAGTTTGGTTTCCCGGACATAGTTGTCCGGGTTGCGACTTATCATTTTCACCTTCATTCTGTGATTAGCATCAATAGAAATCAGTCAATTAATGCTTTATTTATTTAAAAAGTAGCAACAAAACACCAAAACATGTGCGCACTTATTTTAATTAGATATGGTCATAAAATAAAACGATATATCGATGAACATCAAAGTTGTTAAGCTGTTAGGTTGCGCACCGTATATCGATATACGTTGAGACAGCTGTTATTTCGCGCGCAAACAAATAAATTTGAATAGTGCAACAGGTGTTAATGATGTCTGTAGTTGCGTGTAACTTATTTAATTCAATACTGATAACACCCAAACACAGAGACAATGCAGATGAAAGAGCCCACATCAATGGACATGCTTATATAATCATCGGAAATCGTATCCCATACTGCACGAAAGCCATAGAAGAACCCAGCTCCTGTCTGCTGATATAAGCTGACATTAACCACGTGCTTGTAACGATGTTGCAGACAAAAGCCTTTCATTTTCAAATTCACAGTATCAGCTACATCGCGCGTCAACTTAGAGGCAGTGTCGAGTTGATATACTTTACCTGTGAGTGTGCAGAGTTATTTAGGGTAAAATTAAATTTATTTTATTTGAAGTATCTATATACCTTGACCTTGCTTCACACATACCTTTTAGTTTATCACTCATCACACGCTCAATCATAAATCGTATGAATGGCACTGGGAACTTGCAACCGAAAGCGGGTCCCATATCGTATGCATTATAAATGGTAACATCTGTGGCCGGCTGTGCTTCTGAATGCTTCTCCGAATCGGATTCGGACTCATTCAGCACCGTCGTCGGCATAGTCGATACCTCTGAGCTAGCGCCATCGGCTTTTTTATCTCCTATTGACCCGCGATTGGTTGAACGAGATTTTTCTCCAGCTGTTGCCCGAACAGTGGACCCTTTTTGGGATTTTTTATTGATTGACGACATTTCCCCTTCGATAATATAATAACTCCAAAATATTTGCTTGCCTCTTTTTTTTCAGTGTTTATCCCTACTGATGAGCAACACAACGATCACTGAGCTCCTCTGGGTTTCTATGTGAAATAAATATGATTTTTCATCTGAATTTTTAATCTCTCTAAAAACATTTAAAAAATTTTAAAAATCTGCTGGAAATATTTTATGATTACGTTTACAATTTTATATATTTTTATTGTTTTACATTTTCTTGTTAAACTGAACTATTCTTTTTTTAATTTTTCTGCAAGGTTTCCTAAAACTTTTAAGATAAAAATTAAAAGTAAGAAACTAACTGCGAAATTCCCAAACATTTTCAATGCTTTTCACGTTTTGAATGGCTTCGACGCTTTTGCTTTGGCTGCTCCAACTGCGGTTGGCAATTGGTCGTGGTCTCTTGGTTTGACAACTCCTGTTCCTGCTCTTGCTGCAGCTGCTCCAGTTGGACTCCTTGCTCCTGTTGCAGCTCTAGCAAGCGGCGCCGACAGCAACATTTGCGTAGCGAGCGCATAAAGAACTCAAAATTCTGGTTGAAATTATGCAAACTCTGCGGATCTACGGGAAATCCTCTAGAGCAGCCATCAATGGTCTGTTGAGCGTGCAGAATACATTCGCTGGCATAGCCCAAAGTCTCCTTGAGTATGAGCACCTGCTGCTTCTTCTTCTGCTGCAGGTGCAAGTAGCGTGTGTATAGCGCATCCAAGCGCCGATGCTCGTTGCGATAATCCGCGCATATGGAATCGTATTTGCCGCGCAACACCTCCAAATCGCACCTGAGCATCTTAATTGTTTTATCCTTCTTGGCCAGCAGCCGATGAGCCTGGCGATGCGACGATTGCAGCTCATCGTAGCTGCAAAGAGATCAAGTTGTTAAGGGATATATATTTATATAGATGAGTTCTCATCAGAGAATTGGCAAGCTCAGCTAATCTGTGTTGCGTAGCCCCTTCCCCTTACCGCTGTTGCATTAGCATTGGACTAATGGAGCCATAGAGTTCGCCTTTGGAGTCAAATCGTATGACATTCAGCAGCTGTGATTCCGGCTCACTTTCGCTGCAGGAGTCGCTGTCGACGCCGCGCAGCAGCTGCACGAGTCGCTCATTGCGCTGCTTTTCGGTATCCAGCGAGAAGTTGAGCTCGTGTATGCGCTCCGTCTGACGCTCCAAGGCCATACGCAGCTTGAACTCCTGCTGCTGATCCTCATACAATGTGTGTTCCAACTCGCTCACCTTATCGAGTATTAGCTCAACTGTTTCCCTATACGGCTGTCGTCTATCATTGAGCTGTGCGACGGTCTGGCTGAGATGTTTCCTTTTCAGTTGTTCCTCGTCTTTGGAATCGCTGCTGTTGCTCGCGGACGGCGTCGATACCTCGGAGACGTCGTTCTCTGTGGGCGTCTTGCTGAGCGGCTTCTTAGAGCTCAGGCTGAGTCTCAGACTGTGGCTGAGACTTCTGGCCAGTGCACCAAAGTTCATTCTTGCTATGTGAAGTGTTCGAGTGTTTGTCGTGTGTGCACATTTGTTGTTGTTGTTGTTGCTGTTGGTATATTTAGTCACCTTGTTTAGTTGTTGTTGTTGTTGTTGTGTTGTGCTGTTAGCATTGACTGCGTTGTCGTCGCTTGCTTTTCTGTTCTTGTTGTTGTTTGCATTGCTAAGCAAGGCTCCCCTTCTCTCTGCTTCTCTCTCCCTCTCTCTGGCTCCCTCTCCATATGGTTAGGCCAACTTTTTAAATTGGTTTCAGTTTTTAGCACCTCTCACCCAACAAACAGTTCCCTTTGGCACTCAATCAAAGTTTTGCTGCAGTCGCTTGTTAGCCGTGCGTGAATTGCCGTTAGCACAAGGCACAGGCAGAGGCAAAGGGAAACTCATAGGCAGAATAGGGTAGACTGTGTACAGTTAGTAAGTACACTTATTGCATTTTTATGGTTAAAAGTTTTTTTGTGTGTCCTTGATTGAAATGGTAGAGGCAAGAGCCGTCGCGCTGATTGATGAAGTTTCTGATAAAAGGAAGCGGATTTGTATGGGAGATAAGGTAATGGCTTATATATATAAAAGAATATTTAAACTTAACCAATTTCTGATAAGAATTTAAATCAAAATCTCAGATTTTATTATATAATAATTGTTACCATGTTATACTTCCCACACCTTATCTTAGCACTTCCTTAATTATATTTTATTTTTATCTGGCTTATCTATTGTTCATGTGTTTAACATTTATACGCTTCTGTTGCCATAGGTGCAACAGTTTAGTTTAATGAACACACTTCATAAATAAATGATGGTTTTAGTGAACAAATCTTATCTCTAGTGGAAACATATGCACAGATAGTAAAATATTAGCTCGCTATGTAACTATTATTTTCCTACAGCTACAGTAATAAAGTGAGCTTAAAGCGTAAATATTAATTCTCGCCGAACTCAATTTTCATTTATTGATCTATATAAATTTCATATATTTCATTTATGCTGCAGCTGTAGCGCACAAATAAAGCTTATGAAACACAACCGGAAAATCAATCGTATATCCAAAGTGCGCTCTCTCACGCTCACTTGCTCTCACGTCATTATGCTGATAAGCCGAGCTAGGTTGATGCGCTCTCTTTAGTTGGCATAGCTTTTGTAACAGCTGAGCCGAAGCAGCGAGCTTCATTCTGTTGCGAAGCTTTGACGGCGCTGGCAGCTGTCTCTTTTGCAAGGGCAAGGCACACACAATTGTAATTGTTAATTAAATATATATAAATCAAAACTTGAACTTGTTGTTGCTGCTGCTGCTGTTGTTGTTGTTGCTGTGGTGCTTCCATTATTTGTCCAGACAATGTCACGCCTCATTGCCAGCGCCCGAAGCGCATTCAGACGCCATCCCTTCGTAGCCAACAGCGCCATCTATGGCAGTCTTTATGTGGCTGCCGAGTTCTCACAGCAATATGTCTCCAAGCGCTGGCTGGCGGTAAGTGGAAATGCATATGTGCATGCATGTGAATAAGTGCATTTAATTGCAGTAGCAGGGGCTAATTTGATTTACGATTTATGTGTCTTGCAGCAGCCGGAGCAGCGTGAGGATATCGATTATGCAACTGTAGGACGCTATGCTGTAATGGGTACCACACTCTATGCCCCATCGCTATACGCTTGGTTTGTGCGCTTCACTCCACTAATATATATATGTATAAATTAAACACACACACAACCCTGCATAGCATCATAATATTAACACTTGTGTATGGGTGCTAGGCATCTTAATTGATACACACACGCATACTTATATATTCATTCATTCTTGCAACGGTAAATGTCGCATGTTTTTGTTTTGTCGCTTCTTTCATTTCTTTTATCAATTTGTTTACGATTTACATTTTGTCCAGCACGTGTATTGGCGTCGGAGAACGTACACACATACGCACTCTCTCTCACAGTTGCTCTCTCTGTGTTCGTTTTTGTATCACTCTCATTCTTTCTCTCTTAAGCAGCACCGGCAAGAGCGCAAAGCTTTTGTGCATAAAGCTCCAAGCAAGCACGCTACGCACCATCAAACGAGGCATATGTGCACGTTAATCCACCAGATATGTAAGTGTCGGATAAAAGCCACACACACACACACACACACGGACATACTACAAACAAAACGAAACACAAAGCGCCGAAGTTCACGAATATATATACAATATATGTATATGAATATATGGTACAAAGTAACACTTAAACAGAGCACTCTATTAACATAATTGCTTGTCATTTCACACTGTATATAATATTCTCTCTGTGTTTAACTTGCGCTTTAATAATTTGTGTTGTATGTGAATATCTTAGGTACAAATGGCTAGATGGCACCTTTCCAGGTACACTGAAAAGAACTATTATAAAAAAATTGGTGCTGGACCAGTTTGTATTGACACCCTATTGTCTGACATTATTTTATACGGGTAAGAATCAGAGCTGTTGTAGTTATATAGTTTCTAGTTTACATTTCTCTATCTGCCTCTCTCTTTATGTTTTCTCATTCTAGGCATGTCTTTGATGGAAGGTGCCCAGGACCCCTTCGCGGAGCTGCGTGAAAAATTTGTGCCTACATTTTTTCGATCCTGCATATTCTGGCTGCCGGCTCAAGCTTTGAATTTTATGTTTATAGCGCCACGATTTCGTATTATCTACATGGGCATATGCGGCATGATTTGGGTAAACATACTGTGCTACATAAAGCGACAGAATCTGACCACAGCATCAACAGCAACAGCAACAACATCGGCAACAGCGACAACAATCAAGCAACAGTAACATGAGCAATGTCTAGGCGTGATTGGATTAGATAGTAGCTTAGCACACATGCAGAAGCATATAAATATATAGATGGTTATATTTTGATATATGTATATGTATATTTGATATAGTGCGAAGATGCTTTGCCAAATAAATACATTCCAAATGCTATATACACACACGCTCACACGCATTCTTATGCATATATACAATCGTACAAATGTATTATTTGACCTGGGCAACACAGTGCGTATGATTGATGTTGTTATAAAAGGAAACCCATCAATTACTACTTATGTGTGTATGTATGTATACATGTCTATCGGCTTGCGTGTATGTGTGTGCTCATCTCTCTCTCTCTTTCTCTCTCTCCTTCTCTCTCTCTCTCTATGTGTGTGTAATGCGTGAGTAAACGTGTTTAATTGTGTGCGTATGTGCGTAAATGTTTCATCAATATTTGGTGCACAAACAACAACAGCACGAAAAACGATGCCAGGTCTGGAGAGAATGGAATAGAATAGAATATAATATAATATATACATGTAAGTAAGTTAGCCACAAAAATAATGTCCTAATGCATTTATCAGCTAGGGATGACACTTTCAAACTATCGCAGAGCGAGTTGGGCAAGTGAAGAGGCAATTCGGAAGTGATGAATGGATGTCAAAAGGGAATTGGGGAGTTGGGAGTTTATCTTAAATTGTTCAATAAAATATTAAGATAGGCGAGGGGATTTAAAAAAGTATTTAAGTAACAAAATGAATGAATTAATAATTGTAACATGCATAAACACAATAATAACAATAATACAATTATTTCATTATTCTTTTTTCTTTATAAAGCATATTTTTAAATATTAAAATATCTATATACATATGTATATATGTTTATATATTACCTTATACTACACACATCGCCTTAAAAGGCACACATCGCCTTGCAGTCTTTCCTCTCTTTTCCACACATGCATACTCTGCTATTTACGAACTCTCATTCACTCGCTCTCGCTCACTTCACGCTCAGTTAAATGCCCAATCGATAGGCAAACTATCGTCCATCTCTATGAGCGCTGTGTCTTCATCTATCGCCTGAGCAGCTAAACTAATTAGACGTTGCGTGCTTTATGCCTGTCTCATATATTCCCCCAATTGTTCCATGTCCATGTGCGTCTGTTTAACTTATTGCTGTCTATTTAAATTGCAATTTGTCAATAGGCATGTGTCTGTGTGTGTGTGTGTGTGTGTGTGCGCCCACTATTCCCCCCACTCTCTCTCACTCTCTCACTCCCTCAACCACACGCCTTTCCTCAGCCCTGTCGCTCTCACTCCGGCTCTCGCTCCTATCTGTTTCGCCCCATCTTTCCACTCGCTCGGCTTAAGGCTGGGCATACAATTAAACTTCTTGTACAGTCATTAACAGCACATAACTTGGGCCAGCCTCTCGCCGTGGACCAAAACTTGGCAGACGCGCGCGCCTAAACAGCTTCACGAAAAACAAAAACAAAAACACCAGCAGCAGCAGCAGCTGTAGGAGAGGACGGCGGGGCAGTGGGCGGTAAGGTATGTCTAAGCCATTGCGGCTGCCCGTCTACTTTGGTCTCCTTTGGGTGCGCTTCCTGCCCTCCCCCTCTCCCTGCCCCTCCCCCGACGCTTTCACTTTGACGCAGAAAACGTTCGCTGGTTCGCTTTTTATTTACATCCGCTTGTTTGTTCAAAGCGGAAAATTAATTCCATCTTGGCTTGTTTCCGTTTATCTTGGAAAACGTATTCCTTCTCTCTATGTCCTCTGCTGCCCGTTGCGCTTTGTGCTGTGTTTCTTTACTTTTATTTTCGCTTTTCTGTCCCTTTCTCTCGCATTTTTTCTTTACTTTTTTTTTTTTGGTCTTCGCGAACCAGCGAAAATCTGCTGACCAGCTGAAATCGCCTGCCTGCCACGCCCCCTCCTAGCCCACGAGCTCATCGTCTATTTATGTACTTCATATACTTTTAAGTCCCAGCATAGACCAGCATTAGGGTATTACATTGTCATAAGGTTTATTAGACGTAATAATAGCTAAATGGATATCTTAAAAAAAAATTCCGTTTTGTGTCTTTTGTTTTTAAAGATTTTTAAATTAGGCTTAAGTCCACATAATATTTTATTTTTAGCTAGTTAAGTGTCTGCGAATATGCAGCTGTACAATTTACATATTTAAAACTTAGTTTCTGAATAAGTATATATGTATTCATATATAGATATATTTCTGTTGGGGCGTAATAAAGTTTTGCGCAGGTTTTACAAACTTTTTGCTTGATTATATAAATGAAGTCCGTTAAACAATTATAATAAAAAGAAATGTTTAAGTTTACTCAGAGTTAAGTCAACGTTTCTTCTGTCTAACGAACATTTTAAGCAATATTTTTGCTAATACCCTGTAAATGTGCCGAATGACGAGTAGAGACTGCTCTCTAGTGTATATAATTATTGAGAATTTGAATAATATAGAAAACGGCCTTGATCTAAACAAGTTGAGCTACTTATTAATCATGCTCGAAAGCAGATACCCTATATGTGCGTATATAGGTGAGTATATATGGCAAGATCTTTTACTATGTAGGATTCGATTTTTGACTGCAGTTGTTTAGTGCAGACTCATAGCTAGGCGCTAAAAGTTCTCAGTGTTGTGCTCTTATAATTGCTCTCCTTTTATATCATCTCGCAGTTTCAGCAGCTTCTTCTATGGGACTCTCAAGCCACAAGCCATCTCATTCTCTTTCATTAATTTCCAGGATCACCATAAATATAGCCGCTGCCAACACTACTCTAATAATCAGACTCATATATAATTAATCAGAATCATATAAAGGATTTCGGTTTATTTTATAAATATCATTCGATTTTTCTCATATTTTCTGACATAATGGCAGAGCATTTGGTAGCCATGCTTAGATATTTTCTATGCTCGACAGTTAATATCTTATATAGAGAGTTAAATATATAAGTTTTATAGCTATTTTTGGACAATTAATAATATATATATATATACACAATTTATTTGTGTATTTTTCATGTTTTCCTATATAATTACAGATCATCTCTGAGCCAAGCATGCCCTTCATAAACTAAAGCTGCTTGTGTCCGACAGCTTGTATACTATATAGAAGCTATATGTAAGCTATATAGCTATGATCTAATCAAAGTTTTCCTTAAGACTGTAACTACTTTAGGGCAATTAATAAATTCTATATTTTTCACATTTTGCTACACATTTACAGAGCATCTATTAGCCAAGCAAACCCTGTTTATTTGTATATATATTATACACACGCACTCAATTCTTTTGCCAGTCCGCCCCTTTTCCCCCGCTGCGGGTAAACTAGCTGCGGCTCGACGCTCTCTGACCGGCGCACTCTAAACACGTTTATTAAATTAAAAATTAATTTCGAAAAAACAAACAGAGTTATGCAATGTGTAGCGGCGGCTGGCTGCATAAGAAGCTAATACTTACTAATGCTGCTTCATTTGATTCAATTACCGGAAGCATTCACCCAGCTGCGAATCACTTCTCGCCGGGCAGCGTCTGGCTGCTAGCTACGGCAGATGTTAGTGATGCTACCACGGATGCTGCCGCTGCTGCTTCAGATGCTGTGTTTATCTTGTGCGAGGGAACTTGTTGTAATTACCAAGACCAAGACAAATAGAAAATGGCGCAAAAACGAGAAATTAATCAGCGACGCGCTCACGATGGAGGCGTTGATGGTGTGCGTGGATGTGGGCGTGGGCGTGGGTGTGTCCACACAGATTTGATGGAACTGGACGTAATGTGAAGCGCTTGGTATATACATGTGTAGGTATGTGTATGTGTGTGTGTGTGTGGCGAACAGGACTGGCCAGGACTCGTGTCCAGTGTGTTTGCCCAGTTTGATGATGGCCATGGCGGGACTTTCACACGCGCACACGCTGCCGCATTATAATTTTAAAAAATACCCAGTGGCAGGCGGGCAGGCCACCTTACCATGCCGCACCACCATCCTCCCTTCCTCCCATCCTCGCCAGAGTCGGAGTCGCAGTCAGGCCCGATGGGCCGCCCGTTGCGGCACATTTGTTCGCCGGCATGTGAAAATTGATTGCTGTTGTTCATAGCTGCGGGATATGGCCAAAGTTTTTAAGTTCCTCAAGCCGCGCCGCATCCCGCGCTCTGCTGTGCCCGCCTTGTCGCCTCCTGCTGCCAGTTGCCCAGTTCCGTTCTGAATATACCCCCACTTGTTGTTGTCGCTGTTGTTGTTGTTGTTATTTTTGCTGCCGAAAAGCTGAAAACAATGCGCATTCCGCTTGCGGCTCTGCTGCGCCTTGACTGAACGTATTTTTTTGTTATTTTTATTTTTGTATTATTAAGAAAGTTTTATATAGTATAAGTATTTTTTTTGTTCATACCCTGCTGCTCCTGCTGGTCTTTACTTGGGGTTGGAGTATATTTACATTTGGCAGTTGGTTGCGTTAAGCGGCTTGCGTTGCCATAGAGCCACGCCCTTGCCGCCCTGCTGCCACTTCCTATCTCTCCTGCTCTCTCTTTCTCTCTCTCTCTCTCTGGGCTGGTCAAACAATTGCTGCCGCTGAAAAATTCTTAATACTCTGTTACCTTGCAGACAATTTGATGGGCCAATGGGCATAACAAGTATGAGTGTGTGTGTCTGTGTGTATATGGGGGGGGGGACTGTGTATTCGTAATTAAAGAAAAGACACCGAAATATGAAAACAAAAGAATGAAAAGCAAATAAAAGCGGATAACTGTTGGCATGACACCTATTAAAGCACCGAGCGTGCGAGCTGGCAACGCCAATTCGAAATGCATTCGAGTGGGCGCGTTACAAATTATTAACAGAAAACAACAACAAATAACATCAAATAATATATAAAGTGGGAACTTTTTTAGTGGAGCAACTTCAGTATTTGGGAATATAAACTGGCAATTAAATGCTCAGAGCTTGCATAGCAAAGAAACTGATACTGCCAGAAAGGAGAAAGAGATAGTGAATGCATTTGTAATAACTGATGAGATAGTTTTAGTGAGAGAGAGAAAGGGATAGAGAGAAGTAGAGAGTGAGTGAGAGAGAGAGAGAGAAGTAGAGAGTGAGTGAGAGAGCCAATAGATAGATAGAGGTAGATAGACAGAAACCGAAATTGAGCCAGAGCAGAGAGAGAATGTGAGAGAGAGCGAATATATATATATATATATATATATATATATATATATATTTCTTTATATATATTATAGGAAATAAAAGACTAGAGAGGGAGAGATAGAGAGAGCAAGAGAGAGAGACAAAAGGAATAAGCGATAGAAAAAGAAATATATACAGTTAGAAAAAGAGTTAGAGAGGCAGGAAATGAAACACTAAAAAGATAGAGAGAGAGAGAGAGAGATAGATATGTAGAGAGTGAGTGAAAAAGGGAAAGGGGTAGATAGAGGTAGAGAGACGGAAACAGAAAATATATATAGTGAGAAAAAGAGTTGGAGAGACAGGAAATGAAAGAGTAGAAAAATAGAGAATGAGAGATAGATATGTAGAAATATATTGCGAGGCAAAGAAGAAAATAGAGCGGGCATGAGAAAAAATCACATGATATACGGATACGACATATAAGGCTTGAATATGTGTATAAAAAATGAGATAAAAAGGAGATAAGCGCATCAAAAAAGATGGTGATACATGGACTGCATTATATATTAGTTAAACATATATGTATGTAGTAATACGAACTACCAAAAGGTGAAGACGCTCTAGACTGCTTCCCTCTCTCTACCTTAACTGGCACTAAATGTGATCAGGTTTGCATACAATTGAAAGCCTTGAAGATTGCATGGCACGAGCTCCTCATGCACGTTATGTGCTGCAAATGAACTGCCGAAAGAAGCATTGGAGGAGGCGGAGGGGGACGGGCGGCACGCAAGCTCCCAAGTTCGCATTATTTTTATGGCACTGCTGGGGCTGGGGCAGGGGCAGGGGCAGGAGCTAGCTTGGTCGGCAGTTTTTGAGCTGATCTGCAATGGCATAAAATGCCATCAAATTTGTTCACGCACCCGCACACACACACACACACACACACAGAGCAAACACCTGCTGTCAAGCCCATCAAAAGCGCACGTAAATAAATAAAAAATAAAAATAATGATAATAAAAAAAGGTAGCCAAAGCGAACGGCTGCTGTTTGCTGTTTGCTGTTTGCTGTTGGTCTGGCGAGGAAGTTTGTCTCCTGTTTGACTTTTGCCTTTATGTGCATGCAAACGCATAATCAGGCGTAAGCAAATGGCAACACACACACACGCACACCCACCCACACACACACACCCGCAGGCACGCAAGAGCCAAGACACGCACATCCTTCGTATATCCTGCGCTGCTTACATTTAATTTCACCTTCAGCTCTGCTCTGGCTCCGTCTCGCCTCTCTCTCACTCTTTGGCCCTGTTGGCTTCTTTTTTGGCGAGTTTCCCGCCAAGACGCCGTTGTCGCCGTCGCCTTTTGCTTTTTTGTTGTCGTCTGTGCAGTTGACAGGAAAAAATTAGTTGGCTACGAAAACTTTTGGCCTCGACCAAACGACACAACAGACGACCATTCGCTCCCTCTCTCTCTCTCTCTCTCTCTCACACTCTCTTTGTGTGTGCGTGTGCCTGTGTGTTCCCTTGGCCTGGCAGTTGTAAAATGCTGTGCCGAAAAACCATAAACAGGTGTTGCTACCTATGTATGTTATTGCTATACCCAGCAAGCACCAAGGTCAAAGGGGTATAATAAAGCGGTGCAGCAAAAAGACGGAGAGCGGACTGCGGATGCTGGAAAATGAATCATCGTGTTTACCCGGAGATGTTATCGGTTTAGCCTCTGAATTGCATAAGCAGTTCATAATGTACTTTTTGCTGTGAGCAAAGGTTGAAAGCTGAGCGATATACAATGAGATAGAAAGCAAGAGAATGGGAGAGAAGAGACAGAGCTGGTAGAGAAGAAACTAAAACAGAGAAAAGGAGAGCCAAAATGAGGGCCAGAGAGGGGAAGAGTGAGAGTGAACAAAGTAAAATAGGGAGGAAGAGAGAGAGAGAGAGGAGAGAGAGATAAACAAAGAAAGGACAGGGAGAGAGAGAGACAGAGAAGGAAACACATAGAAAGCGAGACACAAAGAAAAGGGGTAGATCGAGTGAGAGAGAGAGAGAGAGAGAGAGAGAGCGACTGCGAAAATATATATAGATATAGCGGTAGAGACAGAGTAAGAGAGAAAGAGAAAAAAATTCCAGAGTAAGTGAGAGAGAGAGAGATAGTGGAAGAAATGACAACAGGCAGGGAAAGAAAGAAAGATTTAGTTAGTGAAAAAGCGAGGGATAGAAAGGAAGGGATACAAAGAGAGACACAAATGATGAAGCAGAAAGAAGGAGAGTGTGAAAAAGAAAAACAGAGGAGGAATGAAGGAGTCAAGTCTTCTAAGCTTCTCTCTCAGACTTGATCATTCATTCATTCATTCTCTCTAGGGTTTTCCTTCTCAAGCAAGGGGCAAATCGAATCAGAGCTAAGCAATTCAAAGGGCATATCACATACTAGAGCTGCTTCTAGAGACCCCCTAGTACATAGCCAGATATCATAATTATATCTCTACTTTACTTGTACTCACAGGGTATGCCTATAGCCGTGCATGCCCCGTCTAACTGCTTGTTATTGTTGCTGTTGGCGCTGCGTGTGGCCAGCCGCACAATATGTTGCGTTCTACTCGTAGCGTGTTCTCTTTTTGCGGACCCCTATGTCTGTTTTGTACATAATCCGCTGGCCAAAAGCCTTTGCCTTCGTTTTAATGTGGTCGGGGGCTGGAGGGGGCTGGCTCTGCAGATACATGGTAACAGTTCGCCAGTACGTTCGTTCGTTTGCACAAAAGTTATTAAACTTAATGCAGTTTAATTGACCTTTTTCGCAAAAGTTTGCGACGCCTGCCGTTGGCAGCAACAGCTGAAGCAGCAGGGGTAATTCTCGCAGGACCTAGCAGGCCGGCTGGCTGGCTGGCTGGCTGGCTGGCTGGATGGCAGGTTGCTCGGCATCCTGCCAGCAGGTACTGAAGTCGACGAAACGTTTTCTTCGCATTGCTGTGCACATTATTACTTTTAATTACGGCTTAAACTTATTGACTGGAAATTTTAATATGTTATTTATTTACAATTAACGCCCCAAGTATCCGAGTAACCTTCGTATCCCTCGCATCCTTCGTGTACAACTGGGCGTATGATTTATGCGATTTGCCAACACACTGCCACACTCTAAATACTAGCTGGGGCAGTCCATGGCCCGGGTGTGAAAAGTGCGCATTTTGCAACAGTTGCCACTACCAAATTGGCCAAGAGGGTGTTCGTTGAGGCATGACTCCAACACTCTGTCAAATGTGACGCCGGCATTTAGCTGGAAATTGAATTGCGAACGAAATTATTTATGGGGCTTTTGTTGATGCGACTGCCGCTTCGGCTACGGATATTGACGGCATTGACATTTCCAGAATTGGCCAGAAACTATTATAAACCAGCAGCTGTCGCTAAACGTGTGCAAATTACACCATTTTCATGGCAATGTTTTAAATATGCCGGCGATAAATTGCTTTTTCTAACTATAAATTGTCAAGAATAATGAATGCCGTTCTGTAAGTTTTATATAATTTATCGAATACAATTTGAATAGTTATCGCAATATTAATAATTGATTTTTATTAATTGTCTATAAAAAAGACATTTTTCGATCAATTTCCGTTCCCTGTGTTATCGATTATTTACCGAGAGTTCATGAAAAAGTTATCGAATGCTGCAACTTTTATTGAGTTGAATAATGAATGCTGTAATGCAAGTTTTATATAATTTATCGAATACAATTTGAATAGTTATCGCAATAATAATAATTGGATTTTATTAACTGGCTATAAAACAGTCATTTTTCGATCAATTTCCGTTCCCTGTGTTATCGATTATTTAGCGAGAATTCATTAAAAAGTTATCGAATGCTGCTGCTTTTGTTGAGTTTTGTTATGCTGACCACATTTCATTCTAATCCGCATATATTTATTGATTCTTGATTGATATCCATATTTATCGAATTGTAATCGATTTAGCTTGCTTTAAATGAAATTGTACACAACTGATGACTGATTATATATAACTGACAGCAGATCAACCCATCATCATCGAGTTGTATTGCACATGCAAACTCGTAATATTCATCCAACTCTATTAATATGTCTTCCCTGCCCATGACAGGCTTTATATTTGCCTCATTTTCTTCATTAAAGATCCGAGTGCGTATACGTAACATGGTTAATGGCAATGCTAAGCTGGAATGCCTTCAAGTCGTGGCTGCCTTATGCAAGTGCTTCCTTTGGTCTTCGCCCTTGTCAACGAACTGCAGCACTGCCCGGAACAGAGTCGAGGGCTGAGAATATTGCTCTATCGCATACATATTTTAATTTGTTAATTACTTAAGCTGGTGCGCTGCAGCAAGCGGCAGTAAATTCATATACCAAATAGCTACAGCTGCAAAGTAATCAGCATATAGAGCCCAAGACTCAACCGAGCAGACTGAGCAGCTGCCGAGGCTATGAAGTAAAAGTAAAACGAGAAAAACAAATACGGCTGCCCTGCCTACGTTACGGCGTACGCAGCTTCCCCTCTGGAAGACATCAGAAACATATTAGCAGCCGAGTCGAGTTATGCAGCAGAGCGGGCGGACTACGAGAAAAAAATCACAGCAAACGCCGCACACACGCATCGCATCGCTTCGCACCGCCGTTCAACAGGGACGTTCGCCATATGGCGAGGGGCCCCAACTCATTGATGGGGCGGCCATTTGTTTTCTTCTTATAACTAAATGTATATTAAATGTTTTTTTTTTTTTGTTTTTTAATATTTTTGTATGCCAGAAACTGCGTGCAATTATTCTTAAATTATGAATTAAGACTCTCGAAATTTAAATTCGATATTTAATTTTTTTTTTTATACATATTTAGCTTATATTATATATATATTATAATCTATAGATATGTATGTAAATGTTAGGATAGGAATATTCCTGCGCTAATTATGTGGAAATTGATTAAACACTCGATTTATAAATAAATACTTTGGGTTTCTTTGGAGTAGTACTTATTATTTTCGGGCTATTTTCTATCATCCACATATACATATATCAATTCCAATTTATAAAAATACGTAAATCTTAAACCGGGTCGCAAAATATGAACATTTTGCATAATTTTTATAAAGTTTTCCTATTTCTACTTCTAAATTCAAATCTCTTTTGTCTCTTTAGTTTTTCCTATATATAATACAGACGTCACTACCCTCTAAAAAAAAATTTAACGCCTATTAATTTGACCATGAGTGCATATATATATTTTTTATATTTTTTTCTTTATACTCTCCTCTTATCTCTTACCTCTTACCTCTTACCTCTTACCTCTTACCTCTTACCTCTTACCTCTTACCTCTTACCTCTTACCTCTTACCTCTTACCTCTTACCTCTTACCTCTTACCTCTTACCTCTTACCTCTTACCTCTTACTTTATAACTCTTTCCTCTTCCATCTTATCTCTTAGTGTTCCTTATATAATCTCATCTCTTCAATTTTAACTATGTCTGAATCTTTTGCTTGGCAGCAACTTTAGCTATTAGGGTTCACACAAACCCTTTTCCCTTTCTCCTTTCCTATATTTTATGCCCTTTTCCATATCTGTTTTACGAACTCCTGTACAAGTATTTCACATCTTGTGCTCCTCTCAATCTTGCTCTTTTCATATATTATCTTAGTCTTATATATGTACACATATATACCCTCTGTCCTGCTCATCCTCTCCTGTGCATTCCGTTCTTCTTATATGCGCTTTGCACATAAGCGCTTAATGAGTATAAATGAGCTTGATTGCATATTTCAAGGCATGTGCGTGTGCGTGTGCATGTGTGCATGTGTGCGTGTGTGTGAGCTGTTATTTAATAGCCTGCATATGGCGTTGTAAAAGTTTTCATTACACAAACAGCAACAGCAGCAGGAGCAGGAGCAGGAGCAGCAGCAGCAACAACAAGTCAACGAGATGAGGCAATTTACAAGCTGCAACTTATTGGCCTGACTTTTAAGCGCAGTTAACACGCGGCGTATGCGTAATGCAGGCAGTCAGGCTGTCAGGCAGTGAGACGGGCTCTGGCAGCCACTGGCAGCTGCAGTCCCCAATTGAATACAGTTGCTCGTAAAATGTTTAAGCACCTGTACAGATGAAATGAACGACAGCCACGTCAAGAGCCAAGCTCAGAAGGAGCGCAACCCTCAGCGCTAATTTTTCTCTTAAATGTCGAATGATTTTTGGAGTGCAGCACGAAAATCATGGCTCAAATACCCTTGGCACAAAGTTGATATCATTTCATAGCAAACTGATGAATCTATCGATAAAGTTCGACTCCTGCCACTGAGTTCGGTTTAGTCAGGTGCACTTTAAACTGTTGCAAATGGAATTGTGGCCAAGATCAGCTTAGTGTAATCGGCTTCGTTTATCTCGCTAGTGTATTTAATCTTCGTCGGGCATATGGGCGCAGTTATGGAGCGCCGCAAACGCACACGCAAACGCAGTTCAAACTCACGCCCTTTTTGCCTAGCAATTTTTGGGCAAAATTTCATCTGCGGTTGATTTTGATTGTGAAAGGATTTGCCAAATTGCTGTTTGCAACGGTGCGGCAAAAAATCAAAGGGATTTTACAATACCCAATACATTGCTAGCCATGTGTGAGTACGAGTGTTTGAGTGCATGTGTGTGTGTGTGTGTGTGTGTGTGTGGGTGTTGTGGCCTGAGTGCTGCGTTGTGGGCGTGCGGCTTGTGGTTCCTGTGCCGGCGTCGTCTCACAATGGGCCACAAAACTCCTCCAATTTGCAGTTGCCCTCACTCTGCGTCCCTCTGCCATGGCCGGCCCTCCTCCTCCTTCGCTCGGCTCCTGCAATGCGTTTAAACAACAGTTTAACAGCAGTTTGCCTGCCTTTTGTTATTGGTGAGGCTTTCGCTTCTGCATTTTGCCTTTGCTCATCGATAAAAAGAGTTTTTCTCTTTCTCTCTCTCTCTCGCTCGCTCGCTCGCTCTTGCGTCCTCTGCGATTTATGGAAATTGTGCAATATTTTTGAATGGGGCTGTGGGCTGAGCGCTCACTTGGAATGCTTTTTTTTCTCCGCACTCTGCTTTGTTTTCTGTTTCTGTTTATTTGGTACTAGCTTTGAATGTCTTTTTGCGCCCGAATATTCGGGCTTAAATACATGCAATTTATTTAATAACTTTTAAGGCGAAATATTGCATATCATCAAATTAAGAGATAATGCTTTATTGCTATCGCTTGAGCTGAAGTAAGAGAGAGAAAAGAGACTGGGAAATTAAATTGGACATGTGTGTGAAAGGAGACTGCTAAGAGGGGTACATGAGGAGGCGGGAGATGAGTGAAAAGTGAGTATAGATGAGAGCAGAAAGATGAGAAGCAGAGAAAAGAGAGAGAGAGAGAGAGAAGAGAAGACAGCTGAGAGTAGAGAGAGGAAAGAAGACATATGAGAGTAAACTGATAAAACACGAGTAAATTGAACAGAGTAGAGAAGAGTAGAGGCGGGAAACAGGAGGGTGGAAGAGACTGGAAGATGGAAGAAGAAGAAAAATCAAAATCGAAATAGAGATAGGAAAGCAGAGCAGCGAGGCAAGAAAGAGAGGAGAGATAATAGAAGGCAGTGGACGATTGAAGTAGGCGAATGGACAACACATATGAAGCAAGATAAAACAGATAGGAGAAAAGATACACAAAGAGGGAAGAAGGATGAATGCAATAGAGATGTAAGATCAGCAGCAAAGCAGAGTACAACATAAAAGAGAAGAGAGATAAAGTTAGGCCAAGATAGAATGACGCAAGAAAGATAATATAATAAGAGATAGTAAATAAAACTCATTGACCATTTAAAAGTTGTTTAAGCTCTCATTAATTTAAATTATTCATTCTGTCTATTTATTATCATATATATATTACTCATTTAAAGAAATATGTAAATATGTGTGCATATTTTAATTAATTTAAAGTTTTCATAATCTGCGATTAAAATTTCAATACGTATCCGCCATTATTTTCTGTCTGTCCGTCCGCCAGGGCGTATACTTAATAGGTCGCCCTTGTTGCCTCTTTTCATCGTGCACTTTATTAAATCTGCGCCTGGTTTTCTTCGCTTTGTTTTTGCTTTGGCTGTTGTTGTTTTATTGATATTTGTTTGTTTGCCACTCCCACAGCATTGTGGGCGTAGCGGCAGTTAGTTATTAATTTTTAATGCGTGCACATTTCCATGTAATTACGAGTAGCAAATACTTTCGCTCCGCTCCGCACCGTCCACGCAACGCTGAAGCTATTTGTTTGGCCCTTGGCAATGAATTGTGCAAAAATGGAAACGATAACGTTATTGGCTGCATTCCTTTTGTCCCTCCTCCTGCTGTGCTCAAAGACAAAGGCACTTTTTAATAAATATGTATGCATAGAGCTCTTTACCAGCAGGCAAGAAACAGAGATGCTATGAAATTCCATTTAGCTTCAAGTTGTTTTTTTTGAATAAGTATAAAGGACGATGTTAAAGATACTTCAAGTTTTAATGCTCCTATTCTATAAACTTACTCATAAGTATGCTGGGAATCGGTTCCAATTGCTTAACATAGCTATTCAATACATTTATCGAGTAGAAAGTTTGGAGTGAAGTTCGTTATCACTTCATGGGGCAATCGTTCCGTGAGAATGGAATATAGTATTATGAAATAATAAAAAGAAACTAGCTAGGAAAATGAACTAATGAGTTTTGTTATCGATTATCGATAAATTCTTTAATGGGTGCAATAGATAGAATGGAGTAGTTAACTATAATATATTATAATAACTATTAGTAACATTCTTTAAATTAATCAGGTTGGGACTTTGATCATATATTCAAATGTGAAGTTTGTTTGTTATCGGTGATCGATAAATTGTTTCTTTATTTTTAAGAGTGCAATTAATAAAATGGTATAGTTAACTATAATATGTGATAATAATTATTAGTAATATTTATAATTTATCTGCTTGGTTGTTATCGATAATCGATTTTTGCAAAACCAAGGCAATCAAAAACTATTGATATGCACATGTTGTATAACTATTTTAGCTTTCAATAAGCAAAACAATTTAGTTAAACTGTTTTGTGATCAATTTATCATTTTGCTAAGTTTATTGTGCAAAAACTAGTTTTGGTATATCGTATCGATTTAATTTGATTTGATATTTGTTATTTGTTAATATTGATTATTACCTAAATAGACCACTTGCTGCTTTTATATATTAAATTATATAAATTATTTATATATTAAATTAATTAATAAATATTATTTATAAATATGGCAATATATAGATATTACTTATATACTTATTAAGTATATACCGATATAAAAATATAAAGCGTGTAATCGATAACGTATTCCTTATATCTTCAGCTAGTTCTCTGTCACAGTTTGCTACAAGGCACATTTATAATATATTCATGAAAATTATTGCAACACTTTTGCTCAAAGTTAAGGAAAGAGAAGTAAGGCGAGATAGAGATAGAGAGAGAGAGAGAGAGGCAGAGAGTGAGAGAAGCCGTTGCTTTCATTTGAAGTTTTAAGCTACTTTAGTGTGGTTCCTCTAGTTGGCCAACTAACGCCATTAGCTGGGCCATTGAGCGCTTTGTTGGCTTTCAATAAAAATTTCCATTAAAATGGCCCCATTCTCCATTCTCTGCTGCGACGTCGCGTCGTTTGCTGCATCGCATAAAATGCGTATGCATATTGCTAACTTGCAACTTGCTGCTGCCGCTGCCTCTGCTCCTGCTGTTTGGTAACTGGGCAGTAAATTTTAACTATTGCCAGGCCGATGACTATCCGCTGCTGGCTCCACAGCCCGCCTAGTTGGACAGATAAATGGCGGCTAGTTTTGCGTTTGCATGGCTAATGGAAATTTGCATCCAGTCGTTGGCGTTCGCAAAATGCGCTAAGCGCTCCATTTTTGCTAGCTGAGATACCCTGTACTTGTTGGAGCTGAGTTGACTATTCAGATAGCAGGTGGCTGGATGAATATGCTGAAGCCTTGACTTATCGATAAATATCGATATCAGCAACATCATTCAACCTCCTTTTATGTATATTTTAAGTTGGGAATGTGAATAGCCAAAAAAAGCTGCTCCTTTGTTATAATTTGTGTAAGTTTGCCAAGAGTGTTGAGAGGGGGCACTCCCTGGCTTATTTTATTTATGATAATATATATATACATATACATTTCACTTGAATGCATATTATCAACTATATGCCACTTAGCTATATACATATTCGCTTGCCCTGCAGGGGCTTTTGCATTTCATTGTGGCCAGACCGAAAATAGTCTCTGGTCAGTTTGCTATGCAGATATACGAATACAGTTCGCATTGACTGTTGTTCAATGTGTGTATAAATCTTAATTATGTACAATGCACATTTTCTAATTGACTACACACACACAGACACACACATACTGCCTCGTAGGCCTGCCCAGGCGGTTGCATATTACGTATACGTTATGTCAATTATGTAAGAAAAGTAGCCGAATGGCCATTTGGCATGGGATTTTTGCTTCGAGAGCTGGGCAGGGGCCTTGAACGAGAGGGCGGTGGGCGGTGGGCGGTGGGCGGTGGACGGCTGGCTGGCGCGTAATTTGTTTACCAGTTGTGCGACCTGCTGTCTATTGAGCACTGAGCTCCTGCAGTGGAAAATGGCTGGAGCAAGCCAACTGTTAAATTTACTATTATACGGGCTATTATCCTGCTAGCGAATGCTTCTGGCTTTCATTATAATGCGTTCGTCCGTGGGCTATAGGCAAATTCTCGGTTTGGGTCCGTCTCTCTGTCTGTCTGTCTGTCCGTCTGTCTGTCCCTGTCTCGTTGGGCTGCCTGGCGTAAAGTTTATGTGCACATATGAGCTTTTAATTGCAATTTAATGGCTGGTCATTTATTATCTAGCGGCGACAACAGCAACAGCTACGACACAGGCGACATTGTTTCGGGCCGCTTGCAGCAGGCTTGCAACTTTTTCCCTATATAAGTATATATATATACCATATATGACAATATATTACTCTGTGTACATATTTATTCATGCATATATATATGCATACCAAGTTTGCCTTAAGCTGACTTATATTTCAAATTTTATACAGGATAACAGAGATCAGCAGCAGCTTGGCAAAGTTCTGTAGCTATGCATCAGGCTCAAGTTTTACACAGGTTTTCGAATTGCGGCATGTGAAGTTGTATGGAATTGTTACACAAAATAGCGACCTCCTGTTCTATCTAGATGGAATCAGTATAAATAGGCGACAGCGACTGCATAATATTTGTTGTTTGGTAGGCCACAGTTGATGCTCTTCTGATAGATCTGCAGGAGAGCCAACAGTCACTCAACTTTCCAGTGTTGTAGATATATCTGAAAAGGTCTAGAAGATATAGTATGTGCCGCATTGTCAATCCCGAATGCACAAAAATGGCTCACATTTATATATCCCGAATGAACAAAGATGCCTTCATATTTATATAGTTAATATACATATATCTTGCGTTATCAATTTTCTGATTTGCCACGCACGGAATGAATGCAGATAATTCCATATCCATATATATGTATATATCTATATGGACATATACCTTGGTTTGGCTCTTGCATTTGCCAAATTTGAATTCCCTAATTAAATAATCTTAATATAAAACTCAAGTTGGGTAAGAATAGAATAAGATTAGAGAGCGATCAGCTGAGCTGTTCTCTATTCTGTTCTCTGTTCTCAGTTTGATGCTAGACTTTAGCTGCAGTCTCTGCATTGCCTCCTCCATGTCTTTCTCATTATGCTCAAATACATATATTCTGAATATATCTAAGCTCATTCAATGCCTAGCGCCTCTCTAGCTCCATTTCTCATTATAAATATAAGTTGTTAAATGTTTCTTTGCTGTCACCTCTCCGTAAACACTTTAAGCTACTAATTGCTTAAACACTCGCACGCAAACTGTTTTGCAGGAGACTGCAAAAAATGCAAATATTTAACATTATTAGGCGCGGTCTCATTTCATATTCAGTGGGCAGCCAGGGCAGGGCAGCAAAGCCATAAACACATTGATATGTTTATGCATAATGTGGCCTATGTTGGCCAGTGCTTAACCATTTTTGAACCATTCGCATATTCATTTGACTTTTTGACGCAATTAAAATGCGCTAACATGTGAAAAACAAAACACACATTTATGTATGTATGTGTGTGTGTGTGTGTGTAAATGCTATTTAAAATGGCCAATTTATTGGGGGTCGCTTTCGCTGCTCGTTAACTGTGGGCAGGATCCACTGTTTGGCACATTAAAATGTCTCTTTACTCATTTGAGTCGCGTGCGGCTTTCCGTTTACATTTCAATTAAAGTTACATAACCCCAAAACAACAATGTTTGGGGTTTCGAGTGAGGAGCACCACCGCCGCCTCCTGCTGCTCCCGGGCAGTGGAGGGGCTTCGGCTCGTCTATGCAGATGCCGTGATTTTAGCTTGGCATAAAAGTCAATTTCATGCATATTTCATCATTCGTGTGCGCCGCGTGACACGCACACACACACCCCAACACTTACGCCTCTTGCCAGGACACGCCCACGTGGTGGAGCAAACCTGCCCCGGACCCGCAGCTTTTCAATATTTCATGAGTATTGGCTCTATAGCTGGCATAATCAAACGCTCCCTTAAATATTACACTAGACAACATAATAAATGCATGCGCTTAGAGATGCAGTAAGAAGTGCTTGGAAAGGGATTAACATGCATGCATGCGTGCATATGTATATGTGTGCCTACATGCGTGTATACTCATATTTACCTATGTATATAGAAACATTATTTAGCAGATTTTTAGGTCGATTGCCTAACTTATATAAATAATAAATAATAACTTATATAAATAATAATAAACTGCATATATACTAAAACATGCACACATACACACACAAATGCATACGAACATGCATACTTACATACCTCAAAATATGCATGCATGCGTGTTAGCTTATAAGGATGCTTGCACATGTGCACACATATAAAGCATATATGCACATATGATTGCATGGAATCATGAGTATATAGAACAAATAAAGAAACATGCATAATTACATGTAAATTATACATATATCTTATATCATAATATCATATAGCATCGCATAGAAGGCGCACATATCTATCAGCTATAATTTGATAAGTCGAGAACATCTCGCTATAAATCAGCTAACTTTCTATATACTAGAGATGTATATAAAGAGATATAGATACATATATATAAAGATATATTTATAAAGAGATATATATAAAGAGATATATAGATATATATAGAAACATATAAAATTTAGTCTATAATCTCTGGCAGACTTTGTCCCAAACAATTCGCAGAGTTGAGCTCTTTGTTGTCTAGTGTTCTTATCCATAAGCGAGGCACACGCATATGTATGCAAATACACAGACAGCCACACACGCTGAAGTTATTTTTGTATATATATGTGCATGTACATGTATATATATATATATATATGTGTGTGTGTGTATGTGTGTGTGTGTGTGTGTATGTGTGTGCACATATAACTCTACATATATGCGAATGCAGTATTCGGTTTATTAGATTCGTACAAAGGCACACAATATGTTGGCTTGTCTATTTGTCTGTCTGTCTATTTGCCAGAGTGTACAATTATCTATGTGTATGTATGTGTGTGTGTGTGTGTGTGTGTGTGTATGGGTGTATTTGTGTCTGGGCTGCGGGCTTTGGCCCACGCGTTGTTTTACTGTGGGTAAATTCAATTATTTGCCGCTGATATCGTCGTTTGTTTTCTTTCCTTTTTTTTTTTTTTTTTTTTTGTGCTGTGTGACGCTTTTGTATTCATATTTATTGTACGGCATTTTAAATTGGTATATTTACATTGCTAATTTACACACACTCACACACACGCACGCATGCATGCATGTGTGTATGTGTGCAGTGCATTTGGTGGGCTGGAAATTCGCATTTTAATATTGGGCATTCGATAGCAAAGCTGCACAATTAATTGACAAAGTTCATTTTTGGCCACTCTTTTGGCCAAAAGCAGATAGTGAGAGTGAGAGAGAGAGAGAGAGAGAGAGAGAGTGTGTGTGTGTGTTAGCTGGATACATCTAAATGGATCGCAATATTTTGACAATGCTCGCATGAATCGATTTTTTCCGATGCAGCTGTGGTTAGCCGCGTTTTCGTCTCAGTTTTGGCCATAATGTGTTCGTGTGTGTGTGTTGCCGGTTTTGTTTGTGGCATGTGACTGTCAATTGGTTGTGTAATGAAAGCCTATTTAAAACTGCCAACCAGCCAGTCATCCAGCCACGCACTCGCTGCATTAAGCGTTCGTTCGTTCCTCTTTTCCGACTAATTTTCAATTTGTGCTTGGCAACGCATCTGTTTTGATTTTCCAGCCTCTGCGTGTGTGTGCCTGTGTGTGTTTATGTGCATTGGCATTGTTATTGTTTTCCAAATATGTCGAAGTTTCGTGTTCCATTGAGCGACACATTGGGGCAAATATTGAAAATGCCGAAATAAACACAGCTGCTGCAAAGTCAAAATATGAAAATGAATTTGATCTGCATCGGCTTTACATATATTTATTATATTATTTACATATATGCGAATAAATATGTGGGAGTTCGCATCAAGCACACACATATATGTATAGCTATTCACATGGATCAAATTATATATATATACGTGTGTATATGAATATATTTATTTGTATTTATACAGGTGAAAGTTTTTCTAAGCAGGAGAACTGACTTTTTATATAAATATTAAAAGTGAAATGGAAATGGGCTGACTCAGGTATGAGCAGAAAGAGAAGGCAAAGCAAATGGAAGCGATTAAGAGGTAAACAGATGCGGAGTCAGAGAAAGAGATGTATTGTGAGAGAAACAGAGAAATTGAGAGAAGGAGAGAGAAGTAATTGATAGCTAAAGAGAGAGAGAGAGAGAGAGAAGGAGAGAGATAGGGAGACAGCATCTAAGATATGGAGATCGAGATCTTTCTATCTCTGTAGAGCTGATTTACATTCAGAGAGAGATAGCCAGAAAGACAGAGACAGAGAGACAGAAAGAGAGAGAGAGATTCTCTCTGAATGAGAGAGAGAGAGAGACAGAGAGACAGAGAGACAATAGAGACATACAGCTGCAGACTGACAGTGAATTTGAGAAAGAAAGAGAAAAAGGTCCAAGATTAACCGATATAGAGAAATGAAGTGAGGGACTGAGAAAGATAAGGAGAGGGGAGGAAATAGAGAAACCAACAGAGAGCAGCAGGTAAAGAGACAAAGAAGGATGAAGTAGTTATGAAAAATAAACAGGAAGAAAGACAGTACGATAAAAGCGGTTAAAGACAGCTAGTGAGAGAGGGAGAGAGGGAGAGGAAGAAGGAGAGAGAGAGAGGGTAAGGGTAAGGGAGAGATAGATTGAAAGAGGTAGATGGATTAGATGGTCAGATAGAAACACACATTAAGCAGAATAAATAGGTATATATGGCACTAGAATCTTCAATACAAAGTGAATCCAAGAATTTTGAATTGTTTTTCCACTTGTTAATCAAACAAAATGTAAAAGTCTGAAAAGCTTCAATGTAATTCATGAGAATCCCATTGAGAGCTGTTACACAAAAATACTCAAATTATCAATTTCTAGCTAACTGAAACTTAATTTGCTCCGCATTTGATATTGGAGTCCGATTGCCCTTGTAAACACCTTCAGCTGCCCCCTCTTCAAGGAATTTCGTATTTGCTTAAAGTGTCGAATGCTCTTCAATTGATTGGCTTACCTTACCATGGCATGCCATAAGCCATTCTATATCATTTATCTATTAATTATCCGGACATGCGGAGCCAGCGATAAGTCCAATATTTGCACGCTCCCAGTTCCTGAAATCGTTTAGCCAACCCAATGTCTGGCTGCGAATTTTTATACGCTTTTTCTTGTTGCTCCTGCTGCTGCTGCTGCTTCGTTTCTTGCTCATCGTTAATTACCCTATAATTTTTGCACATGACGCGACTCTGCGGAATTTTTAGAAGCATTTTTTTGCGTGTGGTTTTTGCTGGCACGCCCTTCAAATGAGGCAGAGCGGAAAAAACAGACATTACGTCGATAGTGATGGCATTTGAATACCCTGAAAGGAATACAGAAAAAAGGCAGATGCAAGAGTTGATTTAGGATAGCAACTAATGTAGACAATTTACAGGGTATGCAATTTTGAGCACTATAAATAAATTATTATTTATAATAAGTTTTCCAAGTCCTTTTTTATCACCATTTTAGCTTTAAGTTCTATTTCCATTATATTTACGGATTTAACATAGAAAAGCTTTTACAGGGTATCTGTTAGTCATGCAGCGATGGCCATAGCTGTGTTTTTTCTTGCTGCTTGCTGCATGAAGCTGTTACTTTGTTTAATGCCACATCGTAGACGTAACGACAAAGATGTTGCTCATGGGGTGCGGGGGCGGTGGCGCCATTAGGAAGCTGGGCGTGGCAGCAGGCAGCAGGCAGCTCATGCAGATTTGGCGCAGTGTCAGGAGTTTAGTCAGGACATTTGGGTTTCATTTTGTGCGCCAATGAGCGGATCAATCAACGTGTCAAATCGTCCTGAAACGTCGCGACGTTGATTTTAATGCGCTGGCGCCCCCTATCGTTCGTCGACTACACTATATACATGGGATATATTTTAGGGGCGGGGGCTGGAATGGAATGGGGAACACGCACGTGACATCCGCTAAGAAGCGCTTTAACAAATTACCAACGGCTGTTCGTTAGTTAACGTTGTTCCGCCAACCTGTGTCAAAAATTTGCCAAGAAAAACCCATAGAAAGTGGGCTCGGAAGATACCTGAAGGCGATGCCTAACCCTAACCCTAATCTATCCAGCTCCCGCAGACTCTAGACTCTGCGGAGTTAACCTGCTAAGCGCCTTTGATTGACATTGAATTGAGAATTACGCAAGGCATTGTGTCAATCATGCCAGCCACATAACAAATCAAATACCTGCCCTTGATCTCACCTGACATATAGTATATCAAAATATGCCATTGTCAGTGCTGGGCTGGGCTGGGCTGGGTGGCTGCCTAACGGTACTTTCACTGTGCAATTGAATTGAGGTGTCAGTTGGGAAAATTTAATTTGCCTGTCGCGCTCGTTGTCTTGACTTTTCCTGCTTTTCCTCTGCGCCTTTAAAGCGCGAATCGTGCAGATTTCATTGACATTGATGAATGAGCGACTAAATAAATATATAAATTAAAAGAAACGCAATGAAATGCTGATTAAAGTAAGGTTAAGTTGTCTGCCCAAGTGAGGTTAAGTTGAGTTTAAGTCATTTTAATGAGAAAATGCTAAAGAGATGATGGATGATTATACGAAAAATGCATGAAATAACTATAAATATAACAAAGAGATTTTGCTTGAAATGTGAGGTTAAGCAGGATTCAGTGTGAGGTTATGTTGACTTGATTCTGTTGATTAAAAAGAAACAAATGTTTTTTTTTTTTTTTGCTAAAGAATTCTAGTTGTGGACTGCGATCATGTTAATATCATGTTATCATAAACTCAAGGATATTAAACATATATATCATATCATTCATGTTATTCATGTTATGTTTTCTCTGATTAAATAACTGGAATAAGAATATAATATTAAGGAAAATAGATTGTGTCCTATTTATTATTCTGTTAATTTAAGCATATATATTTGACTTTATGTTAGCCGCATGTTACTTAACATTTTAGTTCATGTTAATTCACACATTAGCTTATATAGCCTGCATTTCCTTTAACATTTCAATAAAATTTGGATTTTCAATTCCAATTATAAAGTAAACTACAAATGATTTAATTGAATCACCAAATTTAAAGGGATTTCCATTTGAAAAATCTATACTTTTTTGCCATATTTTGTTTCACACGAAGGGCTCCTTCAGGAATTCCCAGAAAATTATGCGAAAACAATGAAATTAACGAACCAAACGCGAATAAGACGGAAGCAAAAGAAAGGCAAAAAATCCAAACCTCCAAGTGAAGGGCAAACCAAATAAGGCGCAGCATCGTTTGAAACGTGCAGAGGGGTAAGGGGCGTGTCGGGGGGAGGGGGCATGTGGAAAATGCGCAGAGGAGCGTAAAATCAAAGCAACCTGCAACGCGCACAGATGCTTCCATAATTAAATAAGCATTGAGCGCAAGCTGAACGACAAATGCCAGCGAGTGCTGACACCCAGGCAAAGTCCTGCAGCACTCCACTCGCCCCCTGCCCCCGCTCTCTCTCTCTCACACACACACTCTCTGTACTCAGTTTCTGCCCCGCTCTCAGTCATTTTGCCATTTAACTAATTGGTAATTTTGTTGCCCTTCCACAATTGATTTTGGCTTGTGTCAGCGACGATTGACAGCGCATCTCATCGCATCCTTGCGAGTGTCCTGGCACGTCAAACACTTCAGGTGTCTCGACTACCTGGCGCACTTTTTCACGCGCTCTTTAGCCTATTTCCGTGCCGGGCGAGTGGCCCTTCCGCCGCGAGACAGACATCGAGTTGGAGTGTCTGCACTTATATTCGTTAGCGTCCTGGCGTGGCTGGTCCTTGGTCCTTGGGCCTTGGGGGCCGGGCAGCTCGCGCGCGCGCGCATGCTAATAAGTAAATCCAGCGATCCAATCCAAAGAATAAATATTTGACAAACGCACGGCACTGTGCGCAGTCCACCACCTCCTGCTACTCCTCCTGCACCCTTACTCCACTCCATTGGAATGTAAGTATAATAAATGCGATTTTGAATTTGAGGCTTGTGTTTTTTTGGGGGTTGCTTCTCGCATTTCCTGCTCGCACTTTGTCCTGCCGCTGCGTCCTGCTGTGTCCTGGCGCTTCGTCTGCTACGTGCCACTTGTTTTAAATTCAGCGTCAAAATCGTTTTATTTGCCAATATTTCATTGTGTTGGCGAGTGGCTGGCTCGCGAGTTACGTCAATTCCTCCCAAGTCCGTCGGCCGTCGCCCGCCTCCTGCCGCCTGCGTTTTCACTTTATTAATGGTGTTGGTTTTCGGATTATTTAACGGTGTATTATTTTATTATTTATTTTTGCATTAATTTTTGATGAGTAGAGCATTCCCAATGACTACAAAAAACTTTTGTTTATAAAGCCAATCAAGAGCGCCTGCGAGCAGGGGGCTTAGAGCCCAAGCCTTTTACTCGTTAAGCGCTAATGGGCTAAGGCCGGGGCCTGGCGTTTTTGGCGATTTGCTTTTACAATTATATATGTATATGAATGTATGTATGTATGTATGTGTGTATGTATATATAGATTGTTATGGTAAAAGTAATTTCATCGATTTTTGGTCTTGTTACGAAATTGAAGTTTAAATTGAATATTGGACAGCTGCCTTATTATTTATGCGTTATATATAGAGGGAGGGGGAGAGAGATGGAGTGGGAAAGAGAGGAGGGGAGGAGGGGAGGAGCAGGGATAGGGGAATTCATCGGGCAACTGGTAGAGCTCGAGCTACGTGTGACAGCTGGCAACTGAAGCTTTATTGGTAATGCTCGGGCATTTGTGTTTGGAATATATTTCGAATGGGGTTTGCAATGCGGAAAACCAATTCAAGTTTTGGTTTATTTAGCGGAGTGAAGCCCCTAGGCTGTTAAGTGACTGCTGGCACATATAAATCTATGCATATTTCTATTTGTATATACATATATATGTAGCTATAGTTATCTGATATGTGAGCAAGATTTTTATTCGTTTTTCAGAGAGATATTACAACTTAAGTTAAGCCACCTTAGTTTAATCCTAGAAAAGTATGAGTGAGAGGTGGCAAACCATAGCTCGCATATAGCTGTAGAGCGTTTCTTGGTGAATAGACTCCTGTAGAAGAGTCTCTCACATCGTCGGGCCTTTAACGAGCTCCTGTGCTATTAGCTCGCAATCCACAGCGCGTGTGAATTGAGAGTGAACTCAACGATTGAAAAAAAAGGAGAGCTGTAAGTTCTACCCAGAATTAAAGCGTAGTTCATAGAGTAATTCTCACATCAAAAGAAACAAATTAATCAGCGGCAAATGAGATTTTCTGAGCTGAAAATGAACTGAGAAGGCACAGACAATTCCGAGTTTCAGTTGCTGATTTCATTCGTCAAAAAGCCAATATTGATTCTTGGCTATTAATCACAGTTAGCCTGGCAAGATTCTATAGCTTTCTAGTCTTGCGAAGATTAATAAGCTAGAGATTGTTTTCAATTTAAAATGTAACAGCAAAATGAGCTCAACAGTTCTATGGCTGGAGCAATGATACATACATATATAGCTCTCTATATGTCGAACTTTGCTTGAATTGACAAACAAGCTTAGAGCTCTGACAATGTCTTTTCTAGCTAAAATTCTGACCGATTCATGGCAGGCATTGTCAACAGCCTTTACTCTCGTTGCAGTTGAAATTAAGCCTTGCATGCTGCCTCTCGCTTTCACTCTCCCTCTCTCGCTCCCCCTTTCTCTTCCTCTCTCTCTCCTTCCCTACTATAGTAAAAATTGAGTCATTGGCCATTTGGCGTCTGTTCTAGTCTAGCTAACTAGCTAGACAGAAACTTTTTTCCAAGTAAGTTTCAGCTGCCTCAGCATTTTGTTTACACAAACACACACCTTCACACACAGACACACACACATACACACACACAGGTTCATTGCCAAGGCGTCTTCTCAAAGTGCTCGCTCATTAGAGAGGCCAATGCCAAAGGCTACGTGTCGCATACAGCAGCTAGGTGTCCATATACCCCACACTCCCCATCCCACTCTCACTTTTTCAGTCACACTATCTGTATCTGTCTCCCTCTTCCTCTGTCTCCCCCCCCCCCCCCCTCCGCTCTTTACCCCGCCTTGGCATGTTTGGCACATCTAAATTTGTGTTTTCTGCCGCAAGAATTTTCAGTCAGGTGCTGCCTTCGCTCTCGCCCCTTCCCCTGGCCCCCTTTCCCCTTCGCTTTCATAAAAAACTTCGTCAGACGCGCTTGCCCACTTGGCTGCTGTTTACCCACTGTCTGCCCCAAAATATTAAAAAAAATGTGATGCCATTTTTTTCGTGGCTGTTGTTGTTATTGCTGTTGTTGTTGCTGTTGCAGCTCCTGCTGCTGCTTCATATGCTGTCGTCTTATCATTTTTCTCGCAGCTGCGAAAAGTTGGCAGAGCGCACGCCGAGCGCTTCGCGGAGGGGTTAAAATTTGATCAGAGTTCAAAGGCAAAGGCTAAGGTTAAGAAAAAAGCGAATACACACACACACACACACAAGCGAGAGTGTTTGTGTGTGTGTGTGTAGTTCATGCAAATTGGCTGGCGCAAATTACGACATATGCAAAGGGGCTCCCCAGAGTGAGAGAGAGAAAGGTGCAGAGAGAGAGAGTAGGAGGGGGGAGGGGGGGGGGTGGGATGTAGTGGGGTAACTCAGATATCGAGGGGTGAGCTGCTCTCAATGTTTGCCAATTTAGACACACTTTGGCAAATTTGATTAAAATCTTACAACTTTTTCGGGCAAAAGTGCACGATAAAATTTTTTTTTTCTTCTCTTTTTTTGTGTCATCTAATTTGAGCAAACTTTGTATGAAGCACGAAATAAGCGAGGGAATAAAACGGAATTTTAAAAAGCTAAAAGTTTAATGAGCTTCAAATGGGCTATTAGGCAATTTCATATATTTTAGAAAATAATATTGTGAATGGAAAAAGGTTTAATCATTTAAAAAATATACTTGAATTTATGAGAATTGCATAGAAATGCTGAGAGAATGAAGAGAGCAATAGAGGAGAAAGCTCTCAAAGAAAATTAATAATAATATTAATAATAAAATGAAAGAGAGGGAGAGAGGGAGAGAGATAGTGCGACCGATTTGTAGAGAGAGATAGGGAAATAAATTAAATGGATAGTAATACGGCTCTAGAAATACATAGATGGAAAGATAAGCAAAAAGAGAGATTTAGCAAATAGGGAGAGAAGAGAGCAGAAATATGAAATGAGAGTAGCCTAATTGAAGGTTTTTCTGCCTTTCAAGAGGTAACATGAATCGCATGCAGCTGCTGCAGCTTCTCTTCATGCAGCTCCACTCAGAATACGCTCTTCTTCTTCTACACAGACAAAAGGCAAATTAAATGCTGGCAGTAAAGGGAGTCAATAAGTCGATGGCATTCAAAGTCAAAAGTTGTTGGCCCGTAATTATGGAGCACGCTTGAATGAGGGCCATAATGCAGCTGGCTGCTTGGTAATGAACCTTTTAAGTCCTTATGGGGCAATTGCTAAGAATTTCACTCATTGCGAGGGTATATAAAAATTTCTTATTTGCTGCCAACTTAATTTGTCACAGAATGCAAAGTCATTCGTTCCAAGACTCCGAAAAAGAAGAAACGAAAAAAAAAAAAAACAAAGGAAAACAATTCGTGACGCGCAAAGAGAACGAGTGAGAAAGATAAAGAGAGAGAAAGACAGAAATATGCATATAAAATGTTTTTTTTTGTTTTGTTTTTTTTTTTTTTTGCAATACGTATGCAAAAATATTATAAGGGGAGCAGCTCCTGTGCCACTTAAACTGCGCTGCGTGAGGACTTCTGCTTCTACTTCTGCTTCTTCTTCCTCTGCTCTGTTCTACTCTGCGATTTCTCATTCTTGGCAAGGAGTTGGCATTTTGCTTTTCTACTTTGTGGCTTACTTGCCTTTTAGCTTTGGCCATTCCACGTTGTTGTTGTTGTTGTTGACTGTTTTTAATAAAAGGCAACAGCAAGTAAAAGAAAGAGCGAATATAATAATAATAAAAAGCGCATAGTTATAAATTTAGTAAGGCGCAGTCAAAGCGCATTGTTGGCCAGAGCTCTGCGTGTGGGAGTGCGGGAAATTGGTCTCTATAGAGTTATATATATGTATGTATATATATTTGAGGGAAGTTTTGAGCATTGCACGCAACTTAACCGTTAGCTGTCTTCGACTTGCGGCGAGTCATAAAGGTAAAATCATAAACAAGTAAAGTCTAGACATTTGCAGCTAAGCCACGTAGATTTTCCAACGTAGCTCCTGAGAGTTGTAATAAAATTAATTCAAAGTTTTGTAATGGCAATGCATACGGATTAAACTTTGTTTTCAAATTATAATTAACAGCCGTTTAAGCACACATAAAAGGGTACTTAGCCAAAGTGGTTATCCCATGTAAAGTTTAGAACTTAAAAAGCAGTAGAATTACAACTGAATGTGATAAAGCTCTTGCATCAACCTGAAAGTATGCAACATATATCTATTGTATTTCGATAAAAAAATTGAGCGTAAGAGCGACCTTCACAGGCTTGCTAGCATGTAGTCAATGAATAAAAAAAAAGAGAGGAGAGAGGCAAAGAGAGTCTAAAAACTTATTTGTGCGCCATACTCATCTCTCTTCCCCACGCCAACTAGCTGCACATTAAAAGAGTCTTATATAGCTGCACTGCTCTGCCCACTGTGTTTGGCATATATGATAACTCTTATACGCGCGACCTTTCAACTTTCCAACCAGCTCAAGTACTTAATGGAAATATGAAAAATGCATAGCCAAATTGATGAGTCAATTGAAAACAAATTTGCGCTTTATTATCATAGCCTGCTTTGATCGATTGTAGGTCATGTGTGTATTGCGACATCGCTGGAGCTCTGCAGCTGCATCTGCATGTTGGAGCAGCTTTAATTTTTGATTGTTGCCACGTTGGAAGCATGCAAAGTTCTCAATTGAGGACGCCATCCTTTAGGCCATTCATTTCATTAAAGCAACACAATGTGGCTTTTGTAAGGCGCACGAGCACGAGGAATCGAGCATACGTGGCAAACGCCGCTCCACTTGCCTCACAGCCTTGGGGCTTTGCAGTGCGCCAAAGCCGACGGCGTGACGTGCGTGCGTTTTCTTTATTCTGCTAAGGCTGTTGCCGCTTCCCAAGCCACGCTTGTCAGCGAAGTCCTCAACATGTGCAGCAGCTCTTGACAAGAGCCTTTGCCTCAGCTAATATACCAGAGGGGGAAAGTGGCACAGGCAGAGGCAGAGGTAGAGGCAGAGGCAGAAGCTGTTACTGCTGCTGCTGCTGTGGTTGCGGCTACTGCAAATTGCATTGCGCAATGCCGCAAAACTTTGCTACGTAAATCCCTTTTGTCGCATTAACTGCTAACTTTTTGCAACGCGTAGAACGCGACAAACTTTGTTTACAACTCAAAAAACTCAAAAGGCAGGTAGCTCACTCAATTCCCAGATCCTTTATCTACAAATTCCTTTGCCTCGTTCTCTTTCGTCGCCCCACCCTCCGCTTGCATGCGCTCAAACATGCATTTGTCAAATCAAAATTTTATGGTCTCGTCACATTGTTGCCCCGACAACGAAAACTGCTCAAAGAATTTTACCGTCTCGAGTGCAGTTTTTATAACAGTCGCAAGAAGAGCGGGTAATATAGCTTTGCTAGTCTGTTTGTTGCTCTTATATTAGATTATGTTCAATTTATTCGTAGTCTTATATTATATTTCTTCTATTCCCTTCTTATATATACATACACACACATACACATTGTTCGCTATATTCCCACTTATGCATACGCATTGCTACACAAAGAGAGTAAGCTTTATGTCTCTCTCACACACTTACAGTCATCCGTGTTGATCGAACATAAGCAAGTAAGAGATGTAACTAGTTGACACTCATTTCTCTTTAACAACTTAAGCTGCCGTCTAATACTATAAATAATGCAAAAGAGCATGGATCAGCACCGCTCAACTGTTTGTCTCTCATTTTGTTTACGCCATTTCCAATTCAAGAGCTTAAGCGGCCATCTTTCCAATAACTCCCAGAAATGTAAGAAGAGTACAACTAGTTCGTTGAGCGTGTAGACTGTTTTCCTGCTACTTCATGTTTATGACTTTGCTCTTGACAACGATGGCTGGCTTCTTAAATGGCAACTAATTTGCGAACGCAATTTGCTTTTTATAACTAAATTCGCCTTTTTGGCTCGCAGCTTGTGAAATTTGCAATTTCTGACAACTCGACAATGACGTCGCAATTATGCCAAAGCCGTAAAGCAGCCGAAAGTTACGATCGCCTCTCTCGCTTGCCGTCTCCTTCTCGCTCTCGCTATTGGTGTTATCTGGGAGCATTTATCAAAAATCGGATTTTCATTCGTCGCTGGGCGTGTTAATTGCAAGAGACAATAGTGCGGCAAATGAATTTGTACAAGGGATAATTGTTTGGCTCAGCGCAGAGAAACTTATTTGCTTTACGCGTCGGGTGTTTAATTTTGTGCAAATAGATGGATGAAAAACACAAAACCCCGCCAGCCCCCAGGACCCGCCCATGACGCAACTTTTGCTGTCTAAACAAATGTCGTGAACTCGACGGGCTCATATTTCAGAAAAAGGGGCGCATAAATTTATGCGGAATCTATTAGACAGCAGTCGGAACGAACCAGAGGAGTGGGAGAGAGAGAGAAACACAGAGAGACAGTTTGCAACCCTTTTCAGCACGCCAGACGAGGCGTCGTCTGGATCCGCATCATGTTTGTCAGCTCCATTTTCTTCATCTTTTTGTTTGTTAGTTTTTTTTTTGTTTATTTATTTTGGGTCACCCTGCTCTATATGATGGGGTACTGTTTTTGAGTGCGGACTGTCTATGGATTTCATTTCGTTTCTGTTTCATTACCATTTGTAAGTGAAACTTAAATTAACTTTTCATATTTCGTCAATTTTGCTATTTGAATTTTAACGAATGTTTCCGAAACAGACGAGTCGGAAAATATGCTAAGGTGTGCGGGGGGGGGGGGGGGGGTTTGCTAATGTTAGTGTATAGTGAGAGTCATTTGAAATGGAATGTGAGTAGCAAAGAGTTGAGAATATCTTCGGGCGAGCATTAAATGAGGCGGAGAGGAAATTAAATTTCTGGAATTTCATTTTAATACCACAATTTTGTATTTTCTGATGCTAACTATATCAATTTCAAGTAATTTTCAGTCGATACCAGTTAAATTCGTCCGGAGTTCGGTTATCTATTCTCGATAAGACCGAGAAAAATGTAATAAATGAGAGTACATTTCGTTGTTGTGCTGTTTATCAAACTAATTCCTTATTAGGAAAATGGCCAAGTCGTGTGTATCATAAATTTTTAATATATATCACCTAACGCGCACACTTCAGACCTGGCTCCAGCCTATCCTCGCCCACCAAACAAATCCAAATCCACATGTGGAACTTCGCCAAAGGTCATGACAACAGGCAGAACTCGTATATTTTGCTGGTAATTGAAAAAGCCGCCTCTGTGTGTGAGTGTGTATATGATATTTTTTTTTTTTGGCAAAGTTCCTGTATTACTCCCCCTGGCTGCCTTGGCAGTGCTTTTCGTCAAGCTCTGGCTAAAGCCCAGAACTTGAATGGAATTCCCCCTCGCCTCTAGGGGGCGCCACTCGTTGCCGTCGTCGCCGCAATCTGAGGCGAGGCGACGCCAAACAACATTTCAATTGTTGTATAATGATGTACACAGTGCGGGCAACGTTATAGAAGGGATAATAAAAAATTGTTATTGTTGGCGCACAAGAAACAACAACAACAACTACAATCAGGCAATAGCTTAGGCTACACATGTTGTATACATCTACGCACAATGCCAGGACACTCGTAAATAAATCGTGTCAGTGGGTAACAAAAATTCATTTATTTCATATTTTGCTTTATTTTATCCCGGCTTTGCTTCGTCTCTGCTTCCCATCGCTCTCTCGCTCGCCATACGCTCTTCACCGAAAATGTTAGCAAGCCACATTTACTGTTATTTTTCTGCGCGTACAAAATATTTTGGCGCGGCCATAGCGAAAAAATATGTAATAAGAATGTGGACGAAACTATCAGCGAGGAGTCACAGCTGGAATACCCTATAAATTATATGAGATTATTCACTAAAAGAACTCTTGGATACAGTTAATCAATAAAAATTTATTGATAATATTTATAATTATTTATTTTATTATATATTTTAAATGTAATTCAATATATGCTCAAGAGTATATAATAGTAAATTACATTTATGCGTATTTCGAATGCTGAATATTATTCTGTACTTGTATTTATATCTCTTATAAAGCGTAGCCGGAAGACTCTTATATACTGAATACTTCAAAGCTCTAACTTCCATTGCAAGGGTATCGATACCTGGTTCCGCACACGTACCGCTATCTTTCCGCCTCTCGCACTCTCTGTCGCTCATTCTCGACTGCTCGTTGTTCGTGTGTGTGTGTGAGTTAGTTTTGTATTTTTATATCTGCGCGGCGAAAACATAAAAGTCAGAGCTAAAGGGCATAGACAGCGAACAGCCGTTGCTAGAGACGCCGCAGCGCACAGTGTGGCAACGGGTATAACAAAAGTGCAACCTCAATTAGCATGGCGCAAAAAGCAACACACAAATTAGGCAGCCAGGAGACTTGGCATTCAGCATGACAGCGTTAGCCTAAGTGGACGCTGTGTGTGTAGCCATTCATTTTTTTCGCTTCGTCATTGCGGCGTTGTTTATTTTTAGCAATTTATGCACCAGTGTGCGTTCATATATTTTTGGTGGTCGTTCGCTTGTTCGTTCGCTGGGCGCTGTGAGTATTTTTTGATAAATGGTCTACTCTTTTATCATCTTGCTGCTGGAGCTGGAGCTTTCGCGGTGGCGGCTGCTACTGCTACTGCTGCCTTTTACGCTGCTCATTCGCCTCGCCAGTGGAAAGATAAAATACGTTTTTCATTTGCCCAGCCTGGTTACAGTTTTGCTGCAGTTCCTCCGTTATTTCACTCCTGCTTCGCTCTTTTTTCTTCTGTTTGTTGAGCTGTTGATTTTTTAGCCAGCCAATGTTTTGTTTTTCTTTTTGTTTTGCCGCCCATTTTTTTTATTTTATTTATTTTTAGGGAGCTTGTTTTGTTTTATGCAGCGAAGCGCTAAAAAATATTATTTTCGGTATTTTGTGATTGCCTCCGTTCAGTGTTCCTGCAGTTGCTGTTGTTGTTTTTGTTGCTGGAAGTGGCCGTTGCAGACAAAATCTACGTAGTAGAAATCTGTTGCTCTGTCTGTCTCTCTTCCTCTCTCTCTCTCTCGTGGACTCTCTTATGCCTTCACACTCACTTCGGCGCGCCTGTACATTTCCAGTTTGTTTTACTATTTAGTTAATCAGCTAATTTAAAGTTGAAGCAGGTCATGTCTCATGTGTGTGTGTGAGTCTGAGTGTGAGAGTTCTTGTGTCTGTGTGTGTGGTTTGTTAGGCTCTCAAATGGAATAACAGAGTTAGAGTTCATATTGCAAATTGGATGCTTTTGTCTTGCCGTTTCAAAAGGGGCGGAGTGGAATGGGTGGAATGAGCGGAATGGTGGAATGGTCAATATGTGTATAAGAGTTGTTTTAACAGAGTTGCTTTATTTTTTTGACTAATTGAATGAGCTCGGCTTGTTTTTGTGCATTTTTTAAAAATGATTTTAAGAGCAGCAAAAAACTTTAAATTTCTCTTAATTAAATTGATTTCTATAGAGTGTTGCCTGCAAATAGAATGGAAATTCAGCATTTGCATTCCAGACTGGAATATATGTAAATATGTATTTCGTTTGCACGTTTCGCCTTTCCATAAAAAGAATGGAAACTAAATGTTATTTATTTTGTGTATTTATTTCATAGACACAATTTTCATAAATAAGCATTAGAAATATGCCAAGTTTTGTTTCATATTATAGTATGTGAAGGCGAAGCCAGACAAAATTGCTCAGGCACGTGCCTGGAACACACACATATGCACACACACATGCACACACACCCACACATAGACAGATAGCTATTGGAAGCGCAGACGAAACAAAAGCCGCAAAATAATGTGCCATGAAATGGGAATCGTTGCTGCCAAGCGTTTAAAACAGGCAACAGAAAATACTCAGGCAACGTTTGAGTTGACTTGCAACTTGGACACGTTTCACTGCATCGCTGCCTGCCGCTGGATGGCGCCACCTTCCTTCACGCACATTGGCGCAGTTTCTGCAGCGTAACTTTGGAGACGCCTTCCGTTCCGCCTGCCCGCCTGTCACTCTCACTTTGGACTTGACTTTCCTAGAATTTTTCAATTACACTACTTCAACTGGGCGGGCGACAGAAAAAAAGGAGACGCAGAATGGAACTACTCAAGGTGTTGTAGACGCAGAGATACCCTTTAGTAGCGAAAGTGGGATAAGAGCGGTAAATTAGGAAGGTAAGCGATAAATGACTAAGTGAGCCTGATCAGGCAACTATGCACATATATGTTGGAATAGGATTAGATCCATCACAGCTTGCAACATGTGCGTGGCACGTGGGGCATTGTCTGCTGCATGCCTGCACTGGCTGCACTGCCTGCCTGGAGGCATTCGCCGGCCGTTTCCCAGTCACCGTTAGCAGTCACAGTTAGAGGTCGCAGTCACAGCGTCACGCAGCATGCGTTGCATGTTTCTGCTCTGCCAGGAATTTGGTTTCGCATTCGTTTGGATAATGGCAGGCAGACAGTCGTCAGGCGTTTGTGCTGCAACCAATTTTCCGACTACTCTGTGTCTATGCAGCAAAAATTCTCTGCTGCGCAGGCTATAAAGTCAGGTGTGCGGCACACTGAAAACTGGCTGGCTGGCTGCTTGACTGGGTGGTGCGTCTGGCTGCCACTCAGGCTCAGGCAGGTGGCAGCGTCGCGTGCTGTTGTCCTGGCAATTTTCATGTTACAAAGTCGCCACATCGTCCGTCCTCCGTCCTCTGTGCTCTGTGCTCTGTCGCCAGTTCAGTGTAAAGAGTTTTGCTCGTTTTCTGTTTTAGCTGTTTTTTGCTTGGCCAGGGGCAGCAGCCATGCAGCATGTGTTGCGAGCGTTTAGAAATGGTTACAAAATGCGTAATTAGCGTTATGCAACAGCATTTCGCCCCTCAATGGGCCCTTCGCTAGGCTAGCTAATGAATGTCCTTGTGGCGGGACCAGCGCCAGGACTATGCGGACATTTATGTGACGATTGATGGGAAGAGAGAAAGAGAAGGAGAGACGGCGAGGGCGTGGGTGAGAGAGAGGATAGTGGGGTGAAGGAGAATGAAGGAGAGAAAGAGAGAGCTAGAGAAAGGGAGAGAGAGAGAGAGAAAGGAAGAGAGAGAGATAGAGAGAAAGGAAGAGAGAGATAGAGAGAAAGGAATAGAGGTGGGTAGAGTGAAAGAGGGATTGGGACAGAAAGCGAGAGAAAAGAAGAGGGAGAGAGAGAGAAAGGGAGCAACAATTTTGTTGCTGAATTTGTCAAAGTACAATATTTTCATTATTTCCACTTCTGCTTGCAGCTCAAGGGTTTTCTAATTGTTTGCCAAATCAAAAAGTTCACAAAAGCCTATCAAAGAGCCAGCTCCAATATCGTTTTGCCCCGAAAACAGAAATCGTTCAAAACGGCAAAAGGAAAGAAAAGAAAATTTTGTCAGTTTTACGCACTTTGTTTTTCTTTTCATTTGAATGCTGTCTTTCTCACGCTCTCTGTCTTTCCATGTTTCACTGTATCTGCCTATCTCTGTCTGTCTATCTGTCTCAACTATCTGGCTTTAATTCATTTCTGTTTCAGGAAACCCAATGAACGTCAAAGTGGGGTCTTTCGCAATTTCCGTTGCCTTATCGAAAACGAATAAACAATAAAAGCGGCCAACTATGCGAAGAAAACACTTGCGGAGTAATCGAATTAGAGATGGGCATAGTTCGTGAGTCGATAGCTAGGCAGCAAAGAATATCGCATGAGCATATGATGAAAGTTCTCAATGGATCTTGATACGGGTGGTATAAGAGTTGTGATATAAGAGTCTGAGAGAGAGAGAGAGAAAGATAGAAGCATAGAGACAGCTATGAGGTAAGTTCTAAGATATATAGACTAATAGGTGAGGAGAAAAAGAAGGAAAAGGGCGAAAATAATATTCTATATCATTCGATAATAATAATAATAATAATAATAATAATAATAATAATAATAATAATAATAATAATAATAATAATAATAATAATAATAATAATAATAATAATAATAATAATATTAATATTAATAATAATAATAATAATAATAATAATAATAATAATAATAATAATAATAACAATTATTATTAATATATTATATTATATGAATTATTATTATTATCATATCAAACCCCTACGCATATATATTTCAAATAGTTTCATAGTCCCTTAAACTGTTCCCATTGACAACTGGAATATCCAATTTCCACGTAGTGGCCATGCCAACTCCCTAGCGCCCCACACGCCCATCTCTAGCGATTGCCTCTCACACATGCAAAGCGAGTTGACAGTTGGACTTTGTCTTTGTGGAGACGAGAAAGCGTTTTGCAGTAGTCCCAAATTTTATTTGTATTTTTATTGCTTTTACTTTCAACTTACGTGCGACTGAAAGTGCGAACTTGTAGAAAGGGTTAGCGAGAGCAGCGAAGGGGTCAGACAGACAGGAGGCGGGAGAGGGAGCCAGGAGCAGGAGTCAGGGCGGTTGGGTGTGGCCTCTGTCAGGCAGTTATTGGGGATCGGGCAGCATATATATATGGATGTGTATAAATATGTGTGTCCTTTCTCTCCCGCCCCCTTCTATCTCTGTCTCCCTCTGTTTATGGGGAAGCTGGCGCCGGACTTTAGTCTGGCGAGTCCGGGTAATAAAACTGAAGAAAAAAATACGGAATACGAAATATCTACGGACAACAACAACTTCAGAATGCAATAAATGTTTGAAGTTAACTTGAATGTTGCAGAGAACGCTTTCCATAACAGTTAAAAATGTGACGCAATGATGAGCAGAAAGTAGAAGAAAAAGAAGCAGCAGCAGCAGTAGAAGCTGTAAAAGATGATGATGATGCTGCGCCTGGTCGTGGACGTGCTACACGCTTAATTTGCTGATTGACATGCATAAATTTCCGGAAAAGCCGACGACACGATGGCGTCTATTGATGCTCATTATGATCTGCCACTGAATGCGATGATGACCACGATGATGATGATGATGCTGCTGCTGCTGCTGCTGGAGTCGAGTTTTAATCAGCGGACTTTCGATTTCACATTGCGGTTAGCCCAGCGACCATTTGAACGGATATCCGCTTCGTTTGATTTCCGGCATGTGATTGAGTGCACAGCGATTGCGATGCTGCTGATGATGTGGCCACCTCTGCTGTGTCTCCTGCCGCCTCAGCTGCCGAGTGGGCGGGGCGTTCGCTGGAATGCGGCTGCTGCACGTGGCTTGCACATCTCATCAGTTAGGCATTCGTTAGCCCGTGCGCTGCATTCATAAAGCGATTAGTGCGGAGCGTGTGTCGATTAATTCGCCGGCTCCTTTTCGATAAATGCAGCCATCCATGAAAAAAACGTATCGAATTACATTTAGTTTGGGGCGTGGGCGTGGGCGTGGGCAATTGACATTCCGGGTGTCAACACGATTAGGCCAGCGGATCAAAGCCGACACTTGATTATGCACATGCACATGGGGGGCTGCTCAATGCATGGAAACGTTGATTTGAAACTAGAAATGGATTTCGAGTGGGATGTGAAAGGCAATACATTTAGAGTATCTAAATATTTGGCCATTTTAGATAGATCATTTTACCTAAGCAGACAACAAGTTGAATATTTCATTTGTTATTTATTATATAATGTGAAAATAAATAGTAAAATATATTATAATAATAAATATATTATATATAGTAAAGCATTTACTTCTAGCTACATGATATTTGATCAGCTAGAGAGCTGGAATACAGATATATAAAAGGCTACAAAATTAATAACTTAAAGCCGATATGACAGTTAAGCGATAACCGAGAGAGTATTTATTGGCAGATAAACAGAGAGAGTAGCTAGAATAGAGATATATAAGGTTACAAAATTAATAACTTAAAGCCGATATGGCAGTTGGGAGATAACCGTACATTCATATATCTTGCTCTAAATGTCTGCGATTACCTTAAAATCGATAACTATCGCCATGGAACTTAAGATTTTAGCTCAAGAGCTGCTGCCCTTAAACAATCTATTCATATCAATATTATATGAATGAATGAATACGAATTGTTTCTATTGAAAGACCTTCACTGCTATACTTCAACAGAGATCTTAAAATGTTGCAATATGCTGATCAAATATCAACAAAAATATGCTTAAGTTGCACTTGGAACCAAAGCATTTTTCAGAGACAAAAATTTCATTTCCTATGCCATGTTCTCTGCAAATATTTAATTGAATATAAATGAGTTTCCTTGGATGCCTCAAATTAAAAACGATATATGAGTTTCTATTCTACAGAATTTTAATCACATCTTTGGCCATTCTAGTTGAATTATTTCTTGTAATAAACTCAATATCTTCACAGAATTTTATTTCCAGTTTATTGAATTTCTAACATAAGATTGTTTGGCTAGACATAGCTTGAGAGTCTTATGTCTTCTGAGTTTATTCAACTCTCGTAATGCCCTCAGTTTCCAGAGGCTCTTCACATATTTAATTGAAATTTCAATTGTTTCTAAATGAAAACTTCATGGGTTTTCTTTGAACTTGAGGATAGTTTCCCAGTTTTCACAACTGCCACAGTTTCCTTCGCAGCCTTTTTAGTGCCCACTTTATGCCGACTATAAAAAGGCATAACAGTTGAGCGGAGTTGACTTGACTTGACTTGGGTTGGCTTGGCTTGGGTTGGGTTGAGGCTGAGTTCACATCCGTTGGATTTGGGCGCTCGACGCTCGACGCTCGACGCTCGACGCTCGACGATTTCTTGTCGACTTAAGGGCCTATCAACAGCTTGCGACGCAGTTAAAGCTCCACATTTTTAATTGCCCTAGCAACGGATAAGTCAGCTTAGACTATCGCCAACTCTTAGCCACCTCGTAAAAAGAAGAAACGTGGCAGCGCCAGGCGTCTCTTTGGCTTCCGTTATGGCAGCCATGGCCATCATTGGCAAACTGGCATTTGCTGTATGCTTTGCCATCATCGAGCTCATCATCAGCAGCAGGAGCGGGAGCAGAGGCGGGTTCCTTTTCATTACCCATACCCTGTAATTGGTAGTGATAGTGAGGCCTGCTCCACTTGCCGCACTTCATTTGAGTCTTTGATCTGCAAATAGAGAACGTGTTGGCATCGCAATTGGGTTTCGCCACAGCTGAAGGATTGCAGCGGGCAGCGGGCAGCTGGCAGCTGGCAGCTGGGCTGATTGGGTGTCTGATTGGGAGTCTGGTGGGGCGTCTGGCTGGGTCTCGTGTCTGCATTTCACTTTTCACATTTCCATCACATCAACCTTTGCCGACTTTGCTTTCGTTTTTGCTGTATTTGCATATCAAATTAAAAGCGCCCGAGTAATTTTAGCGTTCGCTCCCACATGGCGGGCCACAGGGCGATATAGATATGGGGGCTTGGGTTGTGGGGTTAGCGTAGCGGAAACGGATGTTTGCATACAGCCAATGCCGCCCCTCCACTTCACTGCCGCGCCACGCCACGCCCACAACATGACGCGTTTTTCCGGCACATTGTTTGATGAGCCACCCGCAGCTGTGAAATAAATAAAATACACGTTAGGATGGTGGCATTTAAAAGCTATAATTAAAAAGCGACCAAACAGTCAGACAAAACAGAGAGACAAACATAGAGACAGACAGTCGGACGGGTGGACGGACAGAGAGACAGTTCTATAGAGCCCATATATAGATATAAAGCTAGACGAGCTCGGCTTTGCTTGCTGTTAAATATTCAAATGGCACGTCGACATACAAAATGGCGCATAGACGTGTAAAAACAGTTAGTCCTTACCTACATGGGTGTGAGTGAGACAAGGCTAGGCACTGAGACTGGTTGAGTGAGTCTGCGGAGTGTGAGTGTGAGTGCGACTCCTCTGTGTTGAGTGAGTGTGTTGAAATCTATTTGTTGGAGTCGCCGTCGCAATCGCAGTCGCAGTTGTCGTCGCTGCTCTTAGATCTCTGCTTTTGAAAGCACTCGTGACTGCACAGCCGTCAAATAGTTGCGTTCGATAGTTCACGAATGAACAAATATGTATGAGCTCTCGGCATATGTGTGTGTATGTATAGATGAATGCTAAGCAAATGTTGAAATAATTGAGAGTTTCATTTGGCAGAGCATTAGTTTATAAGATAGTACAAAATTTAGTATAAGAGAGCTCACGAATGCTCAAATATGTGTGAGCCATAGGCATGTGTGTGTAGATGAATGCTAAGCAAATGTTGAGAGTTTCATTTGGGAGAGGCAAGCATTAGGTTATAAGATAAAACAAGAATTATTATAAGAGTATTACAAAAGCTCGCGAATGCACAAATATGAGTGAGCCATAGGCATATGTGTGTAGATGAATGTTAAGCAAATGGGAGACGAAAGCATTAGGTTATAGGATAGTACAAGATTTATTACAAGAGTATTATAAGAGTTCAACGTTCAAATAATTGAAAGCTTCATTTGACAGGGGCAACCATTAGGTTATAAGATAGTACAGAATTTATTATAAGAGTATTATATGAGTTACCTTTGATAGCTAGAATATATTTTGTTACTTTTCTTTTTAAATACATATATATTTTTTTTTAAATATATATTTATAAAATATACAACATATGTATATATTAAGAAGTATTAAAGATCACTTCGCTCCCTACTAAATAATTTGTGTATCGCGTACACTGTAGCAATTTACCTATCGATTCCGATTGCCATCTCTATTCGCATGCGAGTCGAAATCTCAGTTTGCTCGTCGCCCGGCTGGTCTGGGCTGTTCTGCTCTGTTCGCTTTATTATTCAAGATAATCCTGCGGGCATTGAAGTGGCATACGATGTGCGTAGTCCCCACTACCCACTACCCAGAGCGCAGCATCGATGACATGTTTGTGTCGCCAGCATGTCTGGTGGCTGGCGCTGCTCAGGCTCTGGCTCTGGCTCTGGCTCAGGCTCAGACTCGGGCGGCCCGCAGATGCCAAAGATGCCTTTCATGTTGAAGAGGCTAAGAGCGAGAAAGCCTGCGCCTTTGAGGTTTTCGTTACATAATTTGATTAGTTGCCTCAGCTTGCGGGACCCATCAACATAAATATTTGACAACTACGCGAGATTTACTTACTGATTATAGACACAATGATTTATGAACTGACTCACTGAGTGAATGTCTGACTGACTCGCAGCGAAGCGTGTGATTAGCTCTGACATGTTATGTCAATTTTCCAAATCATTTTTCTTGCTCTCTTTCAGTCGCACGCCCTTTCTCTCTCACTCTCGTTGTCTCTCTATATATATATATATATCAAATGAAATCCTTTAAAAACTTGCCAGAACAGCGTTCTTTCATTAGCCAAACAATGGCCACGTCGTTCTCTCTCTGTCTCTCCCCTCTCTCTCTCTCTCTCTCTCTCTCTCTCTCTCTCTGATGGAATTAGTTTTATTTTTGATGGGGCTCCATTTTGGCCAGGACTCGTGCAAACCATTTAAAACGCAGATTGTCATCCATTAAGAGATTAGAAATTTTCAAGGGTGTCTTTTTTGTTGTTGTTGTTGTTGCTTTTTTTGTCTGCTCTGTTTGGGTGGTCTTTGTCTATATCGCGCTTCATATGGCAGGAGTATTGCAAACAAACACACACACACACACACACATACACTCACTCACACGCACGCGTCCGCCGGACAATCGCTGGTCGTAAAAAAAGCGAGAAAAAAAGAGCTGGAGAAGCCCTCGAGCAACAGCAGCTAGATTCACATAAAAATCACTTCAAATGTCATATTAGGAAGCTTCGGGGATGGCCAGGACAATTGCCATCGAATTCGTATCGCAAAATTGAAATCTGTGTGCGCTCCTCCAGTTCGTGTCCTTCAAGTCCGCCAGGGACGGCAGACGTATAAGTTTGCCGGGTCGGCATGGATCCGGGGCCACTCACCCACCCATATAATACATATGCTTGACGTAATCCTTTTTGCCTGGCGATGTGCAGCACTTTGTCCTCAGCTTGTTCACAGCAAATTTTCGGACAAATTCTGTCTGTTTTGACTTTGTCGTCGTTGATTCTGCTTCTGCCTCCAGTTGTTGTTGTTGTTGTTGCTGCTGCTGCTGCTGCCCCAAATCATTTTCAATTGCCTGACCAGAGGAAATGGGTGCTCATATTTTAAGTAGTGGCAAGCAGCTAGGAAGCTTCTTGCTTACTGTTACGCTTCAACAAAGCTGCACGAAAGAGTTAGCTTCAGCAGGGGCCGGGGAGCAGCAGCAGAGATGTCTATGCGAATGTTGCAACAAAGAGCTCATTGTTAGTGTGTGGCATATGAATTGTAAGTGAAATGCTCGGCTACTTGAAATGTAATTGCATTAGCAAAGTGGCTGCTGAGCTATAATTGTCTCTTAGTCAATGTCAAACTGCATTTTGCATTGCATTTAATTTGAATTGAAATATGCCACACTTGATAACGATATTCCAATGCATTCCAAATGACATACACTCTTATAGAGTGAATAGACACTTGAATGCACTTCCCTGCATCCTTCTCTTATTGCTTCATTCTAAGAGGGGGCAGCAGCATGCTCAAAATATCAGTGATGGCAACTCTTATAAAAAAAAGCTCATATATTTCAACAGTATGACAGTTAACGTCATTTACTCACAATATCACATATCACATATGCTCACAATATCAATATACGAATCTCAGTCAGCATATATGCCGCTACTCTTCTAAACTCTAATAATAGCTTATATTTTCGACGCTTACATATATCGACTTAAGAGTTACTGACACTCGCTCTCTTCTTGCTATGGCATGCTCATAATACTAATATCAATGCCAGCAGCTCTTATAAAAATCTAAAAATAACTTATACTGCGATCACACACAGAGGTACTCCCATTCACTATCTGCTTGCTACGACACTCTGTTCATTTACAACTGCCAGCCAGGAAAATCTCTTATAAAAAGTTCAACTTACATTTTCGACAGCAAATATATGACACTACAATTATTTCGTTTCTCCCCTTCTCTGTTCGCGTTGGAGTTGTTTTGATTTAATAGTGCGCTTAGTTATCTCTTTAATAGGTTGTCAATAACCAGTCGTTGAGTGCTGGTCGCCAGACGCTCAAATTTCTGGGCAGCCATAGCAAACGCTTTCACCGTTGTCAGTGCGCTCCTGCTCGTCTGCCGTTGCGTTGCGTCGTATACTTTTAGTTTTCATCATGAATTTTCGCAAAGTTTGACGCGAGCTTCGCTAAAATTGCAGCAGCCGAAGCAGCAAAGTTCTTATCTGCTGTTGCCGTTGCCGTTGCCGTCGCAGTCGCAGTAGTAGTCGTTGTCTTACTTATCTTGGCATAAAATTTGTTTCCACCAGGCAGGCGAGTAACTTCGCTTGAGTTGGGTGCGCCATACCCTGTATGCAGGGAAAGTGTGCAATAGGGCGTGTTATGGTAAATGGAATTGTATGTACATATAATAAGAAGCATTGGCCTCATACAAATCTAGATTGCAATACTCAGCACTCAAGCTGATATAAGAGTGTGCGTATAAGAGTAAGCGTAATTGTGGCAAGCGAAGCTTAAGCAACGATTACAGGTTATCATCCAGTCGACTTCTACTCAACGCTTGTGTTGCTTCTGTATTTGTTGTTGTTGGTTTTTGTTGTTTCTCCTCTGTTTTCTTGTCAACTTACTCTTGTTAACGGCTCTTTGGCTGACGCTCTCCACTTTGTTTTCTTAGGTGGCGGCAGCCAGTACCATTTTAATATGTCCCTAGCCTCGCGAAATTGCTCAAGACATGTTTGTTTTTAAACAGATTACATTATTTTATGAACGCATTCAGTTGCTCGGCTGCTGCTGCTGCTACCGCTGCTGCCGTTGATAATATGCAAAAACTTTGGCAAACAATAACACGCACCCAGAAAAGCGCCAAATGCTACTAAAAATTTGCACACACACACGCGCACATGCACACACGCACACAGCCACACACTCACACATGCTCAACAAAGCTCTCAGCTTGAACAAACATTGCCTGGGAATATTGCCATAAGTTTCATCGACAAATTAATGATGAGCATCCATAAACATGCATTACGTAACAAAACAAAACGCGAGCATTTTAACGGTGGTTTTGGTGCGCTTTGTTTTGCGCCAGTTTCTATTTGTCGTCGTTTGCCGTTCTCTTTGCTTCTTGTGCTTAGTGTAAAGTTCACATCACACGCTTTGACTTGCACTTGAGCGGGGGCAAAAAAAAAAAAAAAAAAAAAAAAATTAAACGAAACGCCTGCCAGGCGACGCGTGTGTCAGAAATGGTTTGCTTAAGTGTTGAGCAAGTGTTGTTTATTTTAAGTATTGACTTGACAATTAAGTTAATTGGAAATTGTTATTTATATATAAAGCTAGTAAGAGACAAATCTAATAACATAGGAATTTGCTAAGCAGTATATATAATTGAATTATTAAAGTATTAAATATATATAGAGTACTTCAGCTAAATGTTTAACTTAAACTACATATATATATATACTATGACAAGCACAAAGCATTAGCAAATTAGAGGTATTTAAGCCCTATTTGATCTTGCTTTGCAATTTTAACCTTTAGTTTAAACCAATATTTTAATATGGCTTCCTCACCGAGAAACCATATTTCTCATATTCACATTTCAGCAAAATATCTGCATTTCTTGTTCACGTTTTATCAACAACAAACATATCAGCATCAGTGCATAGCTTGTGTCATGTTAGAGACTCGCATTTCGTTCTTCCATGCCTACACACACACACACACACACACACACAGACAGTCTTACACACATACAGACTGCGACACATAATTTTACAATGAATGCGAGTGTGTGTCGGCTTGTCGCCTGGGCGGCTAGTTCACACTCGCATTCCACCTGCTTGGTGCCCACTTAGCTCTGTGCTCCTCATCTAATCCCATACCGACGCACTCCAAACGCTTTACACGTGCTCTACGCCATTCAAGTGGCTGCAACCGGCAACAGCTCCTTGGCATAATCGCTCAACAACAGAGCGCAGAGCGAGAGAGAGCGACAGAGAAAGAGAGAGTGAGCGAGAGAGAGAGGAGAGTGCGAGGCAGCAGCTAAGACATTTTATCTGTGCCTTTGCGTTGGCAGCGCGTTCCGTTGCGGATGCGGAAGCTTGTTGATGCTTTTACCATTTGTTAAGTGCTGCTTGTTGCTCCAGCTGTCGATGCTGAGGTCAACGCTGCAGGTGCTGCTTTTCCACCTGCCTGCCTTACGCCATCTCTGCCTGTTGCTGTTGCTATTGGTTATGTACTCAGACATGCGGCAACGAATACAAAGACGCATATATCAAGGGACGCTCTCTGCTTTTCTCTCTGTCTATGCCTGTGTGTGTGTGTGTGTGTGTGTGTGTGTGTCTTGGAATTTGCACTTGGATTTTTCGGCTTACTACGTGCTATGGCGTTTGCTTTTAGTTGCGCTCTGCGCCATGCACTAATCCTAAGTAACTGTTGTTAGTAGCATTCAGAGTAAAAAAGTAGCTAAAGCCACTGCAAAGTTTGCCACGCAGCTCTAACTTCATGTGTGCTGCAATTCAGTCAAAGTCACAAATGTGATAGCAGAACAGAGAAAGGTAAAACAAATAAAAAACATTGCATACGTCCAGGCGCCAGTTGGTCTGACAGCTTGCCAAGACCCAAGAACTATGTTGTCAAGGGTATAAGAGACCGCCTAATGCCCGTTTAACTACCATTTTGAAGAGGTAAGCCTTGATATTAATGTTGCTTCTAGATCTAGTATTAGAATTTAGAATTGGTTCTATTTGTAATTTATATCAGACTTGAGCTGGAATATTATATTTTATGCTATTCAACCTAAAGTTTTTTAGATATAAATGGTCATTCAAATATTTAAATTTTTATGCATTTCATAAAACTAATATGCTCTATTGAATTTAGACTGAGTGTGCATGAAGATTAAGTTTTGTGCTTCATTCAAGGCCAAAATTTATATAAGACCTTAGTTGCTCTGACTGCATTTTAGAGATTTGTTGTCTTAGTAGAGTCTAGGAAGTAGCTTTAGTTTGTGATATTTATTTTCAAATATTTTAGCATTATAAATATATGAAAATAAACAAATTGGTTTAAAATAAATTTAATTAAATTTAAATAAATTTATTTAAAATATTTAAAAATATTAATATATAAAAAGAAACATAAAAGTGTTAGAAATAAAAAAAAAATTTTATTAATATATGAAAAACATTAATGCAAAAAAAAATATTATTAAAAAACTAAAAATATAAAAAAAAAAACACACCCACACCCAAAAGCAAATATTTAAATATTATTTTATTAATAAAATATGAAAAATATTACAAAAAATGTATTATACAATTATTTAAAAAAATATTGTTAATCAAGAAATTGTTATTTAAATATTATTATAAAACTAAAATAGGTATAAATAGGAATCAATATTTATATATAAATTTAAATATATTAAAAATATGTAAATAAATTGCATTAAAACTAAAAACCATTAAAAAACCGTAAACATATTCTTGACATAATAAATGTATGTATGTATTATATTTTTTATTAAATATATGTATATTTTTATATATTTTATTATATACATATTAAAGAGTATTTTCAATTCGTTGTCAAATGCATCTGGCATTTGTTTTTGGCATTGAGAATTGATACAAAACCAAACAGACGCTGCTGACGGATTGCTGCAGTTAAAGACAGCAGCAGGAGCAGCAGTGGCAGCAGAAGCAGCTTAAAAGTGCATTTCTCAGTTACGTCAAATGGAAATTTGTGCACGCTCTTCTGAAATTACAACTTTATATCAGTATCTGTATCTGCTTGTGCTTCTGTTTTCTGTTTTCGGTTTCAGTATCTGTATCTGTATTTCTATAGCTGCACTTGTATCTGTGTAGCCGCGTCTGTCTGCGCATCTCTGCTGGTATATTAGCGGGTAATGCTTTCGTGATGTTGCTTGCCAGCGACTATTTGAGAAATGTGCATTGCATGTTAGCGATTTAGCCTTTTTTTCGGTTTTGTTTACAACTCGAGCGAGTTGAGTTGTCGAACAAATTGTCAAGGTGCCAAGGTGTGGCAAATGCCCTGCAGATTACGGCGATATATATGTGGGGTACATCCATCAGGAGGCGTGGGGCGAACATCGAACATCAATATCTATTTGCCAAAGCGCTTACTAAAATGGCAGTTGACTTTGACTTGGCTACGGTATATGAATCGATTTGATAAACTACACAAAGAAACTAGTTAAGCATTTCGATTTATTTTGTCTTAAAGTTGAAGCAAAGAAATGCCCTCAAGTTGAATTTGATAAATATTTAGTCAGACTTCAGAGTCGAGCGTTTGTTTGCTTTTGCTTGGAACGCATTTAATCAAAATGTTGCGTCCATTATCAAATATCACCTGCTGTTTACATAAATTGAGTTCTCTTAACCGCAAGCCGAAAAACGCGCTCGACGTCTGCAAAGCTAATTACATTTTGTTTGTCAAGGAATTTCAATTAATTTATATACTAATATAAAGAGAGCGAGAGACAGACAGAGAGAGAGAGAGAGAGGGATTTTATTTGTATTGAATATATTTTGTGCCCCTTTCAGTTGATTGCGGCTGTTGCAGCCTTTGATTGAGATGGGAGAGAAGATGACGACACATGTTTTGCTTTAGAAAGCGCACAAGGTCATCGGGCAGGTGGAAGGAGGGAGGAAGGCAGCGAGAGGGAAGGGCGGAGAGGTGTCTCTCTTGAGGTTGCCAACAACAGCAACAACAACAACAACAAACAGAGAGAAAAAGGTCAAAGGTGGCATTGAGTGCTGGCTGCAGCGGCTCCTTGGGGTCTGCGTTCAGTGTTGGGTTAATTAATTTCTTTAGCATTGCCAAAAAGGAGAGCAAATACGAAGAAGAAGACACAAATAGCCAGCGTTGCCAAAAACCCAAGGCAAACGCCCCCTCAAGCGGCCAGGAGGCGTGGCTAGCTACGAATTCCAACTAATAAATTACAACACAAAAGTCAATAAAATCATTGAATTCATTATAGGAGAAGGTATATATCTATCTATCTCTCTGTCACTGTCTCCCTCTCTCTCTCCCTCTCATACTTTCGCTGTGTGCTTTGGTAATTTAAAGCTTTTCTTTTTTCTTTTTTTTTTTTTTGGGCGTAGCCATACCCTTGACTTTTGCTCCATCAAGGACATTGCCGGCCTCTCGACTAAATTAAATGAATTGAACAAATTTAAGTAAGTTTCTGCAGCAAAGATTTTACACATTATACAGCTATGCGCCTTAATTTACATAGCTTAGTCTCGCTCCCTCTCTCTCTCTCTCACTCTCCCACTGTCTCTGTCTCTTTCTACTGGCAGTGTCCGGCCTTTACGGCTTTGTCTATGCTGTCGTCCGGTGCAAATTGTCACTAACGATGCGCGTAATTTTATGGCTGGGAGTTTCTACTTCATTTAAAGTCTGTCGCAAAATGCTTGCCGGGCTTTAGGCTAAGACCCAATGCTGCTGCTGCTGCTCCTGCTGCTGCTGATATGGTCTTCGGTTAGATAATAACTTCACTAGCTATTTTCTAATAAATTAACTTTGAATGCAAAATAAATCAGCTCAAAGCTTGCGCACCGAAATGAGTAGGTTAGATTGAAATTTGCCAGAGCCCAAGAGACAAAAGCAGAGCCGGAGCCTAGACGACATGCAAATGCGGTACAAAGGCGAGGGGAGATGGGAGATGGGCTTCAATTTGATCGATTAGTTATCGATAATGGCATAATAGCTGAAGCAATCTGAAGAATGTAGAATGAAGTTAACTAGGGACGACTGGACATTGAAATGTGCTAAGAGGAAATGCAGGGAGAGGCAGAAGAGACGAAGATGGACTGAAACGTTTGAAAGGAGTTTAATTAGTGAATAATATAAAAATAGCTTTGAATAGAATAATGACTTGGAGAATAGAAAGTATATAGAATAGAAAGTTAATAATTTGAGTTAAGTTTGCTTAAGGTAAGTATGTAGATTATCGATATATTATCGATAAATGCGCTGGGAAAATTAGTCTTAGTTCAATTAATATTAATAATAATAAAGTGAAGCTAAAGCCCAAATGAAATTAAAATATGGCCACTTGGACTGCAGGCTAAATGAGTTAAAAAGATAAATGAATTAATAGTAATTAATATCGAGAAAGATTAAATATCATTAATACATTAATACATTACATTAAATTTCAAATTCAAATTCAAATTCAATTTCAATTCAATTTCTATTCGTAGCAGGAAATTCAGTGGACTTCATCGCCGTCACTCTATATCATTGATTTATTATCGAGAAATGCTATAAAAAATAAATACAATCTAGTAAGGACGCAGCTGCAGGCGACTTCCGTTCATCTAATCGCTGCAGGGCATTAAAAACTATAAAGTTTTGCCCTGACAGTACTAAACAGACCTAAAAGCTGAACAATTTTCGAGTTTCTCGTACCGGAAATTGCTCGGGATTGTTCTTAATTTCCCAGACAACAGCGTTGAGCTGATGCTTTGCCTTCATCATCAGCATCATTGTTGTTGTTGTTGTTGTTGTTGTTGTTGCTGTTGTTGTTGCTGTTGTTGACCACATGCTTGAGATGGCATCAGCTCCAGCGCGCACACACAGAGAGAGAGGGAGAGAGAGAGAGAGGGAGAGGAGAGAGTGTGAGAGTGTGAGAGTTGTAGACATTTGAGTGATGCACACATGCAGAGATAATTTGTTAGTTGACTGTCTCAGCTGGAGCCAGCTGCATTATGTTATCCCGAATGCTGCCCAAAGGCTTGTGCTGCTGTCAATGTGCGTAATGCCGTTGCTCAAACTTTTCGCCCCAAACATTTTTTGATAACAGAGCGAGAGGGAGCGAGAGAGAGAGGGCGGGCGAGTGTATCCAACTTCTGTGTGGGCACTGCCCAGCGGCTTTTGTCGCATGTTTCCAGCTTGATGAGCTAAAAAAGTTTCACAGCTTTTGCTTTTACAATTTCAAACATTTTAATTGGTAGGTCGAGAGGGGAGCAGGGGAGGTGCTTTATGAAGAGCAAGTTATGTTTGTTTGTTGCAATACTTTAAAATACCCTACTCTTAGACAGCGTTTGTGAATTGATAATTAGTTAATTCCTAATATCTTAATCTAATATCTTTTATGCCAATTTCAAGCATCTTCTTATACAATCTTATGTCTATTCTGTATAATAGATGTTTGTAATTTGTATGTGTGTATGTATGTATATTTCCTTTTGCATTTATGGATTTTTACTTGATATGTTTATATAGCTTATAGCTCTACTGGCAACATTTCGTCTCCTGCTAGAAGTTAACTCATCTATCATTTGTTGTCTGGCATATCCTTTTATTTCAATTTAATAAGCTAGGATATTTCATATTTCCATGCTGCATAATTTCAAGCGTCGCATTTAGAGTTAATAGTCAGCGCCCATTACGTCGCCTGCTTGAACACCTTGCTGCACACACACTCACACACACACACACAGAGAGAGACAGTTTATCACATTTACACCTATTGCCTCTCTCCATATCGCACAATAAATATGTGTTGGCAAATCCGCTTTGATCCCTTTTCGTCCGCCTCCTTCGCCTACGACTCTGACTGCGTCTCCATCTCCGTCTCCGTCTCCTGCTCCGCCTTATTGATGTTCTAATTCGCACTTAATCCAATCTAAGATTCGAATGAGCAATTTCAAATTATGATTATACCTTGGCGCACGCCCACTCATCCGCAACAATTCAACAGGCGAACGGCTCAAGGGACACTCTATAATCGAGCTAGATTGGGAGGTTCGGGCGTACAGTCAGTCGGGTCACGGTTCGAGAGGCAGCGCAAAGAAGAAGCCAGAGAAAATTATTTGAAAATATGACGCTAATGAAATTTTATGGGCCATGCGAAGGTTTATTTTTATATACCTTTTGTTTTCGTTTTCGTTTGCGTTTGCGTTTGCCTTGGCGCTTGCCCCGCGCACCTTGGCAAAGCTGATGCCCAAATAACGGTAAATTAAGCGAGATAAATCTGTTTAGGCAGGGGGCAAGTCTCCAGTCGAGGCTCCACTGTAGTCGAGTGTTGCCATTTCGCCCGGATTAAAATTTCGCTTATTTTTCTTCTTGTTTTTGCTTTTTTGCTTGTGCCTTTGTTTTTGTTCTGTTTCAGTTGACTTTGTTTAGCTGTTTCCGCTTTGGAACGCGCACTCCTCTAATATTTGCACCAAAAGCCCGGGCTATTTATTTGTAAACAAGTTGGTGTTGCTTTTTTTTCTTCTTTTCTTCTTTTTTTAAATTTACATCATTTTTTGTTATGCTGGCTGCTGTTGTTGCGCCATCTCGTAAAATTGGTTATAAAAATTGTTTAGCCGTAAATGAAGTATACGCATTTTTTGATGAATTTGTTTTTGCAGTCAAAGCGGCGCCAAAAGCAAAAGAAATACATATTGAATCAACAGCAGCAGCAGGAGTAGCAGCAGCACTTGAGTGTGATTTTTATGAATCGGTAATAACACGCAGGCAAATTTTTGATTGCTGCCCAGCTACGTCGACTGGGCGTTATCTCCCAAGTGCCCAGCCAAGATAGCTTCTCTGCAGACATATATCAATGTCGTCTTAGTCGAGGTACGTATATATATTAAATTTCTGATAAATATAGACAAAACTGCAATGCAAATTGCATAACAAGAGCAGCTGCATCTAAAGGCGATGATAGCTGCCTTTGGCAGAGAGAAATTCATTTGGGAAAAGTTGAGCTGAAATATGAGAATTTATTTTATTTACGGTCTAGATATTGTAGTTCATAATATAATATCATTTGCGATTATATAATAATTTGTAAAATATTCACATGACTAAACCGAGTATTGAGAAATATAATCATTCAAATTAACTCCAAAACACTGTGATTACGGTCTATCTATTAATCTTTGCTCTATGAATGCCCTCAAACTGTCTTCTTTTTGAACTGGTGTTGCTATCCTGTTGGGATTGTGTAACCAGGGCGCCACACCGTTCGACAAATCTTGTCATACAGCTTAACATACGTACATACATATATTTCAGATATTCCATTTCGTAGATTTATATTTTAAATTTTATTTGGCATGCCAGCTGTGTTTACCTTCTTCCGGCTGCTGCAGGAGTCTTGGAATATGGTAGTCTCATTCAATTAAAGGTTTTTTATGTACCTTCAACCTATGTTTGTTAATAGAACTTTGACACACCTCTGCTGGGAGTGAAAACCCCAAATTCCAATCCTTTAAATCAAGTCAATAAAACAATAATGAAAATCTAAGCGCCTTTTAGTCAGCTGGAAATTAACCAAATTCAAAGTTGATAAAGTCCATAGAGATTTGTCTGCACAGCTGAAAGCAGGATTCCCAACGACTGCTATTATATTATTATAATGATATTTGAGTAAGCATTAATTGTAATGATTTTTCACTCATTTCATTTCGTTCATTAACTAATTCACTTTGAGCTTGAACTCAAACCAGAGCATTTAGCCTAATGGATAGTTGCTCCTATTTGCGTCTCCTTCTACTTTTTGCTGTTCTACTCAATCAACATGGCAAAAAGTGGAAAATCGAGTGCAAACTTTCCGACATGATTGATTTGCAGCTGTGGAAATGCGTTGGCGCAAAGAGATTTATTTGCCATTAAATCTCAATAAAAACGATTAATCTAAATCTTTAATCAAATTACGCTGACCAAAAAGTGCGACCGACCAGACCGTCTGCTGCTGTTCCTCTTGCTCCTGCCGTCCTCCCCGCTCTTTCTCTCTCTCTCTCTCTCTCTCTGACTCTGACTCTGTGCTCTTTTTGTTATTTTAAATTAAAATGTAATAGAAAATTCATTGGGTTACATTAAAAATGCACTTATCGGCTTAACCCGGGCAAATTGCACAGCTCTGCAGCTGGCCCGCCCCGCCCTGCCACGTCCCGTGCCCAGCCGTGCGCCTAGACTCGTACAAATTGCATGAAATTAATTAAAAATGTGTGCATGTGTGTGTGTGTGGGTGCGTGTGTGTGTTGTGGCATGCTTTTGTCAAATGGGCGGCCTAAAGTGACCCCCGGCTGTTGCAGCTAGTCTGGGATCTGCTGCAACTGGAATTTCATACATCGATTTATTAATGTCAGCTATGTGCTGCTTGCCACGCCCACAAGCCGCTCTTTATTTTAAACATATTTCCTTTCTTTTTTTACGATTTTCTTGTGCAAATGTGGCAAAGTGGGCTGATTGTGTGTGTGTGTGTGTGTGTGCAACATTTTTTGACAGCATCCATCAGTTATTTCCAATTTTGCATGTGAATTATTAATGCAGCAGGGACACGGGAATAGAGTGTGCTTGTGTGCGTAGCTGTGTGTGTGTGTGTGTATTTGTGTGTGCATGTGTTTGCCTTGATCAACGAGTCCCACGTGATTGTTGTCTGAAGTCCTGTTGTTGTTTCAGCTGGTAAAACTACAAGCAAACTGCCATTCGATACCCTGTAAACAGAGTTAATCACATGCATTTCAGTTTACCCACATACACATATATGTAGCGCAGAGTATAGAGTCGCCAAGTTGATTTGGGGTCTTATATAGCAGCAGGGGCTACAGCTAGATGAGTTCTGCTTGCCCTGGCCTTAATGGGTATACAAATGTGTATCTACAGCTGTGTGGGCAGGAGGCACAGAAAAGTGACTGATAGAGCTGCCGAAACTGTGACAGCCCAATTGCAAGTGTAACGAGGGTGGTATGAAGAGTTGGGCAAGTTATTAGAAGACCTTGTAGTGTAGAGAGAAATGAGATATATATAATACGACTGACGTGCAAACTGTAGAAAAGAAACTGCAGGATTCAAGAGTCTTAAATCGGCTGGGATTAATGTCTTTCGGATTGCTTATAGATCAATCGAAAATATATTATTAAGGTCTAGAAAGAGCTGAAATAGTGGCAACTGATAAAGAAGCCCCTCCTCTATCCCACAAAATTTACAAAAATCTAAATACCAAAATCAACCATAAATATGAAAAAGTCTTTAGTACTTGCTGAAACAGTTTGCCAGCGACAAATGAAAGTTTTGCGCATTAAGTTCTTAAATTTCCATTTACTTATCAAAAGGTCGGAGTTCACGCTTATCTGAACTTCCAACTACTTGTCAAAGCCACCTCGCTGACAGCAGTGCTTGCATTGCTATCAACTTGTTTGTTGTTGCTTTTGCATGTTGTGGGCCATTGTTGTTGTTGCTGACTGCTGTTATTTTAAACGTATTGCTGGTAGTGCTGCTGCTGCTGCTGCTGCTGCTGCTGATGTTGCCTCTTGCTGCAGTTACCACTTGCCATGCAACTCCCATTCAGCTCCCCCGAGTACGTTGAACGGTGAACGCATTTTTGCATAACACATTAAATATTCCAGTTTGTTTTTCCCTTCTGGGTTTCAACTTAAACTGCACCCTGGCTGCTGCTCCGTCTGACAATGCTGGCCACGGGCAACAGCAACAGCAGCAACTACAGCTACAGCTTGATCTTGTGCTTCAGCTTCAACTTGCAACTTGCAACTTGCGTGTGGCAAGTCCTCAGTTTGTCGACGCTTTTACTTTCAGTTTGCTCTGCTCCACATTTCAGCATTTGTGTGGGGTCGCCTCCCGCTGTTGCTTCTTAATTATACCCTGTAAATAGAGAGATGGCCACGGGGAGTAGAGTGCAAAGTGGAACCGACATAGAAAAACTAATGCCATATATAAAACACAGACATAGCAAGAGAAGAATCACTAATTGAATATAAAAATGCGAAACGAAGGCATCGATTGGAATTGATACTGATATTTCAATATTTGATTATATATTTATGTCAACTCTGTTGCTAATTCCGATTCCACATCGATATGATGTCTTTGATTTAGGACAGTTGCTATTACTAATACGCATCATATTGTAAATTTCTTTCCAAGTCCATATATTAAATCATATATCAGTAACCTAAACCAATTGATGGTTATAATACTCTACAAGATTTACCTAGCTATATATTTATTTATCTACTTTCTGTTTTCAGACTCCTACATGATATCTTCAAGTCAAACAGGATACAATTCGGTTGTACTCCCCATTTTTTTTTTTTTTTTTTTTTTGAAGTTAACAAGTGAAGTATTTTGATATAAACATCTCGCGGTACGAATCACGCTTCAACTGACTCGACTAAAGTAATGCATGAATGCTTGAATGACTGACTGATGGACTGACGTACTGACTGATAGAACCGTTACTCTGACAGTTGTGGAATGCCTGTGCGGTCTCCCTGTCTCTCTCTCTCTCTCTTTCCCTGTCTCTCTGTCTCTCTGTCAAATTTGGTTTTTGCCTGGTTTGTCACATTTGCATGATAAATAAATTTACTTGGCTATCTTCAGTCGCAGATCTGAAAGGTTCTGTCTTTATTTTTACTACAGTTTTTTATTATTTTCCTTATCTGGCATCTATGCTGAAGCCAACTGTTGTTGTGCTGCTTTCAGCGAGCGCGACGCGTTAGAAATAACGCTAATATTCGGGAGGGACGCAATTTATGAAAATTACTGCACAATGATGCGGACAAGGATGGACAGCGGACGTGAACCGGATCGGGAAGAGGACTCGACTCCTCCTGCAGACCGGACCAGACCGGACCGGGCCAGTCATAAAAAATAAGCGCCGCCAAACAGTTTGTGGCGCTTTGTTGTTGTTTTTCTTTGCTCAGCTCATCCTCTCTGCTTCTTGTTTTTGTTTTGCCTGTGGTTGGCCTCTCATGTGTTGTTGTTGTTGTTGTTTTAACTGTAGATGTTGTGACACCATGTGCGCCAAGTGTTGAAATGTTTTTTAACACTCAACTTGGCCGACTGCTTTTAAACACACATTTATCGCGCTGCTCTATGCTGTGGCAGGAGTCTAACAGATTTTATGAACCAATTCGACTGGATTATGCAGAAAATTGTTTTACAATAATTTCAGGCTTATCAAACTTGCTAAATTATATATAGAGAGCTGTTCATTGAATGGTTTGTACAGCAACTGAAACAGTTTATTCAGCTCGAGCTGGTTTCAAGTCTTAGCTACTCCTAGTCTTAGGAGCAATTCGTAGTCTACAATTAGACTTTCGACAGCTTGCTTAGGATATTTGATTTATTCCAAGTCAGAAAAATAAATACATATTACTATAGCTTACTTAAGACTTAGCCAAAGTTCTTAAGGGACTCGCAGGATTAGACGTGCTCAATTCCTACTGCACTCTAAGAATATAGGTATGCATATCTCTAGTATATCTATTATATAGTTACGCATTTCATTCACTTCATAGAGCATCTCAGCTGCGACTTTTGTCGCCTTTCACATTTCATCTTAATATGAATTTTGTATTTTTTTGTTTCTCTGCGTTTTTTTTTGTTTGTATTTTTTGGATAAATTTTTTCTCCCTCGGTTCATTTAGCAACGTCACCATGCAAATAACTGCGTCCAACAGCGAGAGCAACAAAAGCGCAAGTGTTCATGGTGGACAACAGCAACAAACAACCCGCGCGCAAAAAAAAAAAAAAAAAAAAAAAACAACATTTATATTTGTTCTACAACATTGCGTGCGCTGCGCTGTCCTGGCCTGGTCTGGCCTGTGATGTCCGCCCCCCTCGCGGGTTGATAATAATTTTATGCTTACCCAACGAGCTTTGTTTTTTTCTTTAGTTTTTTTTGCACTTTTCGGTAAAAGCGCAAAGTTTTGCTTAAATGCTTATAACAGTAAAAATAAAATAACAACAACATTATGCAGAGCAGAAAAAGGAAAAAATGTTGTTGATAAATACAGGCTACAGTGAACGCTGCATAAGTGCAACGAGCGGGCAAATGTGCTCAGCATATATGTGTGACAGTCAGAGCTGTTTACACAAGTACAGTAAAACCTAATTGTGGCTTCACTGTACGCACATGTGGGCTACATGCAAGTACTTAAAAAAAAGCGCAAGAAAGTATGCTATGGAAACCGCATTGCAAAAAATTACGTAAGTGAAAGCTTGCCAAGCATTCGCCATTGTGTGTGTGTGTGAGAGAGAGAGAGAGAGAGAGAGAGAGCGCGAGTGTGTGACGATGTGTGTGTGTAATTGTAGTTAAACGTAAACATGCACACACACACATGAGATTTCTCTTATGCAACAACTGAGGCTGCCTTCAAAGCAAATTGGTTTTGTGCGAAATATCTATGAGGGGAAATACCCTATAGAAATTCAAGTTTTATTATTATTATTGTGCACATGCTAAAATGACGATTGCTACAAACGAACAAGCACTTGACATATAATTACGTATAATTTTTTGAAACTGCTTTGAGTTCTTTTGTCGTACTTCATATAAATATGAAATATTTTCAAATGCAGCTCAAGTTGCATAGTGAAAGCTTTATGTGATTATAAGGCACTTTGGTAAAGCCGCTTAAAATGTGCAGCATAGAGTATTACATAATTGGCCTGGCTCTGTGTGCCTTTTGGCCTGCTTTGTCTGCATTTATTTGCTGCTATTCTAATGTTGCGTATACGCCGCGTGGCATCTGAAGCTAATGCCAGTTTACAAAACTTTTATGTTATGCAACGAAAGCTAGCGAAATCCATACCCTAAACTAAACAAACCCCAGGCATCGCCCCCCTCGCCATTCTATGGCCGAAATGTTCTCCTAATGGCGCATTTCGTGCGCTTTTGAAGTTTAGCCGCGTGCATTTCGCGTTCATTTGTGAGAGCCAAAGGCAGAGCGCAAAGCCAAGCGCACAAAACCAAAGCTTAGGGAGTGCATGGAGGACGAGGCGGGGCTTGGGCGTTGGGAGTTTGGATATTCGGGGGTCTGGAGTGCACATAAACCATTCAGAGCTCAGGCAGTGTCACTTGAGCCGCATTGTACAAATGGTTTATAATAAATCTAACATTATGTGCAACATTATTTTTTCTCTTGCAATTGGATTGCCTGTGCGTGTGTGCGTGTGTGTGTGAGCGGGGCTAATTAAAGCTCTTAATGTCGGGCAATTCGATTAGGTAAATTAACGCCGGCTGCAGCCGTACGGCTTTTATAATTTGCATATATTACGCACAGCGAATTTTCCAATGAAATTAAACTAATTTTCGGGCTCGCAAACGTTTATTGATCATTAGGAAAGTTTTTCATTTTTTCAATAAGTGTTTTGATTGTTGTTGTTGTTTGCGTCCTTTGCTGCTGCTGCTGCTGCTGCCTCTGGCTGCACCTGCTGCAAATATATCGGCAATGTGTTGCCAATGCCAAACTAATGACACTGTCATTCCATGGCTATATCAGCACGACCTCTCTCTCTTGTGCTCTCTCACTCTCTCTCTCTTTCCCTCTCTCTCCGTCTCTCTGGGCAACCCATTGTTGGCAAGCAAAAAGTTTTGCCGTGCAAAACTGTGCCAAACACGGCATAAAATGACAGGCAAATGTCTTTTAAATGACGCGAGTGAGACACAAAAGGGAACGCCCGCGGGATTTGCTAGTTCCCAGGCGCTGCCTACGTTGCCATCCCGCCAGCAATCCACAATGCGCCAGCCATGCCAACGATGCCATTGTCCGTCCGCCAGTCCGTCCGCCGGTCCGTCGTTGTCGTGGCTGACGATGCGCAACTAAGCCCGTAAAAATCTATTTTTCAAACCAGTTGACAAGGCGTTCTCCCAGCGGAGAGGAGTGCAAACGCGAACTGCAGAGGGCGAGCGTGCCACTAGTTCGAAAGGCAGCGGGGCGTATGAGTTATTTTATATGTGCGAAACGCAAATGAAAAATGGTTTCGTATGCTTTCGGCCAATATGCGAGAGGTATATTAAGTTTATACATATCTAATAAGATAACGCCAGCTGCATACATAAATATCTATCATGAATATCAAGATATACTCATATAAATGACCAATTGCTCGATCAGCATATTCGATTCCTCTTCTGCTATGGGAGACAACAAATTAAAGTTTATTTATTATTTAAAAGTCCTGACCTGACTCCTGCCCGTCTGCTATTTCAAAAATAACGAATTTCGGTTATCTAAATTTAACTTTTGGTAAAACTATTTGTAATTTGTGGTCTCACATTTGATACATGCTTCAAGCATTTTGTAATCAATATTTTGTAGTTCAAATATTTTCCTTAATCCATCAGTGAATTTGTGTGCCGAGCTATGCCGGACAAGAGAGACGAATGTTTCTTTAAATTCAATAGAAAATACGAGTATAATAAATAAAGACAGCCATTGAGAGCTGATGACAATGATGACTATGTTCACAGAGCGGAGACTGGGTAGGGCGGGGCTAGGGGGTACATACATACATACATACGCATGCTTCGTAACGTGCCCTTTGGGAGCCATTTCAATTATCAGGCCGCAGACGCACTCAAGCCAGCTTCAAAGAGCAAAACATATGCTCAAATATGGGCCGAAAAATCTCGTAAGCACTGACAGAAATGTTAGGTCCAGACATGACGACATGGCGTCTGCTCAAGGGGTCAATGCTGGGTCAGACATGCTCACAACCTGCAGCCCAGCCCAGGCAGGGCAAACAAACACGGCAATCATGACACTTTTTATGCATTTGCATATATAAAAGAAAAGCAGAGGAGCAGAAATAGGAGTATGAGCAGAAAAACAAGCATACCAGAGGCCCAAAAAACGTGGAGCGGACCTAAACGAAAGTTTTGCTTTGCCATTCAAAATTTATGTGCCAAAGCAAAATCAATAAACTGACGAACCGACCGAGTTCCAGTTTTCATCTAATTCTAACCACATTGGTAGGGTGAACAGGGTATGGCGAATAAGTCATGCACTTTGGCTGTTCGAGTTTTTGGAGGATAAAGTAAGAGTTTTTCTAGGCGAGGAGAGGGGAAAGGGAAATGAAAAGAGGAAAACTGTGGCTCGGAAATACAGATTAGATCAGATAGGAGAACGAAGTGGTGAAAAGATGGACAGAAGAGCAGGGAAAATGAGAGGAGAGAAGGGAAGACAGAGAGGAAAACGACTCGAAACGGAGGGGAATCAGACTGGAAAGAGATCAGAAACAGACTGGAAACGAATGGGAAATGGACTGGAGAGAAGAGGAGAAGAGACAGAGAGGAAAACGACGAGAAACGGATAGGAAACGGACTGGAAACGGATAGGAGACGGAGAGTAGAGCATGGAAAAGGATAGGAAACAGACTAGAAAGAGATAAGAGATAGACTGGAATCGGATAGAAAACGGAAAGTAGAGCATGAGACGAAGACATAGAGGAAAATGACTGGAAACGGAATGGAAATGGACGGGAAAGACTAAGAGACAGACTAGAAACGCATAGGAAATGGAGTGGAGAGGATAGGAGAAGAGACAGAGAGGAAAACATCTGGAAACGGATAGGAAACGGACTAGTAACGCATAGAAAACGGATTAGAAACAGATTGGAGACGGAGAGGAGAGGATAGGATACGGAGATGGAGTGGTGAGAAGAGGGCTAGAGATGGAGAATAGTGGTAAAATAGAGCAGCAGATTCTATATTACCTTCTCTTCCTAACCGGAGATAAGAAGAGCTTCGCGGCAGAGATGAAGGCAGCAGATCTGCTAAGAGCATACTTTACATTACAGAAGCCCTTTTCATTTACTTCAAGCTAACATTTATAGGTATTTGCCATGAGTCCCAAGGAGCACTAAGTCTGCCTCACAGCCTTCTACAGAGCATATTTAATACACTTCATTTTCTGCAGCATGGGTAAGTGTATTAGAAATTCTGCTTGACATTTGAGCTGACATATTTCTAAACTTTTTTTTTTTTTTATACATTTTGGCCTTTGGGCTACTTTGCCACGGCCTGCTTATCAGTTGACAATAAATTTTTGTTGCCCTGGGACATAAATTGAGCGCAGAGGCTTCCACATCCCTTTGTGATGTATTTGTGTTTGCATAGCAATTGTGGGTGTGGCAATCTGTGTGTGTTTTAGCATGTCGGTTGCTGGGTGTGTGTCTGTGTGTGTGTTTGTATTTGGTCCAAGCGCGAGCGGGCACCATAAAAAGCGTTGCACACTTTGCGGCATTAAACGTGAGTTTTATGCACAAAAATTATATGGCATTGCAGTTAAGGAGCGAAGCAGCAGATGTTTGAATCTTTCCAACCAAGAGCTGTTATACTTCCTTCTTTCATTTTTTTTTTTTAAGTTTAATTAAGTTGAAAATATTTGCTGCTTTAAATAATAACAACGGCAACAGTGGCCATAGCCATAGCCATAGCCGTAGCCGTCGCCGTAGCCGTAGCCGTAGCCGTAGCCGTAGCGCAGGCAATGCTATAAAATCTATAAAAGCAAAAAACAAACACACAAAAAACACGGCAAAGCAAAGCAAATGCTGGGCGTCAAGTAAAAGGGACGCAAATAAAATGCTCAGTAACTGTAAATACAACGCGGCGTATGCGTAATGTGAGAATTTTATGCAAAAGAGCCTTTGTACGAGCAGCGCAACAAGGATAACAGCGATAGAGCTACAACTGAGGCAAAGGCAGCCAAACGAAGCAGCTTAGACATTGGACGACATCGCTTGGCTCCTGGGCTCCCGTCTGACTATAAAATGGCGCCCAGAGCCCCACACACACAGCACTGGCAGCCATTTGGTGAACGTGGTCGTTGCCAATGTTATTGTTGCTGCCTTCGCTGTCCTTGTTGCCCATTGCCCTGGCCTGGCATTAAAATTTGAAGCACCAAATTAACTGCAGCTTTTGCACAAGCGAAGCTCGAGAAGAGCTCACAAGCTTTATAATACACTATAACCAATGGAATGACCAAATCGGGTCGATTAGCTATTGATGAGAAGCATAGGAATGGGAATGGAGTGGGAGGGCATTGAATCGATGAATTGGACTAGGTGAAGTAGACTGAAATCTATTGCCAGGTAAATGTGGAAATGCATTAAAGTTGAAGTCGCTTGAATAGATGAAAATGAACTATTATAGATGGTAAAATTGATATGAAAACAAATAATATGTCAATGTCTATTATCTATTGTCTGTTTATTATAAAAATATTATAAAAAATAATCATACAAATTTTAAATATATTTATATTAGTATTTTTGTATTTTATGTGAGATATATAAAAATAAATAATTATCTATAAATTTGTAAAAATTAATATATAAAATATTTATATAAAATAGTAATTTAATTTAAAAATTAAATTATTAAAAAACGAATATAATTAATAACCAAGAATTTATATTAGTACATTTTTATTTTATTTTTATTTATGTATAATAAACCGATACATTTTAAAAAATTTGATTTATAAAAAATAAAATATTAAATATTTATATAAAATATTAATTTAATTTGAAAATTAAATTATTAAAAAAATTAAATAGAATTAAAAATAAAGAAAATTTTAAATATATTTATATCAATACATTTTAATTTTATACAATATATATAATATATAAATATAAGTTTATAAATTTGATTTGTAAAAAATAAAATATAAAATATAAATTTAATTTAAAAATTAAATTACCAAAATAATTTTGTAATTTCAGTTAAATTGATGCAAATTATTCAAGTCTTTGCATTGCACAAACAAGTGCCAGGCCTTAAATTAGCTGCACTTAATGCACAACATTAACGACAGATGGCGCTAACAGCTTTTATCATTTCCGGTTAACATTTGCAGAGCATTTCCTGTTCGTTGCAGCGTGGCGTTGACCAGTTTTTCGCTTGATATTTTTTATCGTTTTGGATTTTAAATGTGAAAATGTTTTGTTACTGTTGCTGTTGTTGTTGTTGTTGCTGTTGGTGTTGGTATTACTGTCTGTGCTAGTTTCGCGCAATGATGATGAAAATTAAAATAAAATGAAATACATTTGCCTACAGTAAACACAGCATATCGCGCAGTGAGTGTAAGCCCTTTTTGGCTCCTGCTCGAACGTAGAGACAGTCAGCTCTGTGCCATTTCCTGTTTGTGTTGCCGTTGCTGTTGCTGTTGTCGTTGCCGTTGCTGGTGGCTCAGCTGCCGCCATTTTTGGGCGCCATTTGCTTAGCTGGCGCGCGCGCTATGCTAATCGGAAACGGAAATGGCGCATATTAATACGCAAGCTGCTCTCAAGGAAGTCGCTCGGTCTGTCGGTGTGTCGGCTAAGTATAGCAGGCAGGAGGCAGGCTGCCAGGCAGTCGCATGAAATTTTTAAAACCTAATTAAAATGTTGAAATGGAATTTGTTAATTTAAAATTGGGTAATTTGCAGCTAGCAGCAGCAGCAACTCGCAGCAGCATCAGCAGTAGCTGCTCAAGCAACAGCAGCTAACAGCAGCTCGAGCAGCTGCTGAAGCAAAAACAGTTAACAACTTTGTTGCTCTAAATTAACTACTCATAATGCTGCCGTGGAGTAACTCACAGACACAGCACAGCACAGGCTGCCTCTGTTCTTAGCGCCGTTGCCTGCTCCTATCTGCCAGCCACGCCATCTCCTGCTCGTCCTTGGCGTCCAGCGTGCCAACGTCCACGAAATTGGCAGCAGCTATAAACATTGTGCTGCAATTAAGCGTTATTTATAGCCCAGTCGGCAGAGCCGGAATGTGAGTTAGGATCGGGTCGCCTTGCTTCGCTTATTTGCCAGCACTTGGGGCCAATGACTTAACTGTTATTGCATTTTGCACCTTCTTTCGGTTTTCTTTTTGCCCATTTCTTTGTTTTTTTTTTTTCGTTTCTTTTCAATTCTGCTGGCTTTGCCTTTGGGTGCTGGCGTCAACTTTTGGCGTCAATTGACAACTTTTGTTGCCCTTATTCCTTCACCTTCCTCACTCCGCCCAACTCTTTCGTTCTGTTTGCGCTATCTGATTGAGACGACAAAGCTGTCCTACAAAACAGAGCTAAAAAAAAGAGAGTGGAAAGCCGTCATGAAACGTTGTTTGGGGGCCCACATAAAGCAGAGCACGACAGCCAGCAAGAAATTGAGATATAGATATAGATATATAGTCATGGCTATAGACTGAACTTTTTTTTCCATTTTCATTTTCTTTTCTTTCTTTTACTTTTCCATTTTTTTTATCGTACTTCTTTCATTCTGTCGCGCCGGAAAGTGTAGCAAAAAATTGCTGGTTGCCATGCTTCGATGCGATATTGTTGTATATCCAACTGGGCTGTGTGGCTAGGTGCACGCTATGGCCTCAAGTTGAGGGCCATTGAGGCAGCCGGTCGAATGCAACATGATTGCAACAACTTGCGGCAACTTAGATATAGCCAAGTCGGGCGAAGCTTAGGGCAAGGGCTTGAACTGGGGGAACTATATATATACATATATAGTAGTTAGGGTTGGTGCTGAAGAGTATGGGGAGAAGCTATAGCATTATAATATACGTATGTATTTGTAATATGTATACTCATTTTGTATATTTTAACTATATTTTATATATAAATTTTATTTAAATTTTATATATTTATTTGCGAGTATGATGTGTAATATAGACTACATAAAATATTTATATTTAATATATATATTTTATTTAAATTAATATATATTTTACATATATTTTTTCTACGAGTATGTATAAATATATAATATTTACTAAATCAACTATTTATATATTATTATTATATATTATATATTATTATATATTAAATTAGCTATGATTTCTGCTTCAATATACCATGCAATATATTAGTAGAAACTGTCTACATTTTCCCCCGGAATATCGTTCATAGATGTTTTAAGCCCATGCGACATTTATGTTTTACTTAAGCTCAAGATAATTATTTTCTATTTTCTAAAAATATTTGTATACTATTTTCTATCTATATCACATTATAATTAGTCTCTATATTAATTTTTAAATGTTCTTTTGCTTATCCATATTTTAATATTCTCAAAATATCTGTATACTATTTTATACCTCTATCACATTATATTTAGTATCTATATTAATTTTTAATTTTGCTTATCCATATTTTAATATTCTCAAAATATCTGTATACTATTTTATACCTCTATCACATTATATTTAGTATCTATATTAATTTTTAATTTTGCTTATCCATATTTTAATATTCTCAAAATATCTGTATACTATTTTATACCTCTATCTCATTATAATTTATATTTATTTTTAATTTTTCTTTTGTTTACATATACTTCAATATTTTTTCAATTTAATCATATTTCATTTCACATATTTACATTTCTCTCTAAGCTCTTCATCCTTAGACTTTATCGCTTTTGCCCTTCGCATCTCTGCATTTTTCTTCCATTTGCTTGGCATTATGACTTTTTGCTAATGTCAACTGTTTATTTGACTTTGGTTTATCTTTTATTTCCTGGTTATGGAGTGCTGAACTTGACTTCGCATTATTAATTTGAAAGCATTGCCAACTCTCCTCTGGCCTGGCAGTGAGTGTGCTCTGCTTGGCTCTTTAGCTTCGCAGCAAGAAAAACCAGTGCAGTTTTTATACCATTTTGTTTTTGTTTCTTTTTTTCCCATTTGTTTTTTTTTTTTTTATGTTTTTATTATCTGGATGTATTTAGTTTATCGTTCATATTTTTCTTTTCCAGCGAAACGGAACTCATTAAAATAATTCACATGCAAGCATTTTATCGATCGCTGTTTGACGTTGACGAACGTCGGCTGGGATGTCTATGATTTTATTTCACATTTTGTTTCCTTTATTTCTTTACTTCGCCTGCACTCTGTAAATTTTCCTTTTTCCGCTGCTGCTGCTTTTCTTTCACGTGTTGCCAACAATCGCAGTCGCAGTCCTGTCTGTCACCCGGCAGCGTCTGTGCAGGAAATTCGTTTGGGCCGCGCCTCGTGCCATAAATGGTTTACACACACACGCACACATACATATTCACGCACACACGCGGATACTCACCCATATATGACCATTAAGAATTAATAATATTTTAAGACGATGGCGCTAATGATGCACTGCCTTGCCCATTCAGAGCAGGAGGCGTGGCAGCATTTACACACTTGCCAAATAAAGGCAGAGCGAACTATGCAAAATATAAAAAGTCAATTTGCAGCAATAAAGAAGGAAATTATACAGGGAACAATGGACACGGCAGTCACATTGATGCAATCAATAAAAACAATATCAAGGAAGTAATCGCAGTTTGATCAATGCTCGAAGAGATAATACTCTATGAGAATTCTGGATTTACCATATATATGGCATGATCTGGCATCGGCCATTTCATGTTTCATATCTCATATTTACTGCTTCATAGCTCATATCATGTTTCATATCGCATATCTCTCGCTTCATGTCTTCTGCTTCATATTTATTGCTTCATATCTTCTGCTTCACATCTCTCTCAATCTCGACAAATCCCGGGGCATAGCGCAGCAACTCCATGGCCAAGGTGAGCCTCAGCAGAGGAGCAACAATATCCAGCAATTGTGATGCGTGTCTGCCAAAAATTTTCCAAAAGCCTACCCAACGTAATGGTTAAAAAGATATAACTTTTGTTTGTTGGCCTGGCTAAGAGGCGGAGATGCAGAGACACAGACTGAGCACGGCTTTCATCTCCTGCATACTGATGATGGTGCGTATGTGTGGGTATCTGTGTGTGTGTGTGTGAATTGGATAGATTGGCTGTCTCGCATGCCTGAATGGAATTGCATTACCAAACAGCCAACACACGTCGATATCAACGGCTGCGATTCCCAGGCCCAGCCTCGAAAAGAAACCATCTTATTTGTTCATCATCAATTATTGGCGTGCATCAGCGTTGATGGAAACAATGGAAACACCATGTATCGCAAGTGGAATGACGATATATATATATATATATACATATATACGATATATATTCATATACATATATATGTATGTATATATATATGTGCTCTTATATTGTCTGTCTGAGGCTGGCAAAGTGCAGCTGGATGGAGAGTAAAGGATTGAATGCATAACGCATGCATCAGCTGTTAAGAGACAAACAGGGGCGTGGCAGATGAGATAAGGGGGCGTGCGGGGAACTTAATTTGCAAAGCAGTCGAAATGAAACGTTGAACCCATCGAAAGCCATAGATAATTGTAAAATTTGATTGTAATGGGATATTATATACCCAGCACAGCTTTCACTTAATTTCTATAATTTATTCCTTGACAATTCCTTTTCTAGTTCCAAGATAGGATATAAATATTTGTAAGTTATTTGCCCGTCGATTGGCTTGTGCATTGTGCGTAAAGCAACCCTCCAGATTATGTCGTACTGCCTGAAGTTCGGGGAACTTTTCCAAAAATATCCCCAATTTATGGAGTGGAATGCAACGTGGCGTAAAGTTTTAGTAGCTTAATTTTTGTTATCCAGAGTCGTACAGTGGATGAGCATGGGAATGGGTCGTGATTTGATGCCTGCAAATTGCTTTGACCAGTCGAAGTTCACATAAATCGTGTAGTGGTTGCTGCTGGGTGGTTTTCTTATATGCATTGCAACCACCATCGGATAATGGACTCAACTCTGAGCCAGTCACTCGCTCGCACTCTCACTTTCTCTCTGATTTCCAATCTCGTTAAGCTGATTTCATAACAGCATCGACAGCATCAGCATCAGCAGGAGCAGGAGCAGAAGCAGGAGCAGCAGCAGCAGCAGTAGCAGCAGCAGCAGCAGCCGCAGTAGCCAGCAGAAGAAAGCTTTCTACCTCCGCCTCCTGCCGGCCCATCTCATGCCTCGTAATGACCTCAAGTGGCTCTCTCTCAACTGGCCATCGTTTGCTCTTGTTGCTTTAAATCAAACGCGTTGCTGCTTTTCACACTTGAACCCGGCGATTCGCAGTGTCCCCAAGAGTTTCGTCTTCGGTCAGTAGCAGGACAATCCCACCTCCCCACCGCCCCACTCTCCACATCCACTTTCCCCAGCCCTCACTCTCTTTTCCTGGTTTGTTGTTGTCTGGCATTGGTGCGATATGATTGCCAACCGGAAAATGTCGAGGAAAATTACATTTCCAGGGCTGTTGTTGCTGCCACCGCTGCGGCTGTGGCCGAGCAAGGTGCAAGGGCGGAAGGCGGTGGGCAGAGAACTTCAAAAATTATTTACTGCCTGAGACGTTGACTTCATTTTGCTCGCTGTTGGTTATCAGTTTTTGGGAGCTGCTCTTATTTATGGCGCGCATTTGTTGTTGCTCCGTCTCTGTCCCTCGCTCTCTCTCTCTCTCTCTCTCTCTCTCTCTTTCTAATTTGCTTTTGTTGTTTATCAGCAAAGTGCAGCAGTGGCAACAAGCAGCAGTCACCAGTGCTGCCAGCTGCTGAAGTATTTGTATGTTTTCGATTATGAATGTTCAGGAGATAGGGTTTTCCTCTTTTTTGGTTTTTAATTATGCTGTGTACACATTGGGACTGTACGCCTGGGTTACACTGGCGAATCGAGTTTACATATCTATTTTTTTGATCGGGCTAACCACTCGAATTGATCGGCCCCAATCACTTACAGCTTTCTATTGTCGTCTACCTTTTTGCTTAGCTATTATCTATCTGTCTGTTTTTCCTTCCGTTCGTCCCATTGCCATCTGTTGTTCTCTTCGCATTTCTGTCCGACGTCTTATTGTTTGTCATTGTGTTGTTCGCCTTTCTGCTCTTACATAGATGTTTCCTTTTGTCCATCCATTCGTTCTACTGTTCGCCTCTCTCACTGTTCGTCTTCTTGACTGTCTCTCCTACTGCCCTACTGTATATCCTACTGTCTGTCTGTTCTATTCCTCTGCCTGCCTGATGATTCGTCTTGCAATCTCCGCTTCTCTTCTTCTGTCGCTCTGCTCTCCTATGATATTTCTCTCTGTGCGTACTTCAATGCGTTCTACTTTCTATTTGTCTCTGTATTTCTCTTTCAGTCCGATATCTCATTTTACGTCTGTTTGACCCTCCCTTTGTTGGTCTATTTATCTGTCCGCCATTTGTCTCTCCGTCTGTCTGTTTCCTATAGCACAGACACGATCAAGATTATTTGTTTTTCAATAATCAATAATAATTTATATATAATAAACAAATACAATAAACATAATAATAATATAATAATTAAATATAATAAATAAATATATTTTTTAGATATATTTTGGCCAATAATAATTTATATATAATAAATAAATTATAAGTTATAAGAAATTATTTTTCTTAGATAAATTTTGGCCTGTTTCTTTAGTCAATATATTATCAAATATTGAGATTATATATTGGAAAGTTTATTTCTATTTAGCATTCTCCAATTCAAGTGCTTTGGGATCTCTCTCTCTCTATCTCTCCCTCTCTCTCTCTTATGCGTTCTGCTATTAGTAATGGATATTCGATTGTAAAAATAGCAATAAATATTAGTTATAAAAACCTTTTTTTTTGTTTACAACGAAGCTGCATATTTTGCTTAGGGAATTAGGTTCAGCATAAATGTAAAATCTAAACTGTAAATATATTTCGAAGCGGCTAGTTTATAGTTTCATGTTGGCTTATAAATAATTCCAGTTAAAATTGTTGCATTTAGCTAACGGGGCTGAGTTTTTACAGTTCAGTTGATTTGACAGTCAGTTGGTTGCCAGTTCATTGGGTTATTAACCCGGCCCGCAGTCATGCTCTTAACCCATTGCGTTTGCTTCGTTGCTGCTGTTGCTGTTGTTGTTGTTGTTGTTGTTGTTGTGTTTTGTTGCTGCTTTTTTTTTTACAGCTTAATATGCACTTTGTGGCCTACAAATGCTCCTAAAAAAGTGAAGAGAACTGTTGTAGTAAACTGAAACTGACCAACAACATAAATAAAACTACGCCAGGCAATCAATGTGAGTGCAAAGCGTTTTTACCTCCCGCGGGGCTGTTTCGTACAGTTTCCGTTATTTGTTGTTGCTGTAGTTGTTGGCCCTGTTGTACAGGCTCAATAAAAAGCGGACAGCTGGACATCAGGTCCTTGGGCACGGGGCTGAGGCATAGCCAGAAACGCTGAGCTGCATGCAAAATTAGCTGAGGCTCGCGCGTGTGCAGCGTGAAAATTTTTCGTAGTCTGTGGCCAACAGAGGTTTTTGGTATGTTGAGCAGCGTTTACACATCAATACAATTTAAGCCCATTAATACTAAAGGCAAAATTGCAAACACTGTAAACGGAAACGGAAACCAGAGCTAGAGAGCGAGGGAGCAGGAGGAGGGCGAGCGAATGAGCAAGCGAGGTGGCACGCCTCCAATGACTACTTATATAAACATTCAACCGAAAAGGAGCACAGGGAACGGGCATGTGGCGCAATATGAGTATAAAGACGGCTGAAATTGCAGACGCATAGACTCTAGCCAGAAGGAATCATCGCTTGTCTGGCACGTGGTTCGGTTTGGCTCCGCTCACGGCCCCTGCCTCGGTCCTCTAATGTGCTTGTGCAGCGTATATTAAAAAGGGAAATGAAATGATTGCGATTGCTGCTATGTGCAGAAAGTCGACCACAGCTCGCAATTGGCACAATACCCGCAAAACGGCAGACGGAGTCGAGTTAAATTGCCCCGCCAGTTGGGTAAACATTGAGTGGCTATCGATGCTATTGAGTAGTCCGCTAGCATTATTCATACCCACATTAATGCAATTGTGCGCCTACTCGCCCAAGAGCTGAGTGGTTTATTTCTCTTCGATTTGGGCTCGTGGGTTGTGTGAAGGCTTTACTTTTTTTAATGATGGATAGGACTTGATAGGGTTGTGTAAGCTGAACGTAGAGCAGTAGATAGTCGTGGAGCTACATGAGCTTGTCCTCATTTCTAGTACTCCTTTCGTTAAGTTCCACTTTACTTTTTTCTTTGTCTCCGTTTCATGAGCTGCAGTTCATTTTCTATTAGTCTTCTCCCTCTGTGTCTCTCAGGATCTCATTTCTTCTATGTTAGAGTCTCACTCTGCCGCTCTCTCAATCTGCCTCTCTATCACTGTCTGTCTATCTTTCTCTTTCTCTCTCTGAGTTTCTCTCACTCTCTCTCTCAGTCTCTTTCTCTTGGTATCGCTTCTTTAGTCCCTCTCTGCGTCTCTCTGTCTCTCATTCTCTAAATCTCCCACTTACAGTTCCTTTCTCTCTCTCTTACATGTTGGTTTCTCTCTCACTCTGCCCACCTGTTTGCACTCTCTCCGTCACTTTCTCTTCGTCTCAACTATTTTTGTCCGTCTCTTACACTTTGCCTGTTTTTCTCTCTGTTTATCTTTTTGTCCTTATCTATTCTTCTCGAATTCGTTGTCTTTCTCTGACTCAGTTAGTCTCACGCTCTCTATTATTCTATCTCTCTGTCCGTTAGGTTCTCAGTCTCGCTCGCTTTCTGTCTTTCAGTACGTCTCTCTTCGTCTCTCTCTCTCACTATCTCTCTCTTTCCCTTGCCAACTCCAACTCCAACTTGATAAGAAGGCATCATGTGCTCCTGCTTCTGCTTTGTCAACTTTTATACTGGATATATTTTACGAGCTGTAATATATTTCCTTCTATTTCACGCCTGAACTTCTTAAACATTTCCAATGGCCTCGGGAAAAGGCACAGCAACATTTATATAATTTATATTTATATAAAAGTGATTTCTTTATTTGGTATTTGATGCTCGCTTTTACAGCAAGCAGCTGCACTCTGAAGCCTTTGGGGAATCGGCTGAAAATAAATGTAATTTCGTGGTCAATAAGGATGGCTTTGAGTTGCATCAACAAAATGCTCCGCTCACTTTGAGTAATTCGCCAGGCGGAAAGCTGTTTCCCCAAAGTGTAACTAGAGCTAGTTTCATATTTAGCTCGTTGCTAGTTAACTCGGATCGTCTTTACTTTTCCTTTTTTGCCGTGCCGTCTTGGTTGTTTGGCATAAGTTTTCGGCGACTGCTGCACATTGCCGGGGCATGCAACTTCATCACACATGCAGCACAAATTGGCAATTCCAATTTTGCCACTCTTGATGCCATTTTGATGATGGGCTGCCAAACGAGTCGAGCGACTTCTCAAGTTTTAACTTTGCATATGGCGGCAGGCAGGGCTTGCCAGCATTTCGATTCTTTTGAACACTGTGTGTGTGTGCGTGTGTGTGTGTGTGTGGTGTTATTTCTTTTTACCTCTGCTGCTGCTCAGCGGATTAGAAGTCGCATTTTTATGGGCAGCACTTAAAGCTCAGCTCACACACACACGCACACACTCAGGTTGAAGTGTGTGTGTTTGTATGGGTACTAAATCTGTTCAAATAACCGCACACACACGCATGCACATAGCAAGTCAGGGGCGGGGGGCGGTGGCAGAGGGGGAGGCTAACCAGAACTGACGACAGCCTTGTCGAAGTCATTGCTGATAAATCTTTGAACTCAGCCGCAAACACGTAGAAGCATTCGGTGGCTACGGGAAAAAATTCTTGCAGCCAAACGTTGTCATAAAATGAAAATGTCCTTTACGTTCTCACATTTTGTGGGCGTGGCTGCGCGTGTGTCAGTGTGTGCGTGTTGCCGATAACACTTAAAGCGCACTGCAGATTTCTTTACTTATAACGAGGCGAAACTGAAATGTCGCCTCAACTCCCACACACACATGTACACCCTCATATACTTGTTGTTGTTGTATTTGTTGTTGTTTTAATGGGAATCGCTGACGGTTGCCGGAGACGTTGCCATGTGCAGCATTTATGAGTAATGAACTTCTTGCTCAGAATGGCAGACCGCAAGGTGCGCGACGACGACGACGACGGCGACGGCGACGGCGACGGCGATGATGATGGCGATGGCATCTTATCCGACCAGCTACCAACTGGCTGGCAGCTTTGAAGGGTGAATTTAACCGTGTGTGTGTGTGCGTGTGTGTGTGTGTGTGGGGGGCGACATGTGTGTGTGTGTGTGGCAACCTTTTTGGACCCGCTGACATCGTCAACGTCGGCTGCAGGCATCGTCGGAAGCGTTTGCTTAAAAGTAACAAACTGTGTCAGCTCCGCCTGGCATTTGAGACGTGACTATGTGACTCCCAGGCAGTCTAAAGGTTGCCTCAAAAAGAATACCCCGCCAGCCCCCCTCAGCCAGCCCACCAACTATGCCACAATTCCACGTGATGTGCGTGCGTGTGTGTGTGTGACATCAAAACGACAATCGCGTGTGAAGCAAAAATTTAATTTATATTTTGACATAAAAATTATAGCAATAAGCGAGCGGCCAAAGTGAACGAGTGACTTTGGAGTACAGCGTGACGGAAACGCATCTCGAAGATGGCGTCCCAGATAAGGGCCAAGCATTTGCTCGTTTTTGGTGCTGTTGCGTGTTTACTTTAAGATGCCATCGGCGACGTAGCGCTGATTAACGCGAAATTGATTAAGTGACATGGCAGCCAGACGAACAGGCGAGCGGGGGCAACTCGAGGCTGGCGAAGCCTTCAAAAGCACAAGCAACGTGCTCAAAACGTGATGAATGTGTATTTTGGCTGGGCAAATTCTTGACGGAGCGACGAAGCGGCGCAGCGCGGGTTATGGCGACAAAGATGCCAAATATGCTTTTACGATAGCTCCTTCGTCCTCGTCGTATTTCTTGTTTGCTCGTTATGCGAAAAGTCGCATCAAATTCGATGCGATAAACGTTCGGCAATGTACCAAATCGTGTATGGCCTTTGTAGTCGAATTTATATTAATAGGGTGTGCTTCGATTGTTATTCTGCCATAGACGTTGATCGTGATCAATTTGAGCCCGTTGTAATATATCTTGTATTGAATGCCATATCGGCAGATCTTGCTGCATTATGCACTGAGCGACTTTGGGAAGTTGCCCTTAAAGCTTGAACTGTTGAACTGACACTCGTAGAGCTATGAGATTTGTTGGGATTTAATTGTTCATTGACCTTAGAAGAAATTTCTTATTTTGGTATATATTTTTGTATTTAATTTTTATATTTTATATATATTTATATATAAACCTTTTTTTTAATACATATATTTATTTATTTTTTAGGTGATTACTAAGTCAATCAGTTGGAGTAGAATCATATATTATTAGTTTTTAATTCTGCTGAAATTTTATTATATTTATAATAAATATATTTTTTATATTGTATTGTACACATACATACATATATGTGTATGTACATAATCTTAGATTAGGTTTGCAAGCAGCTTGGCTTTCTAACTTAGCTTACCTTAGGGCTAATTAATTACAGCTTATTTGTATTGTCATTTAGCAGAAATTTTGCTTACACAAATTATCATCAACATTTTCGAAAAGCAAAAAAATCTCTGCTTAAATTGAATTGAAATTGAACAATATACAAAAAAATCTATAAGTATATATTCCTGACTTAAGGCTTAGGCTGTATCTGCTCTCTGCTCTGTTAAGCTAGCAGGAGGCTTGCTTCAGTTTAAATAAATTTAATGCCGCCTTAAGTTCTGTCTATCATTTAAACAATTCAAATTCAGGTAAAGTTCTGCTTTGATTTTCTCCAACTTCTTCCATCTCTGTCTCTCTATATCCCTCTCTAATTCTCTGACTCTTTTGCTTTCTCTGAAAATGCACATTGACGGGCTTTAACTATATTATTTAGCATAGGCTTTACTCAATCACTAGCAGCTCGCCTCGGCACAATCAAATAATTTTATTTATTCATTTTCATTCATTCATGTCGCCTGGCTAAAAACAAGGAGAAAACAAAGCAAAAGCTTGGCCTTGTTTTCTGTGTCTCCTCTTGCTGCTGTTGTTGTTGTTGCTGTTGGTGCTTCTGTTCTTTTTTTCATTGTTGTTGCTGGTCGTTCCGTATTGCGCTTTTTGGCGTCTCGCTGCTGACACTAAATACGCTCGGGAAATTATACAATACATTCTCAATCAAATGTCTGCTCAATGCTGAAAAATGCTTCAAAGTGTTTGCTGCTGCTGCGGATGCTGGTGCTGCTGCTGCTGCTGCTGCTGTTGCAGTCACACCAAACCAAGCCACGCCCACCGGGCTACCATCCACCCAGCCAAAGCCACCTTTTCAGCCAAAGCCAAGCGTATTTAAGATGCTGCCACTGCTGCTGTTGGCCGTCTGGGGAAATTTGCCATTTTCTGCACAATAAGATTTACTTGTCTAGCTCGTGCCCGTTGCCATTTGGTGGCGTCGCCGTTGTTGGCAGCCGCAGCAACGCTAGCTACGTCGCTGCATTAAAAACTTTGACAGCTCATTTACTCGTTGTTCGAACTTGGCTCCTCGAGCAGCTCGAACTGTTCAAACTGGGTGGCTGTTGCTGCTGTTGCTGCTGCTGTTGCTGTTGCTGCTGCTGCTGCAGCGGGCGTTATGTTTAGGTTTAAAGTCTATAACTGCTGTCGTTGTCATTATCCCAAAGGATTTGGCATGCCTTGCTGGCTACGTTGTTCAAATTGCTTAGTGCTTATTCGGTCGTAAGTGCCGAAATAATGAAATCCCCTTGTATTATCCGCCACATAAGCTCGTATCGTTTGGCGCTGCTTCGACAACCGTGCTACAACAACAACAACAACAACAACAGCAACACGAACTGGAGAACTGTTATTGCAGTTTTTTCCATTTCAAATGCTTTTGTTTGTTGTTGCTGCTGCTGCTGCTGCTGCTGCTGGCTGCGAGTTTTGTGAAATCTATTTTGCTGCACATTTCTTTGGGCGATAAGTCGCAGACATGGCAAATGATGCTGTTGCTGATATGCAGCCAGAATGCGGCAGTGCTCTACAATTGATATGTGTGGTCCATGGCCTGGGCCATGCCCTAGGGCTGACTCCGTGCTGAGTGAATAGCTGTGTGTGTGAGGGGAGTATGGATGCGATGGGAAATAAAGTCTTAGCTAGCATGAGTTTATATACATATTGAATGAATGATAGCTAAGATTGAGATCAATGGAAAATGCTCAATATATATGTGTATATATATATATATCATTATCCTCTCTTTCAACTTTCTTCCTTTCCTATTCATTTCACATTTTTGTAGTCGCTTGATCAATCAATGGCATATGCTCTGCTTATTGATCTTGCTTCTCTAAGATCCTCCCATTTAACTTGAACTCTTCTTATTCATTTCACTCGTTTCATTTGTTATGGCTCGGCTTCTTGCTAATGCCTGCTATTTATTTATCTAACTGTGGCATTCACAGTCACTCGAATGCCTGCACCTTGGCTCGCACCACATGTCGCATGCGTAATATTGAAAAATTACCATTTTCAATACGGCGTGACGCATACGCAATGTGGCCGCAGCAACTTCCAGGCATCCATCTCCATTAGCGCATACAAACTTCGCCAGAGACGCAAAGACGTTGGCTCTGCCCCTGGCCCAGCCCTCGCTCTCTGTCAGATATATGAGCTGTTGTCCCCCCTCCCTCTTCCCTCCACTCGTTCCCGCTCCCGCCTGGACTCACTCTTATGGTCGCTACTTAAAACTGTTTGCTGTTAAATTCAATTTCAATGCTCGTTTGTTTCCATGCGTTTGGCCATTTTACTGCCCTGCCACAGCCGAGCACTAGTCGCGTGTGTGTGTGTGTGTGTGTGTGTGTCAGGAGGAGATGGCCTTGCTTTATGCCTTGCGGTGCTGACGTCGATGGCACAAACTTTTGTAAGTAGCTGCTGGTCTTGCAGTTCGCTCTCCGCCTCATTCTTTTCCTAGCTCATTTTTTGTTCTTTTCGTTTCTGGTTCTGCTTGGCTCTGTGGGTGCGCTTGATATTTTTTGATTTCGCCGCCAAGTTGCGCATGAGAATGCAGCAAACGGCTTTTTTATTGTGGCCATTTGCCATAGTGCCGCCAATGTGCTGCCAATTTGGTGGCCGGCCCCTGTTGCAACTGTTGCCGGCTCATATGCGAGCTTTTATAGCATCGTTTCCAGCTACTCCTGTGTGCCTTAATGCCGTCTCCTTGCACACACTCTCCCTCTCCCTCTTTCTCTCTCTCCCCTCTCCTCTCTCCCCTCTCCCCTCTCTCCTCTCTCCTCTCCCTCTCGCTCTGCAGCGTTGCGCTATTGCACTTCAAATTGCCCGCTTAAATGTGCGGCGATTACCAACAGCCCAGGCCCGGGCTGGGTGCCGTCAGCTAGCGCAGCTTCAAAGCCAAAAATGTGTAGCTGGTAAAAAAGAAGAAGCAGAAGAAGCATAAGAAGTGAAAAAAAAAAAAAAAAATGAAAAGTTAATTCTATTTGCGGCTGCAGCCAAACCGCAGCCGCAGCAGCAGCAGCCGTCGAGTCGCATTAAAGTTGAATTTTTGTAAATTTATACGAGCATTATACGATCGCCCCTCGCTGGCCGGCCCCTGCGCAGCTTTGTGGCTGTCACATTTGGCAATTTCCATTATTTTATGTCCTCCTCTTTGTCGTCAGCGTCGTCAGCGCCATCAGCGTCGAAGCCAAAGTAAATTTTATACGCCACTTTTCGCGGCTAAACAAAAATTAAATAAAATTTAGCGGTCTGCTTGCCCTAGTCAGCTGTTCGCCAGAAAAAAAGACGAACAAAATGTAAAACGAGGAAGCAGAAGAAGAGCGAGCATAGCCACCCACCCCCCAGCCCAACTGGCGCCCAGCTCTACCCACTGTTTATGGTCTGTCTAACGATTGCCGTCCAAGTTGCCTGGCGTTGATTAGCCTCTGTGCGAAGCTTGAATTAGGGCCAAGACAAAACGTGCCCAAAAGCGAAACTTGATGCGACAGCTGCACAGTGGTACGAAATTGGGTATTAGCGGATGAAAATCGAGCAGTGGAAAAGGAAAGTCTAGTCTGCAGTGGGCAAAAGGAAAGTCTAAGAACGAAACTGAAGCAGGCCAAGACTAAAGCAGATACTGAGACGATTTGAGTAGAGTTAAGAGTTATTTTTATTGGCAGCTGATCTGAGAGTTTGTTTGCCCACTGTGCGGCTGCTTGTCAGTCTCGACGCTGTCACAGACGTAACCACATGGTGACTGTGACTTTGATGCTAACGGCAAAACGGGGATGCTGTCCGGGGTCAGGCGGCTGCCTTTTTTGGGGTGGACATGCAAATGAGCCTGTGCCGTAGTTGGTTTTCTGCTTGGACGCTTCGTTGCCTTTGCCAACGACAACGACAGCGCCAGCGCCAGCGTCGACGTCGACGTCAACGTCACCAGCCAATGGCAGCTGCGTTGTCTGTTTTTATGGACGCAGTTGTTAATAGAAAATGAGCTACACGCGGCCGCCCATCTTGGCCAAATCATAACGGGCCTGATGTTCAAAAAACCGAAGACGGAATGTTTTTATTGATGTAATTTGCATAAATTTACACTTGCCAACAACAACAACAGCAACAGCAGCAAAGGCAGCTGAAGACGTCGGCGTTCGTGCAATCTGTCAAAATAATTCGCTGTTAAAAAGAGACGAAGAGTGGACTGAAGCTGAGAAACGAGCTGAGATATATATATATATATATATATATATATATATATATATATATATATATATATATATATATATATATATATATATATATATATATATATATATATATATATATATATATATATATATTTCGCTCTCTGTTTTGTTGCGGCCAATCATTAAAAGGAACTTAATTAAAATCACAATGGAGCACAAAATGTTGCGTATACGCAGCGCAGGCCAAATGCGCTTAATTACGTCATTAGCAAAGTCAATAGAATTAGCCGTTGTTGCAATTGTCGCTGTTGCTGTCTCTGCTGCAGTTGTGGCATCCACAAAAGGTTGCAACAAGCGCTAGCATTTCATTTTGCACTTAAATCAAAATTAAATTGCATAATCGCCGCTGCAGCAACAGCACCAACCACAAAACGCTACAGAGTGCCCGGATATGGAGTCGTTGCCTTCAGAGCCGTCGCTGCCGGCGTTGACGCAGCAGCAGCAGCAGCAGCAGCAACGCGACGGCTGCGGCCGCCTGACAATAACAATAGAAACTGAAGTGGCAGAACAATAACTGGCGCGTCGCGTTGGGTTTTCCGGGCATCAACCAAATACGGACCCCCTCTCAACGGCACTCACACACACATGCATAGCTATGTATGTATGAATATGTATACATATATTTAAACAAACAAATACTGCGCTCAAAAATGCCAGCTTGCTGCTGTGTGGGTGTCGAAAAGAAAAGAGTTGCTCAAAGAGTTTCAAATTTGCTATGATAATAATATCTATTGGTATAGATATAGATATTTGTGATCGATTTACATATGTATTATTATTTAGTCGTTTAATAATATTCGTTCAGCCAGTTCGTTAATTCATATGAAATAATTTCTAATTTCTTTAATATATTATTTATAATAAAATGTTTGATATCAAGACGAGCTTAAAGCGAGACGAGCTTTTTCTGCGAACATTTTCAGAAATCCCCAAGCGCCTTAAAGCTTTGTGCACAAGCTTAAAGCTCTTGAAAATGATAAATTTAATTACCTGCCGTTCTCGTAATTAAAGCCAAAGTTGCCATTAAGATTTTACACTTTTATCTTACTTTCATCTGCCACTTTATCTAAATGGCATCAAAAAACTTTTCTTTATATATAATTTGCATGATTTTAATATTTGAAATTTTTTTACAGCCACCCAGCTTTTTTTGTCTATAGGCGAGCCATTGCCATTACCATTTGCATGTTGCCTTTAGTGTTCGTCTTTTATTTTTATTGTTTTTTGGGCTCCCTCGCAGCTTGACAAACTGCAGCGCGGCCTGCCGAATGTGCAATGTTCTGTGCACCGTGGGCATTATGCAGCCAAATTAGCTGTTTGGCTATTTTTGAGCCAGCTGTTTGCCTTCCGCTTGCACTGGCGCTTGTCGCGCCACTCGATTACATGTAAATTGGTCGCTAATCAAAGCGTTGCCACCTGACGACTCAGCTACCCAACGACCCAACGACCTAACGACCAATGTCATTTGCATTTGTTGTCCACGGTGCAGGGAACTGCTACTGTTACTGCTCCTGCTCCTATTCCAGCGGGAACTGGACGTTGCTTGCATTGTGGCATTGTCCTCTGCTCGCCCGTACAGCCTGTGCCTCCTGGCTGGCTGGTTGGCTCTCTGTCTGGCTGGTTTCTCTTTTGGAGTCTGGCTCTTGTCGTCGTCGTCTGGCCACAAATCGATGCGCAAATTTTTACAGCGCGCTGCGGTTAGCAGCCGCTGTCATGGGGGGGTTCAGGCTCGATTGTAATACTCTACCAAGTGTTGTTGATGACTTTCGAAGAAGAAGACAAATCAATAATAATTCCTAAGAGACTTGAATCGAGTTCTTGTGTTAATTAAAAATTATTTAAAATAATTCTACAATTGTTTTCTAGTATTTAAATTCCATTTAGCTAAGAGTTTTCATATGTAAAACAAGTTTCGTATATAAAATAAATTATTATTTAAATTCAAATTATTTTTAATATAAATTTTTAGGGTATTTAAGCACTTGTCTTGCTCTACGAATTTCACATTGTCCTTCTTGGTTTTTAATAAAAAAATAAAAATGTATCTCAATGGACGCGTTGTCTGAACATTGCTGCTGCTGCTGTTGCTGCTTGCAGCTTTCCCCCCTCTGCCAGTCGCCCCCCTTTTCGACCATGCTATACATTTTTAATTTTTATTAAAATATTTATGCAAATATTGAACATATGTTGGCGGTTTGCTGGCCAGAGCAAGCGCTCTGGTGCTCCTGCTGTTCTTTGTGGCACGATATCTTTAATATTGGAAATTCGCAATATGCTGTTAAAAATCAAAAGCTATTTAATTAGTTGAAAGTGTGATAGCCCGCCCCGTCTGTGCGGGCAGACAGCCCAGCCACCTGGGAATCGGTCTTTGCGCTCTGCCAGCGCCGGGCCTCTCTGACACTTGACTGTTAATTAATGCATGAGCTGACCGTCCATTGCAGGACCGAGGAGCACACGCCGCTGTCTGATTGCTGCAGTATGCGCAATTAATTTCATATAAGTTTATTGTCACCTCTTAGCTTCACGCTCACCCTGCGCTCCCCAATGCAATTGTGGCGGGGCGCCTGCTTGTGTGCGTGCATGTGTGTGTGTGTGTGTGTGTGTGTGTGTGCGTGGGTTCAAATGGGTGTCATACAAATGGACTTAATTACGTGCACGGAAATCAAGTATTTTCTACAAATTTACGCGCTACCATTTAGTCCCGGCCGCGCACTCGTCTGCGGTTACAGTCCGCCCAAGCGTTTGCTGTTTGTATTGCAAATTAATCATACGCCCCGTCATGGCAATCAATTGAAGGTGTTCCCAAAATCAATTTCAACTGAATAGTGTCTTTGCTTACTGTGATTTAGGCATGCTTTAATCGAATTTAATTGACTGACATTGTATTTCATTTGCCATCTACTATACATCCCTCTCTCTTTCTCTCTCTCTCTCTCTCTCTATATGTATCTCCAACTTGGGAGGAATTGCTTTTGGGAGCATTCGCAGAATTTATTTCTGTATGATTTATGCTTAACTCTAGAACGTTTGTTGTCCTCATTGGCTCTACAGCTAGCCGTGTTGTTGCCCTCCACGTGTGTAGAGTTGTAAATGATCCAGACAACTGCCAATTTGCGCATCAATTGTTGAATAAAACATGATAATCATAATAAAGCAAGTGAGCTCTCTGTGTGTGTGCGTGTGCGTGTGTGTGCGAGAGACAGAGCGAGAAATAAAATAAAATAAAATAGTAGACGTGCCCAGTAGACTCCATGCATAAATGAAATGCGAATCAAAGCGAAACCAATCGCCCTGCCACAGCCAGAGTCCGGCCTAGGCAGCAGCATCATCATCAACAACAGGAGCTCATCAGCAGCGGGAGGGCTCGAGAGCGTGCAAATAAATAAATGTAATTGAAGGCAATTATTGACGTTAAACTCCGATTCCAATTGGAGTTTTGGTTGAGCGACCACGCCTACCACACACTCATCAATTTGAAACGCTTTAAACATTTGCTCAAATTGCTGAAATTTGATATTTGCATTTATCGCTTTGCAATTTAGATTTGTCTTTTGTAAAGCTTAGAGCATGATATATATATACAAGTATACAAGTATATATATCTATTTGAGTTCATGCAATTTGTGTAAATATTTTGGAAAATTTATATTTCGGCACAAGTTGAATTTATTTCTTTGAATTATCTATTATGATTTTATTGCTCTATTAGATGCGTGCATACTCTGAAATTCCTTGGCATATTTATTATAAAATTTATAGTGTTACGCCTCTCACTCACTCACTCACTCTCCATCAATATGTGAGCTAAGGCCCCCATCGAAAATGCCATCAGACCGCCAGAGTCCAAAGCTTTGATAAATAGCTCAAGTGAGATTGTCTTCTGCACTTTCCAAACACTGGCACGCACTCAGCACGCAGTGCCAAGTGGACGATATGGACAAACCGAGCTGAACCGAAACTGAACCGAAACTGGACCGAACCGCACCGAGCTGAAGCTGTGGAGCAGTTTTCAGCAGCCTTTGGCCCCTCTGCATCTATAATTTTAAAAGCAAACTCATAAATATTCAAAAAAGGCGGCCAACATCAGCGACCAACAGCGCATTATGGGTGGGTGTGCGTGCGTCTGTGTGTGTGTGTGTGTGTATCATACGATTCGGCACAAACCGCTCACCATACAACAGCAACGGCAGCGCTGCTGAGGCACGCCCACATGGCACTCTGAAGCGAACCGAAAATTCTATTTTCTTTTTAATAAAGGCCAAGTAGAAGGAGCAATGGGCAGAGGGGCAGAGGGACAGAGGGACAGAGAGGCGAGGGGCTTTGGCCCATGCTGGATGGCCGTTGTGTGGTGCGGGCTTTTTTGAAAAGTCGACCATAAAATTGAATAAACCGCATTGAAGCACATTATTTTTTATTAACTGTGCACCGAGCAGAGACGAGTCGAGTTGAGTCGAGTCGAGTCGAGATCCAAGAGATGCCATCACACAGCGAGTGCTAAACAAAAATCCAGAGCAGGTCGTCGACTTGTCTCTGTTTCCATGTGTGTGTGCCGTGTTCTGGGCTTTTGACCGACGTTTGTCAAATAGTCTTTGCAATTTACACACACTCAAAAGTGGGCGATGGGCGGCGGTTTCCGTATTTCGGCTTTGGCTATCACATTTGCTGCAACGCTTGTTGGTTATGGAACCAGGAATGGTCCATTGTGCGCTCTGTAATACGGCGGACAGCTGTGTGTGTGTGTGCGCCTGGGTGTGTGTCTGCACTTGCCTTTCAAGCACCTTATTTATAAGCACTTTTAATGGAGTCGGCTTACGGGGCGTATGAGTATGGTGAACATATTTCTCTCTGTCTTGTTGTCGCTGCGTCCGCGCTGCGCTCTTCGCCTCTCTCTCTCTCCCTCAGTCCTCCCGTCCCTCTGTGTGTGCTTCAAAATCTGATTACGATTTTTATATGACACTTTGATATGATTTATTTGGTCATTCAGCTTTTCAAAGGCAGGCCTCGAGCAGCCGCTGCCACTCCGCGCCGAAAGGGTGTCAATGGCTTTTGAAATATCTGCAGAGCATTTCATTTTTGTGTTTGCCCGCCAGCCAGCCCAGAGAGATGCCAAATGCGCGTGAGAGTTCCCCTGGACCTGAACCAGAACCAGAAGCTGAGCTGTTTCCTACTTGTGCTTATGGCCGGATAATGTGAGCTTCAGCAAAGTTATTTGCAACTGCCTCATGTTGCGCTGTTGTTGTTGTTGTTGCTGCTGTTGTTGTTGCTGCTGTTGTTGTTAGCCATGCAGACGACGTGCCTTGTGGGCCCCGTAATTGATGACCTTCGCGATACGTCGTTCGGGATCCTTTCTTGTTTTTTTTTTTTCATTCTTATTGTGTGTGCCCAGCTCCTGGCCAGTTTTTATGGCTGGGCACTAAAAATTTCTCTTTTTAAAATTGAATTTAATGAAAAGGCGTGTACAACGCCCAAAGGCCCATGGCGCCATATTCAAATGGCACTTAAATGCGATCTATGCGTTAAGTGTTCCAATTTATGATATCTGTTTGAATTGCCTTATGGAAATAGTTGTAAAGGGATAGGAAATGGCCAAAAAGATATATATAGTATACAAATTTCAGTGCAACATGGCACAATGTGTGAGAGTGGAGAATTATTGCTTAGGCTATAGGAAATTCAATATTCAGAGTGACTAAAATTGATATACTACATTCTTTCAATAGAATATATAAAAATTTTTATATACATAACTTTTCATGAGATATATATCTATCTAGAATCAGAGATGGTCTCAAAGTGAAGTGCAATTTAGGAAAAACATTTTCTGCATCTAGAACTTCTTTAAATCTGTAGTTAAATCTGTAGTTAAATCTGTAATTATTGTAGTTATTGAAATTGAAAATTTGTACATAACTTATATACATTTTATTAACAATTAAGTATGCACAGGATTGTTATCTACATATAATGAGAGTAAATACAGTGTAGTAATAATTACATTGAAGCCCGACTCAAGTCATGTTTATTGCAAACTGAAGCTCAATCTGGAGCTCTTTTGAAATCTTTCTATATAAAACTTACTTTCATATAAAACTCTTCAACTGCCCAGCTTCATTGCCGCTAACTTTGGCGAAATTGTAGCGCAATCGTTTGCCGGGACCAAATCATTGGACATAAATTGTTTTCTATATGCGAAAATAAATCGCTCAATGCAAAGTCCAAGTGCTTATCCGAGCCGCTTTTTATTGCCTGGCAGTCCCTCGGCCTGGCCTTTTTTATGGCGTTAAAAAGATTTCGCTCTGCATCGTTATAATAATTATTGCAGGTATTAAGTCAAGTAGCCACAAAAAGTGGCCCAAAGCCTGCGTCCCGCCTCCGTTGCTATGCTTGATTTTATTTTTATGTATTATATATATATATATATATATATATATATATATATATATAACTTTTTTTTGTTGCTTTCTTTGTGGTTGCTCTTTTGCTTTGGCTTCCTGCGACCCGCTCTCGCCTGTTGCCTTGTTGCGTTGTTTTGCATAACAATAATTTGTGTCACGTTGCCGCCGTTGCTGTTGTTGTTTTTTTTCTCTCTATATATATAGGGAGAAACCGCAACGATTTTCGCGCAACGCGGTTTTTCGCAACGGTGGCGCTCGGTAAACTAAATTGTGTTTAATTAATTTTTTGTTGCATAATTCTGGGGGATTAGCTTTCGTATGCGGCGCGTCCCATGCGGTGCGGCTGCTGCAATACTAACACCAATAAATGCCAAGCGGTTTTCGCTCCTCTCTGTGTGCACTTTTTGCTTTTGTTTTGGCTTTCACTCACTTTGTGCCGCTGCAGCAAATGCCACACACGTGCAACATTAACTGTTGTGCGAGGGCTGAATATATTATTATAGAAAGTGCGGAAATTATGTAATGTTCTATATATGACTGATTATTGCAATAGTCAGATATGTTAGGCATACGATGTGCATCATATATAGATCTATAAATATATAGATAGATACATAGATACATATATACATAGATACATAGATACATAGATACATAGATACATAGATACATAGATACATAGATACATAGATACATAGATACATAGATACATAGATACATAGATACATAGATACATAGATACATAGATACATAGATACATAGATACATAGATACATAGATACATAGATACATAGATACATAGATACATAGATACATAGATACATAGATACATAGATACATAGATACATAGATACATAGATACATAGATACATAGATACATAGATACATAGATACATAGATACATAGATACATAGATACATAGATACATAGATACATACAGTTAACTCAATTAGATTTATATTACGTATACGTAATATTTTGTGGACATGTAAATTAGTTCTCTTAATTTTACATACCATTTACTTATTTTACAGCCCACGTTTGCCTGTATAAAGTATTTGTATATTTTAAGCTCCAGAAACTTATTTCAATAATTAACAAACCAAGAAATGTTGCCGTTGCGCAACTCTTGGTTGACCTAAGCCCACAACGATTTTCCAGCCGCAGCTTTTCTTTAATAAAATGCTCGCTTGACTTGCCGCTTGCCGGCTGCATTCATTCTGTGGCCATGTGACATGCATACACACACAAGCATACACATGCATGCATGCAGCAGCTCTGTCGTCGACATCGGCATTGGCTGCAGACTGCCATTTGTTTACTTGTGTAAAGTTTAATTAAATTCCAAAAAGACGACAGCGACGACAACTCTTGGCAGCAGGAGCAGCAGCAGCAGCAGCAGCAGCAGCAGACGGCGCAGATGCTATTCCCATTTTTCAGTGCCTGCAATCAGCCTACTCTAGCTGCCAGCTCATATGAGCTGCATACTTTTAGGCGCTGCTTGACTACCAATTGCCATAATTATGGCTGTGAATAAATTTACCTCACAGAGAGCACACACACACATACGCATATACCCACACACACGCCCCCAACAATGCTGAAAGTATTAGAGCAATTGTCGATGGTCATGAATGCAAATCGACATGGCAGCCACCGCCGCCTCACAGCCGCTGCCAGCGCGAGTGTCAAATTTTGAAGTCTCGTTTCCGGCAGCGCCTGCTGTTGACCAGACTTCAGCTCCAGCTGACGCACTGCGGCAATGTGGCAACGAGCCACGTCAACATCGCCGGCGTCGTCGACGTCGTTGCAACAAGCCAAAACAAACGTGTGTTTGGCTGCCACTCTCTCCCTCTCTCCCTCTCTCTCTCTCTCTTTCTCACTCTCTCTCAGTCCGCTGCACTGTCAAAACAGTTAGTCCCAGCTGCAGTTCTCTGTAATGGCTGATTATGGGCCAAGCTGCCAGTGCGTGCTGTTTGTTGTATGTGTTTGCTAGCTGTGTGCGCGTGTGTGTGTGTGCGTGATTGTGTGCGTGCGTGTGCATACTGAGTGCACTTGCTGCAGTCGGAAAAGGCATTCATATAGTGTGCCATGCTGAAGCGTAGTGCCAAGAATTTTCATAGACGCCCGAGCTGATGCACCAGAGAAGTTTCAGCACTTGATATAGTGAATAGCTAGACTGCAAGGCCGTCAATTTACCAAGCACTCTACTCCCCTTCCTCTAAGTAAACGGAGCTCTGACTAATGTAATCTAGTTGAAAAAGATCCCATTCGAGTGCCATTAAGAAACATCCGAGGGGTTCGGATAATTCCTGATGAGGCAACAGAGTTTCATTGTTGTTGCTAAAGCTCCTGACTTTCTATTTAAGCGTAAGGATCGAATCATGCTACTCCCTCTCTCTTTCTCTTTTGCGCTCTCTTTCTATTTATGAACTTTGTCATCTGCTATGCTCTACGGAATATTTAAGTGTGTCCATTTGGAACATATTCCAGGCATTCCTCCCTCAGCCATAACTCGGTAAATTTGATTTTCATTTTCATTTTATTCTATTCCATTTGAAATGCTTGTGTGCTCTTCCATTACAGACTAATTCATTTCAAGTTTTTTCATGCGAGTTAAGCTTAAGCAAAGCAACTAACACAAAACCCTCAAAAAAATGCTCAACTTTAGCTAAAACAAATGACAAAGGCAAAAGTTTGCTTCCTGGCTAGACATAATTTTGAGTTCTCTGCACTTTTCTAAAGTCTTTGCCCATGTAGTGGATGGCATAAAATAAAATGGGCAAAAAAAAAAAAAAAAAAAAACAGAAAACGAAATGGAAGGAAAATGCGAGCGAACATGTGAAATTTACAAACGTTGGCAACCCTAAAAAACCGCCCAGCAAATGTAATTTGCTCGAGTACAGAGAGAAAAACTTGTTAACTATGTTTGGTTGCCTGCAATTGTTGTTGCTGCTTTTGTCCACCATTGCAGCATTCGCCTGGAGGTCATTTTTGTGCATAGTTCATTACGATTGAACTGCCACAAAGGTCCTTTTTGCGCGCACACACACACAGCAATACTAACACACACACACACACATGAGATTGTGACTGTAAAAAGGGAAGTGTCGCTGCGGGCTAAACTTTCCATTTTAGCACAATTTGAGCTTGACTCTCGTGCAAGCTCTTACTTTGAGGCATGACAACTTGGCTTGGGAGTAGAGCAGGAGAAAGCAGGCGAGCGTGGATCGGTTATAGTCAAGAGTATTAACTTCTTGGATGAACTCGTTATGCCGCTCTACAATATATAAATCTCTCTCTCCTTTAAGCCATATCCCTCCACACTTTTTGCCTTCTTATCAAGTGTATTGCAAATGTCTTGGATTTCTCTCCTCTTTTTCTTTTGGCCTGGCCACACTTTGTTGCAAGTTCTGCGCCCAGTAAATGTCATAAAGTTGCAGCAGCATCTTTCCTCCGCTGCTGTCAACCTGATCAGTTTTATGCCAAGTAGCGCTCCTGTTGCTGCTGTTGCTGCTGTTGCTGCTGTTGCTTCTATTGGCCCCATTGTCTGCGGGCTTTTCTTTGGCCATAAACTTTAAACTTGGAGCATTCGTTGCTTCCGCACAACCACATAATGCTCTAGCCTATCTTTCTCTTTCTGTCTCTGTCTCTGTCTCTGTCTCTCTATCTTTCTCCTCCTGGCTGACTATCTGCCTGTCTGGCTGTACGACCATTTTGGCCGTTAAATGTTGACATTTGTGCATTTCATTGTGTATGACCTTTCGGCGCGCCACAACAGCAGCAGCTGCGGCAACTGGAACTTCAATTGGAGCTGGCGGTGTGAGTGGGGGGCACGGAACTGAAACGGGATCCGGGGCAGCATGACGCTCTCCACTATTGTCGTCGCTTGTCTACTCATAAACTAAATGTGAATTCCCGCCCTCTGCATTGCATGCATCTGCAGCACACTTTTATTGCAGTGTTTCGCCGTCTGCATTCACTCTCCCACATGCTTCAGTCTCCAGTCTCCAGGCCCCAACTCCCAACCTCTAAACGACCCTTGATCTCGGCCCAGTCCTTATGACCCCAACAGCACAGCAGTTCTCGACGTGTGGTTGTCCTTATTGTTGTTCGTGTTCCACTTCTTGTTGTTGTTGTTTTCAACAGGCTGCTGGTGCTGCTGCTGCTTTTGCTGATTCGGGTGCTGGACAGGGACTTCATTGTCTGGCTGCTTGGCTTTTATTATTTGAATTTAGAAATCTATGGCATATGACCAGAAAGTTGTGCGGCATTGTGTGGGATTAGAATTGGAAGGGGGTGAATATGTTTAATAGAGCTTAAAGTAATATCAATAAGGCAACTGGATCAACATAATAGAAATCTAAGCCATGGGAAGCGCATAGAGAGGCGATATTGAGCACAGGGAAAAACAAATCAGAGATACTTGATGCGAAATAAGGTAATAAAGAGAGACGAAAGGAGGCAGAAGATATTAGAATGAAGTGATTAAAAGCAGAGACAAGAAGAGAATAGTCTAGAAGAGAAGAGATTACTAGAATAGGGGAATCTTGAAGATAAGCGAAGATAAGAAGCTAAAAGAGAAGAAGAAAAGAGACTTAAAGAGAGGAGTATGGGTTAACGGGATGATCAATAAATTTAAATCAGGGAGATAGACATAGAGAGAGACGGGGAGAGAGAGAGATGGATAGAGAAAGCTCTCAACTTCAGTTGCGTCAACTTTAAACGTTTTCCTTGTATGGCAAACCTCAACAGTCAGCGCCAAGCACAGCAGAGTTTTAAGTTCTTCACTTCATTCGCCTCTCGCTCCTCGCCCGAGTTAGCTCAATTGTCATCCTGCATGGGTAATATACCCGTATACAATGCAATTGTCAACCCTTTAACCTCATCCTTGGCGCACAGCATATGCAGAAAAATCTGCTGTGTCGACAGCGTCGACAACTTGTTACATATTTCTTAGCAAGTTCTTAACTTCCCTAGCGAACTACTCCTCGCGCCCGTGCCTGCCCCTGTCCCCTCTCCATTACATTCTTCCATAACATTTGCATTGTCCTTGTGCTCACTGTCCATTCGAGGCTTAGCATACGCTGCGTATAAATTGCATAATTTATGTGAATTATGCGGCAAAACATTGCCATCATACTCTGTCTCTCTCGCTCGCTTCTGTTTCTCTCTGACTCACGCTGGCCTCCTCTTCGCTTAGCTATTATTCAAAGCACTCGGTGTCATTGTTGAGGTCTCTGTGTGTATGCCTTTGGGGTGCAATGAACTGGCAAAGTGGCCTTGTCCAGGACATTGGCACGTCGCCTGCGAGTCGCACTTAATTGTCACAATTGTCAAAACATTTCCTGCCCGCTGCTGGCTAAAATCCAATTAGTTGCAACTGGTTTTAGTCATGGCTCAATCACTCACTCAGTCACTTAGTAATTTCGCAACGTTGGGGAAAAAATATAACAAAAAAGAAAATAAAAAAATAAAACGAAATCAGCTAGAGTGAAAACTAGCACACTTTACCTTTTCCTTTTGCCCTTACTTCTCTTACTTCTCTCTCTCCCTCTCTTTCGTCACACTCCACTTTTTTTTGGTACCAAGTTTTATGACATTTTGTCGTTAAACGTTTCGTGTTGTTTCAATCAATGATGCCAATCAAAATGGGAAAGATTTTTCGCCACACTTTGACAGAGCTTGAAATGTAGAAGGTAAATGGATGAGGTAGAGCATGAGGGATTAAAGAGTGATGGAGGCGGAGAGAGTTGTAAGAATAACTGTCAATTCAGCCTTTTGGCTTTGTTCAGTTGAGCTTTGGATGGAAATTGAAGTTTGCTTTAAGCATGTGAATATGTAGAAAGGAATGTATGGCTCTTACGTGCATACTGAAATTTCTCTTCCATAAATTCTCTTATGAAAAAGAAAAACCAAACACACATCATTATAAGAACAAAAGAAGTTGTGTGAGATGGAGAAAGAAGGAGAGAAAAAGATATAATGCGAAAAGGCATTTATATAGTGTGTAAATGTGAATTTAGGAAATGTGAAATATGAGAGAGGGAGAGAGAGAGAGAGAGAGAGAGAGAGAAAGGAATATAGAGATAGAGAGCAATTGAGAAAGAAATATAATGATAAGAACAGAAAGAGAAATATAGAAATATACGTACCTCTACATATGTATATGGTATATCTCTATATTTCTCTGCTATAAAAAGAGATACATAGATAGAAATACAATAACAGAGATAGGAAGAGCCAAACTGGGAATGGAAGATAGAGATAAGAAGATCTCTATTGCTATATCTAGAAAAATGTAGTCAAAGTCAAAATACGAAAACTACGTAGTGACAGGAAACCTATTCTATAGACGGTGTTAATAGGAAATGCCAGGAATCGTAATTGACTAATCTTCATTCTTCAACTATACGACATATATAAATGAAGAATTGGTTTTAATAACAATTATGTTTTATTAGAATATTATCAACTTGAATTCATGAGAATCGCATAATCTTTAATCTTCATGTGTCTCTATTAAGAGCACACTTCATGTGCACACCCATTCATGACTGGGAACAGCAAGCTAACTACTTCATTTAAAGAAGTTATTATACTCTGTTAGATTACAAATATATTTTTGAGTGCTTATGACTTATAGAAGCTATTTGAGCTCCTTAGACAGCCATTAAGGAAGCGCGTGAGTATGGGACAATAAATAATTGAAATATTCACTGTGGGCCCTGAGCAAAAGGTTACGAGACGAGAGCAAGGAGCACGGAGCAGGCAATCAGAAAACAGGCAACATTAGGGGTGGCTGGAGGGATGGGCGGATGGAGACAGCAGTAGAGGAAAGCTACTAAAGAATTGGCTCTACGATGAGTATTTAGCTTTTGGGCAAGCGAGCGCACCAAAGTGAAATGAAAATCATTTTCATTATGCTGAGACGCTGAGCAGGAGTAGACATGGGTGCGTGACGCTTGGAGCTGCCCGGGGCGGGGCGCGGCAAAATAATGAACACACTTTTCGCATTTAAGCGTGCTGCAGCACGCTAATGGGACAACAGCAGCACCAGCACCAGCAGCAACAGCAGCAGGAGAAGCTTCAGCAACAGCAACAGCGCGCAACAAACAACTACAACCAGCAGCAAGTACAAGGCAGCAACAGTTGCTGGGAGTGGCGCCTGCCTCTCGACTCATTTTTAATTCCTTGGCACATTTGTGTAACGTGACATGAAATCCATTTGATGTCCTCGCTTTACGCTTTCCTCGCCTCCTGCGCCGCTGCTTGGCTCAGCTGCAAACATTTTACTTCGCTCGTTCTGCAGTTGTTAACAAACAAACACGCTTTTCTACTTTTTATTGCTAATTTTTATTTTGTTTTGTGCATATATATTTCTTCTTCTTTTTCTTGTTGTATTTTTTCATTTGCTTCATTTTCGTATCTGTGTGCCGCAATAGAGCAGAGAGCACAGCATTTTAACACGATAACTCCCCTGGCAGTTGAGCTCATAAATTTATAAATGAGCCAGCGACTGTAAAATGCCAACGAGCCGTATAACTCGCATAGCCGAAGCAGCGGGAGGAGGCGTGAGCGAGGCGGGCCGTATATTGGGTGGCAAACTTGGCTTGACAAACACTCATCTTTTTTGCGAGCGCCTCGAACGTGGGCAATCATAACTAAGAGTCAAGCTTTGCAACAGGCTCGATAGCCGTCTGAGAGCTGCTCCTGCTCATTGATGAGTTGCGTGTGTTCGATAAGTGTTTGTAGTGTGGGCGGACAAAAGCGAGAGAGAGGGAGAGAGGGAGACACAGGATTCCAAGCAGCACTTGAAAAATAGATTTGCTCTTTTATATAAAATATTTATATATTTTATTTTAATATAACATTAAAGACAAACTTTTTATTTAACATTTTTTTTAAATATATTATTATACCATTGCCCTATACAAATTATTCCAATATTTATTGGTTTGTTTATGAGTCAAGCTTGGCTTCTGTGGATAATCCGGTATGAATAATATTTATCTATCAATTCTATTCCTAATCTAGCTGAATAATTTACTAAAATTATTTCAATGATCATAATTACTAGATATTACTTTTATTAGTTAATAATTTACTCCACTCAACTCAATAAATGCTAACATATTCAATAGGGTATCCCATCGTCGCTTTGAGCTTCGAACAACAGCTGCCATAATATTCACTTTGCTCGCATTATTTCTTTTTTCATTTATGCAACTTTTGTCACTCATAATTATTTGGCTGTTTGGCTGTTTGGCTGAGAGCAAGCACTACGGAAACGGAAACATCTGAAATATTTGTCGAAAATGTAGCCGAGAGAATTGAATGCTGACTGAGTATTCAGAATATGTCAATTGGCTGTAAAATGAACAACGTCAGCGACTCGGCCCGCCGAGTGCCACTCACTGTGCATTTTAATATTTCATTTGGAGCTCATGAATTTGTATTACCCATGCCACTGCCACTGCCAATGCCACGCCCCCATTGAAACAAGGCAGAAATCATTTTAAATATGTATTCACGCTTTTATAAGTGCTTTCTCCAGCTGCCCATGGGGAATGGAATCACTTAAGAAATGCTTTCTTTTCTCCTATTGTTTGTTTGTTTATGTTTCCCTTTGAATCGCAATGAAATTAACATTTGTTTTCTGCGTTCGATATGTTTTGCTTTGCTGGCTCCCAAAAAACAGAAACGCAATTAGAAAATTCGAAAGTCAAATTTCAAATTTCTAAGCGCAGGGCAATATGAAAAAACAACAAAATTAATGCTCAACCAAGTGAGGAAATTGTGTTTACTTTTGCCAAATTTATTTAGCTAGCCAAAGTTTCTAATGCCACAGAGATTGCCCTTGTTGCAAAGCAAGAATTTGTTTGCTATAAATATCTATAAATACATTTTTCCCCAAAATATACAAAAGTTCATTAAGTGTAATTAAGTGTATGCGAAATATGTAACGATTTGTGTTGCAAATAAATAAATTTATGCCAGTGTCTAGACAGAATTTAAGCTAATGCTTAAATTTGAATCCAGACGAAATATTCCGCAGCCATACTGACAGCGAGGGAGAGAGACAGAGAGAGGGAGAGATTGGGGGTCAGCGAGCAAATTTGAATTGCTCGACTTCAAACATGACTGGCATAATTGTATTTTTGACATTTTATAAACACGCTCACATATTTTAAATAAACTTCAATCAATGCGGACAGACAAAGGCCGCAGGCTCTGGCGGCACACCTACCCAAACAAAGGGAACAACCGAGAGCATGCCTTAAAAGTCAATTTGCCTTTGGCAGTGCTAGCAAACGCGTAACCTGACCCCTCCCCCCGTCAGACACAATGCACATATAAAAAAGGTGCAAAAAGAAGAGATTCACGCATTTCCATACAACTTATGACAACAAAAGGAATACAGCAACAGCAACAACAACAGCAACAACAACAGCAACAATAACAGTTACAGTTGCGCTTAAAAGGGGCGAAAAATTTCACGCAGCTTAAAAACCGCACTCACGCACAAAATATTTTTATTTACCTTCGTCCTGTGGCAGGGGAGACCATGCCCATGCCCCTGCCCCTGCGCCTGCCCCTGCGCCTGCCCCTGCCCCTGCCCCTGCCACCTGCCTCTCGCTGCTCGGTAAACAATAAACCTCGCTCAGCTCGCTCGCTTGCTCTTTCTCTCGCCCCCTTTCTCCTTCTCTCTTGTATAGAGCAGCGCGAGCTCCGGCACTAAAAGCGCCTTATTTACGACGTTTACATGCAATATTTACATGAAATCTCTTACAATAACAGTTATGCTTTTTGATGCGACCCCAGATTGGCACAAAGACTCCTTTTCTGCCCAGCTATATACATATATATATCGGCCCCTTTCAATTGTTGCCTTGGATTTCGCTTGCCCATTCCCAGCATTTTTTTTTATTAATTTGTCAAACAAAACAAACACAAAGCAAATCAGGGCTGCATAAGAGACCTTGATATTCAATACGGCGGAAGCAATAAATACTTTTCGGAAATTAAATATAGATGTATATTTCTATTTCTATTTGTTTATGTATTTATAGATATATATTTATATTTCTATTATTCATTTTAAATTAAAAAGAAAATCCTTTTTATTTAAATTGAAAAATTCGTGTACAATGAATTTAGATTTTGTATCATATTATATATTAATTATAATAATATATATTAATAATAATTTTATATATGATTTTACATAATTTTATATGATTATATATATATGTGATATTATGTGATTTTTATAGATTTTTTCACGACTTTACTTTGCCCATCTGAGTGGATTTTTATCTAGTAAGGCAGTAAATGGCTTTTATCGCAAGTATTTTCTTATATTTACTAATATCAAGTATACGCCTGGGGTAAGCAGTTGAATTTTGGAGCAGTCTTATTTAATTGATTCAAACAAGGCTCTCAATCGATTCATATTTATCTTTCTGATTGCAGCTTCAATTTATCTGTTTTATTCAGACACTCAGCTCTTCTTCTTTTATCGCCACTACATACTCAGCTCTTGGTTCAATAGCTCTTTTGCCAGCCCTGTTTGAAAATATGGCCCTGAGCCGGCTCTGACGCCTGACGCAGTCGGCGAGTGCACGTTTAATATTTTAGCATTAAAACTGATTTTCCACACGTACCGCATAGGCGACTACGACGGCGACGCCTCAAAGCAGGCCGACGCCGTCGAGCCGCATTCATATGCAAATACATGAAAGGCAGGCGACACAGAAAAAGCAACAGAAAAAAAAGACGACGAGAAATATCGTATCCGCAAAAAGCGCGATGCGCAAATAGCGCGCTTCCTGAAATAATAATTCAAATGCTGTGATAAAAATCGACTATAAAGCCGCATGCTGTGCACAGCCACGCCCCCAACACGCCGACATACAGCATGCCCAACACCGCGGCCCCTGCCAGCCCAATACAGTGCAGTTTGCCAGCTACGCCTCCTGCCGCATGCGCCCCTGCAGCTCTCGCTGGCTCCCTACTTGGCAGCAGCAGCCCCTGTGCGTACGTGCGCATATTTCATTCCCTAACGACCCCTTTTAACTGAGAAAATGTGTTTTCGTTACTTTTAGCATCTTTATCAAATAATAATATTACGCCGCACGAACCCAAACGTCGTCGATGTGCCTCCCCCCCACCAAAGGTTACCCTACCACCGCCACCCTAGCAGCGAACCATACCCCCAGCTCCGCCCAATAAAAATTTGTTTTTTCTCCACTTTGCACTCAAAGAAGTGCAAAATGTGAAAGACAAAAGGAAAGTTTTAAGAAAATGAAAATATGTAGGGCAATATGCAGAATGGCATACTCTATAAACTGAATTCATAGGGTATTCAAAAAAGCTAAAAAGAGTAAATCATATATATATATATATATTTTTAAATCATATTTAATGTTGTACATAATTATTGTAATTTGATGTCACACGAGTTAACATAGCAAACGTGCCCCAACTTATTAAAGAGTATTTCACAACGAAAAAAAAAATTGGGCGGCGCAGGCATGCAAAAATATTGAACAAAGTTTCAGTGCGAAAAGGGGGAGCGGGTGCTTGAGGCAGGTGGAGTGATGGGCGGGTACGTGGCAACAGCTTCGACACTTTTCCAAGCATTTCCCGGGCAACTGACTCGCCTCGTCTATGCATGTGTGTGTGTGGAGGGGGGGAGGGGCGTTTTGCTTTATTCCTTTTGTGTTCAATTGAAAAATTTGCATGCCAAGAATTATGCAAAGCATTCGCAAGAGGGTCGGCGGTGGGTGCTCGCTCGCTCAGTGGGGCCCACGCAGTGGTGGCGCGCGGTGGGTCAAAGAAAAACAAAGCTGGCAAATAAGTTTTGTTGCGGGCAGCAAAAGGTTTGCGCGTTTCTCTGCTTGAAATTGGACAACAAAATAAACCAAAAGCCATTGAACAAGCATCGAAGATCATTTGCAACGTTTGCTTTGCTTTTCCCACACTTTTTATGTTTCGCTTTCGGATTCGTCTTTCGGGTTTTCGCCTCCCTTTTTCTTTTTCTTTATTCTTTTGGCTGTCCTCCATTATTCTTGGCGGTAATTGAACAACGTGGCCAACTCCTTGGCCGCGTAATAAATGTGGAGAGCTGTTTGCCAAGAATAGCTTAAAGCAAACGACAGAGAGAGTGAGTGGGAGAGAGAGGGAGAGAGAGCAGAGAGCAGTGGAAAGAGACCGCGCGCGTGCTATAGATACAGCTTCATTTGACAACAGAGATATTGAGCATACGCCTCGTTGTACCCTTTCAATGTGGCTCTTGCGTGGGCGTTTGCTGAATTTGTTTGCTCATTTCTATATTTGTATATTATTATCGGCATATTTTCAGTGATGGCAAAAGCTTATGGCAATTGCTCTATGTGGGCCGCTTGCCCTTTTGATTAGTTTGCCAGGCGAAATGTTGCCTGGGTCTTCCGTCAGCCAAGACCTGTAACTCGATGAACTAACCTGCGTCATTGCAATGCCCATTTCAATATTTCATGGGTGCCCTAATTCGTTTTAAAATGCTGCACAGAATCCATTTCCAATACACATAGTTGTGCATAATTGAGGCGCGCTCGCATTACACAAATGGCAAAGCCAAAGGAAATATATATGTATATATAAATTTAAATAAACTGCCGCCATATTAGGGGCCGCGCTGTAGCCTTTGAAGCACGTTTCTAAAGGCTTTCACATTTGAAATGCAGCAAAGCTTTTAATAAAATTGCCAAACAAATGTGTTGGTTTTTCGACATATTTATGGACTTTTATATATGTATGTATATTTATATTGACTGTTGATACTCATTCGTGGGGGGAAACGACTATATTGGTTTTGTGAAATGTTTCGCATTGAGCAATGTTAGAGCTCATCTTTAGCGGACGGAGCAAACTATATCTTGCGAGGCTCCCAAATTGCAGCATCAAATTGCTGCAGACTCCTGCCAGAGTATTATGCAGTCGTGACAGCTGAGCTGCAGTCTCTTCTTACTTGTTTTTCCGTTATGTGCATTGTAAATAAAAATCAGTCTAAGAGCTCAACATGTACACATTAAACCGCAACTGACCTGCCTTTTCAATTATTTAATATATAGCAGAGCTGGTAAGACTGCAGCTTTAAATACTATTTACTTTGGCTCCTATTATAATGCCGGCCCTAACATTGTTGCTCTCTTGCTCTCGGTTAATTGGACTTTATTGATTTGCGCGCGGCACTCGACGATGATTTCCAATGAAATTGCTCTGGGGTCCATTACGTGAAATCAAAATTGGCATCGCCTACTTTTTCGCTCGGTTCGGCTTGGCGCTGACACGCCTACAAATACAATGGCATTGCTGTTGTTAACTGCCGTCTGTCTGTATGTCTGTTTGTCTGTTTGTCTGTTTTTCTGTTTGTCTGTCTGTTTGGCATATTAAACACGTACTTAGAACATTTGTATAAGTGTCGCTTAGACACTCGACCCATTCACGCAAATTTCGCATAGATTCCTTGATGTGGTTAATTAGAGTTTGAAAACAAGAAACGTTGAACAAATTGTACATTTGTTTCGACTGCTGTTGCTGCATATTTTATAGCAACAACACGAGCGCAATTGAAGCAACCAAAAAGTTGCCGGCACAACGAATTTCCAAATACACTAAGCAAACAGTTCTCGTCTACCGAGGGCAGATCATGAGGGAAATACAATAAAGTGCTTGTAGATGATTTAATAATTATTTTTTATAGTTTCAGCTCCTTTATATCCATCACATATATATAGACTGCTCCTGCCTTCAGCCACGAACTGCTTGGCAAATTGATCATGCTCGGTGAGTAAAAAGATATTAAAGCTTTTGCAGTTGGCATCTAAAAAGTTTTCATTGTTTTTCGTAACTGTCTTCGAGGCGACAACGTGTAGAGTGGACCCCGCTCGGCAGTCAGCGCCCTCGCTCTCCTGCTGTTGCGCACCATTTAGCAAAGTGAGTCACGTTCAAGTGTGCAAATCGTTGGCCCTGGGGCTACAATCGTACAACTAGCATAGAGGCTCTCTCTCCCCACTCTCCCTCTCTCTCTCTCTCTCTCTCTCTCTAAATATCTACGTATATACACTATGCTACACATTTTCGGTTATTGCAGGCGCTGTAATTTTTACAGCTTGTCACTTGTTGTGCAGGACGAACCACTCAAAGGACGCGCTGTGAGTTGGCTGACTGACAGAAACAGTAGCAGGAATAGCAGCAATAGCAGCAGAAGCAGGAAGGCGAACTGGCACTGTAGCAGCACTCGCTGCTTGCCATTCAGTCAATTTTGGTTACTAGGCCCCCGAGACTTCTTTAATTGTGACTTGTTGTTGTTGCGGGTTTATGGCCAACAATAAAATGTAAAAAGAGCAAAACCTTTGACGGGGCCAATAAAAATTGTTGCAACATTAACCAAGCGCCGCTTGAGGAGCTAAGGGAATTCTTGGTTTTTTGCTTTTTAAAGCTGATGCAGTCACGCATTTTAAACAGAGAACCGCAACACGGAAGTCAACATGCTGCTGATGTGTGTGTGTGCGGAGAATCAATTTGTAATAGTTGGCATATCTCCAGATAGCAATGGCAATGGCTATAGCAACCGCAGCCCCCGAGGCCGTACAGCATCCGAGTCGAAGCGAACCCATGTCATTTGCTTTTCATTTTTATGTCATATTATAGATTTGACGTTGGCCTTGCTCTCGCCACGCCTCCTGCCTCAATCCTATATTATAGCACCGAGCGACCAAACCACCCACACACACACACATCCTGTCGAGCGTCAGTTGCTTGCGGATTGGGAGCAAGTTCATTTTTCATTCCTAACATGGTTTAGTTTGCCGGAAATGTTGTCGAAATGAGCTGATTCCCAAAATATACTTACTTATGAAGCGGGAACAAGCTGCTGGCATCGAAGTTTGGGTTATTTGGGTTTTGATTAAATGCTGTTGATAGCCAGCCGAGGAGGAAGTCAAACAGGCAGAGGGGGCGTGGCGTGGCTGTGGGTGTGAGTGTGGGTATGGGTGAGGTATCTGTTGGTTAGCCCATGTTGCTTCTCTCAATTGATTTTGTTTATTGAAATGCCATTTGCTGACACACACACACACACATACACACACACTCACGCAAACGAACTGTAAATTTACTTTGCTATATAGTGATTCAAAGGCACACATACTCTCTCTCTCCCTCTCTTTCATACACACACACTTGTAATGAGGTTTCATATTTGGATCGATTAATCCCTGACCGTTAAGTGCATATTCATGTGCAGTTGGTATCATATTTAGTAGTTAAATTATAATTGAAAGACAGTTATGGCCCAATAAGCTGAGCACATTGATAGTTTATACATTTTATTGCATATCAATAAAGTGCCGAGCAGGACAGAGAGTGGGACAAAGAGAAAGAGAGAGAGAGATAGAGCTAAAGGTATTGCTATAACTTACATTTGAAAAGCATTTATATTTACTTGTTTCATAATTAAGATTGGCTTAGCTTGAAGATTGATGCGAAATGGAAATTAATACGAAGTGCTGTCTGTATTTTATTTTTTGCGCTCAATACAAATTGGATTGAATTGTGGAAATGTATATAAAAGTTAAGTAAGAGTAGGCGTGTAGGACATATTAAGTATAAATAATGATAATAATAAAATAACGCATAAATATTTTTGATTGCGTTGATTAGCTGACTTCATCTAGTTATGTATCCTTCTGTCCTTCTGTCTCTTTGTATATATGGAATGCTCTCTTGAATCACAAACGCAGAAACTTCATACCCGAGACAGTTTGATTGTCTCCCTTCGATAAATTGATTCGGCCTTTGGGATGAATACTACAACGTCTTTGAATATTTTTTATCTTTGGGTGCGTATATAACAATATGAACTGATCATCACTGCAATAAAGTTAAAAACCCTCTTAGTAAGTCAACTTCCATTTTAAAGCTTAAGTTTTCCAATTTGAATCTCCAACCTCAAGTTAATTTAGAATAATGAATAATTTCTCTATACATTTGCATTTCAAGTTCATTTGAGAGTACAAATGACTCCTGCTCGACATCTAAGCAGCATATCAACATTTTCATATGCGGCTCATCCTTATTATCCGCTCTCATTTTCTGTAATTCATGAAAGATGAATAAACACATGTTCATCGCGCCTTAAAGGTTTCGCCTTGTGCATATCGCGAGCTGAATTGCACTTTCTACAATTTCAACATGCATTTTGTTGTTGTTGTTGTTGTTGTTGATTGTTTGTTGTGCTTTTTGGATATTAGCGAAATTTGTCAAGCGCGCAACCTGGTCCCAATGTGATTCTATACAAGTTATTCCAGTCTGGTATATCCCGGCCGAGTGCTTTGGCTGTGGTCGACCCACACTCTGTCAGTCTGTCCCGTCTGTCCTGTCGTCTGCGCTGTCTGTCCTATCTGTTGGCTGTCTGGCCGCTCTGTAACTTAGCACAGCTTTTGCCTATTTCATGAGGCATCTCCAACCAGTTCTCTCTCTCTCTCTCTCTCTCTATCTCTCTCTCTCTCTCTCTCTCTCTCTCATTCACTCTTTCTCATTCTCTCACTCGCCAGGCAGCCTCAGTCTTGCCCTTTGTCTACCCTAGACACAGTTGGCATTTTAGTGTCGCTTGGTAAACCCCCAAAAGGAAACTAAATTCGAGGATTGTTGCGCTCTTTGGCGTTTGTCGGTGTCGCTCAGCATTTTTGAGGTGGGGCTGGCAAAAAGTGCAGAGCGGCTGACTAGAATGAGAGAATTGTCGTCGCTTGTGTGTCACACACACACACACACACATACACACACACAGTCACATACACACAGAGCAGATCAGAGACAGATACAGACAACCCCAACTCCAACTCCAACTCCAACTCCAACTCCAACTCCAACTCCAACTCCAACTCCGATTCAGACTCAGACCAGACATAAGCAGCATGGCGTCTCCAGAGCTGCCATTACTTAAACACTGCGCTGAAAAATCAAAGCAGCAAAATATCAATATTTTATGATGTGCGCTTCCTGTCCTACGAATTCCTGGTGCTGCGGTGCCCCAGCTACACTACACTACACAGCACAGCATGCACTTGGAGCAGCAATGCTCAAATAGTTTTTGCGGACACCCTCTCAGCGTTTTAGTTCACTGATTTTAGGCGCTGACTTCCTACTCAGCGCACTCAATGCGCTGTCATCTTCTCTTCCTCCCTCTCTGGGTGTGTGTGTGTGTTGCATGCTGGGCGAACAGCAAGCAGGGCAAAGCAAGAAAAAAATTACATTTCCTTCAACTCGAAAAGTTTTGCGCCAACAACAACAGCAAGCAGCAACGACAACAACAACAACAACAGCAGCAACAGCACAGGAAAAGGATATGTTCGGTTCTGCGTTGTGGTTCTGTTGCTGTTGCTGCTGTTGGTTCTTGCCGCGTTGTGTTGTTGTTCTTGTTGCGGCTTGCTGCTGCTGCTGTTGTTGCTGGCTGCCGGTTGCTGTTGCTGTTGTTGCTATTGGTGGTCGGTCTGCTGCCTGCTTGTGCGCATTTCCAAATCATTTATCATAATTTTGTGGCATTGAGTGCCGCCCCGTTGGCACTGCCTGTGCAGCACTCTCTTCCGTTTGCCGAACGCACGTTGATAAAAACGTTGAACCGTAGCCTAATTTATGTCTGTATTGGTATTAGACTCTACTATCTGTGTATGTGTGCGTGTGCGTATGTGTTTGAGGGTACTGGTCGTATTATTAATTTCTAATTTGCATAGCCTACACAAGCTTTGAACTTTAAACTCTTGAGCCGAGTGGACTATGCAAAAGTTTTTCATTTGCCATTTGCCACATTCTTCCACTTCTTCTTCTTTTTTTGTATTTTATAATAGAAGTTTTGGAGCACAAAAGTTTTTGAGCTGTCAAAGTAATAAATCGAGTGGAAGAAAGCGAGCGAGAGAAAATCACTTTCATAGTTGATTGGTTAAAGCAAGACCCAAGATCGGGATCAGACCTCTTTGCATACAAGTTTGCAGTATTAAATGCTGATCATTTAGCATTACTAGCTGAGTCCTGACACATGGACAAAAGCTGCCAGCTGTACGTCAGTGAGCAGAAGTTAACTGCTACGGCATTACAAATTGTTGCTGTAAAAGTCGCTTTGTCCGATGATTTACCTAAGCTGAGCGCTCTGCAGGGCATAATTTATGTAACCGAATCAGAATTCTCAGAACTTTCGCCCCTTGCTCTGGTTCTGGCCAACTAACACAACTGCCATAAAAATAAGACACCTACCCGTAGCAGCAGCAGCGGGAGCAGGAGCAGCAGCAAAACTTTGACTCTAGTGAAGCAGCAGCATCTCATATGAAGCGAAGTGTATAAAATGTTATGACCGAATCGAAATTCTGCTGTTGCTTCATTGGAGCTAGCAATTTCGAACTGGGCGGAGCGTCGCGGGGTGTGGAACTAGCGGTGGCTTTTGTTGCCAATTTACGTAAATCGATTTTGTGACTAATTTACAAATTTTAATTGCGCATGCATTGGGCATGAATAAATAATGCGCATATAAAACCCTCCCGCCCTGCTTCCCCCGCAATGTGTACTGCAGTTAGACGAAATTTTGTTGGTTTGTATTTCATTTGGCAAACATTGCAAACGACGAAGTCAAACATAAACTATCAAGTTTTATGATGCCGAAAAGATGTACAGCAGAAACTACAAGGAAGTTGCTTTTAATGCGCTGCCCGGCCAGCAAATAGTTTTAAGAGCTGTTTTAACATCAGCAGGCGAACAGACCCAGAGAGTGGGAGAGAGAGAGACGGAGTAGGGCTGCAAAGTTTTTGGCAAAGAGCATAAATATCTACGCTAACCTCCCTCCCCCCGCCCCCTTACGAGCAAGTTCTGTCGCTCTCTCATGCAGTACAACTTTTTTTCAGCCTCTCTGCACATCATCAAGTTTCAATTTTCAGTTGTTGCTTGAAGAGATTTCATAGAAACTATGCAAAGCCCGAGCAAGGAATCCGAGCTGCCCTGCAACTGCCCAACAGTTGTCAACGGTTAAGCAACTTTGTGTGGGGAAGCCCGAAAAGGTTCGCGCGTAATTACACTGTCCAACAACAAATGAGAGAGCATTATACTCAGATGAACTGCGATCGAATTGTCAAAGCAATTTCAATAGCTATTCAGAGTCGAGCTTACTCTCTCTCTCCCTTTCAAAGAGTTTCCACTATTTCAAACTCTGAATTGCTTCTTCAAATTCGTCTTCTCAGAATCGACTTCTATTGATTTAAGGCTCGTCTCTATAATTTGCTTTCCTTCTTATCCTCTTTGAGTTATTAGTTCCAGGAATTTGCAATCCTCTTCATATCAACATATTGTATACGCCTCCTCGACCCTCAAGACCCCGTTCCAAGAACGTGCAGCATAGTGTTTGCCGGGGGCCAGCTTGCGCTTCGGAAGCTATTTTATTTTGCCTTTTCTTTATTTTTTTTTTATTATTATTTTACCAGCAATTTACCAATGTCTTTTGGATTAAATTAAAAAAGAAATCATAAGAAAAATGTTACAGAGAAAACTGTACAAATCAGTTACAAAAAGGCAGAAAACTTTTGACTCGGCTTTGCCACTGGTTTAGTTGCGGGGTTGGGGTTGGGGATTGGGGATTGGGGATTGGCGGAAGGGGGTTTGGAGTGCGGGTTTTCGGTTGGCCATACTTTTGGTAAAGTTTTAGTCGTTTAGCCCTTTCCTTCTTTGCACTGATATTTTAATGCTTTCCTTTTTTTTAGCAGCGGCCACGAAGACGCTGGCACAAGGATTTCATTTAATTTGCTGCCACCGCCCCTGCTCTTGCCACGCCCAGCCGGAGCAGCGCCCCCGAAGGGGCTTAGAGCAGCCGAGTCTAAAGTTCATTTCTACGCTCATTACACTTTTGCTTACGAAAATTGTTTTTCAAGCCGCACTGAAGAAGAAATAGATAAAGGCAAAGATGAAGCCGCCAGCCGTCCGCAGTGGGCGAGGGCAAGGGTTAAAGTGGAGCTAGCCGAAGCCACATGCCCTGTCCAGCGTTGGACAGCATCCAAGCCGGGCTATATGGTTGACTAATTCATTTAATTCAAGAGTTTTAATAAAGTTTGCGCCCAAGCATTTCTTGGGCCTCGACGCCGACAGTCCCTCGGCCGCGTCTCCTGCCAGCCACTTTATTAAGTGTATAGCTCGAATTTTTGTTTTACTTTAACCCCACCATTTTTTTGGCATCGTCTGGCAGCCCATTTTTGGATCCTTTGGTCTGCATTTGCCTTTGCCAGTGCCTTGATATAATCAAAAGTGTTGCGACCTTTAGACGGAGTTTTTCTAGGCTCTTTTCATTTGAGCCCCGCCTCCTGCTCTTTCTCCTCCAACAACATGTGCGATAACTCATTTTTCTGTCTGGGTAGTGAGAGCTTTCAAAAAATTTCCTTGATTTGCTTTGTGGTGTGAAAAGGAAAAAATAAACCATTTTGTCGGCCAGCGCCCAACCACACCCCCTCCGTATATATGCAAATTTGTTTGCTCTACTCTGTAATTTATTTAAAAAAATTTGTTAGGCTTATCTGACGTTGGGTTGGCGTTCGGTTCAGCTCTTGAAAGTAAAGTTTTTGGCCATTTTATATGAATTTTACGCTTTACTTTACTTTTTTTCCCATTCCTCTTCCTCCTTCCCTCTCCCGCTCTACCACTCCCCCGATCTCTTTCTGGTTGCCACGAGTTGCTTGAAATTTGCATTTTTATTCTAGTTTTCATAATTGGCAAAAGTTGAATTTCTCTCGGAATTATATGGAAAACTAATAAGTGGCGAGATTTTGATTTACATGCACTTCAGGCAGCCCATTACGAAGGCAGCGCCAACAATTTTTCAAGTTTAATGATTGATGGTCAAATGCAAGTTGTGAATTCAATGAATGAAACTGGAATTAATCAGAGCGAAGCTGCTGATTGTTGTTGCGAAAATATTGTTTTTGGCTAATAGAAAAAGTTGAAGTGAGATTGGGAATTGGGGAGGCTTCTCCAAAAGTTATTTAATGCAGATATCTCAAGGCAATATTTAAATTTCTATTACGCAACTGAAAATGTTGATGACTTATGCAAACTTATGCCATGGCCATATTCTACATGAGAGGATATTGCGGCTTTCAAGCATTATATTAACACCGTCTCTCCCCCGTCATGCACTTTCGCTTTAAGCCTACTTTAACACTCACTCAAGTGAGAGCATGGCTAACCATCTATCATAGGGAAATTACCCAAAGGGCAGGCCAGGAACTTTCAAATTAAAGCCATCAATCAAGGCAGCAACTCATCTGCTGCTATTTGCCTATTTCGCCTACAATGAATGTTCAATGCCGAGTGTTTAAATGCTGAGCCACTCCTTAAAGAGAAGGGCACTTGAAAGGACTGCATTGTGTGCACGGTGCCCAGCGTAATCACAGTGGCCGACCCTCGCCAGTGTAACCACATCCGTGAAGGGGCTTACACAGCATTTGCCGGCATTGGCAAAGTGCAACCGCAACGGGCTGCGTGCTGTAAGTCAAAGTAAAAAGGTTGGCGCAAATGAATGAATCTTTAATGGGGTCCAAGTCCAAGTACAAGCAGAAGCACAAGTCCAACAGCAGAAGACGACGGCGACGGCGAGGATGGCGAAGTCGCGCCACAAATCTCATAGCTGGCATATTTCAAACATGGCTGAAGTAAACATTATGCATTCTTTACTGCAAAAACCACATAAATCTGCCACGCAAACACACACACGCACATGTCTCCTCCTCTCTCTCTCTCTCTCTCCCGCTCTCTCTCTTTCTTTGTCTATCTCTCTCGCGGCAAATTGGGTATCTGACGCTGCGGCATTTCTCAATATGCGCTACACGTACGCATTAATAACTAATATATGCATATACAGTAACAGAAAGCTGGAGATGAAAGCGAGTACGAGTTGGAGTCTCCACTACGTAGTGCGTACCACCCCTATGGCAGCCAACCCCAAGACCCGCTCCTCCTCCTGCTACCCATATTACATCACGCCCTTCATACAGCTCTGAGCTCTTATTGTTTGCCAGTCTGGCATATATTATACTATATATAACATACTATATATATATGTATAAATCTAAAAACTGCTCATATCCCACTCTCTCTCCCTCTCCCTCACTGTGTGTGTGCGTGTGTGTGTGGTATTTGCAATTGCTTGGTAAAATATGATTACTAATGCCAAAGTCCGCCATCCCATCCACTCCACAATGCGTTCTATATTAACTTTTATGCAACGATTGTTTGCATTGCGCTCTATGATCCTTGATTATACACTACATTAATGTGCATTGGGTTAAGGGCAAGCTGATTAGTTTGGTATTTGCCAAAAGTGTGTGAAACGTGCATATCAAAGCTGAGCTGAACTATCTTCCTGCACAAATGTATCAAAATTTATATGAGTACCAAAGCCAAGTTCCTTAAAAATGAGTCAACAATTATATAATTTATAGAAGAAACAGCAGCGCCATATGAAACATAATACAGCGCAATGTTTACTAATTGCTAAGAGTTTCTGAAGGAAGCTTCCCTAAAGTAATTTAAGAGCACAAAACTTTCTATGCATATTCATCCATCAATCAAAATATGCCGATATATTCATCAATATGAATAGAACTTTTGCTGCTTGCCTTGAACTTTGTTTTACAACTTTCTTTGTGGGAAACACAAGCACGATTAGTTAAGAACTTTTCATTTGCTATAAATTTTCACTTTCTGCCATCTTCAATTTGCTTTATTTTTGATGAAGAGCATCTGCCAGTCGCTTTCCATTGCACTCTCTCTCCTTCCCTCCCCTTCACTCTGCTAGCCCAAAGCTTATTTTGTTGGCAGGCATCAACATGGCTTGTATTTCCTCAGCTGCAAGCCCCTGCCCCGCCACGCCTCTATATCCATGCTCAGACAATGCTATATGCTCTATGCTCTATGCCTAACCCCTATGCGTAGCAGCCAAGTGCCAAGTTTAATCTGCTAGAGTTTCCTTTTAGCTGCCATTGCAGAGCCGTCAAAACGTGCCCCCTTGTCATTTCCATGTCCGCTCGTGGCCAAAGTTCCGCTGGGCGCGCATATATTAAATGTATATATATGCATATATACGAGCGTGTGTCTGTGTGCGTGCGCTTCTGGATATATATATTCATACACAATCTTCTCCACGCTAGTGCACTGGGTCAATAGAGCTCTGGTATTTGCCATTGTTGCCATTTAAAGCGCATTTGCTGTTAATTTTGCCAGCCGCTTGTGAAGCGACTCGCGCACATTCCCGGATATCCGCTCTATGTGTGTGTGTGTGTGTGTGTGCGTGCGTGAGTGTGTGTGGTTATGCTGCCTGACTGCTCATTATGTATTTGTTGTGTTTGACTTCTGGTCTGGCTGTCTGCCTGACTGCCTGGCTGCATGAATACTACTCTATTGTTGTTGTTGTTGTTGTTGTTGCTGTTGCTATTGCTGTTGTTGTTGTCGACCAGCCTGAAACTTTAATTGAATAATTTTCAGCCATGAATATTTCTAATGGCCAAACAAATTTCTGCAAGCACTTGCAAAAATGCACCAGCAGGAGTAGCAGCAGCAGCAGTTGTAGCCGCACTTGCCGCCTCCAATCGTTTGGGCTTTTGTGTGCTGTTTGTTTGTTTGTTTGTTTGCATTGGGAAACCTCTCTCTCTCTCTCTTTCTGTCTCTCCGTCTCTCTCTCTCGCTGCAGTCCACTCCACTGTATTTACCTTTTGGCTAGGGGCTGGCAGCATTTTTAATTATATGCACACAAAAGGCCACCACAAAAACAGTCGCCACCTTTATTGATGGCCATTGCCGGCTACTGCTGTTGGCCAAACAAGCAACCCGAACTGGCTGACTGGCTGACTGGCTGCCTGGCCAGCCAGACGTAGTTTGCTCGGTGCGCAAATTTCATCAAGTTGCTCAAAAATTCAAATGTAAATAAATCTAGACAAGCAGAGCGGAGCGGACCGGAGACCACTGTGCGTCTGGCTGCACTTCGGATTGCCTGGCCAAGTGTTTGCTTCAGCTAGCCAGCCAACAGGCGGCAGCTAGCAGCCACAGCAATTTTCAATCGCTAGACAAAACTTTGTTTGGCGTCGTCACAGCCTCAATTCAAAATTCGCTGCACTCAGCAACATTGGCCCATTAAATTTGACTCTCTCTCTCGCCTGAGCAGCAAGCACAGTGGCACAAGGGCAACTGCAATAATAGTGCAATAGACAGCAATAGAAACCAGATCTCCAATTCAATACCGATTGAAACTGTTATACGACTTCGATATACATTTTTGTATATATACATATATGTATATATATATTTGTATAGTTAAACTCTAAGTATCTTGTGTAACTTATTTTGGTGTTCTTAATGTTGAAAATGTTATATATAGTTTTCAGTGTTAAATATACAGCGTCCAGTTCAGTTCTTCATTCTATTCATTTTTTCTGCTTATACAAATGTATTTAAGAGCTGCTTAAAATATATATTTGCTATAATTTCCTATCGATATTTAATTTGTGTAATTTACATAAATTTTTATACAAATTAAAATGATTTAAATATTCAATCTGTTCTCCAGCAAAGTTTTAGTTTAATTTCATAACTTTTCATTTAGATAAACAAATTTCCATAATTTAAATCGATATTTATATTAATAAATAAACTATCGTCGCTCAATCCCAGTCTACTAAAATTAGTTTCATACAATATATTACATATAAATATATATACATACATTAATATATACATACAGGGATGTAATATTTTTTTAAAATAGATATACATATTTTTGAATTAATCCAATATTCAATATTTTCTAAATTCAACTCAACAATAATAATATAAACATTTTCAATCATATGTTGCACCACTGTGCCAAATTGCAAAGTCCACTCGGGCAGGCAACAATTGCAACCTTGACTGCCATTCTCTACCCCGGCGCTAGGTGGGCGTTATCTGCTCCTTTGGTCTGGCCAAGTGGCTTTTGAATATGGCGTTGTTGTCGTTGTTATCGTGTCGTGGCGCTCGAGTGGTCGATAGGCGCGGTCGGCGCATCTACCTGGCTGAGGGCCAGGCCTCTCTCTCGCTCTGACTGGCTCTATAATTATTTGCTATAATCTAAAATTAAATGGGATTTGACAGTTGATGAATTGCTTAGCAGTTCGATTGGAAATGCACCCAAAGAGCTTCAACCGACTCGAGTCGACTAAAGTGCCTTATTGTACGGCACACAGAGTGCTTAGTTATGCATTGAGGCTGGAGTGGAGAGAGCGAAAAGGGCAGAGAGAGTGGACTCTGAGCCACTACGTCCAAGGACCTAATAATACCCAATGGCAATTGTCGTCTGAATACAAGAATTATTGGTAGATTTTGATTAATTTAATGGGCATTGTCTTAGAGTTTGTGTACCCAAATTGGGGCTGGGCGATGCGCTTTGGCCAATTGGGTGGGCGGGGGTCTTTAATAATGCAAATGTTGAGAATTCCGCCTGAATATTAAATTCAACTATATCGATAGAGTTCAATTCCCAGCTGTTTCGGTGAGTGAATCCGTCACACACGGCTGAATTTTAATTGAAATGAAAGCTGGCCTCATGTCAATCAACTAAAAGGCAAAGCTTTGACACGATACGGCAGAGGAATGTGGCAACATTTTTGTCTTTTAATAGGCGATGTTCACAGGAGCTGACGCTTTGCAATAATTGCACAATATTCGCATTTGCTCTGCATACAAAATGTAAATTTTTGAAGTTCCATTTGGAGTAGTCGTAGGTAGAGGGTGCAACTCTCCGCTCTACTCCTGCTGCCCCGGTGCTCCACTGCACCGCTGGCTGGCCTGGCCTGCCTGGCTGCTGGTGTATTTATTGTGTGCACCGTAATTAAACTTTGTTGCTTCAAAGCGTCGACGCTCAATTTGTGCAACAAAGGCGGCTGAGGGCAAAGTCGAAATCCAAACAGGGCCGGACCAGCGCCAGTCAGAGCGGACGAGAACATTTTACATTTTTGAGCAATTGAAATGTGCTACGCATTGTGCAGCTGGATGCTGGATGCTGCCCGGGTTCGGGGCAACAGTTGGACAAACAGGACATGGTCCGACCATATACTTTCTCTTCGTTCTTTTTACTGCTACTCCTGCTCTGCTGCTGCTGTTGATAGGAAAAGCAGAGTGCGCTGTAAACTGTTGTTATTTTAACGCAATTTTCAAGTGGAATGCAAATTGTTTAATGATTTCAATTGGAAAATTGCTGGAATACTTGACGAGCACAAGAGCCAAAAGCCATCGTTGGCAATGCTACCCAAACCGAACACGGGGACAACAATGGTTGCCAACCAGTTCCATCATCAGTTCCATCCACTCGCAGTCAGACCACGCGTAGGCATAGGCTAGACCCTAGCATAAGCAGGGCGTGGATGCGGAGAGGGAGTGGAGGATGGGGCAGGGTCTGTATCGGAGCTTTGCGTTGACTTCTCCACTTGCAGCATTTTTGTATACACAGAGTGTCTGATTAAATTAAGTTGATGAGACGACATCCTCTACTCACTCCCTCTCTCTCTCTCTCTCTCTCTCTCGCTCTGCCTGTCTCTGTCTCCTGCTCAGCAGTTTGAAGTACGTTTTTGTTATATTGATGCATTGTGTTGGGCTCTGCAGCATCTGCAGGATGCGAGTTACTTAAACACTCGACTACTTCGTTCAGTCGATTCGTTCATTTAGTCCTCCTTCTGCTGCTGTCGTTCCATGCCATTCTATTTGCCTTTCATGTCGTGCTCAGGCGATGCCGTTCACCTTACTGCTGCTGCTGCTGCTGCTGAATTTGTTTATCATTATTGGCATTAAAAGGATTCGAAATTGTTTATTGTCTAGCCAGAGTCCTGTCTGCGTGCCTGGCTGTCTGCCTGGCCGCCTGGCCGCCTGGCCGCCTGCCTAGCCTCTCTATTTGCCAGTCACTCACTCAGTCATTCAGTCAGCCTGGAACGTGCTTCACTCCTCGCTCAGTCTAGCAGAGCCTTTTGTTTCGGCTGGCTTTGACATTGTCGCCAATTAACAGTGGACTCCAGCTGAAACGAATTTAACTCTCTGTCCCCCAAAGCCTGACATGTTTTAAGTTGATTTGACACACACACAAAGATCATTTAACTTCACACTATTTTTTCTATTATTTATAATTTTAAATTAAAATGTAAATTAAATTTCAATAAAAGATCGGCCTCAATCTCAGCCTCAGCTGCCATTGTCCATAACCATATTGAAAGGATCCTGAAAGCCTTAGGCTGCACCTCTCTCGTTTGTCAAGCAGCTCCACAGTGCTCTTGGGCGCTTGGGCGCTTGGGCGCTTGTGTGTGTAATCCGTATGGCGAGCACTTCGATTTCACAGCCACGCCCCCGTTTCTTGGCAGCCTTTTTGTTTGCAAGTCAAAATGCTATTTGTAATTAATTGTTTTTGCTTCAAGGAGCCAGTGCAGAGCGAGCAAGCAGGAGAGAGAGAGACTGAGAGGGAAAGGGAGAGTGAGAGAGAGAGAGGGAGAGAGCTCAGTGCATTGCACGATTTATTGAGAAATCAATTGTTTAACAACAAGCAATGGAAACCACAAGAGTTCTTTGCAAACAAACTTCTTGCCTCGATTCGCCTGCCCGAGCAGCCTCGCCCACAACCCGCTCAAAGCCCCCAAAGGCAGCAGCAGCAGCAGCAGCAGCAGCAGCAGCAATGAAAGAGCTTTCAACTTCCGTTGTTGACGCTGTTGGGCGAGCACTCAGAAGAAGAGCGAGAAGGAGACAGGGAGACAGGGGACAGCGAGAGAAAGAGTGAGATGGAGAGGAAGTAAGCTGGCTATAAGCTATGGGCATTTAATTAAATCGATGACAAAATTACGCCAATTAAAGAGAGCCCTGTTAAAATTGTCTAGCCAGGACATAACGTATACGCAACGTCTGCCAGCAAATTGAAGGTAAAGTTGAAAAACTTATTTTGTTCGCTTGTGTTGCTGGTGCTCGGTCTGCTCGGTCTGCTGCTACTGCTGCTGCTGCTGCTATTCGCCTTTTGACATTGAGACCCATCAATTCGTGTCAATTAATTCGCAAAGACGCCAATGCCACGCCCACCCATTGACGCTCTGCTCAGCGCCCATTCGCCTCAAGCTCTGACACAAATTTTCTTTTGCAGTTTCCTAATATAATTAAAAACTTTTGCCAGGTGTTGCAAATTTTTGTGCGTCCCCTGTAGCGTCGTACGTGTGTGTATGTGTCTGTGTATCTGTGTGCGTATGTATGTGTCGAGTTTTGCTTGACTTCCGCAACAGACGGACACAGGATGCAGAACGCAGGTCACAGCCCGGAAAGATGCCACCGGAACGGCTTCAGCTCTGGGTGTCTCGGCTCCGCTTTGCATGCTGCCTTTTCACCGTAGTAGTTCATAAAGTTTTCTTCTCCTGGTTCTTCTTCTGCCGACTCCTGGCACTCCTCTGCTGGCTGGCATCCCTCGTGACTTTAAATTGGTAAATCTGTGAGCTGGCAGGTAGCAGCGCCACGCAACCTTTCGCAGTGAGCGCTAATGCCTCCTGTTTGGCTTTTGAGTATCGACTCTTCGTCCACTCGGCTCGATTGTATGCCAAACAAATTTAGTGTGAATGAGTGTTGGTGTATATGTATGTGTGTGTGTGTGTGGTTTGGTTGGAATTATCACTAACTTGACATTGTTTGCACTCGGCGAGAGCATCGAGCTCAATAATCCAGCTGCGTAATGAAGATGAGCAGCGAGCATACGCATTGTGTATCTTTGATATGTGTGTTGGCCTGTTTGAGTAGGACTTAACGACTACAAACGGTTATTGGGAGTCGGGCTGAGTGAGGTTGGGAGTTGCTTATGCAACGGTTATTGACCACTACTCAGGCCAATCAGACGGCAGCAGATTGAGTTTGTTTACGACTTGTTTTTCTTTGCGTTCTACGCAAAACTTTTCAGTTTAGAAGTCAAATAAAAACACATGAATTAAGTTAATAATATGATGGAAGCTTTGCCAGCTGTGTGTGTGTGTGTATGTGTGTGGGGGCGCCTAACTTGCCAGACAAGTCAAGGAAATTTTAGCATATTTTTTCTTCTTTAAAACTCTCTGATCACATCCCACTCGATATGGTGAGTGAAACTCGGCAGGAATTTAATGAGAATCGTGTAGAGCTTTAATTAGAGCCATGGGGATGAGCTCAGCAATGCCTGAGAGCTAAAGTGATTTTGTGAGCACATATCAGCTATGCATATCCAATAAAAAGCAGACCCAACTCTCCATGCAAAAGGCTAACATTGTTAGGAGTTTTCCAAACTAAGTTTCTTTTCTTTCTTTCTTTCTTTTTTTTTTTTTTTTTTTTTGTTTCGTTTTTGTAATTTTCACTTTCAGTGAAAGCCACAAAACTGCTTTTGCGGCGCAAATGGCGTTACAGAGTTTTGCATTTTGGAATTTTTCACTGCAGCAGCATAAACAGCAACAGCAGGAGACGAAGCAGCAGCAACAGCAGCAGCAGCAGCAGCAACAACAGCAGCAGCAGTTTTGTCATGTGCCTAGTAAATTCATAAACAGTGATTCCTACCACATCCAATCGCATGCAAGGCCTTAGCCCGAAGCCAGGGAGCTGAAGCTGAAGCTGAGGCTGCAGCCAGAGCTCTAGCTGGAGTCCAGAGCTCGGTTAGTTCGCAAAGTGCAGTAAAAACTTGCGGGTAGCATAAAGAGCTGCAAAATTACTTGCTGCCGACGACGAAGGCTATGTCCTGTGTGTGGCTCATCGTTGTGCCAGGCAAAGACAAACTTTTGCTGCTGCTGCTGCTGCTGCTGCTACTCCTGCTGTACGCATTCGCTGCTGCAAAGTTCTTTACAGATCGCATGTGCTGGCTGCGGCTGCTGAATTCGAAATTTTGCAGTTTGTTTCATTTTGTTTTGGCTGCCCCACAAAAGCGGCATAGATCACATTTTGTGTGTATGCCTGTGTGTCTGTGTGTGTGTGCGTGTGCGTGTGCTGAGGCTCGCGGCAGATGGCAACTTTTGCCAATGCGGTGCCACTAAAGTGCGGCAAAAACAAGCACCAAGGACAGCAGCAACAACAGCAACAGCAACAGCGGACAGCAGGCCAATACAAAGGCCACAACAACAGCAGGAGCAGCAATGGCAAAAAATCTTCATAAAATGTGTTGCATGCTTTTTGGGGCACGCGCGCGCGTAGCAACAATTGCCTGGAATGTTGCTGTTGTCGCTGCCGCTGCTGCTGCTGCTGCTGCTGCTGCTGCTGTTACACTTGCTGTTGCCGTTTTTGCCAACATGTTGAGCCTAAATCGTCAAAGTTTTTCACAAATGCACTTGCCACAGATCCCGCTACGAGACGCCACCGCCACCCACTCGCCCTCCTCCCCTTTCGGCCTTTAGCCAGTCAACGAAATTACACAAAGTTTTGCCTTGTTGCTGCTGTTGTTGCTGGTGTTGTTGGCGTTGGCGTTGGTGTTGGCGTTGGTGTTGTGTACTTCAAAATTTTAATTTAAACTTGCGCCATTTTGAAGGCTTTAAGTGGTTGCCAGCTCGTTGACAGTTTGTCCTGACAGAGGACAGGCAACAGCGAGTGCCTGCTTTGTTGCCGCTGTTGTTGTTGTTGTTGTTGTTGTTGTTGTTGTTGTTGTTGCTACTGTTTTGTTGGCCGCTGCAGTTGTTATTAGTGTTTCGCTGCTCATGTTGCCGCTGTTGGCAGCGTTGTTGGCGCGGAGTGTTGCGTTTTTATATTGCAACAGCGGACAAGCTGAAAGACAATTTTACGCTGGCTAGCGCGAGGGCTGCCCAAGTAGTTCAAGAAGAAGGCATGATAGAGAGCAGAAATGGAATTTGCATAGCTAAATTATATAATTTGGATAATTTGGCATAAACTTCGGTTTATACTTGCAGCTAATCTTTGATTAGAGTGCTCAACTTCAAATATGACTCATCTCTCTCCCTCTCACTCTCTCCCTGTTCTCTTATTAGGTTAGGGTAATGATATGATTATTTCTGCATCTGTTGCTTAATAAGTAAACAAATCAATGTTTGCCCTTGCTTTATCTCACTCTCTCCCTCCCTCCTTTTCTCTACTATCACTTTCTCTTTGCCACTCCTCCTTCTCAGCGCTTCTCTCTCAATATTGACAAGCTTCAGAAATATCCATATTTCTATTTTCACACAAAGCAACCCGCTCGCTTTGAAAACATTTCTGACTGGCATTTAAGTATCCCTAAAAATAATTAATTATCCTTCTTAGTTACCACTTGATGCTGCATAAAATACTTGAGGGCGACCCTCTCTGCAAGTGGCTTTATGCGGGCCATGGCTATATGCACTTACCCACACTATCATCTGACCCGATGCCCCGCCACGATTCCCGCTGCCGCTGCCGCTGCCGCTGCCGTTGCCTCTGCCCCTCCTGCTGCTGCTGCCGGAGCTGTGTTGCACATTTTTACTCAGCCTGCAGCCATGTAAAAGCTTTGAATATTTATGCAGCAACATCAGCGTGGCATGCAGCAACAGCAGCTGCAGAGGCAGCGGCAGTGTCACCACCGTCACAGCCCACCCATCATCAGCATCAGCATTATCCGTCGCTTGGGCGTGGGCGTGGGAGTGGGCGTGGCCAGGCAGCTACTGTTGCAACAGTTGCTCCTCACTTGTAGCTCTGACACATTTTCAAAATGTGGGGTCATCAACAGGAGGCGCGCTGCCTGACATTTGCTTAAAACTCTTGAATGGGCGCCCACCGAGGGGCGGTCGAAGGGTTTGGCGCAGCTCGGAGAAAACTTTAGCTCTGCTGCTTCTTACGCCAACACGCGTAAGTGCCCTAATTTTATTTTTATTTTATTTGTTGCTTTTGTTTTATATAGAGAATCTTGTGGGTGGTGCGTCGGGTGGTGCAGGCTCGCCTTTTGTCAGTTTGTATTCTCTGGCTTTTCATTTTTGTTTTATTTTTTATTTTTATTTTTTTTTTGTGCTAATTTTCTTTGGCTCTCGCTCTTTGCGGGCTGCCATGAAGCGTTGATATTGTTCGATTGTTCCGCCGTGTCGCTGTGCGACGCCTGCTGGCTCGTGGCTCATGGCTGATGGCTCGTGGCTGGTGGCTGAGCTATATAGCTGATCTTTTTAATGAGTTGGGCTTTGTGGCGATGCGAAAAGTTTTATGTGGCCCGAAATGAGGGCGCGACAAGCTTTCATTTAGCACAGTGCAGAGTGTTACACAAAAAAAGATGAAAACACTGGCCTTGATACTTGAGCGAATGCATTTGGTTAACAAGCAATGGATGTGAAGAGCGCCCGAAATGATGCATATTTAGGGAAATTGTCTATGGATGGCCATTCGGACGGGGCTGCAATCAAAATGAAGTGCTAGTGCTGCGCAGAGCTGTATTTTAGCTCTCGGTTATGGCTGACCATTAATAAGGGGACGACTCATTGTAAACAAAGCGCCAGGCGCTTATTGCATCTGAGCCTCCCCATTCAATCTGGCTTGTGGTTGGAACACTTCATATACGCTCCGCTCCAGTCCGGTCCGATCCGGTCACATTTTGTATGCACTTTGCAGCATCCGGCTCTAGCTGAACTTTTCGTCATTTTATGGTGCCAGCAAATCCTCGGACAGCAACAGTGACAGCAACAGCAGCTGCCCCAACTTGGGCAAGAAAAATGTCGCAAATGTTCTGAATGGGTTTGCTTGCCGCTAGGCATTGCCTTTGGCTGTTCGGCCGTTGAGTACGTCACATAACTCCCCAGTTTAATTATGAGTTGGTTTTTGAGTTCATTATGCCGCTGAGCCAGCGCGACTGTCCTCTCTCTCTCACTCCCTCTCTATCTGTGGCGCTCGCTGTCTCTGTTTGCTCTGCTTTTCAAGTCCCCGGCGCTGCGAAGCTCATGAAAATTTTGCACGTGAATGCAAAAAGTGCGCACCAAAAGAGCACAATTTACATTTCTTACATTCGCACTGCCCCGCCCCGCCCCGTCCCAGCCGACCCGAAAAAAGGAACCGCCACAAACCGAAGCGAACAGAGCCGGGAATCCAGCAGCTCCCAAAGCTGGCGCCTGGCTGTCAGCGCGGTTTTTGCACTACTGTCACAACACACACACACTTATATAAATACACACACACTCGCACACACACGCTTAGCAACTGGGACACGAAGCAGTTCCCTCATCTGATTCTTTATGCCTGCCCCACTCTCTCTCTCTCTGTCTCTCTTTCTTATGCGCTCTCTCTCTCTCGCCCGTCTCATGCTCTACCACTCTGTGTGTGTGACTTGACGTCAGTTGAACTGACGCACACTTGGGGATTGTGCGAAACAATGTTTTTAAACCAAATTAAAATACGCAACGAGCACTTTACTCGTCATTGCATTTGTTTTGCTGTCAACTTTACTTTCTCTGAGTGTCCTGTCCTGCGACTTGCGACTTGCGACTTGAAGCACTTTCCAGTACACCCACTGTGCACACACGGCGCCTCTGAGAGAGAGAGAGAGAGAGAGAGAGAGAGAGATCTACGTCCTCGTTGTGCTTTAAGTTTTATTAATTTAATTAAACTACTTACAAAGTTGTACGCAGCTATCCTCGGCTGGCAAAACTCGCGCTTCCTACTGCTGTCCGCCTGACAGCCACGTCGACGGACGAGCCCTGCCAGGCATTCCCTTAAGGTCTTCGCCACTCTCCTACTCACCTGCCGCCACTTCCTCCTCCGGGAAGGCGGTCCAGTCAACGACATGCGCTGTTTAGCACCTAACTTGCCTTGGCCAAAACTAGACGACGCTTTTTGCTGCACAACAGCCGCCAGGAGGGTTCCAGAAGTTGCTCTCTCGCATTTGAGCTTGCTCAACTCATTAAGCAGATTTCCCAGTGTTGTTGCGAAACTATTTCAGATTTCAGCTGCATTATTAATGATGGCTCAAGGTATATAATCCCAAGCTTAGCTGATATGCTGATCTTGTCTTGAGAATATTTTATAAGAGAGCTAAAAATTCTCTAGCGACCATAAGCAAGAAAGACTTTAGATTAAAAATATCTATATGCAAGAGCCTAGCTGATAAAAATATCTGTGCTATAGAGACTCTAACTCTCAGAGAAAAGAACTGGCAAAAAATCGTAGATAAAATCTAAGAGTGGTCAGAAAATTACCTCGAAAAACTAGATTCTCTGTCGATTTACGGCAGCTTAAAAATATTTGAAAAATATCCCTTAAATATAAATGAAGTTACAGGGTATTCCCTGTAGTATAGTGTATATATGTCTAGCAAACAAATCAAGTTTATAATTTATGTTAATATGTATTCTATTATATTAATATATTTTTAATTAAGACCCTCTTCAGTAGACCCTGAGGCACCTTCACCTCCCATAAGCCTAAAAACTACAATTAACTAATTTCTATTTGGATTCAGTATTCCAAAAGGTATTATGAGAATAATCTGCGAATATTTCATCAACCTGAATATATTATTTACAATTATATATCGATTTTAATGCTTCCATTTGAAAGTAATCTGCAAATATTTCATCTAAATATATTTAATGACAATAAGAGTGGGTATGCAAATATATTATATACCTCCTAAATTGACAATTAAACTCAAATCAAATCGTTCTCACTTTGCATATTCTCTTCACTTTTATCACATCAATTTCTATTGGCAGCCCCTCACCTGCGCCTCATCAATATACTCTTCAGCAGAGATATGGCAACTTTTCGAGCCACCCACTCGCTCACCTTTGGCAACGACTGCGCTGCCTGTGCTGCTCTGTATTCCTAGGGTACATTTGATTATTTAGCATTTAGCTTGAATATATTTTCTTTTCAGTAGTGCGCAGAACATGATTTCAGTTTTCAGCATTCAGTTCTTGCTCCCCAGTACTTACGCTCGAATAAATTTTAATAGACATTTCGCAGTCGCAGCCCCACAGTCCCAGCCAGCCAAGAGGAGGCCATTGTTTTGGTCTGCAGGTTGTTTGGACTTGGAACGTGTGTATTTGCATATAAATTATACCTAGCCGTTGACTTTGTGGCCTCTTCTGCAATGCCTCAAGCAACTGGCTGGCTGGCCAGGCAGGAGCAGGAGCTGGAGCAGAGGCAGGAGTCAGAGTACGGCACATCTGTATGGCACGTCTGGGCCGTCTGTCTGGCATATGCTGCTTGTCCATTTCATATCCTTTGGCCATGTTATGCAAATTATTTCAATAGGCCATAATATGTGCCGAAAAATTATTTAGCCAAAACTAACCGAATGTGCAGAAAGAACAACAAAACATTAATTATTTAGCAAACATGGAGAACAGCAGAGCAGAGAGAGCGCATGATATAGAGTGGATAAAACGAGTTAAAACCATTTGAAATTATAATAAATTTAAAGTCAAGCCACAGTCGCAGGCAGCAAACGATACCATGGCCAGACAGCGGTCCGAAAACCCATTAGAGCGTTACGAGAGGGCTAGAAATCACAGCCGACAGCCAACGGGCGGTCTGCCTGGACATTTTAATGATACAAGATGAAAAAAGCTGATGGAGTTTCTGTATATGTCGCAGTCGAAATACACTGCAAAAAATGTCATATAGCAGCAAATATGAAACGAGCTTTGGGAGAGAAAACATAGAGAAGAAGTGAGAGAATTTGCCATACGAAACTGGCATTAAATATTATCGTATATATTACATATTTCCTTCGTTTTCAATTAAAATTATAGTGTAACCCTCGTCAGTGAGGGTAGCTGTGCTGCCATGTGGACAGCTCCGTTGACATTGAAATAATTAATGGCGGGCTGGAGAGGCGTGCCGGAGCGGCTGGGCTGGAGCGGGGATTCAGTTATGGTGAAACGCGTCCGGGCTTTACACTAATAAACTAGTAGGAAAACATGTTTAAAGTGTTTTATGATTGCCAGGCCATGCGAGAGGTCGTCGAGGTCGCGCTCTGTTCGTTTTTCTCCTGCCAATGGGTGCCAAGCCGTGTCCTGCTGCTCGCTGCTCGCTGCTTGCTGCTTGCTGCTCTCTGCTCGCTGCTAACCGCAAAAAGCAATCTACACGTGTTTTCAAAATTAATTGTTATGATGGCTTTTGTTGACGCCATTTTTTTTTTGTTTTTCTTGCTGTTGTTGTTGTTTTGTTTTTCCTCCGCTTCCTCCATTTTTAGCTACCAACAGCAAAGCAAGCAGCAGCAGCAGCAGCCAGGCGATGGGCGCAAGTGGCTACCGTTTGAATATTTGATGAGGCCCTTCCGAGGGGCACAACTAACAAACACTGCCAATTTCGTGCTGTTGCTGTTGCTGTTGTTCTTTTTTTGGCGCCTCAAATTATGCAGCATTAAACAAAAACCCCGCACCCAGCGAATCTCTATGGCTCGTGCAAAATCAAGTGAATGTGCGATTGCCTTCGAGATACCCTAAGTGGCCAGAATCATAATATGGGATTGAGATAGTTGGAGAGTTAACTATTTAGGTCTTATGTTTAAGTCTATCGATCTGTAATGCAGTGTTACCCTTGCAGAGAATAATTAATTCAAATTCATACTTCGATAGCCAGTGATAGGCCATAGCTCGAGTACAACTATATATAACTAGAGAGCTTCTAAGCATCAGTTTATATATATTTGACAAGCAGTCTAATGCTCATTTACATATATACACATGTTACAGGTATCTTAAAGGTAAGTCCATCCAGGCTGACTTGACTATAAAAATAAATAATAATTGTTCACTCTGACTTTCAATTTCAATTCCGCTTTAAATTTGTGATTGACTGCGACTTCGTTAATTAAAGTCAGTTTTTGGCAAAGATTTTAGATTAAAATGATAATAAATGATATTCATGGCTGTCCATATAAGCAATATGCCCAGTTTACTAATTTGTAATGAGTATGAAATTTCCTGTTGTTGTTGCTGTTGACATTTTACTAAAAAAAAAATGTTTACAAACGCTTAAATTTTTGGCGGGTTCAAAAGGGCGTGACGCAATGCATTTTAGTAGTGGGCTGGCTTAAACCAGGGCTGCTAAATTGTATAGAATATAATATATAATATACACCTATGGATATATAACATATATAACATCACAAACAGTCATGTAAATGCAGAGTTTTATTATAATTAGAGCTGAAGGTAAATTAACCTATTTACATAAATTTATTTATAGATTCAAATAATTATTCACAGATTCAAGTGCTGCTGTAAGAAAGCATTGTTAGGCCAAATCTAAATCAATGATTATTAAAAAATTCATCAAATTATTACTTGAACCATTCGCCCTGGTTACAAATTGCGCAGATTTTGGTGCCTCCTGCTTTTGGGTGCTGCCGATTGAGCGCTTGGCTGCTTCTCAACTTTGAACTTTTTGGCGGCTGTGGCAAATTTTTAAATTGGTTTTTTGATTTTCAACGAACGGCACCACAGCCCCGCCCCGCTCTGCCTACGCCCCTTTAGAAAATACTCTCTTATGCGGTCAGTGCCGTTTAGGCGTTTGGTCAGCCGAGTTCCTGTTTGGACGCTGCGCTCTGGTGGGCGTTGAGCGTGGGTCGTGGATGCGCGGGAGGAGTTAAAAGTGGTTCAGCGGGTGAAGCGGGGGAGTTTTCGACATGCGGTTTGTTGGTTTTTGCGGGAAGGCAGCTGTTGATTTTTGGGTCCAATGCGTTATAATTTCATGCTTTGCTCTAATGTTGTTGCTGTCGCTGCTGCTGTTGTTGTTGCTGCTGCTGCTGCTTTTGTTGTTGTTGCTGCTGCCGTGGCTTAAATTTAAAATGTGTCTACACATGTTGAAGGGCTGGCACTGGGGCTGGTGTTTGAGCTGGGTGGACTGGGTGCCGTGCCGTACACGCCAATAAATTAACAATGGCCAGGCCAATGTACGACTCCATGTGCCCCTTGTCCTCACTCTCTCTCTCTCTCTCTGCCTTTCATTTATTGGCTCGTAAATTAGCATGCAAGTCAAATAAATTAATTCTTTTTTGCTGCATTATTTGCATAAACAATTTTGCATAATATGCAATAGTCGAGCAGGAGCAGCAGCAGCAGCAGCAGCAGCACCAACAACAACAACAACTGCAACAACATACAATCATTGCTGAACAGCCAACGTGGCTTACAAAGTGCAGAAGATCCTAAAAAGACCAAAGGGCAAAATTTGTACTGTCAGCGCAGTGTAGCAGCTGCGAGGGTGGTTCGAAGAGTTGCCATAGAGACAAGTAAATTAATTTCATAGAAAACTAATTGTGCTATTAAATGATAGTAGATAAAATCATATTTATATATATTTCTATAAAATTCTTATATATATTTCAATGCTCACTTCACACTTACAACTTCTCAGTCTGCCCTTGTTGCCTGCCAGCTATATGCAATATGTCGTGCCGGCCCAAGTGTGCGATTCTCTGTACCTGGCCGCATGACTAGACTTTGCCTTCTCCAGCCTCAGCCTTTGCGCCTGACCTGGGCGTGGAGCTGGGCCTATGCATAAGCAATGCGTGCAACAAGGCAACATTCATCGCATGGCTGGGCAATTGACCAAAGGCTGCAATGGTCAGCCAGCCAGCCGGCCAGTTGAGAGTTGAGAGCGGAGAGCCGAGAGTCGAGTCGGTGTTTGTCTCTCGGTATCTCCAGTTGGCATATTTTAATATGTAAATGCAATTTCTCCAATGAGCTACGACATAGACTTTGTGTCTGCCCGCTGTCTGGCAGTGTCTGCGGCTAATCAAAAGACACATCTAGACAGAGACAGCGAGTGTGAGAGAAAGAGAGAGAGAGAGAGAGAGAGAGCAAGAGAGAGAGAGAGAGCAAGAGAGAGATCAGTATAACTTTATGCATGTGCAACAATTAACGTGTCGAAGCTCATCTCGCAGCACGCCATTTGCTGGCGCACTTCAGGCAAATTACGCATACGCCGCGTCGCTTCGCGCGGCTAATAAAAAATGCAGATTCTAATGTCTGCACCGCAAATTGATGTGCGCAAATGTGCGCATAAACGACGCTAGATGGCGCACTTTACGCGTGCAAATTGACAAAGAGACGGACGACATAAACAACATGAGCAAACAAAACACAAACACACAGACAAAGGCACGCAGACAGAGACAGAGGCGGGGACACACGTGGATTAAATTCACAGCAATTTCACGCGTTTGATGAAAATAGACGCGCTTCATGCCAAATATACTCTCTTTATATGTACATATATATAAAAGGTCGGTTGACTATGTGCTGCGTCTTGACACACGCCTGCCTCTAGAGTTAGAGCAGACCTTCGACTTCTCACTCAGAGTGAGCCATAAAGGTCAGCTCGATTCAATTAACACCTCCTGCTTTCGTATAGAGCATGGCGAGTGCGTTGCTTTGATCAATATCGGTGCCCATCCATCCATCCATCCGCAGTTCGCAATTCGCCCTATTTTATGCCTTTGCCTTTAACTGCATTGTGCGCTTTTTTGTTTAGTGATTTGTTTTCCACAACAACAAGAACAACAACAGAGGCGAGAAAAAAGAAAAGGCTAGAAGAAAAACCAAAAACATGATGCCAAAGGCTGCGCCCCGCCGAAGCTGTGGGGCTTTATATAAAAGCTGTGCGGCAGACAGGCCATCAATACAAAATGGCATAGAGTTGAGTGGGCGTTAACAATATGCCAAGAGGAAGCGAAGCAGGAGGTGTGGGCTGAGCTGATGGGCGGGCGTCGATGCGGGTGGAGTTTTCATTGTTGGCTGCCTTATAAATGCTGCGTATGTTTTGGTTTTTTGGCTCAACGACTCAACTCGTTTGCAATTTCTCTGCTGTCGCTCTATCAGCAGAGAGACTCCGCCCGATGCAGGGCCAGGACCAAACGGCCAACCAGCCAGCCAGCCAGCCAGCCAGCCAGCCAGCCAGTCAGTCAGTCAGCTAAAGTGTCTGCGAATATGACGCGTCACTCTGGGATCACACCAATTTGTTAAAAAACGTGGCTAAAGGGGGCCGCATGGAGCTGCCAGCGGATAGGCTGGTCACATTTGTGCGCCGTTCATTCACTCAAAATGTCATCAACGTTGAGACGACAGATTGCAGTCATTTCTGCTACCAATTTTTTGCCTCTCCCTTTTTTTCTGTCAGTGCCTGGGTTATCTGCTTTGTTTGCTTTTGTGTGGAGAGCTTGACAAAAGGTGTAGGGTATATGGGTATGATAAGACTTTGTAATGGAATAAAGCCAGAGACGAGATATACTACAGAAGGACTATCCAAAATGCAATTATAAATTGAGCAGGAGGTCAATTAATCGAAAGAGTTGCAGATGGAGCGCAAGATTCTATAAACTGAAAAAAGATGAGATAAGAATTCTTTCAAGAATCAGCTATACAGAAGGAGTTACAGTGTCCTCTCAGTTCCTTTTTTATCCAAATTCAAAGAGAAAACTTTAACTTCATCTATCAAAATGCTGTAAAAAAGCGCATTTTCCTATCGCCATGGCATAGACTTCATTCAGCACTTGCTTATCAACTAGCTATTGGCCTCTGTGGCCCGCCTGTGGCATTAAAGCTGCTCCATCACTGCCGCAATACTCCTGCTCTCTAGCCAAGTGACTGGTGTCAGTCAGTACGTCACTCATATGACGTTGACAATGTCGACAGCAGGAGAATTAGATTTAAATTCGAATTTAAAGAGAAAATCGTCCACATAAATGCGCTTTTGTGTTAAGTAAATTTTCATCGTCAGCTTCATGATCATCATCATCATGATCATCATCGGCCTCGTTGAACGTAGTCCTCGTGCTGCCAGCTTGTAGAACGCTCCTGCACTGCATTGCAATTCATTTTATGCTTTTGACTGCGAACCTAGGAGCCTGTAAAATACCTGTGCACAGACACATAGCGCCAGCTACCATTCATATTCATAAAATTGCATAATCTCGAAGAGTCATAATAATCAAAAACATATCTGCGGGCATGCAGTTACCGCCGTCGACTCCTGCTACGACTACGACTACGACTACAATGATGATGATGGTGATGACGATGATTGGAGTTCATGCAGCTCTCTCACTCTCTCCTCTCTCTCTCTCTCTCTCTCTCTCTCTCTCTCTCTTTTGGTCTCACCACAGAAATATTCCACATAAAACTTCAGCTTTGCTTGGCTCTGCCAAATGGAAGAAGGTTTCATATTTCGGTTTCGGCTTGCGTTTGGCTCTTTGGCGCAGATTTTTGATACTGCAACAGCAATCGGCTATGTAGCGTCCAAGTAGGCGGAAACTACCGAGGGGGAGGGCTCTGTGGGGTGTGGCAGGGGTGGAGTAAGAGAGAGTACCGCGTTGTATGATTTTATTTATGCCACAAGGCAGGCCGGCAGGAGGCAGGAACCAGGAGCAACCAGGACTTGCCGCCGGTCGGTGGCTCGTAAAGTTTAGTTGGAACTGCCGTAAAAGGCGTTGGCAGTGGCACACTCAGCAGTCATCATAAAACTATAAATTTCATATTTGCCCCACACATACACACAGAGAGAGCGAGAGAGAGGCGAGGCATGTTATCATTAATGTGGGCGAGACTCTGATGATGATGATGATGATGACTGCTCTGATGATGGCTATGGCTATGGCTACGGCTACGGCTATGGCTATGGCATCGGATAATGTTTATGGAGACGCCTGGGAGTTTTCGCTCAGCTCTGGGATCGGGACGCAGCTTTACTGCAGCGCCGTTCGCATTTGTCTTTGACTTAAGCTTTAGCTGCGGCCTTTCACCTGCCGCTAAGTGTTTTTCTGTCTGCTGCGGAAGTATGTGGTGTGTGTGTGTGTGTGTGTGTTAGGGCGTGTGTGGGTATATGTAGAACGTGCAATTATTTTACGAGTCTGAGCTTTGCGACCCCATCGCAACGTAAATGTCAGGGGCAGTCACCAATGCCAGACAGCAATCCCTCTGTCAGGCGTCCTGCTCCTGCTCCTCCTCCCTCCGCTCCGCTCCTCTCGCTGCTTGCTGCAAGTGTTGCCACAAATTTAATAAACTCGAGACGTGAGTTTGAGCTCTGCTTTACGCTCTTCGTCTCTGGCGCACAGCGGTTGGGTGCTTCGCCTTTAACTAAATACGTTACCCAACTAGATCAAAGTTGCTGTTTTCATTTGATTTTGATTTTTTTATTGAGGTTTGTGGGTCACAAGCAGCAGCAGCAGGAGCAGGAGCAGCCAGTTGAAGTTGTCTCGTAATCCAGTTTCGCCTATAAATTTTGCGGTAATGAGGTGTGTCGAGGAAATAAGAGAGCATGAATTCAGAACAACTTTAGAGTGGAGTTGCTTAAGGAGGAACGAGAAGATCTAGTTACAGCTTCTACTACTTGATGAATACTGATTGCACTACAATTTGGCATATACTCTCTATACTCTATACTCCGTGCTCCGTTTGACTTCAGGAAACCATTCAAACACTGTCTAGCTCATAAACGAGTATGGAAAGTGGATTTGTGTGTGCATTTCCCTATGGCTAACTAAAGTCATACTAAAGTACATCTAGATGAAGTTGCCTTGTTTTTGCTTTTGCTTACATTCCGATATGCAGCATTCGAATAGCTTCATTTGCCCAATTACATGGCATAACTGTAAAAATTTACGATGCAGCAGCATCTACACTAAATGATGTGCCATGCCAATGTATTAGTTAAAGTTCCATGAGGGCAAAGCCGGCCCCAGTCCCACTCCCAGTCCCAGTCCACATTCGTATTCCCAACCGGTTCAACCGACAATCAACTCAAGAGAGAGATAGAGTGGGAGAGTGGGAGGGTGCGGTGGGGAATGAGATGAGAGTGGAAAGTGGAACATTACTGCGGTTATTGCCGCACGAAATTTGTAAACGAAACGGAAACTGCTCGTAACGATATCAATGGAGGGATGACATGGACCAAGGACAACGCTGATGATGACAATCATGGCGATAACGATGATGCACAGCATGCTCATGATGAGCTGCAGCATTCCACTGATGACTGCCAAATCAGACAAATGTACGCAAAAACCACAGAGCAAACTTTTCGCCAAATGCACAGAGAGCATCAGCACCTCAGGGCATTGCCGATGCCGATGCCGATGCTGATGGTGGTGCATCCAAACTTGGCCTGTTACTGTTCCTGTTCCTGCTACTGTATTGTTGCCCCGCCCAGCTCTGGCGCTGCCTCTGTCCTGTGTTGTGTGCCTTGTTTTGTTGCAGAACTTGGAGCTGACTCGGCAGCTGCCAGACACTGAACGATTGATGTGCAATAATTATCCAAAGTTGATTTGTTTGTTTGCACGCCCGGCAAAGCGTAAAAGTCGAGCTTGCCAATCGCCCAGCCCATTTGCCAAACCCAAACTCAAACTTGAGTAAGGTTTGCTCTCCCTCTCTCTCACTCTCTCTCTCTCTCTCTCTCTCTCTCTCTCTCTTCTGCTCATGTTGTCCTGCAGGAAGTACTGCAAATGAGTGTTATTATGGAAGGCGCCCATTGAAAGTCGTTTGGCAAGTTTGGAGCTTCAACTCGACTGTGCTATGGGGCTGCCTTTTGTATAGTTTTTGGCAGTTTCGACATCCCTCGGCTGATGCTGCTCAATAGATAAGTGCGCTGTTTAGTTTTAAAGCCACAGCACCAAACTTTGCACTCGATGTGCAAACAAAACTAAACAGCAGCAAAGTTTTTACTTCAGCATTGCGGCTTTCTTAGCCAGTTTGACGATCCCTTTTTGGGAAGAGAGACAGATAAAGAGACTGTGAGAGAGAGAGAGAGAAATAATGTAGTGTAATTGCAATATATGGTTTAATACAAATAGTTTCATGGGTGGTTATGATAAAATGTAAATAATTTGCAAACTATTGCAAACTGATTTTCATATATATATTATATATATATATTCTGCTAGAGTAGACATAAAAATACAGGATTCATGCAGCTCAATTTGGAATTTCAATCTTTTGCTGCACTCAGAATCTGCTGCCTATTCGACTCCTTCCCTTACCTTCCCTCGCATCAGCAAAGACTTTCCTCAAAGAGTGTTGCTCGGCTATCATTTAGGTATTTCTTTTTTTTTTTTTCCTCTACCTTCTCTGCCTTCACTTAACTTTCAACAGCCATACACTTGATTCTCTTGACTTCGATTGAGAAATTAGTACATTAACTTTGCCTTTGACGCCCCTCACAAACAGATCGACGTATTTATTTGAATTGCCCAAACGAGTTTACGGCACCGAACAAACACAGATAGAAATTCTGAACACAAATAAAAAAGAAATAGTAAAATAAAAATAAAAATGTGGAGAAAAGTTTGCTAAGTCCACTCTTCAATTCAACAGTTATCCAGCCCCCGGCACCCCCGCAGCCTGCTGACCGGCTCATGCTTCACTTGGCTTAGTTGCCTTTCTCGTTGATTTACTTTTAGCCTATTGCTTTAGCATTTAGCTGGATGTCTAGTTTTTAGTTTAGTTTCTGTGTTTCATTTGTGAGCCGGAAATAAGTACAGCACACGTTTTTGGTGGTAACAACAAGCCCTCGCTCTCTCCCTCTCCCTCTCCTTGTCTATCTTTATCACTTTGTGCCTTGTCTCTTTCTGTCAAACGCAATCAAAATACTTTGGCCATACAATTTATTGGCGCAAAAACAAGTTCAATTTCAAATGAAATTCGCTTGGCGCAGAGCAACAGCAGCTAGATAAACATACATGGATAGAGAGATACATATGTATACACAGGATGTAGGAGACAGTCAAGATTCAAATAAATATCAACAATGCTCACACACACTCGCACTCGCACACGCACACGCACACAGACATGGCTGTACCTTTGTCTATACTGTTTGAATTGCTGTGCTGTGTGCTTCTAATATAGAAAATAGTTGCGAAATATTTTGCCAAGTAGCCCAAGTATCGAGTACAAGCCGGAGAGCCATGTCTAGTGGCAGTTGGCAAGACAAACAATCAGTTAAGAGCTTTACAGACATACAGACACACACACACTCACACACGCACACATGCATGCAATTGCACATATACATTCATGTATAGATATCTATTGAGGTCTCCTGCTCTTTTATTGAACTTACATAACATTTTAGGTTATGGCCAGGGTTAGAGCAGCGGGGGTCGGGGGCACATTGCGAAGGGAATCGAAATATGTTACTGTGATTTCCGAGCAACTTCCTTTTAGTCTAGTTTGTGTGGGTGTGTGTGTGTGTGTGTGTAATAAATATACAAGAGTGCTTAAGATCAAATCAATTGATAAACAGTATAATAAACTTGTATCCACTATTTACATAAAACTCTGTGTAATAATATGATGCAAAAAGTAAAGCGAGCCAAAGCAAGCTTTTCACTAAATTGAAGTAGCTCTCCCCCTCTCTCTCTCTCTCTCTCTCTCTCTCTCTCTCTCTCTCTCTCTCTCTCTCTCTCTTACTCGATCTATGAATAGATATGCACATATTTTGCCATCATAAATGCTATTTATTTTATACGAAATGCTTGTGATGTTGGCATATCGAACGCAGAAGCCCACATAACAGAGAGACAGAAAAAGAGAGAGAGAGAGAGAGAGAGAGAGAGGGAGAGAGAGTGTGTGTGTGTGTGTGTAAGAGAGCGAGCGAGTAAAGTATTTGTGCTGAGTTTGATATGCGAGTGTCATAAATTGTCTTTATTTGGCAGAGCAGAGAAATCGCTCTGCTCGCAATGTTTGCCCAGCAAAGTGAGTGTAATAAAGTTACCTTAATTACCGAACGATAACAGATTCAGCTGGGATGACGAAATCAACTAGCATTCACAAAAATAGAAGACAAATAGACAGAGATGGCGATAGTTTTCAATTTTGAAGTTAAGCAATTGGCAAATATTAAGAAAATAGATAAATACTTTTTGCTCTATTTATTTTTGACTTAGATAAATGTTAAATGATTTTTATATTTAGCTAACAAATTATATACACTATATGTAAGCTTACAAATTAAGTATAATTCTATTGTTACTATCGATTAAAGATTAGTTAAATATATGAAGAGAAATTAGCTTGAATAATGCAAATATAACTTATGCTGCAGCTTCTTCTTCTTGCTCGATATAACTTATCTATTATGAGGATTATAGCTCTTTAGCTCAATCTTGTTTGAGCTATTTATTATCTATTATAGACTTTACTTATCTCACAACTATAAAGTCTTGTGATATGGATACAATTTCTATCCCGCTTAGGACTCTTCCCCCACCCACTCCCATTGCTGTCAGAAATTCATTAAAAACGTTTTTAATTGTGCCAAACTCAAAAGCTTTTAGGTCTTCATTCTTCTACATATACTTAAAAGAAAGAACTCTTTCTGTACGCCTTCTCACTTTGTGACACGCCCCACAGCCATTAGAACGCTGTATTATTAGGTAACCCTCTGTCGAGCCCTTGTTTTTAAATATTATGAGTTGAGGGGCGTTGGATTATGCTGCCCATTAGATGCGCGTTTCCCCAACAAAGCCAACATCATAATTACTTTGACATTTTTGTATGCCATTTGCTTGAACGCCTCGATTAGCATCGCGTGCGATTGCGTGTCTCAAGTTCATTGGCGCCTTATTACGCGCACTTTAATTTAATAAAAAGCTTGTAAATGCGTGTGCTCACACATGACCAGACTCTGGGCAGGAGGAGGGGTTGGCGGGCCCTACGCATACCCCTCTCCCTGGTGGGGGCTGCGTCCAGTTCCTGTTCACGACGCCTGTTTATTATATAATGAGACTCTGTCGCTGTGCCCAGAGCTAAGTTTCATTAGAAATTCAACTGCTGCCAGTTTCCTGTGAGGGAGTTGGCCAGAAAGTGGTGCGAGCTGCGTGGTGCGGGTGCGTGATGTGTGCACCTTGCAGCGCCGCGGCTGCCTCGACTGCCTGCGACGTGTCGGACATTACAAATTATGCCCAGGAGCGTCAGCCAAAGGACCACCATCAATGTCCAATGCCAGCGCCAGTTCAGAGCGAGACAATGACGAGCCTCGACGTTGAGCTGGGTCAGTCCAGGTAGAAAATGCGGCAAATGTGGCAAGTGTGGCAAATGTGCCACAAACGAAATCGAAAACGCGAGCTGCTCGCCTCCTCCCACGCTCTCCCTCTCCCTCTCCCTCTCTCTCCCCCTCTCTCTGTCTTTCTGAGTTGGGTTATTTAATTTGTTACGCTATAGAGTTTTTTGTTTTCTCTTTTTCGGAGTCCCCTGTTGAAAGATTCTCTCGCAGCCATGCATAATTTATTGTGTTTGTGCTACCTTTTTCCCTGTTTTATATCGTGTCTTGTGGTTTCTCTCATTGTTTTCACATTCGATTAGATGAAAGGTGTTATACAAAGAGAGTGAGAGAGAGAGCCGGAGGTGAGAGCGAGCTAGAGTTGTGTGAAATCTTAAATTGCAGCTCCCGTCTAATTCAATTGATTGTTGCGTGAGCTATTTTATAATGCTCGCTAAAGGACTCGAGCGGGCCAATGCGGGCGGTCGCCGCTATTCACAGTTGTGAAGCACATAAAGAAGAAGCAGACAATACAAATCAAACGAGATATTCTCATTTCGATATGCAACACTGTCTGTGGCTTACAAGTTGGCATAAATGATTCTCCAAATTGAGGGTGAGTGCGTGTGTGTGTGTGTGCGTGTGTGTGTGTGTGTGTGCTGGAGGTAGTTAACTGAACAGGAAGGCATTAGATCGTAAAGATGATATGCCTTTGGCTGGGTGGTAAGTCCATAAAACAATTTTAATGTGCGCCAGGCAATCAAATAATTAAAAACCAAACCGTTTGCTCAAGTAGTCAAAGTCAAGTCTATCAAAGAGCTGTCTCCCTTGAGCATCTGCACCTCTCGTAATGAATGCTAAAAACTGTTAAATATTCACTTAGATGTTGTCGTCTATAAAAATGATGAAAATGATGGAAATGCCTTTGTATTAAAGTAACAAATGTTGCACTCGTCTGCCTTATGGCATTATCATTAACTTCTGTGAAAGGACCCGCACCCAATCTCAATTTACTTGCTCTGAGTATGTGTGCGTGTGCGTGTGTGTGTGTGTGTGTGTGTGTGTGTGTGTACCTCAGCTGGTTGGCTGACTGACTGACACATTACTTAACTTCCGCTTCCTGGCCTACGCACACACCCGCAAGCACGCTCATATATGTGTGCATGTGCGTGTGTGTAGTCATGCACTCGCTGTTTCTGTAGATAATTTCACAGTTCTTTGGGCAGGCGTCGGCGTGGCAGGCAGCACAATGCGTGCACGCATTTCTCGAATCCATTTGGTAAACCTACAACGCGCCAAATGCCAGAGAAATTAAATTTAAACGCTAGGCAACAATCCATCATCTGGTAATTACAGCGTCAACACGCCAGCACATGCAGAGCAGAGCTGAGCTGAGCTGAGTTCTGCTCAGAATATCTGACGCAGGACGGAAGGAACGGCCGCCCAGGCCGCAGATTCGAGAGGACAGGATAATGACTTGACTTGTCATAGCTTCCGCTTAACGCAAGAGATTTGTGCGCGCCCAAGTATTAGGCAAAGGATCAGCAATGCGGGACAGCGCGAATAGACAGCTGGATAGACAGCGACTGCATTGGCTCATTAGAGCTGAGCAAATTTAGCAGATTTCTCTATCGAAATTTTGCAGCTATATGGATTAATAATGTGCCCCTCTCCCTCCCTCCCTCTCTCTCTCTCTCTCTCTCTCTCTCTCGCTCTCTCTCTCATCAATTAGTTTGTGCCGCCTTTGGCAACTGTAATTGACAGTCCGCTGGCAAGGGGCGTGGTCGTGCTGAAGCGTTAATGAAATATCAATGGGGTGTTCTTGCCCAAAATCAGCAAAACACTTGGATTTTCTTCCATTTCCCTCTTCCTGCCACTCTTTTCAGCACTTCGTTTGTGCGTAATGCACTGCAGTCGGAGGGTTGTAAAACGCCTCCTGCTCTCACACACTTTGTTCGGTGGATCAACATATTGTCGAGTTTTTGCCACTCAGCGTGTGTTTTGAGTGTCGGCGAAGAGAGCAGAGGGGAGGGTGCGTGTGTGTGTGCCAATACTAAGCGGAAACACTCGCAAAATGCTTTCAGCGCGCAACAACTTGCAATTATGTTGATGTAGAACCACATGCCAGGACGCCAAATGAAGTGTGCCTATGAGAAATTGGAGCGACAAATGAACTATGTTGAGGTATATGGCTTAATGAAAGTGGAAAGTGGGCAAATGTGCTTATGAGAGTAAGAGAGTAAGAAATGGAAAAGAGAGATGTAGGGCATATAGCTCTGCATAAACATATATATAATAGAATAGCCTAATGAAATATCAATATAAATCAAACTATGCTTAAGAGAAATAGAGAGCTTTGCCAGCTTTAATAATAAGTCTCTATATATTTCAATTTACCTTAATTAATAAATACATATCAATAGCTCACTGATGCTTGGTTCTATAAATAACTGCACTCTGCACTCTGTATACCTATCCAGCCCTTGGGCCCACTCGCAGCCCTCGCTGAAATCCTGCAGGCTCACATAATTTGTATGGCTGAAAGCCGCATACACACACAGCAGGACATCTGTGGCGCACAAACTTTTCCATGCACAACTATGGAAAATTATGAAATTGTAAATACACACACATCCGCGCACACACACACACACACACACACACGCACACACACAATATGACATACTGTACACACATCTACACACAGCCACATAATATATAACCAGCCGAAAATGTCTGGACGAGAAAAGTAATTTAATTGTCGCAAAAATGTCGAAAACAGCTTTGGTGCTTTACATTAACATTAACATTAAACAAAAAGCAGGAGCAATAATAATAATATAAGTGGAAATTATAATTACAAGTGCTAGCATGTGGTCCCCGAGTTTCATTCCAACTATGCTCGACTCGACTCGAACGGGCGCTGCCCGGGTGCGCCCGAGTCCGCCCAGGTCCGCCCGGGTCTGCCCGGCTCTGTGCTGCCTACGCAGGGTCAAAGCGATTCAAGTTGCCCAAACAAAAATCTATTCCAAGTATGCGTCAAATAATTAATGTGGCCAAGGTTATTCAAAACTGTCAGCCATACGATACGATGATATTCAAATATGAACACAAAATGAGGCCCAACTTTGACAAAAGTGGAGCCTGTGTGAAAGGGTTGTTCCCAAAGTAGATATCTGCAAGGTAACTCAATTGAGAAATGCAATAGACTATGCATAGTCTATCAACTTCTGTCATATCTTCTTTATCCGCTATGTTACATCTTCTCCCTGCTGTCTTTTCTCTTCCATCTTCCATCTCTCATATCTCATGTATTATATTCTATTTTCAGGCTGGCGAAATTTGAACGTATTTTGGAATGACTTCCTTGGATTTTGGGTACTTTTATTACGCACATATTTTAATGGGCATGTGCAGGGAACGATTTATGATGCGCCACGCACGCGGTTAATTAGGTACACAGAGCGGAGCAGAAAGGAGGCCACAGTTGGGGTAGCAGCGCGTGTTGTAGTCAGCCTCAGCTCCTGCTGCTGCGCCCACTGCTGCGCCCGCTGCTCTGTTATCCTTTTCCATGGAGCACCCACACACACACACCCAACACACATCATGTTTTTATCTACGACAACCAAATCGCCAACCCTTGGCTCAGATTTCACATGAGACGGAGGCGATGGGGAAAGCGAAGCCCCAACTTTTCGCTTATATCATTTAATCTTTAATATCCTTTCTCGGCGTTGACTTTGGTCTTTTGGCCAAAGCGTTGGTGTTTTTTTCCCTCTACTCTGCTATGCTTTGTCTTGTTGTTGTTGTTGTTGTTGTTGTTATTGTCACGTTCTATGTGACGGCTTGTCTTAGGATATGCCTCTGCTTGAAGGGAATGTGCACACATGTGTGTGTGTGCGTGTGTGTGAGTAAGTCTTGTCTAGATTTATAACTTGCCACAGTTGCTGTTGTTTTGGCATTATTTTTACACATATAGAGACTCATAGATACAAGCCAACATGAATAGATAGATATGTATATATATATATGTACATGTGTGTGTCTGTGTGTTACTATAGTACACATGGCTCCTGGGCTGCTCATCTTCGCATTGTCAAAGCTTTTTGTGCGGCCCTTTTTTCTGCTGCTGCCCCCCATTGTTGCTGCTGTTGTTGATCTTGTTGTTGTTGTTTTTGTGCGGCATTAACGGGCAACGGCAACAGCGGCAGCAGCCAAAAATATCTTTATGCCTCATAAGTTTAATTTGGCGCAAATTGTTTTTATTTGCCGCCAGCGTCGCCAGCAACAAAAACAACTAAAACATATCAGAGCTGAGCTGAAGCTAAAGCTGCCTGCCGAATACCCTTTCGGAGCAGAAAATTTAATATTCAGCTCTACCGGTTTATCTCGGAAACTTGTTTCATACTCAGCAGGAATCCATTGCCAATCAATTATAACGGTTAGCTAAATGTATCTAGTCGAAGAGGAAGGCCTTTCCATTGCCTACCCATTATAGGGTATTCCTGGTGTTAGGATTAGAGACAACAAGAACTTCACATATGTGATGATGATACAAAATGGCGCACGCTATTCGCATGCAGACATTTTGTTTGGCACATCTACAAATTCTTTTTGAATGTCATTAGTATAATTGAAAAAGCCATTGGCACAAAGCCAGCAACAACAACAACAGCAGCAGCAGGAGCAGCTAACCCCACAGACAATCGACAGCAAGGACAACAACTACAGCAGAGTTCAACAACTAAATGTAAGCCTGGTCATGCGACACGCTAAATCCAATAACAATTTTTCTGTTTATTTTGTTTTGCGGCAAGAGTTTAGCGACTTGCACAACAACTGCAACAGAAAACAACAACAACAGCACCAGACAGCGAAGCAACAACAGCAACAAGAATAATGTGCAAAGCCTGCTGTCGAAAAAGTCCATCGAAGGCGACTGCATGTGCATAAATTTCGAGTCTGACATCAGGCAAATGTGCATGAGATATGGCCCAGGTCCCTGCTCTCAGCTGCCAGCTCCAACACCAACTCTCAATACCAATTCGAGCTGTTCTGGTTTGGTGTATTGTAGCAGGAGTTTTAGCTGGCATAAAGATAATGCATATTGCAGATATTTATGCCTAAATATAGATAGAATATATATAAAACTGACTGTAAGGTGTAAATCGAGGGAGAAAGCTGCAGAAGCTGCGGATAAGCGAAAGAGGGACTAAATGAGTTATAGAAGATATATATCTGAGTTAGTCAACTATATCATTACTATGTTTAAGGACTTCGTAGTGTAGATAATATATAATATGGGAACAATAATCAATACATATTTTAATACTAAATACTCTTGATCAAAATGAAGAGCTGTGTGGCCATCAATGATTAAATTCTTCACTATATGATTTGAAAATTATTTAGTATCGATCAATTTCTACTCTGCATAAATCACGAGCTGTGTGGCCATCAATGATTAAATTCTTCACTATATGATTTGAAAATTATTTAGTATCGATCAATTTCTACTCTGCATAAATCACTGCCATTCCACAGTCTCTTCTATAAAATTCGCTCGGCCTTTCCCCCATTTTAAATCCTCGGCGATTTCCAATCAACTTCTTTAACCGCCCACTTTCATTGCCTTCACTTTGTCTATCAATCATCGATCAATCAATGATCCCTCACATTACTTTCGCGCCATTAAAGACACACGCTCCACTATATTTTACAGTCCATTAGCAATCTGTGCCCTCATGAAGCAGGAATTTATAATTTCAACTATTCAATTCTGCTTTATTTTGCCCTCGACCGCTGCAATTTCATTTAATTAATTTTTAATTAATTTATATTTAATTCTTTTTTCTGCCCCTACTGCCGGGTGCCGTAAAATTTGAAACTCATATGCAAAGCCAACCCCAAGATCAAACCCAAAAAAAAAAAAAAATAAAATAAATAAATCCAGAGGCAATCTGTTGGACTTTTTATCAGACAGAAACAAAAACACAAAAGCCCTCCAAAAAAAGAAAAAAGAAACAGAAGCGGTTCAAGCAGATGAAAAACTGAAACACAGAGTCATCCATCATCATTGCACGCCCTTTGACCCCGCCCCATTCCGCCTCCCGCTCTCGCGGCTCTATATATAAGGGAAAAAGAAATATTTATTGTCAAATGTCACAAACAGTGAAGGGCGAGAAACGGGAGCGCACAATTCATTTTTTAAAAATTTATATCAATTTATAATTTTTCGTTATTGCGCGCTTGATTAGGCGAGTAAAGGGAACACCCCTATTCGTATTGGATTTCCCTATGAAGTATGGAAAATTAAAGAGAAGAGTTGAGCGTGACTGAGGTTGAGTCGCTCTTGTCTGGCCTTGATTAATTGATGGTCTGTACTCTGGTCTGTCGGTCGGGTCGTTTTCAAGGCTGCGGCTATCGATGCTCGCCAACCCTGGCCGAAAGGGTTTGCCGCACACACACACACACTATGCATCCTCTCGCTCGGAATAGGGGGACGCCTTGTTGGCGTTAATTGCTGGGTTTGTGCGCCCCAGTGAGCGCACGAGTTATGAAAACTGGTATTAAAGGCATTAAAACTGAAAGTAGCAAACTAAGCGAATGTTAGAAGAGATGCCGAAGCAGGGCACAAGTGGGCCGAGCGGGAAAGTGGATCGAAAGGAGCAGGAGAGGAGACTTAGTGCGCAGAGTCCTTGCTGCTGCTGCGTTGCTGTGATTACGCTCTGTGCTTTGTGTGATTATGATTTTGTAAAAAGGATTAGGTGCATATTACGATGGTACTGAATCACACACAAACACGCACACACACACACACACACACACACACACACACACAGGCACAGCCAGTGCACAACGTAAACGAACCGCGAAACCTCGAGCGTAAAAAGGAGCTGCTGAAAGACGAAGCCAGCGGCAAGGACAAGCTACAAGGAGTGCGACAAGGCGACGGCGACCCAGCAGACTCTGCACTAAACAACAACAGCAGGAACAAGAGAGCGACAGTCGCAGAGAGTGTGATAGAGGGAGATAGAAGAGGGATATCTAGTAATTATTGCCCGTGTATAATCCTTATTATTGCTGTTCCGTCGCTGAGGTTGAGGAGCAGCAGCAGTTACATCCATATACCCCAAGATGGAATGCTCCATTAAGCCGTTAACAATAACATTAGGCGAGAGTCAGTTAGGATCTGCTCTGCTAGGCATTATTCTTTGTCCATTTGTCCTGGCTGCCATGACTCGCTCTGTTGCGTACGCCATGTAACTCCCCACCCCCCAGCACCCTTCAGTGAAGAGGAAGGACATTCTCTTATGGGCTATTCCTTAAAAGCTCTAAGCTGAGCTCAGTTAAAGCAGCTGGAAGTTATCTAATAAGCAGTACAAATCTGCCGGAAATATGAACTAGTATGTGATATAGGAAAAGCGGATAAATAGTGGAAAGCAGGCCAAAGTTAAAAGATTAAACTAGAATGAAGAATGAAATATAATTGAATTGTTATGGAAACTAGCAGCAGCTTAATCCTAGCTGAAGGGGAAGGAAGCTGGAAATAATTCTAATCAGATTAGCGACTGTGACCTACCCTATTCATATTTCACGTAGACCTTTGTCATTCATTGTAACTCAATTCCCGACTCTCCCCGCCCCCCCCCCCTCTCCCTTCCTGTCTATCCATCTCTCTTCAGCTCAGCTTATGTTGCAAAGCTCTTCGATCAATCTAAGGCGAACGACGAAACCTTCAAGGGTGCACTCAGCTGTCACGTTGTTGCTTGGTGTAAATCCAAGTCAATCCCACGCTCGACACACACGCACACACACACACACACACACACACACGCATGGGAAACTTCACATAAGATAAGCTAAGAAATAAACCCACAGCCCAACAACCCCCGGCCACACCCTTGGCAAACCCTTCGAATTAGACAAAAACTCAAGATGCTGCAAATTTGTAATCCTTGCTCAAAAGACGTCGAAATTTTTCACTTATCGCTGCGGGGCAAAGCAAAATGAAAAAAAAAAGCAGAATTAGAAATAGAAATAGAAATAAAGCCCCGCCAACCCCTCCTGAAAACCCACCCCATATAAGTTACATACTTATTTAAGTTTTACTCGCTGCGCCCTGTTGTTGTTCTTCTTCTTCTTTTCATTCTCATTTCATGTATTCTTATTTTTTTTCGTGTTTTTGTTGCCTTCATGCCTTCATTTTTCATATATGCAACTATGCTGGCGATAAGTTATTTGAGCAGCCCAACGGCAGGACAAGGACACGCACACACACACACACAGACACAGACACAGACAGGAGGCAACGAATTTGTAAAATTCCAATTAAGAATCTTTGGTTTACTTTGTAAGTTGACTCTCAACTTATTTAGACACTACACAACGACACATGGAGGGGAAATCCCAACACACCCACACTCACACACACGCATTCGTATATGTATTTCTCTGCGCACACTTAAGCGTAACAAAGAGGACACGAGACAACGGCCAGCAAAAACAGAGAATAAATAAAAGCAAAACAAACTCACACACACACACACACACACACACACACACACACATATGTGAGTGCCGAGTGTGGCCCTCACACAGATGCACTTAGTTCAGAAGCTGTAATCCTAGAAGGGCACAGGACGAACGCTTGGCTCGCCTCGCCCTGCCTCGCCTTGCCTGCGCCTGGCCCTGCCGTTCATCCTCGTCGCTCTAATGGACGGATAAATTGCTTGTGAATGAAATGAGAGTACGCTGACTTTCGGTCCTCAACGGCGAGTGTGTGTGTGCGCGACGGTGGGCGTGGCAGGATACAAGTTGTGCCAAAAGACGACAACGCACTCATACGCAAAGGCAGAGCCAGAGCCAGAGCAAAGCAAAGCAAAGCGAAACAAACAAACAAACAAAGCTGAAACGAGACTTGACGCAGCGGATGCCCGAGACACAACTAAAAACTAAAAGCGACTTGCCACATGCGGCATGTGCAACGCACAAACTTGCCTCCAAATCTTTTGTCGATAGTAGCTAAAATGACGCCATGGGGTTACGAGGGGTTAGCCTCGTATAAAAACATGGGGGATATGCTGGGGATTGGAGCGAAAAAGCGCCAAAATTGGCGATAAAGAAAAGACGCGGCCAACGGTCTGAGGGGGGGGGTAGCGGGAGCAAGAGTGGGGCTGAGTGCTGGACTAGAGCTGAAACCAAAAACAAGGCCCCTGTGGCTAACATAACGCATGCCCTAACCCAAAGTCTTGCAGAAACTATAAAAAATTTAAAGAAATCGAATTGCGACAGGCACTAGGAAGGAGTCCTTGAAGGTGTACAGATCTATAAAAATATTTAAAATAAAATATTTTGTTGAAACCCAACTGAGACAGGCTTTAGACATGATTTTTTAAAGTAAAGTAATGCAATATTTAAGGGAAATTTAATTAAATTAGGCAAATTAGATCAGAAGTCTATAGACTACGACTAAGAAAGTTTTCTTATAGATACAAATAGGTTAAACTAAATATTCCCCATATAAACATTCCAAAGAGTATTCCAGCTGCGGTGTGGCGCCTTTGCTATTTGCTTTCTTCACAGAAGCAGCAGACTTGAAACAGAGCAGCTATCGGCACGACAGACGCCCAAGATGCGAGTGAGATTCAGAGTCAAGCAGCGAGCATATGTAGGTCAGTTGTTGTTGTTGTTGTTGTTGCTGTTGAGGTTGGGGTTTATGAATTGCCAGCTGACTCTGGGCTAGCTGGATTTTTGTTTTCATTTTTCAAGCAGCCAAGGGACGACAAAAATCAATAAATGTCAACGGGGACATGCTGATAAAGTTGCGACGAGCAAAACAAAAAAGAAGAGTTGATTTCAAACGGCAAGGACATGCCCCCAAAAAAGGGAAATACTATCGTGAATACTATCGAGAATGCAGAGCAAGCAATAAAGCAATTAGCAGTCAACAAGGGAGATAATACAGCTAATTAAAACTAAAAGTTATGCGTCAGCGAATGAGATTTTTATTGAGAACAAGCCACAAACAGAGCCACAGGCGAACAAGCAGGAGATGAGAGCTCTGTGTGTGTGTGGGCGTGGCTGTGTGATGTGTGACCAGGGAGCATTAAAATGTGTGCTTGATGTGTGTCTGGCCTGAATTATGAGCTTATAATTTACAATTAAGCACACGTCAGCATAAAAGCACAAGCAGCAGGCCAGCGTAATTGGCTGCCGTGTCTTAATTGTGAACCAAAAACTAAATTGTGAATGCGACACAAACAAAGCGCCCGCCCCTCCCCCCTCAGATCTGATTTGCTGCCTGACACAGAGATGTCTGCTTTAACAAATGAGTTCGCAGCGAAATTGATGACGAACGAAATCACAATAAGCCAAAAGGCATCGATCTATATATGTATATATATATAGCTATATACATATGTATGTATATATACATCACACCCAGTTGAAAGACGACTATCTGTTGTAAACAATCAGCTTTACCTGCACACAATTGGCTGCAGCCCAGGTAATTGATTGAACGATGTCGGCTAACCGAGTGATTTATTAATTTTGTTCCCTATTTAATATTCGACAGCATCAATTTGACCATAACAGACACGCGCTTCGCCGAATGCAGAGTAGATTTATCATATTTATTATCCAGTTGACTAAACGAAAGCAATTGCAAGTGCTTTTAATTAGTGCTTTTTTATCGGATATAGGAAATATATTTCTATATTTTTATTATGAGCTCAAATATCCTTACCATACTTAAGAATCATCATTCCCTAATCTCTGTCTTCCGTTGAGGCTGGCCTTAAATTAGTTGAGAATATATACAATGCCAAGTAAGCCCAGATATCAAATGCAATTTATTAGGATATCATTGGTATATCCAAAGTGCATACCATGTAGCACAGTGTAAGTCTATAGCACAAGTATTTACAATACGCCGTATATTTATTACCCGGCAGTTGAACACTTTTCGGAATTTCTCACACATTTCACAGAAATTCTTTAATTTTGCCCACTATTTAATGAGTGGTTCCCCACCTCTCTCTCTCTCTCTCTCTCTCTCTCTCTCTCTCTCTCTCTCTCTTTCTCTCTCACTCCCTTTCTCTGTCTTTCATTGCTCGTATTGTCAAGGCTTTTCTAAATGTAGAAAAATACAACAATTGAACAATTGCTTTTTGGTAATTGCTCAACTTGACTGCAATTTTGAGCAGCCATCGTAATTACGGCTAAAACCGCCTTTTTCCTCCACTGCACTGTTTTCATTCTTCTTCTTTTTTCCTCTCTTAATTGTTGCCTATTTATTTGGGCTTTGGTTCGGGGGGCCGCTGCTCAGTCGCAGCTGCTGCCGATGCAACTGCAGCTGCTGAGTCAAGGGCTGGGAGGAGACCTAGTTTTCTAAATTTGCTGACTGCCCATTAATTATGTGCTAAAAAATATGCTTTTAATTTTAGCCATTTATTAATGAGTTTTTCGCATTGCAAACGCATTAATTTCGCATTTCTCGGCTGAATGCCAAAAAATTATTTATTGCTAAAATGCATTAAATTGAGAGGCTTATTTATCAGCTGCTCGATGCCATTAACTGACAAATTTCGCTAATTGCATTCCGTTAATAAAGTACGCCAACAACAGCAACAGCAACAGCAACAACAACAAACGGGCAAAAAATGAGCAAATTTATGGCTATGTTACATAAATTACACTCCCCTCTCTCCCTCTCTCACTCTCTCTGGCGATCTCATTTGTTTATGCTGCAAATGCAGTCTAATTGTAGCCAAATGAAAGGAATTCAGCCATTCGATAACTGTCTGTGCATGCTCCGCAAATATGCATCAATGAATTGCCACCTGCCTAAGCCCCGCCCACGCCTCCGCGACCCCCCCCCCCTCTAAATTCCCCTTTGATGCTGCAGCCCTTTAACGATTGTGCGCGCATTATAATTTAAATGGATTTTTGCGAAAAGCAATTAAATAAAATTAAATTTGGTGTTCAGCTTAATCCGCTGCTGAGCTGCATGCATAGTTCATGTTATCCCCTGTCGGCAAACGCCTCCACAATAGGCCGCGCCTATGTTGTTCCTCCACTCTCCACACTCCCTCCCTCCGCCCTCCGCCCTCCGCCCTCCGCCCTGCTGCCTGCTGCCTCCTGCTTCTGCCTCATAAAGTGCATGACAAGCCATCGCCGCATCCACAGCATCCACTCGACAGGCTCGAGCAGTCGACACCTACACGGTCAGCAGGCAGCAGGCAGCAGGCCGCAGGACCAAAAGGACAACAAACACAGCCAGCCTCTGGGATTGCTGCGGGCAGCAGTCCGAAAGGCAGGGCGTTGGGCGTGGCACTGGATGGACAGCCGAACGTGCGTTTTGTATAGCACTTTTCATATGAATATGAATTGCTTGCGGTTGTGTTAAGTGGCAGAGTTCATTAAAGTACGTGAATGTATCTGTCTCTCTCTCTGCGTGCGTGTGTGTGTGTGTGTGTGTGTGCATGTCAAACTGTTTACAGTTATATATAAATGTGCGTATACATATAAAGTTGATTAAATGCACGCACTTTTTGAGCGAATGCACATTGAAAAGAGAGACAGAGAGAGACAGAGAGAGACAGAGAGAGAAAGAGAGAGAGGGAGACTGAGATGAGATTCATTCAATTGCATTATGCAAATTGATGATAATGTGAAAGCGGCTCAAAATGTGGAAAAAAGAACTGCATAAAATGCATAACTTGATATATGAGAAGTACATATATATATATATATATATATATATATATATATATATATATAGCATAGGTATAGTATATATCTCTTATGCTAATGACAATCATTAAAGTCCTCGCTTTGTTCGACAGGTATTCAAAGAGAAAGTTTTAAGTGACCAGATTTAGCTTGAATAATATTATACTAGCCATTTGGTTAGTTGGTTTAGTTTAGTTTTAGATTTAGTTAGTTTATATACATATATTAGAAACCTATTCAACAAGAAGTTCAGTTACCAACATTACCAATCCATAGATCTCTTTTTATCCCAGAGACTTCTCAAAGTACTTCAATTCTGAGCTTATCAACAGCCGTATCTCATCCCTGGCTCCCAAATGCCGTACTACTTGGTTACTCAATCCTGTGCGACAGTGTTATTAAAGAGCTCTTTAGCTAATGAAAAATACATGTATATTTAAAACCAGAACCCACCAGAATAATTCCATTTAGCTATAGTATATCCACAATTTTCGCAAATACCGAGAAAATGCTTTCTCAATTCTGAGAAATTCTGGCAGTAAAAACAAACAAATGCAAAACATTGCATAGTCCAAATGGCTGCAGGGCTGCTTAGATATATGTATGCTTCCTCCTTGGAAGATTCCTGCCAAGCATATATTATTATAATGGAAGATTATACCGAAAAGATTCCTGGAAAATCAGATTCCAGCCATGAAGACCAAATTACACTAAAAAGTTATTTTTGCTGAAATGTATTTAAGCTCAATTGTTATGATAATGATAATGCAATTGGAAATGTTTTAAATTTTTGAAATAAATTTGTTTATTGTTTGCTGGCTTTTTGATTTTTTTTTTTTTTTTTTTTTTCTTCCATCCTCTTTCTTAGTTTCACTTATTTTATGTCTGTCACATAGTTAGCAACTGCTTTGCGATTATTTCAAAACAAATTTTCGCTTACAAACTAAATAATGGGCCATGTTTACATTAGACAGAAACCAAACTTTTGCGTTTTATAATTTAGTATATATATAAATATATATATTTATGTTGAAGTAATAATTATGGCTGCTTTAGGAACCCAAAAGAGATGATTCAAATTCTCTTTGGCTGCGGCTCATGCTGGCTGCACAATTCGTTGCATACTTTTGCGGGCACTTGGAAAATATGTAAAACGAAAATGCGAGTGTAAAACAAATACTGAAAAATGTACAATAATAAATTTAATTATTTATTTATGCTGAAAGCTTTCTTTGCAATGAGAAAATAAAGAAATATTTATAACACTCTTTTTATTTTTTTAAAAGGAAAGTAAAAGCTCATCAAGTGCATTTGCCAGCTTTGCAAGGCTTTTTCCTTTTGTTTCGCTCTTTCTTCTGCTTCTTCTGTGATTTCTCTATTCGAGTTTTCTTTAAAAATTGGGAATGTGAAGTTTTTAATGTACGAGTGAAAGTTTTTGGTATTTGCTTCAGTGTTTATCGATTAAATTTAGCTAAAAATGTGCAGCAACTGCTGCTCTTTAGAATAATAATAATAATAAATATATATATATATATTTATATATTATAATAATAGAAAAAAATAAACTCTTGTTCACTTCTCAATTTACAATGGCTTATTTGTTAAATTGTAATTAAAACGCTAGTAAATATTCGTATTTAGTATATATTACTGTGTTTTTCTATAGCTTTGCTTGCATTTAAATTCTTCTCGGAATGTTTTGAAACGTGTTTTTTCTGACTTATTCGCATTTAATTTATTGGCAGTTGTACAATACAATGCTGACGTGTGTGTGTGGGTGTGTGTGTGTGGGTGTATTGCTGATATTTATTTATAAATACATGTGTGGGTGTGAGTGTGTGTACGTGTATGTTTGTGTGTGTTTACATATATATACATTATAATTTATTCATATGTGTGTTTGTTTGCGTGTGTGTTTGGCTTTTCTTTCTTCATTTTTCCCATATTTCTTTTTTTTTTTTTTTTTTTGAAATATGTTCGCATTTGCCTTTTGCGCCTTTTGGCCACGCCCTACGCCAAATGCTGCGAAAATTCAATCAACAATAAATGCTTGCGAACTGCCACATATTTGGTTGTTGTTGCTGTTGCTGTTGCTGTTGCTGTTGTCTTTTGTTGTTTTAATGGCATGCCATTAAATAATTTCATTAAATGCTTTGTATGAGACATGAATGGCATAAAAAAGGTCCTCTCATTGTTTTTTATCCTGTTATTTCTGCTGTTTCTGTTTTTTGTTTTTTCTTATGTTTTTTCTTTTTTACTGTTTTTTTTTATTATTTTTTTTTTTTTTGCAAATTCCGTCAGTTTTCTTCAATCAATTTAAATAACCAATCCAACAAAAGCTTAAATTTAATGGAACATACACAAAAATCATGCATAAATGAGAATTCTCTGGCTTTGAAATACTCTAGCAGGAGGCAGAACTATTAGAATGTTTTAGAGCTTAAAGGACTTTAAAGAGCTTGAAGAACTTAAATAACTCAGAGAGAAATGGTTTTAGTTAATGCTGTTATGCAAACTATAAAATTTAGTTTCTGTTTTAAGTCGAATATGAAATATAAAGAAAAATAGCTAAATTCATTAGCCTCTCCACATAATTTGAGCTTTAAATCTCTAAGAATTGAGATTAAAATAACGCAGTTGTTAGGTAGAAATTAATTAAATTAAATTAATTACTGAAAACAGTATAATTAGATTTGTTAATTGAATTGTTTGTTTATATTTAATTCAAATATGGAAGCTCAAAATTAGCAATTCAATAGATTTACATAATAGATTCTTTAGATTTAAATTAAGCTCTTGTCTGATTTAGTCTGCAATTATTTATACTAACTAATTTAAGTAAATTTAAATAACACATATTCTATGCAAATTTCAGATAGCATCTCAAAATATTCATTCGGCTATAGACTGGGTCTAGTTCCATTCGAGTTCTGCTTGGTTCGATTGCGTGCTATTTTATGGTACGGTAGTTCGTTTCGGTTCATTGTTTGCGGCTCGTGCGCTTAATTGTTATCAGCCTGCGCGTCATTATCGCATAGCCCCCGGGCAGATGCATCTGTGTCTGTGTGTGTGTGTGTGTGTGCGTGTTTGATTTACTATGATATTTATGCTTTTCTGCATTCGTTGAGTGTCAGCTATTAATAATAATATTTTTGTGAATATTATTATTATTTGTTCATCGCAGTTATTATAATGCCGTCCATTGTTGTGTATTTATTTATGCTCGCTCCTGCTCTTCCTCCTTTTCGCTTCTCTGCATTTAATTGTTTGATTTTCATCATGCAATTTCCTTACATGCTAATTAATTTGCGTATGCTCGGCTCGCTCTGTGGCTGACTTCGATTTTGTCAATAATTGTGTCTCAGGTCTATTTCATTAATTTTCATTTAAATACTACTATTGTTTAATATTATTTCCTTCGCTGCTGTAAAAAATGCATTCATATATATATTTTTGACATACTTTTTTGGCATGGCAAATAAAATTGTTTTTGTTTTGTTTTCTTTTTTTTTTTTGGTTTATTGAACAAATTTATATTCTATCGATTTATGCTTGCAGTTATTTAATTTATTATTTATAATTAATGCTTTAATAATTTAAGTTGTAGTTTTGTATGTACAAATGCGTTTGCTAAATGAACTTCCTCTCATATATCGATATTCATATTCATATTCATAATCATATTCGAATTCATATTCATATTCGTATGTATATATATATATATATATATATTAGTAAATACTATTTTTATTATACACTGCAATAAATTAGCGAACGTTTTAGTGTACGAAGTGGGTATTATGTACAGGTTAAGTCAATTTCAATTAATTCAAATAACTAAAAGTATCAGTCTCTTCCACCGCCCCCAAATGTATGCTATGCCTTCCTTCCTCCTTCCCTTCTCCCCTCTTTGCACCCTAGAACTTGACTATATTTAGTTTTTAATTTAGGTTTAGTTTTTGTTTTTGTTTTGCGGTTTTAGTTAAGTTGTAGTTGTAGTTTTAGTTTAGGTTAGTTTGCCTTGCTTATAAATTCACTGGTTGTTCTTCTAACTGGTCACGCCTTCCCCTTCGCTTGGCTAGGTTACGCCCACAGATCATGCAGCGGCTTGCTGGCCCCGCCATCGTCCAGCTCATTGAGGCTCAAATTCGATTCGTAGTGCGTCCGCTCCGGCTGGCGGCTGTTGTTGCTGCTGCTGCTCATCGTGGCGCTGCTCTGCGTGCCGCTCTCCAACCCCCCGCAGCCGCAGAGTAGCTCGTCGTCGGCATTGCAATTGCAGGGCTTCTTGCAGTTGTAGGCGCCGACGCTGATGGCGGGTGCCGGCACAAAGTTCGAGCTGAACGAGCTGGGCAGCCCGTTTCCTCCTCCTGCTGCTGCTGCTGCTGCTGACACCGTTTGGCTCTTCGCTGTGCGCTTGGCCGTCCCTATGCACTCGCAGTTGCTGCCGCGCTGCTGCAGCTGCTGCTTGGCATAGTCCACGCTGTCGTAGGCGGGCGCCTGGCCAGCGGCCAAATACGTGGGCACCGCATACTCGTGCTGGCTGCGTCGATGCTGCTGCTGCTGCTGCTGCTGCTGATGGTGCTGCTGCTGCTGCTGGTGCGGATGGTGCTCGAGCGTTTTGGCCATGCCGGCCACACTGAGCTCGCGCTGCTTCTTGGTCAGCTGGTTCATCGTATTGAACTTGCAGGCAGCCGCTGCAGCCGAGGCGGATGTGGGAATGGGCTTGTAGCCGCGGGCGCCGCACTCGTTAATCGTGGCATAGTTGTTGCTGCTGCAGTCCGCGTAGAGCTTGTCCGCGATGCGGGAGGCGGCCACTGGAACCGGCACGCCCCCCACGCCCGCCTGGTACTCGTGCGCCGTGGCGTACATGTTCACCGAGGAGGTGCGTGCAGCCAGGCAGCCCGTCACCCGCTTGTTGTTGTTGCCCCGGCCATGGGGCAGCGGCAGGGCGAGGCGCAGCTTCTGCCAGAACTTCTTGTCGTCCCACTCGATGCAGGTGCTCGTGCGCAGATAGTGTCGCATGTCCAGGTCGATGTCGCGCTGCGGCAAGTCCCCATAGAGTATGAACACAACGCGCTTGCGACGCTTCACCAGCTCATGGAGCGCGCTCTTGTACTCGAAGCGTGTCCACTCGTTGTACAGGAAGTTCTTGGAGAGCACCAGCACGAACTGCTTGGCGCTCTCGGCAGCCTCGATGAGGGCGTCCGTGATGTAGGCATTGATGTTCACGTCCCGGTAGTGCAGGCACAGCCGATAGCCGATGTCGCTCTCCAGGGTGTTGGCCAGGATCTGATTGACGAAGTGCTCGTCCTGCAGGCTGTAGGCAAAGTAGGCGTCGTTCGGCCGCTCCTTGTCCAGTTGGTCGACAAAGCGGGGCGAGCGATAGCAGAAGGTCAGCAGGCAGCTGCTCGAGTGGACCCACATCTTGAGCTCATGCCGATAGCAGAACAGTCCGAAGATCAGGCCAAAGAAGCCCACGAAGGCGCAGGTGGCCACCAGGAGCAGCGGCAACAGGCCCTCAATCTCATTGGTGTGCATGTAGTGGGCGACGCCGTCCCTCAGGGTGCACTTGGTGCCGTTCTTCTCGCGCAGCACGCTCGTCGCATTGTTGTAGATGCAGCTGACCCGGGCGGCGTCCAGGATCTTCTCGGAGCTCTGGGCTAGGTAGTTGCGGAAGCGGGACAAGTAGCCGCACTCGCAGCTCCACTGATTGTCCGCCAGGCTGATCTCGACGAGATAGGGATTCGCGGCCAGCTGCCAGACCTCGAAGTGCATCAGGCGATTGCCGTCCAGGCGAAGCACCTCCAGCTTGCGCAGCATCTGGAAACTGCCATTGGCAATGCTGGCGATGCGATTCGACTGCAGGTAGAGCTCGCGCAGATTCTCCAGATTGTGGAACTCGTTGCCCTCCAGCGACACAATGTGGTTGTCCTCCAGGTGGAGCACGAGCAGGCGCTTCAATCCACTGAAAGTCGTATTGTAGATGTGCGCCACGTTCGAGTTGTTGGCGTAGAGCACGGCCAGGTTCTTGCGGCCCAGGAACGAGTGGCCGGCCAGCTCGACGAAGTTGTTGCCATCGATGTAGAGCTCGGTGGTATCCATGGGCACGCGGCGGGGCATCTGGGAGTAGCCAGCGCCGGAGCACTCGACAATATTGGTGGACCAGGTCTGGTCGTGGAAGCAGGTGCAGTTGGTGGGGCAGGTCATCTCGCAGTCGCAGGCATCGAACTCGCAGCAGTGGCAGACCGCGAAGCAGTGCGTCTTGTACGTGCAGAGGAAGTGCTTGGGCTCTGCCTCCAGCAGCGGGATGTAGGCGCGCTCTCTATTGTTTAGCAGCTTGCAGTAGATCGTCTCCAAGTCCATGATGCGCGGATACTGGCGGGAAGTGATGTGGTTGATCTTCTGCAGCCAATCGATGTTGCAGTCGCAGGTGAAGGGATTGCCCCCGATGTAGAACTCTGGCAGGGCTCGTTGCTCGTGCACGGGCAGAATGCGCAAGGACTTGATGTCCAGCGTGTTTATCTGATTGGCGTAGAGGTCGACGCGTGTCAGATTCGTCTTATGCATGAAGGTGTCTGGGTCCACGGTCGTTATGAGATTGTCGTTCAGGAACAGCAGCTCAATGGAGTTCGGTATGGAGGCGGGGCCAATCCTCTGCAGCTGGTTGAAGCTCACGTCCAGCGTTTGCAGACGCAGCTCCGCATCGAGCCCAAAGCGATTCGAGAGCAGGCTGAGGCGATTCTTGTGCAGGTCGAGCCACTGCAGCGTGCTGGGCGCGTGGCCATAGTCGAAGCTCTCCAGCCGGTTGTCGGAGATGTTCAACCAGAGCAGCGAGGGCATGTTGCTGAAGAGGCCATTGATGTCAGTCAGCTCGTTGCCGTCCAGGCGTATGGCCTGAATGCTGGAGGTCATCTCGAAGGCGCCGGGCTCGACGACAGCAATGCGATTCCTCGCCAGATTCAATATCTGCAGGCTGGGCAGGTCACGAAACGTGTGCATGGTAATGTTCTCCAGGTAGTTGCCAATCAGACGCAGGCCATACAGATTGCCCAGGCCCTTGAAGGCGTTCTCCTCCAGCACGGTGACCATGTTCTCGCCCAGATCGACGGTGCGCAACAGGCGCATGTTCCTCAGCGCCAGTGGCACCGTTTTCAGCTGATTGCCATTCAGATTGAGATCCTGCAGAGCGCTGCAGTTCCTAAACGCGTCCGGATGCACTCCAATCAGCGCATTGTTGTCCAGCGACAACAGCGAGAGCACATAGAGCCCGTTCAGGGCATAGGCGTCCAAGTACTTCAGCTTGTTGTGGGAGAGGAGCAGCGTGTGCAGGTTGTTCATGGGCGCAAAGGTGTCGGCAGCAATGTTTTCCAGCTGATTGTGGCGCAGATTGAGAATCTGCAGCGTGTACAAATCGCTGAAGATTTCCGGCTCCAGCTTAGTCAGCTTGTTGTGCGAGAGATTCAACAGGACGAGCCGAATCAGACCGACAAATGTATTGCGGTCCGTCCACGTGGAGGTGATTTGGTTGAAGGACAAGTCGAGCGCCTGCAGCTGGTCCAAGTTGGAGAAGAGCTGCGGACTGAGCACGCTGATGGAGTTGTTCTGCAGGTAGACCTCCTGAATGGTCTTGGACTGCTCGGCGAACAGCTCGGAGGGCAGGGCGACAATCTTGTTGGAGCTCAGGTTCAGCACCTGCAGGTTCTTCAGGCCACTCAAAGCCTTATCCGCTATCATCGATATCTCATTATTGTTCACGTGCAGCACACGCAGGCGGCGCAGCGTGCCGAAGCCATTGGCCGGCAGCAGCACAAAGTGATTGAAGCTGACGTCGAGCAGCTCCAGGTCGAGGGAGCACGAGCTGGCAGCACGTCTGCCCGCCTCGGTCGTGGAGCTCGCGCTGGAGCTGGAGCCGGAGCTGGCCTCGGTGGAGGTGGCCGTCTCCTTGCTGCGGTCCCTGAAGCCCAGCTCGTTGACATCCTGCAGCCGGTTCTCGCTCATGTTCAGGGCGGACAGGGCGGACAGCGTGCAGAATATGTTATCGGGCAGCGACCAGATGTTATTGGAGCTCAGGTCCAATCGCTCCAGCTGCTTGGTGACGGCAAAGGCGTCCGCCTCAATCTCAAAGTTCAGCGCTGGCCAAAGTATGTTGTGGGTGCGCAGCGTGAGATTTCGCAGCTGCTCGAGCCCGTCGAGCACCTGGCGGCCCAGCTTGCCCAGCTTGCAGTACTGAATGGACAGCTGCTGCAGGCGTGCCAAATGGGCAAAGGACTGCGCCTCGAGCCGGCTCTTGGCCATGATCTCGTCATTGCAGACGATGTGCAGGGCCACCGTGTGCTCCGCGGGAATCACACTGAAGTTGGTCGTATCGAATTCGCTGTTCACCGTGCGCAGGTTGCACGTCAGTGCAATCTCCGGCTGCTCCAGGCCGGCAGCGGGCATGAAGTGGCAGTCGTCGGGCGCGTCATAGAGGCCCGCATCTCCGCCAGAAATGGGACGCAGAGTGCGTGCCGGCGTCGAGGGCGGCAGCAGCTGTGAGCTGGACACGCCCGCCTCGCCCATGATGGCGTTCGAGTGCGAATGCGTCTGCTGCTGATGCTTCTTGCTGCTGCCGGACATCGACTCCGAGTGAGTTGTCACAGCATCCTGGCTGCTGATGCCGCTCGCAATTAGCAGCAGCAGCTGAACTAGAAGGCACTGGCACAATGGATTCAACATTTTGTGTGTATGTGTGTGTGTGTGTGTGTGTGTGTGTGGGTTGTGTGCGTGTGCGTGAGGGAGTTTCTCCTCTAGTTAATCTTTGTTGGAGAGTGTAACGGGTTGAAATGAAAAGAACTCAACGAAAATCAATTCCACTTGCTGTTGGCCACAAACTTTGGACACATATTTGCGGCTGCTTCCGCTGCCCTTCTGCTCGCTCTCACAGTTCACAAATCGGGGCTGGGGCTGCAGTTGATGTTAATCGTAATCGCAATTGGCGTGGCCAACTTTACGCTTTACTGTTACTCCCGGCCGCACATCATAGAGAATGTACATAGACACATCACACTAATGTATTTTCGTTTATGTTATTTAATTAATTTAATTTAATTTTATTCTTTTTTTTAGGAACCTTGTTGGAATTTTTAATTGCTGCGGGCCACTCGCGACTTTCTATTATCACTTTTGGTATTTTCTTTTTGCTGTCGCTGGGGTTAACTTGTAACGGTTCACGTTGTGGTGCTAGCATGCGGCGTGCGTGCGTCGTCTCCGTGTGGTATGTGTGGCGCGCACGTTAGCTGAGTGTCGACTGACTGCCGCAACGTGCGCAACTCTCACTTAAATAGAGAGACGGTCCGCAGGCGAACGTCGCGTCGCCCGAATGCCAAACACAAAGAGCCGAGCCGAAGGCAAGCACAACAAACCCGACGACGACAGCGCTAGAGAGGGAAATTTCAAAGGCAGAGAGCGCAACGCAGCGGGAGCGCAAGCCTTAAAGGAAATTTGCTCCGCTTGAGTGCGCTACACACAGAGAGAGAAAGATGCTGCTGCTGCTGCTGCCGCTGCTGCTTAGAGGGTTTCTAATCGCATCAAACAGCTGGCGTTCCTTTTGGCTACGGTACATTTTGTTGTTGTTTTTACTTCATTTTTTTCTTTGTTTTTTTGCTATTCGTCTCATCCTCAGTTCTGCCGAGAGCCGCCGAGGCGAGGCGAGTCTTCGACTTTGTCTCTGTTTTGATAATGAAAATATATGATGTGCAGGCCAGCGCCAATCTTCATACAAATGTAATTTATTTTTATACCCACGTGTGTGTGTGTGTACGTGTGTGTGTGCGCTGTCTCAGCCTGTCTGCTGTTGCGTGCGTGTATGTATGTCTAAGGCTGTGTGTGTCTCCGTGTTTCTGTGTGTGTGTGGCATATAAAAATAATAATTCCTTACATTCCATTAAATTACAATAATAATTTTAATTAAACTGTTTTCCTTGCGCTTGAGGTAACATTCTCTCAGCCCGGTTTGGCCTGCCTCGGCTTGGCTTGGCTTGATGACTTTCTTTGCATTCACAATTTATCATCTCCACCACCATCGTCATCATTATCCTCATTGTCCTGCGTGGCCTGTTGTCATTGCCTTTATGATAATTTCTAAATTGGCAACAGCAAAAACTCCATTTTCCTCTCCTCTTTTCGTTTTTTTCTGCCGCTCACTCGGGTTGGGATAGGCTCAAAAATCAATATGCTGCATTTTAGTCTGGCTTTATAGAACGATGATAATGATATGCATGATGATGATGATGGCGATGCTGTGGAAGCTCTGGACGCAAACAGGAAGTTGGCAAACATGGATATGCTGTTAGCCAGTTGGCCGTAAACGGGTCAAGCTCTCTAAACATAAGAAGAAGAGCATCGAGCATGCGAATGTCCATTGGAAAGGACAATTGGAGCGCTATAAGGACTTAAGCTGCATAGCCATAGATTCCTAAGTCCTACTTCTATTGAAGCTCTAGGCAAGATGCAGCAAGGGATAAAAGAGATTTATTGATATATGTTCTATATAGTAAGTCAATTTCTGATTGTAGATCAGAATTAATCCTTTTTCTAAATATATCATATCTATATAACTCCATTTTCTGTAAGGATTTATGCTCTGCCTTATATTCATCTCATTTTCACACACTCAAAAATTACTTTCATCCTTAATTTCATTAGCTTGTCCACACACCTTTGCTCACTTTCCCACACAGCTTGGCCCTCAAGACGTTGTACTCTCTGCTAAGCCATGGCAGAGCTAATGCAGTTTTGTAAAAATTCGCGCCATCTCGGAGTTAAGCATCTCATCAGCTGAGCTCGGGTAAGTGCATATGACACCTGCCCTCGCCTTTGCCTTCCGCTTCGCCTTCGCTGTTTGCTAAACACTGGGCCTAATGCTCTAATCAAGATGCAGCAGCAGGCAAAGCCTTTCAGGCTGTTTGCTAAACTTATCTTATCATGCAAGGAAATCGGGTAAGAAATGCGCTAGGACTAAACTAAACTGAGAGCTGCCGATGGCAACTGAGCTGAGGAGATGAGAGGCTAGAGAGCTGAGATAGAGACGGACCGCAGGAGGAGCAGGAGGAGTCTGCGTTATCGGGCAAGCCGATTTGCAGTTAGACTAATGCAAAAGCCAATAGTCATGCACAATTCACAATGCACAACTCACAATTCACAATGGCAGTGAAAGGGAAGTCCAAGGTAAACACTTGCGGATGTAGAAGATTATAAAGAGATGACAGAAAGATGAGAGAATGAAGCAGAGCAAGCGAGGTGGTCCACAGTTGTTTGCTTTAAAGGACACTTTGTGCTCAGAGCAATTTATCTTCGAACGATTCGGCTGCATTGAGAAAATAAAAAATTTGTTTGTCAGCCTCAATGCCTGTCGAATGGCTCATCCAAATGTCTCTTTAGGGCTGCATTGTGCGAAAAAGTGTCCTTTCTTCATTCTAGTTGGCTGGCAAGGAAACAGGAAGTACAACTCGCTCGCCTGTAGCAAGTAGGTAAAGATGTCAACTCACCCAGTTGGAGTCTGGCCTTGTCCTGTTGTCCTGTTCCCATAACATACATCTCCATCTCTCTGTACATTTATGTCTATTGATTCTTTGGCTTTTGATTGTTTACATATTGGCGTATTTTGACAACTAAATTGGTAGACAGTCAGGCAGCCAACTGCTCGAGGTAACTGCTAGCTGGTAGCTGGTAGCGAGGCCCACCCAGTGGCCAAGTCCTGGGCCCTGCACTTTATAAATTAAATGTCAGCCGTACAGTTATTGACCATTTCGGTTGACACATGGCTCGATTTCCGGTCGCATTTCCTCTCTTCCTTTTCACTTTTTTTTTTTTATTGTGTGTGAATTTTCTTTGCTTGGCTTTCTGTGTAAGCCACAGAAATGTGGCCACTCCTGCGGAATATCGCCGTGAAGGTCGCCCAAGCAATTACTTTGCACGGCTAATAGCAACTGCAGTCCAAGGATCTAAGCTACCGTCTACAGCGCGTCCTGCTCACCCTGTGCGAGTGTGTGTGTGTGTGTCCTTGACTTGTGCAATTTGGCCTGGGCAAACCTTTGGCTATGGCTACGGCCGACTCTGTATAGCCATACGATAAGCAGCAGCTGTCCTTAACTTGTTCCATTGATGAAAGTTGTAGATGTGCTCAGGGCGTGGCCTGCTTGCACTGCTGGGTTATCTAATGGAGAAAAAGATTGAGATGGGATAGCGAAGAAAAGTATTTGGTAAGGATGTATTTTACAGCTAACAGAGATTGTTTTATACGATTGGTTTATATAGGAAGTCCATTGGAAGAATGTTCCTTAAATCAGTTCAATTTCAATCTGTTTAGCTCATGTCTCATATCATATCATATCCTTATCATATCATAGCCATCTCTTATATCATTGCAATTATATATATATAGTTTAGCCAACATCTTACGATTCCCAATCCCTCTCCCTACACTACATTTTAAAGCCTCTGCTCCGCCTCTCTCCTCCGAGCTCCTCTAGAAGAGAGCACTTCCCCCTCAACTCGGACATTCAATAATTTCAAGACCTATAATACTGCTCTCAGTTGAAATGGTCTTATCGAGGAGAGGCAGCTTTCGTTATCCCTTCTCACAATCTGTCTATTGCTTGATTCCCCGCGCCCTGCGCCCTGCGCCCTGCGCCCTGCGCCCTGCGCCCTGCGCCCCGCGCCCCGCTTCAACTGACCCCCATTTCCATTCTCAATTCGCAGCATTCCGTTGGCCAATTGAGTTACAGCTAATGGCAGAGTCCTAACTGGACTGTAAGTTTCAGCTTTAGTTTGCTGCTAATGAGCAATTCATGTCAATTGCTAATTAGTGCGCTGAAGATTTTTATCTGCTTTGGCTGACTTATCGTGCCATTTTTATAACCCAGAACGCAAACGCAAACGCAAATGCAGTAGCCGTGGCTGTAGCTGAAGCCTGGCCCAAGGACCACGGCCCAAACACAATGGCCGAGAAATTAGCAAACCCGGCAAAGATAAGTCAATTAGGTTTGGCTTTATAGCTGCCAATGGCGACCAAAACAAAAGCCCAAAGACACAGGCATATAGACGGAACGAGAGAAAAAGAGAAAGAGCGAGAGAGAGACACACGGGAAGACGGTGCGAGGAGAGCGACAAAAAGAAAAGCAAATCAAATAAAATGAGGCCAAATAAAGGCAACAATTAATAAACGCAAACACACAGAGCGAAAAAAGGACGAAAAGCAGACGAACGGACGAACGGACGAGCGGACTAGTGGACGGAGGATGCGTATCTGTATCGCAGTCTGTTTAAGGACATCGGCAGAGCAGTGCGCGCCGTGGAGTGTCCTGACGTGCATGGGCAATTTAAGCTGGCATTGGACAAGCAACTGACAGTCGAGCAGAATGAGAGCGGGAGAGCCTGCGGAGGATGTGAGGCTGGGAGGATGGCAGGACGGCATGACGGCAGGCTGGCAGGAAGGCAGGATGCCAGGATGCCAGAGACCCGCTACGTTTGTCGTTTAATGCCCCCAGAGAGACGCAATTGTTACATTTAATTGTGATTTTTGTCTTCGTGCTAAAGCAGCTTTCAGCTTTCAGCCTTCAGCCTGCAGTCGTTAGCCATCAGCCTTCAGCCTTCAGCTCTAGCATCAGCCCACATGGTTCGCCTCTCAAGCGGGGAGCCATAAAATATGCAGCCTTTTTTCGCACAGTGTAGCAGAGCGTTCGTCTTGAGTGAAAGTAAGCCGAAATGCTGTCATTAGACGCTGCGTAGATTCTACAGACTGCGAGCAGGAGTCGGAGCTGGAGTTGGAGTTGGAGTCGGGGCTAAAGCTGGAGCTGGAGCCTACGCACAATTAAGATTGACTTGAAAGCCGCTTGGCTAATGCCATTGTTGTTGCCCCCCCCCCCCCCCCCCACACACACACATACACACACAGAAATCCTGGCGAGACCTTGGTGGAGAGTTATGGCATTGTCGAAAAGTGGACAGCGCTGTGCGGCGTTTATCTAGTTGGTCATTTCTCATAATTTTTCTTAGCCGAGAATTATTGCCAAAGTTAATATTAATGACGTTGATGAAAATCTTGTCATTCGCATAATAATAAAAAAGTAGAAAATAAAAATGCGCGCCAGGAGCGCATAAATAAAGTCCTGCCCACTGAATCTTAGTCCTGCTGCTGCTGCTACTGTTGGTGTTATGCTCCTGCTCCTGCTCCTGCTCCTGCACCACCTCCGGCTTCGCCTTCTCACACTCCTCGCTGAAAGCCCAAATTGATAACCACCGAAAAGTTGCTCGCATGTGGACACAAAAAGGCGACGACGAAGGCGACGCCATTTACATTTGAAAGCCAAAGCCTCTGGCACAATGGCGCTCGGCGCGTCTGGGCATCCTTCTTCCAAATGCCACGCAAGGAGGCCGGCAGGAAGGGGAAGAGCAGGCTGCGGCTTATTAGGAGTCGCCTCCGCTTTTAGCTGCTGCTGGTGATATAATTTTAATAACTTACATAATATATTCTTTTGTGTGGTGCCAGGCACATAATTGTTAGAAACATTAGGCAAATCATTAGCCCAGCCAGCCAGCAGGAAGCGGCAGAGGCATCAACTGAGGCAGAGCAGGCGGCCGAGGCAGGGCATTCGCTGACGTAATTTGCGGCGTGTTTCGCTTGTTTGCTTAGGCCAAACAAGAATTTTTAGCCTACTTTCCAAGGAGTTTGACTTACGAGCGACCAACGAGCGTTAAGATAAGAATGAAAGAAAGTGGGCCAACTTGTGGTGCAGCTGCTGTGGTGCAGCTGTGGGGCAACTACTGCCTAAGAGCTCCAAGTCGATTGCCTTGAAAACTTGCTAAGAAAACAGCTTTCAATTAATAATAAATAAATAAAAAACTTGATAATAATGTGTGCACAAGTAAAAGCCAAATTGAATGCGGAAACTGGGGAAAAAACAAAGGAAAGAAAAGTTTTGATATGCTGATTCAACTGCAAGTGACACACATATTCCAGAGCTGAGTGAAATTCTTATTCTAGAAAAAGTCAACTATGATATAACTGAAAGATATACATCACTGAAGCTGAATATTCATCAAATTGTTGTATAAAAATTATACTCCATCTTAAATTATGGAAATCAGAGCTAAGATGCATTTTATAATATAATATAATAATAATAATAGTAACAATATTAAATATAATTTCTAATTCAATTGATTACGAATATGCAATAGAAACTTCTTCCACAGCTCCTATATAATCAATTCTTTCAGAGAATTATAAACGTATTAGCCTATTATATATAAAGACCTGACAAAGGCGAACCACACTCTATTAATATCAATTCAATATTCGCCTTCATTTGATAGTCTCGGCATTGTCCAGAAAGGTTTCCAAATCAATTAATGGCCATGAAAAGATTTTCAATAACAAAGGAGTTTTCTTTGCGTTTCCCTTGTAAGTCGCCTTGAACACATTTCAATTTGGAACGCTCAATAGGCGATCCATCATATAATTTGGAATGTTATCCATCAAAAGCACATGACAGCGCATTCAAGGAGTATACAAGCCTTGCTCTGCTCTCAAGGAGATTGTGAACTTCATTTCGGATTGGAAATAACTGTATTTCAAGGGCCATCATTTATCAATTGCAATTGGAACTAAGAAACAACTTTCGAATTATGCGAATGCAGCAAAAGGAGTCTGTGCTCTCTGCTCTCTGCTCTCTACTCTCTACTCTCTGCCAGCTGTCAAAGCAAACGGAATTGAACAAAGGACAACAAGGACTACAGCAGAACTATCGGCAACAAATCACAATCAAGCACAATTATTTTTCAGGTCTATCGTGCGCAATGCTTTCATATCGGACTCAATTGAGGGCAGCGCTTGCTAGCGCCTGCTCCGGTTTCATAAATTTACGGCCCGGCTGAGCCGAGCCCCTAACTAAGAGAAGGTGTCAGTTTCCAGGCGAACTCAATCGAACTTGTATTTGGGTTTTTTCGTATTTAATTTATTTGGGTTTTTCTAGGTACAAGTTTTGCGCGATCGAAACAAAGGCGTGAAAACAATGTCCTGCATTTACAAGGCAGCAATCAGTGGTGCTTTGTCCCCGGGCCCTGCAGATTTCACACTGTTTAGCTTGACATTTGGCTGTCAATCAGGAGACGACATTGTCCGCCCGGCCGGGCCAAGCCATGAAGTGTGACTGCGCGGTATGACAGCTACTCTAATGCCATTAACAGCATGGACAGGCTGGACGCAGCGCCGCAGGACTTCACACCAAAAACTCATTAAATCAGTGCGTACCCCTCCCCCGGCCAGATGAAGAAAGAAAATGAAACAATACGAAAAGCGTTAGAAAAATGAAAAGTCAGTTGTTCTTCTGGCACCGAAAAATATTTCTTTAGCTCTGCGCCGCATGAAGCATTTGCGTACAAAGAGAATAAGAAAAGAAGGAACAGAATTTCTTACGCGACGCAGGATGCTAAACTCTGACCAAGACCATGTGCAATGCCTCTGGTGATGTGTGTGTGTGCGTGTGTGTATGTGGTTAGGTAAATGAAGCTGAGAGCGCGACAGCTGTTCGGCATGGTGTGCAGCCTTTGCAGCCTATACGAGAAACTCACCACGGCATACCGCGCTCTCGTACTGTGCTCTCTCAATAAGTAACACGCGCTCTCTCTCCCGCGCTCGTGTTAGCTTCGGGCTGCTGCTACACTGGGTCAGTAAGGGAAATTTTTTTGAACGCCTCTCTTCGTCTGCTGCGTGGGTGACACATTTCTGCAGCACGTTTGTATTTTGTAGCTGTTTTTGTTTGGCTTTTGTTTTGCTTTTGCTTTTGCGTGCTGGAAAAAGCAAAAATAACTTTTAATTAATTGATGCATAATCATTCTAATTATGCTGGTAGCTTGCATTTTTCCCTCTGAGTGCGATTAAGCTGCATTTGCCACATGGTGCACTGCAGTCGTCGAAAGAGCGAAGGAGAGAATGAGACAGAGAGAGTGGGAGTGTGAGAGCGGCAAGGCGAGACACAAAATAAGTTTGAACGCCTTTTTTTAGTGTGCTTCTTTTTCAGTGGAATTTTTCACAGTTGCTGCACTTTTCGCTCAAGTCCTGTGACTTACTTTTCGCACCAATTCGGTGTCAATGTCGTCCTCGCACCTCTCACTCCCCCTTCTCTCTTTCAGCGTGTCGCGCGCACGTTTCCAAATAATTTCATTTTTATTGACAGCCATTGAACTTTTACAGTTGCAATTGCAGCTAGAGCGAGAGTATGCGAGAGGGAGAAGGGGAGAGGGCAAGGAGAGGGCTGGAGAGGGAGAGGGCGACACAGTAGGCGCCATCTCAAGCTGCTTTCGCAGTCAGCAAGATGAAGAAATGGCAAAAGATGAGAGAACTTGAACATGATGTTTTACTGCTAATTAGAGGCTGTCCGCTTCTCTTGACGCAAACTAACTAACTCAACCCAAGGTCGTGTCTCTTATGATAAGCCTCAGCTATGCACTTGAGCTTCCTCTGGCCTTTAAATATGGAAACTTCCGCTGAAAAGGTACGAAAAGACAAGTTACGCTGATTATCTTCAGCTTTTACGTATGCAAGTGCCCATAGAAAGTCATTTGGGCAAAAGTTTCTTTTGTCTCTGGTTTTCTCTATAGAATTTCTCATTTTTTTTTTTATTTTTTATGAATTATTATAAAGAGTTGAGTTAGTTTTAAGACTTAGCTTCAAGCTAAAAATCGTACATAAATCTATTTGCTAGTTTTGTATGTACTCAAATGAAAATGAAAAAGATCAAATATACTTCTTAAGAAGCCTTTTAGCTTTTCTTACTTAAAAAATATTCTCTCATCTAATGAACTATGTCTCCAGTTAATCAATTTCCTGACTTCGTTTACCTGCTCCTTTTAGTCCTGTCGCTCGCCTATTGAGCTTTACATCAAAGTTGATCCGTTTTCGCCATATGCATCCCCATCTGCTATGTGGCTCAGTCACGCAGACTTTAAGTCATGTAGAGGAATATGTGGGCTAGATCTCTGCCTCTGTCTCTCTCTCACTCTCTGTCTCTGCCTCTGCCGTGTGGGTTGCCTTGCCGTACCTTTTATTACAAACTTTCGCTGGCAATCACAATGGTTGCCACCCGCACTTATGTGGCAGCTCCTCGCTCAGCTTGCACTCGGCTCTGGGCTGGAGGATGTTGGCTGCGTGCTGTGCTCTCTGCTCGGCCGGATTTTGACACAGTTTTGAGGCAAGTTTTAGTTTTATGCTCGGTTGAGGCAAATAGTTGAGTGGAGCGCTGTGCTGAGCTGTGGCAGGCAGCGTTAACTGGCGCTGAGGTTGAAAACACTCCAGCAGCTCTGCGACCGCAAATATGCACGAGCTGCCAGCCGTGGGGAGACTCCCGAGCAGGTGGCAACAACTCAAACTCGACACACGGCACCGGCAACTGCCATTAAAGTGCCTCGCGGCAGTTTGTGGAACGTCGTTCGGCTTTGATTTCTGTCAAAGGTGCGCGCTGCACATCATTTGTCTGTCTGCGGAGCCTCGGCTGAGAAGGGTTTGGGCTCCACCCGACGAAAAATTAAGCAGCAACAACAGAAAAGAAGTAAATGAAAATGAAAAGTGAAAAATTATGGGAGAAGGCGCCATGGAAACAATTAAAATGTGGCAGGGCACTCGAGGGGGCCTCACGCGAAATCTTTCAGGCATATTCAAAGCAAATAATTGACTCGAGCAGCGCGCAGCACGCGAACATCAAAAACCGAGCGCAATTCGAAATTGGAGTGGTGTGGGAGAATTAATTAAAATATTTCTGCAAATGGGTTTCGTAGACAATGCCAATTAAATACGCAACCCAAAAACATGGCCAAATGCCTGGAATGCCTACGAACTGAGGGAAAAACTAAAGGAAGTAATCTCTGAGAAGAGACGGGCATAGCTAGAAAATGTTAGCTGAGTAGGCTGAGTCATCATAGATGGATGTTATTCACAATTGTTCAAATCTGTTATATGAACCATAAAAACTTCAGTCAAATATATCTATATATATATATATATAATCGCATCATATGCAACCTGGGCCGGTTGCCCTTCGTTAAGCTGCTGTTGAGCCAGCAAAAGGCCATTATGTTTGCTCTATGGACAGCTTTTAGTTGCGGGCTTTAAATTTGTCATGGCGCAACATGACAGCTTCGCCGATATGCCAGATATATAAATATATATATACATATATATATAGTGCATAAGCACTACTTCAATAGAAATGTCATAAAAATTTCTAGGCATTTTTGTTGTTCTCTTTCCTTAACTGCATATTTGAAAATGCGCAAATAAATTTTAATGCCAGCTGCACACAGATGCATAAATATATAAAAATACGTATACACATACATATATACCTCGGCATATATACATATATGCACATGTTGTATGAACAACAACAAAATGGGCAACTGGCTGAAGTTTCAAGTGCAATCGCACACACACACAGCTCCCCCTTGCCTGTGTGTGTGTGTGCGTATGTGTGGAAAAATGCCATAAATTAAATTTTATGAAAAACAATTACGTATAGCCAAAGTCCGCCCCCACAGCAGCCCGGCCAGGCCACACCCCTCCTGCCCCCAGCCCCGACCAACCCTGACAGCTCTACATGTGCCTGGACTGCGGTTTACACTTGTAAGCATTTTCCCAGGCATATTTCATCGTGGCAGGGCGAAGGGAGCAGGGAGCAGGAGGCAGCTCAACCAGGACATGCCCAACATTTGCAAGTGTGTAAATTTCATTATGTATGTATATGTATGTGTGTGTATGTGTGTGTGTGTGTGTGCATCTGTATTGTCGCACGCGGAGTTTTACCTGCAGCGCTTAAATTAGCCAAGAGCCACTATACAAAATGTGGGGCAACAGGTCCAAAGAACTCCACTGTGTATGTGTGTGTATATATGTGTGTATGTGTGTGTGTGTGTGTGTGTGTGTGTGACAATTTTGGTTTGCTTTTACTTTCGCTGCGCCGGCTAATACTGCTGCTGCTGTTGCTGCTGCTCCTGCTGCTGCTGCACTTGGGTCCCGGGCTCTGCTGGCCTGCGCGCTGGCTGCCTATACATCATTTCCGCTATATGGTTTTATATGCTTTTAATAGATGTCTGCATTTGGAAGCAATTTATTTTTGAAAATGTGCACGATTCTTAGAATGTCAGGGAGTCTGAGCGGCTGCGACTCTGCTCGTCTAGATTCCGGGATTGTGTGTGCGGACTCAGTGCGGGTTTTACTTTTTATTTGCATTTTATGTATTCAAATTGTGACATTTACACAAACACACACACACACACACAAACTCGCATACCCTTACACATGTTCCAGTTTCCCACAGTCATAGATATTCATTTGTATGTCAGTTGCCACACACTCACCCACCCACACACACACACACACACACACACACACCTGTTTCTGCTGCACGAATGAATCTAATTGCGCAAATGTGTGTTAAATTATATTTTTGCATACGCAGACAATCACAGAACCAAGCTGCAGGCTTGCTACAGCAGCTCTGCCAGCAGGAGGCGGAGGGGCAGCAGCGGCAGCTGTGCTCTGTGGTTGCTCCAGTTGTTGTTACTCTGGTTTTTACCTGTCAGGTGGGGCGAGTGAGCAAGTGTGGGTGCACTCAGCAGAGGGTCTACTCAGCAGTTGTGCCTCTCAGAGAGACGGAGCTATTTGTGTGGAGAGGAAAAGTTGTTGATATGCCAGGAATGATCTAAAGCAGGGCCAACTCTTAAGCTCTTTTGATATACATTTCTAGTATTGCACTCAGAGCTCTTCCAACTTCTCTCTTGGCACAGACATCGCTAAGCAAACCCAATTCATAAGTTTCTCCTCGAAATTACCTTTGCTTGACATTCTGTAAATTATTAGTTACAGCTGTTCAGCCTTAGCTACCTCCAATACCAATCAAAGCGTCTTCAGTTACTTTTTAATATACAAAAAGTTTTGCTTCAAGCATATTTGAATCTTTTTTCCACAACTGCTTGGCCCACCCCTTTGGCATAACGCTTGGTAACCCTAGTCTACATCCCAGCGCAGAGTTTTCTACTTCTTATGCCCCAGCCACTTCCGCACTGCCTCTGCACCACCGCCGCGCCCGCCTTTGATGCCTGGCATGTTCTATGGCTGGTGTGCCATAATTGTCAGTAGCTTTTGTTGAATAATTGCTGCCATGCCCAATGTCGAATGCCGGGGAGCCAAGCCAGATGAGCATAGCACACACACTCACACACACACACACACACATGCACATACAGATGTATGGCAATGCCAGGGGCACTTGCTGCAGCATCCACCGCTTGCTTACCGGCCCCACCTTCCTGCGTCCTCCTGCTGCTGCTGCTGCTGCTGCTGCTGCCATGGCTGGCAAACAAATAACAGCAGTCGGCAGCTAGGGCCATGGACTTGGTGTCTCGCTCTTGAGAGCTTGCAACTTGCCATGGAAATTTAATACATTTGGATTTAAAAGTCAAGACATGTTGTTCGACTGCTGCGTTGCTAGGCAGGAAGCGGCAGGAGACTGCCGTGTAGAGTGGGAGGGCAACAGTGTTGACCCGGGCACAAACAAATTGCGACTTACACGTTTGCTATTTTACATAAATTACAAAAACAAGCAACAGAAAGCCGAGCCTGTGGCACGCCACGTACGTTGCCAACGTGCAGAAAACGGGCGACATTTTTATCAATTAGTTTAATCTGCCAGCCATGAGGAAGAGGAGAGGGAGAGAGAGAAAGAGAGAGAGAGAGAGAGGGGGGGGCAGCAGGGAGCAGGCTGCCACGCCTTATCAACAGCAGCAGCTGACAGCCTCCTCCCCCGAAAAGAAAAAGAAGTCGCTTTGCGGTTGCTTTTGTTTTCGCTTCTCTCTTCTCCCATCTTCCATCTCCCTTCTCCCTTGTCCGCTTCACAGCGTTTCTCTTTTCCATTTCTCTACTTCTTGTTTGGCAGATGAAAATCCTTAAAATTGATTTTGATTTTCGATTTGTGCCAAACAAATCTCACGGCGAGACATCGAGACAGCCCCCAAATCAGGCAAATTATATTAATTTCCACATTGTCAGCTGCTTTGACACAAATACCAAATGCCAAATCACAAGAAATCCAAGCCAAATGCTTCGCTCCAGACAAGAAAATTAGAAAATCGATTATTTTAAAGCACATAGATAGAGAAAGCGAGATGGATAGTGAGTGAGAGAGAGAGAGGGAGACAAACGGATTCCAACTTGGGACATTAGCCAAACCCAGACGAAAAAAAACTTCTTCAAAATGGTCCAAAAATGCCAGCAACCAAATGAAATGAAAGAAAGAGATGACAAAAAGAAAACACAAACACACATAAGTGAAGCTGCGGCAGTTGATCGACTAGCAGATATCCTCAAAAACAATCGGGTTTGTTTTTGACTAGATCCTCCACATCAAAAACTTTCATTTGTGGAGTTGTAAGAGAATGCCAAGCCGGTAGATTTGAAGATCTCAGCTTTAGAAACTTTGTAAATTGAATTCACATTTTTGTATTCAATTTATGTATTCACATATTTTATGTATTCACATTTTTAATAGGGTTTGAAATATAAATGAAATGCTTAAGTAAAGTGAATTTAAAGGTAAAAGCTTTCTATGCACGTTTTCAACTGCAAAAATCGAAGACATGTTTTATTTGTTTTATCCATCTCACAAACCTTCCTTCAAGTATCATGAAGTCCAGCAAAATTCCATTTATGAATGATCGAATATCATTTGACAAAGTTAAGATGTGCAAGCTCTGTCTTGCAAGCTCTATCTCCCTCTCTCTTTTTCTCTCTCCCTCTCCCACTGCCTCTCTCTCTCTCTATATATATATTTATATCTTTCTCATTCCATCTTTATCCATCCTTAATATAAACGCTTCTTCTCTCTTTAAACACAAATTTCTTTTCCGAATTCTACTTTTCCTGTTAAAAACATCGTGATTTAGTTATAAATTCTCATTTTCACTTCCATTTTAATTTCATTCTTATCAGCTGTCGCACCTTTCAGGTACTGGGCTAATGAAATCATTTGGTTACTTAACAACACTGAGGCAAGGCTGGAGCAAAGCTTTAATGGGCAATCCTAAAAGGGTATTCAGAGACAGCAAAAAGGCCGACGATCTGCCAGTCTGTCTTTTTGTCAGTTTGCCAGCACATGGGCGCAGGGGCGTGGTCGACGTACACACACATAGTTGGAAAAAACACTAAAATGCTCTTATTCAAATGCAGATTATCCTTTGCCGCACCCACACACATCCACACACACTCGCACACACTCACAACTACACTCGCCTAGGCTTAGTCCGAGGATTTACTTTCATTTGTATTCGAGTTGTGCGTGTGTGTGTGTGAGTGAGTGCAAGTGTGTTTGTGGAGGGCTCTACACGACAACGAGAATTAGACAAATGAAGTAGAATTTTGTATGTGGCACACACACACTCGCTCACACACACACTCGCACACCCACACACTCGAGTTTAAAGTGCACAAGAGGAAGGCAAGAAGGACACTTAAGTGCCTCCTCGTTGTGTTCACATAATTCGATTTATGTAGTTGCCATCATAGTTGTTGTTTGTTGTTGTTGTTGTTGTTGTTGGTTGAAGTCGCAGGTCGAATCTGTATACTCAGCCACCTCAGCCGAGTGACAGACTCTCCACACATTTGTCGCATTGCGTCTGCCTCTGCCTCTGCCTCTGCCTCTGCCTCTGCCTCTGCCATTGCCTCTGCCTCTGTCTCTGCCTTTGCCTTGTATTTTTCATATACGCAGCTCAAGTGCGCCTGCTGGCAATAATGAAACAATTTTTCTGTGTTTCTCCCATTGCTCAGCATCATCATCATCATCGTCATCATCATCATCATCATCATCTACATTACAAGCAACATCATCAACAACAACTTGTGTCACGCAGCTGACAACATTAGACTCTGATTTCTAGCCAAATTCTTGACCAGTTGATTGTCCATATTTTTGGCAATTATCGATTTGACACATTTCGGTTTTTGGCCAGCAAACATTTTGACACAAGTGAGTGACACACGCACACACACTCACACACGCACACACACAGAGAGACATCAAGTTGCAAATTTCATGCATTCGATAATCAAATTTATATAACACAATACGAAGCCAAATCCAAATATTTGACCAAAGTGCACGCAATTGCTCTACAATTTGGCATTCAGGCAATTTGGCATTGATAAGTCAAGTATTTAGGTTGCCTCCATTATATTGGAACTTTGCATTTTGCATTTTGCATTTCGAATTTCGAATTTTGTGCTGCATCAGTTGAAAGTTGACTCGAGCTAACTATGCGATTCACTTCGAGTAACTCTTTACTATGAATGAATGTAAGCAACTGAATGTTGTTTGGATAAGCCAGTTCATGACTTATGAAGAGTAGATTTCAGCTGTGTTGCTGTTGTTGCAGGCAATTCTACTAGATTTCTTAATAAATAGAAAACTTGTGCAAGTGTCTAAAACGATATCTTTTACTGCCTAATGGAGGCTGCTGAAATTAGACATATTTAAATATATTTAAATAAAAAATAAATAATTTATATTAAAGGAAATTTTACAGGCCAAAATCTTGTCTTTGTCATGCCTGTTTTATTGAATTGAAATAAGAGTTTTCCTTAAAGCTATCTACTAGATCGTATGCATACTCTATATCATAGTAGCTACCATAAGATTGATGATTTCATTATCTCATATAACTAAATGCCTTCTTAATACGCATTTTTACTCCTTCATGGAAGAAAGCTGATGATACCGATAATAGAAATTATAGATGCTAAAAATCTAGCCAGCTCAAACTCTCTCTGATCTCACCCCCTTTTCTGCTATCCCCATTTCCTCATAGTCCAACAATATAGTGTGAAGCATAGCTCTAGCATATCATTTTACCTGATACCAGGAAATGCCAATTGATGAGAACTGGTAGCCGAATATCTTGAATTAAACGAAACTGCATTGTGAATTCTACGAAATTCCCGTTAACTTCTTAACCGACTTTGTAACAAGGATCGCCGAGTCTCGAATTTCTTGTTGTCACAACAGCCGGCATGCCCTCAAGTGCGGCGAGCGACCCTTGGTAGGGTCGTAAATCCTATTAGATCCTGCAACATGTGGCGGCTGCGTAGAGAAATCTGCTCGCCTTTGTTGAGGAACGAAGAAACTATAATCGGCTTTAGCTCAATTGTGACAATTGATGCTGTCAACGAGCATCAGGCGGAAGGTAGCCTAATCCCGCTACAGTTTATCCCTCTGCTCAGACACAGCTCTTGCATAATTCTACACAGATTCTCCGCTTGTTATAGGTTTGATAGCTTCTCCAACACCCAAGTGTAATGTGAAAATAAAAGCTAATGCTTGTCGGAGCCCACATCGATGCCATTATCGTTATCGCTCCCAATCCATAACGAGCCATTGTCGATCTTCACACCTCTCGGCGAACAACAGCAACAGAATCGAATCTAAATGAGAAACTATGCTCTGGTAGCCTATCTGTGCTGCATATTAAACCCAAACAACAAACAACATTGCTTATCGAAGAGAGGCATTTGAATGCCTTTACAAGATCGCAACGATGATCGGAAATGAGCCAGCAGTTTTCATGGGGCGCGACCCTTGTATTGTCTTAACAAGTTCGATGTTGGGCTCTGCCCCTTAATTCGATGCCCAAAAAACTAAGGCCATAAAGAACGAAATGGGCGAGCGAGCGCATCTATTTATCACGAGCAGCTCGAAAATAAACGAGATCATGACAAATCCGTGCCGGCTGGCTGACTAACGACTCCCAAGTCGCAGTCTCTCTGCTGTCTCAAGACTGGCCCTGACTTTTGAAGAAACTCTTTTGCCTGCTGTTGTCGATCGTCGACCGATTCTCGACGGTTGGGCCATATGGCAAGCATAGATAGATGGAAGTCGGGGCCACGCCCACTCGACTGCCATATGTTCGACTCTTGCTCGGCAATTATCCTTTTCCGTTCTGCTCTCGCTCTTCCTCTCTCACTCACTCTCCCGGGTCTCTGGTGCATGGGCATTTTCGAAATTAGTCTCAGTTTCGGCTTGGTTTTTGGTACGCTAGACCAAAGGGACGCCGCTGCAACTGCAACTGCAACAGCAACTGTTGTAGCTGTCTCTTGGCTGCGCAGCACAGAAAACCGCAGCTAATGCGCTTATGTACGCTCAATAAGACGCTGACAGGCATTTGGTCCAGCGAAAGGGGTGGGGGGCAAGGTCTGCGCCATGTCTGTTGCACCACAATATTTTCGGTTCGGCAAAAGGTTTTTCTTGTAGTCGTCATAAAACTTTCTGCTGCATAGCTCATCACAGCCAGAGCCACATCTACATCTACATATACATCTACATATACACATACATATGCATGCATATGAATACATGCACGTAGAGCGTCTTTCCGATAGCGAGGCACTAAATCTGACGCCCTTGCCAATGGGTACTTAGCAGCAGCTGTCATATCCTTGGCGCTACACAGCTTAAGTGTTCCATCTAAGGACACTTTGCGTCTCAGCTTGCAGCTGAGTCTCTCCCGTCGAACTCTGCCTGCCCTGCCAGAGAGAGCTCTGTGTATTCTGATACTTTTGGTGTCATTTATCAAGACCTTCTGCTGCAGTTGCACTAAATATAGCCGCGTCGAGACTTCATAAATGAAGCGCTAAAAACGAAAACAGATTATGCCATCGAAGATAATGGAAAACTCATTAGAACTGTTTGTTTATTATCTATTATTTATTTATATTTATTATTATAGTTTGCTTATTATTTAGTAATATTTATTATTTCTGTTCTTGTATGTTTTTTATTATTTATATGTTTTTTTTTTTTTTTTTATTTTTCATTCAATTAGTTTTTGCTTTCTCTTCATATTTAGTATTCCTCTCATCATTTTCATTTAAATTATTAAAACTGTCCGAATTCAAAGCAAGAAAATTACTTAGTGAGATTTTAGCATATTCTTGAAATTTTCAATTTCGTATATCATTAGCATAGTTTTGCGCTCGCCTCGGCCAAAAGACAACAAAAGTGCAACGAATTAATTTGTTGCTTGCCAAAAAATGAGAAAACAAAATGAATAATAAAAACGGAGAGAGGGCAGCGGAAAATGAAAATGAAAAGCGAAAAATTTGCGCTGCTTTCCAATCGCAGGCTGACTTACCGACTTCCCCCTCGACCTTTGCGTACAAGTGAATTTTAATTTAATTTCCCTAGAACTAGACGCTCGAGACAGACGTGTGCGCCAGCTCAGAGCTCAACCCGAAGCCAGAGACCAGGAAGCGGTAGGGAGAGGTAGCAGGAGGCGGGAGTGCGAGGAGGCCTGCTTTGACTCAAGTCCGGGCGCTTTAATTGTGTGCGGCATGACAAGGCACAAAATGGCGACGAGAGTTGCACGTCATCAGGCACACAGTCCCACGCCCATGCCTCTAACCACCCGCCTCCTGCTATCGTACGTTGAGCAGACGCCTCTGTGCGACTTTCGTATTTAGTTAAACAAAATTAAAACGTGATTTGTTTTCTTGTTTTCGCCTGGCACTTTCCACTTTCTATTTTCTACTGCTTCATTCTGCTGCTCGCACATTTTTGGCGTTCCACTAGCAGCACCGAAATCCTCAGTCCGTCTGTCTGTCCGCCTGTCCGCCTGTCAGTCTGTCTGACTGCTCTTCATTATGTTGCATGTTTAAAGCGTTTTAAATTCAATGCGCGCCCCCTTTGTGGCACCAATTGAAAATTTATTGCATTTACAAGTCGATTTATTATGCAAGTCAACACTGCTGGCCACCCACTCGGAGCAGGAGCCGGAGCAGGAGCTGGAGTACAAGGATATGCGAGTCGTGGCTGCTTCTCATCAAAAGTGCCTGCGGGTTCTACTCTGCTGCCGGTGCCGTCGCTGCTGCTGCCATTTTCCAATCTGCACTTTCATTTCAATGCCCGTTGACAATTTCCATTTGGCGCCAGCTTTTTAGCATCCTCCTCATCAGCCGCGCATCCAGGAGCCGAAGTGAACCGCAGCTGCTAACCAAGTGACATTTAGATTTGATTTGAAATGTTCAAATTACCAACATTATAAAAGATGAACAGCGCAAGCTCTCGACTCATCTGCTCCTAGCTTAGACAGTAGCTAAAAGGTGGGCGGTTTGAAGAGTTTCGAGTGCTGCTAATGAAGTTTAATAATGCTGAAAGAATTGTGAGTAGCAAATGTAGGTTACTCCAGTTTCTCTGTACCTGAATGAAAGTAAGCTTATAATTAACGATAATTAAAATATATATATAAATATATTATGCCCAGCATGACATTACTATGCGATTCTCAAATAGTGATCTAGGTGCTTTGTAAATCATTTATTTCTCCTTCTGCTTATTTTTACTCTCTTCTCTTCCTGGCTGCTTCCCTCCCCCCCTTTCATCTTTACCTCTCTGATTCCTTCCTATATACCATATTTTATCCCTTATCCTCCTTCTTAAAATATTTGTCGATCTCTTTAGTTATCACTCTCTTGCTCGCTTTTTCCCTTCTCATATGACATTTTCGCTTATATCATCTTAGTATCCCTTATTTTGTCATATTTATCATTTCATCTGTTAGAGTTTGCCTTTAATCGATCTCTCTCTCTTTCTATATCATTCCTATATATATGTATGTTTGTTTCTCTATATAATTATCTCTATATTGTAATTATGTATTTCTCCATTCCTTCCGCCGTAATTCTCTATATGTCATTTGTTCAGTCATCTACTTTTCTCTCTCTCTCTCTCTCTCTTTCTATATATATATATATATATATATATATATATATATATATATATATGTATATATCTATATCTACCTCTCTCTCCTCTTCTAGCTCTTACCCGCATACTTATGGTACAGCCCTCGCTCATTCACACGCAGAATTTCATTCTACATAAGTCTCTCTCTCTCTCTTGCTCTCTCTATGTGTGTATGTGTTTTAAACGCATCAAATGCTTGCGTGTGATTAGTTTGCATACAATTTGTTGGGCGGACTGCGTGGGGGGTGGCAGATGATGAGGCACTGAATGTGCTGCTATGAAGACGAGATTGGATGAGCTTGTGGATGAGAGTGAAGTCTTGTTGACAAGTGGCTGGCAGGCAGGCAACGTGGTGCTCGTACTCGTACTCGTAGTCGTAGTCGTTGTCGTAGTCGTCCTTGTTCTCGTCATCATCGTCAGTGCTTAATTTCGCGGTTTCACGCTTAGAGCGCGTAATTCCATTCCTAACTACTTCAACAACTGACAACAACAATAGACAGCGACGACAACAACGACAACAAGAATAGCAACAACAAGCGAAATGAGCATTTGAATACTGAAGGAATTGATAATGCGGAACAATGCGAATTTCGGGCGGCTTTTGTTGTAATTGTGCTTGTAAGTGGGCGTGGCTATACGGTGTGATGCTCGCTGATGCGATGTGTGTGCGTATGTGAGTGTGAGTGTGTGAGTGTGCTTGATGTGTGTACGCCTTGTTAGCAGCACGTTAGTCGCTCAGTTAGTTAGTTAACGCTCACACATTAGGCTCATAGGCACCCAGAGGAGAGAGTGGGAGAGAGGGATCAGCCCATGCAACTGTGTGGCAGGCAATCAGGAACAACTTTGCCAGAAACTCACGTGCCAACTCAACAACTGACAGATCTGACAATTGCCAACATCGCCAATGGCAACTAACGCAATTTTTGTGTCCAAAAATTGTGGCTAATGAGCATTTCAAATACACACGAATGGGTGAGAGAGGGAGAGCGGGAGGGCGGGAGGGCGGTAGGGCGGTAGAGCGGAAGGGTGGGAGAGCTGCCCGCTGGCAACTTGTTAACAAACTGGCACCCGCAGCAAGCCGTTGGACATTCAGGAATTGCCATTGACTCTTGCTCTGCGCCAGTTTGCTGACAATTAGTCGCAGTTAATATGATTGCCACTTGATGTCCAGATGGGCCAACTCCATAAAACTGGCACAATGCGCCACTAAAACGCCGGCTCCATGATGCCTAGGCACAGTCGGAAATGCTCTGAAAGCGAGAATTAACTGAGCTGAAATGAACCGAATATCTGTTTGGAATATTTATGAATTGTTAGAACTAGACCATATCAGCTATATTAGAATTGATAGGACTAGAACTTCTAGAATTGAGAGAACTATGTCATTGTAGCCGTATTAGAGTTGAGAGGACTATGCCATATTACTCGTATTATAGAATTTATAGTACTGAGAGAACTTCGATATATAATATATACCTACCATAAAATCAACAAAGTAAATTTGCATAGCATAGACTCGGCCCTAAATAATAATGAAAAACAAATAAAAAATAAACAAAATCAAATAAAAAGGATCCTAATCAATCAGCTTATGCATAACATCTCGCAGCTGGCATCGTCTCTCACCCCTTTAGAAACTATATATATTCATAATCAGGCAGCATAGCTGTGCTTCACATAAGCATATGCACAGCGTCCACAGTCCTGTGGAAGGAAAGCATATTTGGCATTCGTTCTAGTTTTGCGCAGTTTTTTGTTTGTGGGCCATGCATCAGAGTGTAGACCCATTTGTGGCATGCGGCTCTGCATAGCGCAAAATCTAATGTCAGCTTAGCGCGCAATTTGTTGCTGTTGACAGCTGTGAGAGATTGTTGCTGTTGCTGCTGCTGCTCCTGCTGCTGCTGCTGCTGCTGCTGCTGCTGCTGCTGCAATCGGGTTAAAGTACGAGGCAAATAAGGGCAGAGAACGTCAAGAACGGCAACGGCCCATTGCAGGCATTTGCCGTTTGCCATTGTCCCGTTTCTCAGCCTCAGCGTCTTCTATGCCAGGATGCTGCTGTCGCTGTTGCTGTTGTTGCTGCGAGTGTCAGTCACAAATGCTAACGACATTTTGTTATTTACTTATTGCATTCATTTAGTCGAGCATACTCCAGCTCAGCCTTGGCTCTCTCACTTGCTCTCACTTTCCTCTACGTGCGACTGACGCACTCTGGACCACATTTGCAGGGAATGGGATGTGGATGTGGATTGTGGGGAATGGCAAGCAACTCTCATCTTGTGCTCATCTCTTTGCTATTTTTAATCTGCCGCCCCTTTGTATTGCACTTAACATGGACTGCAGCCCAGTCCCTGCGAATCGCATCGAGTCGAGTGCATTGTAACCAGAATTTCGCTTGAACAATGGGCCTCAAATAATGGGGCAAATTGAATTTGAATTGGTTGACTGCTCGGCTGCTCTCCTGCTTGGCAGCTCGGCTGCTTGGCAGAATGCACACACACACACACGCACGCACACACACACACAGTCTTTGCCTTGGTCTGCCTTACCCAACTGCAGCTTGAGCTCAATAATGTGCTCATTGTCACGGAATTCAGTGTGAAAACAATGCGCAAGTCGTAGGAGTTCTGCTGGATGGGTGCCTGGCTCTATTGTGCGTGCTCTGTAAATATTATTCTTCTTTAAAATTGTAGAAGCAGCCAGCTAGGATACAAGATACGAAAAAATTAAAAAGAAAAGAAAAGAAAGGTTATGACAAGCAAACCATTTGTCGTAAATAGTCTAACGCCAAGCCAAGCCAAGGGAATGAAAGATAAATGGGCAAAAGCAGCAATCCTCAGAGCTCCGAGCACAGAATGCGATGAGAATTAACAGAAACGGGCCAAGCACGAGGAGCTGGCCATAAAAATCAATTGAAGTCGAGTTCAAAATCAGAAGCGTATTATTTTTTATTCTAGTTGCATTGTTGTGTTCGTTGTCCTTGTTGTGGGCCTGGTTCTTGCTCTTGCTCTTGTTCTTGTTCTTGTTCACTTCAGTGGTAAATGACAAAGAAGCAATTATGTCGAGGTCCTGGCATACAGAGAATGCCTCGAAAGTGCTTGGGAAATCAAGCGTATTATAATGAAATTCAAACAAATTGTGATTAACAATTTGCCATCTTCAGAACACAAATGAAATAACAGAAGAAGTTCCCAGTTGGACAGGCGAAATATGAGACTGAATTGTCACTTTTCTGGCAGGAGCATTTTTCTGAGGCTCAATCAGAAGTTCATTTGCTGGTAGAAATATTTCATGAATGGCTTTTTAGCTGAAGCGGAAGTTCCGAACTCTTACCCAAAGAGTTAGACCCGCAAGCCAACCGCATAATCTCATATGTAGCGCACTAATCCAACAGCCAGTTGCATGCTCGGCCAGACCTTGACACACACAGAGAAAGAGAGAGAGAAGAAAAAGAGAGAAAGAGAGACATGTATTCATTGTTGCACTCGTTCAGTCGACGCTGGCCATGACCAATTGAACAAAATGCTAAACCAATTGCTAATCCTTTTTTTCGGTAGTCCAATCCCAGTGCCGCATTCACCACCTGCCAGCCAGCCGCGCCGCGCCGCGTCGAGCAGCTGTTGCCACTGACTGGATTTTTGTTTTTGCTCTGCATAGGGAGGACAAATCCACTGATCCACTTTGCGTACAGTAGCCGCCGCCTTTATGTTTTGACAAAATGTTTTTGTTGAGTGCCCATTGACTCTGGCCATAGTCATAGCCATGGCCAGAGCCAGACCCTGCAGGCCGGCCAGAGCGGTCTCATGCGTCTCCTACGCTCTGTTTGCTCATGCAGGTTGCATAGACTGACAATGCGGGCGCATTCACATTCATATTTATAATTTACCTGAGCCCTTCCGACGTTGACAATTTCCGCTTTTGGTTAGCCCAAACCCGAACTCCACACACTCTAATTTTCGAAACAAGACAAACAAAAAATGTATATATATATATATATATGTTTTTAGAAGAGCAGAGAGGAAAACGTGAAAGTTGCGTCCAAGTGAAGTCCAATACGCATTTGTAGCGACCATAAGCGGATTATGTTTTCCGTGCATGCAGAGGAAATGGAAATGGAAACTCGCAATTTTTATGAATATGAAAAGCCGCTTTGGCCAGCAGAACTAACTAACTTCAAACAAAACATTACAAACGCACACAAAAAAAAAAAACAAAAAACCAAAACAAAACGAAAGAGATGAAGGAAGAAATAAGTCCAGGAATGTTATTAGAGCTTAGTCCAAAGGGCTTACGCTGCACGCAGATACCCTAACAGCCAGCCTCAGCAGAGATCACATCATATGTGACTCTTAGGGTCTATATATTTGAATGTACAAGTATTTATAGTTCTCTTACATAAACTCTCCATATTGTTCATGGAAATTTTCGTAATGAATCGACCTCGAAATACCCAACAATTCCCCCCGGGTTGGTTAGTGTATGGCGCAGCGTCGTCCATTGAATCAAATGCGCTGGCTGCTTTGTTAATTAGTTTTGGCTTCTGCAATTTGTCAGTAAGTCGTGTGGCTGTCTTAAAGTCTTAGCCCGGGAGACTGACTTTAAGTTTTGGCGCCCATAAATATGCCATAAAACTATTTGGTTGCTCTGACTAGATAAAAGGGGGTTAGGCCGGCGCGGGCAGCAAGTGTGGCGAACGGACAAAACCAACCACCGGGACGCCAGTTGGAGGGGAGCGCAGGGGGAATTGCGTAGACTTCTGAGACTTCTGTGCACCATAACAAAGTTAATAATAATAAAGCAGAGCAAGGGAGCTGGGGTGACTGGGCTGACGTTGGATGAGCGGAGTGGATCGCTGGCACGCCCCCAGACAGAGATTCAGTGGATACAGCGACAGGGAGTGCTGCCAGCAAATGCGATTACAATTTGTTACACTTACACAGCACAAAAAGTGCGAGCAACCCCCTGAATACAGACGAAGGCGAATCGCAAGTGGAATTGGAAGTGGAAACAATGCCGCAGAGTCGCCAGTTGCGGTTATACAAATCTGGAATCCGGAATCTGGTCTCATCAACCTGACCAGAGAAATGCCCAGAAAACGAGGGCATAAATCAGGCAGCACGGCCTCCAATCGATTGGGTAAAATGGGAAAGGGAAGGGGTAAAGGGGATAGGGCAAGTGGCAAGGGGCCCAGGGGATGTTTTTCAGTCTAATCAAAATCAATGCTAGGCTAAAGGGGCATGGACAACTGCACAAGTCTCTTGGCACACTCCAACCCCCAACCAGCCCAGCCTCGGTATTTCTCGTGTTGTCTTGGACGATCAGGCAAACATCAATTAATTTATCAAAGTCAGTCGGAAGACAAGGCCTTCGGGAATTAAACGACAATGACGATCCATTCATGAGTTATTAATAAACTAACGATCGTCTTGGGCTCGTCGTCCGGAAGCGGCTGCAGTTGCTCTCGACATATCCAAAATGCAGTTTGACTTTTATTAATTACAACTAGATTTTTATTTATAACAACAAATTGTTCACATTTATCAAATTGGCTTAAGACACATACGCATCGATACGCCTATTCATTAATGAATCAAGTTTTGATTCTGTTCTCTCCATCCGCTTTGATCTTTGCTGCTTAGATGCCTAGAAGTGTTCGCTATACTTGAGCTTCTGCCAGCCGGCGCGCTGCCTTCGCATCTCTCTATAGCTATTGGGCAGTCCATAGAAAAAGTATATGGAGAGACCTAAATGGATGGGAAATCGAACTGATTGGATTAGTTAAACATTATAATACTTGGCACACATCATGCACATGCGGAAGGTAATACCACTGTTACGATCTTAATTCATAGTTTCGTAGTTTCTGATATGCAATCGGGCTTAACTTGGAGCAATTGCTTCACTTAGTGTTTGGTTAATATCACAAGGTTCTATAAGCATAATAAAAACCATTTGCTTTGTCTAACAAAACTAAATTCTAACTCTGATATTCGTAGCTTGATAACGATTTTCATTTACATTTTCATTTCCATTTTCAATTTCAACATATTTCGAGCAGCATCCGCTGCTATTAATTGGCATAGAGCACACGTCCAACTCGTCATTTGGAAATTTCCAAATCTCGAAATCAAATTGCTGTGCGCTGCAGCCCTAGCACTTAACATCTAGTATTGCCTGCATTGCACTGACTCGCAGCAACAGCTACTCGCTACTATAACAACATTTGATTACAACAGATTAGTAGATGGAGTGGGTTAATATGTGTGTGTGTGTGTGCGTGTGTGTGTGTGTGTGTGTGTAGCTACTCTTACACTATGCTACAAAATGGAGAATTGAATTGCAATCCTCTCTGGCCTGGCTTGGCTCATTCAATTGCCGCTTCCTCGACGTACACCGATTGCGGCCGACGGCGCACCACCGCATCCGCTCCCGGACGCTGTTGCAGCCGATGCGAGGGTCCCCGCTGTAATATGGCCTCCAATTTCGCTTTGAATGGCACCGGCTCTGACTCGGCTTCAGTCTCTGGCTCTGGCTTTGGCCCTGCGCTTCCGGATGTGGGCATGGGCGTTGACTGACCCAGAAGCTTCGTATTCTTGGCATCCAGGACCAGCTCGCGGCTCAAACTGGGTCGCTGTTTGTGCAAACTAATGCTGTTTATGGTCTTGTACAAAACCGGATCGAATTTCGGTGCGCGCGGTATGTGGGCAGCTCCGGGCGCTGCCACGGCTGGCTCATCAGCATTGGCGCTGGCATTGGCATTGGCATTAGCATTACTGTTGCCGTTACCGTTACCGTTACCGTTACCGTTACTTTTATTATCAGCCTCGTCGTCGTCAGTTTTCAGCTCGCGTATGGCCTTCAGCAACAGCAGGCGGACATCGGTTTCACTTTTCGATTGCTTCAGCTGCGGCCTGCTGGGCCTGGCCTCATCTGCCTCCTGCAGAGGTGCTGGCTCCTCGATGCGCCTGTGCTTATTGGCATTGGGATTCATTATAATATGGCTCAGGCGATCCTTAAACTTCTCCGAGTGCAACGGATCCTCCACAGAGGAGGCAATCGAGGCTTGCGAGGCAACTGAGCTGACTGAGGGAACTCGCCTAAGCTGAGCTCTGAGCTCAACTGGAGTTGGCTTCGCTGGCACTGCCAGCGCCCTGCTAGCCTCTCGGCTAGCCCTGGCTGCCTGTAGCTGCTCATAGAATGCTGAACTATCGAATAGCTCACGCAACATATCGCTAGCCGCCTGCTTGCACTCCTCAACCCTGGGCAGCTCACCGGATCTCTGGCTGCTCACATCGTCGTCATCGCTGCTGCTGCTGTGCACAGTGGCCACAATCGTAGTCTCTATGACGCTGGGCAGCAGCTCGGAGTCGATGCTGAAGTTGCGCTCAAAGATCTGCTGCTCGTCCAGTTGCTGCTGCTGCGAGTCCTCTGCATCGAGCACATCGTCCAGCATGGCTATCACTGAGCGCTCGTCCTCGACCTCGTTGGTGCTCAGAGTGCTTCTCGAATGGACACTCTTCGTTTCCTCAACGAAAAATATTTTGCCATTGGCATTTTTGTGCTCCGTCAGTTCATCGGCCACCTCGCTTAGATTCTGAATTTGATCCAAGCTGCTTGAGTTTCGTTTGATGTGCGTTTCATTTGTAATCGTGCTCTGCTTGGATGGATGGCCAAACCCATTGCCATTGGCATGGGCAATGGCATTGCAGGGCGCTGGGGGTAGCTCGTTGCGCATTTTCAGGGCCCTGTAGAACGCAAGGCGTTCGGGGTTACGTTTCGTGGGATCTTTGATGTCATAGAGACACCAGCATGCAAGATATATGGGTATACCTAAGGCATTACGGTTAGTGGAACATGCATTAGTCAAAGGCTACGCAAATTAACATGCAACAACGAATTGGGAGCTGAGCTAGCGACTCACCCACAAGCATCCAGACGCCGAAGCGTATCCAGGTCCAGCTATCCAGCTGCAGCATGAGATAAATATTAATAAAGATGCTAATCGCCGGCACAATGGGCACGAAGGGCACACGGAAGAGGCGACTGTGTGCCTCGCGTGGCTGCAAGCAGATGAGCAGCAGCACCACGGCAATCAACAGGATGAGCAGAATAAGCAGAGTCAAGGCCCAGGGCTTGTGGGACCTGATGGCGGGATAAGCCTGCATTAGCAGCACTCCTAGACCCAAGGAGAGCAGACCTGCCAAGTATAAAAGAGATTAGAGCAAAGCTGTTGCCGACTCCTGCTCGCTGAGTGCACCTACAGAACACAGTTGTCAGCACGCCCACGATGCGCGTGGAGATCTGATTGGGCTCCGGCACGCGATGCACATTGAAGAGCTGAGTGCACATTGAGCTCCAGGTGAAGCGCGCGCTGCGCGTTGTCAGCGACGTCGTCTCGGTGATGGCGGCCGTGGGCGACAACTGCTCCTCGGCGTCGCAGTATTCCATGTAGCGCAAAATGGTTATGGAGATGGCCACGACGCTGTAAGCCAGCAGAGTGCCAATGGAGAGCAGGTTGACCAGCTGCGCCAGATCGAACAGACCCGCAATGAGGGCCGTGAAGAGCGCTGCCACAATGGAGCCCGTTACGGGCACCTGGAAGCGCGGACTGACCTTGCCCAGAAAGCGAAACAGAAGGCCATCCTGGGCCATGGAGTACATAACTCTGGGCAGGGGAAACAGCGCGCCAAACAGACTGGCCAGCAGGCCAACCAAGCCACCGATTGTAACGATCCACATGGCCACCGGCCAGCCGACATACTCGAAGGCGTAGGGCAGCGGGGCATTGACGTCCTGCTCGTAGTAAGGCAGCATCAGGGTGAGCACAGTGGAGACGCCAAAGTAGCAGAGAAAGATGATGAGCAGCGAGAGCAGAATGGAGCGCGGTATGTTCTTGCGCGGATGACGCACCTCCTCGCCCGTGGTGGCAATGCAGTCGAAGCCCACGAAGCCAAAGAAGCAGGTGGCGGCACCTCGCAGTGTGCCCTCAAAGCCAAACGGAAAGAAGCCGCCATTGCCTATGTTGGTGGCATTCTCGGCCGCCGTCGATGCATCCACGGTCCAGTTGCTGAAGTCAGCTAAAACAGAAATCAAATCCCAGTTAGTTGATAAGGGGTAATGGTTAGTCAGTCGAGCTACCTTTGATGGCGCCCGCGATGATGACGAAGCCCAAGATGAAGATGTTCACGCACGTGACAAAGTTGTTGGCCATTGCTGAGGTCTCCACGCCAAAGGCCAGGGCAACTGCAAAGAGTTTGGATCAGAATAAGTCTCGTTCGAAAATTACCCTTCTAGAGGTAACTCACCGCCAAAGACGACGACCAGGCCGAAGGCTAGGAAATCAAAGTAGCTGCCCAGAAAGCTGACGTGCATGGGCGCCGCCTCGGCGAAGGTCAGCTTCAGCGTATCATTGAGCAGCGTGTCCAGGTAGAGGCTGATGCCGCGACACACGCTCGCCGTGCCAATCACATACTCCAGCATCAGATTCCAGCCAATAACAAAGGCCACAAACTCGCCAATGCACACATAGCTGTAGACGTAGGCGGAGCCCGCCTTGGGCACACGCGCTCCGAATTCCGCATAGCAAATGCCTGGTATTGGATGGGTTTGGTTTCGTCAGTAGCTGATTTGGCAGAGGCTTTCTCAGCTGTTTACTCACCTGCTAGGAGGGAGGCCACTGCGGATATGGCAAAGGAGAGCATCACCGATGGGCCCGCCTGATCCTTGGCTATTTGGCCGGCCAGCACATAGACGCCCGCGCCCAGGGTCGAGCCCACACCCAGTGCCGTGAGATCCCACAGGCCCAGGACGCGATTCAGCTTGCTCTCGCCCTCGTTGCCATCGGCTGCCAGGTGTTTGCGGCGTGTTAGAACCTTCCACGCCGAATATTGCTGAACCATGCTGGTATCTCTGCGAACGAAAGTTCGTTAAACCACAAATATTGCATCTATCTAAGTCTTGGCTTAGGGTTCAAGTCGTGCAGCTCCAACTGCCAAGATCACGTACATTGAGTGACTCGGACCCACATCTTGCACTGTCCCACTCGCTTATCAATTCATTATTTAATTATACAAATTATTGAGCTCAAATTGCAATCATAGTCGCGTCGCGTCGCCATTGTGCGCAGCTCAGAGAGCAGAGCTCAGCCTGGCTATACTAGAAAACATCTGAATATGACGCTGAGGGAAAGTTACCTAGACTTCGACTTCTTGGGCAAACAGCGCAAAGTTTGTCTGTTGTCTTTAGTTTTCCTTGAATTCAAGTTTTTCCTGTCCGACGTTGGCTCTTTATGATAACAGAATCGTCGCTTCTTGAGTTAGTCTTCGTCTGCTTTTGGCTTATCCAATGACTAAGGTAGCTAGCTGATAAGCATAGATGCTCAACTATTTGGCTCTAAGGCCACTTGCTGCGGTCTATTTACACTGCTGCTTCCTCTTCATATTGCTGCTTATAAAGATAATGATGTGGGTCTGGGCGAGTGCAGGCTCTACTATGTCGAATGAAGAGTGTGTGTATGTGTGTGTGTGTGTGTGTGTGCGAGAGATTTATATAATAATTAATCATATCTTAAGCACTTGCCAATTGCCTAGTTCATAGTTAATTAGTTGACTTACCAACTGGGAAACAGTTGCCGACTGTTGCTGCAATTGCTGCAAACTCTATGCAAATATTTGAGTTGGCCGGATCGGGAGCTCGTATTCTCGAGTGTATTCGAAACGTATTCACAGTTGATTCGAAATTCGCGACAACACAACTAGCAGAGTCCGTGCTCTGAATGCGTCTGCCGAGCGGACGTTGAGTTACAGCCGCGAATTCGTATGGTTCTTTAAGATAAGAAGACGGCAAATAGAGCGAGCGAGAGCGAGCGTGTGTGTGTGAGAGAGAGAGTGAGAGACTGGGAGAGATGGGTATAGTGCGCCGCGAGCATCAGTTACTGATAAGAGATATAAAAGGGCCGCCGAGCGAGAGCAAACCAACGGTAAACAACATTTAAACTGCAGGTAACTCGTTGATAAACAGAGAGAGAGATAGAGGGAGAGAGAGGAGGCGGTGACGGCGACGGAGAGTTGTTAAATTAGCAGGTATAAACGATGCGGATGCTGTGACGTCTTTGAACGATCTCGATTGTCTCAACTCGAGTCAACCCCTCTCAGCTGTAGCAGCAGGTGCAGCCCCTCGCCCGCTGGCAGCCGAGTCCAAAACTCATGTACTCGTATTGTTATTTATGTTATTGAGATAAGACTGTTGTGTGTCTCGTATTGATTTGCTGCTTTATTTCCGATCTGATGAGTCGAGGCCTCAACGCCCGTTGTTGTTGACGGCGGCTATTGACGCGCTCAGCGAATAACGTTAACTGAATCTAGGTGATAATAAACAGTTGCCTATATCGCCCACTCCACCCGCAGCAGCAGCGGCAGTCAACAGAGAGAGAGAGAGAGAGAGAGAGAGAGAGAGAGAGAGAGAGAGAGAGAGAGAGTGGGAGTGAGAGTGGGAGTGAGAGTGAGCAGTCTTCATGTCAGCTCTTAAATAACACTTCAGCCTGGTCATAAATATTTGCTTTACTTTATTTTATGGGTCAGCTAAAACGAGTTGAGCGATATTTATAGATGGAGCATTAATTCCCTTAATGCACTCCCAAAAATAGCCGAAGCTCTTCCAGCTCTTGATCGACTAGACATTTCCGAAATTTAATTATATCATAATTCAGCCAGCTATATTGGAGTTTGTCTAAACTTTTGTCATTGGCGCAGATAAGATTTGTTGAGCTGCCAAATGCAATCTTCACATTCTCAAGTGTCAAACTCATGTACAATAAGTGATTTTAATTAACTTTCACATACATATACATATTGTAATAAAATGCCTAATTTATGAATGCTGATAATGCTGAAGAGATACGTGAACCGACATTGGCCCGTCAAATCCAAGCGTTGATTATTTAGATTTTATCGCAGATTGACGAAAATACAAATTCAATTGAGTTGTCTCAAAAGTGATGCAACAAATTTACAATGGCAACACCCACAGCCCCTATCCGCCCCGCCCACCTTTGGCACTTATTGTTGTTGTTTGCGAAATACTGTTATTTCTCATATGCTTGATAAACGCTTCGCTAATAGCAACAATTAAATTATCTATAAACTGATTACGGGCAATAATAAAGCGAGTCGATCTACGCTCTGGCGTTTATAGCTATTCGTCACATGGGACTCTACACTGAAAGAAATAAGCAGAAGATAAAAAACAAATATATAAAATAAGCAACAATTAATATTTACGTAAAATTGAATTTTTAATAAATAGTAAAAATACCAGAAAATAAATAAAAGATCATGCTTACATTGAATTTTAATTTCTGGAATTTATTTTAGTTAATTCTAGTTTAATTATTTAAGTTTCATCTGCCGCACTTCGCTCAGTGCACGTCACAGTCCCAGGCTAAACAGTCATAAGTAGCTCAGCCATTCCGCACACACATATATATATATATACGTATATATGTATGCACAGAGTATGAGTACTCACACTCAAAGTCAGCGTCATGATCGTAATCGTAATCACAATCGAACAATACATTTGTGCCCTGCTGATAAGATACTCGCAATACTCTTCACACTTTCACTCAAAGCACATGATACGATCGGATTAGGGCTGGGTGCTCAAAGGGGGCAGGGGGATTCTAAATCACGCAACTCACGTCGTAGATGAGGGGCATTAAATTTTTATTACCCCAACGTAGCTACCTGCTAAGTAAATTCCCCCACACACACTCAGGCAACAGATTTGGGTTACTCAGGTGCGTGCGAATGTTCGCCAAGGAAATGGCCGGAAATTCTTGCCACATGTGGCTGAGATTGCCAATTGCCAATTTGCAATTGGCGACAACAAATATGAAGAGTTCAATTCAAATAGTTATGTGCCACAAAAGCGCAAATTGTGTTGCCTCAATAGCAATAGCAAATGAAATAGCAAAGGAAATCTGAATTCCTACATTGCAATAACTAACTCTATCTAGGAATATCGCGAATTAGGATAACAATGAAGTGAGAAGCACTGCCTTTCTATGCAGTACTCAAAGCCAACTATGCATATACAATCTCGTCCACTTCTATCGAATAACCTTAGTTGGCCTTTCGCTCTGTGCGTTTCATATCCTCGCCTAGCTCTATCGAGCAACCTTAGTTGGCCTTCCTCTCTTGCCTCAAATCATTTGCAGCTGCTTCAGTCGACTTAATCCGTTTTGCGAGCGTGTTCAAACATGACTGTTTCCTATACCGCCGAGGTAGCAACGTGCCGACGCTTTGGCTGCTTCTGGAAGCTGCTGGGCAGGTAGGTCGCAGGTGAACATATATCGCAGGCAGTGTCAAATAATTGCCCAACAATCGCTTAGATGGCGTGCAAGCATTTACAAGCTAATTTGGGCTGATCTGCTGGTGTTCTTGATTGCCTTCTATGCCACGGCTTTCCTGTATCGTTACGGCCTAGTCGGAAAGGGCAAACGGTGAGCAGAACTCTCCACTCCCAGTTCCAGCTTACATAACGCTCTTAATCCAACCTCAACCACTTAGCATATTTGAAGATATTGTGGATTATTGTCGCAGCTACGCAGCCCTGATACCGCTCTCCTTTGTGCTTGGCTTTTACGTGGCCATCATTGTGGAACGCTGGTGGAATCAGTACATCACCGTGCCCTGGCCGGATCCATTGGCCGTCTATGTCAGCGCTTTGGTGCGTGGCCAGGATGAGCACGGCCGACTGATGCGTCGCACCATCATGCGCTACGTGTGCCTCTCGCTGACCATGGTGCTCACCATGATATCGCCGGGCATCAAGCGCCGCTTTCCCACCTATGACTACTTCATAACCACGGGCCTGCTCAACCACAACGAGGCACTCATTATCACCAAAATGGACGAAAAGTTTCCGAAGCACTCCAAGTACTGGATGCCCCTCATGTGGGCCTCCAGCGTCATGACGCGCGCCCGCAAGGAGGGCCGCATCTGGGATGACTTCTCGCTCAAGTCCATGATCGACGAGTTGAACAAGTTCCGCGCGGGCTGCAACATGCTCACCCACTATGATATGATCAGTGTGCCGCTGGTGTACACTCAGGTGGTGACTCTGGCTGTCTACGCGTACTTCGTGGCTGCCATTTTCGGGAACCAGTACATCGGGAAGATGCAGAGCAATATTGTTAACTATTATTTCCCTTTGCTTAGCACGCTGGAGTTTTTCTTCTTCATGGGCTGGCTAAAGGTGGCCGAGACCCTGATTTGCCCGTTCGGCGACGACGACGATGACTTTGAGCTCAACTGGGTGATCGACCGCAATCTGCAGGTCAGCTATCTGATCGTGGACGAGATGCACAACGACCATCCGACCCTAGTGCGAGATCAATACTGGGACGAGGTGTTCCCCAACGAGCTGCCATACGCCGATGAGTCGCAACGTCAGAACCCGCCCGAGGCATCGACAGCCAAGCTGGACCTCTCCAAGATAACATCTTCTCAATTGCGCAAGCGCACAGAGAGCGAGACGAGCGAGCGCGACTTTACGGAATTCGATGCCGAGGATGAGTCGGTCAAGGGCAGCGAGCTGCGCATTAAGTTTGCATCGCTTCGCTTCAATATTCATCGCAGCTCGTCGTCCATTTCCATGCTCGACAATGAGCCGAGCGTTGATCAACCGATGGCGGAGGACGAGGGCGATGAGGAGGAGAATTTGTACGAGTCGGATCACTTGCTATCGCGTGGCACGAGCAAAGACGACTTCGACCGGCTGCGCGAAGAGCGAGAACGCGAACGCCATGCCCGGCAATTGCAGCATGCAGCCATGACCTTTGACCTGCTCAAGGGTGAACTGAAGCACCTGCCCGAGTCAGCCAATCCATCGGACCTTGAGCTGACCCCCAATGACGACGTTCCATATCCATCTGCTGAGCACGAAGCTCAAACTGAGAAGAGCTACATGAAGAAAATGAAGGAATAAAAATGTGCAATAGACAAATATTAGAAACTTTTATAATATTTTTATTATATTATAATTAAAGCAATTAAAGCTCACTAACATGGTAGTAAATTCAATAATGAATTGAAAACTTACATAAATAAATACTATAAATACTACTACGAAATACTAGTCAAAGCTGCCCACGCTCAATGATGCATTGATGGAGGAGGTATTTGAAATCCCAAATATTCAAGTCATGCGTGAAAAATCAAAACAATATATATAAATTTATTTCATTAATTCATTTTTAATGAATTCACGGCTGGACCTTCCCGCCTCCTTCTGACCCTCATCTACGTCCGCACATCAGTTAAAAACAGATTCAGAACTTAACATAGTAGGCCTTCAAAAAGTTCCTGCTTTGCTCTATTTAATTTAATTTCAGTTTGTAATTTAATGCGCTCCAGTCATGACTGTTACCTATACGGCGGACGTCAGTTCCAGGAGGTTTATAAGCAACTTTTTGCGCTTATTGTTTAGGTAAGTATCTAACGGGTCCTGTACCGAGCTCTGGGAGTGCGGCCTAACATTGCCTTCGATTGCTTACAGATGGCGGGGCAGCATCTACAAGGTGATCTGGGTTGACTTGCTTGTATTCCTAAGCATGTATGTGGTCCTGGCATTCATTTATCGAACTTGTCTGAACAATACACTGCGCCAGTAAGCTGTCATTGGTTTTATTAGCCAACAGACGTGGCTCAGCTATTCTCTCATTCCTCCAAACTTTCAGGGGCTTCGAGTATGCTGTGATGTATTGCAATAGCCAGCTATATCTGATACCATTGTCCTTTGTGATGGGCTACTTTGTGGCCATTGTGATGACGCGCTGGTGGCAGCAGTACACGACGATTCCGTGGCCGGACTCAATAGCCACGCTGGTTAGCTGCAGCGTGCACGGCTTTGACAATCGCGCCCGGGCCATGCGGCGCACCATTATGCGCTACGTCTGCCTCTGCCAGACAATCGTCTTCACGATGATCTCGCCCAGCGTCAAGAAGCGTTTCCCCACCTACAATCAAATCATCGAGGCGGGCCTGTTGCAGGAGAACGAGAAGCATATCATCGAGACGCTGGATCTGGCCTTCCCGCACTATCCCAAGCACTGGATGCCGATCGTGTGGGCTGCCAGCATTGTGATGCGCGCCCGCAGGGAGAACAAGATCCGGGACGACTACGCCGTGAAGACGATCATCGATGAGCTGAATCGCTTTCGCGGCCTTTGCGGCTTCCTGCTGTACTACGACTGGGTAAGCGTGCCGCTGGTCTACACCCAGGTGGTCACCCTGGCCACCTACACGTTCTTCGTGTGCAGCGTCATTGGCTCGCAATGGATCGATAATCCGCAGAGCTCCACGGCCAACAATGTGGTCGTTAAGTACTTTCCGATATTGGGCATACTGCGCTTCTTCTTCTACATGGGCTGGCTGAAGGTGGCCGAGTCCCTGATAAATCCCTTTGGCGAAGATGATGATGACTTCGAGGTGACGAAGCCGAAGAGTCTGCGTATTTGTGCAAGAATTGATGGACTCTGTCTTACAGGTCAATTGGATGATCGATCGCAATTTGACGGTTTCTTACTTGATTGTGGACGAAATGCACCAAGAGCATCCTGAGCTGCTCAAAGATCAATACTGGGATGAGGTGTTCCCCAACGAGCTGCCGTACATAGACGAATCCAAGCGGACTGCACCCCCCGCACACTCCACGGCCAAGCTGATTCCGTCTCTGGGTAAGTCACAATGAGGCTGTTGCCTATTCTTCTCTATTGACTCTCTGCCTCTGCACTCAGATAATAAGCTCGGCTTCTATATGCCACAGTCGACGCCCAGCCTATTGACCCAGAACACTTCCTCGCAGGTGGACATAACGACCTCGCTGCAGAAGCTGCGAGAGATCCTCAAGAGGCAGAACGAGTCCGAGGACAAGCAGAGCAGCACCAGCCGTGAGTATCACTTGAATATACCTGTAATGCACATATATAATACTGTATAACGGTCTGTGCAGTGAATCTGGAGGAGTTGATCGAGCAACGCCATAGGGAGAAGCGCGAGCGACTGCGACATCGATTCCTCAACATGAACAAGCCGTCCACGACTGGGCGTGGCTATGTGGTTACTGTTCTACGCCCGCCCACGCCGCGCACCAGCCAGCGCTCCCTGATCGAGGAGGAGAACGAGGAGGAGGAGGAGCAAGGCGAGGAGGAGCAGACCAAGCAGCAGCCAGACTCCGATGCGGCCCACAAAAAACCAGATAAATACGAGTGAACTGTCAGCCCAAACGATGCAAATTAAATCGAATCAAAGCACCCACAACTACTTCGACTGCAGCAGTAATTGTTATTGATGGGTTAAGATACACAGTTTGCTGCTGCAGTTGTTGTTGTTGTTGTTGTTGATTGCTGTGCTCTATACAATAATTTATTAACTCTTTGGCATCTGACAAAAATAGCACATGAAATGGCTCATTGTTTGCATTAACATATCTGAACATCTGAAAAACTGACACGAGGCGTGTTATTATATTATTTTGTTTTTTTTTTTTTTTTTTTTGTTCAGTTTTTCATTTTCCATTCGCTGCTGGGAGTGAGCGGCGGTTGGGTAAATAAAGAATAAATATTAAAAAAATTGTAATGGCAGTCGCTATTTATGAAACTTTCAAAATTGTATTATTTTTAATGCGCGCTCGTAATGTGGTTGAACGCGGTTCGATTCAGTTTGCCATTTAACTCATTTGTGTGTTGACTTTGCTGCTGCTGCTGCTGCTGCTGCTGTTGTTTTTCACATGTATTTTGTGCGTGTGTGTGCGTGTGTGTGCATATACCCTGTGCCAATCAGTCAATTTTTAATAATTGCACAACGATGTGTACATTGTCAGTTGACCACAGCACAAAACGACAAAGATATTTTCGACTGACAATTTTGCAAAAGCCAAATTAGAGATGCTCTTTATAAAAATAAGAATATTTAATATTGAAAAGCATATATTAAAATGCTTTAAATATACATTGGAGTCCGGCTAAAGCGTCCATATTCTTATCCGATTATTGCGACGATAATTTTGGACCCGAGACAAACTTGAGCATCGCTATAATCGCATTCTACTGTATATAAAAATATATATATAATAATAATATATATAAATATCAACACTGATATCACTATTATATATAAATATATTTGATATATAAAAACAATAATGAAATTAACTAATATTCCTTTCAGTGAGCAACATGATAAACTTTGCAGCTCAAAGTAGATTTCTCAGCAGATTTCTATGCTTATATATATATTACTATATATATATGAATACACTAACTCAAGCATAGACCGAGAGTACCCCAGCATGGACTAAGAGTAGCCCAGTTCACATAACTCAACAGCTCACGTCTCCTTCCACCTCTGTCGCATCTTCAGTCCGCGCTCGCATATACCCCAATTAGTGCGGATCAATTAAGGCGCATAAATATATTTCATATTTGCCGTCGCGTAGTTATGTTTTGTTCGCGTCACGTGGCTGGGCTGATTGATGACACGCCGGGCACTTGGTAACAGGCGATTGAGGACTGCACTTGCCGAAGGATCATGAGCAGGATGTGTGCGCCCAGGTTGGAGCTGTGGTGTGCGCCCAAGGGGGCCGGCCGGGGCGGGCTGGGGCGGTGCGGGGCGTGCCGTTTGTTCTGCTAGTGTCAAACAAAAAAGGGGTTAATTTAATTTCGCGCACGAACGCATTTGTCCATAATTGGCAATTAGCACTGGCCATTGGCATAGCCAGCAACATGGCCTGGCCAACACACACACACACACACACACACACGCACAGCTTACAGAGCTGTCTGCATTTGCATTTTGCATTTGGCCAACAGCAACAAATATTTGCCTGCCTGTTCGTCCTGTTGTGCTGCCTTTTTTGTGAGCAATTTTTAAAAAATGGTTCGAATTATTGAGGCGTTGAAACAATAATCATCGCCTCGCAGCGCCCCACATCGAATATTTATTGCCTGATTGCAGCTGCTGTTCGGCGATGTTAATTGCAACAGCCATGCAAAATGCGTTTAATACGCAACAAAGGCAAAGAGAAAGAGAGTGGGGGAAAGAGGCAGAGAGGGCACGGCCATGATTCGATTTGAACTCATTTTTCACACCATTTTTCAAAGTCAGTTTGGTAATTTAATGACACCTTTGGGAAGGCATTGCCAACTACACTCAGCAGTTCGGGTAGCTGCGCTCGCCAATGCGCTTTGGCATGAGCCAAGCAGAGATATTTTTGACTTTTCGAATATCTAAAAGCCTTTCGATTATTTGAATTCAAAATGGAGATAAGGCTGTCAGGGCTATTTGATTGTCAGCTGCATGACACGTGGCCAAACACATCTGAAGCTCTGTCAAGGTGACTCGAAGCTGAAACTTTGCTGTGGTCGATTATCGTGAATCTACGATAAGTCCGTTTACAGCGCATTGCGATAGTCCTTTCAGAGGAATCCAAACCCAAAGGCAGGCCGAGCGCATTAGTCGCTGGCAACGACACCGTGGGACATTATCGCAGAGATCTTTGACTTTTCAGCCCGGCTAATGCTAATGTCCTTTCGCTCCATCTCCATCGCAGCCTCTCTCTCTCTCTCTCACTCTGTCTATGTCCGTACCTTTTTGGGCAACCGATTTTGTTGTTAGCAGGCTAATTATGTGACAGCCTATTAGCAACTCGATAAATATGTGCCCAGCAGAGAGTCGAGCGTGGAGGTAAATAGAGCCATTCCAATGGGGCAGCAGCATTCTCTTAGCCGAGCGAAAAGTTTGCTTTATGGCGCCTACTTTTGGCCCCCGTTTGTTGGCAGAGGGGGCGAAGGATGGTCCGGGCCTGAACCCCATTCATTAGATATGCGAACCCTGCTCCCGGGCTGATTATGACAAAGCACTTTTACCCAATTGGGTAAATTAGGTGGAAACTGAAAACTAAATGAAACGGAACTGGGCATACGCCCACTTTGCCCGGTCGCCAGTCGCCAGTCGCTCTAATTTCAAGAGACAGAAAAAATGCCAAAAAAAGAAGAGAGGAAAAAAATACCGTCAGAGCACACTCTGACGTTTATTTTGTTTTGGCTTCTGCCGTGCAACATCGCAGCTCGGAACTGGAAACTCGGACCCGTAGCAATTATTCTGCATTAACAAAAGGGTTTAACATTTGGCGTTTTAGCCAGTTTCAACTGAAAGCGACGTCCGGCAACGTTTAACAACAACAAGCCGCACATTATGGGCGCCAGGCGGAGGGGGCGTGGCCGTGTGTCCTGAGGACTTGTATGCCTTGTAATTCATTCGTTACGTTGCGTCTGTTTTTTTTTTTTTTTTTTTTTTTTGTGCTCGCCCCATTTTAGTTGTTGTGCGAACGATAAATTGTTGTAATTAATTTTTATTTAACTGTGAAAACGGAATTTTTTTTGTACTCACCAGCTCGTTGTGTTGTTTTACATTTTCAGAATTGGCTTAAAATGTAAATTATTATTGCGGACGGAGAGTTGCGTGCGTCATGAGGCAGCAAGCCAGAGCTAAAGCCAAAGCCACAGCCAGCTAGAGGCGGATTGTGTGCGGATTTTGGTTCAGGAGACGTGTGTTCTGTCTATTAATTAAGCTCCTCTTTTAGTGGGGGCTGGGCGGGTGATAATTACAGTTAGCAACTTTTACAGTCAATTGTCACAATTACAGGGCTGCAGCCAAGACGAGCAGGCAGTGGCCCAAATGTAATTGCAATTAGAGCACAACGCAACGAAATTGCAGTCTAAAGTTCTTTAGTTAAAGCTCGCCTTCAGTATTGCCCAGTGTGTGTGTGTGTGTTTGCGGGCCAGATATGATCAGGCTCAGACTCATGCTCAGACTCATGCTCAGGCATTCGGCTTCAGTTTGGCCAAACAAGTTGGAGCCTCTTAAAGCTTCTAAATTAAAACAGCTAGATTTGGCTACCCTCCGACCAAATATCATCGCTCTGTAATGTGGGCAAACTTTTGTCTAAGTATTACCAATAAAATTGATGGAGAAATAGTCAGAAACTATTTGGTCGTAGATAAAAAACTTTTTGCCCAAACCCCCCAGTACAGCCCCAAGTTGGAGCACAACACAAATTCCAGTTCGAGCTGCGTTTACTTATATTAAAATTCCCAAAAAGCTAAAGAGAGGGGGTAAGAGAAAGAGAGGAACAGTGGGGCAGCGAGGCAGAGAGGGAGCGCAAAATGAGTGCAAGTGAACTAAAAGTGAAGCTAACTGAAAACTGAGCTGAAAACGATTTTTGAGCAGCCAGCAAAAAGGGGTTCAAATTTTAAGTAAGTGTTCGGCTTGGCTTTAGCAAGGATCCACAACTGCTTGGCTCACAACTTTATGGCAAAGTCGAAGAGTTTCGAAACTGGGGATACTCCAAAGCGTTGGAATGCCGCAGCAGTGGCAGCAGCAGCAGGAGTAGTAGGAGTAGCAGTAACGTAAGCTTAGGACACAAAATGAATGAATAAATGAATGAAATGAATGGATAGCTGAATGAACGGCAGTTGGCTGGGAGGCAGCCAAACACGCTAAAGTTGACCAGCTAGAATGGAATTCATAATTGCTGCTGCAAAAGTTGCTGAGGACTAAACACATCATAGAATTTATATAAAATATTTTGAGCTAGGCACACGCCCTAATGAGCCCAATTTACGCTGCTTCAGTGGACATTTTTATCAAATTGTAAAATTTGTTTGGGTCTCTAATCAGCATTTGTGTTTAGAGTTTTCTTCTGTTGGCAAACTTTTGGCCCCGAAAATAATTCTAGGCCAATTATTGACACATTTGGCAAAGTTGTCTGCGAGCGAGAAGAAGAGCAAGAGCAAGGCGAAAGAAAAACAAAATCATATAAAAACCAATCAAAGTTTCAAACAGTTTCGAACAGGTGTTTTAGCCAAAGCAAACACCCTGTACTCCATAGACGTTCAGTGCTAAATCAGACGACTCCTCCCCTCTCCCCCCCCCCCCTTACACCTCATCTGCACCGCACTTACCTGAGTCCTTGGTCCACCATCGAGGCGCACAACACGCACAACTTTTTCGCTACTTGTAATTAGCTTTTCTTGTTCGATTCGCTGGCAGCAGCAGAGCTCGAACCCCACGGTCCTGGCAGCGACAGTTCCTAAAACGCTTAACACGCAGGCCTTGTTGTAGCCGCCCCTGCCCTGCCCCTGGAACCACACCCGCCTCCTCCTCCCAGCACTTGTGGCAACACATTTTTGCGTGCCTCGGCAGCTAGAGAAATTCGTTCTTACGCTCTGAGAGATTTAACTTTTTGATTGAGAAAACATCATTAACGCACGTAAAAGGCCAACTATTTAGGTGTGTGTGAGTGTGTGAGAGTGTGTGTGCGTGGGTGAGTGTCTAAGTGTGTGTGCTGGTGTCTAGGTTAAAAGTTTTTGGTTTTTCTGGTGCTAAAAATCAAATGGGGGAAAGCATTGCCAAGGAGAAGGACGTTGCACCAAAGTTTCTAATCACATTTACCGCAATTACTAACAAGGTTTTTGTTGACTGCGGCCAGGTGGGGGCGTGGCAGGGCATGAGGTGGCGCTTTTGAGGGATTTTACCCGTATTTTGTTTCTGTTGGGTGAACGCATCTATTTGTAGTACAATGCCAAATTAAATAATTTAATTAATTATACAATTTAGACGTTGTTAGGCAATGAAGCTTTACACTCAACCACAACGGGCTTTGCTTGAAAGTAATCACTCAGCGAGATGTGCGAAATACAGGGAATATATAATGAGCACATACGAGAATCAATTGCCTGAATTACGCACCACCCTGCACCGGCGGAGCGGTAAGTGAACCACAGCGCAGACCCGCCCCTAAACGCTTAATGAAAAATAACGCGTAATCAATTAAACCCAATCGTCAGGGCTCGGCCGCAAACAAAAGTGAATTCTTCGCTCCATTCAGAGGGCGAGACAAACATTTAAATCGAGCTAATTCAACCCTAGCAAATTGAGAATGATAAAAACATTATCTACGCTGGATCGTTCACATGCTTCATCAAAGTCAGACGGAGTTCTGCTACCTGAATAGCAAATTATTTATATCGCACTTAAATTGCCAATAAATAGAAATTTAGGCTCCTTTGTGCTGCGCGCTCACAAAAGGGTTGAAGATGTCGTCGACAGCTGCGCTGAAGTTCTTAGAGGGTAGCCGAAGCGTGAAACCTTTGATCGAGGCGCTCCCCACTTCTAACTAGGTACTCGGCCTAAGTAAACATCAATTGAGTTTGCGCAAAATATGAGAGGAGAGCAGCAACAAAAAAGAAGGTGAAACGCTGAAAGGCAACAGTCTTAATCTTTAAGCAATTAATGCTCGGACGGGTCTAATGACAGGGGCGGCTCTGAGGTGGCAGAGTCTAACAATGATAATCCCTGAAATATGAAAAATACTTGCTTACTGCCAGACATGGTCGAGCTGAACCGCTAAACAAGTGCCCCGGCTTATGGCCAAATTGAAAACTTGGAAAAACGTTTCGAAATGCCTCGGCGAACTGCCAGCTGTGTCGCCTCCATCCAAAGGCCGCATTTCGTCTCTGTTTATTTGCGGCTTCCTCTTAAAGAGGCAAGCCGAGCTGAGGCGAGGCGAGCCGAAGTAAGCAGCGAGCAGCAGGACTAACAATATTTCAAGCCCCAAAGTTTTCTTATGGTTGGCTCCAACACACAACAACAACAACAACAACAACAAAAGCAACAACGACAGAGGCGAAGAAAATTTTGCTACATTTGCTGCCCAAAGAAAAGAAAACTCCATGGGCCAAAACTGATGAAGAAAATTTAAGCAGACTCCTCTGCTCACTCGCCGAGGCATGCCACAGCAACCAACAGCAGCAGCAGCAGCAGCAACAACAACAACAAATTGCATTCAAGTTTTATCAAAGCTCATATTGTGGGTCTATAGCTGTAGCTATAGTTGAGCTATAATACTTTCCATCTTATTAAGGAAAATAAATACTAAGTCTTTGGTAACTAAAACTTTCAGCTGCAATATCAGAATATATGAGAAAATACCTGAATAACTTTGATCTATATAAATCAATCAATCTGATTAATATGTATTTTCTTCACCCTGTTTTTTATTTATAGAATAGTTTTCCTCTTTATTCCACTCATCAAACAGTTTTAGTAGATCATAATAGGATATAAGTAGGATATTATTACGCTTGATGGCTAATAATATTTATATATCATAATAAAATATAAATATAAATATTTACTACTTAGTAAACCAAATTTTCGGCTGAATAAATTTCTATAATTATTCATATTTATCCAGAAAGCAGTCAATCAATATAATATGTAGAGATTTTGTTCATCTCACAGATCAACAGGCATAGATCAGAGGGAAATTGCAATCTCTGATACATGTATACATATACATATACATATACATATACATTAACATATATATTAACTGATCTACTATTTGTTTATCCTCAGCTTCAGCTGTTTATGATATCTAGAAGATAATTTCTCCATTTGATTCCACTTACTTTTCGCAGAGCATTCCCTTTTCAACTCGAAGTGAATTCATATACACCCACCCACACACACCCACACTGACTCGCACACTCGCACACACACACACACATTTAGCCATTCACATATTCGTCAGCAGAGCCAAAAAGAAGAAAAAAGAATAAGTGAAAAAGAAAAGGAAAAGGAAAAATTTGCTCGCTTCGTTTTCTGCTTGAATTACAAATTGCAACATCAAAAGTTTGACGTTCTTCGTTCAGTTTTCCCACACACGCCACGCCTCCCCTTTGGGCTGGCCGCCCTTTTCTCCTTTGCAGGCTCTACTCTGGCTGCTGCTGCTGTTGTTGTTAACAATGCTTTTCGGTTTTGCTCCCACCACGCGCCCCACCCCCCACTCCCCGCTGCCCCTTCGACAGTTGCCATTGCTGGTAGCTGTTGCTGTTGCCGAAAGGAAAGCAATTTTCCAGCAATATGTTCTACGTATTAGAATTTTGTTTACACTCGAAATGGAAAACATGTTGAGCAATGCAGCTTGTAGATGGGAGAGTGTGTGTATTTGTGCCACTGTGTGTGTGTGTCGCTCATTTGTTTACTTTGAAATCGAGTTGTCAAACTGCTTTCGCCTAGAAGACTTCGACATTCACAAATGCATTCCCATGCCATAAATATGCTGGCCAAAAAGTTGCTACACAGCCCACAATTTCGCACCTACTGAGCAGTCACGTCACCGCCCCGCCTCGCCCCGCCCACTCGCTGCAATATGGCCCTTCGGTCATATGCTAATTACTTTCGACAGCAGCTGTTGTAATAACTCAGCCATAAACTGCTCAATGTATACACTAAAAATTATGCATAATTATTTCAAAGCATTTTCATTAATTAGCCGACGATGTTGCTGTTGTTACAGTCGCTGCTCTTGCTGTTGTTGCTGCTGCGCTTCCTGCTGTTGCTACTGCTGCTGCTCATGCTGCTGCTGCTTGGGTGGGTGCTTAATATAGGTCGCTAGGTGGCGCCACCGCACAGATTTCGACAATTTAACACCTTCATTATTAATTGAAGATGGACTTAAACCTTGTACAGCGCACCCATCAGCCTGCTCAACCACCTGCTCGCACCTCCTGCATCTCTTATTATAGCGCGCAATTTACTCCAAGTTAAACAGGGTAAAAATTTTACGTTTTTGCCAAAAAAAAAGAAAAGTTTTTTGCGCTGAAAGCTTCGCCCACAACTTTTGGAATATTAATGATGATTTGTTGCCAACTCGGAGAGTGGAGCGAGAGAGACAGAGAGACAGAAAGACAGAAAGAGATGCTCGGATTTCTATTTTACTAACAAGCCGGGAACAACAGCTAAGTGAAGCACTTCACTGGAGAAGCTGAAAAGCTGATGAACGAAATATTATATCAATACAAATATTCTGGAGCTAATAAAAAAAGAGGAGCTATTCTTAGTCATATAAACTATTCTTCTTCTTTTTTGTCTTGCGCTCTTAGAACTCTGATAGGCTCCGAGGCACAATATCCTTTTTGGAAGAGTAGCATATTTAGAGTTTGCTTTGGCCTGATTGTTTTCTGTTGTGTTTGCGAGCTGCGTTGCTGTGGCCCGGGGAAAAACGAGTGAGGCGAGTGAGTTAAGAAGTTTTCTCTTCATTTTTGGGCCATGGCTTATTAATGCAGTTGAAGGCACGACGATTGGCATTTGCCTTTTGGCTGCCGGCGCCCATATTTAGAGTTCAACAGGGCAAGCGAGGACTTGAGATTTATGCTGATATACTCGTCCACTCACATAGCAAGCATTCAAGAGCTCCTAATTGCCATAAAGGGCAGTTCTCTGAATGCCTCTAATTGTGTGTGAGAGAGAAGGAGGATGGGGCAAGGAGAGAGGGAGGGCGAATGGAACAAAGAACTTGTATAATTGATTGGGTGGCTCCTGGAATGATGAATGCCTCATTTGTTGCTCAGCTCCTCATAAACGGACTGTCATTTGTTACCTCAAATGATGCAGCTCGGACTTACGCAGGGAATTGTTGCTGATGGAGCTGAAATTATTGGCTTACAAGTTGCTTTTGGTAAGTGAGAGGCTCACTTAAATGCAGAGAGAGAGAGAGAGAGAGAGGGACAGGTAGGGATTGTTATAGGTATGTATGGCAATTAGAGCTTAGATTATTCTAATGAATATCGAACGGAGGTCTGAGATTTTACCTGTGAAATGTCATTATAGAGGAATGCTTGACTTGGTCAGAGATGTCTAAAGAGAGAGATAGTTCAGAGATAACTTATGCTTGCATTAGTATTTAGATTATTTATATGAATACCTAGTATTTTTCCCGACAATTAGAGGGAGAGCGAGACTGTGTGTATGAGAGCAGAATTCGCCATTTGCCTGCAGCCTGTCGCAGTTTGGAGCTTTGAGCTCAACACTCATATGACAATGAATGGTGTCTGGAGTGCGCTGTGTGTGCGGACGCCTGAGAAGTGTGTCTGTGATTGCTGTTGAGTTGAGATGAGTTGACAGATGGCATCTAAAGCAGCAGTTCAGCAGCGAGTGCAACAGCAACAGCAGCAGCAACAGCCAAAATCAAATTTCCAAACGCGCACTTTGAGAAATCAAATACAGCAACGGCCAAAAGCAAGTTGACAGGCGACGGGGGCAGGCGGGGCTTAGACAGGGGCCCAAAGTATGAAGTATTTGCCAAAATACAGAAAAATTGGTATAGAATGAGAGAAAAAGATACGCTACGAAATGGGCACAATGCAGTCGCAAAAATGGAGTCGGCAGCACGAAAAGCTACTGAATGGAATTTCCCTGCATTGTAACAGAAGCAGAAGAAGAAGAAGAAGCAGCAGTAGCAGCAGCCGTAGCAGAAGATGTCGAAGCAAAGGAGAATTTTCGATTTCGGGGCGAGCCAAGTGCCAGATGATTGAAGCAAGCTGCCTGCCGTACACTGACTCTGTTGTCTGGCTCCCCTCTCCCTCGCGCTCCCTCTCTCTCTCTCTCTCTCACTCGCTCGCACTCACTCACTCTATGGCCTACCCCCTGGAGGGATCTGCTCTACCCGTAGCTGGCCAAAGGCAACTTACATGTTTGCTAACAAACAAATGCACACATCAGGAGCAGGAGTCGCGCCAGGAGACATACACACACACACATGCGCGCGCGCTCGCACACACATACACACACGCGCATTCAATATGTGCGCAAACAACGTTGGAAAGCAAAGCAAATAGAAAAATTTGCTGCAGCTCGAGAGGACGAAGGACAAACGTCGACGATGTTTGACATATTTGCTTTGACAGTTCCAAGTGCACATTTTAGCCACGTTGTTGGCGCTCCTTCAGCCTCTGCATCTTTTGCTGCTGTCGTCGTCGCTACTCGTGCTCCTGCTCCTGCTACTGCCACTGCTACGGCTGCTTATACTACATCCTTTTTGCCATTTTGTGTACGCCTTTTTCTGCATTGCAAATGCTTCATTCAGTCCTTATGTCCTCTACCTCGCCTGATATGAAAATGGCCACTTAAATGGCCAGAGGGTAGCCCGCTCTCTATCCCGCCGGATTGCGAGTGCCTGTGATGTCGACTGATGTCAGTCGACTGCCTTCAGCATTTGCGTCTAATAAATATTAATGCAAATTAATCCAATTTAACTGGCGTCAAAATTGTAAAAGACCTTATGATATGTATGACGGTACCGAGTCTGCATCGCCCTACCTCTAGCGCTACCCCCACTCCGTGCTCTAACTGCCGACTACATATATTGCAGTTGGTGGTTGGCTCTGTGCTAATTTGACAGATGTTGCAGGGTTGCTTTGTACCCCAACAACAACAGCAACAACTGCTGCTGGTGGCAAACAAATAAAGAGACAGGCCAGACACAACAAATACTCTGGGGATTGTCTTAATCAAATTTATGAAACGCTAATGAGCAAAGTCGTCAAGGAATGAGAGCTTCAAATGCAATCGTAGCTCGCAAAGGCTAATCAATGCAGATGAAAGAGAGAAACAGGCAGACAGAGAGAGAGAGAGAGAGAGAGAGAGAGAGAGAGAGAGAGAGAGAGAGAGAGAAGGAGGGCACTGTAGATTATAGCCATATAATACCCCAAACAGGAGCTTAGCATTATTTGCAGCTCGGGGGTAGCTGTAATCTGTCATTGTATCAAAAAATGAAACGGCGAGGCCTTGGGGAAAATACTTGACAAGCAGCGAAACGAGTTTGAGAGCTATAAACAAAGAGATATATACATACATGAGAGCGCCTCACAATCAAACAGCACAACACAATTGTGGAGCAGCTGAGCAAATGCTGCAACAGACTTTAATTAGCTAAAGCAACAGACCAGCTACGCAGAGAGGCAGCTCTGAAAGTTGAAACTAATTGAAATAAAATGGATAGAATTTCTAGTTAAAGCTCTTCATAAAGAGACTGTGAATGTAAAATAAGTTTTCCACTAAAACGTTTCGGTCCCTAGCCCAGCCCCAGCCCCAGCCGTAGCCGTAGCACCATTAACAATAATACTTATCACGCTCCGCAGTCTGGCACGTTTTGCGACAAGGACAAGCAGTCCTGCCCGAATCCTTCCTCGATGCGGCTCGAGGCTTTCTTCCGGCTTCCAGCAAATGACAAACTTTGTGCGTTTTGCACTGTATTCGAATTTAACTCGTTAACAAACCATAAAGTGAAATTTATGTTTGCTACGTGTGAGTGTCACTACAACGACGAGGACAACGAGGACGACGAGGTACCCCCCATATAGTCGACCTGCAATCCGAGAGCTCAAACTGTTCAGTTGGCCTTTTTATTTAGAGGTTATCATTAAACTTGGCGTCGTTGTGCATTTGGACTTTGAAGTTGTATCGTCGGCAGCAGGAGTCTGCAGCAGCAGCAGCAGCAGTAGCAGTAGCTGGAGTGTGGAGCAGGAGCGCAGCGTATCCAATGCCATGGAAAACGAAAGCAGCTCAGCCAGACTCCGACTGACAGACTGCTCTCGCTGCTGCATTTGACGCTTTGACTACGTCATTGCACGTCTGTTATAAGGGAGTATCCACCCGCATACACACACACACCCACATACACACAGCTATATGCATGACTATAACTGATATTTTACGTGCTCCAAGCACACATGTAACTCAGGCTCTACCCCCGCCCACCTCTCCCTCTCTCCCGCTTTCTCCCTGAGTCGCTTTCTGTCTCTGTGTAATGATTCGGTATATGTTTTATGTCCTTGGGTAACATAAATTGAATTTCACAAAATTGTTGAAGCATAAAACCTGCTTCAAGTGAATTTAAGCCAGCTCATTCTTGTATGCTTGTATAAAATGATGCCCGTTTTTGTCAGTCATTCCCTACATACATAGTTGCTCCCTCTCAGCTTTACTAAATCTATTGAACAATTTACTCGACCACAGGCAGCAACAGCAGCGGCAGCAGCGGCAGCAGCGGCAGTGGCAGAGCAGTGACAGAGCAGCGGCAGCCGCAGCCTCAACAACAAATGTTGCCAGCTCACGCAGCATGCAACAACAAGCTAATTTATAAGGCGTTTTGTGTTTAGGCCATTGAGCTAACAAAAATTGGCGTCTAAGTCATGTGACTTGCTCGCCAGCCAGCTGGAGCCGCTCTCCTGTCCTCTCCTCTCCTCTCCTCCGTCTCACTATCTGTCTGCCTGCGCCTGTCTCTTCCGTGGCCCGCTTGGCGCATCCGCATCCGCATCCGCATCCGCATTTGCCACACAGCAGCGGCCGCCATTTGCCATGGCAATCGCCGCTTCCGCATCAATGCGTCAATTTGATACGCTTCGGGGCGACGCTTGCATACAAAGTGATATGGCAGGATACACAGGACATACCCAGACACACACACTTTTGCTCTAGGCGCACACAACAACAATACAAAAAATGTTTGTCTTTTCATTTATTTTTACTTAATGTTTTTTGTTTAGTCACTTTACAAAAACCAAAATGTTTTTTCTTCTTGTCAATTAAAAACAACTAGAAAAGCAAAAGCAAACGCTGGGGAGAGTAAGAGAGAGCGAGAAAGAGAGAGAGAGAGAGCTGATGTACTTATATGTAGGCTACATGACCTTCTGCTGTCCCTTATATACAGATATATATGTATGTGTATAATATATTAATTAAACCACTATTAAGTCTGCCTGACCCACTTAACAAAGTGGCCCAATCGTCATCCCACGCTCATTACTCATACGCCGCATTGGACATACGCATACGTATATATTACGTTCGCTCGTAACAAATGAGCTGAATGTCGAAAATCATGGCGCTGATTTAATTTGCTAGCTAAATAGAAGAAAGCAGCCGCAACAACAACAACAACAACAGCAGCAGGAAACTACAGCCAAGACGAGGACGAAGACGTTAACCAGCTCAATATGTATGCATGGCCCAGCCACGCCCACCTCGCTCGTCGCAACGTTTGCAAATTGTTGTCGAAGCAGCAAAAAGAAGACGACGAGAATATAAGAGGAAGAAGAATGAAGGCGAAGCAAATGAAGGGCGGTGTCGGTTTTAACGACAGGAAGTTGCTTCATCATGACGTCAACTACACTTCAAAGCGAAGGCATTTGAAAGCGAGCGCTCGAACTTGGGCAACTCCAAGGTCAGAGGCGGAGGCGGAGGCGGAAATGGAGGCGGAGGCGATGGGGGCGGCACGCAAAGCGCGTAAGACTTGTGACTTGGCTGCTTTTGGCTGGCATTGCCATATGATGACGAGAAGTGCATCTAATTGACACTTGAGTGCTCCGGCTCCAGGTCCGACTCCTGCTACTGCTGCTGCTGCTACGGCTCAAGTGTGCTGCGAATCCTTTGCAACTGCCTCGAGGCACTTGCCACAGCCTCAAATTGTAATTGCCATTGGCCATTAAACGTTTCCGGGCTGAAGGAGGCCTGACAAGCGGAGTGAGCATAGGCGAGGGAAGGCGAGGCTGGGCTGGGCTAGGCTGGGCTGGGTTGACTCTACACTTGCGCACACACTTCAACTTTTATGGGCCACAATTTACGTGCGTTGCCACTTGGCAACAAAACAACAAAATGGCCATAAACAGATGCCCGCCCGACCCAAGCCAGTTTCATAATTCATCAAATGACCAACGTTGTCAAAGGCAGCAGGGATCGAGGCGTCGCGCCGGGGCGAATCTCGGGCTGGGTCTTGGGTTGCGATGCAAGCAAGCAGAAAAGGGGCAACAAATGAGGTGAATAATTTTATAAGCAAATGAGCAGATTACAAACCGAAAATGGCACAAGACATTGACCACAATTTGACCCATCATATTCCTGCCAAACTATAACCCAAGGACAACAACAGCATTGTCGCCGTTGATGTTGTTGTTGTTGTTGTTGCTGCCATTGTTGTTGCTGCCTGTCGTTGTTTGCGCTTGTCAAACCAATAAATGTAAAATTTTCTTTAAGTACATATCAAAAAGGATCATAAAATAGACCAATAAATGTTGAATGCGAAAGACGAGGACCAAAAGAGAGCAGAAGTGAAAGAGAGGGAGTGTACACTATGTATGTGTGTGTGTGTGCTTGTTTGTCATTGACATAAAAAGCAGTCATCAACCGCATTGAGTTTTATTGTGCAGTTTTCTACTTGATGCCTACTTGTGATGGCCTTTCCCACTCGCTCGCCTCCCTCCCCTCCTAGTGCCTAGGTGCCTAGCTAGTTCTTCTATAGTATAATAGAAGAGACATAAAATAAATAAATATATGCAAATGTGTGCGCGTATGTGTGTGTGTGTTTGTGTGCCTTTGTATTGTTTGCATTGAGTGCTTGAAGGTGCACGCGCTTCACTTATTTCATCTGTACGCAGATGTGCGTGTCTCTCTCTCTTTCTCTCTCTCTCTCTCTCTCTCTCTGTGTGAGCTAGAACAACAATTGAAAATGCATATTAAGTAGATATCGACATTGGCAATGCCATAGACGCTATGAATTGTAAATAGCCCAACCCCTCAATTCAACTTCAACCTTTGTAGAGCGCGAGCGCGCAGTCAAGCAGATGATGTGGAAACCCTTTAAAAATAGAAACTGCATTTATTAGCGGCATCTCTAGCGTTTAGCAGATCATTATAGGGGTAACGGGTAGACACATTGATAAGCTGCCAGATATATCAGTTAGGTTACAGATAGCTATAGATATATATAGAGAACAAGTACTCAGGGCAGCTGTTGGAATTATTTATTTATTTATTGGACATGGAATTGATATAGAATTAAAACTAACTTGAAAATGAAGCACTGGCAACTGAGCCCTCTCTATAGCAGATTGATCTCTATGCAGCCTAGACTGTTTACAGTGCCTGCCTAACTGTGATACACTGAAATTCCTTTGTGCGTGCTCCTTTGCCTGTCAACTGGCAGTTAAGCTGCCTCGCCTGGCCAACACGTGCCCTTCTTTATAATACATACATTAGCAGCTCGGTGGGCGCAACTGCTTAACATTCATTTGGTCACAGCCACGAGCCACCCCCCTGTCCATCCTGTCCTGTCCTGTCCTGTCCCGTCCTATCCTGCCCTGAGCTGGCAATCTTCGCCGGCTTCAGTCCAGCCTTATCGCTGGGCCATGCGACGCTTTTTAAGTAGCCGCCAATGCGTTAAATTGTATTTTGTTATTATCAGCGAAGGCGCTGCCGACTCTCGGCTGTGGTTCCATATGACACTTTTTGCTGTGGCGGTGCGAGGTGGGAGATGAGAGGTGTGAGGAGAGGAGAGGAGATGCGGTGCTCGGGGTGGGTTCACATAAAAGGCGTTGAAAGCGTCGACACCTGCGCTCGATTGGGCAAGGCTGGATGCGAGCTCCTCAGGCCGATTTGGTGAGGTGTGCGATGAGCGTGTGTGTGTGTGAGTGTGCTTATGTGTGTGTATGTGTTGTGCTTGCGTGTATTGTGCAATTTATTTTAATGCCGCACGCTTCGGGCGTCGCTTTTAATGCCAAACGCGTCGAGCTAATTTTGTGGCATTTTTATGCCACCCCCGCCGCCATCGCCTCCTGCCGTGCCTGCCACGCCCACACGGAAGTTTCGCGTTGCGCCCAGCAGTCCCAGCTGTGCGATCATTTATTTTTGGACGATATTGCGCGGTAATTAGATTATAAAATATGCTATAAAATATGTATGCTCTGAGTGTGTGTGCGTGTGTCGGTTGCTGTTATGCATTGTTATTGTTATTATACTAAAACATATGTAGCCACACTCGCACACACTCACACACATTAATGTTGCATGCCTCTTACATTTAATGTCCTTTTCGGACTATGCGCATTTTATGTGGCGCATCCTTTTGGTCATTTTGTTGCCCAGCGAAAGCGTTTAAAAGCCATGTAAAAGGATCGCCTCAGCGCTGAATCAGCCCGACCATTTACAAATTAAGCAAATCAAAGGCAAAGCTCAAATTAGCGAGCAGGCAGCCCGGGACGGAGCGGGGCAGGGGGCGTGCCAGAGGTCGCATAGTGTAGCAGAGTTTTGCGTTAAAAGCGTCGCAAATGCATAAATAATGAGATGTTAGCGTGGTGCTCCTTCTATTTCATTTATTTTTGTAAAGTTGTTTGGCATACCCTGTAAATGAAGAGATTTGAAGGGAATGTGAGCTGCATATAATATGAGAAAAATAAATAAATATAAATGCAAGCATAAAAGAGATGGAAAGTCAAGAGAATAGGGGCTGGTGTAATGGGAGGATGCGTATGTATGAATATGTTGATATGTGTAGCGAGAGAGAGAGAGAGAGAGAGAGAAAAAGAGAGAGAAATCAGCTGTAAAAGAAAGAATATTTAGTAGGTAAAATGATATACATATATATTACGAATCCTGAACCGGATATTAAGATAGATACAGATGGACATGATGATGTATATGAAACGAATTGATGTATAAAGCGTAAGGAATGTAATGAAAACACGAATAAAGAAATGTAATGCAGAGGCCGACTGTAGAGACAAAAAGCAGCAGGAGACGAACATCACATGAATATTGCATTGATAATGGGGATGTCTCTTTAGCTATAAAGCTCTTACGCTCTGTGTAAGTTAATTGAATTTACAGGGTATCAAGAAGTCATCTTAATCCACTTAGCCATAGAGACGACCATCACTCGGACATGTTGAATTGTATGTTGTCTGTCAAGCGCTTTGATGTGTTTCTCTAACTGAAATGCCATTTGCTTTTGCATTCTCCCACTGTCCCGCTCTCGCCCACTCTCTCGCTCTCTCCCACTCTCTCTCGTGCTGTACATTCACTGTCTGTCGAGCATCGCGCCTTATAATATGGTTATATTCATAAAATATGAACTCTCTCTGACAACTGGCAGACAGGAGACAGTTTCCTTTTTGGCTGGCTGGCTGGCCAACTAACTAATAGTGGCTTTGTAGCCCTGCCCTGTATTTGGGGGCGGGGTGCAGCGGCCAGAATGTTGGTCGGATCGGTTGCCATTAGGGGTACTGGCTGCCGCAGCAACTACGCTTTCGGGTGGCCACATAAGTGTTTGTGTGTGCGGCAAATTATATTTGTACATTAAGTTTTCGCAGCGACAGCCAAAGGCGAGACTCAGCATACGACGGCAGTTGACTTTGTTCCTTTCGCTTACTTTCTGCGCCTGCTCTCAGCATTCAGGAGCCAGCAGGCAGCAGCCATCAGCCGGCATCCTTCGCGTACGCCACAAAAATTCCTAAGAGCTCATTAATTATTGAGATACTATAAACAAACTGAAGCTGGAGCTGGAGCTGGAGCTGGAGCTGGAGCTGAAGCTGAAGCGCTCGCTCGCTCGTTTGCGGTTGCCTACAGCCCGGGCACATTTGCTTTTGTAACGCACCGCCGTCTGGGCCACCATCAGCCCCCTCCGCCTGACCCCCGACCATGTCCTGCGGCCTTCGGCTCCTCCTCTCTCACCTTACCTCAACCCCACCTCCATCCCGGCTCCATCAGCAGCTGCGCCCTGCCCAAAGTGGACAATTTTTTTCGCTTTAAGTAGCTCGAGCTCAACTCAGCAGCGTTTCATTTTTATCCTGCCAGCTGATAGTAATCTTAATATATACTTGATAAGATCTCTTATCGTAAACATATGGCCCAGTGTCTTGCTCAGTTCTTATTAGCTATTGCAGTGTATTAAGAGTTCGACTAGATTGCAAGCGAATAGTGTGCTGCCTCATGCCTCCCTTGGCCTACGGCCTCTTTACAGCACTTGCTTTCATTTCATTCTGGTCGCTGCTTTTACTTCATTTTGCTCACCACAAACGCACTCACAATACACACACACACACGCACTCACACACACACAACATACACAACACGCGCCTCCTGCCTTATTCATAATTTATGCCAGCAGCACATTGGGGCGCCCATCCGCAGCACCGGAAATGCCACCATATTTGTGTGCCTGCATGTGTGTGTGCGCGCGTGTGTGTGTGTGTATGCGGAGGCATTCCTTTGGGCATCGACTGGAGCCGGAGCAGGGGCCAGGGCCACGACAACGCGTGACAATAAGAGGCCACGGCTGACACTTGAACTGCGCTCTTATTGTCATTTATTGTTGCTGTTGCTGTTGTTGTTGTTGTTGTTGTTGTTGTTGTTGCTATTGTTGCTGCTGCTGCTTGTTGTTGTTGTTGGGGTAAGCCCAACCCCAATTTGCACGCTCTTTTCCATAAATGCAACCCGCTGCGCTTGGGTCTGGGCTGTTCCTTTTATGGGATTGCCAATGGATGTGTGTGGGAGTAGAAGAGGATGTGGGTATGGATGTGGGTGTGGGTGTGGGTGTGCGTGTGTGTGGGCGCAGGGCGTATTCATTCTTAAATTGTTTGGCCAACGGTGCTAAATTGCACACAAATACACTCACACACACTCAGACTCACGCACACACACGCATGACAATGAAGGGTAGGCGTTCTCAGGGGGAAGTAAGCATTAGTTATAATATTTGACCCGTGCACTGCAATTAACGTCTCATAGAAAAGACAGCATTAGAGCCGAGTGTATAATTGTTATTGGTCTTGGGGGCAGGGCAGGTGGCCAAGGACTAAGGGTGTGCCAAACAGCTCAGTTGACAATGCAAACATATATGTGCATATATACACATATAATTATATATATACTATAGATTAGTTTTTCACTCTATTTGTCATTCTGTTGTAGCTGCTCTTATTAACAATATTTTCCTCTCAGTTTGATATATTTCTCATTTTTATATTATTGATGTATTTATACAAGAATTACATATTCATATTCAACATTCAAAATTTTTTCATTAATTTCTATTAACTCTTTCCGTTTATTTATTTGCAGACATTATTGAAATATTTGCTGGTATAATTCAGGCTATAAATTTTCTGGCTTATACTTATATTGTCTCTCCTCCTAAATAAATAAGTTAAATTAAAATATATAAAACTAAAGGTAATATAAAATAAATCAAGTAAATTCAATAAATTAAAGTATAATATAGTAAATAAATAAAGAACATTTTGTACATGAATAAGTAAAGTAAGTAAAGAAAATAAATATTTTAAGCAAGTAAACATAAAGCCTTGTATTCATAACTTTCCCTTTCAGCCAACTTTCAATCAATACCAATTCAAGGCTTAAGTTTCGCCCTAACGAGGCACCTTTATAGGAATTTCGAGCTGTTAACCTTCAGTTGAGGCTTTCTAGTTTCTGCCGAAAACAGCAATTCAATGGCAGTAGCAATGGCAACAACAACAACAAACACTCAAATCCCGTTGCTTGCCACATAGCTCAATTTTCATTTGGCCCACCTCTGCTTCAGCATTGTGCAGCTTCTTTTCTTTTTTGAAGTGTTAGCTTTTTGGTTCTGCTTTGTGCCATAGAAATCGCCAATCGATTTCACTTCTTTGACGCTTTCATTACAGTCGCCTTCTCCGGCCGCCATCCAATTTCCATTCAGCTGGCCAGTCAACCCGTCCTCCACGCTCCCATGATTCGCGTGGGCAGCGAACACTTTTGGGCTTGTGATTTGCCCGTCTCGGCGCAAGCTGCAGCAGTTTTGTGATTTGTGTGCCTGTCCGACTGCTGCCACCTACAGGGCTTGAATCACATCAGCAGCCCGCCCAGCCGCTCCGGCTCCCGCTCGTCTCCTGCCAGGCTGCGATTTTGTAGGTCAAACGCAGAGTTTTTCTTTCTTTTCGGCTCGGTTTGCTCAGCGGCGAGCGCACGCTGATGCGTCACTGGGGCGTCCGTTGCTGGATATGTGATTGTGACAGGGGGCGTGCTGGCTGCCACGCCTACCACAGTTGTCCTGCCAAATGCACTGCACTCCTCGTCTTCCCCCCCCCCCCCCTCTCTCTCTCTCTCGCTCAGTCGCCGTCCATTGCCCCCTCTGTGTGCGCTGCGTGCAAACGTCTCGAACAATAAATTCGCATGCGTTTTCCAAAAACTAAAAATTCGTGCTTGGCCACTTGTTCGGTGGGCAGGGCGAGCCGAGGTGGTGGGCGGCGGTGGGCGTGGCAGCCTACGGGGCACAGCATGACGCCCGAAATCGCTTTGGGCGTCGCTGCCACCACACACAGTGCATATTTGATTTTATCTGTTAACTCTTTTAGCCACAAATCTACACAACAACTTCCAATGCGAATCGTTGTTTGGTTTCGCTCGCAGCTTTACTGCATTTGACAGCAGCAGCACAGCCCCCTCCCCAGCTGCCCTGCCCGACTGTCCGTGCGCTGACGTTTGCATGGATGCCAATGTCGCTGCCGAATGTCCAAGGCCCGTGTCAGGGCTAGGCCTAGTTTTGTTCCTGATTTTGGCATAAATGCATGCATACAAGCCGTGCTCTATCGTAACTCCCTCACTCACTCACTCGCTCTCTCTCTCGCTCTCTCACTCTCTCTCTCTCTCTCTCTCTCTTTGCATTCCCAACCCTAGGATCACTGATGCTGCTGCTGTTGCTGTTGCTGTTATTGTTGTTGTTGTTGTCAACCTACCCAATTTGTTTTATGGCCCACTGACACACACGCACACCCTCACCCACATGCATTCCGTTTTGGCTAGAAAGAAGAAGAGCCATCTCGATTTTAAAGGTTTTATATAACAGTTGGGCATGCCTGGGATATATCTCAGAATAGAATAATATAAATTACAAATAAATTTTACATTCGATTACGATATTTAAACCTATTAAAAATTTCAGAAAATATTTAATTATTTAAATTTCAATTAAAGGTAATATTTAATTTCTCATATTTTATATGTAATCCATCTACTTAGCATAAATATATATTTTTAAATATATTTGTTCCTTGTTCACACATATTATCAAGCCCACCTCGATCCTATAATTAACATAATTCATACGAATATATCAAAATAATCCTTTTTCCAGCGCAGAGTCCCAGCCATCTTAACAATTCTCTCCAGCCAAACAGTGCTGCCAGATCGTTAAAATGTACAATTTCATGCAATAAATATTTACTACAAATTGAAAATATAAAGCAATTAAAATAGAGTATTGCCAATTCACTATGACTTCCAGGCAAACAGTTTTTATTTTCTCTCTCTCTCCCTCGCTCTCTTCATACCTCACTCTCTCTGTGTAGGTTAATTTTTTTGAGGCCACATCAAAATTTATTGTTTATTGCGCGCTGTGCAATTCATAGTTTTGTCATAACTTCGGCTCGCTGCAGAGTTGGATGTGTGATTTGTGTGACCCGAAGGCCCGCATAGGATGTAGTTCATCAGGCTCACAGCATTGCTCTCGATTTTCAGGTAAGTTATTTAAGACTCAAACTACCCTGCTCATATGCATATGTATAGGTTTTATATGTATATAAATGGGGGTACATTTATTCCATGGCGTGGCATTGGCATCCCTTTGCCTTGTCTTCTGCTGTCATTCGAGTGCAAATATTTTAGACAAACAGCTGAGCTGGGAGAGAATCGCTGTGAGGCTGGCAAAGAGTCCGAGCAGCAAGTCAATGCAAAGCAAAGTAAAACATAAACAAAACAACAATAAAAAAGCACACACACACACAGGCACACACACATACATACAGAGGCAGCCACCTACCGACGCACGCACGCACACACATGCAATGGCTGGTTTGGCATTTATCTCTATCATGTTACAAATTGCTCAAGTGCGCCAAGATATTGGAGCAACAGCAACAAACAGCAAACGACTTTGACTTGGTCCACGTTTGGCTTGTCTTTGACCACATTGCAGGAGCAGAGCAGAGGCAAAACCAGCAGCAGAAGCAGAAACAGAAACAGCAACGGCGGCGGTAGCGGCAGCAGACAAACCCACCCAACCTTTATGCCCCACAAATCATTCAAGTGTGCGTCCTGTGAATGTCCTGCCTGTGTGTGCGTGTGTGTGTGTGTGTGTGTAGACAAAAGTTTTCCAAAGACAAATAAAACTGTTAAGTGAACTCTTCAGTTTGTTGCTGGCTAACGTCCTGACAGGGCTGACTGTCAGGCTGCCCCCTGTTGTATGGGGGAAATGGGGTTGTAAATACTATCGAAATTTGTAAATATGCATGAAATACGGGCATGTTTAGCATTTGCAAACATTTTCTAAGCTTTTAGCCTCGACCCACACCGACACGCACACCCACACACGCACACGCACACAGACAGTCGCACAGATCCGCAGGCAAAGCATGTAACAGACTCCTCTGGGTACTTCAATTTCGTCAGGTGGCAACGATGTAAACAACAAGCAAAGCAACTGCCAGTTGGGAATTCTAATAAACTTACTATGAACATTGTAGTATTCGAACCTAATGTGCTGATAGAGGCAGATTAAAAGCTATTTATTAATAAACTCTAAGATATTGATGTTTCATATTGACCTCGTATATCAGCCGTATTAATTACCATTGTATATTCTGTTTCAGTTAGGGTATAAACTGTTCGCTCATAAATTTGTGCTGATTTCCCTAGCTCGGTGGCTGCTGTCTGTTGCCTTGGCTTGGTTTGGCTCGGCTTGGCTTGGCTTGGCTTGTGAGAGTTACTCCAGGTGCGGAAATAGACTCTCCCTTGACCTGTCTTCCGCTTGGTGCTCTCTCTCTCCCTCTCTCTCTGTCTCTCTCTCTCTCTCTCTCTCTCTGTCTCTCTCTCTGGCTTCCGCTTGCTATGACAATGTCCGTATTGTAGTTGAGTCAATATATTATACATTGTCGTTTCTCTGTCTCTCGCTGGTGGGGAGGCCGAGACTGGGACTGGGGCTGAGACTGGGACTGCTAACTGGTGGCATCTAAACAAGCGTTTAGAGCTTTGTTAGCAGTTTTTCAAGTGAGCAAAGATTGAGAGATACCGACTGAGAGTGCGAGTGGGAGAGGGAGAGGGGAGGGAGAGGGAGAGGGAAAAAAGTGCACAAGTAGCACAAAATGTCAATGTAAATAAATAAATTTTTGAAATGTACATTTCTCGCTATCTTTGTGACTATCTGTGTGTGTGTGCCACGCCCCAACCCCTGCCTTCGCAGCTGCCTCCCTGATGGATGTATAAACGTATCTCGATATCTACATACGAGTCTACGGCTGCTGCTGCTCCTGCTGCTGCTGCTGCTGCTTCTATTTCAGTCTGTTTTTGTTTTGCATGTGTTGTTACTACATTTCCACCTTAACTCACCGACCCCCTCTCCCGCCCCTTCTCTCCACCACACACATTTACAGATAGCTACACATGTTCAGGTTGGCAAACACATGGCGGATACGTAACGTTGTACCGTGGGAAATTGTTCTTGTTATTGTTGTTATTATTGCTGTTATTTGTTATTTGTTGTTGTTGCCTTTGCTGTTGCTGTTGGCTTTTCACTGCTGTTTGCTGGGGCAATGGGGAAAAGTCGTTCATTTTAGGCTTTTGTCATAAATTTCTCTCTCTCTCGCTCTCTCTCTCTCTCTCTCTCTCTCTCTCTCTCTCTCTCTCTCTCTCTCAGGTTTTCTTTGTTGTCATAATTCAAATTGCCAAAACCCCTCGCAAGGGTTATTTAGACATGTTTGCATTTGACAATGGCTTAATCCTTACAAAACACTTTCTGCAACAATTCTTTAATTGAAATATATTAGAATATTTAACATACTCTTAGATGGCTTACGCTTGTGTGCAAATGCTGTTGAGCCTTTCGTGCATTGGGTTATTGGGTCTGACATTACAATTAGCACGCCCAAATTGGCCATGGCCATGAAATGGAGGCAACAACGAGCTTAGTTCAACTCAAACTCCGCCTGGCTTCAGTTCAGTTGCCTTCTTAATGCTAGAGTGAATGGATAAGCCCTCTCACTGGAAATTCATTTTGGCCTGGCTTTTGACATCAGACCTGTGACTTTTTAGCTTACTTTTGGCAAAGTATCAACAGTTGAGCCAATGGAATACAAAGGTAGCAGGAAGATGAGAGGAATCCTTCTTCCACTGCCCCACGATCTGAACTATATGTGAGATGATCGTTGTTTGAACAACGTAATGCAAATTCTCTCTCTTTCTAAACCCATAAACGCCTAGCGATGATTTGATTGAAACACAAGCTTCTTGGCCTATAATCTATATAACCACGCACGTAGCCCTCCCAGCAGACGAGCATAATCAACGTTAGCGAACTGCAGCAGTTTGTGAGGAAAGCGGATTTCAAGTCCTTCGATTGGTATTTGCAGCATGTGGCAATTAGTTTGCTGCGGCCACTGCCACTGCACGCATCGACCTGGCCCCAGGCCCTTAGCGAGCTGTTCAGCTGCCCAACCACCGCATGACGAGCAGTTTGCACAATCGACGCATTCACCTGCTGCCGCCTATGATATGACACCCAGCAGGCAGCTCAAAGCTGAACCCTAAGCGCCACCACTGATCTGTGCCTTGGCGTCGATGCTTGGGCTGAGATGCAGCGCACTCCGCGTGCGGCCCTGAATGCATGCCACACGCTGCCAGCCGAGCGCCAGAGCTGGCAGCTGACTAGGGACAACAATTACCTAATTAGCAATTGGCATTGACTGGAGTTTACTGTGCGTATGAGTATTCTGGTTGGACAATATGAGTACGTGAATGTCCGTGAATGTGGTCAAATGAGCATGTGAAAGAGAAGGGGAGTAACTAATGTGTTGAAGTAACGGAGTGAATTTTATATGAATTTATATATTAATTAAAATAAGATAAATTCCATTTGATTGTCTTCTTAGCATTTCTTTACTTTTGCAGTGGCTTTCAAACTGGCACAGACAGTTGATTGAGCACTGTGCACGACAAGCTGCTTAGCCTTGCTGTGTGGCGCCATCTACTGTCACTTACCCAAGACACGAACATTTGCACAGAGCGCTGATCTAGTAGCATCTAAAAGTATGCTACATTTTTTATTTATTTTATGTTGCTCTTGAAAGTATGCAATGCTTTTGCTCATATTTTGGGTAGCATTTCAATTGCAATCCATTTCTGCTTTAATTCGCTAAATAATTCCCTGTATGCTGATATTTAATTTAAGCAGTTTAATTAGTATTTATGCCCTATTGACTATGTTCTGCTGCCCGAGCAGCCGCCTCAGCAGCTGTTTAATCGAACATGATGCAGCAGTTTGTGGGCCGGCCACTTGTTCAGGGCTCCGGCTCCGCAGCAGGGCGCGGCTGATCGGGCTACCGTTTTGTATAGGTATTTTAGTTATCGAATCGCTGGCAGCTGCCTCCGCCTTGGCTTGTTAACGAGCGACACACGCAGCAAAAATCATCAACTGTTTTGAAATTGATGCTATCAGAGTGAAATGATAATTATCAAAAGACAAATGGTACGGTGCTGGCTGGCTGGCTGGTTGGCTTGGTCTCTGCCTGCCTGAGTGCCTGTTGTGTTTAGCTGGTGCGGCGCTTCTTCATCGGCATCGAATCCGTTTAGAAATGCAACACTCAGCGGCAGTCCGACCGTCCGCTGGCAGATAGCAGCCACAGATAGAGGCGGTGGCAGCTACGAGTCGGAGTTACCCGCACCGCTCTTGCTTGGAGGAATCCATCAACATGTGTACATATTTCAAATCCAATTTATGTACTTGCATAGCCGAAACGCAATTACTTCGCAGTTAACGCCCAGCCGCAGCAAGAGCCTCGACCGCAGTCGAGATGCCACGAGATGCGTTGCAAATCTCCGCACGGTCGTCGAGTCCGCACCGCTGCTGCTGCTGCTGGTGCTTCTGCTGCTGCTGCTGCTGCTGCTGCTGCTGCTGCCGAATGGCAACTGCCGCCGACTCGTTGCCTTGTAACCGATCCTACGCCTATAAATTGCAACCAATACACACGGCGGCCCATACCCGCGGCTGCTTGTTATACACTTTGACTGCTGCGAGAGCCAAAGGAGTTTGCGCTAAGTCAAGCAACTTGAGAAGCGAATAGCAGCAGATCAGTTTGCCTATGATATCTTGCATCAATAATATAAAAGAAATGAAAATCTATTATTTATAAATTGCCATACCCTTAATTTAGTAGAAAGTCCGATTTAAATACGAATATGATATTGATATGATTTCTCAGGTATTTAGTTTAGTTTCTTTCTTTTTTGTTTTTGCTGCTTTACCGTGAATTGAATATTTAGCTTATAAAATAGGATGTCTAGAGTTACCAGCTGGCCAAGTCAAGTCGTCATGGATAATGAGCTATCTGACAGTATGATAATAATATGATATCTCATATGACGACTACGACATTCATTATGCATATGTTTAACTTTCCATATCTTCTATCGAACTAAACATGCAGCTTAGCAAATTGACATTAGAAATGTTAATCAACTTATGCCGGAGCTGCTAAATTAGACCTCAACTATGATCTCCTGCACACATATCGCATATCACTTCCTCTAGAGCATCGACAATTCGTTATCTCCGTCTTCGTTAAGTCCGGGCATCCTCTCGTGGCCGTTGCATGTTGTTTGCGTTGAATTCGCGTTCTCTCTCGCTTGAATTTGGCTTGCATGATGACCATCATGCCAAGAAGTTAACAAGTTTGCGCCGTCGCCACCAATGGGAGAAAGGCCGTCGACGTCGACGACGATGATGATGATGACGAGGCCTTCGAGGCTGTGAGGCTTTGGGTCTCTGACGAGCGCTTAAAAAGAGCTGTGTAAATTTTAATGGCTGCAGTTGCATCCGCAGCAGCAGTCGCAGCAGCAACGGCAGCAGCAGCGGCGGCAGCAGCATCCACACACACATGCCCCATTCCAAGAGGAACGTCCGTCGTCAGGCAGGCAGCTTTCAACAGGTAAAGTCTCGAGCGAGGCACGGCTCGTTGTGCTTGGTTAGTCCGCCCAGTGCGTAGGGCGCCTTCAGCTGGCTGCGCTGCCTCAGCTGACGTCGCTGCGTAATTGTAGGCCACTGTTTTAGCTTGTTGTCGATAATTAGCGCTTGTTACCCCGCGCTTCGCTGGCCGCGTGTTGCCTGCCTGCCTACCTGCCTGCCTGCCTGCCTGCCTGCCTGGTTATTATTTATTATGAGCTTGTTGTTTTTCATCATAGCTCATTGCCCATGCCCATGCAAAGGAAACATGCCGTGCCCCGCTCAGCGCCTTCACCCCTTTGCGCCGCAGACCAACGCATTTTCCATAATTATTTCGAGAGTTGTTTGGGGTGAAGACGCGAGCGCGCGCGCGCCTGCGCAAAGCAATAGAGAGTGAGTGAGGGAGAGGGAGAGAGAGGGGGGCAGAGAGGTAAGTGCTCAAGTGGCTGCGCCGCTTAAATGCTGCTCTTTAGCCAAGACACACACCCCCAGCAGATCGGCATTCACTTGTTGCTGTTGCAGTCGCAGTCGCAGTCGCAGTTAGCGTCGCAGCTGCTGCTGCTGTTATTGTTGTTGCTGACTTGGCACGAAGCGTAATATAATATAAATATAAACAGGGAGCAGTTAGTTTTCAATTTTTTTCTTCTGCTTTTACACTTGCTGCAAAGGCTTGCATGCGGCATGCGGCATACGGCATGGGGCACGGTGCGTTCAGCTTGTGCCCCGCAGTTGTTTGAGCATTGCAGGCCGTTAAGGATGCCTGCGTCAGCGTCAGCGTCAGCGTCAGCGTCAGCGTCAGGGAGAATGTGAGAATGGCTGCCTGCCTGGAAGCTTCAAGTCATGGCACAAGGGATATATTATAGTAATTACAAAATTAAGCCGAACAACTCGCTGTCTCTCTCTCTCTATCTCTCGCCCTCTCTCTCTCTCTCTCTTTCTGCCCCGCGAGCGTGCAGTGTTACATCGCTTGACTATGTGGCAAAATCTGATTGCGAGCGATAAGAGACAAGATGCAAACTCGCACCAGATTGCGAACTTGTGCGTGGATAATCTATGAGCTGCATCTGCATAGGACACGCAAAACATAATCAAAGAGACCCAAATCAGCTAAAAGTAAAGGTTCCTTAACTGAGTGCTCCAAGTCTTTGAATCAAAGAGATTGATATGGAGATCTTCTCCTGCGTTGCTCTGCCTCATTGGAGTAGCCTGAAAACAATGCACTTTTAATGAGATAATAAGTTCTGGAATTCGTCTTCCTCTGCTTCTGCTCTGAGGTCAAATAACATTAACAACAGCAAAGCCTGAGAATCGAGAATCGAGAATCGAGAATGCTGCTCAGCAATATCGTTGCGCGAGCAACCGCAATTCGGTGGCTGCTTATCCTTCAAGGCTGTTAAAACAATTTACACCAGCTCGAGTCAAAGTCAGTTAGGCTAAGGCGAAGGCCAGGCACACAGAGAAAGAGCCAGAGAGAGAGAGAGAGAGAGAGAGAGAAAGAGAGGGGGCAACAATCGAATTTCGCATAACTTTGCGTTGTGGCTACGGCTGATCGTTAAGAGCATTTTGTGTTGCCCTTTTCTGTCCATCTGTCTGTCCGCCCGTCTGTCTGTCTGTCTGCCTGCCTGTCCGTCCGTCCGTACGTCCGTCTGTCGTATGCAAGCAACAGCAGCAACTTAATCGACATCGTTTTCACATTGTCAATTGTCTGCAGCACTCTGCATGTCCATGTCCTCCACAACCTTCACCCATCAACAGCAGCCAACAGCAGCAGCAGCAGCAGCAACAGCAGCAACAGCAGCAGCAAACAAAAGCCAAGTCACATCATCAAAAAGACGAGAAGAAAAAGCTTCAACTTCAGCAACAGCAGCAGCAGCAGGCTTCAGCTACAGCTTTAGTTTTAGCCTCAGTCTTCTGCTGTCTGTTCGCTGGGCTCTCGACTTCCTGTCAAAGTTCAACAAACCGCCCAGTCAAAAGCACCGAGTACTTGGCCTACCCCCCTAGCCCTATCCCTATTCCTCTCCCTCTCCCTATCTGCATCCCTCTCCCTTCCCTTCCTTTGCTCTGCTTAACCATGCGCTATAATTGCAGATTGCAGTGGAAAAAAGCGAGCAGCAACAGCAACAGACGCAGCAGCAACTGTTGCTGCTGCCTACGTTTCGTTAATATTTTTGCAAATTTTTTTAACCTCCACTTTGCAGCTCGTCGTTTCATGTTGTTGTTGTTGTCATTGTTGTTGCTCCTGGCAAACCAAAAAAAACGCAGCCAACGATCAACAAAAATCTCAGCTCAAGTTTTGTTGGCTCTGCCTCTCTCTCTTTCTCACTCTCTCACTCATAAGAGTAAGCCAAGTTGGCATGCATAAACCAGTTTACATGCAACTCCTGCTCCTGCTCCTGTTGTTGCTCCTCATATGGTGCTGGGCGAACGCTGTCTTCTGGGTTGCTGCTGCTGCTGCTGCTGCCTGTGATCGATTGCTGTTTGAGCATGCAAATGTGTAAAGACGCCTCCACCGCCGAGGTTGCAAGTCGCATGTTGCAAGTCCGAAACCGGCTAACTGGCTGCGGCCCGAAACGTGTCCGATTGCAGCAGCAGCAGCAGCAGCTTTTTGGCTCTTTTGCTGCTATGTCTGTCCGCCCCTCGCGCTGTCTGCGCAGCGACAAACTGGCGAAATATATTTGTAAGTTTGTGTTTTGAAATATGTTGCTGACGATCGCCTGGCATTGATTTCCAGAGCCAACGCCTGACACACGCCCGCACGCCACCCTCAGCCCGGCACGCCACCCAGGCCCCCATACAGCCCCCTAGTCCCTGACCCGGCCCTGGTGCCAACTTTAGTGTTGCTCAGTCGTGAGATGCTTGCCGCTGATTTTTGATGAATTTATTAAGATTTTTGCTGTAGTTGTAGCTGGCCTTTTGCTTTTTGCATTTTCCATTTTCCATTTTGCTTTTCGGCTATTGCGGCTCATCGCAGAAATAGAGATTCCAGGCATCTTAAAAGACAACTCTAATGAGTTTCAAGAAGCGAAAAGTCAAAGAATTTTTCACTATGCCTTGGCTGGGCCATCAACGCCTTTACGCTTCAGCTATGATTAGTGTCAGTGTTTGGGTCAACCACAGTTGGGATTGATATATGGCCCGCAGTGACCGCGAGCACAGACCACACAATTTCGGCCGTCCAACTACCTGGGCCAAGGATGCATCCAAATTTCCAAGCAATTGGCCGTGTCTAACAACCAAGAATGAAAAAAGGGCACCTCAGTCGGGCGTCTTTGGCTAGGCAAGGGTCCTGCGGAGCGTTTCGAAACACGTCGCAGAGCACAGCACGCCAGCTGTTGTCCCGTTGTCCTTTATCCTTGTTGCTTTTGGGCCCAGTTTGTTTAGCCAGCACAGCGGAGCAAAGTAATTTCGATTGTGCACTTCGATTCCGCTCTACCTATGCCTCACTGTAACTCATTTTCCTACCTTTCGATCTGCTTACCTTTTCTTTGCGTATGTCTTGCACCATTGACAGCTGCTGCCGTTGCTGCTTTGGCTCCGAGTCCTTTTGGGCATATTCGCTGTGCCTGGCGGGCAGTTTTGTCTTGCCTTTTGCTTAGCCGGTTTCCCTTTTGCCCTTTTGTTACGCAAAACATTTGTTTACCCAAAACACAGACGGAAAATTGGAAAATTGTGCGCACAATTGCTGGCTTAGCGTTTTCCTCTTTATCCACTGTTTTTGTCCATTTCTGATTTATTTTGATCGATCGTTTTCTTTTTGGCTTAGCTCTGTAAGACAATCTCTCTCTCTCTCTCTTTCTCTCCCCATCTATTTCATTCTCATTCTCATTCTCTTTTCTTCCCCTGTTTATTTATAGTCTTCATTTTGGTCGCTTTCCATTCATTGAATATACCCCACAAATAGTTCCTGAAATTGCACATGTCCACACACCATTTGTGTGAGCATTTGAGAAGGCTGATTGCCTCGAGGCCCGGGAGTTCTCGGTTCTCACGACTTGCCAGGTGGGCTGACAGCATCCAATTCAACTACTGTGGCCACTTGCCAGTATCTGAAGAGAGTCAGCACTCAGTTGAAGCAGCTGTCCGCAGCACAGCTCGCAATAAGTAGAGTAGAGATTCTTAGTAGGCCTGGAGACTTGGCACTGCCAATCGAATAGGAAAGTTCAATGCCGAGCCTCATTCACACTTTATACTTACGATCGGACAGAAGAACATACAATATTCATTCACAAAACCAAACATATACTCAATTACAATATAACAAAATATTATTTACCTTTCCAGTTAGAGCATTTAACAGTTAACAATGAAACGCGTTCACGTTGGCACTACCGCTCCGAAGTACCACAGCGGCAAATGGACCTGGGATGAGGGCACGGAGAGCTTGCGTTTCCACCCCTACTCGGACTTGGAGGATGCAAATGAACGTTTCATCGTGACGAATGGCTTCAAGTTCCTGCGCACCATCAACCAGGAGGAGGAGCTGATCTATCGCCAGGTTTTCGCGCGACCCGAACACACTTTCGACGGGGATGTTGTGGTGATCAATGACGTGCGCGACCTGGTGCTCTTCATGATGCCAAAGGAGTTTCTGTCGATCAAGTTCTTGGACTTCATGCACAGGCCGGCCGTGCACAGGCTTCTGCATGCGCTCATCATCTACTTCGAGTACTTCCTGCGCTTGGTCGAGTTCATTCTGATACGGCGCGACGAGCTGTCGGGCAACATGGCCCAGGTGCAGAGCGAGCAGACGAACGAGGTGAAGCGCATATTCTCGTCCCATCTGAGCCACTTCCGTATGCTGGTGGCCCGGAACTACACCGTCATAATAAAGGGCGAGGGCGACATGCAGGACTTCTACCACACCAAGGAGGTGGTCAATATTTCGTCCACGATCAAGGATCGGGCATTCCACGAACAATTCCTGGCGGTCGCCACTCAGATCATTTGGATAACTATGCACAGGCGCGCCTATTTCATCATTGAGATGGAAATGAATCGGCTCTTTCGATCCGAGCACTTTCTGATGAATAACATACATTATCTGAGTTTCACGACCGTCGAGCGATCCTTGCTCTATGGCCGCAACAACAAGATCTTCAATTGTCGCGTCCAGAACTCGCCCATGGTTCAGGAGCTGCAACACGTGGCCGACGAGGATATGCCCATTCTGTGGATAGGCGAGCGCCAGTATCGCGGAACCGATCTGCGCATAGCGCAGGTCGAAATGGAGTATCTGATACCGGGCTCGCAGTTGAATCTGGTGGACATTTCGCACGGCATTCTCGGCCACCCGAAGAATCTGTATGACACGATTCTCTCGCTGGACTGGCCATCGGTGCGCTTTGCCAACTTCTCGCAGCAGTACGATCCCTTTAATCTCCTGCGACAGCCGGGCCTGCAGCTGCCCAGCATCAATGAGATGCACCTGCGTCGCATGGCCAAGCAGTACGATCATTTCTACAGGGTATTTCGCATCTACGAGTCCTGCAGCAAGAAAATGCTAAACAATTGGTTCAATCGCGACAAGATAGTCCAATACTACAGCAGCGGCGGAATACTCAAGAACGTCTTCATGCGCGGCGAGGAGCAGCTGGTCACAGAGGAGGACCGCTCCGATATCTCTAAGATTGTGGCCAACTACTTCGATGTCATGCTCAAGCTGCGCAAGCAGAAGGCCACGACAATTATGACATCCGATACTGGCCATAAGAAGAAGGCAGCCGAATTGTTCTGTTAGTGCCTTGGCAGGAGTTGGACAAAATGAGAATGGTATATCGATAATCACGATAAAAGCAAGTTGGGACTCCAGCAGTTTCTTTAACATTTCCAATTGATGATCGATTCATAAGACCATACTTTTATATCAAACTTTTCACATTCATATTGAACGAGCAATAAATTACATTTCATTTACACACACATTCGGAAAATGTATATTAGAATATCGTGATTAGGCCTCTGATTAACATTTATCCAAATGACTTCAAATAAAAGTCATTCTCATTAGGAGCCCATACATCAAAAAACTGCTGAGTCTTCTGAGAAAAGAAAAAGACCCCAAATTGATTTTTGCATTCTTATGTTCAAAAACGAATCGCCACAAGCTCAGCCTCATGCACTCTTAAGCAACTACTTGAGTCCCTTCAAAATATTATAATATGTCCTTGTGGGGACGTGATATAGCATAAAGTTGCTTTGGAAATCGGCGCAGGCTAAATGCTTTTGAGGGATTAAAAGGAGCTGGCCATGACAGCAGCAACAGCAACAGCAGGAGCAGCAGCAACAGCAGCATCAGTGCGATTCTCCAAATCATAAAAAATAACGAGCTGAGCTCTCAATCAATCAGCAGCTGGCTAAACCAATTGTATTGACTAGAGGAAAAGCAGCTACGCAGCCTCAAGTTCCAATCGCATTTAAATTATTGAATGCCAAATGCATTAGGCGGCTTAGCGCCCCTCGGGCCCCGTTGCCCGCGGCCTTAAGCAAATCCATAACTGACAAATCATTTTCCAGCGAGTTAAGTAAGTCCCAACACAAATCTCTAGCCGAGAGCTGAGCTGCTCTCCCCTCTCGCTCTCCCTCTCTCTCTCTCTCTCTCTCTCTCTTGCCGTCTCTGTCTACATATATCAATTGCCTGGGCTGTTAAATAGCTTTTGGGTGTGTATGGGAATCCAATAAAGCTGTCACATGTGCCCGCCACTAAGAAGAAGCCTTTTGTGTGCCTTTGCCCCGTTGTTTGGGTGTGAAAATAAAAAAAAAACTTACTCCGCATATGCCCCTAATACCCAAAGCCCCCGTCGGAGCCCCGCCGCCTTGGCCTCCTCCTCGCAGCTGGCAATGCCGTTTGGGGGCAACTTTCGTGCAAATTGCCAAGTGCTTTTCGGGTTTTCGAGTTTTGTGTATGCAGAACTTAACAAATTTCCATAACATTCACACCACACAATGAAAGACACACAAACCGAGATGGCAAAGCAAACCAAAGCCTGCGTCTTCGATCTCTCGTTCGCAGTTGAAGTCCAACTCGAAGTCAAAGTCTGAGTCCGACTCTGAGTCCCAGGTAACTGTCCAGTTGCCGACGTCGCTCTGTTTTATTTGCCACGTCATTTTTGTTTCTGTCTTTTTCGCACATACCCTGTAATCATATGAGGGCATTTGATTTGGTCAAGTGGGAAGCAAAGAAGAAAACTCTCTGAGATCTCTTTTTGTATGTGATTATCCTCTACTATGTGATGCCAGACTAAAATTTGGTAAATTGGGCTAGTTTGCTGCCTTTCCTGAATTGAGATAGTAAAAAACAATAGGGCTTTCCTTGGATGCAATGTGATTTTATTATCTCATGAATTTTCATAAACTCTATATAAGAGGATTTACCTTTTCGAATGGGAAAGACAATTTGTCACTTATATATTTTAATATATAGTTAAGAATAGACATATTCTAATCTTAAGTATTCGATTACAGCAAGAAATCTAGTTAATCTATATAAAATATATCAAATATAAAAATATATAAAATAATATTATTTTAATGCGCTTGCATACCCTGTATTTATATAGTAAGATTATTAGGTAAAACTAGAAAAAACAATTCAACTAAATGAAGTAAATTTAACTAAATATTTGTAAAATATAAAATACATATGCCTAACTGCATTCATACCCTGTCAATAAGAAGCTTCAAATGAATTATCTTTGTTGGCATTTTAATATTAAAATAAATTTTGCTCATATGAAACTGAACGTAATATGGAAATCTCTCCGAAACGAACATTTAAAACGATTTTCACACCATGCCAAAATTTGCAAGGCTAAAGGGTGTGTGCGAGTCGAGCTGTTTTGCATATGCATGCGAATTGGTATTTTGTATTTTCTTTTTCTGTTTTTTTTTTTTGGCTTGCGGTTAGCCAGTGAGGCAATGTCGTTTTGTCTGGGATTGTATAACGTTTTTGATTTTTTAAGTAGACACCTAAATGTGAATAGCGCATCGAATCGTAGCAATGCGAACCACGTCCACATCCACATCCACATCCACATCCACGTCCACGTCCACGTCCACATCCACATCCACGTCCACGTCCGCGTCCAGCGAGCGCGAGTCGCATCTGTCAGATATATTTTTGTGGCTGCTTAGTGAAGTGTAGTTAGGATCGATGGATGCTTCAGTGGGTCCAGCACTGACTCAGGGACTGGCTTGCTGTTGTTTTCACCTTGGCCAAGCACGAAGTGAGGGAAATGGCGATGCAAACGGCGGCTGCCGCTGCCAATAATGCAATAGAGAGGCGTGATAATGCAGTTTAGTGAGTGCTGGCCGAAAATTTACCTACAAGCCAGCAGAGGAGAGGGGAATGGCGGAGGGCGGAGGGATGGGGGATGGGGGATGGGGAATGGGGAATGGGGAACATGGCCAGCATCATCGTCTAACGGATTGGTTCGTATTCGATTGGATTGAGTGAGTGACGTGGCTGGAGTTTCTGGGCCTGGGTCCTAGGCCTGTGTGCAATATGCACAGCACTTGGCACGATATTTTTTGTTGGTTTTAAATCATTTAACTTGGGCTAGAAGACGGCGACGGCGACGGCGACGACGATGATGATGATGATGGGCTGGCGATGGCGATGGCGACGCGAAACGGCGCAAGACACTTAAAACGTGATCGAAAATTGATGTTGGCTGCAGAAAAAAAGAAGAAGTAGAAGAGGAAGAAGAAAAAACAGCAAACAAGCAAACCACCGAAACCTCCAACCACCACCAACCACAGCGGCAGAGTCCGCTCCATTCTGGTCTGTGCGGGGGAAATAAGGTCACGTGCAGAAATATGTTCGTGGTGCTGATCGAGGTGGTTCTGGCCCGGCAGAGATGTTAATGATTTGCAGCTCAGCTCCAGAGCTCCAGCTCCACGGCTGGGGCAGGCAACAATTTTGCATATTTTCCCCGGCTGGCAGATAGTAGGTAATATGCTTGTTAATGTGCCCAGCTTTGCCTTGATCTCGCTGCATCTCTCTATCCCTCTCGCTCGCTCTCTCTCTCTCTCTCTCTCTCTCTCTCTCTCTCTCTCTGTGTGTGAGGAGTTCAAAAACCAGGAAGTGACTCAACAACAACTGCATACAGCGGAGGTGAAAAATATGACTTGGTTATTTATTGTTGAAGTGTTGCAGTGCAAAAAGGCTGAAAGCAAAGCCCAGACCCAAACCCAGGCCCAAAACCCAAAACCAAAACCGAAAGCCCAGCTTCAGCTCGAACCCGGAGCAAACGCAAAGTGAGCGCCTGGGCCTAAACTTCGTTTGGGGTATTTAGCCAAGTGATTTATTTAGCCTGGCACGCCAGGCGGTTAACCGCTTGACAAGCAGCGAGCTGGCAGGGGCAGGGGCAGCCGGAGCGGGAGCGGCGTGCGGTGCTCCCACCATAGCAGCTGCGCCTGCCAACACACACACACACACACACACACGTAGGCAGAGAGGGGCTCGCATACCACATATACGACTACAATAAGCCATAATTATCCAAACGCTGCCCCGACTGGCTGCCTCGCATGCAGCGCATTGCCATAGATCTTGCCAATGCGAACTGTTCATAGCTCAGCAATTTCCATCAAATTTATTGAATTTGTAGAATAGCCATTTTCGACTTGGCTCTGATCTGCTAATTGTGGCCCAGAACTGACTTGAGCCTAGATAAATGTCCATTGTAATAGACTTTGCTATTATTTAATTAGACCACTATATATTTCCAATTACTGAAATCTCGTCACTCTACTGACTGTGTCTCGCCCTCTATCTCTCTCTGTCTCGCTCTGTCTCTGTCGCTGTCTATCTGTGATGCCTGCTTCCGCTTGTGTTATATTCACTGTCTGGCAGCGCTCGGACCCTGCTCAATCAGTCGATTGTCGAGCCGCGGGGCGCTGTGGTGCTGCGTCTAAGGTGCTTGGAAACGTCGCATCGATATCGTCAGCGTCAGTGCGCTGCTCCTGCTCTAAATGCGGCCTGGGCGCTGTCCAAATCGATAAAATGCACCGCGATCAGCGCGGCACACATCAAATTAGTTATTAATTGAAGTGGAAAGTTCTCAGAATGTGTAGCACGGCGGGCGGTCAACGCGCATGCGTACCCAGTCCCAGTCCCAGTCCGAATCCCAGTTCCAGTCGAAGTCGAACTCGAAGTCCCACTGGCAGCCGCAGGTCTCTGCAGCTCGGAATGAGCAAACGTATTCCAAGTCACAGTCGGAGCAGGAGTTGGAGTTGGAGTTGGAGTTGAAGCTGGGTTTCAGCTGACCGACTCGACTTGCCTTGTTAGCCACTTTGTTAACCTGTTTTGGCGGCGCGCATTTGAATTTTCATTTATTATAAGCGAGTCGCATTTCTAATTTGAGTCATGTGACCAAAAACAGTTTTGTCCTAGTTGTCGCCTCCTGCCAGCCGCAACTGTGTGTCTCCAAACAATTGGTGAATGGTCTTACCCATAAATCTTTTATATCTGGCCCCTCTCTCAACTCCCTTCTCTCTCTCCCTCGCTCTCTCTCGCTCTCTCTCTCTCTCTCTCTCGCTCTTTCACCACTTTTCGATTTGTTGCTGTTGCCTGTACACACATTTGTGCCATTACTTTGACAACAAATTCATGAGAAAGTACAGCGAGTGCCGCGGCTGCTGCTGCTGCTGCTGCAGTAGCTGCCACAAGACAGACAACAGAGCTCGGGGGGAGGCTTTGGGTACCTGCATCATCTGTTTGTTTGCCTGTCATTAAAAAAAAAAGCGTTGAATGTCGAGAGTTTTGAGTTGTGTGTCGAGAGTTGAGAGTCGAGAGTCGACACTAGACCGAAAGTCTGCGCTCACTTGTGCTTCTTTAGATTGGACTCGAAACTCAACTGAAGTGCACTTGTACGCCAAAACAAGCCACGTCACTTGGCCACTACACACACGCACACACACACACACACACACACACACACACACACCGACACACTACAGTCCACACTCAATATATAGACTCTCATACCACACACTCTTACACGTAGAGACGTTGCCCATCAACATCATCGGCGAATGGCCAGCAGATCACAATTGTGGGCCGCTGCCAGCGCCAATCGCCAAGAAGCTCCAACGGCAACAATAAGAGTAACAACAACAGCTTTTGGCCAAGTCTTCTTCGGCCATGGCTTTCACTTGACATCTCGTTAAGTGTCTTGTAAATGGCATTGTTTTCGTTTTTCATTCAAAAATGTGCGTCAGCTCCAACTCCTGCTTGAATGGAGCGCAGCCGCTGCCCCCTCCCTCTCCCTCTCCCTGTCACCAGCCCCATCCCCGCCCCAACTCCAGCTTCAATCAATAACAAAATGCAAGCCAGCTGGCTAGACCCTAGACCGTCATCATATTTGTCAAAAGACATCGTAAATTTTCAGTAGATGATTGAGCCGAGGCTGCTGGCCAATCTCGTAAGTGCGCGATTCCCATTTTGGGGCGCTCGAATATCCGAAAAAGAAACCAAGCTGACGATTGCCACATCAATAAGTCTCTGATTACATTATTGCATTAGCAGCTGGATTTACATAATTATGTTTATATCGATCTACCTACACAGCTCCGATTATACTCGAGATATGAATAACTGCGGCTCACGATCAAATCTAACAGAATTATCATAATATGCATATTAGATACAAAATGAGCTAGTTTCGATATCAAATCTCATCAAACTTATCTACTAGACCTGACTTGACTTCATTTAAGCCATGTTGGCCAACACTCCGCTGACAGTCAGCCCAAAGACGAGGGGGGAAAAGTCGACAGAACCAAATGTGTAGAGAAAGTATTGGAATTTCGACACCTCTCTTGCGATCTTCCCAGATGCCTGTATTATTCTATAGATATTTTAGGCACGATCAGCTGGCAGCGATCTTCACACCGAAATATAAATGAGTTCCGATAAGATCTGCATGAGTCACATTCACAACGCGCTCATCGGGATTTGTTAATGATCTTCGAATTCCCATACAAAGGCTGGTTAGTCAAGTGCAAAGTATTGATCTGTGACTGTCATTTGATTGATCTTGACTGATCGCAGTCGAGGCGAAAAAAAATAAATATAAGCATACAGATAGAAATAAAAATCAAATAAAAATAAGAATTAAATCCACTTATCGCATTAGCAATTGTCAGCATCTGAATGTGGCAGTCACGGCTGCTACCTCAAGAACTGAGGATCATGACCGAGGATCATCTGTAATTTGCTTTCTAAAGTGATCGAAACTGTGGGCCTCGGGCTGCTCTCTCGCTCTGCTCGGTTGCTCTGCTGTTGTGCCTTAAGCTTTTCATATGCCTTTTTGACATCGTTTCTGTCGTGGCATTCATCACAATTTCCTGCTGATCGACACTTAACATACAAACAAAAAGTCAAGAAAAAATAAAAGGCAAACGGTGGCAACGCTCGACGTTTCATTCGTTTGTTTGTCTTGTCATTCAGTCAAGCATTTAATTGTCAGGCGACAAAATGCAAACAGATAAGTTCAAGAAGCGGTTCAAATGGCCACATGAGCGAGCGCACTCGCTAAGCATTTTCCCGCTATTGATCTTGAAACATGCTGCATGCAACATGCAGCCAGCCAACATGCAACATGAAAACATGACCGTGATTGGTGCTGGCCCGGGGTTCGAGGTTCGCTTCTCGCTTCTCGCTTCTTGCTGCCTGCTCTCAAAATGAGCTCGCATTCAAATTGCCGCATTGACTTGTCCATTGACTATATGTTTTGTCCCCCCCCCCCCACTCCTCCTCTTCCTCATCCTCCTCCTCTTGCTGTTTCTCTTCCTCTTTTTTCCATACATTCAATTCAATTAAACAAATTTTTGCGATCGGCTGATCGTTCGCCGATCGCTGAGTGCAGCGGCGACTTTTCTATTTTGGCCCCAAAATATACAAAAACCAAATAAAAAGAGAAGCAAAAAAATGAAAAAAGTGCAGAGAATTGTAGAAAAAGTAAACAACAAAGTGTTAAGACAAACGTGCAACGGTTTGGGGTCAGTACCATTCACTTTTGGCTCGTTTTAAACTGGAGTTAAGTGCTATTTGAGGTAAGAATTTCATTACGTTTACGTACGTGCGCCGTTTTGGGCGGCATACATACGGCGGAACGGCCGTACGGGGCTGTGGCTGTGGCTGTGGCAACGAGACGGGCGAAGGGGCGGCTTTCAGTTGGGGAGCTGGGAGCTGAACCAACTGCGCATGCATATTGCTTCCAAGACGACGACACGTTTGCATTTTGAAAAGTCACGACCCACTTAGCCAGCCATGAGTAACGGACAGCGGCCAAAAGACACTCGCACACACACACACACACACACGTACTTGGCAGATATATTGAAGAGCCAAGTGTTTGTTTTTCTATAAACAAATCGAATCGAAATCGCATCGCTTCGCATCGCATCCGATCGCATCGCATCGCATCGAATCGTGTGGAATCGCAGTTAACGCATTTTGAGTTCCACTTTCAGTGGGTGAGTCACTGGCTCGAGTCTTGTTAAGATGCCAATTGAAGATGCGTTGATTAATTGCCATACTGACATCTCTCGAACCGCAAAAGCCACTCAACATTAACAACAAAACAGAAAAGAAATAACAGCAACAACAACAACAACAACAAGCAAAGTGAAATCCAAAACTGTGTTTTATGTTTGTTCGTTTTCAACAAACATTTTTCTTCTTGTTTTTGTTTTTGGTTTTATTTTTGATTTTTGTCAGGGCCAACTCCAGCCCCTCGCCGCCCTCTCGCTCGCCGTGTGAAAGTGAAGTTTATGGCCAGGCAGCGAGACAAAAAACTAAAAGTTCACAAGCTTTTTTCTCCGCGCCGAGCAGCGCAACAATAGCTGATAAAACAAATACATTTGTCGCCTCTAAAAGAAATGTACATAAAGAAAGATTCGGTCGAAATGTAAAGATATTTGTTAAGATGCCTACGCTACACAAAGCCCAGTGCCAGGGCCCAAGTCTCTTAGTGTTTCAACTAGCTGCGGAACGGGCAGGGGGCGTCGGGTGGGGAGAGGTATGTGTGGAAGCTGTGATTTATTTGCTTGTCAGTGCAACAGCAACAGCAACAGCAACAGCAACAGCAACAGCTAACGAATATGGCTGGTTAAACGATGCGGGAAATTCTTAAAAATTTGACGCTTAACCACAAACAACAACGAGAAGGCAAATGCTCGTGACCGTTAGACAAATAATATTAAACACCAGGTTGTTGCTGTCTCTGTCCCTATCCCTCTCTTCCTCTCTTCCTCTCTTCATTTCGAGGGCTGCCTCAAGGCAGGGGGCAGCGGTGGAGGCATCGGCAGGCGTTGCGATTGTCTAGCGAGTCTTTGGGCAATACGAAATTAGAGAAATAGAGACATTGTCGCCGTTCCATACAACGCAACGCAACACAACACAACATCATCAACAGCTATTGAAAGCTTCGAGTTTCGACTTCATTTACATAAACAAAAGCCGCAAAGATGATGACCAACCAGGCTGGGTGCTTACCAGGTACCCAAGACTCAAGTCTCCAGTCTCGAGTCTCGAATCCCAAGTCCCAAGATCGACTCGACTCTGTTAACTGGCCTAAAACGCATTTTTCTGTCGCTGCACGCACGCGCTCATAAATCAAAAGCCAACTTGTTTATAACTGAAAGCGATCAATTAAAACGTTAACGCAAAAAATAAAAACAACAACAACAACAACAACAACGAGGAGAGGAACAACCAAAAGCTGAGATGCGAACCGCGTCTGAACGATGAGCGTTGATCGAAGCGATCGGAGAAGAAGATCTTCAACGCTTGATCGTGCCGAAAAAAAAAAACACACACACAGAAAAAATAAACACAAAAACTGAATTTGAAACTGGTCAAAATGAGTTGGCCAAGAGCAGACGAAATGAGCTGCGGCCCGGTGCATTCCGCTGGCCTAATTCTCTGTAAAGAAAACATTTAAGCAGCACGCGAGAGGCGGGAGGCAGGAGGCAGGAGGCGGGGCTTCACTAAATGCCAGATGAGAGTGAATTCCATTTGAAAGCTAACTGCATCTCGGTGTGGCTTAATGAATTTCAGCAGCGGCTCTCGGCCAGCGTCAGCTAATCAATTGTTGTGGCAAATGACTGGCCCAGGCCATAAGCGGTGCAACCAGATGATAAAGTACCCCAGGCATTTATAGCCGACGCTTAACGATTGGTGGGAGTCGCAGTGCGAATCAGCAACCCACTGCGCTCTCTTTTCTTAGATCGATAGATCTTGTCTAGTTGGCAGCCGAACGCAAAAACGTTTACCACGGTTTGTCCTTTGCAGATTGTTAATTAATTAACATGCAGTCGACGATAAGATCTGCAGGATTTCTATATCAGCGGGCGCGATGCACTCGAGCATGAAAGCTCAAGTCAATCAGAGATCCGCTGGACAGAAGTTATTTGTGAATTTTGTATACAGTTCGAGTTGCTTGAGAGGCTCTTACGGCTCGATGGAAGGTATTTAGTCCAGTTAGTAACCTTACGGCTTATCACTCATATAACATTGCGCATCACAACAAGATCTGAGGCACGATCGGATTCCAGTCGAGCGGCTCCTTGGCAGCTTTCTCCTTAGTGCCTTGCCAACTTAGCCTGCTCGATTGCCGATATCGATCGCTATCGCCGACTGCAACACCCCAGAAACAATGTGGCCTTATCAGTAATGTAGCCAGTCCCAGTCCCAGCCTCAGTCTCAGTCTCTGTCTCTGTCTCTGTCCTTGCTCTGCTCTGTGGCCGGGGCAAAAAGGTATTTTGCTCGGCTTGACAACACCCTCTGCTGAAATCTCTGGCAATGTTCAAGTCAAAACGCGTATCGGGATTATCAATAATGTGCAATGCTACAGCTCATAAAAATCTCAGTGCGCGGAGCCACAAAGAATTACAAAATTGTACGCAGACAGCCGATGTTACCGTACCCGTCCGCCCGCTCGCCCGCCCTCTCCGCTGGCCCGTTCCTCTTCGCAGTGCCAATCGCAGCTCCTTTTTGCCTTGATCAGGTGCCGCCAAGCGATACACGAACACTTAGCCGCAGCCGCAGCCACAGCCGCAGCCAGAGCCAAAATCGAAGCCGAAAGATGCGGCCATAGCCAACTCTGCCTGGCCAAGGCAAGGTGAGGCGCTGGGCTGGGCGATCGCGATGCGTGCGGCGCGATAAGAAGCCGATGCAAACCATTAATTAGGAGCTGCAGATACCTGCAGATTTTGTCCAATGTTCGCAACGTTAAAAATTAAGGCTTTAATCGTGCATGAAAATACGTGAAACTTATGCGTCGCCCTCTCTTGCTTTCACTCTCTCTCTCATTCTCTCATTCGCTCCCTGTTTGCCTCTCCCTCTCGCTGTTCATCCACATGATCGCGATAAGATAAATCGCATACAAATTTGCCTTTATGCGAGAGCGCCGAGTTCATCCGAAATTATGATAATTATTTATGCAGGGTATCAAATGCGCCTGCTCAACGCGTGCGTCAACAGTCCAGGCTCTGTCATTTATTTCAATGAAAACAATCAACAGCTTACCGCCCTTCCCTCCCACACTCGCACCCACTCTCTCTCCCTCTTTGTCTTTCTCTTTGTCTCTTATTGATCGACTGCCTATATGTCAATGTCAGTGTCTTGTCCATAACCTAACCCATTTCGCACTCACAGTGCAGTGCGAATTAGCATAGCATAACTGTAAATGTGAGTAGAGCTGGGGAGTGCCCGCACATGCAATGCCCTGTTATTTGCGCTACTTGCAGGAGATAGCAACCGTGGATGTTGATGTGCGAAATGAGCTCAGATCAAGAGATCTAGCATTGATCTTTGGATTGCCAACTGTCGCAGATCAGCTGAGCTACCGATAGCCCAAAGTACTAATGCCTAGACTAGATTGAGTTCTGAAAACTTGTTTGTTATATAAATTGTTAATTAAATATAATATTGAAATTTAGTTTAGTTCAGCTCAAATTCAAATTCAAGTCTTCAATTGTGTTCAAACTCTTTGATCTCGAAAAGATCATCTTATTCACGGCTTGGCTTCATCTCATACACGCCATTGCTTGCGTCACTTTAGCTCACAAATTTTGTTCACCTGAATACTTTTAGCATTCCCATTTATTCATTTGTTTTCCTTTTTGTTGTTCGCACCGATCACATTTGAATATTTGCCCTAGGGTATTCGTTGAGTTTCGTCTACCTGGCCAACTGCAAGTGCAAATGCTTTGCTGCTCTCCCTGCCTCTTTAAATATGCGCCTCCTCCGACGCCACCGCCGCCTCGTCGGCCCCTCCCCCAATCAAGCAGATATCACTCTGTATCTGCATTGAAGCGCGAAAATTGCAAACCAATGTTGTTTTGACAATGTGCAATAATTTGTAGCCAATTTTATGTGTCTACCGGCGGTTCAGCTTGGTTTGTTTCGGCAGGCATCGGACTGCACGACGCCCCCTCCTGCCAGCGTCCCGCCAGCTTCCTGCCCCTCTGTCAGGCCCGTTGGGTAACGAGACCCCGGGCCACATGGACCGGCAATTTATGGCTGCTAAATTAGCAAGAAATGGAAATTAAGAAAAATGTTGCTTTTATTGCAAACAGTTGTAGTCGTCTTCCAATAAAAGCATATTTATTTATACGCGCACACACCGCCCCGCCGTGGCTATGAATACAGCTGCGGCTATGGCTATGGCTATGGCTATGGCTATGGCTATGCCCATCCATAGAGCCGATAGCCGGGCACTGAATTGTTATTGTAGCTGCAGCGCAGACGTTTATGACTTTCGATTCGTTGGCGGCTAATGAGGCAAGTGGTTTGGGTGGCTAAGCGAGCAATTGACGACCCAACGGAACCAGCGAGCTTGGCTCTCTTTAAGCAATTGCCTGATATATGGTTAAAGTTCAGGTGGCTGGATTAGAGAGATGTCGGGATATGCTGGGCCAAGCACTTTGATTTGACTTTGAGCCCAAAACTTCAAACTGAGCCAATGCTTTGATGAAGGTACGAGCTGCTCAAACAGCAGGAGCGGTTCTGCTACCAAAAGGGACTCCATAAGTGTCAGTTTAGCACCGTCATCAGTCTCTCATTTGCCCTGAATACACTCCTGTCCTTTTGTTTGCCTGATATCTATAAATACAAAGTTCAACTTCTGACACTAAACTGACTTGTTAACCGAAATATTTACGTCGTATGCTGTGAGTAGACCAAATGACAGCCAAGCCCGCAGCCGCAGGGCCAATAGCCCAAACCCCAAGAACAGCCCCTAAGACAGAGTTTTAACTTTCCAGCACAGCACACGATGGAAAAAAAGAGAAGAAATTCAATTGAAAGTTTTGTCTAGTGGGCGGTTACGGCTACGGCCAGGTCTCATCCATTACGGCGTAACAAATCCCACAAACGAAATTGATAAAAAAATAAAAGTACAAAAAAGAAACATCTATCTAAGCCCGTAGAAAGTAAAAGCTGAAGAAAAGTTTTTAATATTTGACGTGTTTTTTTCTTCTTTGTTCTTTTTCAACTTTTTGCATTGAAATAGGTCGTCGCGTGGGGGGAAGGGGAGCGAGGGCGTCGAAGACGTAACAAAAATTGAAAAGGGTTTAGCTTGAGCTTGAACTTTTTTTGCGCCTTTGTGCGACGGTTAACCCACATACGATACGTGCGCCCTCCACGTCATATGAGTGACGGCACGAAAAGCAGTTGCGGATACAGATAGAGAAAACAAGCACACAGATACAGATACAGATGCAGATACAGATACAGATACAGAGACAAATGCCAATAGAGCCGAGGCTTTCAGATTCCTTAGGCTCGTTGATTGCAGATCAAAGCCGCGTCGACGTTGGCGGCATTTCGCCTCCTAATGATTGATTGTAAAATTTGCTAATTTAAGCAATGGGAATTTATGTTGGAATCGCAGCTCGTTGGCTGGACTCGTTTTTACAGCATGCCCCAATGAGCGTGAGAGTGAGTGAGAGCGAGAGAGAGCGAGAGAGAGAGGTGGGATGGGATGGGGCAACGGGTGCCCCATCAATTTTATTGCTCATTTAATTGATCATAAAAATTATTCATTCATTTCCACAAAGATTGCAAAATCAGCAAAATACAACGCGCTGACGGCAGAGAAGAACAGAACAGAGAAGAAAAAAAACTAAAAACAAAAACAAAGCAAATCTAAACGATAATAGTGCGGCGATCGATATCTATAAAATATGCATGAGTTGCGGAGCTGGAGAGCTTGGGAAAAAGTAGGCGGCTAAAAAGTGTTTGGGCCAAATTCCAATGAGGCAGTCGTGGGCTGTTCATATAATGCACGATTGCCATTCCAAATGAGAGCAATAAAAGAAAGACAGTTGGCCGAAAACGAGTTGCAGGGGATCCATAAGCGGGGAGTTTAATCATACTACATCACTTTTATGGATAAATACATGTAAGCACTTGTTTAATAGGAGTTGATGTACATTGAGAGCTATTGATGTAATGGGAAATCGCATTCTTATAGGCACTTCAAACTTACCTTGCAGAATTATATTTCAGTGCAGTGCACCTTGAGTGCCGGATATGTAGAATTATGTCTAGCAGAGAGTCTTACTCTAAGAAAACAGAAATCTAGAGCGTACTCATAGGCGTACCTTTAAAAATACAGAGAAATACATAGCCGAAATTCTTCCCATAAGAAAGCTTAACGTCTAATACCTATAAATGTAGATGCCTATATAAGATAGAGAGTTACGTATAGTATATATTAAAATTGCTTGTCTGTACATAAGCAAATTTCTAAGTAAGACCCGATGTAAGTATGTATATTAATATATCTTATATCTCAGAAGAATTTCTCATATGTCGCTATATATATATACATATATATCCTATAAAGTTCATTCAAATGAGCTTTTCAGCAGCTTCAGCCGAAGTTTACCTGAAATTTATATATATAATAAAGACATACTTATTCCATTTAGGCCACATTATTCTCAATACCTCTGCAGTCGTATCAAACAGATCTGCAACGCCGCAGATAAATTGATATATTATTGGTTAAACTTTCCAACCAGGTTTCATAGCTTAACGCTCACCCCTCGCCCCTCGCCCCTCGCCCCTCGCCCCTCGCCCCATGCCCCCTGCCTGCTTCGATTCCTTCTTCGTCTTTTTTTCAGCATTTTCTGTTTGTGTTTGCAAATTGTGTTGTGTCTTCCAACTAGCGACTGCTCCAGTAAGCAGAAATTGTGAACGTTGTCGTCGATGAACCCACTCACTCAGATTGAGATTCAGATACGAATTCCGGCCAAAAGCAGGCGACTGGGCAGAGCGGTCAGTGGTCCGCTGCATGGCAGGGGTATCAAATGTCGATTCGGATGGATTTATGACTTATCAGCCGGCCACATACTACGTATATAGGACCCGGCGCAAAGTGCTGCCGTGCGAATTTCTCAGCTATAAACACGCAAATTAAATGAGGTATAAAAAATACAGTTTTTTTTACTTTTTCGATTATCATTTTTGTTTCGGTTATATTTTTGTCGCTTTTTGGCTATAAACTAGAAAACATAAAGTTAAAAAATACAAATAGCAATACAATATTTACATCGTAATCGTGATTTATATAGCTAACAGATACATGTACATATCTAGATGTAATCAGTCGATTTATATATGCTCACACACACACACCTGACATTTTATAGATTTAATATGGCTGTAAACGATGTGTGTGTGTGTGTGTGTCGGATTCGGGCTAATTCAACTTATGGACTAACATAACTTATGAGGAGAAGAGTTTACAATTTAAGCAGTTAATGATAGCATCGAAATAACATAATATTAGTAGTTGTTGCTATTGTTGTTTCTCATATTATATTCTCATATTTATATTTATATATTATGTATATGTTTATAATTTAAGACTTAACTGAACAAAATATCACAATTATTAAACAAATAAACGTACGATTTAACATGTTTGCTCCGCTTAAACTTTAAGTTCTCTTTTTAGATATATACAATTTGAACGGAACGAAACGAAACGGGATGAAACGAAACGCAACGTAACGTAAGTATGCAGATGTCTAACAGTTAACTAGTTTCTTGCTTTTGGAATGCATTTATAGTTGGATGTTTCTATCTTACCAGCTAGCTGAGCGTGAGAGAGAGAGAGAGAGACAATGTGTATAAGAGAGAGAGAGAGGGAGATAAACGAAAGACAAACAGGCGTAACAAACAACAAGGTAGATTTAATCGCAGCCAACTAATCTGTAGCAATGTTCAGTTCGGTTTAGTTCTTTTTCTGTTCCTGTGCAATTCCATTCTTCTACATGTTGCATGAGTGTATGGGTGTATGTGTGCGTATGTGTGTGTGTGTCTGCCTTGTTACTTTGGCAGTTTGATTTGCCTTGGCCTCAGTAAACAACGGCTTAAGCCAGCAACACACGTGCGAATCTACCTGGGCAGCTGCTGTGCAGGCGAATGCAGTTAACAATTAGTTTTCGGCTAAGAAACTAGGGCCAATACTGCAGCTGCTATTAGCCAATTTAGTTACGCTTAGTTAACAACTGTTTGATAGTTGTTAGCCACACACCCACCCGCACATGCCATAAATCAGCGTTGCCAGATCATCAGCAAACTTGCTCTGGCTTCACGCTGACCTCTGAGCAAGTTTCTGCTTGGTCAGAGCTTAGCCTGCCACAGTTGACCTCCGTTGTGGGCCAACTTCGGCGCGTAGCTTTGCATGCTGCTTGATCTTTTAGCTCGGCTAACCTTAGCGGCAGCCGACACTCTCGCCCAGCTCTGGCCAATTGCCACGTGTGAGAAAGCAAACTGTGTCTGTGTAGGAGTGTGTTGCAGCTGCCAAATGTCTGCCACAGCCATAGCCAGAGCATGTCTAGCTATCTCCCCTCTCTCGCCCCCTCTCCCTCCCTCTATCTATCTCTCTCTGGGTTCGTCTGTTGCCGGTCTGGTTCTACGTCTGTGGCTGCGTCCGCCCGCCTCTATGCAGTGGCCCTGGCGGTGTCGCTCGCCTCACTTTTTGTTACAATTTCTTTTCATTCTGCTCGAGCTGTGCCTTTTATTTTTTGTTTGTTCTTTTTAGTCAGTTTTTGCCCAGACATGAGCTCAGTGATGTTTCGCGTTGCCTATTTTCTATGCCCCACACACACACACACACACACAATCAGACACACGGCTTGTTACTGTAAAATGCAGCAGTTAAGATGAACTAACGAGTGAACGTTGCAACATGCGAACGGAGTGAGAGAGATAGAGAGAGAGAGAGAGAGAAGCATGGAAGAGGTTAAGAGAAAATAACAAAATAAAGGAGAGAGAAAAATTGTTTTGGGCCTTGGCTGCGTCTGCATCGACTGGTTGCACTGTTGCTGTGTTGCATGCAACATCAATTTTCTGAATCTCGCTGCGAGCCAGGAAACTGAAAATAGCTTGCCGTAAGAAAGCAGAACAGGGCCAACAACAATTGGCTCCGTTCTACACCCGCCCCGAACCGCCGTTGCCAACTATTTGGTATTTTACTGTTTACAGTTGTTGCTGTTGTTGTTGTTTCATTCTTGCTGCTGCTGCGCTGCTGCTGCTGCTGCTGTCGCCCCCAGCTGCAATTGTTGTTGCTGCTATTTGAACATGTAACTAGGCTTTTTATCGCTAAACGCTTTTCATTTGCATATTTGGCTTCGACTCTTTTTTTATTTGCAGGGAAGCTTTGCTAAAAAGCTTTGCCAACTGCGGCTCGCTCTGAGCCTGGCATCCAAACTGGTTTCCAGCCAAAAGCCGAAACGCAAATTGCCAGCAATATCAAAAACTAGATTTAATTTAGTTTCAACTCCTTGATTCTCTCTCTTTCTCTCTCTCTCTCTCTCCCTCTCTCTTTAACAATAGCTTGAAAATGAGTTTTGTTTGCCTTTCATCCGTTTCAAGCTTTCTCTCTCTCTCTCCCTCTTTCACACGCGTGAACTTTCTTTGCAACTTTTGCTTTTTGAACCAGTTAGGAACTGAACCAGCGCTGAACTTTAAAAGTGACTTCCTGCTGTCTCACTCTCTAACCCATTTTGTCTCTTTCTTTTTGGACTTAAGCTTAAACTCTATTAAGCCTTAACAAAAATTTTAATTAGACAACGAAATTTCATCTCTTTCTCTTCTTTTACCTATCTCACTCACTCACATGTGCAGATTGCGCGACGCTGGCGTTGGCTGCGACGCCGCCTGCGGCGGCAGCGGCAAACTCTGCTGCTGTATACCGCCCGCCAGGGGAATCATCTGTGGCTGGGCGCCCGGAACAACACCTCCTCCTCCGACGCCGCCGCCAGCTCCTCCTCCTGCTCCACCGCCCATGAGCAACGCTGCCTGCTGCTGCTGTTGGTTGTTGTTGATGTTCGCATTGGAGCGATGCTGCTGCTGTGTAGAGGGCTGTCGCCGGAAGCTGCCCGGCTGCAGGGGCAGCGGAGGTGGGGGCAGCATGAACTGCTGCTGATGATGATGCGGATGCGGCACAGAATGCGCTGCATGCAACGGCAGCTGCTGCTGGTGCTGCTGCTGCTGCTGTTGCTGCTGCTGCTGCTGCTGCTGCTGCTGGTGCAGATGGTGATGATGATGGTAGGCGGGGTGGTTGATGGGCGCATGGCAGGGCTGGCCCGAGCGCTGGGCGTGGTGCGAGGAACTAACATCGGGCAGAGCGAAGCGCAGCTTCTGCCAGAAGAGCTTGTCGCCCCACTGCAAGTAGGTGTTGGTCTTCAGGTAGAGCCGCAGATCCGGGTCCAGCTCCTTCTGCGGCACCTCGCCCAGCACAATGACAATGAGCCGTCGCCGGCGATCGCGCAGCACCGACTGATGCGCCGACTTGAACTCGAAGCGGCACCACTCCGACTTGATGAAGTTCTCCGAGACGACCATGATGGTGCGCCGACTGCTGTCGATGGCCTGGACAATGGTCTCGGGCAGGTAGCCGCCCACGGGAAAGTCGCGCTGATGCAGGCAGAGCTTGTAGCGGTGCTCGCCCAGCTCCAGCATGGGCGCCAGCTCCTCGTTCACGAACAGCTCATCCTTGGATGAATACGAGATGAATGCATCGAAGAGCTTCTCTCGCTCGTTCTTGTCCACATCCTTCTGGCCGTTGTAGAAGAGGCGCACGCCGAAGCGCGAGTGGCACCAGACGCGCATCTCCTGCCGGAAGATGAACACCAGCAGCGTGCAGATCATGATGAAGATGAAGGCCGTCAGTATGGCCACCAAAATGGGTATGTAGTCCTGCTTGGGCGGCTGCGTGAGTATCATCTTGGTGGAGGTCATATTTCCGCCAGCCGCATCGCCAGCGCCAGCGCCCGCTCGCTCCGCAGCGTTGAAGCTGTTGTCCAGGCCCAGCTGCAGCGTTTGGCTGCACTGCACCACGGGCAGCGTCTCCCCAGCCGCCGCGAAGATCGCCATCTGCACAGCCTGCTGCTGCGTGCTATTGCCGGGCATGTTGCAGCGCAGCTGCTGGCGATCGAGCACGTACTCATGCCGGTTCGTGTAGTCGCGCAGCTTGTCAATGAACTCGCACTGGCAGCTCCAGGGATTGCCGGAGAGACGCAGCTCATTCAGGTAGCTGGGCAGGAAGTTCCACACGGCGAAGGTGCCAATGGCATTGTGATCGAGCCGTAAGATCTTCAAGTGGTACAGATGGGTAAAGGTGAGCGTGTCTATGGTCGCAATGGCATTGTGCTGCAAGTAGAGCTCCTGCAGATTGTCCAGGCCCTGGAACTCGTTGCCGTTGAGCGCGCTCAGCTGATTGTTCTGGAGCTGCAGCACCTCCAGCTCGAGCAGGCCGTAGAAGGTGCGATTGTGCAGCGTCTCGATGCGCGAGTGGTTCAAGTGCAGCACCTTCAAGCGCTTGCGTCCGATGAACGCATGACTCTGCAGCTCGGCAAAGTGATTGCCATCCAAATAGAGCTGCGTGGCGTCCATGGGTATATGCGAGGGCAGCGAGCGATCGTAGCTGGCGCGACTGCAGTCGACCACATTGGAGGTCCAGGACTGATCGTGATAGCAGGAGCAGCGATCGGGGCACTCCATTTTGCAGTCGCAGGCCTGAAAGTCGCAGCAGTGGCAGAGGGCAAAGCAGTGCGACTCGTATTTGCATAAAAAGTCATTGGACTTGGCCTCGATCAGCGAGAGATGCGTGGCGCCGCGTGCATAAGACAATTTGCAATAGATCTGATCGAGATCCATGAGCTGCGGCTGCGTGCGTGACTCCCGATTGATCTTCTGCAGCCAATCGAGATTGCAATCGCACTGGTAGGCATTGTGACCAATGTAGAACTCGGGAATCTCGCGATCCTCGGCGATGGGCGACAGTCGCAGGGCGTTCGGCTCCAGCGTGGTCAGCTTGTTCCGCACGAGATCGACGCGCGTGAGATTGGGCTTCTTGAAGAATGTATAGGGCTGGATCTTGCTGATCAGATTGTCGTTCAGATAGAGCACCTCCACGCTGTTCGGTATCGAGCTGGCCGTGATCTCGCTCAGCAAATTGTAGCTGGCATCGAAGGTGCTCAGGCTCAGCTCGTTCTCGATCTCAAAGTAGTTGCCCAGCTGCGTGATCCGATTGGCACGCACATCCAGCCACTGCAGTCCGATGGGTATGTGCGAATAATCGAATTTCTCCAATCGATTACCCGATATATTCAGCCACACCAGATTGGGCAGCTCGGTGAACAGGCCGGCGATGCTCTTCAGCTGATTACCGTCCAGTCGTATGGCCTGCAATTGGGTATTCCGCTGCAGCGCGCCCGCTTCGATGGACTTCAGCTTGTTGCCCGACAGATTCAATATTTGCAGTGAGCTCATGCGCTCGAAGACTCCTCGACGTATATGCGTCAGCGAGTTCTCCGTCATGCGCAGCCCATAGAGATTCTCCAGTTGAGTGATGCTCGTGTTCTCTATTTGCGAAATCATATTCTCGCCCACGTCGAGCGTTTTCAGTAGGGGCACATGGGCCAACGCCTCTGGCACCGCCTGCAGCTTATTGTCGTTCAGATGCAAATCCTGCAGCTGGCTGCAATTGATCAAGGCACGCGCATCCAGGCGCGACAGGCGATTGTAGTCCAGGGAGAGCACTTGCAGATTGTTCAAGCCCTGCAACGTGCGCTGCTCGATCACAGAGATGCGATTGTTGGAGAGGATCAGCGTATGCAGATTGCCCAGATCGGCAAAGATGCCAGCGGGCAGCTGATCTATGTAGTTGCCCTCCAGCTTCAGTATTTGCAGACTGGCCAGCGGCCGGAAGATGTGCGCCTCCAGTCGACTGATCTTGTTCGCCGACAGATCCAGCAGCACCAGCTGCTTCAATCCCACAAACGTGGCCGCATTGATCCACTGCGAGTTGAGCTCATTGTTGGCCAAGTCCAGCACCAGCAGCTCGGCCAGCTCACCAAAGATGCCCGGCGCCAGCACATTAATCGAATTGTTCTTCAAATATATCTCCTGCAGCTGCTTGGTCTCCGCAAACAGCTCGGGGGGCAGCGAGGTCAGGCGGTTCGCCGACAGATCGACGACGCGCAGCGATATCAGACCCTCGAATGCTCTATCTGCCAGAAAGCTCATGCTGTTCCGCGCCATGTTCAAGTGGGTCAGCCGGACCAGCGCCGACAGCATAGCCGACGGCAGGCTGACCATCTTGTTGGCACTCAGGTCCAAAGACTGCAGCGTCGAGCCGCAAACGCGCGACTTCCTCGAGCTGAGCGAGGCGCTGAAGTAGAAGTTGCTGATGTCCTGGATCTTGTTGTACGAGGCATTCAGGTGCTGCAGCGACTTCAGCGGACAGACCATGCCGTCCGGTATGAGCCAAATGTTGTTGAGACTCAGATCCAGTCGCTCCAGCTGCCGGAACTCCACAAAGCTATTGGATGCCATCTCCAGCGACATTGTTGACCAGTCGCCGTTGTGCGTGCGAATGGTCAGATTCCGCAGCTCCTGCAGTCCACGAAAGGAGCCCTCCGTCAGATTACCCAGCTTGCAATACTCGATGGTCAGATCCCTGAGCTCCACCAGCGAGCGAAAGCTGTCCGGGCTGAGGCTGCTCTGGAAGAATAACGCATCGTTGCACTCCAGACGCAGCCGGACCGTATTATGCGGCTGGATCACACTGAAATTTGTGTTCTCCAGCTCCGAGTTGATGGTGCGCAGGTGGCAAACGAGTGTGATGTCGTGCTCCCCGCCGCCGGACCAGCGGCATTCGTCTGGAGCCTGATACAAGACCGTTTTGCTCAGCGCCGCCCCAAAGATGGGCATGACACAGCTGGCAATGAGGACGTAGAGCATGTGGCTAGCCAGCATTTTGCGTTTGGCTTATTTCTAGCTACAACTAGCTGGAAACCCCACTAGCGAACCTGGCTAGCTAGCTAGCTGTTGTGTGTGCTCCTGCTACTTCTTCTTCTTCTTCTACTTTTGGGTATTCGGATTTTAATTGTCAGGGGGGGCTGCAGTCGCTCCGTCGTTATATGCAGCCCATTTTGTGAATATTTTGTAGATCTTTTATCGATGCTTGCACAACAATCCACAGCGTGTTGGATGTAATAATAATAAAACACAACACACAACACATAAAAACTGCTCTTAATTTGCTTTATATATTTGTATCCATATAAATTTTATTTTAAATTCAATTTTCTCGTTTCTTTGCTCTCTTTCGCGCTGACCGTAATCCAAGTGGGGGGTGTGCGATCGCGATACTTTTTTGATTTTGTTTTCTTTTGCTTTATTTTGTAATTTATTTTTTTTAGCTATGATAAATATGTTTTCGTATAACTTTCAAGCACTCTTCGACTCAGCTTCATTACGCGACAGCGTCTCGTTTCGTTTCATTTAACCGACAACGCGTGCGTTCTCTTCAAAGTCTGCTCAAAAACTGATCGCACATTGCCAACGACAGAGAGCAGCAAGTGCCGCTGAGAAGCCGAGCGGGCGAGCCATCCGAGCTGAACATTGAGTGAGTCTTCGTGCCGCTCAAATTATGCCTTTGGGCGAGCACTCAATGAACACGCACACGCTCACAAAGGCTGTGACGGTGCGAGAGCAAGAGTGAGCGAGCGAGCAGGCGAGCAATACATATAGATAGAGTGAGCGAGCGCGCAGGGTGAGCAAAACAAACAAAGCAAAACTATGCAATGCAAAGGCAAACGCAAAACGCAACGCATTGCACAGTGGGCTCAATGTTGACAATGCAATCTTTTGCATGTTTGTGTATGTGTAGCTCGGAAAATGAAATGAAGGCAAACAAATATTGTGTGTGTTCGTAAGAGTAGGAAGTTGAGATTAGACAAGCAGAGGAAGTGAGATCGAGAGATAAGCAGGTGATCTTACAAGTTCTGGATTAGTGAATGAAGAACAATGCATTGATATGTGATATGACCGACTATACCGTACTGGGATTAGTATATCTTGTAGTAATATCTAAAAAGAAATAGAGAGTATTTTAAAGTGAAATTATGTAGTTGAGTTAGCCGCTCACTGATGTTTTATATATATATTTATATATATTATATTTATTTGTTTTTATATACTACTAACATTTGATGGCACCCACAGCTTGGCTCCACTGTGCACAGTGTCTCCCCTGTCTGTTTCGTTGAGCGTCAACGCCAAACGAACAATTTCCAATGAGACATTGACACTCGTCACACCGGTTAGACGAGTTTCTTTTTGTCCAGCTGAGCCGAAAGTCAAATTGAGTGAGTTTCATATTCAGCGCGGCACTGTGTGAGCGCAAATCCGAACAAAGAGAGCCATTGAGCGAGAGCGCCGCTGAATTACAGCGAGCCCCCTTGAGTGCAAGCGTGAGAGACTAACGTTGATCTGCAACGGCAATGGCGACGGCGGCTTAAGCGACGAGAGCAAAAATAATAATAAAAAATTATTGAAATCAATTGTTAATTCAGCCAATGTCAGTTTGATATACGCGCCATGTGTACGTACATACATGCACGCACACACACATATGTGTGTGTATAAAAAATTGACTGATTTTTCTTGATTTATGAGAGCAGTTGGCTGGGCCTGGGCCTGGGCCACAAACTGATCGCGCTGATCGCTGATCGCGCAACCTGACCGGCTGCTCAATCAGCGCTCAAGCTGCTGCTGCTGCTGCTGTTGTTTTCTGCCTTGGCTAACTGGGCGATCTCTTTCTGCTTGTTGCTGTTGTTGTTGTTGTTGTTGTGTGTGCTTTGCTTACTCATTATGCTTTTTGGGCTTGATGCGTTGTAGGCAGATCTCGTTGCATGATCATTGGACCCATATGTCTTAAGCTACACTTTCAAACTTTCCCAAAACAGAAACAAACCAAAATCGTTTCCCGCTAAGTTAAGTTTATTTTTGCTCACTGCTCACTGTGTACCTGTGCGCTGACGCCGTTGCTCCGACAGGTGCTGATTAACCAAACACATCCCCAGATCAGAGTCCGAGTCGCATCGCAGCCTCTGTGCAAGCGATGCGTATCTGTCAGCCAGCCAGTTAGCAGGCCACGGCCACGGCCACGGCCCGTTCTCAGGAAAACCCACACCGAAAATGCAGGTAGCCTACAAATTGTCGAAAGTTGACCGTGCAAACATCTCTTGGCGTGTTACTCAGGTACATCTCATTGCCTACACCTACAGACATACATATGTATGGGCAGACGTGCAAGTGTGTGTATTTATCTTTCTTTGGCTAGGATTTTGTTACAAAGGAGTCCTCAATTGTTTGTTCCTGCTTTGTGCCTTTATCGATCGTACGATCGATCAACTTGGGTGTAGGCCAGGAAGTACTGCAACAAAAAACCTGGCTTAGGCCTTGCCTTTGCGCAATATGTATGTCGGTTCTCTGTTCGGATTCTACGGGCACAAGGTAACTATATACGGGGCATTGATTCGATTTGATTAGATTAGTTGAGTTCAGTAACATTTGCCTCGATGACGGATCACAAATGCCCCTCAATTCACTCCCTCACACTCACACTCACACTCTCACTCGCACTCTCACTTTGTTTCCCTCCCTCCCTCTCTTTCTAGTTTATTTTCTGCTTTAAAATTTGCGCAAATTATTTTTCTTTGTAATCGCTTTGCTTGTCTTGGGCTTTATTGTTGCCCAACCAACAAGACCCAAGTGTTTCGTTCGATTATTGTTGTTGTAGGTGCATATTGCTCATTGGGTCACACTCACAGACCCGATCTCCGCTCCATTATGACTCACGGCATCTGTGTAGAGACCTTAATGCCAGCTGCTGCTGCTGCTGCTGTTGCCTGCGAATATTATTCGCTATATTGTAATTGCTTTTGCTCTTTATCAATGACAATTGCCGCACAATCGATAGACAACCCTAAAATTGGCTACCTTTGATGTTTATTGTGGATATTTAAGTGTCTCTTATAACAATCACTGCTCAGCTGAGAGTCGCTGCTGGGCAATGAAGTCTAGCAGGAAATGTTCCAATATAATCTGATATGATGTTATCTTGCTCAACTTCCTTTAAGCTAGCTGCTGCTGTTGCTGTTGCTGTTGCTGTTTAGTATTTTTATTGAATGAAGCAAAGAGCTTCCATTGACTATTAGAGATTAACTCTAGTTTGACCACATACAACAAAAATCACGATTGATAAGTAAGACAATCCCTGCTGAATCAGATAGACCACTTTTAAGAAGGTCTCCCTTGGCAGTTCCCCTGCTCTTATAATGAGATGATATACATTTGATTGACTCTGGATATAGGCCTAGTCCAATCGCTCTCAGACTCGAGCACAGATCCTTCTTGACCAAACCCAGTTCATTCAGACACATTCTGCACCATCGACCTCTTTAATCTAAAGCTCTGCGCTCTGCTCGACATATCGCATGATTATTGAAATATTCTCAATGAAGCTCAAACGGAAAGTGCAGGAAAAACCTTGCTCGAGCAATTAATATGTGTCATGTCAGTGGAATTCCTGAATGCCCAGTGAATGAGCGCCTACAACTCTATATGCTTAAGTAATCCATCTCTCTCTCCCGCTCTTCCGCTCTCCCGCTCGCCCTCGCGCTGTCCCATACTCCCGCTCTCCCTCTGTGGGACTCTCTTTGAATAAGTTGGCATTGTTCTTAATTATAAAGCGTTGTCATGTGAGCTTCCCATTCATTCAGTTTGGACAGCCGTCGGAGCAGCTCAGCTCGGCTCTCAGCTGTTCTTTATGTTCTTTATGGCTTAACGCCTAATAAAAATTAATTTAATTTGTCTGTATATGTGACTTCACTCGCTCGCTCTCTCTCTCTCTCCCTCTTAAATATATATGTATATATGTGTGTGTATGTGTGTGTGTGGGTGTGCAGTTAACGCTTATGTAAACAGATTCACTTGCAATTCTCGCGTATCGCTACGTATCTGCTGTGCAAAACATATTAATTAGCATTTCCAATTTTGTATGCATATCTTTTTAACTATCTCGTAATGCAACGTTGCACACACTGAAGAAGAAGAAGAAGAAGAAGGAACAGCAGCAGAGCTAACTGAGTGTGTGTAGTTAGCAGTTCGTGTTGGTCAGCGAATTTTACTACATTTGAATTTCTTTCTTAAATGTATATATATATATATATATATATATATAATACCTCTTAAAAATATGAAAGGGGTATATATTGCAAAAGGTATGTATGTATATATGTATGTGTGTATATTTATGTACATGCATATGTTGTCTATATAAATGTAGGAAAAGTCTATCTAGTTGGAGTTATAGCAGTAAAAAAAGGCGGACTCCTGCGGAAATAAATATTTTAATCTATATTAGATACTTGATTATAGGGTTTTTAGTAGATAAAAATGGAGCACAACAGAGTAGTTGAAAATCTTGCAGAATGTCATGATAATCACATGAATATATAGCCATAACTGGCATATAATTTTCAGTAAATTCCACATATATGCAGATACTACTGATTTCAGATACTACAGGGTATTAGTCAGTTCTGCTGTATTAGTAGTCATATTTCATGGAGTAGCATATTCAAGACATTGTAAGACTTCCTAACATTATAACGAATTATCGACTTATAGAAAGCAATACTAGGTGCTGTACCTACAGGGTACGGGCTGGTCTTGCACTATTTTCTGATACATTCATTCTTAGCTTTGGTGCGCTTTCATACAGTTATCGTATGTATTTTTGCGATAGTTTGGTGCTGGAACTTTGGCATTGCGTCTTAACGAGAGCGTAAAAGCGAAAACATCAAAATAAATAGCTAAAAAAATTAACAAGACAGCGTCGCTTTTTGTCTGCATCGACCTGGCCATGGGGCCCTCGCTGACTGACTGCCTAACTGACTGACTGACAGATAGACAGACGGGCGGACGGGCAGACGGGCAGACGGGCGGACGGACAGCCGTTGTGGCAACTAATCGAAACGCGTTGCAGCTGCCACAATTCGAGTCGAGTTGAGTCGCGTCGAGTCGAGCGGCAGTGGTTGCCCAAGTTGCTGCACGACAAAGAGCTTATAGATACTTTTATTTTTAGGCGCGAGTGTGTTTACCTACAATGCGCTCTCCAAAAACTTGGCGGCACGACTCGGCTACGTTCCAACTGGACGCACAGCAAACACAGACGAACAAGGAGGAGGAGGAAGAGGAGACGGAGAGAGAGGCACAGCGAGCTTGTCAGGCGACGCGTTGAGACGACACGGACAAACAGGCAGCTCGAACAGGGAACACTGCAACGCTCCTCCACTTGAGTCCATCTTGGCAGCGACAGAGAGAGAGAGAGAGAGAGAGAGAGAGAGAGAGCGAGTCGGGTTCGGGCTTTTGTGTTTTCGTTGAGCCAATTGTTAGTTGAGCGGTGCCGCAGGCTGGCAACGTGCACATATAGCATACACAGGATACACTGAGAGTAGCTGGACTGGTAGCTCTATATAATTTGATGAACAAACAACGACAGCAGCAGCAGCAACAACAGCAACAACAACAACGAAGCGACAGCAACGGCAAACAACCTTGAGTCCAAACTGACCATCAAGAACATATGCAAAGCACTCGTCCCTCTCAGAGGCCATTCGTATATTTGCTGATCGTAAAAGACAGCCCACGATATTGTTCGGGGCGTAACGCAGTTCCAAATTAGCATAAGAGAGATACTTCTGCTGCTGCGGCTGCTGCTGCTGCTGCTGCTGCTGCTGCTGCTGCTGCTGCTGCTGCTGCTGCTGCTGCTGCTGCTGCTGCTGCTGCTGCTGCTGCTGCTGCTGCTGCTGCTGCTGCTGCTGCTGCTGCTGCCTTGACTACTTCTCTACGGAGCTGATTCATTTCGAACCCATTAGAATTTGTCAAATTATAGAACTGATTCACTAAATGGCCATGGCGAGTGAATGCCAATTCATGTCCAATTAACAATGGGCTGGACACAAGTCGCACAGGAAACGGGCATGAATAAGATCCATAGACAGTGGTTCTTATACGCAGAGAGCGCAAGTCGGCATGTAAAGAAGCAGCTCTATGTATGCATGGAATGCCAAAGAGGGGTTACAGGAGGGGGCGATTCAATTATGAATTCTATTGAAGATCAACAGATGATGAGATCAGTTGGCAAAAAGAAACTCGACTTACGTTGAGTATACATTCATAAATTCAATAGTAAAACTGAGCTAGAGCCACAGAGAATGCCTAAAAACGTTAAATAATAGAAATTCAAAGAGTTTCCTAAAAAAACGCTAAGCTCTTTAGCGTTACCTACATAAAAAGAACCTACTCATATGCAAATTGAAGTCGACTTCATATTAATACTCAACTGATTTAAAATATATATAGTTAGTTGGGTTCGTTTGCTAGCCCAAAAGTAATGTAACTAATTACATGCAATTTAACACCAAGCTCAACTTGAGGCAGACTCGGCTGCTCATTAAGTGTTTCCACTCTGACCCAAATACCAGAAACTAATCTACCCACTCAATCTTGAATAATGAGCGTGCCCGATAGCCAAAGTGCACTATATCTCACTAATATGTCATCAATTTGCAACTAAAGACAATCAAATCGAAACAAAACAGCGTCAAAACTGTTAACGATCGATAAGACGGACGGAGTGCGATCTAGAGAGAAAGATAGAGATAGAGGCAGAGAGGGAGAGAGACAATCAAGACACAATATTACATTTTAAACTTGCATAGACAGCGCTTGATGAGTGCCCAAAGTGAATCAAGATTCCAAATCAGAATAACGAATCACAGATTAAATTACCATGTTTGTTCTTTCAGCTCACGATCAGCCCTATATATACTCCGCTGCCTCTGTCTCTGTCTCTTTCAAGTCCAAGTGGACTGCTAATTAAAAGCGAGTAAAACAAAGTCGAAATCAAATAAATTTCTAGCCCAAAATACAAAAATAAAAAAAGGGTAATAATTTCACAGACATTTCACATAAATAACATCAATAGAGCGCGCTGGTCGAAACTTCTTGGAAACGTGGGCCAAAACGTTTTCTAAAACATTCGTATTGTCTCGCCTCGTCTCTCTTCTTCACTCACCCTCTCTTTCTATTTTATTTTTCACTCGTTTTTATCTAACACCCAAAGAATAAAAAACAGGTATGAAAATAGTAGTCGACTGCGTAATACTCGTTCAAAAGAAATAAAAAAATAAAGTGAGTAAGAGAGAGGGAGAGAGTGAGAGAGAGAGCGAGAGAGAGAGAGAGAGAGAGAGAGAGAGAGAGAGAGAGATTAACTTATTTATTATATTTCATAATATTTCACTCATTTTCCAAATTCCCTATATTTTTATTATTGCATTATTGAATAAGCCATGAAGTATTTCCAGATCTGCCACGCCCACAGCAGACGTATCAGAAGTATCCCAAAAATCTCAAGCATATATAGCATACTGCCCACTCTCATAGTTAAAAACCAATATGCCCTCTTTACTCAATGCACGATCATCGAGAAAAGAAAACAAAGAAAGAAGAAGAAACATCATTAACATGTCGTAGATACGCGCCGAGATTCAAAGTTTGATTCTCTTGCTGTATTTTGTTTTATATCTAACTGATTAACAATCGACGGACTGTTGCGCGTTGTTGTCGTTGCTATTTGTTATTGTTGTTGTTGTTGTTGCTGCTGTTGTTATTGTTGCCTCATATCAGTCAGTCAACGCGCCGCAGCTCAGTTTTGAGTGAGGTTGCAGCATAGTGAGGTTGCCCCCATAGACTCAAGATCTACGCGACTTCGGACCTCAATCTCGATCGCTGTTCAATCGAGTGGTTTCCCCTGCCCCTGCTCCTGCCCCTGCCCCTGCCGCTGCTCCTGCCCTGCCGCTTTACCACAGCGCCCTCTGCCAGTTGATCGTGTGAAGCTGCAGCAGCTCAGCTCGAGTTGTATCTAAAAATTTCAACTGTTGCGTGGAGAGACGCAGTCGCCGCAGCAACAGCATCAACAGCAACAACAGCAACAACAACAACAACAACAACATCAGCAGGTTAACACGCCAGCACAGGTTAAACTGACCTGCGGACTGGACCGCAGCTCTTTTGTGTTGTTGTTGGCTTGGCCCGAACATTTTTGATTGCTTTTTTAATGTTTCCAATTTATACGAATCATTGTTGTTCTTTCCCCTTCCCCTTCCCCCGCTCTGGCCTGGCTATGGCCACAGACAGAGAGCGGGAGGGAGTCCATAATTTAGCCAGAACACATGAACAGCGCAAATGTTAAGAAAAATTACAAAATAAATAGCCAACTGTTGCCTCTGCCTCTCTCTGACTCCTCCCCCTCTCGCGATCTCTGCCTCTCTGTTTTTCTGGCTTATTGGAGATGTCATAAAGTCAAATGCTTTGTCGGCGTCGCGACTTTCATCGATTTCAGTTACGCATTGCGTTCAATGTTTTTAATTAGACAGTTTTGATGTTGCGTCAATTGTCAATTGGCGACAAAAAGGGGCACGCAACAAGTTGGCTGCGAAATAGACGCCTGGGCCTAAAAAGGCGACGACGTTGTCGCCAACTTTGGCCAACAAATCTGTGTCAAGCCATGGGCAACATTCAACAGCACACATTCAATATCAAACATTCAACATTCAACTTGCAACGAGCAACGTACAACGTGCAACGGGCAACGGTCGGAGGCAGCAGGCGAAGGCAACAGGCGGATGATCTGAAGCGCGACAAGTGATTGCCATCAGTTGTCAGGCCGCTATCGTTGATCACAATGTCAACAGCAGTAGCAACAACAACAACAACAACAACAACAGCAGTAGCAGCAGCAGCAACTGCAGCAACAGCAACAACAACAACAACAACAGGCAGTCAGTCAGACTGGCGACGGCATATTCCCGTGGGGAGCTGCATTTAAAAGGCATTTAAGCCACAAAATCTCAAGACCAGCAGCAATATCAACAACAGTTGCCGCAACAATTACAAAAACCAAGCCAAAAACTGAACAGCCTAAGCGAATAGCAAATGCACTAACTGAATTTTAGTGGAAGTTGCTTAAAGAACAATGTAGTTTTAGTTAAATAAAAAATTATATATATATATATATATATATATATATATATATATATATATATATATATATATATATATATATATGTATATAGATTACTATATTCTATCCACTCAGATAAATATAATTTTGTCTACAGCAATAAACCTGATTGAAATACTGAAGAGATTCGTCTATGTCTATATCTATAGTAATTATGTCATGTACATACATACATACATACATATAGAATACATACAAAATATGTTTAAAACTTTATTTATTTTAGAGTAAGTTTAAAGGAATAATTTGAGATGATATTGCAAATAAATTGATATATAAAATAGATTATTATATGAAGCAGAAATAAGATGATCTGTGTCCGAATCTGAATCCCTTATAGCTCTAACATCTCAACGGCTATATATATATATACATATATATATATGTACTACATACTTAGGTCTGCTTTTCGTTTTCAGTTGTGACTCTATAATATGAAAGGAATAGCTTTCTTCTTCTTTTTCAGTGACTAAGAAGTATTTGAAAGCACCAATCATTATTTATATTAGTGTTTGTTAGTCACCAAGATATCATTAAATTATACTTTGTTTCTTGAGTAGAAAGTCATAAAATTTATTTGGGTTACTTGGCTACAAATATGTATATCACATATACTATAGTTGATTATCTTTAGAAATGATTGAAATATATGTATATTTAGGCAAAATGAGATAGAGAATACATTATAATTGTAATATACACACACATTCAAATACTTTTTCACACATATTTACTTTAATAAGAATGGAAATATATAATTAACACTGCTCTAATCTATGACTAACTTAAGCAGAACATCAGCCATTTATTTGTCAACCCTTCAATATCTCTTTATTTGTGCATAAATTGTACAACTCAACAATGCCATGCGTTTCTCGCAGTGTAAATTAAAACAATTGCCGCTAATGCTAATTTAGCTATTCACATGCAAGAGTTTGGTTAGTCTGATAGCTGAGGAGCATATCTGTTAATAAAATGCTTAATTGCTCGCGTTACACACACACACACACATACTCGATGAGAAAACGATGATGCCCAACCGGCAAAAAGGGCTGCCTTGCGGCATGCCACAGACGCCGCCGCCGCAGTCGCAGTCGCAGCCGCAGCCGCAGCCGCAGCCGCAGCTTTAGCCATAGCAGCTGGGAGCCAGGCTTTCGTGACATGACAATTTCGATGATGACGATGATGAGCCGCTGCTGCTGGTGCTGCTGCTTCTGCTGCTGCTGCATCTTGTGGCTGATCAAGATCAAGGCAGCTTGGAGCGACTCCATGATGATGTTGTCGTTGACATTGACGACGACGACGCACATTGACGATATGATAGACGCACTCATCACATCAGATCACATCACATCATCTGGCGGGACGTGCGCGTTGATTGTCACAGCAACTGGAACTGGGATCGGCAACAGCAACTGTTGCTGCTGCTGCTGTTGCTGCTGCCATTGATGTTGCTACTGGCATGCGGGTTCCACTCAACGTTCAACGAAAATTGCAATTTGCCGTCATTTTGTAATGAGGGAGCGCCGACGTCGACGACGACGACGTTGACGTTGACGCAGCTCGAAATTATGGCAAATTGTTTATGGGGTGTTTAAATGGCCAGCAAAGTTGTTGTTGTTGTTGTTGTTGTTGCTGTTGCTGGCAGTTGGCTACGCCAAGGCGAAGCTATAATTTTATTTGTAAATAAATTCACGAAAAACCAACAAAAGGAGATAAAGGGAGAGATAGAGAGAGCGAGAGAGAGAGGGAGATGGAGCTAGAAGTGGACCCGCCTAACGCGCGCTCTGGCCATTAATCATTTGCACCCTGGCAGCGGACAGCAGCAACGCCTGCAGCCAAAGATTCCAGTGCCCAAACTACCTCTCTCTCTCTCTCTCTCTCTCTCCATCTCTATCAGTCACTCTCCCTCTCCTTCTGTCTCTATTCTAGTCTTCCAGTGCGTGTGTATTTAACTAACTCATTATAAATAAGCTGGAATCCCTAACATGCAATTAAATAACGTGGGTCTAATCCTAATGAGACGACAGGCACTATGTCATGTAGTTGTTGTTGTTGTGCTTGTTGTTCCTGCGTTGCTCGTTGCTCATTCGGTTGTTCGCTATTCGCCGTTCGCTGCTGCAGTCTTTGGCTACCCAACTTGGCCATGCAACATTTGCGTTTGCGCATTTGCCCATTTCCTCCAGGCAGAGACCCAAACACGGCGCGCTACGCATGAGTGAAAGCTGCGATTTAGAGAATGTCAGAGCACAGCATAAGAGAATAGGCACCGAGCGGGAGAGCTACAGCAGAGAGAGAGAGAGAGAAAGGAAGTAAGGCCAACAAACACGTGTTCCAAGCCAATTGCAAATGGGCATGACACCGGCCCAGGCACTACGTTTCGCGGCAAAACCCAAATATTAATCATACTCGCGGGACAGAGAATATTATGGCTTCACATAGAATACACACAGGCATGCATACATACATACATATATATATGTGTGTGTGTGTGTGTGTGACATTAGTCTTTCCAATATCTGGCGTTGGCGTCTCTGGTGGGCATTCTAGGAAAGTCAGCGTTGATTTCAGCAGCGTCTGAGCTGAGTTCAACGACAGCGATTCTCGTTGTTGTGTCGAAATGCGCCGTATATCAGCTCCACTATCAGCGGGCGCAGAGGAAGTGATCGGATTTCTCACAACTCCGAAACTTGCTATAGAAAGTGAATGAATGAGTGAGTCGGATGCGGCGCTTGCCAAGGCAAATCTCCTCTTAATTGATACATCGGAATCATATACATATGTAATTGTGTATATGTACATATATGTATGTATTTAAATGTATACATATATACATACATATACATATGTACATACATATATTCAAAGTTCCTGTTAAACTCACGCAATGTGGGCAAAATTTGGAGAAGCGAAACTGCTGAAGCTGTTTACATTCCAAGAGCAGAGTAGACTGCCAATATAAGTATGTATTTATACATGTGTATATATGTACATATGTATGTATATAGTTATTCTTGTTAAGCTCACTAAATGTGAGCAAATTTTGAGAAGCAAAACTTCTAAAGCTGTTGCCATTCCAAGAACAAATGCACATATATACACATATGTGCATAGAGCGCTGCAGATGGATGTGTGTATGTATGTAGGTATGTACATGCTATTCCTGAAAACTTGTTTCCTAGATTTTTCGGTAGGAATTTTGTGTGCTTATTAAATTTGAATATTCGTGTACTTCCCCTCATTTAATTGTGTTCAAAATGAATTTCTTCAATGAAATCAGTTAAGCTGAGCAATTGATTCACAATATTTATACTCTAGGGCCACCCAAGGCTCATACATAATATAAATATTTGCCTACAAAATGATTTTCATAAACAACAAGTAAGGAAGCTATAGTCGAGAGTGCTCGACTAGAAGATACCCTGATCCCTACAAAGAGCTGATATTCACGCACGCATAAGCACGCGCTCTGCTAACTGCGCAGTAAGCAGCGACTGCGCTTGGGCTGCGCTGCAGTGTGTGCAATACTATGAGAATTTTGTTGCTGAATAATTTCTCCTGTAGTAGGACTATCTTCATGAAACTTTCAGAACGTGATCACAATGTGCAAATGTGTGTACATTTCAAATCACAAGTCTCTAGTACTTAAAATACGTTTTTTGCAAATTGGGAGCGAAGGGGGCGTGGTATCCAAAATCTGTAAATGACAAAATCTGCGTATTGATCAGATGTATATACACACCAAATCTGAAGTCTCCAGGTCTAAAAGTATTGAAATTACGGTGAATAAACAAAATCAATTTATCGATTATTCGCGATAAAAAAGTAATCGGACGAGTTATCGAAAAAAAAAGACAAACTTGTACTGCGTATGGTATACATGAGTATGCATACAAAATTTGAAGTCTCTAGCTCTTATATCTTCTGAGATCTAGGCGTTCATACGGACGGACGGACGGACGGACGGACGGACGGACGGACGGACGGACAGACGGACAGGGCTATATCGACTCAGCTCGTCGCCCTGATCAAGAATATATATACTTTATGGGGTCTGCCACGCCTCCTTCTGCCTGTTACATACTTTTCACAAAACCATTATACCCTGATTTCCCATTTTTAATGGGATCAGGGTATAAAAATAAATAGGAGCATTTTATGCTTCTGATAAGTCCTATCTCTACTCTTACGGGAACTGTTCCATTTCGTAATATTCCATTCTCCTCTTTTATGCTCGTGCAAATTGTTTGTTGATTTTAACACTGAGCACAGCACTAAGAATAAAAGAGTTCTTGGTAAGCGCAGTCTTAGCCTGGATTGCATTCTGTTCTCACCTGTAATTAGGAGCTGGTCAACCTCTAGACAATGCAGACGATGATGCTGCTCAGTGGCCTCAAGTTTTGATCTTTAGCTAACAGCTTATCCCTCGATTTCCGAAGGCTTCAGCCCACGCACCTTGAAACTAATGAACCGCGGCCCGTCTGAGACTTTCGAATTCCTAGGAAAATCTTTTATGAACTCGGAAAGAGAGAGAGAGAGAGAGAGAGAAAGAGCGAGGGAGCTGCATGTGTAAACCCTTGCTCAAGCAGCACACACACTCTAATTGCCGCTGCAGCCATTCCAAGTAGAGACGAAGGGCTATAAAACTTATAACCGCAGGATTTTCACTGTCAGCGCAGCCATTAATCCACTCGGACAGCAGCGGGCGGGTTTCTCTCTCGTCTCTCGTCTTGCCCCTTCCCCTGCTCGGTGTCTCTCTAACAACCTGGTAACGCCCTTGTAAAGAACAACTACACAAGCCCAATCGTAGCTCTGTGAAGTTCGAGTGGGAATTGGACTTGAAATTGGAGTTGGAGGTGGACTTGGAGTTCTAGAGGCTGGGGGAACCAGTCGCCGTCCATTGACACTGGTGGACAAGAGTTGGCTCTAATAATTTCGTTCATTATGAATTAATTTAATTTGAGCAACGGCCGCGGGTTTCTTTAATATGCGAGCAGACGGCAATGGGGCATTGAGTGAAAAGGTTGCCCTCGAGAGCACAACGGGTGGGCGCCACGGATTGTGTCAAAGATATGCGACGCATGTGGCGCAAAGTTCCGCCAAATGCACAGTTGGTAGTCGTTCCCGGTTCGGGGCTTTTGGAATTTGTATACCTACATATACATACAGACATGCACACATACATATAATCCATTTACTGCAGGTTTCTTAGAGCGAGAAGCCTAAATGCTTCTTGATTTGCCTCGGAAAAGGTCAAACGCAACGCAAAATTGGCTCAGAAAGTTTCGTCAGATCAACAACGGCTAAAAGCTTATCGATAACTCGAGTCTCTGTTGCAAGTATTTTTAGAGTCTCAGGCCAGACCAGGCCGGACCAGGCCAGACCAGGCCTGACCAGGCAGGCAGGCAACGTTGCGTGTTTGGTCGGCTTTGACCTAAAATAAAGTTGGCATTTTGAGTGTTTTATTGCATGGACACAAGTTTCAAGCAATCAACAAAGCGACTGATCAAATGCAAGATCATCCCAATGGACAGACATGCCATACACACACACACAACAGCTCCAGCTCCATGTCAGTGTGAAGGAGAGGGAGAGCGAGAGAGATCTGGCTGGAGAGAAATATGTTTATAAACATGCACATTTGGCACGCGATCATCAATTCCCGATGCCTTACAACTGCGTACTGTAAGTTACTTTTACCATTTTGGCCCTCAACAGCTCTCAGCTCTCAGCTCACAGCTCACAGCTCTCAGCGTTATCACTGTGCAACAAAGACGCTGCCACAACATCCACTTGTGGCCAGGAATGAATAATGAGAGGAGGTGTGCACACTCATATATTATGCTCGCGGGGCAGAGAACACGAAATCAAATGAACGCATTTAAATACACTTTACTTTTTCTTTTCATTGTACATACAAACAGACATGCATACATATACGAATATTTATGTATGTACATACATACGTGCATCAAATGAAAGTTTTTTTTAGCGAATTCTGCATGTTTTTGTTATAATTTGAATTCTATTTTCAAGCCATTAGAAATACAGAAAATATGAGTAAATAAATATTAAAATAATATTTTAAAAAATACATATATATATACTATATATATATGTATTGAAATACTTTAATTATATTTCTTATTCTTATACGTAATTATTGCTGACTTGGCAATACTTTTCTGCCTTCTCTTCATTTCTATTTAAATATTGCTTAACAATTATGCACTTTAGCCATAATATTCCCCTGCCATTCAGTTTCTAGTATCATATAGCTTAATCCTTATCCCGTTGTGGTCTTTGCTATGGTTAGTTAAGCAATATTTCATGGTAGGGATTTAGGTAAAAACAATTCGTTCTGCTGTATTAGAGCTAAATTTATGAGGAAACCTTGAAAATATTTGCGGATAATTTCGGTACGTTTGAGTGTGCTTACTGTGACAAGCTGCTGGGTGTGAAAAGGCATACATGTACATACATACATGTGCATGTACTCTTACATACATACATATATTTTTACATATTCAATGGAACAGCTAGCAAAAGGTTTCAATAGAAACTAGCTAGTCGGATTTCCAAGCTGGCAACTTCAATCGAAAACTCTTATATCACATTAGACTTACATACATACATACATATACATACATGTATGTATGTACAATGTATATTTAGCAAATTCATCATTCTCAGCTATCCCATTGGCTACTTCCTTTTGCTGTCCGTCGATCGTCTGTCCAACATCGCCAACAATGTTGCTACTTAGGCTCTAAGGTTCTGAGGTTGCGTTCGCTGTTGGCCAGTGTTGATAGTTTACCTTAATTGTTACACAATGATCGCGCTGAATCTGCGCCTCGTTGGTTCCCAATTATAAAAGCCGATTAGATAACCAGCGAGCCCAAAAAGCAAGCCCGGACCAAACAGCAAGTGGCCCATCATCATGTTTTATTATGCCCAGGCAGCCGCTGTGGCCGACTGTCTGCGGCGGCCTCCTGCCTCCTGCCACTGCTCAGGTCTGTGTGTGTCGGTGCTGTTTTTGGATTATAATACCGAAGAACAACAAACAAGAGGGAAAAAAGTTTCGACTCATTCGCTGCCATTTAGAGCAACAATAGGAGACCGGCAAACGTAAACACCGATCGATACGAAAATGAGCAATAACCAAAAACTGTACCCAGTGTATCCAGTGTACCCAGTACCCAGTACCCAGTACCCACTACCCAGTGCTTGCCGAGGACCGAGCAATCGATCGACCTTCTCTCCAACAGCAGCACTACCACCAGCAGCACCGCCGCCACTACCACCAACAAGCAACAAGTATACCCAAATATGCGATCATTACTCATGCGCGATTTCACAATAAATCAACGAGACGTGTTCACAATAATTTTATTCAACTTATTTTCTTGTCGGTTGGTCTCGGCCCGGTCTGCTCTGTGGTCTGGTTTGAGCTCTGTTCTTATGTAGTATGCAGTGTGTGTGTGTGTGTCGATTGTTATACCCTGTAAGCAGCCGAGTTCTCGGTTAGCAAATGAAAAGCTGGCCACTGATTGGCCTTAACAAGTGAAGAAATCTCAATGAAAGATGCAATTTACGTAAATTATAGTTGGGTATTGAATTCTTCAGCATTTGATATAGAATACATCGTATACAATAACAATTATAGTCACCCATAGGAAGCCAGTGTGGCCTGCACTAGCATATACTATCATTAGCGCCATCTATCGTTCAGTAGGGGCAGCTGCTTGCATTCCATGTTTATATCATTTATGTAAAGGGTAGCTTTTAGTCCTTAACTCTCTTCTGTGTCGTTCTAACTTGTTATTAACTGTTTGTGTGTGTATGTGTGTGTGTGTGCGTGTATTTGTTGGCTGCTCGTTGGCCTGGCCAACAGCTCTAAAGGAGCGCAGGCTTTTATGTTGTTGTCGGCGGCGTCGGCAACAATGAAACCGTTTTTCGTTACGAGCATCGGGAATGTGTTGCTAAATATGCAAAGCGACTTCGGAGTCCACATTGGCCAATGGTCGACTCACTGCATCGGCAGCTAGTTCAGCCTGGTGGCGTTGGCGTTGGCGTCGGCCTCAGTTTCAGCTTTAGCTGCAGCCACGGCGACGGCGACGGCGTCGGCGTCGGCGTCGACTTCGTGATGTGACGCTTCCCACTCTGTGGTCTTTGGGCTGGCGCTGTGGCCGTCCCTGGTGCGGAGTGCAACTATTTTCATGTCGCGGATCGTGATGAAGTTAGGTGCATGGCCACGCAATGGGGCATCCAACCAAATGCCTGCCTCCGATCATTTGCAAATGATGTGTGTATGAGTGTGTGTGTGTTGGAAAAAGAAGAAGCTACACGATTTAATTGTTACGCACAATGACAGTCAGCAGAGGCCAGACAGAGAGAGAGAGAGAGAGAGAGGGCAGAGAAGCTACAAGCAGACAGCGGAACTAGCATTGCATTGTATTGTTCCTGAAGTAGCAAAAAGGGTTATGAGGCCCAAAACATTTGCAAACTGTGCGGAGGCTGAGCCAAGGCTCTGCTTAACGATTGCCCTGCAGCTGCAAGCGGGTCCAGCGATGAGATTGTTTCGTTGGCAACGTTTAGCAGCGGGTCCCCAAGCAGCTATAATTCAAAAGAACAATTGTCTTATAATGATAGCTTTACCTCGTATATATAGCAGAGATAACTATTTACTGTCGTGAGTTGGAGTTGGAGTTGATCACAAATTGATTTGCTAGAAATCATTAAGTTGAATTCATTTTCTACATGTTTCGGCTGCTCTGAGGAAATCTGATTTATGATCTTCATTTGGGCTCAAAGCATCCTTAAGGATTATTGTGTTTAAGAAAAATTACACATGTATCATTTATCATTGTTTTTATAATAAATTTAATTTGAAGCAAAACTAAATGTTTACAATTCATCAAATTTATAGGGAGAAACCCGCTAGAAACAGAAAGTATTACACACATATTTCTATATATTCTCTGTCTATTCAATGATCTCTGCCCCACTCATAACTCAGCTCCAAACGGAAATATTTCAATACAAATTTGAATGTATAGCGCATAAATCATATATCAAAATATGAACTTCAGTCGAGCGCAATTGCCATAAATCATTTCGAAAGAATTCGAACTTATATGCATATGGAAAACAGTTTAACAAATTTGTCGAATATTAAAGCAGCCGACCTCAAATGGGGTTAATTAAAAAATGCTACTGAAAAAAGAAGGAGAAAAAACGAGCACAGCTCGAGGGGTAGATAAATAAATTTAAAAGAAAAAAAGTGGAAAGAACTAAAATAATCTGTCAACGAATCTGTGCTATGAGGCACTTGTGTAAAAGGGCATTGGAGGCTTCGTCGTGTCGCATACTTTGCATTTCGAACATGTTTTATAAATAACGCTAAGCAGCTCGACGAACCGCCGACAAGTCAATGAAGTGCAGGCGCTCTTTAATAAAAGGCGAAGAAGAAGAGGAGAGAAGAAACAACAACAGCAACAACAGCAACAACAAGAAAAGCTAAAAAGTGCGATCCACTCGGTAATCCTCATGGTAACTAAAGCGCAAAACATGGATTTCGTTTTAAAAATCGTGTCTTGTTCTTGCCACGGTCAGGCCAACAGCAGCAGCAGCAGCAGCAGCAGCAGCAACAACAAAAGCGGGGCTTATTCTGTTTAGAACTTGGCTGACTCTTGGCTGATGGCTATGGCTAATATGCATGCAATCAGCCAGGAGTGCAGCCTATGGGCTCCACGAAAATATGTTGCGCTTTTTTTCTGCTGTTGTGTAAAACGGCTGCCACGCAAAAACCAATAGATCAGGCAACAGCTCAGCTAGCTGCTTGCCCCGCCCCGCCCCGACCCGCATCGGCCCGCCCCTTCGACGGGCACATATTTTGCTTAACGAATGTCACACAGGCAGCAGATGACTGAATGCCTGGAATGAGGAGTGAAAGAGAGCGAGTGTGTGAGAGAGAGTGAGTGAGCGAGAGAGAGAGAGAGAGAGAGGGAGAGAGAGTGGCATAGGAGATGCTTCATTGCATTTACATTCACTCAGTCTATGTGTTGGCTCACGTACGTTTAGGACATGTTGTTGTTGTTGTTGCTGTTGTCAAGCCAAACTGCTACTGTCAAAGTCACGTTTTAATGTAGCGCTGGCTCTCGATTCGGCTGCCTGAAATATTGAGATTGAGTTACGAGCAGCCAACAACTTTTGTCAACACGCGAAGCTGCATAAATGCCGCTTAAATGGCATAAAATATGCATATGCATTTTGCCCAAGGAAGTCGGTGCAGTGCAGAGCCCGTTTGGCTGCCGCAGCAGTTGCTGCAACTTGCTGCAAGTTTAGCTGGCAGCAGGGCCCGGTGTTACCTGGCCAGTTATCGCAGCGCGTTCAACATATTTCAAAGTTACACGACTGACGACTCGACTTGCCTGACACGCCCTTAGTTAGTTAGTCGACTCGCCAACGTCTGTCTGTCTATCTGTCAGGCCTTTCAGTCAGTCTCTGTTTCAGCTATGTGGCCAGTTTCCTGCTGTTGCTGTTGCTGCTGCTGTTGTGGCTAGTTGGCTGCAGGGCCTACGCTTCGCTGCTTGCCTTAGACGACTTAAAATTCTTTGTAATTTGCGTTTTTCACACCCATTTGATGTAGCACCCAGTTTTAATCTTAATCCCTGCCACCGAAATTGCTAACTACTCATAAATGCCTCTGCCTTCGGTGAAGGGGTCGACCCGCTGCAGATCCCTATCCGTTGCGCGAACAGAGGAAACAACACACACGCCATAAATCGATCGTGGCTGTACCAACACACGCCGGCCACTGGGAAAAACTGTCAAGTTTTTCATGTTCGCCAAGCGGCTCGAAGTGAATACCTAACTCTGAGCTAGCTATAAGAAAATGTTTCACTTAATTGAGGGTGGGAGAGCTTAGTTCTTAGAGAAATTCAATATTAATGTTGGCTGAAGTACAATGATATTTAATGCTTAAAGTAACGTAAAGGTATAAAATATGATGTTCATAATGAAACATACATATTCAATAAACTTCTGTTTAGTCGAGGAGCTCAGGGTCTTGGAGAGGGTAAGGAAAGGAAAAGCAAACTGGTATAAATAGAGATGTGCCGTAAGAGATGGAAGAGGGGAAAAACAGGAGAAGAAAGAACGCACTGAGTCTGCTTTTCCTTCTCTGCTTGTGCTGTCTTTCCGTCTGTGCTTGTCTTCTCCTTGTAAGTTTTTTCCATTCCTTCATCTCATCCTTCTAGCTTTATTTTTATCTCTCACTTTCTCCATCTCTCTTTAGCACTTTCTCTCTCTCTCTTTCTCTCACTCTATTTCTCTCTCTTATCTTTCTATCTATCTATCTATCTCTTTCCTTTTCTGTCCTGCCTTTCCGTCAGTGTTTATCTGTGCTCTCTTCTTACTCTAGCTTTATTTTTGTCTCTCACTTATTTTCCCTCTCTTTAGCACTTTCACTTACAACTCTCTCTTTCTCTATCTCTCTCTCTCTCTCTCTCTCTCTCTCTTTCTCTATCACTCGCTCTCTCTCTCTTATGCTCTTATGCTCAGCTCTCATTCCCTCCACATACAGGAATCCAGATCGAAATGAAATTAACCAGAGAGCTAATCATATACATACATAACCATTACATAACTATACGTAACTAAGTAATATATTTCTATAGCTGATCCAGCCAATTCCAGCCCGTTCTTCTCCTTCTATCCGCCTCCTTTCTATCCGCTTCACACGCATTCATGCAATACGTTTTCGTCTTGGCACATGTATAACTCTGCTTTCATATTGGTGTCGGACCATATCCGTATCCCAAAACATAATGTCTCGGCTCCATTTAGGTGTCAATTATCGAAAATGCCTGTCGCTGATTAGATGTCAAGTGGGCAACAGTTGGTATGCCATTATAATTGCCATATGATTTGCTATAAAATATTTATGCACGCCGCTCATGAATTTATCTGGCTGAAACCTTGGCCAATTTAAGAGGCTCATCAATTGCTTTGTCAAATGCGAACCGCAAGCTAAAAACCACTTTTCAGTTTTCAATCCGCGCCCGGTTATCAAAAGCAATTTTCGACGCTTCACTCGAGGATGGGGCCAGCTGTTGGCGCGGGGGGATGGATCTAGGCGCAGGCTGATCTGCAGCACTCCATATAGCCCGCAGCTGATAAAACTCAATACTTTTGTGTGTTTATGGCCAATCAGAAATCATGCCCAGGCCCACCTCAATATATACGCAAATGTATATAATATGTATATGTATATTTATATATATATGTATGTGTACATATAGTATGCATAAGCAGCAGCTTCTGTCGCACATGGCCGTTCCCCCCGCCTCTGCAGTGGAAACGAGTGTCATTTTTAGCCAATTTCGCTGCGTTGCGTTTGCGTGGCATGAAAACTCAATGGAGTGGACACGAGCCCATGGCCAGGCCAAGCCAAGCCGGGCTGGGGCCGGGCCGGGCCAGACCAGTCGAGAGGACTGGCCAGGGAGTGTGGAAAAAAGTGCGAACGCGTTAACTACATGGCGTCGCCAATCTTAGCTGGAAAACGTACGACAAGACAAGACAAGCCAATTGCAGGCCCTGCTGCTGCTGCTGCTGCTGCTGCAGTTAGAGGAGACTGCAGAGAGTCGCCTGCTGCCCACTTGGCATCGAGAGGCAGGCGAGGAGCGCACAGTAGCGCCTGCGGGCCAATAAGTGTGTGAAATAAACAATGTGCACACGTAGCTCTCGCACCGCCATCCCCATTCGACTGCTTCGTGTTGCTTGTACATTTTTGTGCTCAACCAGACAGAGCAACAGCAACGGCAACAACAACAACAACAACAACAACAGCAGCGACCTGTGAAGCGTGTATGAAAAAAGTGAAGAAAAATAAATAAATAAATTGCAACATTGGCAGCATATTTTTACACTTTGGCTTGCACCAAAAACCCACGGCCCTGGCACTGTCCCTGGTTTAGTCTGAAGACGCACTTTTTACCACTAGCAAACATATATATGCGTGTGTGTGTAAGAGACGACTGCACTTGGGCATGCTGCATTTTAAATGCAGTTTGTCACGTTTTCCCATTCATTTCAATTGCCATCAAAGCAAACAATCAATCAAAATTAAATATAAATTGGGCATAAGAATGATGCACAGAGCAAATGCTGAAGGCATCTCTGAGTTTTTTATATAGAAAGTGTGTATCTGAATATGACGAATATGATATGTAGCTGAGCATATTAATATTTCTATTTATTTATATTTGATATTCGATATATGTATGAATGTATGTATATAGTCACAAAACAAAAATAGATAGAATGCTCTTAGAAAAATACAAAGAGATCCCAAAAGAAAATAATAAACACTGAATTTAGGCAGGGGTATTCCTTATTAAAATATTATTATGATTTTTATTGTATGTGATCAAATATATAGGAATATTTAAAAATATCTATGCACACTATTATTAAGGTAAAGATTAATGATAATCATAAATATTTATAGAAAGTAATAAATCAAAATAGATTCAATAGAATTTAAAATAAATTATAAATTATGAATAAATTTACATGTTTTCTACCTGACTGTATTATTATTATTAAATAAACATATATATTAATAAAACAATTGTTTTTGCTAAAATAATTATTGATAAATAAATATATTTATTATTAAACAAATATTTGCTAATTGCTAAAATAATTAGTGCTAAATAAATATATTTATTATTTAACAAATACATAACTATTTATTTAATATTAATATATATTGTTTCTATCTTATATTATTCAAATTTGAAACAATGCTGTTATTATGTTATATTTTTGTCATATTTTGTATATATATATATTTTTTATTTATATATATATTAAAATTTTCTATATAACAAAATTGACTGCAACACATTAATTATCCACAAAAAAATCTATTCCTAGAGTATTTGCACTTCGATCAGCTAAAATGAAAGCTCTGCTCAGTTGGTATTTTATTTTAGCAGGAACGCTTAAGTGGCGCGGCATGCCTAGGCGACGTCTCCAGCTACAGATGCAGCTTCAGTTCCATAACCGAAAAGCCAACTGGAGCTGCAAAGCCAACCCGATCCCAATCCCGATCCCAGTCCAGGCTGTCAGCGCGTCTGGCGTCAGCAGAGTAGTCTGTGGAGTCCAAGATCTGAAGGCCTTTTTTTTTCATTAGCTCTTGTTGTTGGCATCCTTTTGGTTTCTCTCTCTCTCTCTCTCTGTATGTATGTGTGTGTGTGTCTCATCATCAGGCGCTGCCCTTTTGCTGATTAAAACTGCGAAATCCAATTTATTTCAAAATTTATTGTGTCTCACACGCGCAGCGACGTCCAGGAATTGAAAAATATCAATAAAGGCATATGAATTGTTACCCAATAATAAATCAAGTGCCCCAACTCCAGCTCCAGCTCCAACTCCAACAACAACAACAACAACAAATATGCTTTTTATTGTTTATATAAAAAGAGCTCCGAGAGAAGAAGCAGAAATGAGGGCCAACTCTGGCATTTTTCGCACCGGCCAACGAGCGAAATATTTCAATGCGAAAATCACCGAAAATCGTTGCGAATGTTGGTTTTATTCTCTCTCTCACTCACTCACACTCTCTCCGTCTCCTTCTCTCTCACTCACTCTGTCGCTGTCCCTCTCGATCGCGAACGTTATTTTATTTCAATGAGGACGGCAATTTTCTAAGAACGAAGCGCATACCATGGAGTCAGAGGAACGGACAAACAGAGAGAGAGTGAGAGATAGAGTGATAGAGAGAGTGAAAGAGATGGGGAGACAAAGCAGAGGCAGCCAAACAACGCCGGCAATGGGCAAATGGCAGCTTTGGTGTTTCAGAAATATGTGCAAACAATTACGAAGCATTTGCCAGATCGGGATAGCCACTCCGAGACAGTAGAGAGACTGAGACTGAGACTGAGACTTGGGACTGGAACTGGGATGGAGATCTCGTGCGCTCTTGTCCATCTCCTTGATGATATTTCGTCAATTAGAATGTACGAAACGAGCTGCGAATGTGCGAAGATACATTTTTGTTTTGCGCTCTGTTCGACGCTTTTTTTTTTTTTTTTTTTGGGAGCAAAGAGGCCCTGGAAGCATCAGCAGGCAGCTCAAATTAATATCTGTGCGATAACTCAAAGTCCGACTTCATGATGAGGAAGAGCAGGAGGCTGGGTTTTGGTGGCAGAAGACGCGGCACTCTTCCCAGCGCCGTTTTGTATTTCGCGTCGTCTTCATCTGCTGCTGCTGCTGCTGCCGCCTCTTCTTCTTCTTTTTCTTTGCAAATTTCGAACTCCACGTTCCAACATCCTGTTTCGTGCCGTTCATCTTGTCTTTTCAATTGTGGGTCTGTCTTTGTTGTTGTTGTTGTTGTTGTTGCCAGCTAGTTAAGCAGTTAAGCAGTTTCGCGTAAACGTTTTTCCAATATGATTTTGTTGTTGTTGTTGTTGTTGCTGCTGCTGCGGCTGTGTGTTTAGGCTGTCTGCAGGGTTGTTATTTTAAAATTAGCACTTTGATTTAAGTTGTCTACACTCTTGGCGGCCTGTCTCTCTCTCTAGTTGGCTGCCTTGCACAGGCCAGCTGCAACAGCAACAGCAACAGCAGCAGCATCAGCAGCTAAGGTGTTGAACAGCTGAGTGAAGGGCCAAGCGGACAGCGGAGGCAGGTGGCAACAGGCATGCTGTTGCCTGATTACTGCGCTTCAGCGAAAGGTTGAAGGTTAGAGCAGATAAACTGTTGCTGTTGTTGTTGTTGCTGTTGTTGCTGGTGCAACCAGCAAACCTATTATCTACATATCATATGAACGATGAGAGCCAGCTTGAGAAATGTCCAAAATTTTGCATCGCAAAATCTGTTGGCATGTTGCGTGGAGCCATTTCCCATTTCCTGGTATCAGGCATTAATTTGAGAGACAATCACATGTATATATAATATATGATTAAATTTATGAATTATTGTCTAAGCAGACGTCAATCAAATGTGACTCTGAGTTGACTCTTTTGATGGCAAGTTAAGTTTCTATGTTGTAAAGCGGAGGGATCTATATGAACCTACCTTTAGCTTTGTATATATAAACATATCTATAGATTTGCATATATTTTAGTCTGTTAAGATATTACTAGAGTTTTCCATATGAGTAAGATTTATGTTTTTAAGCATTTGCATTAAAAGCTCAAATGAATAAAAATAAAATTAAATATTGCTCATACCACCCGTATGCTCAGCTGAAACGAATCCTGTTTACTGCCCATCTGTAATTAAACTAAGCTAGTTAAAATTCAAGTTGGTTGCTCTACACTTTTATATAATCAATCAAATTTGTTTTCAGCAGTTTCACAGCTCTTTTTGTCTTTATTTAAGAGCGCAATTTTTGTGCTGCTTTGGCTTAATGAAACACCTTGAAAGAGCCATAGACAGGCAAGTCATCAAGTTGATTGGATTGGAATTCTGTTGCTAAACTTGCTCACTTGTGGCTCATAAGCAATTCATTAGGCCAAGCTCTCAACAGGATTTATCAGCTGCTGCTTCTCCTGCTGCTGCTGCTGCTGCTGCGGTGTATATGTGGATAAGTTAACGATAAGTTGACGTTAACTTTCACGTCTTTAGCTTTTGTGGCCTGTTTAGCAATCAACGTGCTTATCTGTCCGTCTGGTCGTAATCAATCATTAAGAGTTGCTTATCTGATGCGCAGCTGCAAGCTGCAATTCATTTAATTTTTTTTTTTTAACGGCCTTCGCAGCCTCCCAATGTCAACACGTAAGTGCTTCCGGCTAGCTCTTATCACACTCATTTATGCCGATGCCGATGTTGTTAATTAAAGTCAACTTTTGAATAAATTGTGTGAATGCCATAAACTGCATTTGCTGGCTAATCAGACCGCGGGCGCCCAAAGTTGATACATTTTTAATGCGCTCTGCGGCCGGAAGGAAGCGCAACACGTAAACGTGTTAATATGGACAGCACAATCTATTAATTTGTCAACAATAAAATGGGAACGAGTCGAGTCAAGACGAGACGAGACGAGACAGCATCGACAGCGGCGTCAATGAGAGCAGTAAGAGAACCCGCGCCGCTGCTGACGACTCCGGGCTGCAGATAACGCAGCTAAACAGCAGCCGGCATACGTCTGCAGTTGGCCAAGACGACAGCTTTGGGCCCGGCCTGGTTGACTGGTTCGCTGCTTGTCAGCACAGCAGGTACGAAATTAATATGCGAGCAACAATTAAGATAAGCGCGCAAAGTTGTGAAGCTGCTGCGGCGGGTTGCTGCTGCTCCTGCTGCTGCTGCTGCTGCGGCTGATGTTGCTGATCATGGGAAGGGGGGCACAGTCGGTGGCCAATGACTAAACTCAGCCCAAACCAAAAAATTTTTTCTCTCATTTTGTATACTCGCTCATTCAAGTGAATCGAGTATATTGAACTATATGAATTTTGTATTATATGTGCGTGTTGACTCAAATCGGATAAAGCTTTTAGATGCATGACAGATCCTGGACAACTTTACAAATGAAGACAAAATAAACTTGAGCTACTTATAATATTTTTATTTATAATATTTCTATTACTGTGCATATGCATATGATAAGTCAGAGCAACTCGCTTTGAGTACTCTTTGGGTAACAAAGGTCGATCACAGTGGATCTTCTATATAACGTATATACGCTCAGTCGTGCCCCGAGCGAGTATTAGCCATTCGATTGCTCCCGATTGCTGTGCTCTGCGTTGTTTTAATATCATTTTGGGCTGGCACCTTCGTCCAGCAGACGCAGCGACGGCAACGCCGACTGCAACTGCAACTGCAACTGGGTCTGCAGTAGCTCCGACAAAAACTTTATCCATTAACCGTTGTCTTTGCGGTTGTCGTTCGTTGTTGCTGTTGCTGCTGTTGCAAGGTGGCCTTGATGACAAACGACGGCATGTTTTTTAAACGATAATAATATAAATTTCATATAAACACATACATATGCACATACTTATATAAATACATTTATTTTATGGACTTAACACAAAAAAAAAAATATTAATTGCGAATTGATTGCAAGAATTTTATTCGCAGTTTTTTATTAAAGCCTTTATTTTTTAATAAATGTCATTTCGATAAATGCTAAGAAATTCGAGTGGTATAAAATGCCTAACAGTAGATTAAATATTTTATTAAATAAAAAATATAATTATTAAAATGACCATTAAACAAATGCATAAATTGTTATGCATAAATTATATTCAATAGTCGATTATTTCGAACAAAGTTAAAGATTATTGTTTTTATTTATTCATGATAACTGAGAAAGTATTGTGAACGTAGAGTTTTCAATTGAAAAAATTAAACAAAGGCAACAACAAAAACAGTTTTTGCCCTGAAATATCCAATTGATGGCATAAACTGAGCAGCTGCCCTGCTGGCCCATCAGCCTCAGCATTTTTGCCTTAGTTGTCAATCAATCGAGGGGACAGATTATTTCTCTGTTGCTCATTCAGTGGGCTTCATTAAATTTTGTTTGTCTTAGTAATTAGTCACAGTGATTATATCAATTAAGAAATTATTAGTATATTGCTGTTAATTAGCAAAGAAATTATTATAAATTAGGAAACTAATTTTGATTGGCGAAAAACAAAGCCAAATGCAAAGACTTTAGCTAGAGCATAAATAACAATAGAGAATGAGAAATGCACAATACATTGTGTATAAGAAATATACGTATATACAATATATACAATATGTATATAAACTAAAATTAAATAAATAAAAATTAAAGCTAAAATAAAGTTAAGAGTTGGCCTGAGCTCAGCTGTGATGAGCTCAATTGTGAGGCAGGCCAATCAATGTCTGTTAAATACATTTCTATAGCTTTAATGCAATTTAATTTTATATATATACATACATACATATATATATATATATATATATATATATATATATATATATATATATATATATATATATATATATATATATATATATATATATATATATATATATATATACATATATATATATATATATATATATATATATATATATATATAATTGTATAGATATAAATCAATCACTCAACAATTCAGTTTGCAATAAAAGCAAATTTTGATCATAATTCGGGCAATTCCTCAAAACTCGTTTCGCATAACACGAGAACGTGAGAAATTTCATTTAATTTTTATATTGTGCTTCGTTGTTGTTGTTGTGTTTTTTGCCTTATTTCTTTAAAAGTGATTTTCAGGTATTTTGTCATAAAACACCTGACAGGTGAGCGTAATTTGAGCGCTTTACGAGCTGTGCGAGCTGCTGTGCGGTTGACAATCTGTTGATTAATTGATTAACGATTTCTCAAATTGATGCAATTCTCACCTGTCGGCAATCCTCTCTCTCTCTCTCTCTCTCTCTCTCTCTCTCTCTCTGTGGCTGTCTCTTTCGCTGTGCCTGGGCGTCAAGTTTAGTATTTTGACAACTTATTTGAGGCACGTCAATTACAGCTGCCCACATATGCTGACAGTTGCAATTAAAAGCTAAAAAGTTGTTGCACCATTTGCAACAACTACTCAAGCAACAACAACAATCACCTGTACAACAACAACAACAACAACAACAAGTCGTTGTTAATAGACATGTAAACTGCAATTAAAACACGCGCAGCCACCAAAATATTTTGAGCCGAGTCTTGTTCTTCTCAGCTCAGCTCATTTTTATTTTATTTTTTGTTTTTGTAGTTTCTTAATTAAAATATTTAAGCACGCAAATAGTGGGCCTGGCAGTTGGTTAGCTTTACAACCAGTTAGCCATTCGGCCAGTTGGCCAACTCGACTGACTGGGCGTGGCTGGCGCTGCTGCGGCTTTAATCAAAGTTGGTTTTCTGTTTCGCTGTCTCTCTCCCCCCCCCCCCCCTCTCTGTCTCTCTCTTTCTCGCTCACTCCTCTGTAGCTTTAGCCAGCGGGGAATCAATCATTTGAAATTTAAACGTCATCGTGCGTCAGAAAACTCATAAGACAGAAGAAGCAAAAAGTAAAGAACTCCAACAGCAACAGCAACAGCAACAGCAACAACAACAGCAACGGCAGCTACGAGCTCCGAGCTGGAAATCCTAAGTTGAAGACCCGTTGTGAATGCGAATGTGGCGTGTCCGAGTTTTTAGCGCGGCCAGCACCGAAAGCCCGAGCGATCCGCAACGAGCGCAGCCAACGCAATGCCACAAAACACAAGTCTTGTTGTTGTAGTAGTTGTTGTTGTTGTTGTCTTAAATGAAATCCAGGCAAAATTAATGCGTGTGGCCAACGCCATCAGCAGCGCCCCCAGCTTATCACTGTCAAGCATCTCTTAGCCGCGGGGCCTCCAAAAACCTCCAAACTCTTTGCCGAGTTCATCCAAACTGGATTTGAAACAGTATCCGCTAGAGAAGCGAAACTGAAACTGAAAAAATAAAAACAAAAACAAACTGGAACTGGGCCGCTCTTTGATATTGCTCAAAAAGTTCCGCCTAATGACAGCTCGACGATGTTTTAGTTAAATTTATTTGCCAAATATCAATATAAATTTGATTATCGCAGAGCGAAGCTCGTTCAGTGCCTGTTCGTGTTCGATTTGAATAGATTTTTAATAAGTGATAAACACACTGGGCAGACGACAATTTCAAAGTCGTTTAATTAATTAAATGCCAATTGAAATTGCCAACAACAATGACAACAATCGGCCATAAACTCCCAAATTGATTGATATTCGCTTTATCTATGCGCATTTTTTGGATTTTTTGTTTTCTTGTTCTCTCTCGTGTTTTTAGTGCGAATTTAATGAGAACATTTTGTAGTTTAGTCTCCGTATTTGTGTATGTGTGTGTGTGTGTTGGTATTATTTACGGGCTGTTGTCGCCAAAGTGATGAGATGTTATCTGAAAAACCAGCTAAGAACTGGGGAATTGGAGCTGCTCCAGTTGGGTGGGATCGATTGGCAGATATACCGTATATAGTGTATAGAGCGAATGGAATGTGTGTGTGTGTGTGTAAGGTACAGAAAAACAGATTTATTATAGCTGTATATGCTTTGAGATAAACTAAAAGTTTAATTTATTAACTCTTAGCTCTTCAAAATTCGCTTTGAGCTTTTATATTTGATTTTTGCTGTGTGGCTGAGGCAGCTCAAAATGCTTTATGAACGCTCAGTCAGCTCGTCATTTTTGTTGCTGTGTCGCACTGAATGACTATTGATTACCGACTAGGGCTCTTCTTCTTCTAGGGCTGCCTCCCACCTTGGCAGCAGGAGCTCTTGTCATCTAAGTTCCTTAGTCCAGGTCATAGCTTCACTTCCTTCTTCTTTTTTCCAAACATCTATGTATGCTGCTGCACATTCACTGTACCGGACTGTCCATATTCGACGGATCCATCTGGCAAGCCTATATCTTTTGACAGATACGGCCGTTTGAGAGATAACATATTCAAAAAGTCATGTGAGCCATATAAAATGATTTTTATAGTGAACATAACTAAATTCTGTTTTTCATTGATTTAAGAAAAGTGTTTCCGTCGAATATGGAAAACGGTGTACTACTGCCTCTACTTGGCTTGCATGTTCACAATAGATGCAGCTGGGCTCGGCAGATTTCCTTATCCCATTTACTTACTTTCAACCGTAACCACGATGCAGACAATCTGAAATTGCAGCCAGCCCAGGCTGATATTTTACAAGGAATACAAGGCCAGCGCAATATTCGATTCAGGAAACTTATACGGGCTAAGCAGTAGCAATTGCAACTGGCAAGCTTGGGCTGCCTTGTGGGGTATCAATTAGAGGCTATCAATTAGAGGCGAATGAGAAATACGCCACATTAAAGAGATATATATGTAGGCATAGATAGATACAGTTGATGCAATGGTCTCAGGCTCTATCACGTCATATGCATTGCATGATTACGGCACATTCTAAATTTCTATCTCACGCCCCGTGAAACGATTTAAGTTCAATACTTGAACTCTTTTTAATTGATCTTGATTAATCGCACACCAGGCTCCAAAAACAACTCCCCAGCCCAGAGCAAGCCAAATGCCACACACACGCGCGCAGTCCAGCCATTAATTACAGTTTAATTGCCCCGAAACAGAAATAAAGAAAAATAAGAACCATATAAATAAAAAATAAACCAATATAGAGAAAGAGGCGAAAATAACGTTAATAGTTTTTGTCTTATCAGCATAAACAGTTTCTCCTAATTTCATTAGTTTAATGGCAAAAGAAAACTAAGGCCAATCCCCCAGCAGATGGAAGACAACAAAAACTACAGCAACAACAACAACAACAACAACAACAAAAGGCAAACAAACGGGCTACCAAGCTACGCAAAACGTGCTAGCGGAAGAAAAGCAACAACAATAACAAAAAAATTGTTAACAATTGTGAGAATAAATTGCTAAATAATTAAGTGGATCAACGGCCCAGACCCAGGCCTAGGCCCAGGCCCAGGTCCAGACTTCAGACTTCAGACTCGACTCGAGCGGCGTCTGGGCAGAGACAGCCTCAAATGCATATGATTAATTAAAGGAAATAAAAAGCTGACGACGCGAATGAGTAGCAGAAAAATAAAAAACAAAGCAGCTGAAACAAGAACTGAACAAATGAACAAGCGAAAAGACGAAATCTTTCTTTCTTTAATTAATATTGAAGTGAAGTAGCGCTAGATCTGAGTCCGAAAGACTCCAAAACGAGAACTGAAAACTGAAAACTGAAAACTGAAAACAAAGACAGGAGGCGTTTTTCAACTCATTAACGTTCAAACGAATTCATTTACATATCGCCTAGCCCTCGCGCGGCATTACCTGGCCCAAATTAATATTCCATGGCCATTTTTTCCCCCTACTACTACTACGACTACTTCTGCTTCTTCTTCTTCTTGCTCAGCGACTTCTCTCTGTAATTCGGAAAATTTGAAACGCTTAAGAAACGAGCTGAGAAATGGTCTCACACACAATTTGAATGCACACGGTTTATTTATAGGTATATTATTTTCTGTTTTTTCATTCTGTTTTTTGTCTAAATGATTTTTATTAACGTTTTGCGCCAGGTACACTCAGGTGAGGGGCAGCGGCAGTGGCAGTGGCAGCTCGCCTGCCCACATTTCCATTTGGCTGTGTCACTGAGAGACGCCGGCGCATAGTTTGCGCCCCGATCCGAGCCATTTCGTTCCGTTTCGATCCTATCCGATCCGATCCGCAGCGAGCGAGCCCAAGCTAAAGAAAACCTCACCGAGCCGGGCGTCAACTGCATGCCATGCGTAAATGCCAAGCGACCCTCGTACCCTGCTGGCCCGCCTCTTATCTTCTGGTATTCATCTTGAAAATTGTTTCTAGTTGAAGTTTGCCTTTTAATTGTTAGGCGCAAACAGCCGACCGACTAAATTAAATTTATACACAGCCTGTCCCGTGTTCAGTGTTGGTTCCATCTGGTTGCGTGTCTTGGTCTTGGTCCAAAACTAACCCCCGTCATCGTCATCATCATCGCCATGATCGTCATCATCATGTGAGCATGTGCAGCCTTTGAGGTTACAACTCAGACAGTTGGACGGGCGGACAGTTGGGCCAGCAGGTCAATAAATTCCTCAAAGTGAATTATTATAACGTTTTTATTAAAGCCCAGAGTTCTATATCTCACATAATTAGGATATTTATAGGGGTACCTAGCGGTATCTAGGGGTACCTAGGGGCACCTAGGGGTAGTGCCGCATTGCGGGGCTAGCAACTGTCTAATTTTTCACTCAACTGTCCACATTAGCGCATATCATGCACATGGGAGAAAATTTATTAATTTGTTCAATTCCACTGACAAATGATAAAAAGCTCGAAAATTAATGAATCTATCTGCCAAAGGTGTCATTTTAATTAGAGCAACGCGGGGTGTACGACCCCAGGTCGACTTTGGGCTGGCCAGCGAATCAACAGCCAGCATTTCGTGTGTGATATATGGACACTTAACATTGGGCCGAAATGTGCATAGATAAACATGCAAAATTATTGTATATATTTTATTTGGAATATTTCATTCTGATTCCCTGCAGTGTTAAGGTGCCTGACAGGTGCACGATGTGTGGCCGTTCAGCGCTCGCTTTTATTTAGACATATTAATATGTTAATTGAGTGCATTTTACATGCAAATCGTATGATAACTCAACAGCGAAACTCTTGGTCAACAGTCAAGAGCTTCGGGTTAAATTCTTTTGTTTTGCCTGCAATTACAAATATTAATATTTATGTTTGCTTATCATATAGAAAGGGAAAACCTTTCCCACTACGTTATTATATCCGTTACATATTTTACAATTCTCGCGAGTTTGAATACGATGTTTGGATTATCTTATGATAATATGGATTATCTTTGGTAAACCAGTGTGTTCTCTGCTTGTGATATAACTGTCAGTCCCTCTGTGTCTGTCTCTATGATTTTCTAACTTTCATTTAATCTCTATATCTCTCTCGCCATAGTTTTACGACTTCCTCAATCAATCTGTTTCTCTCTCGCTCACTTTCTCTCTCTTTATTTCCAAATGTTATTGTTTATTGTATAATCTCTATTTCCCTGGCGCTCTCGCCCTTCTTTCCATCTTTTCATCTCTTTCTGTGGCCTGGCTCAGTTCTCTCTCTTTCTCTCTCTCCCTCTCTCTCCCTCTCTCTCCCTCTCTCTCTCTCTCTCTTTCTCTCACTCTCTCTCTCTCTTAATCTCTCTCTCTCTCTCTGTCTCTATTACCATGTGCTTCTCTCTTCATCTTTATCTATATTTCTGTCTCTCTGCCTCCTGCGGAGAGTCCTCTATCTCTATATCTATATCTCTCTCTAACTTTTTCTCCTCTCTCCTATCTGTCCTATACTTCCTTTTTCCTGTACACTACCCTACTCCATCTGTCTCTCTCTCTCTATCTCTGTCTTGTCTGTCTCTCTTTTTCTCATTTCTGTCTCTCATGTCCCATCTCTTTCTTCTTCTCCATCTCTCCCAATATCGCTCTCTCTCTCCCCTCCCTCTGCTTCTTGTTCCTACACCTTGTATTTCCCATGCATTTCGAGTGTGGCAGATCTCACATAAAGCCAACAAAGCATCTTCAGTCTGTTAAGCACACGTTTCATTAGTGCGCTCATAGATCCCCGAACACATTCGATTCGTAAGCACGTTTTCCAACACTATAAATTACCATATCAAATGAAGTTTATACATGTGTACGGCACAGTCATTCATTGCTTTTGTGGCATTGTTTCTCATAGAGCGCTTTGTACAGCATGTTAAGACCTTTTGGCCATTGTTCAAGGCCCCCACCAGAAAAAAAAACCCGAAAAAAAGAGCGCCATTTAAGCCGCTTGTTGTAGTTCCAAATGCTGTTGTTGTTGTCGTTGTTGCTCTTTTCACAGCTCAACACAAAAGCGCACAAGTCGCTGCAAGTTGAATATCTCCAGCCGTGAGGACACGATCGACTTGCCTCAGCTCGATTCGTAATATGTTTTGTTGCTATTGCCCAAAAACTTTTCTTTTGAGAAAAGTTTCATTAGCGTTTTGAATGTGTACACCTGATATTTGTTGTTTTCCCTTTTTGGTTTTTCTTTTCTTTATTATTATTATTTTTTTTTTTTTGGGATAACCCATTACATGTGCACAATGGAGCCCGCAGGAGGCGCGCGCAACTATTTTGAATAACACCCTGCAGTCGCGGCGAGCAATCAGCAGCAAATGCAAACCAACAATGGGCCAGGGTCAAGTGAAAAATGTTGTTTCTGCCTCGGCTTAAGAGACGGATGTGCGTGCAGTTTAGGGTTCATTGCGTTCAGCACACCGCACAAGTTGTTCACATTCACATGACTCGGCAGATGAGGAGCAGTCAAAAAGCAACAAAAATGCAAGACAATTAAACAAATTAACAAAACATAGAAAATGTTTGAGCCTGTTGTACTGCGTGCGGCTGGCTGGCTCGCAGCAATTTTACACATGGGAAAATCGAAGAGCATTAAAAGCCATTAGCCATTAGCATTGGGCATTGGGCATTGGGCATCGGGCATCGAGCATTGGGCATTGGGCATTGGCTCTTAACTGCGCGGGTGTAGCCCAACTGTCAGCTGCTTTTGTTGCCAGAAACTTTCCGGTGCGAGTTAATTAAGTTTCGAATTTTTACTTTCGAATGGGCCATAATGCTGAGCTGCCTGCCGCTCGGCGGAGAACCCTTTCGGGGTCACATGTGCGGCAGCCCGACTCCCAGACAAGTTGCAAGAGTCGCATCTAATTTCATGGCTGTTAGCGAAAGGGCCACGGCCAAAAGGTCGCGCAAGATGCACACACCACGCATTCAATATGCGACGTTAGCTGCCACGAAGGAGGATGGACACATTTTTCTGTTTTGTTTTTTCTTTCTTTTTTTGTTGACAACACAAACAACAAGTTGAATTATCAGCTTGGTCGGAACAAGTAGACATGTTTGCCCGCACGTTACATGATTACCAACATGTGGATACCCTAACGAGCAAAAGAGTTGTAAAGGCAGTTGAATTAATTCTCTTTAGCTTAAGCTAGAAAAACTGACTTAGGTCTTGCAGCTCTACGTGCTTTCATATGTTGTAAGAAATTCCTAGACTTATGTGTTGGCTGCTGAGAAGAGAGTAGCTTTTGCCTTACTCTGCGATTCTCACAAATTCAATCTTGTATTATAGCTCATCTGCTTGTGCATGTAATATTTCTTATTATCTGTCTCTGTCTGTGTGTCTGTCTCTGTCTCCCTCTCTTCCTCTCGACCCCTTTTTCCTTTCCCGCTATTTCAATTTCGCTGCCTCTCTCTTCTGTCATATTTCTTCCACTTCTCTTAATTTTCATCTCTCTCTCTCTCCCTCTCTCTCTTCCAGACTCATTCTGTTGTTCCGCCTCATCTATCTCAGGTCAGTCTGTCTCTCTCGCTCTCTCTCGCTCTCTCTCTCTCTCACTCACTCTCTCAGACCAAAGTCTTTCTCTCTCTCTCTTTCTGTCTGCTCTCTCTCTTTTGCTTCATCATTCTCTCTCTCCCTCCTCTAACTCTGCCTCCTTCTCTCACATCCCCTTTACGTTCTAACACCTTAATCTCTCCATATCCATCCAATCATCTCGTTCTCCTTGCAATTCTAACCAACGCCAAAGACTATCAAAATTCGTCACGACCCTCTATACTCTCCGGCATCCGCACATCTTTTTATAAGGAACGCAGCCAAAGTTCAGGCACAAAATAGCGTCAAAGCAGAGCCATAAAAACGTTTAATGATGTCACAAACGCAATAAAAATGCAATAAAATGTCAAAATTATTGAATTTACGATACGAAACAAGTTCAAAATAACAATAACAACTGAACTGAACTGAACTGAACTGAACGGAACAGAACAGAACTTAAACAGAGCCGGGCAGAGAGCAACAATGTGAATAAAAATGCGAGTAGGGTCGGAGACAATTTCGGGAACACCTCTGCAGCAGAGAGCAGACTCTTCAACTCTTTCACCGCCTGGATGGGTTATAACATTATGTTCCATTGTTATTTTTGTTATTTCTGTTACTGTTGTTGTTGTTGTTGTTCCTTGTTGATGTTGTGCGTTGTTGCGTTGCATGCAACGTGCGTGCTCTGGGGCAAGGTGTCGCACTGCGAACTACTCTACCATAACCTTTGCTCATTTAAATAAATTTTAGCTTAGTTTTTGTTTTGTTTTAATTTATTATTTTTTTTATACACATTCTACATATACTTTTATTTTTTATAGTCGGGCCAAACATGCGTGCATCTTCGTACCGAAGAGCACCGAACCGATTGATTGTTATCTAAAGTGAAATCAAATTGAGTTTCCATTGCTGACTCGTTGACAAAAAGAGAAACAGAGAAGAAAACATTCTCTGCGCCTTCCTGCAGCGCGGGCCACATGAAAGATGATTTTCGGGGCAGGCAATGGTTCCAGAGCGTCTGCTGCGGGCTCGTCCCCGTATCATTTCGGGGTTAAGGATCAAAAAAGTGTTTGAGTAATGGACTACATGCGTCGCCACATCGATAAGGCCGCCCGGTACCCAGGGCAATTAACATATTTATGCCATAGACACGGTGTCTGCCCAGGAGCTGAGAGCACGCCGAGAGTGTGAGCCAGACAGTTCGACTGGCTCTGCCTTGATTTTGATTTCACATTTGGGAGCACCTTCGCCATCTTCGCCGGGATCCTTTTGGCATGCAGGTCGCCTCATCATTGCTAGCTGCTTTATATGCAGGCATGAGCGGGCATACTAATTAGCTCGAGGGTCTCTCTCCATCTCTCCCTCTCTTTCTCTTTCTCTCTGTTTTGCTCTCTCGAAGTATGTGCTGCAATACTTTGATTTACTTACCGAATCAATAAAAGTGTTGCTCGGGTTCGAGTTGGATTTCCCTTCTCCTTCTGCCACTCTCCCTCCCTCTCCCTCTCCTTCTCCTTCTCCCAAAATGAAGCATTAAACTCACATTGTTTATTATGGCCAAGCAAGTCAACTGACGTGAGTTTTTAGTCTTTTTTAGTCTAAGGTGTAGCAGCTGCTCCATGGGAAGATTTTGTGCTCCCAAAAACTGAAATTTGAGTGCAAGGGCAGGTCTTTGATGCGTAGCTGAGAAGGCAGAGCAGATGGTATTGATATTGCTGTGAATATTGGACTAAGGTGAAAGAATAGGAACGAAGATGTCGCACTGAATTGGAAAAATATCTAAATAGCTGAGGTATATCTAAAGACGAGGCTATTGAAATAATGAAATAGTGCTTGAATGAGATGTGGAATAGTTTAAATTACTTAATAACTTTGCGTTGATAGAGTGGAGAGTAGATTCAAGAAAAGTAAATATAAATATTTAAAATAAAAATTGGAGCTATATAATAAGTTCAGTATAAGATAGATATTTGTGTTGTTTAGTAACTAGAAATTCCGAAAAAAGGGAACATATTTCTATATATATGACTTGCTTGAGCTAGACTTTTTTTCAGTGCATTCGAAAATCTCAAAAAAGATAGAGAAACACAGAGCCTTTTATAGCAAAGGCAGATTCTGCTAAAGGCAAGTCAACCTCGTCTTAAATCGCTAACATTGATAAATTGATAAGAAGCCTTAGTTGTATAAGCATCACTCAGATATTTTTAAGAGCTGCTGCTAGAGAGCCAAATCAGGTTATAAAGAGGTTCACACATAGATAATGAATAATCCATTTTCCGTACACCTGTTTCATTGCTTCTCTCATGATTAATAACTTAGTCTTACTAATTCAATTAAGTCTCATTGCACCTCTCTTGATTAATAATTTGCTCTTACTAATGGCCATTAAGTCTACACAAATCAATCTCTATAGACTCTTAGCCAGAGGCTCTTTGCAGCATCGACAAAGTAAGACAAACTATTTAGTGGAAAGACACTTTAATTAACAAATGTGTTTACACAACTTACTGAATGAAATGCCATTTAATTTTGAGTGAAAACTTTTCATGTTGTGTGCTGGGCTGGCCGGCTCATGCGGCGCTGCATGGCCCAATTGTAAACGTCAAGCTATCAGCAACAAATTAACTCAAAAACTCAAAACAAAGGAAGAAAGCGAGCGGGTTGCAGGAGGCTGTGTCCAGTCTATAAGTAAGTTGCCGCCTGCTGATTGCTGCTGCTGCTGCTGCTGATGTTGCGGCTAAGACTGTTGATGCATGCCACAGCTACGGAGCCAGAGTCGGAGTCGGAGTCCGAGTCGGAGTCAGAGTCAGAGAGCCCTGGCTAATATTTATGTACCACAAATGTCAACTGTCAATGTCAATTTATATTATGCTGCTGCCACATTGCGGATATGTCAGCGGCGAACATATGTATCTCAAAAACTGAGAACCGACAACATTTTTTCCTCTTTAGTATTTGTTGTTGTTGTTATTGTTGTTGTTTGCTGTGTGTTCGGTTTTTGTTTAAGCCCTAACCGGGACAGCTCGAGCTCGGCCTACGCAGACCCCAATCTGGACAACAACATATTTATAATATTATTTTCGCACTCGGCTCGATATTGATGTGTGCCCGTGCGTGTGGGTGTGTTGTACAAGTACCCACACACACACACACATACACATACACAGACACATATAACCTATATATGTATAACCAACTGATCCGATGCCATTTCCATTTAATTTGTGTGTTGTCAATGCTGTTGCCGTTGTTGCTGTTGCTGTTGCTGTTGCTGTTGTATTTAATTTGCAGCACGTTAAACAAACAACATTTAAAGCGAGCAACATGTCTCGTTTTATTTCGGGGGTTTCAACTTTCGGTTTACGGGGTTGCAGCTCCTATGGCATCAGGCAAATAAATATGTATACAAAAATATAAAGCAACAACAACAACAGCAACAACAATAACAAGGCGCACATTAATAATCTTGTTGAACCCGGCAATTTCGACCCTATAATCAACGAGTGAAACGCATATGCACATATAGACAGCCGGACAGATCGGTCAACTGGCGTAGTCGTGGCTCGTTTGGCTGGTTGGTAGTTGGCTAACTGGCGAACCTCTGGCCTGGGTCTGGTTGGCTGCTTGGCTGCTTGGCTGACTGGCTGAGTTAGCCTGGTAAACGCCTCTGGGGCAACGCCTGCTCATTCCATTGTTTGTTGCTTGATATTTTTGTTGAAGACGTGGCTAATTTGAATCAACCGCCTCTCGCTCATTTGCGCTGCTCCCCAAAAACGAAACTGAAACTCTGCTTCAGCTCCACTCTTCATTCTTCACTCTCCACTCTTCGCTCTCCACTCGCCAGTCAAGGCAAATTAAACGCATGCGCAGCGCCCGCAGGCCACGACGCATTCGCTCTCTCTCCCCAGCAATATATTGGAAGCCTGGTGGCCAGCGCTTCCGTGGCCCGAGCGCCCCAAAAACAAGCATGTTGATAATTGTTTCCTGGACGCGGTAACCTGACCCGAAGCCGAACCCGAACTCGAGTCCCCCCACCAAAAAATAAGCCCGAACCTGAGCTGGCGGCTCTCGCGGCGGCTGCGGCTGCGGCTGCTGCGTCTGCGCCGGCGTCTCAAGACATAAATCCAACAGTAAACATATAAATTTAGCTATGCTTAAGTGCAGAGAGAAAAATTGATGATCGCATGGGCCATTTGATTATTCAATTATATATTAATAATAAATCACTTTAAGGCAACAGAAAATTAAGAAAAAAAACTAGATTTGATTGTGAAGAACATGATGGAGCAGCTTAAGGGAGATGAAAAAATACCATAGGCAATATATAGAATAACATATAGATATCATATGGTTTATGCAATTGATACTATATTTACAAACTGAAATCTCAAAGAAAAAGTAAAGCTTAAACTAAGAAATATGCTCAAGTATATATATATCGTATATCTAACATTCCTAAGCCGAGAAATTCATACATATTCATGCTCTCATTGGCAAATTTGCATAATAATAGACGCCTAAGGGCATCATATGGATCGAATTTTAACAGTTTGCTCATCCAGAAACCTGAAATTATAGATATGTAGAAACTGATAAAGAAGACATTAGCATTGAAAACCATATTTCAATAATATAAATCATTTGAAATTGCAATATAAATCAATATAATGAGCTATAGGAGAGGTAGATTGGTATCTGTAGATGTTGGAAAAATGTAGAAATATATAAGCAATATATTTTTCAATTTATGAAACACAGATTTATGAAATAATAATGAACTCCAATTAAAACTATATTTATAACTGACAAACTAATTTGCTTTTTAAGTTAATTTTGAGTCATCTAATATAATATTCATTTGAAACATACAAATTTATACTTTACTTGTAATCAATATGATCTTCGCCTGTTATCTACTCAAGCTGTTCGCTCAGTGTAGCCATATCTGCGTGGCGCTGTCATATGAGCTTGTATTTCGGCTTGTTTAGAATGAAAATTATGCAATTATCATAATTGGTCAGCGAGGCATTTTTTGGCCAATTATGAGAAATATTTATGAACATTTCTAGCCATGCCCCTGCCTCCTGCCTGGCGCTGTCACGCAAACTCTAATCACAAACGCCCACAAAATGAGAGAGCCAAAATAATCATATTTAAGAATAAGAAAGAATGTAAAAAAAGTAGTCACAAAAAAACGAAAATAGAATAAAATAAAATTGTTCTCCGGCTCTCTGGCTGCACTTGTCTCCCGGGTCGTAAGTCGCAAGTCGTAAGTATTATCATTGTGCAGGCATTGTTCCAATTATGCGCCTCTGCACGCACTTTGGCTCCATCAATATAATGCCATATAATAGCTGGACTGCCCCTCGCTTCTCTCGGCTCTCCCGCTTCTCTTATTTCGCTTCTTTTTGTTTTGTATTATTTTTATAGTTGTTGTTGCCCTTTTAAATGCCGATAACCTTTTATGCGCCCGCCGAGCGTCCATAAAAGCGAGGGAGAGGGAGAGGGAGAGGGAGAGAGACGTGGACTTGAAATGCATTAAATTGAATTCTTTTCGCTGGAAATTGTTGACTGGCCAACGCGTTTTTTAACGCCATGAAAACTAATTTTATGTTTACACACACACACACACACACACACACACACTAGCACACAATTCAATTACTGGGCCCGAAAAGTGTTTTTTGAATAGACGTAACTTCATTTAAATCGTGGAGCCCCAGTGAGTCGCCGCTTAGCAATGCATGACCAGGCCCCACTCTATTACCCCGCTTGATCTTCGCGCAAATGTCTTGCACTTTTTGTGCATGCTAATTGGCAGCGGGAAAATTACAGGCTTTATGCATACATATATACACATATGCATGTGTACAGCTGCATACTTAGGGCTAAGTCTAGCATAAGCCGTTAGCCTGTCTAGCAACACTCACGACTCTGGCTGGCCATTTAATATATGGCAGCTATAACTATCGCACAACAATCGTCAAGCCACTAAAGCTCGTACGTTTTATCGATTGCTCAAAACGCATCGCCGAACTCCTGCCAATAGCCGTAATGAGTTATGTAAAACGCGACTCGGCTCGCACCAAAGCTGAATACTAAAGGCGAAACTTGCTCTTGGGAATATCATATTGAAAAATAGGTTCTTGGCAAAGTCTATGCAATTATGTTTCATTAAAAGTGCTTTAGAATTGACAAAAAAAAACTTTAAAAAGCTTAGTTCCTGTCATGCTGATATTGTTATCTCATGAGTCGATTATAATCGTTTACTTTGATCATCATGAACAAATACTTTGCATTAATTTAATATTGTTTTGACTTTTTTGCCTTCTGCTGCCAAACTTTCCCATTGGGCTAGATGTCTCTAGCATCTTAAGTCACTTTTTGAAAATTGCATAGAAAGGCGCTATTTGGCAATGAGCCAATTAAAGCACAAGTTGAGTGTGGATTTGATTGCTTGGGATTTCTGCATAAGGAAATAAAATATTTAATAAGCCAATTAATTTTATATTATCTACAATAAAAATGTTCACACACACACACGTATAGCTATATAAATATATATCTTTATTTATATATTATTTGCCATTAATGTTGTGCTCATTTTATTATATAGCTATGATCATATAACTACGTTTACTAGACCATAAAAAGTGCTATAATTTACAAAATATATCAATTGCATTTTGTTAAAGCGCTGACAGCGTCGATCTAACGAAATATATAATATATTTGATATGTGTATATATGAAGTATTACCTGACAATCAATATTTTCTTTAAACCTCCTGCCAGCTCTTCACACTGTTGACATCATCCACATTGACATCTTTAGATCTCCACTTAAGCTGAAAGTTTACAATATCTGCGATCTGCTCATTTCAACAATCTGTTTCCAATTGGATCTCACACACACACACACAGAGAGACACCGCTGACCCATGTGCCACACATCCTCTTTAGCGCGACGGCAAGGCCAAACAAATATGAGAATTGGCAAAACGCGAACGCATGAATTATGAAATATGCAAAGCAATAAACAATTTAAAATCAAATAAAAAGACAACTTCATATTGGGCATCGATGCTTGCTCCAAAAATGAAAAAGAAGAAACAAGCAAAAACAATATATGTGTGTAGATACATACATATATATACCAATATTTTATGCTTTAAGCATTTATTTGCTTAGAGCGACCCCCAAAACAAGCAGAGACGGATCGAGCTGGCGCAACCAGCAAAAAAGGCTGAAGTCAGCCGAGCACATGGACACGGCCACTGGAGCTGGAGCTGGGAGCTGGGAGCTGTTAGCTGGGAGCCGCGAGCTGAGAGTTTGGGTATCCGTTTGCTCGGCAGGCTGTCTGCCTACTGTTGGCGTACAAAAATGTTGCGGCTGCCGGTTGCCGGCGAATCGTCGTCATTGTTGTTGTTGTTGTTGTTGTTGCTGTAGTTGTTGCTGTAGTTGTTGTCTAAATTTATGATTATTGCCCTGCCAAGCATCTTACGAGCAGCGGACTCAATTCGCCTTAGCCCAAATGGCGCTGCTGCTGGTGCTGCTGTTGCTGTTGCTGTTCAGCTAGTGGGGGAGGGTGAGCCAAGTGATTCTGCAGTTATAAAAATTGGATTTTGCGCGCAACTTAATCACATTTTCGCCTTCAACTGGCGACTCGAGAGTCGACTCGACTCCACTCGAGCTGGCTTGACTCTTGCGACGCTCCGCCAGCTCGCTGCTCAGCTATTTTATTGCCGTCGACTCTTTGTGACTTTTTCCTTTTTCTTTTTTTTTTTTTTTTGCGCTTGACTTTACTTTGGTTCGGTGTGTGGTGCGCTCTGCGCCTGGCGAAAATTTACGATTATATCGAAATCTGATGGTTTATACGCGACCGCGAGCAGCCAAAAAAAAAAAAAAAAAAAAAAAGAATAAAGAATATATGAGAAGAACCATAGCAAACTACTTTGTATGGAAAAGACAGGCGAGAGTCAGAGTCTGTGAAGATTTACGGAAAAAAATTAATTTACGATTCTAGGGAAAATCAAATTACGTAGTCGAACAGCTGAAATCGGCACTGCGACGCTGTTGCCACCAACAAAGTTTTATTCAAATTACGATTTAGTAATTAATTTCCAAATAGGCCGTTTGCTAATCCGTGTGACTCTAACTGGACCGCAGATAACGATGATAGGGGCGATAGCTGCAGGTGCAGAGATGGGGGCAGTTGCAGTTGAGGTTGCAGTGGCAGTGGCAGTGGCAGTAGCAGTGACTGTGGCATATAGCAATGAGTATGTCTGCAGCTGATTAAGGCACACGATGATAAAACCCGTTTGAAATGCTCGGTTTACTTTTAATGTTATGGCACAGCCAGCGATGATTAACCAATAATGATAATGGATGAACGGGAATGGGAACGGGGATCCGAAATGGGGGCATGGGACACGCGAGGGGCAGGGGCCATGGGACGGAATCTCACACTGACTAACTGCCCCTGACACAGACTGACAGCTGAGCCTAACGAGCTGTCTCTGTGTGTGTGTGTGTGTGTGTGTGTGCGGGGGGAATTCTTTACGTATGCAATTGCATCGCGTCTCTTTCTATAGTTTTATTTATTTTACTCTTGTTTTATGGCCTTCGAGCAGTGGGGAAAGTGGAAAAGGCGGTCACACGACGGCAATTCTAATTAAAATTGAGCAACGTTACGTACGGGCAATCAAATCAAATGTAAATGAATAACTATTCAAATAGTAAAAGACGATTTACATTGGGTGTCGAGCATGGTGGGAATTGTGTAGTTAACGTCGATCATAAAACCGCTTAAGTACTCCCTGCTATCAAGAGTTACAGCACAGACCTTACTCAATAATCCTATACTATAGACATACATATATGCATAATAAAGCGAAAGGTAAACAAATTCCAATCTTATGTGAAATACATTTGAAGAGGTGAATCACATCAGTCGGGCTGAGAAGCACCGAGAAGGGCATGTGAAAAAAGACGAATGTGTGGAGGCAGTGTGAGTGAGAATGAGGGAGAAAGGGAGTGAGAGAGAGAGAGACAGGAAGAGTGAGAGAGGAAATAGGAAGAGAGCCAGAGCAAGATAGAGGGAATGCAAAGAGGGAAGAGGGAGAGAGGGTTAGAAAGGGAGTGGGAGAGAGCGTGTGAGAGAGGGAGAGAGAGAGGGAGAGAGAGAGGGAGAAAAAGTAGGAGACAGAAAAAAAGACAGAGGAAATAGAAAGAGAGCCAGAGTAAGCTATTCCCTCTAGGGGGAAAAATTAGAGATGGAGATTGCGACAGAGAGAGTGAATAAGAGGAAGAGAATGGGAGAGTCAGAGTAAGATAAAGCGAGGGAGAAAGAGAGTAAGCGAAAGCGAGATATGCAGGATAGACAAGGCAAAGAGATCGCCTGAGAGACTGAGCTAGAAAGAAAGCAAAAATGGAGTGACAATGAGACAGACGTAGATAGGACGAGGCAGAACACATATCGAGAGAAATATAACAGAGAGGCCCATTTGAGCTAGTGTGAAGGTCAGGCCCAACCCGAGCCAGGTAGAGCTGCACAGACTAGCAGAGTGGGAGAGATGTAGGGAGAGGGAGAGAGACAACCATGAATGAGGCAGAAGTCAGATAGACATGCAGATTGCTGCATTTCATTCATATTCCCATTCTAGATCTCGACTTGATTTGTGTATCAGAGTTTCTCGCAGTCGAGTTACGCATTTTTGATTCGACTTTGCTAGCTGCAGCCTTAATGCAATTAGTTCAATGGCATTCATCAGATGCCACAGAGCGACTGCGCTGGCCTTGCTGCAACTGCTGCTGTTGCTCCGAATATTTACCTAGGGGGGGCCTGCTGTCAGCTCATCTTTTTCAGAGTTTTCTCTGAGTTGTTGTTGTTGTTGCTGCGCCTAGTGCAAGGGGCGTTTGCTCCAAATTGGTTAAATCGGAGGCGCAGCCAGCTTATCAAAGGTGTTGTGTACACGTGTGTGTGCCTCTGTGTGTGTGTGCAAGTGTTGTCTGCTCGTCTGGGCCGAGACCCACCTCAGACACAGCCATTTGCCAAAACCACTTGGAATTTGTTGCAGCAACAACAGCAACAGCAGCAGCAACAGAGATTGTATCGATGGCAAGGCAAACGACTGTCAGCCAGAGGTTCAAATACTAACACTTAATGAACTTAACTTGGCAACAACATCAAATTTCCATAAGAAAGGCAAAAGCTGCTGCTGCTGCTGTTGCTGTTGTTGCTGTTGTTGCTGGTGGTGCTGCGTGTTGTAAGTACGAGTATCTATTAGATACGCAGCGCTGCAACAAACTGCAATATGCAAGGCTCGTACAATTTAGTGTCTACCTGCCCCACACACTTGTTCTTGTTGTTGTTGTTGTTGCTGCTGGATGCTGCTTGCACAGAGGCATCAAGATACAGGCCCAAACAACATTGGTAGCAAGTAGCTGCCGGGTTTTGTGTGTGGCTAAGGCTGCCGCAGCGGCATCGAGTTCGAGCACTCTCGGGCTCTGGAGCAGTTCGGGCACCGTTCTCTGTTCTCTGTTCTCTGTTCTCTGGCTCTGGTTCTGGCTCTGGCTCTGGCCTGGTACTGCGAGCGACTTTGGCAATCAGCAATTAGCAGATATGTTAACTTCATGTTAACGAACCAATTTGAAATTTAAATGCGGCACAAAGTCGGGTGCTCATACGTCGTTGTTGTCATCACTTCTTCAACCGGGGGCCTTCCTGCCAATGTGTCCGTTTCTCTCTGTGTGTGTGTGTGTGTGTGTGTGCGACAGCCTGAAAACCCGCCACCGAGGCTGGGGCTGCCGCTCCGCAACCATCAACATACAAACAAACAAACACACACACATTTTTTTAGTTTAGCAAAATTTTAATACAAAAACCAAATCGAAGCCGCTGCTTGCAGCGATCCCAGACGATACATATGCATAAAACAGAAAAAAACAGAGCTGGAAAAATGAAAAGAAGCAGCAAAAAAGAAGAAGAAAAAAGATGGAAAAATAAAAACCAACCTTGTCATCATACCCGAGTTCGAGTACGAGTACAAATGAAAAGAGTTCGTTAAAAGCTTCTTCATGTTTCTTGGCGCAGCGACTGCGAGTGTGTGAGTGTGTGTGAGTGTGTGTGAGTGCGAGTGTACGGGTGTGTGTAGCTGCAAATTCTTGTGGGCCCAACGAACGTACGTCGAAGAATCATTCTACCTTCTGTGTGCTTTTATAAATCACAGGAACGACGACCGGCTCTGGAATTCAGCGCTGACGACTGCGGCAACAGACAGGAAGGAATATAACGACGACGACAACTTAAGCGCGAAGTAAAAAACGAAATAGTCAATAGCTGGACTGGCAGGGGCCAGGAGAGAGGGCAGTGAGGTACAGGTGTGCAGGCAGCAGCGGGGGCAGGAGCTGGCACTCTCTTTTAGCCATGCAAAAGATAACAATGCAAGTGCCTCGGCCGGCCATGGACATGTAATTGTTGCAGCTTGAAGCACGGCGCAAAATTTAAAGCGCAATTTCAGGCCGTATGACAAACAATAAATCAGCTAAAACCATCGGCTATATCCAGTGGTAGCAGCTTCGGCAGCAGCCCCAGCCGCTGCCATGTGTGAAGGAAGTGGTAAATAGTTAAATAAGCCGAGCTGCAGCAACAGCAGCAATAAGCAGCCAGGCCATACCCTGTGCCAAGCTGTGCCGAGAGATCAAACAGTCCATAAGGAAATGCAGTTCTGCTTAAGGTAACTCGATTCTTCTCTATATCTATGGCATGCGAAATCAAAACTAATTACTCTCGCCCAGCTAACTTAGCTAACTCGCATATCTGCAGCTCTGCTCGCGGCTCTGCTCGCAGCTCTGCTCGCAGCTGCAAGTACAGGGTATGTAAACGAATTCAATGAAATTATCATACACATGGCAGCTATAGTCGCCATAGTCATTCATTGCATTGCACGTTCTCAGCTCAGCTCAGCTCGTTGCTCTCGCGACTCTCATGTGTATCTGTCGGATTAACTAATGCGATTTGCGGTGCTCATAAAAAGTGTAACGACTCCAGAGACTCTACACAGAGCAAGGCTACGCCAGGTAAATGAAGTTTTGCCCTGAGCAAGCAGAGGGTACTATGAATGGGACGAGAAGCTTACCAGGTTTCTATATATGTATATTCGTTGATCTGTACAGGGCGCAAAGTCAAGTGTTGAAATTATCTCATTGTTTCATTGCAGTAATAGCTGGAAGAGAAAATAGTTTATCTGCTTGAGGTGGTCTATTAAAATTTGTACTGGAATCAGATTAATATAGCCTACATTTTAGGTAAAGGATATATTAGATCAGTATCTGAATCCATTTGAAAATGCTACCAGTTAATATATTTCATAGGGGAGATCCATTAACGGATGCATTTTTACGCAAATCATAAATGAAATATTCAAAAGATTTGAATTAATACATATATGATTAAGTTTTTCCCTAACGAATCAAAAAGGAATCAGAAGAATGTGAGTTCTACCTATGCCAAACACAGTAACTATTAGCTTTTATCAGCTGATCCCACAATAATATAATATATCAGTATTATACATATCTATTATAACTATATTCCATCAATCTAGGCCCATCAACTGCAAGAGTATTCCATGTGCGACGTCCCACTGATACCGGCTCAATTCGAGATTTCTTTTACACCCAGGCAGGCTCTAAAACTTGGCCATGGGGGGCATAGGCATAAATGTGTTTACAGGTAGCCGAACAGTTGATCGTTGATATTGCCAGCAATAATGGCCGATTCGGATGGCAATGATTTCTGCTGACTCAAATTCTGGCTCGATTGGAGAGCTGTGCCCGGGCTTAGGAATCGACTCCAACTGCGGATAGTCACATACCAAGCATACCAAAAGGGCAAACGTTTATGACCTACCTCATAAAAACATAATCGCCTAATGATTTTCATATCAAGTTTGTGACATATTAAATTTGATATTGCCAGCCAGAGGAGCCAAAACAGAGCGCACAATAAGAATCTCTGTTGCTTGTGATAACTCAATTAACAAAACAACAAAAGCGACAAACTCAACTAGAAACTGCAGAACTTTTCATAATCACTGGCCGAAAAGTTTTTCGGTTTTCATGAAAAACTATCGAAAATGAAAGAAATTGGGAGCTGCTGCGTGCAGGCGCATTGCATTCATCATAAATGCCACACGCATTGCCACAAGAGATGGAATTAAATTGCAATTGAGGCAGTTATGCACAGATTGAGGACGCACTGAACGAACGATAAATGTCAGTTAAACCAGCAAAATGTCTATTATGGCATTGGCACGAAATATTTTTAATTGCCCGACAAAAAATACAAATTCAAACATTGAAAACACATCCTCTGTCTGTATGATGTGTGGTTGAGCATTTCAGCAGCAGCAGAGAGCTGTCTGCATGAGGTGCTTTGATTTGAGTTGCAAAATGTGACTAAGGCGCCACAAGGGAGGCTCAATTAGGTATGCAGATAACTGACATAGACAGATAATCATAATGATAATGTTACTAACAATGCTAATAATAATAATAATGATATTTATAGTACTATAGTTGATATATTGATATGATAATTATAATACCATGATCATGAAAATAATAGTTAAAATCGTAGAGCTAATGATGATGCCAATGCTAATGCTAATGCTAATGCTGATTATATGATAGTGCTAATGACAATGATAATCATAATTAAAGTAAAAGTAACCATGAAAATATTAAAAATAATCCTAATGTTAATGATGATGCCAATGCTAATGCTAATGCTGATTAATGCTAATATCAATGATACGCATAATTAAAGAATAAGTGGCCATGGAAATATTAAAAATAATCCTAATGCTAATGGTATTACTAATGCTAATGATAATGCTAATACTAATGATCATGCTAATGATGATAATGAAATGAGAAACAAAATAAACTGAATGTAAAAGTCATGCAAATAATAGTATTAATCCTAATGCTTATGACAACTAGATTAGACAATGAGACAATGATAAGAATGATAGCAATTCTAAGGGCATTAATCATTATTATGCTAGTGACAATATCATGCTCATCATAATGTCATTATAGTTATTATTTATGCTAATGATAGTGATAAGGATAATACATATCTTAATACCAATAAATCTATGATTTAATGAATATAATATAATGATAATGATTCGAATATTGACTAAATAATAATCAACTGGCAACTGACACAACTATATAAATGTCTCATTGCAATTGCTAAGAGTATAAATAAATAAAATATAAAATAAATTAAAATCTGAAAAATTTAGAGCAGTAATAAGCGAAGTATAGCTCCCATCTCTATTTGTAACTGCACTAGATCCAATACAAAAAATATAATTTAGTTCGCCATCGATCAGAAAACATGAACATGAACATGGTTTGGTTTTGGCATTTGAATCTGATTTCATTTGAAGCTCGTAGATGTGCATACGATGGCCATCGCCTCTGACGGGGTCCCCAGGTTGAGCCAACAAATAAAAACAGTTAGTTCTTGGCTGGGTTATCGAGGGGGGCGGCCTGTGGTGTCCACGCAAGTCGAAAAACATTTTGTATTCACGAGTTTGCACAATTTTTGCATTCAATACGAAAATTCTTTAGGTCGTTCGTTGTATTGTTACGTTTGATGAAATCACGTACCAACACAAACAACTCAAATGTACATGCATATATATATATATAGATATATACATATATATATGTATGTGTGTATATTGTATAGGTAGTTGAGTTCTGCGCATAGTTGGGTAGGTGCAACATGCTCGTAAAACAAGCCAGCTGAATGTCTGGTCTCTCCGGCTCGTTGTAGTGCCAACTGCTGCCAAGCTCCAAGCTAACGTGTCAATTGCCACAGTGAGCGGTGCAGGGGCGAAGTGTTGCTGCTGCTGGCGGTGGTGGTGGTGGTGGTGGTGGTGGCTGTGGTGGTGTCGGCTCGGACGTCGGCTGTGCAACTATCAAATCAAATTGGTGGCACAGGATAATGTTTTGAGCTGCGGTTGAAGTTTTCCCCTTGTTGTTTGCATTTTTCTCTCATTTTTGTTTTGTTTTGTTTTTGCTTTTTAGCTTTGTTGTTGGTTTTAGTGCTTTGTGTTTTGTTTGGTTTGATTTGGTTTGCTTTTGTTTTGCTGTGTGTGCTCTGTGCTCTGTGCTGTATGTTGTTGCAAGTTGTCATTTTTCGTATTTGGTAATTGGTTGCTGCTTTGTCACACCAACACCAAAAGCAACAGCAACAGCAACAGCAACGGCAACAGCAACTGAAGCTGGAGCAACATGCAAAATGGCATTTGCTGCAGCACATGGGAGACCAGCTGCGCTGCCCGGCGATGCCTCCTCTGCTCGCCCATTGTCTGTCCCCTTTTTGGCGCTATTGTTGCTCAACTACGTGCTCTTTCATTTGTTTTTATTATTATTAAACAACTCTCCTTGCCCGATGCCCGCTGCCCGCTGCCCGCTACGTTATTTGTTGCTGAGGCTGGGAACTGGACAGCGCCGGGTCCAGCCATGTGCACGTGTCATAAAAGTTTACAGACACTGGAATGGCACGAGTTGTTACCGTTACAGGTCGCTGGGTCACTACACGTATGTGTATGTGTGCCTGTGTGTGGGTGGGCGGGGCTAACACACACGTGTGATAAGTCGTGGCCCAATATGTCGCGCTTTTTACGAGCGCACGAATCACTGAGTTCTGATCTAAATTAAGTTGATTCAATCAAGATTTGCGTGTGGCTGTCCGCCAATGGATTTGTTTAATGCCCTCGCACAGCGGCAGCAATAACAACTCAATATGAAACGTGGTCCCGATTTACTGTGAGCTTAGCTCCAATTGTGTAATGCTTGTAAGCACTTAATTCGTAGCTTTGCGCCGACTCACAGAATGCTTAACTCGACCTGAGAGTGGCGCTGTGCCTTTAAGAAGCCGCCTGGAGCTGATTGGCTTTGCTCTGTGGATGCACATACTAGAGTCTAATAATAGGGCATATATGCTCATGCTAATTGCAGTTCTTTATCATATTTCAATTATCATTTTCAATAGGCTCTCGTTGAAATCTATGCAACAATTGGAAGAAGGTGAACATAAAATATATTCATTTTGGATTGGCAACAACAGCTGAGTCGGTCTAGCTCTGTCCGTCCGATTGTCGAAGGACAGGAGGCCTTCGTTCGACTGTCTGTGACAATACTCTACTAATACTCTCGTCTAGCTTTATTCACACTCGCAGAAGGTTGCAGCGTGTAGACCTTTCAAACACGGCACATTTTATTCTTTGCTCTGCTCTTTAATCTACAACTAGCTGAAGTTACCAAAAGGCAGCTGTTGGGCTGATAAAAGCAGCTACAAGAACAGCTGAGCTTTGAAATCGACTGGCACGTATTGCATATCCCACATATTTCGCCATATAAAGCGCAACTCTGCTTATCTACAGGTGTTTCTAGAATACTTCATATACGTCTTCGTATTACCTTAATTAAATCAACTTTTAATTAATTATTTTACAGTTTTCAAGCTGAAATCCGTGTGCGTTTAAAGCCTGATTTATGTCTTACTACATGCCAGGGCAAAGAGTAGAAGAAACACAACAACAACTGCAACAACAACAACGAAGACGAACCCAAAACATTCGAAAGTCCATGCGAAATTATGCTGTCCAATGCATGGTCATAAATTTTTATGTTGTACGCAATCTTTAGAGCAGACCCGTTAGAATTACTTCGGAGAGGAGGATATGCGGAGTTTAGTACATAAAACAGACGCAATTTCGAGATTTTATTTCTGTAAAATCTGACAGTAATTTCATTTAAATGACAACTCCACACGCCCACCCCCAACACAAGCAGCTAACAAGCCAGAAGAGAGCAGCAGGTGGAGCAGGAGGCGCTGGGCACCTACGTGAGAGGGTAACGTGGCCAGCAAAACGTTTATCCCTGTCAGGTATTAAATCTGGCTGGACGGGACTTGACTTGAACGTTCTCTGGGCTTTGGCTTGTACTTTGTTATTAACTCATTTCCGTTATGCCATAAATATGCGAGCACGACGGGCCTGGACAATTAAAACAATTGCAACTTAAAATTTACTGCGCCATCAGCCGCTGAGTCATAAAACCAACAACAGCCACATTAAACAATTGCCAATGGTAACCAAGGGACGAGCGACTAAGGCCGAGGCGCAAACAACTGACCAAAAAGGCATTAAACATTTTAAATGGCAATATGACTTAACAAGGCTTCAATCTCCGCAAAGGATTAGCAAAGCGACTCACCTGCGTCAAGTGCTTATTCCGATATTTTTTGTGCAAAAAAAAGCTTAGTCCAGGACTTGGCCTAATGCCACATCTCAATCGCATCGAGCTGACTAATGCAGAATGTTGATTCATCGAAGATGAAATCGAAATGTTTGCGAATATCAATTAATTTAATTTAATTAAGCGCATGCCGCTTAATGTAACGGCAGTGTTAATGATCCTGACATAAACGTTTATTGAATGAATTTATATTGATATGCAGAAGAGGAAAGAGAGAGAGAGAGAGAGAGAGAGGGGGAGAAAAAGAGTACACATCTCTTTCTGCTGCTGGCTAAGTGCCGGCTGTGTACTCTGTTTATTCCAGGGAATAACATCAAAGTCCATTAAAGTGAAAAGATTGGATTGGATTTTGTGTCACAGGCGAGGCGAAGAGTTGAGTTGAGTCGAGTCGACGGGCTAAGCCGAGAGGCGACAGCGTCGGTTTGAATTCTTTGCCTTAATTATCAACGCATGATGTTTTGGTGATTTCATCTGCATATTTCTGCGATGCCACAAACAACAAAAAAGCAACAACAATAACAACAACAACAACAACAACAACGGCAACGTGAAAGACATTGTGTAAACATTGTGCGCGACCAAAATTTATGTACAATACCAAAACCAAAACCGTATCGAGACGAGGCGAGGCCAGACCAGGCCAGACCAGGCCAGACCAGTCCGAGTCGCAGCCAGGCAAGCCAGAGAGCCGCACAAGTTCGAGTTAAAGTCCAGGTCCAGTGTCGCTTGCAGGTGAGAAGTGTCCATCTTAATCGAAGCAATAAATACACTTAATGAATTTCCTGCAGTCTCTGGCAGAAGGCCGCCTGGCCCAAGTGCTGCGGAGTGTGAAGGCAGCTGAAGTTGGAGCTGGACCTGGAGCTGTAGCCACATTCTATTGCTCATACAATGCTCTTAGCCCGTTGTCCATTGCGTGGCATTTTCGCACTCATGTCTGCCTGCTCTTGGCCTTGGTCTCTACTGCTGCTGCTGCTGCTGCTGCTGCTGCTGCTGCTGCTGCTCTGTTATGCGTACTTTTAGCAAACAATTCGAATTCGCTGCGATCGTTGCCGCCATCGTCCAAAGTGTCATTAAAGTCCTTTAATTTATAGCAGAAAATCAAGTAAGAAACATGCAACGACTTTGGCACTGGGTCCAACTCCAGCTCCAAGTCCAATTCCAACTGCAACTCCAACTCCAACTCGAGTCACAGTTCCAGTCGCAGTCGGTACCTGGTTCTGGCACCGCTCGCAACGGTTGTTTGTTAGTCAGTGAAAATGGCAAGAATCGAATTTTGCTTTTAGCGCGGCCTGTTTTAAAGTTTTTAGTGTTTGTCGTTTTCACTGAACATATGGCTTGATTTCCCCCACCCCGGCTCCTGCTGCTCCTCCCCTCTCAGTTGTCACCTTCGGTGCGGAAGTCGTCCCTTGACGGCACATTTCAATGGCAGTTAAGTTTATAAGTTATGTTTTCTCTTACTTTCAGTTGGAGTGCAGAGCGTAGCAACTTCTAAATGTTCACTGATCAGGCAAAGGCAAAGACCTGGCAAAGACCTGGCCCAATTCATTTAGGTACTGATCTACAACAACAGCAGAGACCCAGGCCAGCTGTTCGACTCGGGTCCCTTTTCCGAAGTCGAGTTTCTTTTGGGTTAAGCGTTGAGTGTGTGCCTACACTGCAATTAGATGTACATCAAATCGTTAACGAGCTACAACACTCGCTTTTAACTACCCACTGATAGGCAGATCTCTATCTAATTGACAGCTGTAATCGTCTAATGAAAACCTATCAACACAATCCTTCACCCTACGGCTGCGATTGAGATCAATTAAATGCTCAGCCCATTAGAAAAGAGTCATCATATAAAGAGTTGCCTTACGAATCACAGATGGGATAGTTCTGATGAAATTCCAGGAGTAAATTGTAATTTACGGAGAGATCTGATAAAGCAAATCCTTAGGTAAACAGTCTTCTATATCTAAACAGAATTCCATATGCTCTGCTAGCTGCTTCCGCTGCCTAATCTCACTCCAGAGAGAGAGAGAGAGAAACCCACAAGTTTTATACGCTTGGGATTTGGCTGTAATTGATATGCGGCGACCCCTTTACTTAAAGTCTTTGGAACGCATCACTGAAGCTGTGGGCTATTAGCATCTTTATTAAGAACACATTTCTCTGAGAGCTCCGCTCCATTTCTGATTGTTTACTTATAATATATTTATAAACAACATTGAAGAGCTACTTGTTTCCCACCATAAATTCACGCCAATAAGAACAAACAGACGGCCAACTGCGAAACGGAATTCCCAAAAGACTCTCCCTCGCCCTGCCCCTCTTTCCACTGCCTCCCCCACCACAACCACTCGATGCGTAGGAAATTGGATGCCTCACGTTAAAAATTGGTGACCTTTGGCAGCGCAGGCAATTCGAGGCAGCTTCGCTCCCCAAGCTACTAAAAATCGATGAGATTCTGCTACAGCCAACGTCTAGAGCATAATGGAAGACAAACAGCTGGGCAGGAGCATTCGACAGGCAGAGGAAAATCTTAAAGTGGAACAACTAACTGTGGCGACAACAAGTTGTTTTTGAATGCCTGTTAAATTGTAATTATTATAATTAATTGCAGCCAGGCATAAACAAAGGACAATCAAATAATGTTATTAATTGATTGAATTACGATTGCGACTTGCTAAATTGTCAACGACAATTTGTGGCATAAGCATTCGGCAAGTTTGCAGCACACACACTGAGACACAGCACACAGAGACGTGGCTCACATGGGAATTTATGAATGCTTCGACCGGGCCAGACATTTGTCCAAAAAAAAGAGTCGAGCCAAACGTGCGACGCCCAAAAATAGACATCGAAACATGGCAGCGCACTCGAAAATCTCGCAACTGTTGACGATTATTGAATGGATATGGTGGGGGCCAGCCGGCCCCCAGGCCCCCAGGCACCCGCTACCTCCCCAACCATCTGCAGCTCGCCCGCTCTATCTATCTATCTCTCTTGGCACAATCATTCCCAATCGCTGGCGATTCATGTTTCAAGTGTTTCGTAAGCGTTCCGCTTATGCGCGTATATATTTTTGGCATACGAAAAGGAAAAGTGTAGACAAGGCGACGTTTTTATGGTAAATGATTTATGCCGCGGCGGGCGCAGCGTCAGGGTAATTGAGTGGGAAATGTTATCCACAACGTAAAACGCAACGGGTAGCTGCAGCCCCACACACTCCACAGCTCCACCACTCCACAACTCCACAGCTCCACAACTGCAAACGACCGAGTGTGAGTCCCTGCCACGTTGTTACCCGCTTCAAAGACAACAGCGACAACGCGCTGCAAGTGTAATTAATGCTGTGAATTTTGCATATTCAAAGATTCTTCCGCCCGCTCAGCCATCGAAGTGCTGAACTACCACTGGCTGCGAGGTACTTTGGCTAGTTAATCAGTTATGCAGCTCTAGATCTATAGAGAGATGGTGTAGAATGTATGCTGCATAGGGGCTTCATTTGTGAAATCCTAATTCCAATTTAAGACATTTATATCCATTGATCCACCAAGAAATACTACCAGTAATAACTAGGGATTCTAATCGATTCTTTTCCTAACGACTTGGCTCTCTATTATAGTAGTTTATTAGCTTTTGGAGCTACCTAGAATTAATTCAAGAGTGGAGATATTAATGCAGTATGATATATGCATCTACCTTAACTTGCATCCAATCCCTTATGCATACAAATATAATAAGATGCTGTCTCCGATCTGTTTGGCTCACTTTAAAATATAAATTTAAATTCCATCTTCAAACTGGTTCTGTAAGAGCCTGCATTAAGCGCTTGATTTATAATCAGCTAATAATCTTGATTTTCAGTTTTCTGATATGTGATTTATGTGTTTTTTTTTTTTTTTGTAATATAAGTTTAATTTATATTGTTTCAGTTTTGTGGAAGCTAAACAACTATGCATATAATGCTCATATAACTTGCCAAACTAATCTAAATATATTTTCTAAAATTTTATATGTAAAGTGAAATGGTTTTAAAATATATAAATTAAACTCCATATATTTATGATATTTATGAATTTTAAAAAATTTACATATATAAATTCTTTTTCAATAAAGTCGATATACAAATACAAATTTTAAATTCTTTTAAAAAATATATTGTATCATATTTAAAAACATATAATAATTTAAATAATTTATTTTGTAAAGTGCCTATATAAATTATATAAATAAATAAATATAAATACATTTTATATAAATAAATTTTAGAAAATAATTTTGTAAACATATCTTTTCTATCTCAGTATAAGCGAGATCTTGTTTAACAAAACATTCGAGATTAGATATATTTTCAGCCCTAGTCGCAGGATATTACCAAGTAGAGAGTATTGCAGCAGCAGCGATGTGGTAGATCAATTGGGGATTTCTTGTATATTTTATATGGCCACAACTGCAGCTGATCCTCATAAAAAGCCGCGACACCAAATCCGTGTGGCGTGGCAAACGAGCCGTTGCCTCAGTGTTGCATGCAACCAGACACACACACACACACACACACGCCGACACACACACCGACACACGCATATAGAAACGTGTCAAGTTAGTCGCTCGCTTTGGTTGGGGACAGACAACCCAAAAGACGAAAATTTATTACGGAAATTTCATTGACAATTGTCACTGCAAGCTGGCGGCTGACGCAGACGTCGACGGCGACGGCGACGTCGACAGCGCAGTTAGCGCTAAGTGCGTTGCGGTGTTGAGGATTTGTTGCATGCTGTCTTATAAACCAAAATAAGCAACATGTGTGCGAGAGTGTGTGCGTATGTGAGTGTGTGCGTCCCTCCTGGAGGGGCATGGGAGCAGCTACTTGTCTGCGGCAGCCGTGGCAGCTTATGGAAATCATATGGCAAAATGTCAACAAACAGAGTCTTAAGCATATTTGGAATGAGCGGGTTTTTCTCTATTATTATATTGCTGTGTGGCATGCGGCCCACAATTTGTTGTCGTTTTCATATATAGCTAAAAAATAAAAGTAGGCGTGGTCAAATGCCATAAAATGCGAATGCCACAGTGCAATGCACAGTGCAGTGGCAATTAGCAGCTCGCTGTTTTCGTATGGCTAAATGTCAGTATTTGGCTGGGAAAATGATATATTGATAAACAGTTGGCCAAATGGGAAATCTTGTCAGAGATATCGTTAGCTAACATAAGTTGTTAGGTTTAACAAATAGTAATGCCTTATAGTAATTCACTCGAAATGCGGAATCTGGCCCGGGCTGTCAATGCCTCGACTCTCGCACTCCACTCCACAATCCTTTGGCTTGAAGTACTTAATCATGTCTTATATCTGACGTCGTTCTGAGTTGACATTCAAAAGGTAATAATCACATCGCCGGGCAGCTCTAAATATAATTCCCGCATACCGAAATAATACAACATAAAAATCCATTGAGTAGCTCATCTTCAATGCCATCATACGAGGCGTCATGCGATATTAAGTGAAACACTTTGTCAACCCAAGCGGGGGGGATATACGAACGAACTCTCTGCCTTTGGCTCTGCCTCTCCCTCTCTGACACTCTCTCCTTTATGTAGGAGCGGAAAATATGCAGCGAGTAGGGCGGGGGCCTTAGGAGACTGACAGCCGCGCTATGTCCTCTCGGGGCACCGGATGTTGTTTGGTAATTATTTAGTGCTCGCTGCTGGCTGTTTCGTTGGCTTCGTTTGGCGTTTGATGTGTTTTGCTTTTTTGATATATATAACAACAAATTGCTGGAGCGCGTCCAAAGACAACAACAAACAATGCGACAACACACATAAACAAAGACATCATCAATAAAAAGCAAACCAAGAAGAACAAATAAACAACAGCAACAACGAGCTGGAGTCGGGGTTGGATTCGGCGTTGGAGTTGGAGTTGGAGTTGGAGTTGGCTCTATACAAGGCATTAACTTTCAATTGGTTTTCGAGGGCAGGGACTGGAGTCATGGGAATGTTGATGGGATTATAAGTGATTTTCATCAAAAATGCAGCGCACGACACGACCGCAGCTACAGAACAGATATATATAAATATACATACATATATATGCCTATATATACATACATGTTATATAATAATTCCTTGCTATATGGCTTGTTAAAGATTTTTGAAGAGCAGCGACGTGATAACTCAAAGCGAGACATCAATCGATTCGTCACCGTCCAAGCCAATCAGCCAGCAGAACTAACTGGGCCCCTGCCTTAGTTAGGCGCTGCTGCTGCTGCTGCTGCCCGGTGGCCGCAGCCCTTGGGGCCCTCTTTAAAATATTATTCATAATTCCATAAATTTAAGACCCAGTCGACGTCCAGGGCCCAGGCCCAGGCCACGCGACTTCCACTTGCGCCTGCAGAGCGCCTGCGCAGCGCGGCCTTTAAGCTGCATTTGTCATATGCAAACGTCTTGGCCCGGTTCGCATCGTTGCCTTTGCCAGTTGCTGCTGCTGCTGCTGCTGCTGCTGCTGCTGTGGCTGCCGTTGCAACTTGCTACAGCTCGGCTACATTAGGCCTAATGAACGTGTTCAGTTGTATGGGTGTCGGTGTTGGTGTCGGTGTCGCTGTTGCTTGGTGTCACTTGTCTTGGGTAGCCGGGTAGCTGCCCCCGAAAGGTGCTGTGATTACCCTGGCCGCTGGTCGACGGCATTAGCGCAGAAATATTTAATTAATGGTAATTTATGTGCACGTAAATTGTGCAAAGTGCCAAAGAGAGATAGAGCGAGAGAGAGAGAGAGAGAGAGACAGAGACTCAAGGAGAGACTGGCAGGAGCAGTTGTGCAGCACTTGGTTTAGCCTGCACCCCTGCCGTTTCTAGTTAACATACGAAATTTAAAAGGTTAATAGGGTTTCTCTCTCTCTCTCGCTCTCTCTGTGCCTGTCTCTGTCTCTTCTCTTTCCCTGCATTAGCTAGCGCAACAGGAAGTGCAAGTGAGTTATCAACGTAGCCAACTACGCTCGCTGCTGTTGAAAATATGCTAATTGACTGCACTTAAATGTCAACAATAAACTTACGCAACGACAAAGGATTACAGCGCAGGAAGTGGACTAATTTACAGCACATGAGCTGCACTCCTAAAGAGCTCGAATGGCAGTAAATACTCTTCATAGTCGAGCTGATATTTGCTTGGAGTGGAAAATGTATACGAAATGCAAACTAAATTGAGATTTAGAAACTCTCTATGGACCGCATGGGCCATCATGTACACGAGTCACATTACAATTCACTGCAACAGTTGCTGTGACTAAACATAAGCAACTTCTAGTGGGCAACAGTTGTAACTGAGCTAAACAAATAAACAACTAAGCAAAACAAAACAAAACAACTTCAAAAATGGCCAACAACAACTGCTGCGCTTGCAGACTGTCTTTAACTGTGCTGCAAATCTTTTTCGAGAAATTGAATGTCAAAATAATTTGAAATGCGCTATGGCACTCGGAGTTGTTTAGCTTCTGCAGTTTGTAGTTGGCTAACGGACAAGCGGATTACATGAAGTATGCTAGAATGCAGCTCTAAGCAGCTAAATGCCATATGCAAATCTGCAGCAGGTGCTACTGCTGCTGCTCCTGCTGCTGCTGCTGCTGCTGCAGTAGCCAAGGCAAACATATTCCAGCACTGCAAACTAATAAGATGGTATATCTCTGGCATCACTGTGTATCTGTGTAGCCGCAGCAGCAGGAGCATCTCTAGCTTGGGGGACCGGTAGTCTCCTCCCTGATAGCTTCTCATTTTATTTCACCTTGTCACGTGCTGTGCCGCAGCGTTGGCAGCGTTGCCAGCGTTGGCAATTTCTAGCATTTCAGCAAAAATATCTGACTACCTACGCCAGCAATGTATCTGTATTTGTTTCTGCTGCTGCCGTGGTTCTGCAGCTTTTTCATTAAACGGTAATTTCACACCGCCAAGCGAGCAAGTGTGAGCGGAAAAGAGGGAGAGAGAGAGAGAGAGAGCGCTGTGTACGCGCGTGGAATTTTTTCGGGCATTTATCGGCAGGTCCATGTCCGCCTGTCGACGCGATCCAAACTTCTAGCGCCAATCTCCATCGCTGCCCAATTACAAGCAAGTTAAAATCAAGTACGAGGCATTGATTAGTTGCATGAACCGAACCCTCTTCAGCCGGAGCGGGGGGCCACCGAGATTAAAATGTAATCTTTAGCGCCGCAGTCATACGAAACGTGTTCGATTAGGCTCCGCTTTTGCTCTTGCGGCCTGGGATTGCGATTCCGATTCCATCTGCTCGCTCCTTCTCGGCCAGCTTGGCTGCTTGGCCAACTGCTGTGCGCCATGTAGGTGTGGAGTGGGCTAACTAAGACCCCCAGTGGTCAGTGCTGAGTGCTGAACGCTAGAGTTGCGTCCTACCTACGCATTAACCAAAGACATGTATGGAATTTGTCTATTAACTTGGCCAAGCGACAGAGACCCCAATGGCTTTTGTAGGTTTTACTTACGCCGCAATAGACACCATTTTTATCTATGTGATTATTATATACATATTAGAAAAATAAGTTAAAAGTGCTTGACCAGCAGAAGTCTGCAGGAATTGTATAATGTTGCCGCAGCCTAAGACAATTATTCAGATCAAGTAACCTTAAATAGTTTGCCTCATCTACTAGATGGAGTTAAGTGTGAAGCAATTTACTGAAAATCTCTTAAGTTTCGTGTGCATAATGAACACTCAGCAACCAAATTATGGTATGTAAATGTGTCAATCAGCCTCCCAAGCGCCCCTGATCCCTGCTGCTACATAGTTCTATTAGAGCTCAGGCGCCCAGCTGGCCTAAGCTCTTCATTGTCCTGCACATCCATGCACAGCCATTGACAGCCTGGCGAGAGAGCAATAGTATAATGCACGATTTATCCGATTTAATCGTAATGCAGCATACAATAGAAATTTGAGTCGCATAATGCTGCTCCCATGCTCTTAGGCAGCTTTGCGCCTGTCTTGATAATGCTTTTCACTTGTTTACATTGAGGCTTAACCAAAGCCCCAACTGCCCGCCCTTTATGTAGATGTGCAGAAGCTTCCCCGTAGCTTTAACATGGCCTTATTCAATTTCAGAATATGCGTAAATGTAATTAAAATATCCTTTGTAAAGGCGCCGAAAAGTCCACCTGGGCAATGTGTAAGCCATTCTGTGGCATTAGTTGACCACACAACCCAACTGTTGTTGTTGGTGCTGCCGGTTGTTGCTGCTGCAGCAGATGTTGTTGTTGCTTTCAGACACAGCCCGGCACATTACACGCTCTTTTGCATATTGTGCAATGGCCAAAGCCCAAACAGGCACCCAATCCGAGTCAGCAGGCGAGTCCGAGTCAAGCTCAAAAAGAGTTGCCGCTGCTGTTGTTGCCGTTGCCGTTGCCGTTGCTGCTGTTGCCTCTCCACTTTGCAGCAGGTTAATGTTTGTTTATTTGTTGGCCCCACTCGCACGCACGTCTGGCCTGACCTCTGGCCAGGCGAAGTGCAACAATCAAGGCGCACACAAACTGCTTACTGTCAAAAACACGCAGCAAGGCAAACAAACAAACAAACATGCAACGACGAACGTTCACAGCTCTGGCACAGTGGATAAATTAACAGCAATTGTACACAAATTACGATATGCAAGCGATTATTACAAATCAAATAAGTATAGCTTTAGCTATTGTAGTTTATTCATTCTCGCCTTTTCTCTATTGACACTAGTGTTAGTAAATGCCGTAGTCTGTTAACACAAGTGTGAGTAAATATCAAATTCTGTAATTGCTCTGCTATCATTTACATCGCTCTGTTAATGCCCTATTAGCCTGTTATGCTTAACATTTTACTAATTTTGTGTGCTTTAGTCATTTGTGCCGTGGCCATTTGTGCTCCACTGTGTTTGGCTGCCACAAAAATGTTGCAACATGCCGCTGCTGCAACTTCTTGACAATGATAACACACAATGCGAAGAGCTCTGAGGGTTGACATGCGGTGGCTGTAGCAGCAGCAGCAACAGCAGCAGAAGCAGCAGGACTAAGGACACGCCGCTTTAGTGTGTAATTTAATTGAACGGACATAACAACCAACGCAACGCAACGGGGCTTTTGCACTGCGCGAGTGTGTGCGTGCTTGTTTCTCTCTGCATGCGTGTATGTGTGTGTGTGTGCGGGTCTAAAGAGGACTCTTTGCTTAATTGAAAGCAATTAAGTGGAAAATTGAAAACTTTGGCAGCCATAACGGTTGACGTCTGACCGCCATGCACGACCCACACACGCAAACAGGCGCACACGCATACACACACACACACACACACGTGCATGCGCGCAGACAATGGCACATTTGCATTTGATCGCCACGCCCACTTTGCACACTCGTAAAAATGCAGAGGAGAAAAAATGTGCAGTCACGTTCATGGCGGCAACGTTGACGCTGGCAGCGACATCAGCAGAGGCAGAGGCGGCGCCGCCATTTTGTGTGCTTCTGTCACTTTACATGCCACAACACACAATTGACAGCGCGAATATTTATGTAAATAATTTTTCGTGTTGCCGCAGCAGCAGCAGCAACAACAACAACAAGAACAACAGCAGCAACGGCAAAGGACGCACAACAAAAAGAATCAGAATGTATAAAATGCATTTTGGTTGACGTGACCATCACTCCAGCTAGCCGACCGCCCACGCCTGACCCCGTTAGCCCTTGAAACCCCTTTGAATAAAGCGCCATAACACAGGAGGGCCAAAAGTTTGATGTCTCTCACTCATTTGCGAGCATATTTGGACTGGCTATCCCCTTTCACAAGCCAATGCAGTGCAGCCGACAAAATGCAATAACAGTGCGCAACAGAACTTGAAAAATATGTTCAAATTTGCTGTGATACGCGGTGATTGAGCTAAGCTTAAATAGCTTTCAATAAATGAATGAGCTTTTGTATAAGCGAGTCAGCTTTTGGTTGAAATGCAGTTTCATTAAGTAAGAGGGAGATGGGAATAGAGAGAGAGCGATAGAATTGCTTGAATGGAATAGCACAAATGTCAAGTTGCAGCCCATAAAGTAATTGAATGCAGACTTTAAGTAAGCATTTCTTTAGAGAAAGGTCTTCTTAGCTAAACAGCTTTTTGTTTAAAACAGGCTTGAAAATTTAGTTAATAAGAAACTTAAAATGAGTCATAATGATAAAATGGCAAAGATTCCATTTAAGTTCGGCCTCTTTTGGTTTAAACTGAGTCATGTAAAAACACTTATTTTAGTTTTAATTAAATTCATAAGATAATCAATAAATAGCTTAATTTATGCTGTTTTTTCTGGTAGGTTTAATGAGTCAACACTCGAAATGCTGTAAAAGCACCTTTTGGCTAACCGCATTCATTCATGAGATTTAGCTTAAATTGAACAGGTTTTGCTTTAAACAAATCTTAAATTTTCTTGTGTTGGAATAAAGCATGAATTCTTAGTAGAATTTTAATTGTTGTATATATTTAACAAAATACAAAAGCCAGCAAGAACTAGGTTACTCTTAAGAAGCATAAGAAGCATATGCTTTTGAGACTCTTCGACTCAATACAGCTGGCATTTCTATCATATTTAATGGTACCCTCACAATTGTGATCCATAAGGAAGTACACAGACACACACATAGAGAGGAAACACACCTAGGCGTGTTCCTCTTGGCGTGAGCAGATAATTTGCAGTAATTATGACGCATTACAAATGCAATTAATGCGCGTTGACAATTAATAATGCGACAAGAAATGTGATGCAATTAATAGGAACTTTACGCGCTGCATCCGATGGGCAACACCTCGCGACATGTCAATCACCAAGGTGGGCAAACAGGTGGGAAAAGCCTCAATTTAAGTTCAGATTGCCCGAGGAGATAGCACTGAAACAGCCAGAGGGACTAGCGATGATTTACCTATGATAAGAGACTGCAGTACGAAACTTCAACTGAAATCGGGTCGCGAATCAAATATTAATGAATGTTCTTTTCTTATAAACATGAAATGGGTCGAAAACATGATCTGGGTAGATATCATTTATGTGTGAACTTATTATTTTTGTCAGTGAACCGTACAAAATGAAAAGGCTCTTGAATTTCCAGTGTTAATCAAAATTCTCTTTATATTTTGGGCTGAGAGGCAGAACACTTTGTTACCATGGCTTTCAGTTTTAGTCTTCAATAGTTAATATTAATGGCTAAAAGGATTTAATAGAGCAAAATAGATTAAACCTGACATGATCGAATTTAGCTAGCTACCAAAAATATATATTAAATTCTTGTTTTTTGAAAATATACTCTAGTAATACATTATTCATATTTGGATACAATTTTGGAACTCAAAAAAATAATTAATTAGGCGAATGCCATCTTTTAGTGGGTGTATGCTTAGAGCATTTCTAATTTTCAAAATTGTTCAGCTTATTTAACGACTAACTTGGCTAACAATATATTTTTTGAGTTTGCATTTCGTGACAATAGTTTCCTGCAAATGCAATATATCATTTTGGCTGAAATTGTTAACAAACGCAGCTGCAGCGGGCATAAATTGAATTCACCTTTCGATTTACGTAAGCGACGTTGAAATTTTTGTGGGTGGCCCAACGTATTTTGGCCAATATAGTGGTACTGGCCATGGCTAACGGCTAACGGGCGCATTTTTCGCCTAACACAGGAAATATGCTCAAAACGCGGCCGTGTCGGTTGTTAGTCGCTGCTGGCAGTTAAAATACAAAATACAGATACAAATTACAAACAGACAGAGCAGAGCAGAGCGGAGCAAGCGGAGCGAGCAGAGCTGTGGAGTCGAGTACAGTTCAGTGCGATATTACGTTGTCGGTCTACTGGGCTAATTTGTCGGAAATGACGTTTTGGGCTTTTAGTGCGGAAGTGAGTGGCACACACACACACACACACACACATGCATGGAAATATGCAAAAATGTATGAGGAAGTGGTTAGAGTCGGCAACTGTTCAGTGCGTTTGCCATTTTTGGGCCAGATATTTCAAGTCCTCGGCATGACACTTTGCTTAATTGCGCGCTCAAGTGACGCCTGCTAATTTAATTAATTTCCACCTGAGCGAAATGGCAGAAACTTTGGCAGGCCTCCTCCTGCACACCCTGCCCCCTCCCCCCCCTCCCCCCATGCGCTTACCCCCTTCTACCATTTGCCGTGTAATACACGTAATTGAAACATTCCTTGACCGAAGAAAAAGAATAAATAAAGAAATCTAGCCTGAAAGAAAAGTTACTTTTACCGCAATTATTTGGCACGTCTCCACTAATTAATTACGCCTTTTCGCAAGGGAGGCAGATAGAGAGAGAGAGAGGGGGGAGAGAAGGGGTGACAGGGAGGAGAGAGCGAATGAGTGGAGGCAAGTTTAAAATGTCCACATTTAATTAAATATGGCCAAGCGGCTCTATAATTAATTTCGGCACTGCAATTTTTGTTTAAAGAACAAAATGCCGCATAAAACACCGAGCAGACCAAAGAGAGAAAAAACGGAGAAGAAGAAGAAGCAGCAGCGAAACTGAGGCAAATCTCAGGACGAGAACTGCACACGGGTTGCCGTGGAGGAGTCGGTCGAGTCGAGTCTATGTGGGCCTGGGCATTAAAGTGTCAATATCCATTAGGCGGTCCTGATTGCTTAAGCTGCTTTACGCCAAGTTCTTTTCTGCTTTACAGTTGCCAAGTTCCTTGCACTCCATCTCACTCTGCCACTCTCTCTCTCTCTCTCTCTCTCTCTCTCTCTCTCCTCTCTCTTGCTCGCTCTTTCTTCTTTCTGAGTCTCTTGGCTTTTATTGTCCGGAGCACAATGACTCGCGTTGTACTTGGGTTCATTGTTTCAAATGAGAAACGACGCGAATTGGTTAGAACGAAATGGTTAGAAATGCAAATTAGTGCGGATAGCGATAGCACGGCAGATAAGCAGCTCTTTGAGCCGGGCAGTCTGAGCAGGGAGTCTGGCAGCATGACAAAGCCCGAATACTCTACTCCGTCTGACCCACAGAGACAAGTGTAATATATTTGAGTTCAGCTGATATTGGGGTGGACTAGACAAATAGATTAGAGAAAAGAGAGAAAGGACAATAATGATGAAAGAGATGAAAGGCAAATATTATAGAATAGACAAAGAGAAAGTGTGTATGAGAGAGAGAGAGAGAGAGGGAAAGAAAAAGAAGGAATGGGAGAGAGAGAGAGAGCGAGACAGAGACAGAAGGAGAACAATTCCAATATCTAACAATAATTATACACGGCTGATTTAACCATGATTGCACCCTCTAAGGTTCATTTTTATAAACCAACGTAGTGATTCCAGCCTAAGCCATCCTATAGCTAATGCTGGCACACACTTACCCATTCGCTCGATACTCTACCTTCATTTCAGCTCGACAAAAATAAGAAAAATTGCACGTAGCTAATCTTTGTCATCTGGTGCCGTGCCTGATTTTGGATTACTGGCCAAAGTAAATGGAAAAAGCTTTTAAGTTTCACTCATCTCAATTGGGGACAAAGGAATCGCGGGTCCAACGCCGAATCAACGGACTTTCAGCTTAATTGCTAATTACATAAATTCGCGGTCTGCGCGTATCCGCATCTTGGGATCGACTCACGCTCGCTCTCCGTCGCGACGGCCTCATATAGGGTTTCTGTCGTTGCCTTCAGTCAGCCGGCAAGCCATTTGCTGATTTATATTTAAGCACAAACTTTTAACTTTAACCAAAATCCCTTGGCTGCTGCCCGATTAGGCTCCCTCTCCCCTTGTAGTTGTTGTTGTTGTTTATTGTCGTGGCTAGGGCAACAACAATAGCAGCAACCCTTAAAAGCTAAGCGCTGCGTGGCCTGTCGATGCTTGTGGTTCCCTTCAATTAACCTTTCATCTGTTTAACATGTATTATAAAATTAGACGCGGTCTACTAGACCACACCAACGCCCAAGTGGGCGTGGTGAGCTGAGGCCGCCTAATGTATGCGCAACCACAGCCTCAAGACATGACAACACTATTAAACAATATGTCCCTGTGCCACGGACATATGGAGCGGGTAACTTCATGGGTCGCCAGGGTGTTTTGTTAATTAAGCGCAGAAGACGGCGCAACAGAAGCACTTGTCCAACCACATGCCATTAACGAAATGCATTTCAAGTCCTTTAATCACTTTTATTTATGGCTACTAAACCGGTGAAAGCCGCTAGGCACATGCAAATAATTTTGTTTGACTGCCATAATCGGATTACCTTCCAGCATCTTATTATATACATACAATTTATGTATATTTATTTGCTGCAAATCAATTTTATTTCACATTGCAAATTATATCAAAATATTGTTTTCAATAATTCTTTTTTCCACTATGTAGGTAACTCAGCAAATTTGAAATCAAAAAATTGCGCGCAACTCATCTTGAGCAATTTGAATGCCAGCCTTGCCCCTTGGTTCTATGTTTAAAATAATCTATGGAAAACTTGTAAACGCTACTCGTTTCCAGCGATGTGGCAGCTTTTACAACTGGGTGGCAGCCTGCTGACTTGTTTTTCTTTTGTTGCTTTCAGCTGTTTACCAACCACGTCACTTAGCCACTCGCTCGTCTTTTGAAACAAAACATGTAAATTCTGTTTTTATTACAATTTTCTGTGCTATAGTTTGTTCTGTGTATAAAATATGAAATTCGCTGATGTCTTACGTCGTCTGGATGCGTATCCACGCACCCTAGACGATTTCAGCGTACGCACAGTGGGCGGCGCCGCCGGTAAGTTATGTTTTGTGTAAATAAACAAATTATCTATCGATGTGCTCGTTTCTTTGTGTAGTGACTATTATTAGTAGTAGTATTATAAGCCTGCTCATCTTTCTGGAGTGCCTGAATTACATGCGGCCTACGCTGACGGAGGAGCTATTCGTGGACACGACGCGCGGTCATAAGCTGCGTATCAATTTGGACGTCACGCTTCACAATTTGGCCTGCAATTATATATCGCTGGATGCGATGGACTCCTCGGGTGACACACACTTGCGCGTGGATCATGACGTGTTCAAGCACCGCTTAGATCTGGACGGAAACCCACTAAAAGAGACGCCCATCAAAGAAATTGTTGCCGTCTCGCCGCCAAATAAGAACAGCACCTGTGGCAGCTGTTACGGCGCTGAGCACAATGCAACTCAGTGAGTTCGTCTAATTTTCAAATTCTAAAGAACTCTCTAACAACCGGTAAACTGATCTAACAGTTGCTGCAATACTTGCGAGGATGTCCTGGATGCGTACCGCGTGCGCAAATGGAACATGCAAGTGGACAAGATAGAACAGTGCAAAGGCAAATACAAGCGCACCGACGAGGACGCCTTCAAGGAGGGTTGCCGCATACAGGGCCATCTAGAGGTGAACCGGGTAAGCTGCGCAGCCAAAGCTTAGTTCGATTTCAGCTAATGTATCAGCTGTTTCCTTTAGATGGCTGGCAGCTTTCACTTTGCGCCCGGCAAGAGTTTTTCCATACGCCAGTTCCACATACACGACTTCCAATTTACGAATGTAAAGCTCTCCCACACCATCAATCATTTGTCGTTCGGCGAGAAGATTGAATTCGCCAAGACACATCCCCTGGACGGGCTGCGCGTCGATGTTGAAGGTAAGTAGTACAAAGTTCATTTTAGGCTTAACAACGCGTCTATTGCAAATACTTATACATAGCGTAATTTTGTAAAGCATGTTGCATTCGTAGGTAACTTAGAAACTGAGCCTTAGTTATACAGGGAACAGGAGGATAGTGGGAGAGGTCTGGGTATAATCTAATATTCATAATCGAAATGCAAGTTGAGGGGAGAGCGATATATGTGTATATATCAACAGCGTATGCCGGTGCCTATGGCCATGAATGTACCAAAAGTGCCGCCGCCTTGTATCATCACCTTGCCAACGTTGTTAATCAGCTCGCGACCACGCAGTCCGTATCTAAAAAAGTTAGTTTCATTAATTGTACCGGCAATTACATAATGTGCGCCAGGCGCTTGCGTCACGCGACGGAAGCTGCCGCAATCAATCAGTCTTACCTGAGCGCGGAGAAGCCACCAAATAGTGCACCACTGGCCATGCCCACGCAGAAGCCAATGGTGAAGCCAGTCTTCATTTTATCAAAGCATGTGGGTCCACCTTGGGTGGCGGAGAAGGATCCGCTGGGCAACGGCATTTGGTCTTTGTTGCGTTGTGTTTGTTACAGTTGTATGAATGTAAGCAAAAGTATAGCTTTTGCTACGATGTGAATATTTGCTTTTTAGGCGTCAGTTATCCAAATTGCCTAAGAAACTAGAATTTGTATATTTTTGTCGTCGCCGACTCAACAACAATTTGTATGTTGGCTTATTTGTAGCTGTCAGAAAGTCAACATGTGTGCTATCAAAGCAGCCCTGTGTCAGAAAACTTCAATTTTGGCCGCCAGCTGGCGCTTTCGCATGACACTTACTCTAATGATAATCTCAATATGTAGATGGCGCTTGTGTGTTGTAGCAGAATTATAATGCATTTAGTTGGGAATTTTAATTTTATTAAATGAGTTGTTTAATCTGTGTTTTTTTTTTGCAGAATCGAAGAGTGAAATGTTTAATTATTACTTGAAAATTGTTCCGACGCTTTATGAACGCCACAGCGATGGTAAACCCATATATACAAATCAGTTCTCCGTTACGAGGCATCGCAAGGATCTCACAGACCGGGAACGGGGCATGCCCGGCATTTTCTTTAGCTATGAACTATCTCCACTGATGGTCAAATATGCCGAGAGGCATGTGTAAGTAGCTGCACAAATTTAAATTTAATAAACAGTAAATTTATTTACCATTAATCCCCAGTTCCTTTGGCCACTTTGCCACCAACTGTTGCTCGATCATTGGAGGCGTCTTCACCGTGGCAGGCATTTTGGCCGTGGTGCTAAACAATTCACTGGAAGCTATTCAACGCAAACTGGAGGTGGGCAAACTTAGTTAACGCAGCTATCTATTGAAGGACCATTTCAGGAATCTCTGCAGCTTTATTAGCCCTAACTCATTCCGTGTCGCTTCGAGTCTCTTACAATGTCGACAATTCGCTAAATAAAAGTGCATCATTTTATAATTTTACATATATTTTATATTGATTTAAGTGGTTCGCTTGCCCACAGACAGAAAACCGGATGTATTCGAGAAGTACTTGGCTTCTGTGTGCGATCTCTCGGCTGCTTGTGGGTTTACAATTTCCAAACCCTGCAAGGGGGTAAATGCGACGCTGGATGCTGTGCCAGAGATTTGACGCTTCACAGTTGTGTTGCCTCCGTAGACCTGTTGCTTCTGCAGATTCTTCTGCAGCGTCTTGCTAATGCGCACCTTTGTCTTCTCATCCAGCTGGGGCAAACGAATGCGTCCAGTGCCCGTCTTGCCAATGGTGCCGCGCGAGTAGCCCAGATCTCCCTGATAGGCGTCCTCCTCGATCTGAAAGCAAATTTTATATATATTTAATACATATATAAATATATAGCACATTTAGTATACTCACATCGCCAAAGTTCATGCGATTTGCCTGCTTGCGGAACTCAGTCAGCGCGTATCGTTCCTTCATCTTGCGCACGCGTTTGCCGCCTCGCTTCTTTTTGCTGCCCTCGATGGGCTTTGGCAGCGGCTTGATGAACTTCACCGGTGGTGGCTCCTGCAGCTTGTCCAGTTTCTTCTCAATGTCCTCCTTAAACTTTAGGCCAATCTCGCCGTGCACGCTCTCATGGCATGCATCCACACGCGCCGCCAGCACCGACTTGGCAGCCACAAGCCTCGCCGCTTTGCGTCGCAGATCGGGCGCCGTATCCTGCACAATCTGGGAGTAGTAAACGTAGCCCGTGTGCGGCAACATTTGGGTCTGTGAGAAGCCCGACAAGGTCTTTTTCTGCGAGCCGAGCACCTGCACATTGCAAGCCGGCATTTTGGAGAGCTTGGTCAGACCGCCAGCAATGCCTAACAATTTGGCAGCAGTTGAGGCGCCAACAATCATGGAGAGGTTGGGCGCTATGAAGGTCATGCGACTCTCAACGTATTCATAGATCTTGGATTTGAAATTGTTCAGCTCAATTGCCATTTCGCAGGCCTCGTCGATTTTAGCCTTCTCAGCGGCTGTTAGCATGGTGCTGTGAATGCATTATAATAGATTAGATGTGATCATTGTTCATATACACGATAGCTTACCCCTGCGTGGTGGACGCAGTCACAGAGACAATCATAATTGTTGCCTGAGTGAGTATGGCCTGCAGCTTCTCATTGTTCTTGACTTGATCTAAATCGTTGCCCAGCTCCTTGACCGCCAGCAAGTACTCGATTTCGCCCACAATCAGCGAGTCTAGCTCCGGAAAGCGCTTCTGATACTTCTCTTTGGTAAATTTGTGTATTATGGAAATCTCGTTGTCAATATCCACGGCAATCGCGTTCGCATCCACAATCAGACAATATTCCGGATCTGATTCCACGCTGCCAAGCATTTCAGCGGCGCTGCGTTGCCGACTCGCATAGTGTTCGATTTGCTTAAGAGTGTTCTGCAGACGATCCGAGTCACGCAGCTTGCACAGTTCTCGCACAGATTGGACTTTGACGTCGACTTCCATGAGATTGGGCGCCGGCTTGAGCAACTTTTCCGCCAGCTCGTGGTTGAGCGTTGCCTGCTCAACATCGTCGGCATCTGCCATTTCGGCATCATCAATATCATTGTCATTGTCCTCCTCCAAATCTGCGAGTAGTTCGTCCGCTAGCGACATTATTTATGTTAGTTAAATTTGTTCTTTTCCGGAATAATTTTAAACGTTTTCCTTGTAAACAAAACTTTAGCTGCGTTGCCAACTGACGGGAGCATATGCTTTATACAGCGTTGCCATACTTTTTGTATACCTATGTAAAGACTTGAAAATGAAAACATATGTGCGCTCTGCTATCGTTTATGTGCAAATTCAAAATGTGGAGCTGCCAGCTTGCTGAGCAACAGCTGTGCGCTGTTACGCTGCTGTTATTGCTCTGTTATTTATTTGCCGCTTAATTTTGGCGCAGATTTTTGGCGTCATTTGTTTTCTTGGTATTCGTGATTTGGTAGCCTGGTGAGGCGATTGAAATATGTCCAAGAAGCTAAATACTAGTGCAGGTGGTACGCCCAAGAACACGCTGTTCAACTATTTTGCCAAATCGCCAGTCGTTGACAAAAAGAAACTAACGCCGAGCAATGGGAGCAATGGAACTGAGCTCCAAAAGGAGAATCTGCAGAATGGGAATCTTAAGGAAGTGAAAAAAGAATCCATGCCAGCTGCCAGGCGCAAATTGCCAACAGCTACGGGAGACAGTGATCAGGAGGAGGAGATTGGTAAACGTAAACGTAAGCGCATTGTATTACCCGAATCAGACAGCGAGGAGGAATACGAATCCAAATCGGAGCCTGACTTTTCCGATGAAGGCTCTGACTATCAACCCGATGCCAAGGAGTCTACATTCAGCGAAGAGAGCGCCAGCGGTGAAGGAGAAGATGACATTAGCGAACCTGACACTGAGGAAGAGCCGACGCCCAAGCAGCAACGCAAAAAGTTGACAAAAACCTTTCTTAACAACAATAACAACAATAACGAAGAACCTGCTAGCAAAAAGGCTAAGATAGAGACACCCGCCTTGGTTGCAGGCGGCACATTCATGGAAAAGCTGCAGCAGCTGCAAAGTAATGCCAAAAAGGATGCTGCTTACGATGAGATCGTGACCACCACATCAAATCTGGACGAGCCCACTGTTTGGCCACATCAGAAGCTGGACTTCTTGCAGCCGGACAAGATCAAGGACAAGGCTGGCAGGCGACCAGACCATCCCGAGTACGACAAGAGCACATTGCATGTACCTGACAAGTTCCTCAATACGCTGTCGCCGGCCATGCGCCAATGGTGGGTCCTCAAGGCCGACAACTTTGACTGCGTGCTGTTCTTCAAGGTGGGCAAGTTCTATGAGCTCTATCACGGCGATGCCGATGTAGGTGTCAATGAGCTGGGCTTTACCTATATGCGCGGCGAATTCGCGCACTCGGGCTTTCCCGAAATCTCTTTCGATAAGATGTCCTCCATACTCATAGATAGGGGCTATAAGGTGAGTAGAGAATTATCTCTAAGGAAGTGCTCTTATAATATCTCCATCTTCCTTTCGCAGGTCGCTCGCGTGGAGCAAACGGAGACCCCAGACATGATGACGGAGCGTTGCAAACGCATCAAGTCCACAAAATACGATAAGGTTGTGGCTCGCGAGATCTGTCAGATCACAGATCGTGGCACTCAAGTGTTTGGCTCGCAGTGCGCCATTGGCCCCAATCATCAGCCCAACTATATGTTAGCCATAGTGGAGCAGGATGAGGGCACCAGCAGCAAATATGGCATTTGCTTCATAGACACTTCCATTGGTGATTTCCATGTAGGTGAATTTGATGATGACAAGAGCTGCTCTCGCCTTCTGACTCTAATCTCCCACAATATGCCCGTGCTGGTGAGTATTCTCAATGCTCTCAAGGGGGACTTTACTTCATTATTCACCCCATTTCTCCTCCCAGCTACTCCATGAGAAAGCTGCGCTTAGCTCTCGCACTCAACAGATTCTACGCACTGTTCTGGGAGGCATACAGAAGGAGCAGCTGCCGGGGGCTGGCAGCCAGCTCTGCAGCGCAGAGAAGACGCTGAAGCTGCTGGCGGAGCGCTACTATGCTGGCACTGGCAACGAGGACAACTGGCCATTGGTGTTGCGCACCATGCAGTCGGACACGGATCACTTGGGCCTCACGCCCGCACAGCCCTATAAATTGGCACTGAAGGCTCTGGGTCAATGCATTCACTATATAGCCAAATGTAAGCTGGAGCCCAAGGTGCTACCCATGGCTCGCTATCAATTGTATGTGCCACCCGATGAACAACAGGAAGAGAAGAGCAAGCCAAAATTAGCCTCTACACCGCTGCAGCGCTCGCACATGGTTTTGGATGCAACCACATTGTCCAATTTGCGCATTGTTGGCGAGGAGCATTCGTTGCAGTCGACGCTGGATCACTGCTGCACCAAGTTTGGAAAGCGGCTGCTGCACCATTGGCTCTGTGCGCCCAGCTGCGATTTGACAGTGTTGCGCGAGCGACAGGAGGCGATTGGTGAGCTGCTACGCCAGCCGGATGAACTACAGCAGTTGCGCGCCTTGCTGGCGCCTATGCCGGACTTTGAGCGTCATTTGGCCCAGATTCACTTGTTTGGCAACAAATACATAGGCCAAACGGAGCATCCAGACTCTAGGGCCATACTTTTCGAGGAGAAGCTCTACAATAAACAGAAGCTGCGTAGTTTTATGAGCATACTGAAGGGATTTGAGACATTGATGCAGTTGCCAGAGATGTTCCAACGATGTGAGACGAAGCTACTGCGGCGCTTGACTCAGCTGCCATCCAATGGCGGCAACTATCCCGACCTCAGCAATCAGCTGAAGTTCTTTGAGAATGCCTTCGACCACGAGGCAGCTGCCAAGGCGGGCGTCGTTGCACCGCAGCCGGGCATGGACGCGGACTACGATGAGGTGCAGCAGCGCATAGCAGAGGTCGAGGAGCGTTTGAAGGCATATTTGAAGGAACAAGAGCGCCACTTTGGCTGTCGCGTTACTTACTTTGGCTCCGATAAGAAGCGCTACCAGCTGGAGGTGCCCGAAACGCATGCACACAAGGCCAACAAGTCGTATGCGCTGGAGGGCCAAGTGAAGGGTAAGAAACCAGCTCGTCGCTACATCACTACGGAGACCAAGGCGATGCTGAAGGACATGCAGCAGGCCGAAGATGCCCGCAACGCTGTGCTCAAGGACTTGGCGCGTCGCCTCTTCGAGAAGTTCTCCAATCACTATGAACAGTGGAAGCAGTGCATCGACTGTGTGGCCACGTTGGATGTGCTCGCCGGTCTGGCTGAATATGCGCGCCAGCAACTGGTCATCTGTGTACCAGAGCTCGCGTCGGGGCAGGCTCAGCCCTTCATTGAACTGGAGGAGGGCTATCATCCGTGTGCCAATCCATCTACTTATATACCCAATGGCCTGCAGCTGGGCACAGAAACGGAGGCCCCTCTATCGTTGCTCACTGGACCAAATATGGGCGGCAAGAGCACATTGATGCGGCAGCTCGGCTTGCTGGTCATCATGGCGCAAATTGTGAGTAGCTATTGGCAAAGAATCGACTTCAGGGAATAACTATTCTATTATTTTGCCCAGGGTGCTCATATTCCTGCGGCCAGCTGTCGGCTGTCGCTTGTGGATCGTATTTTCACTAGGCTAGGCGCTCAGGATGATATTCTGGCTGGCCACAGCACCTTCCTCGTGGAGCTGAATGAAACATCGCTTATACTTAAGCATGCCACACCGAATTCTCTAGTACTGCTCGATGAGCTGGGACGCGGCACTGCCACATATGACGGCACCGCCATTGCAGCTTCTGTGGTAAACTTTTTGGCCAATCTGAAGTGCCGCACTTTGTTCTCTACGCACTACCACAACCTGATTGACTTCTTCCACATGGATAAGCGCATTACCCTGGGCCATATGGCCTGCATGGTGGAGAACGAGGACAATGCAGATCCCACCCAGGAAACGGTCACCTTTCTGTACAAATACACGGCGGGCGCCTGTCCCAAATCGTACGGCTTCAATGCAGCCAAGCTGGCGGGCATGCCACATGGCATTATTAAACGCGCTTACGAGGTAGATATTGCTTTCTTTTCCAGTTGACAAAAAACTATAATTTCTTATCTTTCTAATAGCTATCCAAAAAAGTTGAGGCAATTGCACTGCAGCGCAAAATCACAGCTAAAATTGTGACAGCAGCGGCGCAAGGAGATAACAAAAAGCCCGAGAAACTTAATAACTTGAAAGATTTGCTTATGCAGCTCAAAATGTGCCAGGTGTGAGCTGCTGCTGCTGCCGCTCCTGCTGCTGCTGTTTATTATTATTATTTCTAAACTGAAGCCGGCTATGGGAGGGGAGGCTAATATTTGAAGAGTTGAGCGTCAATATTTGTTCAGTATGGTTTCAATATGTGTGCACAGTTTGCATTGGCGTCGTCGATATTTTAAGACATTTTACGTATACGTTTGCTTTTTAAGCTCATCCAAAATACTCGGAACACGAATGCCATAGGTTTATTCATTCACCTGATAATAGTATTTGAAATAGTAATTAAGAATCAGGTACCATTTGTTGTATTTGTTGCCATTGTTTATTTTCTCTTCTTATTTTTTTTTATCACAGTAAAAATTAAAAATTAATTAAATACATAATCAAAATATACACATGATATTAAATGCTTATAAATTAAATATTACCGAATAAATATATATATGTAATGCTAAATATTGTAAAACACACACAGTTCAATTAAGTTCACAACTAAAATTAACAGTTATACACATTATATATATATATATATATATATATATATATATATATATATATATATATATATATATATATATATATAGTACCGAAAGGGCATACATAAGTACATTGGCTAAGATAATATCCTAATATTGCGAAATAATCTAAACACAAGTAATATGCTATGTATACCAAGTCAGCTCAAGATACCAGAGATTTGCTAAAGAACTGGCTGCCAAAGGAAACTAAATAATATTCTCAGCAAGTGTATAAAATAGGAATGTTTGTTGTTGTTGCTGCAGCCTAAAAGCTAACGTACAGATTAAGACTCAGACTAGTCTAAGTATTGCGCTTTGTTGTGCGATGATTACTATATATGATGATCGAACTAAAAGCAAACCTATGCAATCGAAACTATCTAAAGACGCAAAATATAAAAAAGAAATGACATCGGCTTTGTTACTTAGAAAAATGCTTACAAAACGATCTATAATTATATATGTGGTATATACGTATGCAATCGGCTTACGACCTACATATAATAAGCTATATATCCCATATAGTATATATACCGCTAATGAACATTCATTTTGTGTGTCCATCTGTCTGTGCTCGTCCGTATCGTCCAGTACGTCTTCTGCCTATGCGCTAAATTGGACTTGCTCTTTGAACAACTGAAATATACATTGAGAACTATATAATTTGTATAACTAGGCTAATTTCTCTTATTTATTTTGGATTTTTACTTTCCTCGTATTGTATATGTTACAAATGATCTTCGCGGGATCTTTAGTCTATTTATAGGCTAGTTTCTATGCGCTTGTCTCTGCCTTTGCCTTTGACTATCCATAAGCGTTTTCTCTCAATCCTGGAAGGAACATGTTTATTCCTCGATTTATACCGAGGTTTCTGCCCCATGCTCGTTTGATTTTTGCTTTGCTCATGCATATGAATATATATATGAATACATATACATACATATTTAGGTGAAGCACTTAGTTCTATCTAGAAAACCAATTTGTTTCGGTTCTTCGTTAAAAGCGAAGGGGAATGCTTGCTTGCTTCTCTTCTCTTTAGCTTCGTTTCTTTCAATACAGTACAAACAGATTCCTACAAAAACAACAACAATATACTGTACTGGGTTTTGATTATGTAAAGACACCTGCGCCGTCCACTATCTGGACCATGCCACCCCCTCAATCATCGCTAATCACGTCCATGCGCGCCTTGAAGTTGCGCCACGAGCCCGAGGTGCAGACCCCAGGACCCCGCCACCATTCGTTGATGTCCGTGTACCAGGTAGACTTACGCAGCTGATCCTCGTTGTGGAGCGTGGAGCAGACGCGGCACCAGAAGTACGTATTGATGAACTCGCCAGTGCCCTTCCACTTGAAGTACGAGTTGTAGAGCTCGTCGTCCTTGTCGAGTATGTGCAGGTACTCGGCCAGCTCTCGGGGCGAGGCAAACTCGTCCACGTGTATATAGGAGCGACGCGGAGCACTCACCTCGTAATCCTCCGGTCGGGCGCCCATCACAATCGGCAACACCTTGCGATTCAGTGCATTCACAAAGAACTTCTCAGTGATGTAGTCCTTACAGTTGGAATTCTCGAATGCCAAGTAGAACTTGTAATCGTTGTCCAGTATATCGAAGCATTTGTCAGCGGTGCTCCGAGGGCATTTAAAATTGCCACAACCGCCATAGATATCCACCTGCAAGAGAGGGGATTACGATTAGCATTACAGATATTCGATTTCGCCCTACCTTCCACAACTAGGTAAGATCTCTTATCAGTTTTTCCCACACTCACCTCAATATGCTTTTGGAGCTCGTGTGCGTACTGCAATCGGCCGTTGCGTGCTCCGCAATTGGAGACGAACCAGGCAACCTTTTTCGTTTTGTTCTGTGCATAGTTGTGATCCTGCTCCTGCTGCTGCAGCTTCGTATCATAGTATTGCCACTTCTCATAGGGCGCCATCACAGTGCTGTCGCGTCTGTGAAGAGGATTGAGGCAAGGTCAAACAAATATTCGACTTCGACTTGAGTTTTCTAATCTAACCCACCTATATGTGGCCGTCCAGTTGATGGCGTCTGGCACCTTGACGTTCTGTGTGTGGTAGGGACACTCCAGGTAGTACATCATGGTCAGCTGCTTGCGATTGCTAGGGCGGCGTATGCCGGTTGGAATGTAGTTATCCTTATATAGTATCATGTCTGCCACGCTGGCCAGATCCCGATTGGCAGTCAGCTCGCACGTGTCCACGGGGCACTTGGAGCGCAGGAAAACCTCGCGCCCCTTCTTCACATTCCACGGACCCAGTCCGTTGTAGAGGAGTATGGTTTTCAGCTTGCCACTCGCCTTGATCTGTTCGTAGTTGTGTGGAACATACATGAGCTGATTGATGATGCGATCGTTGTGCGGATCCTGCTGTGGGAATAGTTTCGGGGCATGCTGCTTGCGGGCCTTGCGATTGCTGAAGGTCTTCGCTGGCTTCGGATAGTACTCGCCATTGCGAAAGAACCAGGGCTTGGCTGTGGGCGCTGGCTCGGCGCGCTTATCGGCTGCAACATCCGACTCCGCCTCGGCCTCGGCCTCGGCCTCCGCCTCCTCGCCCTCGGCCTCCTGCTGCTGCGGCTGTGGCTCAGCTGGGTCGGGCAGGGATTCAGGCGTAGCTGGCGGCGCTGAAGCATATATCTCCGTGGCGTCCACCAAGGACACAGTCTTTATCTGATTTGTGTTAATCTCTCGTCGCTGCTGGTGCAGCGACGCCACTGCGGGGGTTAGAGCAGGTCGCGTGATTCCCGACTTCCATATCTCTTTCTCTCTGGAATCGTTTAGATAAGTGCCCATCTGACGTATATGCTCTATATATGCATGTATATATATGCTATACTCACCTCAGATTGAATCCGAAGATTAGGAGCAGCGCACAGATCAGCGTGAAGTAGAAATATTTTTTCAGCGAGATTTTCGGACGTCGCATTCTGAACACGGCTCTCGGACGTTTCCCGTAGGTGTCGATTTCTTAATTAGCTCGCGTGTTAGAGCTGGGTCGCTCAGTGACTGTGTGTCAAAGTTGGCTAACGGCTCAGCCAGATAACTTGGCCATGGTGCTGTACAATGTTTGGAAACAATTTTATAGACATTCCTTTGATCTGTATATACTATATATTGTATGTGTGTATGTATATTCAATAGACATGCAGATCAACTCTCTCGATAACATAGAACATCACTCGACTAATTATCTTTGTTAATGATGCGTTCGCTTCTGTTTGTCGGTTCGTACTCCGCTCCGTCGATCTATGCTAGTCCGCTGCCTTCGCACGAATAACTGTGCTTATGACTCCAGCCCTATATCGAACCGCAATTGAGCCGCGGCCACGTCGCGTCACCTTTTATCTGCATAAATATGACACATACGTACACCCAATGAGGGGCGTGTAGAGACCCTTTTGATGATTACGCTTTTAATTGGAGCAGTGACTACGCCGATGTCAGGCCCTCGGGATTGGCAATGTAAGAGACCGTTCCAAGTATGGTGCACTTTGTATTTCTAGATAGATTACAGAAGAAATTGTAAATTGAATATAGGTATATAATATATAGCATTTTCATTTCAATTTAACTGGCTCATTTAAGGCTTTTGTCCGCACGTTTCACGGTTCATTCGTTAGACTGTGACAAATCTGTTTTTTATATAAAATACTCCATGAAAATACACAGATAAGGCATCTTATCTTACTGCAGAAGTAGCCAAATGTTATACGAAGTGAGATACTCTGATTAATAAAATATAGTTTCTCTACGGAGCGTATTTCTTTCCATTCATCTCCAGCAGCTGCCCCGAGGAGATGTGCTCAATAACACAACGGGGCGTATGCGCAATAAAAGAAAACTATTGCCAGATAAAGTCAAAGCAAGCCAGCTTTTATGCCTCTCCTCCCCTCCCATGCACTCACCGTCTACCACCTTACACATAGGCAACTAATTACAGTCGAACAGCGCCTTGCTTGGACTTTGCCTAGGCAGCTTCATTAGACGGCATTCAGAACGGGAATGGAATGGAATGCAGAACTAATCAGAGCCAAAGACCAGGCAGGGAAGTTATCTATTCAGCCATCCAGCCATCTATCAAACATCATTTACGAAACTATTTTACATACACTTTTGCGGCTCAGTGTGCTCCGTGCTCTGCCCTGCGGCTGCCACCAGGAATTGGAATCCGAGCTGGGGCTGGGGTTGTGGTTGATATTGGTGTTGGTGCTGGGACGTGCTGTTATGGGGTTGCAATGGGCTGCATGTCAGGCCAGCGTGGCTTGTTGTGAATCTCTTGAGTGCTAGTTTTATAGTGGCTAGCAGAGGACGCCAGCTGACTGACTGACTGGATGACTGACTGGGTGAATGACTGACTGGATGACTGACTGACTGGCTGGCTGGTTGCTGGCAGCTTGTCTATCGCAGTTTTTGACGGTTTTGACAAGTCAAACAAACGAAGACGAATAATGCCCACAGCGGCTAGAGCGAGAGCGAGAGAGAGGGATGGAGGGAGGCGGAGGGAGGGAAGAAGCAACTTTATACTCCAGAACTCATAAAAAATGTAGTTATAGCCTTTCATTCATGTTGCAAAAGTAGGGCTTTGCTGGCATGTTGCTTACAAAGCAAATGTATAGAGCATGCACTGTGTGTGTGTGTGTGTGTGTGTGTGTGTGTGTGCATTGGGGTGATTACGCTATTCAGTGGTTGATTGTAGCTACTCCCATATTGCCTTTTATTCAGGTACATGGCAAACTTCCCCCTTAATTATTGTCTGATAATTCTACTCCACTAACAAGTTTTTCGCTTTATCACTTTAATTAAATGCTAGAGTTATGTGTTGGTGATATCAAGCTAAACATGTTTTTGGCAAGCTATATACATTCGTACGTTTCCTATATACATATTCTCAAAACACACAACAATATTGAATAGTTCTCAATACCCCGAGCTAGTGTAAGCTAAGGTAAAAGAATCCTAATGGAATACTATTAAGAGCATTCCCTAAGCACATATAGACTATATACTATATATCTGTATTAATAGATTTTGATATGCATGTGTGCTATATCATTAATTCTAATATTAAGAGCTGATATTTCAGACTTTTAATAAAAAAAAGTTGAAGCTAAAAATGGAGTTTCTTAATTGAATATTAATATAAATCGAGAGTATTCCCCCATATTAAACCTATATGGTATGCCATTAACTAATTGTCATTCCTTCATTGCTATCTTTAACTTCCCTTAGCAGTTGAAGCACCTGCACAAAGCTTACTCAATTTGTATTTATTTATAAATTTAGTTGTTGTTGGCTCTGCTGTGTGGTTGGGGAGCTTCTTGTCAAGCCACTTGATCCCCTGCATTTAGTATGTCAATGGGCCCATGGACGGACCAGCTCTTGACTTGCATGCATTGTTTTCATAAATATTCTATGGTTCGTTCGTGCTTGAGGCGGGGGTGCATGGCAAGAGGCTCCCATGTTGTTGTTGTTGTTGTCTGTGCTCCGCACGTTGGCCCACTCGACTTTGCCGTTGACTGGGGGCAGGAGGGCCTCGTATAGGCAAATATCCAAATGAAGAAATGGGCTTTCTGTGAGCCCGTTAGTTCTATATATGCGACTAGTAATACGCTTTTATTTTTAGATCCACACGCGCCCTCACATGTGAGTGGGGCTTACGCACAATTTATGACGCTTACAGTGGAGCGGCAGGGGCTTTCCCTGCTGGCATGGACTGTACGGCTTGAACTGTGGTAGAGTCAGCTCTAACATATGCATTGCCAGTTGCACCCACTTCCTTCGGGATAAACTAACGGTAACGCACGCACATGTCTGTCTGCCGCACACACATATCTATATGCATGTGTGTGTGTGTGTGTGGAAATTACTTTTTCCTTTGTCTTAATCAATAATGCCGTTGTTTAACATTCTGACTTTTGGAGGTTAAGGATACATTTAACCCAACCATATATTGTTAACCAATGGCTCATCTTTTGAACCCAACTTACACTAATTTTGGTAGTTGCTTTGATTTCCGTTTGATTTTCGCTAAGATTTGTATTTCAGTTAGTGGCAGTTGCCAATTTTGGCTGCGCTCAGCATATTTTGCACTTATCTGCTCATCGCTTGATGTTGTTTTTCTGTTTGCACAACACAATGCGAGCACACACTCACACACACACGCACATACACACGCGCGCACACAAACTCACGAACAGACACGCCGTTGCTGAAGAAGGCGCGCCGTTTGTCCTTTACGTTTTCACGTAACTTTTGCAACTGCGCTGCCAATGTACATAATAATTAGACTCCGGCCAGACAGCTGGGCAGCAGCCGCAGCGAATGCGAGAGCCAGCGGGCGGGAGAGTGAGAGAGCGGTTCGGCAGGGAGAGCGCTCAGGATGTGGCTATCACTAAGCACAGGCAACGCTATACCATATAAGTATATATATATATGTTTGATAACATTAGTAAGCTTAACTAATAATCAACACATTTTGTTGCGCCTAAAAGATACTTCGACAATCGCATACACGTATGCATGTAGACAGAAAGCGCTCTGCTGCGCTTGCAATTTGTTTAGCAACTGATGCGCAAGCGCTGTCAGCGCTCTATGCGACGAGAGAGGAAGAGAGAGAGAGAGAGCGCCGAAGAGAGACAAGACGCTGAGAAAGAGCTATGAAATAAACAAATGAAGCCAACGCGACTGAGACGCGTCGCCAGCTGTCGGTGAATGCGCGCCTTATCAATAGAATGCATAGGGCGGTTTTCTCCTATTCTGTGCGCCACCCCTTTTAGAAGCAGAGCACATCGGTTCGTGTCCCGGCTAGGTTTGGAAATCGACTTATCGAATTATGGCTCTTAGGTAAACATATGCAAATATAATTTGTTCAATTTATTATAAAATTTATCATAAATACTATTCCATTCACATATTTATATTTCGAAGGCCTTCACGTTGCTCGTTTTGTATACCATTTTCAATTCGAATTACTTACGACTTAACCCGCTGCCTTAATGTTTATGTATATGATCTTAGCTATGAGACTTAGGCATAGTACAAATACATGCATGCACACACATAACACTCAATGGTATTGGTGAGTTGAAATTAGTGTCCCATTAAAAATATATGCATCTATACTATCTTAATTTGCAAGTGCCTTAAGCTAATACTAGATATACATATAATTAGATATCTATATACGGGTTGAAGTATATAAATATATCTATATATATTTATTTAGTTTGACTGTCGTTTAACCAGAGCTGAAGGATTCGTAAACATTGGCGCCCACCATTTTCGATTTCTCGGACACTACATAGAAGCTGAGCAGCTGCGTCGGCAGATTTTGTGACCGGGCAGTGCTATCGTAGCCATGCGAAGTGAGTCCACTAATGATGGGTATCAGTTTGGCCAGGGCCAGCAGCGCCTTATTCACGTCAAACAGATTGTTGTTGTTGCTTTGTTTGGTCTGTCCATTCGGCGACTCTTGCTGCTGCAGCTCGCCGGGCGCCAAATGCTGCAGAGTTTCGCCCATCGACTCGGCAATGGCATCACAGCTGAGCACAAAGCCGCGACTCACATTGTGCGCGCAAACACCAATACAATCCTCGCTCTCGAGCAGATCTAGCGTCTCGTTATACATCTGTTGCAGCAGCGGAGAGCAATTGAATCTCTCCTGCAAACGGGTTAAGTCTGGCAGCAGGTATTTACTCATCTTTGAGTTGGGATCGTGCCGTGTGTCACCATTGATGGCCATTTGCAGCGACCAAAACAGCTGCTCCGTATCGGCCAACGTCAGTTGACGAGAGAGCGGCATCGACTTCAGCACCTCCACAACCTGGCTGCGTATAAATCGAGCCAAGTCTCGAATGCCATCGTGTGTGATGAAATGCCGGATGAGTGATAAATATTGCTGCTTCAGTTCGTCCGTTATTTGCCGCTGTTCTGTCATGATGTCACGGTAGATGTAGCCACCGAGTAGGTTGAGCTGCACACGTAGCGCAATAACCAGCATGGAGGAGGCATAGACGAAAGTGGCTAGACGCGTGAATGCGACAATTTTCATTTGCTCCCACAGCTCCAGTTTATTGGGTGGATTCTGGCGGAGCTGTTCTAGTAGCTCGTCTGTGCTGCACTCGTGCAACACCGCCTGGCACATCTCCTCACCCATGCCCAAAATCACCTGGTTGCAGGTGCGTTCCGTTGACTCAAAGTGGTGCGTTCGCCGTGTACGTTCAAAGAATTCTCTCGCCTGCTTCTCCTGGTATTCCACTAGCTTGCGCTGCGCATAGCGCGCTGCATAGATAGTGCCACCCACCAGAGCGCCAGTTACAATAAATTTACGTCGGTGGCGTGACAGAAAGTCTTGCAGGCGCGACAACATTATTATGAGCTCCTTCCCTCTTGTGAGGCCTTTAAAGTTTGGTTGGGAATATCAACAGCTGCTACCCTTGCCTCCGCCTCTGCAATAGAAAAATTCTATTAATTCTTAATGTGCAAAGTTCAAATATGCGAGTTTGAGTCTACCACGTCGGCGACTTCGGTCCAAATAGATTAGATTAGGCTAATACCGACGAAATACTTACAAATGGTTTGCGTTCTATATTGTGGGGCACCTCTATACTGTCTATTTGTTCTATGAAATCGCAAATATTTATTGATTTCGGCTTTAATAACTTCTTAATTCGTGGTTGGCCCCTTTTGCTGGTTGTTAATATTTTGCGGTTTGCACGCGTGGAATGTTTTGTTTATATGTGTCTGTATTAAATTTTCTCTTTTTAAGTCAGCATACTTGGATTTATTATTTCTTTTGTACTAATGTAATGTATGTTTAACATTTATTGAAACAATACAACACTTGTCTGCAAATTCTTTGTGTATTAGCGCCCAAACAGGGCTGGCATACGTTTATTCCACCAGGGCTATTATACATGCGGCGCTTTACAGCACTTCTATTCTACATCAGCTGTCTGACCTTTAGGCACTGTTAATCAGAGTGATTTAGTTATGATTGGGAAATTATTTTTTATATTCTAAATTTTAAGTAAAAAATTAGCGATTTTGGATTTCAAAAATAGTCAGTATGGTTTATCCAGCATATTTTTAGGCTTTACTATTACATTTCATAATTAATGAAACGTGTTACTAGATGGTCCTTGGCTAATTTACACAGATATTCAGGAATTACATTGAAATTGAAGATTTATTCAAAATGGCCAAAAAATCCCAATATTGTAAATTTATTTTATTTATATTAATAGATTTTCTCAAGCGTCTTATATTATCAGCGTACTCATCTTTATTTGCAATATTTTCTAACACTAAAATATATATTTACATGTGTGTGGGTGTGTGTTTGGTTAATGCTCTCCGTTGTAGTGGGCGGCAGTGTTTACAATGTCGTCAACGGAGCGTAAACGAATTGTAGTCACTGGATTTGGACCATTTGTGGGCCACGAAGAAATTAATGCCAGTTGGGAGGCTGTGCAACTGCTGCCCGAAAGTATAAGCTGCAATGGTGACGACTATGTGCTGGAGCAACGAATGGTGCCCGTAGAGTACGGAGCTGTTGATAAGGCAGTTGAAGAAATTTGGCAAAGTCAGCCAGAGGCAAGCAATAAATAGTATATCACGTTGAAGTGGGTGGTACTGATTTCATCATCATATCCATATTTATACACAGCTTGTCGTGCATGTCGGCGTCTCCGGTGTGGCCAAATGCGTGCATGTGGAAAAGCTCGCCTACAATCATCAATTTCGACGTCCCGATAATGCGGGCAAATTTTTAGAGAATGGCACCTGCAGCTTGCCCCAGCATGGAAGGGCAAACGTATTGCGTTGTGGCCTTGACGTAGATACGATAGTGAAGGTTGTAAATACCAATTGCAAAAATTGTGTGGCTGCAGCTGATAGTGATAAGCTTCAAAATGCCACTATAGCATCGAAGAATGTTGGCAGCTTCCTCTGCGGCTACATTTATCTCAAATCCTTGGACAGGGATTGCAATAAATGCTTGTTTGTGCATGTGCCGCCCATAGATAAACCTTTTAGTACAAGTCAGACATCCGATATTCTCTACAGAATAATTGAGCAATGTATTCAGCAGATTACACATTTTGAACTCCAGTGAGTTATATGAGTTCGTGAATTTCTTTTTATGTATACAACATTTATTGTTATGAGGTTTATTAAAGGCAGTATGCACAGATGCTTTTATCTAAAAATAAGTTTCAAGCAAATAAAACTACCAGCTGGGCAAACTAAAAACATTCATTTCTGTTGAAACAGTCTCCGGAGTAACATCCGTGTAACTGTATTGATAAAAAGTAAAATAATAAATAAATCAACAACTTCAAGCTTATCATTATTTTGTTTATTTTGTATTTATACTAAATGCTATTTTTGCCAACAATAACAGGGAAGAATTGAATTCAAACTTGGAGTTATTGTTAACAGTGGCGCATAATGTTAAGTCAACAAACAATATAACATAAATGAACTAGCTGAGACAGTCGTTCGTTTTGTCCAGTGATTCGTGTAATCGAACAGCTCGATATATGTATATATGGAGCCAATGTTCTGTCGCTTGGATGTAGACGATTTCATTTGGATTTTAGCTTGCAACTTGTGCGGTAGTAATTTTTTGTCTCTGGAGTGGCGATAGTGTGTGTCTGTGTGATATACATTTACCTACATATAAGCATTTATATATACTAAATATTAAGTGCCCGCGATGAAATTCCTAATCTGTGCATTGCTCGCGGCGTCCTACGTGGCGGCCGCTGATATTAAATTGGAGGAAGGTGTCATTGTAGCAACAGTCGACAATTTTAAACAAGTGATTACCGACAATGAATTTGTACTCGTCGAATTCTGTGAGTATTCTTATTTGCAACGCTATTAACATAACATAAATAAAAGGTGCAGTGCCGGCCGCTTAATCGCCACCGCTATTGTAGTAGATGATTCATGAAAATCGCCAAGAGGCTACGTGGTCTTTTCTCAGCCAGCCAGCAGTATGATGCTCTAAGCAAATTATGTCTGCGTGGCAGTTTAGCCAACAGTCACATTGTTGTTGCTAGTCGCCACGCTTCCTGTGGCTTGTGAAGGCGGGAAGAGAACAAAAGTCTTAGTTGAGAGAGAAAATTTATTTGTCTATAGTTTTCTTTTGTTTTTATATTTTATCGTATATCGCATATCGATAAGACTTTGCAGATATTGTCTTGCGCCTAGCTCCCCTCTCCCTGTCACACTCTGGCTGGCTCTCTGTTCAGCGTCAATTTCTCTCTTTGTATATAACCATCTCTTTTGCGCACACAAGGCCTCCACCTGTGCGCGAACGAGAGCAGACAACAGTGCTGGCATTTGTTGCGCCTAAGTTAAATGTTAAAGTGCTAAGCAAAGCAAAAGTAGCGCGTCACCAAAGTCGTTGAAGATAATTCTTCGACACATTTCCCAAAAGCGTCAGCATTGTTGGCATTCGGCAGTTAAAGTAGTTGTTGCGCTCCTGCTCTTATCGTTATTTCTTTCAGGCCGCGCGGCGTCCTCATAGCGAGATAAGCCCCGCAACAGCTTCTATTTTCATATTTCTCACTTTTATCAATACGGCGTGCCATATTGCATTGCTTTTGCTTCGTCCCAGGCGTGGCAATAGCTAAAGTCGCCTACTCGCAACTTGATTGCTTACATCCGTTTCATCAGTTTCATTTTAGAACAAAAAAAGTTGCCAAGCAACTGTCGCTTTGGAACTGGGTTAGCTAAACGGCTCTTGAGAATGTTATCCGTCTCTCTTTTGTGCACTGCTTTCTATTCTGCCTTGCCCTTTTTAACACCGTACGCAACGCTTAATACGCTCGCGCCTGCGCAGCAGCCGAAGTTCATTCAACTCTTTCTTTTTGTATTACTTCGCTCTCAGTTTTCGTTACACTCTTTGTTTGTGTTTTGTTGTCTGTTGTTTTTGTCGGTAAAGCGTGTGCCCAAACAGTGCGTCAATGTAGCAACTGTGGCAGCGGCAGCGGCAGCGGCTGTCCCTGTGCCTGTGGCTTGCTTATGCCAGCAGTTCAGCTGTTTACGCTACGTTTCACTATTCGACAATTTGGCAATGTGTCAACGTCAGCAACAGCGTTCTTAGCTTCGAATCAGATAATTCTCTTCGTAATTAAACTTGCGAATCTTATCATTCTCTTGACTTATACCAAGGCCACGTCAGCTTAAGCCATCGATAAGAGTGCAAGCAGTATCGACAACACACACACATTATGTCATTGCGTCTCTGTCTCTCTTCTCGCCTCTCATCTTCGTGCTCTCTCGCTCCCGCCTGTATGCATTTTACTGCTCTTCAGAATTCAACACGTGGAATTTGCATAATTTCCAACAGCTGCTGTACCATGTTAAATGTAGCGTAGAATATTTGAATGCCACGCCCACTCGTACGCCTACGTATTTGCGACAATTTGATTTTCCAAGCGAATGAACCGTATAAATAGAGAACAATATAAAATATCTAGATATTAATCTATTTATAATAATAGAACTGATTGTTAGAGCCTTTGATAAGAGCAACCATTCAAATCTATTCATTAAAAATTATCTAATAAACTAAATGAATGGGATAGACTCAATTATATTCCATCAATTAATCATTTCTAAATTATCAATTATATCGAGTTTTAACCTTCATCTTCTTCGTTTTAGATGCTCCATGGTGTGGACACTGCAAGGCTCTGGCGCCCGAGTACGCCAAAGCTGCCCAACAATTGGCCGAGAAGGAATCGCCCATTAAGCTAGCTAAGGTTGATGCCACCGTTGAGGGTGACCTGGCCGAGCAGTATCAGGTGCGTGGCTATCCCACGCTGAAGTTCTTCCGCAGCGGTTCGCCCGTGGAGTATAATGGTGGACGTCAGGCCGCCGACATTATTGCCTGGGTGACCAAGAAGACTGGCCCACCAGCCAAGGACTTGACCAGCGTGGCTGATGCCGAGCAGTTCCTGCAGGACAATGAGATCGCCATCATTGGCTTCTTCAAGGATGTTGAATCGGCTGAGGCTAAGGTGTTCACCAAGGCTGCCAACGCTTTGGATTCGTTCGTCTTTGGTATCACCAGCAATGCCGATGTTATTGCCAAATACGAGGCTAAGGACAATGGTGTCATTCTTTTCAAGCCATTCGATGAGAAGAAATCCGTGTTCGAGGGAGAGCTGAATGAGGAAAACCTGAAGAAGTTCGCTCAAGTGCAATCTCTGCCTTTGATTGTGGACTTCAACCATGAGTCCGCTGCTAAGATCTTCGGCGGCTCCATCAAGTCGCATCTGTTGTTCTTTGTTTCTAAGGAGGCTGGCCACATTGAGGCCCACGTTGACCCACTGAAGGAGATTGCCAAGAAGTACCGCGAAGATATTCTGTTCGTCACCATCTCGTCCGATGAGGAGGATCACACACGCATCTTTGAGTTCTTCGGAATGAACAAGGAGGAAGTGCCCACCATCCGTTTGATCAAGTTGGAGGAGGATATGGCCAAATACAAACCCGAAACGAATGATCTGTCGGTCAAATCCATTGAAGCATTCCTGCAAAACTTCCTTGACGGCAAGCTGAAGCAGCATCTGCTCTCACAGGAGCTGCCCGAGGATTGGGACAAGCAACCCGTCAAGGTCCTCGTGTCTAGCAACTTCGAGAGCGTCGCCTTGGACAAGAGCAAGTCCGTTCTGGTTGAGTTCTATGCTCCATGGTGCGGTCATTGCAAGCAGCTGGCTCCCATCTACGAACAGCTGGCCGAGAAGTACAAGGACAATGCCGACATTGTCATTGCCAAAATGGACTCCACTGCCAACGAGCTGGAGAACATCAAGATCTCATCCTTCCCAACAATCAAATACTTCCGCAAGGATGACAACAAAGTCATCGACTACAATCTGGACAGGACTTTGGATGATTTCGTCAAGTTCCTAGAAGCTAACGGCGAGGTGGCTGATGCCGAACCCACCGAGGAGAACGAAGAGGAGGAGGAGGAGGCGGCGCCCAAGAAGGACGAGTTGTAAACCAACAACAACAACAAGAGCAGCAATGCAAATAATCCAACAACCACAGCAACCACACAAATACACACACACATACATAAACAAAACACAAAATAACAAATAGCAACGTACATTCTGTAGTTTATTCTTGTCTTCGGTCGTGGATCTAATTCCAATGAGTTTTTATCATTGTTCCCAAATCCTGGCCGCGACACTTCTTAAGTCCCACTTTGTTTGCATAAAAATATATAACTTAAATTAGTTTGTGATTTGCAACCACGAAATTCATGAATGGAAACGTGTAGCATTTGGCATTTGATATGCCTCTAGCTTAGGATTCAGGCTTATTGAAGATGTGGTATCCGAGAAATCAAATCTATAAATTTTAAATATGTACTCTTCTAAGTTTTCTATTTGGAATTTGTAGAATCATTTGAGAAAGAACTGATTATGGACTTAATAAAAAAAAGTTGGTAACAACATTAAAACAACAGATTGTGTGTTATTTAATAGTATTTTCATTTTCGAATAATAAATTGGAATAATTCAAATCGTAATAAATGTTTTGAATGTTTGTATATTTTGAGCCAAATTTAATAAATTATTTTTTGTATGACTCAAATTTCGCGCTCTTCCGTTTGCGTTTTGCAACACTGCAACATTGGAATGTTGCGCCACATTTGGTATTTTTAGGCTTCCACTATTCAGTTACACTGCAAATGATTTTGAGGCCAAGTGTGACCGATTAAATGCATTTTCGTGTGTATTTTAGCAGTCAACATTCTAAAACACAAATAGTCTGCAAAGCATATAAATTACAATGCGCGTGCAGAAAGTTGAGTAAAACATGTTGAATATAAAGCAAATGCGTTGTGAACTCGTAACTGGATTGTGGGCACCCGCGATATTTGCAGTGTAGCGTGCGAGAAGTGTGCGCGCCGCTTTTTCATTACAGTTAACATTTCTGCGGTACGTGTGCGTGTGTACGAGCTGTGGTGGAGCGTGTGTGTACGTGCGCACATACATATGTACATATGCATGTAGGGCCAGTCGGGCTAACGGGACTTTCTCTTCAAACAATGCAAAAATTTGTTGATTTGCGACCTTCTCTTGCATTGTAGAATGATGAGCACGACACGAACCAACTGCATGAATGTTGATGAAAACAACACAGTTGCGACCGCTGCCGCTGCCACTGCCACTGTTGGCGTCAGTGTCGCAGCGTCAACATCGTCGACGGCTGCGGTGCCGGAATTCGTGCACCTGACTGAGACGCGCCGCTATATTTATAGAGCGATAGCAGCCATTCATGATGACAGCTTCAACAATGTTATGAATCGACTACTCAGACAGTTCGAGAGGTAAGGCGTGATTCATACGTTCCAATGCCCCTCCCTCTCTGATCTTATTTTACCCGTTCAATTCAAAGTGCCATACGTGAGGAGCTGGAGTACGCGCAGAACTCGCCCGCAATATGTCGCAGATTGGCGCGCAACATAATCGGCCTCGCGGACCTGATACACACTCTACTCGGCCAGCGCCTGTCGGCCACCAGCAGCTGGAACCTAAGTCGTGATCGCTGGTGCTACATTGTGGCCAATTACATTGCCTGTGAGCTGTGCGCCGCGCAGGATCGCATCGAGAAGGATCAGTGCGTCATTGAGCGAATTGGCAGCATGCTCAGTCTGTATGTCGAGGGCAATGAAGAGAGCTCCGCTCTGCACAAGGAGAATACGCTGCGCACACTAATCGCAATACCTAAGCTGTATGGCCAGGCCAACATAATCACGGTCTTCTATAGGTTGGTAGCTGATTAAAACGCGTTCTCAAGTGTATAATTTATTGTGGCATACATCTTTATTTTAGCCGCCTTTTTCCGGAATGGTCCTCAATATCTGGCCTGTTTAGTCAGGTCGAGCTGCCCGATAAGATATACATTGAATATATTATTATATTTTATTATTGGCAACGACTGGAGCGTAATGAGTCGACCAAGCACCGCATCTTTGAGTTTGCTATCAAGTTTATGCGACCTGCTCGTACGTTGCCCTACAATCCCGCCTACATAGAGCATCTGCCCAAATACAATACACCCAACACGGCCACGCGCTGCATTTTGGAATATCTCAGCCTTAAGCAGTGCTGCCGAGGATTGCATTCAGCCAGCAAAATGGACAATCGAATGATTCAGCCCAGTGAATTAGTAAGTCAGCTCCTAGAATAAGATCGCTCCCTTTTCCTTCATTTTGTCCACAATGATGTTTTAGTAAAAGGTCTGAGTTGGGCTGACGGGTCACGCCTTGTCCTGCACGGACGCAGTTAGTCGCGTTTCGTGTGCTGGCGGACGTGTCTCTGTTACTCATAAAATGACTTCAACATTTAGCTGAGTAAAATAAATTAGTTTCGACTAGATTTATAAAAGCAGAATTACAAAAATTACTATTAATTCATTCCATTTTTGCCAACAGATCCTTGACTCGGATGAAGAGGACACAGCTTCTGAATCTGGATTGGTATTAATCAGCACTTTGTTTTTATCGTCGAGCGCAACGCAGCAAGAACCACCGCCACCACCAGCTCCTGATCCGCCCGACTTCCTCAAGCGCTTGTGCCGCAACGCAAGTCGGCTGGAGCCCGTAAAACGTGCTACAGCCTTGTATCGAGGCATAGACAGCACTTGTGAAGTTGTGGATCTCTGTGAATCGGACGAGGAGGAGGAAATGTTCTCACTTGATTTCAGTGTGCCCGCGAATGTGGATGCCAATGGCTCTTCTAACTCGAACGAGGCGGCTGGAGTGGGCGATGACGACTATGTCCCCATAACGCGTATATATCCCATCAATTTGCGCACATATCAGCGTGCTACAAGCGGCGGCGCAACCGTATCTGCTGCCTCAGCTTCCTCTACTTCTCTTGCTGCCCCTGCTTCTCCTGCTGCCCCTGCTGCCACCTATACAATGCCGCGCATAGTCAATAGCTACAGTTGCCGCAGGGACAGTCTGCATCTGGTGTCCACAACGCAGACACCGCCACATCTTGTGGATCAGAGTGTGCAAACGGCAGAGCAAGATGAGGAGGAACAACATCAACAACAGCTGTTGGAGTTAGAGGAACAGCAGCAGCTGCATTTCAATGATGATGCCATATCCAGCTGCATGCTCTATTCAGACACAGGCCAATCAGCCAGTCCCACAACCACCGAGCTGCTCTACGAAGCGTCGTTCAGTCGCAGGAAGACCACTCCGGGGGCTAGTGCGAAAATGAAACCCAATGACAATCATCACTGCCATCAATCATCTAGTCGTAATAGTTATAGTAGCGAAGCCTCCTTGCACAAGAAACAGGTTACGTTTAGTACACAACCTTTGGTCTCCTCGAAGAAAGCCCAGTTGAACAAATCCCTTACAAATATTAAGCCGTCTATCAAGCGTTACAAAAAAACAAATTATACATCACTAACGCAGCTGACGAAACCCAGTTCAAATATGGACTTTCTCGAATCTCTAAAGTGGATGGGGCGTAAAGGTAATAGTGTCCTTTGCCTGCTATTTATATTGATTATAATAGGTTTAATTTCCATTGTTTTAGAACATTTACTTGCCGGCCAGCGAATGTTTAGCAAACTGGAATCGAAGAAAAACTGTGATAAACGGACTAATGAATCGTTGTCTTCCTGCAATCGACGTGACCGCCAAGGTCAGCAGTCACGCTCGCCAGCCGCTATCACGCCCACGCCCACGAGTCAGCTAACGCCCACTACGAGCAATGCTTCCAGTGGCACCCCGACGCCGCAGCCGAAGAGGTTGCCGCCTCGCAGCTCACAGCGCTCATTGCCCACACCGCCCGCCTCCACGCACAGCTCTATTGAGACATGTCGTCATCGAAAGTCCTTTGACAGCGTACAGAACTCCATGGATGTAGAGGTGCAGGCCTTGGCCAGAAAGTTCAAATTTGATCGTCGTAAATTCTCAGACAATTCCATGGAGCACGTCGAATTCTACAAAAGTTTGCTGCAGCTTCAACGTAAAAAGATGGACGAGAAACGGCAGCTGAATGCTGCAATTAAATCTCAATCAGTGTCAGATCTTAAGGTCAGAAAAAGATTGTGTGCAGCCAATAAGAAGTTACGCAATGATATAGATGATCTAGAGAAAGATCTAGAAATAATTAAAAACTTTGCGGTGGAGACGAGAGCAAAGACGGCAGAAACAACAGCGAGTACAGCGCTGCTAGTGCCTATTGTAAGACTGAAGCGTGTCCATATTGAAGATTGGGAAATGTCACGCAACAACATTGAGGACAGTATTAACGTAAGTGCACTTCATAGTTCAATACATTTACCTTTACTGAACTTTTTCCCTTCTTCTTTTAGAAGGAACTGGATCCGCCCAAGCAGCGAAAGCTAGGCAAGCGGCGTCGGCGAAAGCAGCATTGTTGGTCAAGGATAAAAAACCCTAACAAAAAAAAGAAACTGTCTCAGCAGGAGATATTGAGCGATGCTGACAGCCCAGCTCCGATTGTTGATGCAGCTGATACGGTGGATAGTGATAATACTGCTGATAATATTGCTACTGCGGATACTGCTGATAACATTGCTACTGCTGAAACAGCTGATATTGCTGACATTGCTGACATTGCTAATATCGATACTCCCACTGATTGTAGAACTACTCATGTTGCTACTTCTGTTCCTGATGTTCCTGCCTCTTCACCCACTCTCGCTGCTTCATCGTCACCTGTGCCAGATTGCATTGCCGCCTATGTAACGTTGGCCAACAATGGGGAGTCATGCAGTGAGGAGGATGCAATAATGAAGCCCAGTGCTATGCAAGTGCGTATGCCCACTCCCGAGCTGGAGCCGAGCAGTGTAATAGCCGCACACGAGATTGAAGTGGCGTCCAGTAATGTACCTGTCTATTTGCTCAACGGCGAAAGTCGCGATTTGACAACGCCCGTGCCAACAACTTTGGCCAGCGATTTGATTGCATATGATCCGTAACATTCGAGTGAGGATTGTAGATGCCTCTATGTGGAATCTGAATCTATACTGGCTATTGGCCACTTTTAACTGTAGTCCATACGTATATATATTTTTGTTGATATTTAAAATGAAGCCTGTTAAAAGAATATTGAATCACAAAACCAATATTTCATAATGTAACTTTAGGTATATTCGAATGACTTGTTGAACTTTACCATTATCAATTGCCAATCATTTTGCAGAGTATATGCCTATTGGACATTGCAATCCAAAGCTTTAAGTTTATATACCTTTTATTTATTCATAACTATGATCTATATATATATATATTATTTGTATATATATGATGTGCATGTTGTTTTTAGTTTTAAATTGTGCATAGCAATTGCTCAATGCGAGCCGCAATATTAATTTATCTTTATTTGATTTAAGGACTTATGTTCAATGCAATAAACTTAAGCATCTAGTACATGAGATTAGTCACAATTGTTCTGATATAAATATATATATTAGGTATAAATATATATATATATATATATATAAATTATGTGCATTACTTTACAAGTTAAATTAAATAAATATATGGTGTTTTCCTTTTCAAGACTTCAATTAATGTTTCATTTTAGCTGATTCGCGAATGTTAAATTTCGGGACGCGATCCTTTCTGGCCAAGATCCTGTTGGAATTATCCTCAATGTTAATGGTGCTGATTATAATATTTACTCGACGCTCGATGACGCCTATGAAGAGCTTCACGTTGTGCACTGTGAGGAAGGTCTTCGAGCTGAGCACATTCAATATGGGCGCATCGTCGCAAGCCAGCAATCTGAGGGGTTTATAAAACAAATTGTAATATAAATATATATACAAATATATGTAATAATAATAATATCTGAAGTAAACCCACTTGAATATATCCTCTATACCCTTGAGAAGCTGCTGCAACCTGCTGCTCAGATTGTGTTTCTTTTCACTCGTCTCCTTGGCCAGCTGCTCTATGCGAGCCAATTCGTCATTCAGATAGTCCAAGGCTTCAGTTTTGAGCTTCAGCTCCTTCTCTGCCTGCTCTGACTTCTGGCGCTCTACAAGAAACAATATTAGCATCCCTTAGGCAGCTCTATGTATACCAGCTCGTAGCTTACCAATCTCTTCAGTTAATTCTTGTGTGGTATCGTTGAGCACCTCCACTTCGTGGCTCAACTCGTTCACGTAGTTGAAGAGCGCAAAGTTTTCGTCTTCCTGGCGCTTGAATTGTGCCACCAGACGTTCGGTGTCATCCTCACCGTATAGCTGCTTGATTCTCTCTATGATCTCTTTATACTCGAACAGCTGACGCTCATAGTTCTCCTTCTGGCTCTGTTTCTTATCCAGCTCACGTTGCTCCAGCTCCGGATTGAGCCGTTTCTGACCCTTGATGTCGAAGAACTTCTGCAGTTTGGCGTCGTGCTCTAAGCGACGTTGCATCTCTCGCATCTCCTGGATGTGCATGACCTTGTCATTCTCATTGCGATCCTTGAGCACCGACAGCTTCGTGCAGAGCTCCTGGCGCTGATCGAATGCCATTGTGGACTGATCAATGAGGTCCATGATAAGCTTTTTGCCATCGTTGAATTGGGTCACCATTGATTGCCACATCTCGTTGAAATTTGCACTAAATTGAATTTTGGAAATTGTAAACTGCAAACATCATATCTTATTAACCCTCACCGATCTTGCAGCATATGATTGATGGCATCTCTCATCTTGCTGTTTTCCGTTAGGACATCGCTGCACTTTTTGTTGACCACATCGAGGCGGTTCTCAAGTTTGACTACGCTCTTTTGCACCTTGCAGATGGTGTCTTTGTAGCAGTTGTCGGGCACCTCATTGCGACGCAGTGCATCAATCTCTTTCTCCATTTTACGTATGTGACCCTCCAGTTCCCACAGATTCGTTTGCTCGTTTTGATAGGCGCGCTGCATCTCCGATTGCTGCTCTTGAAGATTGCTCAACTGTTTCTCCTTATTGGTATTTCGGCGAGCATGAGTGCCGCCCTCCAAGGTTTTGATTTCTTCCTTTAGCTTCTCGTTTTCAAGCTGCAATACGTTAATCATGTGATTCTGCCTTTTCAGGCGCTTCGCCTTTTCCTCGAGCAGCCCACGTAAATCTAGCTGAAGCGAGCGATGTTGGCGCTGTAAGCGCTGCAACTCCGCGGCGGCTAATTGATCTAGCTGGTCAGTCATTATATATATTTTATATATTATATTATTAATTAACTATAAAGTTAAATAAATTAATTTTAAAATTGAAAAAATATTTGCTTGCAGTCAAATCTTCGTTATTTACTACAGCACAGGGTGGTTCGTTACCAAGCAACTAAACAAATTAGTGCTGCCAGATCTGGGCATGTTGTTGTGCTATGCCAAGCAATATAGAGTTGCCAGATGTGCGCTCAGTTCTAAAACCCGCCAATTTTTAATAAGAAATGCCAGAAATTTTTATGGTAAAAGTTTATTATTTGTAACTTTATTTTTTAATTTGTTCTTTGCATTTTGTTTTCATGTTTAAATGTCTATAAAGTATATATAATATATATTTTTCTGCATTTTTGTAATTTTACCATTTTGTTTTTTTTTTCCTTCCTTTCTTAATATTTGTTTTTTTTTTTTTATATATATTAAACTTGCCAGTTTTTTTTTGCTTTTTATTTAATATATATATATATAATTTTTGTTTTCACTTATTACATTTGCATAATTTGTCATGTATAATAATTATTTATTAATAATAATTTAATTGTTGTAATTATAACTGGTTTACTTGTTCATTTATAATTTTTTCCTCTCTCGCTCTGCTCCACTTTTTTAATTTGTCATTTTCTTTTTCTGCTTTGCTACCTGTACCATAATAATATATGTCTCTCATTCTATGCCGCCCATATACGACGCCCAGAGTTTTGGCCAACGAAACAAAGTTTACAAAGTTTGCCATTAGCTTTTCCCGTTCTAAAACTGTCAAAACTTAGCCTAAAACTTTTGATATTTATATATGTATATTTAATTTCTTATTTTTTTTTAAGTTTTTTTTTTATATTATTGTTAGCTTCTGCCGCACGTTTGGCCTAACTGCTGTCTCTTTCGTAACGTTTCAAAATAAAATAATACAAATAATTATATATATATATATATATATATATATATATATATATATATATATATATATATATATATATATATATATATATATATATATATATATATATATATATATAAAGAATAGCAAAAACAACAACATGAGAAATAGGCGCAAATATAATGTTTTTATGTAGGTTTTGCTGTTTCTTTCTTCTAATTGTTATTGTGTTTTATTTTGCATTTTTTTATTTTGTTAATATAGTTACTTATAAATATATATGTTTAGGTTTATTTATGTATGTTTCTTGTATGGCATAAATTATTAATAATTATTGTTGTTTAAACTAGAGTTGTTTTGTTGTTGTTTAATGCTCTTTACTGCTCTTTACGCCTGTTAAGTATTAAAATATTTGCATAGTTTTTTGTATGTTTTGTTTAAATTTGCTTGCTTTCATAATTAATTAATTAATAGTTGATTTGATAGCATTTCATAAATGTGTTTTTGGGCTTCAATCATTAAATTGAATATAAATATAAATGTATATACATATACATATATATATATATATATATATATATATATATATATATATATATATATATATATATATTTATAGATATAATTCTTTGTAATGTTTGCTTTTTTCGGTGTTTACTTTCATCCTTTTGTTTTTTTCCCCATGAACGAATGCACAAATTTTACACACTTCGCCATTGAGTTGATATTATTTATAAATAGTTTTTAATATACACATATGTATAGTATATATATATATATATATATATATATATATATATATAAAGACCTTTCTCTTTGCTATTTTAAATTGTTTTTTGTTTTTGTTTCGCTATTTACTCGTAAGTTTTCCTTGCCTTTTCAACTACATTGCCTATTAGTTCTCCTTCTGCGCCTTTCTCTGTATATGTACTATGTATATGCCTGTATTATGTATGTATGTATGCATGTATATAAATATAAATTTTATTAAATTTAATTAAGTACAAGTATGTATGTATGAAGGAGTGTGTGCGTGTGTTGGTGTGAGCTGTGAATGTATTTGCCTTTATCTGCCGTTGCGCTGTGCTTTTAGAATGGAATTGCATTTATCTCAAATTAAAAAACTTGAGAAAAAACATAAATATTTCAATGTTATTCAAATTGTGCTTTACATATTTGAGAACAAGCTTGCATCGAAGTGTGAAATTGGTTTGAACTTGGATGTAAATGTTGTTTAGTTTTCTTTTCTCTCTTACTTGTTTGGAAATTTCTCTCTTTTATTACTACACATTTATTTTATTTCAATTTGTTTTGATTTTGAAACCATTTTACATTTGACATTTAATTCTGTTTAATATCTTATTCACTTTCTGTTTTTTGTTTGTTTTGTTGTTTGGAAACATAGGAAACATTTGACAAGAGCAAGCATTCAATTATTTATTTCGAATAATCGCAGAAAGGAATGAAATTGTTTGTTTAAATGAAACATTTTTGATAAATTTACATTTTTAGCTACAATTTATTTGGTTTTTCTTTTCTGTTATTAATATGTTTTTCCCTTACTTTTATATGGCATTTAACTGCAATGTTTTGCTGCTAATTTATTTCTTTCTTTATTGTTTTCGTTAAAGGTGCTCTTCAAAAATTCCAAATAATAACTTATCAGCTGTTATAATCTTATTTATGTGTGTGCGTGTGTGCATGTGTGTGTGCTAACTAAATATGTATGTGTGTGCTGCGCATAAAATCTTTAAAAGTATTTTCTTTCAAAAGCAAATCAATTTGCTTAGGTGTGCGTGTGTGTGTGTGTGTGTGTGTGTGCGTGTGTAGTGTGAGCTAGTGCATAATGCTAATTACGGACGGATTTCTAAACGGAAAGTAAAGTTTTTGTGTATTAGAATAAGCTGCTTCATAGGGTATTAAATGCAACAGAAACTTTACTTAAAGTGTGTGTGGTTATGTGTGTGTGTGCGTGCGTGTGCGTGTGTGATTCTGTCTGCTAAAGTCTAGACTAGCAACTATTATTAAATAATTTATATTATCTGTAATTATTAAGTAGCATTGGGCTTTGTGTCTTGTTTCTATTTACAATATAAATTCGCTTTGATTTTCTGTTTTTGCTTTACACTTAGCCTCAAGTGGTTTAAGTGCCGCCTTTGCATCTGTATTAGTATCTAATATTTGGCTAAGTTTCTAAAAGATAACATTTTTATCTACAAAAAATAACCGTGGGCCTTTTCCGTTTTCATAGCATTTTCTTTCCTTCCGTTGTTTACCTTTTTGCATAATTGCAAAAATTTGAATTTTCGTAATATTTTCTTTTGTAATAATAATAATTGTCATAATAATAGTATAATATACATATATATATATACATATGTATATATTGCCTATTCGTTTTGCAATTTACCATTATATATATATATATATATATTTTAAAAACATTTCTTGTTTTCATTTATATATATATATATATTTATTCAATATTTTTTAAATGCACTTTCTGAGCTTTCTTACAAGCGCCGCCAATTATTGTTGCTGGTTGTGTTTCAACTATATATATAGATATATATATATAGAATATATACTTGCCTACTACTGCACTCATGTCCCGAACTATGCCCATTTCTTGCTCCTAAATATAATATTATACTATAACTATGTATATATATATATATATATATATATATATATATAGATATATCAATGCAAATTCTAGTTGTATGCAAAGCTTTCAAATGTTTAAAATAAAAGTACATAGTGCAAAAGCTTGAATAGGGGAAGAAATATAACAAAAGTTTATAATATCATTATTATTATTATTATTAGTGCTATTATAATTCAAGTATTATAATTGTTAATTGCATCTTTTACCCTGTTTCCTATAAGTTATTCGTGTTTCGATTTCAACAAAAACCCAAATGCTATCAAGGCAAAAATGTTCTCTTGGCCTAGCAAAAAAGATATGCACCCTCCATTATAAACTTGGGCCCGTTTAACTATGTGTGTCTGTATGTGTGTGTGTATGAGTGTGTGTGGAAGTGTGTATGTATGTGTGTGCTAGTCGTATGTGTATAAAAAACTAGTGTATGAAGTTTAGTAGTCCTTGGTTTATGGTGGGGTCAATGTTGAATGTGCTTTGCTCTATAGTTCTATAGTTCTATAGTTGTTCGTTATTATTAATTTTAGTATAATTTTTCACTTTTGTTAATTAATTTAGTTTTTAGTTAAATACCTGCAGAAAAGTGTATCTAAATATATTTTTGATTATTAAGTTCTAAACTTGGACTCATGTGTTTATATTTTTTGGTTGTTTTTCTTGTTGTTGTTCTTGTTCTTGTTGTTTGTTGTTGTCGTATAAGTGTTGTAAGCTTCATTCACTACATTGTCTAGCCTTCGTTATTAACTAGCAATAGAGTAATTCATTAATAAGTTAGTTAGTTTAGTTAGTTAGTTGATTTCTAAAAATAATAATTCAAACATTCTATAAGAATGTTCATCTCATAATAAAAATACTATTTTCATATAGCACTAGATCGAGATATATATATATGTATATATATATATATATATATATATATATATATATATATATATATATATATATATATATATATATATATATATATATATATATATATATATATATACACACAATATATATATATATCATTTTGTGTAGCTACTATAAGTATTGTTATGGTAAATCTTATGATTTAAGTTTAAGGAACGATCATCGATAAGAGACTTCATTTTCTTTTAGTTAAATATACAATGCTTAATATTAAGGTAAATATTTGGTTTTCTTTAAACATAAAATTAAATTTAAATAAGCCAAAGCATATAAAACAAAATCATTTAAATTGTCTTTATGTCCTTCCTAAGCAAAGTATCATCCATGAGAATCGCCCATGTCTGCTCACTCTAAGCAACCTAGCATCTATGAGAATCGCCTAGAAGAGCGTATGCGTGGATGCTTTAATGATCTACGATATACGCGCTTGATATGATGTGCTTTGTATATTAAGTTTACAGTGCGTTGCAACGCGCTATAATTTTCTTCTTCTTCTCCTTTTCTTGTGATAATTTTACAAAATCATTTGGAAAATTGAGCAGTAAACTGTATTTTGGCAAAATTTGCAAATGCAACTGCCAATCTCATGTGAAATCTTCTGTCGTGGCTGCCTTTATTACAAACAAATTGGACGAAACCGGGCGCATCTTTCTATAGGGTTTTGCCTAGCACTTCATTGTCTTTCTCTTTTTGCTTTGCTATCGTTTTTCTCTTTTGTGTTTGGTTTCTGTATTATTCCAATTTTTACGCTTCATGCTCAAGGTACAATTGTTTTTCTTTTCTTTTCCTTTCTTTTTTTTCTTCATTAATTTCAATTCGATTTATATTTATTTACTTGTTTTCTCTTTTTTCATCACATTTCATTTCGAATTTAAAATAAGCGCTCAATATTTAAGCATTAATTATTTATTCTTTTTTTATTGGTTACTATATTTTTATTTTTTAAATATTTGTTTTTTTTTTTTTTTTATGTATCTTTGCGTTAATTTTGATTTGGCTTCTCTGTTGCTTTTTATCACCGCTTTTGGAAACGAAAAATACATTTCTTTAAGCTGAATTTAAAAATAAGAATAATAAATTTAAAGCAAAATGCAAACAATTTGATTTTCAGTATTTTTTTTTTTTAGTTTTCCTTTTTTCAAGTCACAGCCTTTTTGTGTTTTTTATTTTTTTGTTTGTTTGTTTTTGTTTTGAAGTTTACAAATTGCGAACGAAATCATAAAATTTTGGATAGATATATAGAAAGTGATATGGGTATATAATGTGCCAAATTGTCTGTCTGTCCGTCAAAGCTCTCTCTTTGTCTTTTCGTCTGCCAATTCAAAAGCCACATCAACGTCATCATCACACTTGAAAAAACTGAATGGAAATAAAGAAAAATGAAACAAGTTTTCGATTTTTTTTTTTTTGGTATTTTGTATTTTTCTCAATTTGTTGATCGCTTTTATTTGTTCATCCGCATCTTCTTCTTTTAGTTTACTGTTGTTTTACGTATTAGAAATAATAATATGTATGATAATTTAAGTTTTTGTTTTCATTTTGATATAGTATAATTTGCATAATTTTGCCAAAATCAGTTTTTTGCACTAAGTTGTTAATATTTTATTTTAGTTTTTATTTATATTGTGTATATAGTCTAAAACGTTTTTCTTTTGTATAATAGCATAGAATTATAATAATAATAATATTTATATATATAAGTATATATATATATATTTAATTTAAATACTTTTTCGCGTATTTTCAATACAAAATCATAATAATAATAGTATTAATAATAATAATAATAATAATAATTTGTAATATTTTATTATTATCTCAATAGTTTGACTCTGTTTAAAGTTGGTTTTAATTTTGTTTATTTATTTCTTGTGTATTTTTTATGCAATAATTAACTTGAATTTGACTAGATCGATTCATACAAGATCGCAAATACATATATATAGTGAGAGTGTGTATGTGTGTGTGTGTGAGAGTGTGAGTGTATGTTGCTCTAGTAAAAATCTAGATTAGCATTTCGAAGCTGCAAAAATCTGAGGGCGTTACTCAACTGTTGTTTAACTACAGAATAGTTGCTAAAAATCAATTATTGATATTAAGTTATGCATTTAAATTTAAGTAAGTATGTATGTATGAATGTATTTATATATAGCTATATTTAAGTATTTGTTTTTAATGTATGTATACAATGCGCATTTGCTTTTGCATTTGCATTTGCATTCTATAGTGTGTTTTCATTTCATACTTTCTATTCTTTTGCAATTTGGGGGGACTTTCATCCGCCTTCGAGTTTCGTTTATATTTACAAGATTTCTAGGCGTAACATTTCATAAAAGAAAACTTAATTAAGTGAAATTAGTTAAGGGACTAAAAGACTTTTGCCAAGAAATTTGGGATTGGATTTCGACTTGGATTGGAACTAACTAACTACGTAATACTCTGTTCCAACTCATCATGATTTCTGGCTGCTTTTGTTTTTGATTATATTTCCTCTTTGTATGATGGTGTGAATGTGACTGTCTGTGTGTGTGTGTGTGTGTGTGTGTATGTGTGTGTGTGAAACTGAAATGTAAACAAATTATATATTGCACTCGTAACAAAAGTAACTTTAACTTTCATAACAATTTGTTGTATGCTTAAATATTCTTATATATTTATTTATTATTTAATAATTGTGTTTTTAGTTTTTTGTTTTTTATTTATATTTTATTTTTATCATTAGTATCAAATATGTATTTGTCGCGAGCTTTTGTTCCAAGCCGCAGACTAGGCGCTAAACGTATTTCAATTTATTTTTCCTCTGCTTCTTCTTTCGTTTACACTATACAAACTCTAAATAATTGTTAATCAATTATTTGTTGCTTCTTCTCTCTCATCAACGTTTTTTTGGCATATTTAGCTGTAGATTTTTGACAATCTTTCACTTTTCATTGATTTGTACAGATATAACTTTTCATCCTCTTCTTCTTCTTGTTCAAGATAATGTCAAAAATGGTTTGTAATGATGTTTCAAACAGAGCTGAGTAAATATATTTTATTAAGATATTTTCTTGCATGTGTATAAACTGTGTTGGTGTGTGTGTGTGTGTGTGTGTGTGTTATAAGACAAAAACATATCAATTGAAATATAAAAATGTTGTGTTCAATTTTCTAGTTTCGCTAAAAATGTTTTTGTTTTACTTGTATATATAAAAAAATGCTAAATATGTATATATGTATATATTTTTTTTCATCAATAATAATTTATGCACTTAAGATTTATTATGTGTTCTTTATTTTTATGACTGTGTAAATTTTTGTTGTTTTTCTGTTAGCTTAGTTCTCTTAACAGGGCTAAGGGCGCGTTATATGGTCAACATCATTCTTGTTAGTTGTTTTTTTTCTAATTGGAGCTTGTGGAAATAAGTGGCCAAAATGTTTAGTTGTCTGTCGTACATATATATGTATGTATATATATATATATATGTATGTATATATATATATATATATATATATATATATATATATATATATATATATATATATATATATATATGTATATATATATATATATCTGTACCCTGGCAACTTTTTTAGTTTATATACTTTCCTCATATAAATATATATATACATATATGTATATATACAGTTCTTTATTTCAATATATACATATACATATATGCAAGCATATATATACATATATATTCGCAAGTACCTGTATTTGTTTTTGTTTTTGTTACAAGCAGCTAAGTTTAAGTGTAAAGTTTGTTTGATTTCCTTCTGTAATATATATATATATATATGTATATATATATACATATGTATATATATTATATACATATATATTAATGCTATAAAATCGTTTACGATTTTCCTAGTTGCCTAACTCAAGTGTTTTCCATGTAAAATGAATTGAATTTATTCAACTTGCGTTGTTTTTAATTTATTCTTTCTTTTTTTATATATGTATTTCTAACAAATTTATTATTATAATTAAATTAATTATTTGTGTTTTTTTGTTTGTTTTTAGTTTCTCATTTATATATTATAAAAATGATATTTGTTTTGCTTTGTTTGCAGGCTACACGCAAAAACCTTTTGTGGTTCTGTTTAAATTGTTGGACTTAAATGTATTTCTCTCAAAAGCATATCGCAAATATGTATATATATATATATATATATGCATACATATATATATATATTGTTTATTTTTTTTTTAATTTGCATACTGTTTTCACCTAGTGCTAAGTTATTTTTTATCATCTTACAATTAATTAAATTCGAATTTTTGTGTTAATTTTTATTTGCATTTATAAGTTTATGTATATATATATATATATATATATATATATATATATATATATATATATATTTATATATCCATCGCCAATTTGCTTAGTACTAAATGCTAAAAAGTTGCAATCAATCGATCATCCTATATCATCCGACTACGCTCTATCCATAACGTCTCCTAAACTTTTTCAACTCATTTGCATATGTTTTCTGTTTTTACTTCTTCAATTAACAATTTCAGTTTTTTGTGGGTTTTTTTTTTTTTTTTAATTTTCTCTTGTATTGATTTCTGTGTATTTTTTTACAGCATATAATTTTTTTTTTAGATTTTGATAAATTCCATATTTTATTTTGTGTATAAAAAATGGTTGCTGCAGTAATCTTTTTTATTTAATTTTTTTTTGTTTTTTTGTTTTTGTTTTTTTTTTTTTAAAGATTATTATTTTCTTTTTTTATTTGAAAACCCAGATAATTTTGGTCTCTTACCAGTCAGTTTTTGTCTCAAGTTTTAGGTATATTTGTGTGTGAGTAAATGTTCGTGTGTGTGTGTGTAGTTGTTGCTCAATATCAATGTTTGTTGCTTGCTCTATAAATATATATATATATGTATACATATGTATGTCGATATATATATACCTATGTACATATGTATACATATATTCGTCATTTTGGCAAAAAAAGGTTGTGTGTGTGTATTGTTCTGTTAATTTTTTTTATAGATTTTTTTTTTATTTTTATTTTTTTTGCTCTTAATTTTTTTCTATTTATTTTGTTTAAGTACTGCTTTCAGCTGCCTGTATAAATACATATGCATATATACATATATATATGATATATATATGTATATATACACACAAATATCTATATATATAGTATTCTTTTGCTTTGACTTTTTTTTACATTTTCTGTTACTATTTTCTTAGCTTTTCCTTCTAATTTTGCTCTTAGCTTTTTTGTTTGCTGCGGCTTTGCTCACTTAGCATTTGCAAAATTCATTGTTTCAAGTCCATCTGAAAGAGGATATATAAATATGTTAGTTAATTTGAAATGTTGAATTATTGGATAGTTACAAATAATTAAATAATTGCTAGTTGAGGTCAAATTAAAAGCAATTTATATAGAAGTCTTCCACTGTCATAGCTGTTTACAGTTGAATTCTACTATCAGTGCAAAGCTATTAGCATTACATGTACATGTACAGAGTTGTAAATTTGCTTTCTATTCGCTAGTTGTCACCATGAGAGAGAGTGAGAGAGGGAAGAATAGCTGTTTAACTGTGAGCTGCTAAAAGCTTTATCATTGCTCAGTGGTGGATGTTGATTAACATAGTCTCGTGCCTTTCTGAGTGAGAGTGAGACGGCTACTGAGGCTCTTTGCCTTTGAAGAGAATGTCACGATTGAGCAATGCCACTAACATATGTATAACATTAGAGGCAATGCTGATTTTAACAGTGCAATGTAAAAAATGGAGTCTAGTCTTTCGCCACTAATGCGAAATTATTAATTATTAATAATAATGACAGGCCACTGAATTGATATTTATTGGTCAGTATAAAATTATTGTATGATTGATGATGATTTATTTTTAAGCTCACCCTAATAAAAAGTTGATCCATGTTGTTGCTGTGGTTCGTGTTGCTGCTCTGGTTGTTGTTGCTGCTGCTAGGCTTTTCGTTTCTGTTGCTGCCACAAGAACAACTTCTCGACGAGCTCTACTTTGGAATAGTTACTTGTATCATGCGAACAGGGAATGTTCTCACTGCTATTGTTGTTGCTGTTGCTATTATTGTTGTTGTTGCTGTTGTTGTTGTTATTGTTGCTGTTGCTGGTATTGGTGCTGTTGCTGCTATAGCGATAGCAATAGGTGCCGTTGCGCCAGCTAGCAAATGTATAGGGTATTGTATTGCTATTTGCATTGCGATCATTTGCTAATTGTGGTCGAATATTGTGGTTAGGATTGTTTGGTGACGTTATTGTTGTTGTAGATGGTGCTGTTGTTGTTGCATTATATTGATGATGATGATGGAGGTGATGATGTTGTTGTGGTTGCTGTTGTTGATATAGCTGATGTTGCTGCTGCTGTTGCTGTTGCTGGTGATGTTGGTGCTGCTGCAGCAGTTGTTGTTGCTGCTGCTGCTGTTGTTGTTGCTGTTGTTGCAGAAGCTGTATCTGTATCTGTTGTTGCTGCATATGTTGTTGCTGCTGTTGCTGCTGCTGCTGCTGCTGTTGTTGCTGCTGTTGTTGTTGTTGTTGTTGTTGATGTAAGTTACGCTTGAGGAACTCCGATTGTTAATAAGGTCGACTGGCATCCTTTGGCCGCTTCAATTGAACTTTCAGTCTTTTCATGCCAATCTGGAAGCCATTCATGGCCTGAATGGCCGCTTGAGCGCTGGTGGGATTATCGAATGAAACAAAACCTACAAAATTGTCAAAAGTGGAATATTAGAAATCAATATACGAACATTGCTATAGCTTCAAGCATCTTTTGCATTTACCGAAACATTTGCTTTGATTTGTTGCACGATCGATGAAGACCTTAGAGCTGATCACATTGCCAAATGGCAGGAACATTTGCATTAACTCAGCATCACCAAATTCTTGGGGCAAATGATAGATGAACAGATTGCAGCCCTCCGGGCCGGATATAGAACATCCTGGGAACATCAGAAAATCTTAAAAGAAGACATTACAAGAAAAGAAACAAAGTAGAGAAAACAAATTAAACGATGAGCTAAATCATAAATTCGAACTTTATGAGTTTGTCTGCTGTATAGATTTATTCATGGCTGTTCTTGAGTTTCTCTTCAATTAAGTATATTTAGATTCAGTTATTTGTTTGCATGTGTGTTTCGTGTTTTGTGGCTGATTTTGTTTGATTTGACGATTCAACTAAAGCTAATGCGTTGCATAAAACTCGAAAACTAAATGATAAAATAATGATGTAGAAAATATATTCAATATATATATATATGGGGAGGGGGAACAGAAAAAAACAAACAAACAGTAACCAAATACGCTTGCATAGGCTAAAGTATTTATGTATATATATATATAGTATATAAGACATAGTCGTATATGCTAAGAATGCTTAATGAGCTACCAGTTCTCTAATGCTATTTACTTAAGTTATAAGCTTATGATAAATCGTCCCGACTTTCGCATATCCTGGTACAAGGATCGTATGTTTTATGAGTTCAGCACAGCTGAGTTTCATGTGTTTCTATGTGTGTGTGTGTGTGTGTGTGGCATGCAGGTTAAGTACTAAGTAAATTTTTTGAAAAATTACAATTAACAATTAGCTACGCGCAACAATTAGTATATAGAGAAAAAATGATAAACACGTTACGAACAAGTTAGGCTTAGGGTTAGATACAGATAATACATATACACACGCACACACATACAGAGAGATGGGCAGTGAGAGAGAGAGACGATGTATATAGACATTCTATATGCACCCTATTAATGGCTGTGCTTTTATCTTGTCTCGACAACGTTTACATAGTTTTCTCTTGGGGGAGAAAACAAAAGAAAAAAAAAAAATATATATATATATATATATATATATATATATATATATATATATATCAAAAAATATAAAACAAAGCGAACATAAAATTTTATGATTTTTCATGTGCCTTGGCAAGCCTTTCTGGCGAATATCTTTGCTTTTTATGTGATTTTAAGCAGTTTATATGCAATTTTTACGATCGCCCATAAAATGTCTTTAAATGCAGCCATTAAAAACGATTTACGCCCTTCGCAAACCTTTTCCTAAAGGGTTTTTGAATACGCGAATTGATACAAAGGAAAAAAAAGAATCTATGTAATTAATTTCGTTGGGCTTTTCCGTTCAATTTCTATGTGTATGCAAGCGTTTGTGTGTATATATATATATATATGTATATATATATATCTGAATGATTAGTATGTATAGTCAAAACATTCATTTATAAAATTGAAAGCTCTTCGCTTGAGCTGTTCGTCATATCACTCATCAACAAAACTCAAATACAATATTGATTTACAGTAAAGAAACTAAGGAAAAGTTGTTGGAAGAAAACAAAAAAGAGAGAGAGAGAGAGAGAGAGAACAACCGACAAAATAATAATGAAAAGCTTACCTTCACGCTGAGTGGGTGCAACCGCCGCTAGGGGAGGTGGTAAAGCTTGTGGAAACTGTCCATAGACGGCGGGAAAGGCTGCGTTATATATAAATAATTTTTGTTTTTGGTTTTTACACAAATCCGAAACATTTATAAAGACAACACAACAATTAAGATACGTATATATATATATGATTTTTTGTTTTATGTTAAAGTAAGTTCTCTTGTTGGATTTTTCAGTTGAACTAAATTTATATGAACGAAACAGAGATAAATCATAATCATAGATGATAGATAAACTACGACCAGATCAGATCAGTAGAACACTTAGTTATATATTTCAATTAAAAACAACATCAGAAAGTTCAGAGACACCAGCTAAAGTGGGCAACTGGATTTCTAGAGTGAGGTCCATTTGACTTTCATAGACAATAGGAAAATAAATAATACAAAATAAACCAATTTCAGATTGTGTTTTCGCAAAGAAATGTCAAACGTCAAACATTGAAACAACAAATTTTGGGTTCGAAAATATTCAAAATATAATTAAAAACAAAGAGAACAAGTTTTCAACATAAAAGCCAAAACAAAGAAATGCAAATTTCAATTCAAGTCAAGCTCACTCGGTTGAGTCTGTCTTTGATTGTGAGAAGCACATAGAAGAGCGCTGTTAGGCGTGTGCGGCTTGACTTGACTTGAATTCTGCGTTTCTTTTGTATACAAATCAAATATTTATGTATATATAGAAGTTAGAGTTATATATAACACTTTACTAACAATATATATATATATTTATGGCATGACACAACAATTATTAATTATTTCAATAAAAACAATTATGAATGATTGAACTGTTTATTCTGTCTGTTGTTGTTGTTGAATTACACTTTATTTTCAGTATTATTTTTCGTTTTTTAAGATAATGATGTTATGAGAGAAACTGACATGATAATGCGTGAGAGACACTGAAAGAGGGGGAATGGGAGAGAGTGGGTTGGGAGGTAGGATCAGGTGGGAGTGTGTGAACCTATGATGAGATGAATTGACATTTTGTGCCTATGGGACTTGTTCTAAGCTATTATTAATATTTTCTTTTTGAGCACAATCAGATACGTAGTTCTCTTAGCCTAATGCATAAGTTATAGATATAAAGATAGGAAGAGAGAGTGTCTAAGGCTAGGCAGAGCTTGGGCACTTACCAACTCCTGGAAATGGTGGCAAACCAGGGAAGGCATGTTGCAGTGCAGCAGCATCGCCATTTGGCAAACCTTGTGGTGGTATGGTCAGATGCAGCGGATCTGGAGCGAGTGTGAGATCTTCATATGAATATCAATAAATGGTGATCGTTAGCTGACTTCAAATATACCCTGTAATGCGGCTTGAATACTTACGTGGAAATGCCGTTTGTGGAATGCCATTCGTGAAGACACCGTCGGCCACCGAGGCAGCTGCAGCAGCGGCGGCAGCGCCTCCTGGCTGCCCGTTGGGCGTATTGGCGCCCATATTAAAGTTGGGCATCGTCGGCGAGGGCAGCGACGGCGGCTGGCCGGTGCCATTGAGGCCATGAGGTATTTGCGTTGCCAAGGCGGCCATTGGGTTCATGTAGGCAGCTGCCGAGCCCGGCGCTGTGGCCGCAGCGGCCATCAGAGCCGCCTGCTGTTGTTGCTAATGAGGCACAAAGGATTGCAATCAAGCTGACTGAAGTGACTGTATAGCTGGGGGCATAGGGCTACTTACCTGCGCGTAGGCGCTGTACGGTCCAAATTGATTAAAGACAAACGGATTCAATAGGTTCATATGACCGGCCATTTGCTGCATGCGTCTTATTTGTCGCTCCTTCTCCGTGTCGGCGTATTTGACAACCAGGCTGGAGGATGCACCCTGCAAAGGTAATAATTGGATTCACATCGTGAGCTCAGTGAGTAGCATTGCATATTTATTGGCGGCTCTTCCGTTTCCCATTTCCCACTTCCCATTTCTCGCTTCTCGTTTCTCGTTTCACGTTTCCCGTTCCAGGACATGGGACCATTCAATGGCAAATCCTATTACAGGCCATTATTTTGTGCCTTGTCACTCGACAGCGCTGGCAACGTTGCCCTATTTTTACCTGTGTGACGGCGCCGTTCCCCGCCACACCTTGTCTCAGCTGTCGCACAGCCCTCCCCGCCCGCCTCTGTGCACTTTGGCGCTTGGCTTTTGTTATGCGAAGCGGACTGCTCATTATTATCATATTACATTTTATATGCCTTTGTGATCAACAACAAGAGCAACAGCAACAATGATAAAAAGCAAAAATACTCGTAAATAACAAAATAATTGGCAACGCACTTCAATTTGCATTTCCATTGAAATCGGCTTACAAGCTGCGCGCTCTTTATAATATATAATATAAGTACCTCCTACCTGACTACTCCTATACATATATACATATATTTATATGCATATATATATATATATATATATCTATGTATATAGCTGTCTGCCTCGCGCCCTATCTACAGCCAAGTACATTGAATCATGATGTTATCTATTGTCGGCTGTCATTGATTTTGAAACATTGAGCAACAAAGATGTTGCCTCCCTCCCTCCCTCCTTCCCTCTCTCTCTCTCTCTCTCTCTCTTCGTTTCTCTATCTCCGTCTCCTTCGCTTTGTTGCTTTCTTTGATGTCAATTAATTAGCATAATAATGGACGCTTCACATTTCGCACTTCCGCCTCGACTCCCACACCGCTTCAAGCTGTCGTCGTATGACAATTGAAGCGACAACATTTCATGTGCCTTGGCATTTTGTTTTGTTATAATTAAGACGTTTTGCAGATGAGTTGGCTGTTTTTGTAATACTAAACCCGAAACAGGGAGGCTGGCCGAACCGAGCCAAGCCGGAGCTGGGAATGGGTAGCTTTTATGATTTTGCAAATCATTAATCAATGTAACAATGATATTATATTGCATAATTTCAGCTGTCCAGCCTGCGAGAGTGTGCGTGTGTGCGTGTGTGTGTGTGTGTGTGTGTGTGTTAATGAGACTTTAGCTAAACAGGTGCTTCATGTACATAGTTAGCAGCCCCAGCAAACACAATTTTAATTAATGAAATATGAAACTCGAGTTTATGCAAAGGCCAAGCAAAATATCCAGGGAGCAAAGCAACCGCAGGCCAACCTGCAGGCCATCTGAAACTATATGCCCGGCCATGGGCACCAGACACTAGGCACCAGGCAAACAGCACTCTGTTGAGCATCTTTGTAATGTATTTTAATGAGCTAACAATGAGCAGTGGATATTGCATAATTATATGTATCATGTGTATCTCTGCTCTGTGTCTATGAATCGCAACTTTAAGCAGCAAATGCTGAGCACAGGCGAGAATATGAAGAGTAAATAGTAGATTGAGTTGGCAAGATACATATATATAAGTTAAAGTAAATATAAATTTTAAATGAAGAGTTGCTTAAGTAGCCAGTGAATGGGGAAATTACCTTAATTAAAAATTAAGTGAAATTTTAAAGTATTTTAAGCAAGCTAACATAAAATCTTTATTAAATTCTGATGAGCGATTTCATCAACTTTAGCTCATTTGCTGCTGCTGCTCATGAAATTTTAAGTGAAATACCAAACAGCAGCAACAGCAGCAACAGCAGCAACAGCAGCAGCAGCAGCAACAGCACCAAAAACAGCGAGAAGAACAACGCATAATTATTGAAGTGCACTTCCTTTCAATTTTCGCCAACAAATTATAGCATATCAACAGCATGCCACATACCAGCGCGGCTATGTGGCAGCAACAATGTGAGCGCTTGCCGTTTGTCCTGCCCGTTGGGCTGCGCGGCTGCCTGTTAATTTCATATTTCGAAACATGACACTTTCACACATTGGCTAATTTAAAAGCATACAAAATGGTGGCCAACATACACGCACGAGCTGCCACGCTGTCGAGTTGTTGCCTCATTTCGTGACGAATGTGCTTTGTAGCAGCTGCCGTTGCCGTTGCTGTTGTCGTTGCTGTAGCTGCCGTTGCTGCCGACTGTGTTGCATGTGGCACACAAAAGACGAATCCTTTTCGCGCATATATAGAGCGTCTCGTTAAATTGTCGCCTGACACCTCACTAATGTCATCAGCAGTGTCGAGAGTCAGCCACATTATTACTGTAATTATGTTGGCCGTGTAAACGTCATTAGGCGTTTTAGTGCCAGGCAACGGTACGTGCCCCAATCGCAGCGCTCAGCGACAACGTCGACTCCTGCTGTTCCTGCTGCTGCTGTTGTAGCTGTCGTGTTGTTCGTGTACATCTTTCGACATGTTTCACGAAAATTGCAGTGGACAAATTGCAGTGCAGCAGGCGCTGAAGTGGAAGTGTGTAGCGCAGTGTAGTCAGAAGTAACGAGTTGGAGCATAACGAGCTCCTATCTATGGCTGGTAAATTACATGCTTATCATAAATCTGTGTTCCATAAACACATTTACTTTATACCACTAGAAGTCCAGGACTAATGGTAGTATATCAACTCTACATTATATATATGTTAATATACAAGTAGAACTTTTTGTATATATATTGGAGCTATTCCTGGAAAGTACCTATTAAGTCATTGTTGTATCAATTCCCAAGCATCGATTAATTTTATTCACATTTACAGACTACTCCAATCAGTTGATTCTAATGATTTCTTCTGATCCCTTCACTTGAAGCTCTCCAGTTTGTGCTATATTTTAATCATATTATATCATATACTTATCTATCACTATCTTCTTTCAAAACTCTCTTCATCAAAACTCGTTTTCCATTTAGCTCCATGAACAAACCCAAATACTTAACCAGCACCACTGTTTGCTCCTGCTTCTGCTCCTGCTCCTGCTCGGCTAATCCCTGCCATTTCCAATTACGCTCCTCTACCTATATCTGACTGCCTCGCTAATTAGCGCAGTTCTTCAAATAGTGCAACAGGCTCGCTTAGAACCGCAAGAGCTCATAAATTAATTCATTAACGTCAATTTGATAGCCATATAATCCAGCACCGCATGTCTTGTCTTTCTCTATCTCTCTCTCTCGCTCTCCCCCTCTCTGTTTCACTCTGCACTCTGGGTTGGGGGCGGCTTGCCGATTGCCCCTAAAAAAGCCAAGCCTTCGTGAAATGATGTCTGCCTGTGGTCGTAAGTCAGTTGAGTCGAATATGAACGTTTATTATATGCTATGTGTGCAGTTGTTTGGCTGGCACTTCCGCTTCCTGAAGACGACGACACGATATTCCCATTCAAGTGAATTGCTGCGCCAAATGAAATGAAAAATTCAGCACGACGCTGAAGGCAGGCAGCACGCCTCTGACTAGCTCTGACTCTGCCCCTGACTGTGACTCGGTGTGCAACAGGCTGCCACATGCCGCCTGCCGCCTGCCGCATGCCGCATGCCGCATGCCGCATTTGCCGTTTGCCGTTTGCCGTCTGGCAACTAACAAGCCAAACTATACTAACGGGAGGCTTGGACTTGTGCCAGGCGGCACTTTTGGCAGCAATCGCATGTTGCATGCCACTTGCTTTTGCGGCAGGGCCCTGCAAACGTGACGCCATTAACTTGCGTCTCCCCCCTTCTCGCGCTGCCAATCGCTTAGGAGGCAAGCGCAGGCTTTACCATTTTGGCACTTGGCAATCTATATACACACTTATATATATTTTTTCTGGCTCGCTTTATTGTTTTTTAATGCGCGTCGCTCAAAAGTTTTTGCTCGCCTCTTTGGCAAAGTTTCAAACCGCAGCAGGCCAATCGCACACAGGCGACGTCGTTGCCCAATTACAATTGAAGGCTTACAGTGCATTTAAAAAGTAATTTGTCTGCCAGCCGACCCCCAAAAGCTCTGCACGTATTTATATTTAAATGCAAATGCAACCAGGCCCGGATCCAGACACGAGCTACACACGGCGCAGGGATGCGATGGGAGGCGCGGCGGCAGGGGGAGCCAGGGGCCAGAGGTTCAGCAAGTGCACATGATAAACCTGTTGGCTGTTTGGGGCTCTCTTCAGACATGGCCGTAATCACAGTTACCCAGGCTGGCAGTCGTGTTGCCGTTGCTGCTGCCGTGTTCACTAATGGTGGCTACAAGCCGCAAGCGTTGAGCTCCAGCCCCGAGCGCCCAGAGCCAGGACACATGCACATAATAAACTGCAACGCGTGTGCTATAGCTGCCACTAGAGCAGGAACAGCAGCAGTAGCAGGAGCAGCAGCAGGAGCAGGAGATGGAGTCGTTTACGTGTCTGGGGACATGTTAACATGGCAGTCGTGCCAAAAAATTATTATTCCCGCCTCGATGTCGCTTTTTGTGTGTGCAACAACTGCGAGCGTCGATTTGTCAACGCCTAAAAGGACAACATATTTCTCTCTCAATTTGCAACGAGAACTCAGCAAAAGAGAAAAGAAGAAAAATCACAAAAAAATGTATAATAAATGCAAAAGAAATACTAGCAAATAAATGGGCGGCAAATGGTTTTAACAAAAGAATTATACATATAACCATATATATATATATATATATGGGAGTGTGTGCATGATTTGCATATAATAGTTTATTTTTATTATAATTTTTTTTTGCTATTTGATTTTTGTTTTTTTTTTTTTGAAGCAGTCGTCGGCCGCAGCTTGTTTTAATTGCTAAATGAATTGGCCTGGCGCGCATTTGTTTAATGGCCAGCCATTTTTATATATCAATTAAAGCGCCAGCAAGAAAATGCATTTATTTATTTAACGTAAAAGCGCATAAATTTTAACGCCAAATGGATTTGGCACAAATAAATATAAGCCTAATAGCAGGTGTTATTAAAGGTGTTAAATTGTGGAAGAGTTTGCGATTTATTCGAAAAACGAATATAAAATCAGAATGTAAATGCATTAAAGGCCCTTTCAATCTATATCTTATACATTACATCAATTATATATATAAATGTCGTTTCATATCGTATAGTCACAGTCTGTATCTAACAACATAGCGCTTCATTCTAAGAGTAGTGTTGGAGGTATTCCTCAAGTTGGCAACACACTCTAAGCGTATTCAAATGGTCAGCTCCGACAAATTCGTAGTCTCATCATTCTATGTTGATTTATTAGCAGACAACTAGATCCATAAAATATATTATCTCCTTTCTGACTCTCATCGGCGCATTGATTGCCAAGGAGTTTTCCAATTAATTTCTGCTTATTTAAAGCCTCAAACTCCCAATGACAGCTGTAAAGTGGGCAAAAAAGTAGCAGAGTAAAACTAATTACAAATTCATTTCCACATTTTAATTTTGCTGTCAGCTGCAGCTTCAGCTTCAGTCAAAACAAATCTTCAACTGATTGCGCGGCAGGAGGTCTGCAGAGAGTGAAGTCCACTCAAAACCGCTTCAGAGCGACCGCAAGCCGAGTAAGTAATCTTTTCCGGAAAATAAATCACACCATCGAGCGGGCGAGAGTGGACAAAAAATAATAAAGAACTCTGACTCTGACTGCGAGTCAAATTAGTGTAAAATGCCACTAAGCTACCTAAAAGTATGCTATGCATTAAAAAATGTACGAGCCATGCGAAAAGTTACTTACTTTCGGGGCCAAAGTTGCGACGCGCTGTTAACCGCAGCCCGCAGGGATCGAGAGGAGAGACGGACGGGCGGACGGACAGACGGGCGGACAGACAGGCGTTGCATACATTAAACAACTTTTGGCTCATTGCATTTGGCCGGAGTCCAAGTCCGGGACTGAGTCCTAGCCCGTGTCCCTGTCCCTGTTCGCATCCGTGGCCATGTCCGTGTCTGTGTCTGGGTCGGCATCAAAAGGCAGCCAAATGGAGCCGCAGGCCAAGCGTAAAATGCGGGCAAGCAAAAAGCGCGAGGCGAACAACGGCGTTGACAATGCAACTTGCCAACGTTGGCCAAAATGAAAAACTTATTTAATTTACTTTGCTTTTTGCCCAGCCCGCCGCAGCCCAGCCATTTAATTCAATTAGTCACTGAGAGTACTCTTGGCCAAGGCTTAAAGCGAGTGCGAGTGCAGGCCTAAAACACAATCAGGCGCAGAAAGGTCTAAAGGAAGGCCATGCACAGCTAACGGAGAGCTGGAGAAACTTGTGCATTAAATACATTATATATAAGAAAATATATATACTTAAAGTTCAGTTAAAGACTTCTAATAAGCAATCAACAGGCTATAGAGAGAGCTAGAGGGAGAGGGAGAGTGAGGGAGAGAGGGCGAGATATGCTTGGCATGTGACAGCAAAGTTTTAATGCAAGTTGTTGTTATTGTTGTTGTTGCTGTTGCAGCTGAGGGACTTGACTTGGACAGGACAATTCGTAAATAACGCCTTGAATACGCCCCATTTTGTCGTATCTGTCCTTCGCATGCCTTGTTGCACATGTCTTGCATAGTTCACAGGGCTCCAACTGCGAAGAACTTGGCATTTTGTTATCATTGTTGTTGGCGCTGTTGTTGTTGCTGTTGTTGCTGTTGTTGTGGGTATAAATGTCGTGAGGACCGCACAGTTTACTCAAGCAAATGGCTGGCTCAACACGGCAGCAAAGGACTGGCAGGATATTACATGCAAGCATGATTGAGTTTCGAGCACTTCTCGTCCTGCATAAGGACATACACAGCCAAGCAGGCAGGCAGCCAGCCAAGGCTAAAGAGAGGAAACGCACAATTTCATAAATTTAATGCTCGCAAAAAGTTTTTTCTCTTTGCTGCCCACTGATTTTAGCATAGGATTGCAACAAATTCAATTTCGACTGCGCCTCTCTAATGCACTTAAAATCAAAGTGCGTTCACACAGTTTACAGCTGGCAAAAGAACTACAAAAACTGAACTAAACCGAGTCTAAGGACGGCCCGGATAGCCATAGCCATAGCCATAGCCATAGCCAGGCTGGCAGCCCTTTAGACCGTCTGTCTGCAGCGTTTTTTGTGCTTGATTGAACAAAATGTTGCCAGGGCCAAATTTAATTTACGACTCTGAGCTACAGAGAGAGAGAGAGAGAGAGAGAGAGTGAGAGAGAGAGAGAGAGAGAGGGAGAGGCGATGGGAGATCTCTGCTGAGACTGGGCCGCATGAATATTTCATTTGCAGTTGGTTGCCATGAAAAGGCGCAGCCGAGACTTAAGCCGAGCACTGCAATCGCAGTCGTAAACAATTTACAGTCCAAATTGTTAATAAAATTATCAAATATTATATTTATGGGTGCACATTATGGTCAGTATGGTCAGTCGTGCGAGGGAGGGCGGGGGGAGCGAACCGCTCACAAACTTCCAAATTCGTTGGCTTTTTACGCTCGCAGTTTAATTTGCTGCTTTGGTTTTACGAGCTGTTGATGCGATAGTTGTTTTTACGGATAAGCACAGCAGTAAGTGCCCTCTCACATAGCTGCTCTGGCCAGAGCCAAAACATAAAGCGCAACTCTTTAAACAGGTTACGAGTCACGTCCCAGCACTATGCTGGCATTAAAGCAGTTTTTGATGAAACAACTTAATAGAGGAGGTCTTGTTAGGCCATGAATTGTTAGGGGTACTAAAATAAGATAACAATAACAACAACATTTATGGAGTACATGTTGGTATTTTCTGATAACTGTGTAAGTGACAGGAAGAGAGTTAGAGCGGGATACAGACAGAGAGGGAGGGAGAAGGAAGAGCGAGATGTGGAGCCATGCTCATTGATTTTCATTCTACTTCGATTTGTCTAATTACAACTAAGCCATTTCTTAACTTCCTGTAAGCTGAACATTAAAGGCAGCATTCAAGAGGGGGTAACAATGAAAAGGACCTTGGCAGATGACATTGTCACCCAAACAGCCTGGCTAGGTATCTAGGTACTGCCCTCTTTAGAGCTAGCAGATCGAATCATTACTTCAAATACATTAGATCTATATTTTCCTCAAAATTAAAAAAAATATACATTTATTTCATTTAAGGCCAGGCAACTTTGTCTAAAAGCTAGCAAGCCCCGCATAAATATTCGCTGAAATAAAAACCAACTAAAAATTTCCTTCCTTTAGTATGCCTCGGCAAACGTAGTCATTATATCATCTGCCCCAAGCAAACGAATCGTGTCTAATGAAAGAGCATAAAATCAACATCAAATGGGTTAAACAACACGCGTTTGCAGATCCAATTAGTTGCAATAACTAAACCAATGCCTTCTTTGGGCTGTTCCCGTCCCCGTCCCTGTCCCTGTCCCTGTTCCTGTTCCTATCCCTGTTTGGCCATGTGCTGACCAGTGGCGTGCCAATTGCCAGCCACAAACAGCAAAACATTTCAAAGGACACGTCAGGAACAGGGCACAGCTGCAGTTGCCATTGCCGTTGCCATTGCAGTTGCAGTTGCAGTTGCAGTTGGTCTGCTGGAAATTGCGCAAAAATAGTCTCTGGAAAAACTAAAAACTAAAAACTAGAAACTAAAATCCAAATGAAAATATTATTAAATTCAATTGGGCAAGCATTACAGAAACATGCCACAGGCACGCACACACAGAATGGGAGAGCGAGCAGGAGAGAGTGTGAGTGCGAGAGGGGGAGTGTAAGGGTCAACTGAAACATATGTGGATGCAACATGGCGTCCATTTGGCAACGGCCGCCGCAACAAACGACCAAAAATTGCATTGCCATTTTTACGCGCAATTTGTTTTGCGGAAATATTGTGAAAGTTTTTCGGGGCGAACCGGCAGCAGTGCGACAGGAGCAGCGAAAAGGAGGCGCGTGGGGGACGGGGCAAGGGGCTAGCCAGAGTGAACCGGGGACAGGCTGCCACGTTGGCGACATTTGGCCAAATTGCACACTAATGTGTGTGCCTGCGCGTGTGTGTGTATGTGCAATTGCCAACAGCAAATGGCCGCAAATGCACACACACACACACATACATATATAGATTGAGAGATATATATATGCGTTGATTTCTGATTGTTATATAACATTTCATTTAATGCCCACTTAAAGCCGTGCTAAAAAATGATAGAGACCGAGCCCGAGTGAGAGTGAGATAGAGAGAGTGTGAGAGAGAGAGCAGGGTATATGCCTTAATTTAATCATGCGAAATCTGTGTTACGCCCAAATGCAGTAAGCACAAATCGCTTTGGCATGCCTTGCCAATTGCTGTGGCAGAAAGAAATGCAACCGAAAAGTAACATCAAAATCATGGCAAAATCTTTTCTAACTATTTGCAATTCAAGCATAAGTCTGGCAGTCTCCAGTGTGGCAGCTCACTGAGCCAGCAGCATATGCAAAAAAAGAGAGAAAAATAAGTAGAAAAGTAGAAGAACGAGCTCCGCCCACTGGCAACAAATCTTGCAATGAATATATTTGGCCAAAACGAGTGTCTGGCAGGCGCTGTGCATACTGCTAGGCGCTGGCGTGAAACATTTTACTCGACTCAACTCAACGCAGTCTCCTGCTTCTCCGCTGGCTTGGCTGCTTGATAAACGAGCATCGTCAAGTAGAGCGCGCATTTGGTTACCTGCCAGACTCCTTAGACTCCTTAGACGGCTTGGCGGTTTATATTTTGACAATTTTTCTCTGAGCAGTTTAAGTTTGCAGCACACAAATTGCTAGCGGAAATGATAGACGGCGGGCGGTAGCAACTAGTTTTCTAGGCAATTTATACAGTCACATGTTCCTTTGTTGTCTGATAGAGGCTCAAGCTGACTAAAGAAGTTGAGAGAAAGTCCTTCAATTTGGCTTTGCAGGGTAAGTGTCCTTAAGTTCTGAGCAAAGCCTAGAAATCGATTTCAAAGTGAATATAAAGCTGTGGCTGATCGAAACAGATTACATTTGAGAGATGAGTTCTAAAATATAGGTATTATTCTGATTATGCTCTTCTACTTAACTCGGCAGATACTTAACTCCTTTTCATTATTTAAATAAGTTTTTTGTGCAGCTCGCAACTTTACTTAAAGCTTCGTATTTGTCTTTAGTTTTTTTTTTTGTTCAATTTGTCCTACTCCTTGGCCATTCTGCTTGACTTGCTTATCATAACAAAAGTTGAGAAAATAACTGAAAAGTAGACAGAGATAGAGATAGATGGAGATACAGAGGGACAGTATATAGAGAGAGAGAGATTGAAAAAGAAACTGTTCGTCAAAACGAAATAATATGCCAAAGCATTCTTCACTGATTCGGCGCTATGCGTTTTTGCACTTCAAAGTACTTCAAATCAATTTTCTTCACTTATTTTCATAAACCGCCAGCCGGCGAGCCGCTCGCCGGTCGCCTCCCGACTCCCGCCTCCTGCTTTCATGTCCTGCGGACGCAAAAAATTTGCCAGAGAAGTTCAATTTTTGAAAAATATTTGCAAATTTCATTCACTGCGCTCGTCCATTCAAATTTCCTGCATTTATGTTGTTGTCCTTTAGGGACGCGGCCAGAAATATGAGAACGGCAAAAGGCAAAGGCAGAGCACAAAAAAAAAAAAAAAAAAAAAAAAAACGAAATGGAGAAATAAATGGAAATAAAGGACAAAACAGCAGCGTGGCCCGTAGCCGACCAGGTCCAGCAGCTGAGATGTGTACGTGCCCCCTTTACCGCCGCCTCTGCTGCGGCTCCTGCTACTGCTCCGGCTTCAGCCCCCTCTTCATTTTCGGCACATTTGGCCCGACGCAAGGACCTTTTGTTATATTGAGAAGGCAGCAAGAAATTGCGCTAAGATGCTTATCCTTTTTTTCTCCTTTTCTTTTTTTCTGATTTTTTTTCTCTTTTGGGGGAGCAGCAGGAATGGTAAAAATGCTCCATTATTATTTTTATTACTTATTTGCTTTTAATACTTGACGATGGCTAGGACGAAACGTCATCCAATCTCAAAGCGGATGTCGTCTACTTTGCATTTTGAGCCGTTCTACTTGTATGCTTCCTGACGCTAGCCAGGATCCAGCAATCCGGCATATTTTAAACGACGTCGCGTCGCCCCATGTCCTCAGGTCCCTCGTCCCCAAAAATTATTATACTTATGGCCCGGGTGCTGCGTCCCGACGCACTTATTGAAAAATTCGCATCTCACATCAATGGAAAGAAAAGAAAGGCGAGCAAAAAATCGAAATGGAGAAAATTCTTTGGGCATCTGAGCTTCGATGACTTTCGCTTGGCTTCGATACTTCGTCTTCGTCTTCGACTTGGGCTTGGACTTGGACTTGGCTGCCGCTGCTGCCGCTGCTGCTCCTGCTGCTGCTGCTGTGCAGTGGCTCTTGTTTTAAGTGCAGTCCCTTAGTTGGCTTTGTCGTCTCTGTTTATGCAAAAAATTTGTCTACTGTCTATGGTCGGTCCGGCTGGTCGTCTTTTGTTATTTCTTGTGCTTAAGTAGTTTTTGCTGTTTTTCATACTTTTAGCTTGTAATCACTGTCAATGTCGGCCATCCTTTCTCTCGTGTTTTGTTTCTGACATGCTGCTTAAATGGTTCTCAAGATTTAGCTACTTGATCTCCGCCACCCCGAAGTTATTAATAATAAGCTATACAAATTTTTCAGTGTCTAGTGCATAGATTGCAAGGATTGCCAAGGATTTGTCTGCGACACTGCACTTACATAAAGGATGCCCCTCGAAAGGGTTCTTTTTTACTCGTTTTATTTTCTTTTCTTTTTTTGCATTGTGTTATGCAAATTTGTTTGTTGTACATACCTGCAACGATAAAGAAGAAGAGAAGTGATATGAGTAAGTGGATATTTTTTTATGATTAAGGGTTGTCTGGGCAGGGTTAAAGGGTTAAACTGTATAATGCGTGTTGATGCTCAGATAAAATAAATTGGCTAAAAGGGCTATTCATATTGATTTATGCTTCAATATATAAGATTACCAATTCTAGTTGGGATTTATATATATATAGACTTACGGCTCCTTTCTGAGGAAAACAAATCTTGTATTCTGGTTTAATGTCCTTAAGATATCAGGTTCTAGTTCTTGGATTCTCTAAAATGTTCTGCTTGCTACATCAATTTACTAAGTCCTTTTAAGCCACTTTTAAGTGTGCTAAACATTTACAACATGCTATTTGGGCGGCAAGTCCTGAACTCTGAGCTGCCGCAGTAAAATTTTAATAATAGCAAAAAGTTCAATTGGCATTTCAATATTGTCTTTGACCTTAGCCTTTTATCAAGAAAATGCATTGGCACAAATTGTGGGGGCGGTGACACGGTGGCACGCATACACTCACACACCCACACACACACACACAGACACTCATAAACACCCAGACAGACACACAGATAAACGAGCTAGACGTTTGCCTAGGAACTACCAGCTTCAAGCCAAGGAGAACGGGCTTAAGGAGCCGACGGTTGGAGGGCAGACGGTACTGATATTATGAGTGTTGCTGGCATTTCAACGATTTTCAGTTTTCTTATTAAATATTCTAGAAATGTTTCGGAATCCAATGATTGTGCAATGGCATGTACGCGCTGCCGTGCCCCTCGAATTGCTCTTGGCCTCCGCCTCTGCCTCTGCCTTTGCCTTCTCGGCTGCTGCAAAGCATTTTTCGCTTTCAAGCAGCTGGGCGAGGGAGCTGCCAAATGTTGTTTGTCATTTTAAGGCAGTGCCATGGGTAACTAGTGAGCTGGAACTATAGAGTAGCAGCAGCAGGAGCAGCAGCAGGAGCAAATGGCATTGCATGGGTAGCTGGTAGCTGAGGCAACAACAAAGTGAAAATGAAATGACTCGGAACGAATGACAAAGCAAGCATTTAGATGGCAGGGAATGCTTCAACAGAAAGAGAGAGATCCAGTGGGAGCGTGACTGAGAGAGGGAAACGAAGTAAGGGGTAAAGCCAAGAGGAGGCCAACACTCACACACACGCCCACGTACGTTACCTTTTGGCAGTCAATGAAGCATATCCTAATTTGCAAGCCAGAGCTTTAAGCATTTCGGCATTTTGCATTTTAAAGCATGCTCTTAGGCTAAGCGAAAAAGGAATTTGAGGCCCACTTGCATAATTCAGAAGATCTGTCACAGTTTTCTATCCGTTTTGGTCAAGCGGCTGAAAAGCCTCGTTTAGAGAGTGCCAAGGCTTCATATTAAATTTTTAAAGCAAAATATATTTATTGCTTGCCTGCGGCCAGACACGAGTCTTCCATAACAAATAAAAGCGTTTTAGTGACGATGACGTGTGTGTGTGTGTATGTTTGTGAGTCTGTTTACCTTTGGGGCCATCAACGAAAAACAGCTAAATAAACAAACGTGCGCCCACCAAATTATGCAACACAAATCAGCGCATTTTCCACTTGAACAAACAACAACTCGCGTCTGCGATAAACAGCCAACTAATTTGGATGCACAGCAGCTAAAAAAAATCTTACTGAAAAAATTATTAGACAGACAAACTAATTTACAATACGCCCAAAAGCCAGAAATGTCAAGTACACACGCACATACAAAGAGAGAGAGGGAGAGAGGGAGAGAGGGAGACAGAGAGAGGCAGCAATCGAGTGCAGTGTAAATATCCTGCGGCTTTTAGTTTATTATTCATTTTTGTCAACGAGTCCTGTGCTCGAAAGCCTCCTGCTGTCTGTCTGCTCTGTCACTGATAATAAATTTTGAGCTGTGCAAAAAAACTAGCTAAATATATATACATATGCACATATATATACATACATATATGCCTATAGTATATATGCTAAGCGCGTGCTTAAGCGATATTTAATTAATAACACCCAAAAGCCCAGCGGCGACAATTGTTATTTAATATTTTGTTATTAATTTCAGCAAAAGCTGGATCGGGGCAAGAGTATTCCAGCGATTTTAATATTTGTAAAAATATACTAAAAAAAACTGCTAAAGATATATCTATAGTCAAAAATTATTTTTAAAGGGTATTCAAGCGATTCGTATAGATATAATATTTACTTTAAAGACCTATGAGCATGTTTGCTTAAGAGAGCTAGAAGCAGGAGTACTCAAGAGTAAATGTTGCTTAATGAAAGTAGTTTTATGAAATTATAGAACAACAAACAGATAAAGTAATGAGAGAGAGAGAGAGAGAGAGAGAGAGAGAGAGAGAGAGAGATCGAGAGAGAGAGACAATGTAAGCTTTCTAGCAATTTAGAGTATATTCTGTGTCGGCTTTAGCCATCAACTTTCCATTGCCCGTTGTCAGCTCAATTTTTGTTCTATTGTTTTTTGTCATTCGCTTTGTGCAGCGAAAAGCGGAAATCACGCACATTGCGGTTAGAGTTGCTGTCCACACGTCTGCAGCTGTGTGCGTGTGTGTGTGCACAGTTATTTACTTGATTAAAAATTAATAATTGCATGCAAAACGCCCCAGCTACATACATATATAAATGTATATATATATACAAAAATACTTATAGCATAGCAAATAGCTAACGGGCAAACCAATTTTTGCACACGGATGCAATTTAATATTTTAAATATGTCAATTAAAAGCGCAGGAGAGCGGCTGGGGCAGTGGGGCGTGGCGCTGACAGTGCGCCCTGGCGGCTGCTGTTTATAATAAATTATATAACATTTTGCCGACCGGCAAATAAATTAAACAAATGCAACAAATTTTATTGCACAGTTGATAAAATCCTTGTTTTATATATTTTCTTCTCGGTTCGTAAATCGGAATTAGATTTGATGCAAAAATGTTGGCCAGAATTTATGGAATGCTTAAATGCCAGACGAAATATTTAACGTAAATATCAACAAATATATTTGGCTTTCAGCATTCCGTATGCTCTATAAAAATGCAATTAATTATAAGGCAGGGCAGGTATATCTATCATTTGGCTGGATATAGCTGCTTTTAGGCATTATTATTTTGTGCAGCAGACGCTGCAGAGTGCGCTATAAAAATATTGAACTTTACGACTGTGGCACAGCAGCACTCGTTCGCGGCACTTGTCATAATTCCATCAGCTGCGAAAAATCTTTAAGCCAACATCGCAAAAAGGCTGAGCCGAGGCTGAGTGCTGGCTGAAGCTATCTAGCTGGGGCTGCTGTGAGTGTGTGCGTGTGTGTGTGTGGGCTGCACTCTAGGCAAAGTCAAGTGCTTAAAGCAGCTCAAGAGAGCGAAGGAACGGCAGCAACAGCAGCAGCAGCAGCAGCAGGAGATGACGAGTGCTTCATAATGCACATGAAAGCAGGGGTAGCAGGAGCAGGAGCAGCAACAGCAGACGCAGTCACTCAGCTAGTCGAGCCAGCCGAGGCGGTTGTGGCAGCTGAAGCAATAAAAAAGCACGCTACACGCCAGCCTCGCCTAGTCAGACACAAAAAAGGCGCTCGTTGAGCTGCAGGAGGACGTCATCGGGTCGCAGTTTAAACGACTTAAGCGCCAAGGAAATCATCATTAAAGTCTCGCCTGTGCCCGCCCAAAAAGCGTAGGCGTTGACGCTGCTCCGTGCACTTTTTCTGTTTCTTTGCGCCCTCTCCCTTTCTCGCCTCGCTCTCTCTTGCTCTCATACTTCTTTTTCTTGGTGGGCGTGCACCGCCCACAATGCAATCGACAATGCTGGTTAAGTCAAGTGTAGGTCGTTGTTCGGGTCGCATAGAGTTCGAGCGGCAGCCCTCAGCTCTATGCTGCCACAAGCCATCAAGTTGATTGTTGTTGCACGAACCAAGTTTCGTCTCCATTTTGACGCTGCTCGGCGAACACTTAAGTAAATAGAGTTCAAAATGAAATGCGCCCATTGAGCAGTGAAGTGCTCGGGCCTTGGGCTGACATCGATCTGGCCAGGAGTCAAAACGGCCAGCGGCGAGGGCGCCACAAAAGGCTTACAATGTTCGGTCAGCTGTTAAGCGTTGTAGTACCAGACTGCATTACGAGCATGCTCTAGCCATATATAGACAGTTACACACATATACACATGTACATATATATATATACATACATGCATGCTGCACACCAATATATGCTTTAATGCTCTTGTCTCTGCATTTGTTTTCAGCTGTCCGTGCGTGCAGCATTTTAATTAACATGCAAATCCAGTTGAAATGCCAATTTATGCTTGACATATAATAACAAAAAAGAAGAATATATATATATATATATATATATATATATATATATATATATATATATATATATAGACAGAGAGAGAGAGAGAGAGAGATAGAGATACAAATAGGGGTATTTGCAGAGCAACTTAATTCGCATTTGGTTTGCTTTTAATTGGGTTTTTAAATAGGTATATATTTATATATTTATTTTAAATTTATACATTTAAATATTTATTTTTATTTATTATTATTTATTTTATTATTATTTATATTTGCAAAATTACAAATCCTTCGAATAATTTTAGGACATTTTTTGTTGCATAAATCTAATTTTGTTTATATGTTTCATCCTTTTTTCGTTTTACCTTAAACTTTTTAAGCCTATTTTTTTGTTATTAAATTCTTTCATGCACAGAGTTTACTGTAGCGTATGTGCTTCTCTGCAGGCAGTGGAAGCGGCATTAATTTTTCAAAAATAATTATATAATAATTACTTATGCATTGAACATCGAAATCAATGCGAGTCCAGATTATTGTTATTATTATGCAAATTATATATACATATATACAAATATACTATATATGTATATATGGTATTTTTCGTATATAATTAATTTCGCGGCAGATATTTCTGCGAACATTTTTACATTGAGCTGACGTCTTGCGTGTTGTCAGAGAGTAAATATGAAAAATGATAGCAATAAAAATAATAATAATAATGATGATTATTTTATCATAGTCGTATGTGCGAGGCATTGCATAAATAGGTTTTAATTCGGTTTTATAATCAGAAATGCAATGCATAATAAACATTTTAATGAGACGACCTGACAACGATCACAGCCATTCGCCGAACAAAGAGACAACAGCAACAGCAACAACAACAAACACAATTTATCAACTGTCAGTGGCCAAAGTCTGTTTGCCAGCGAGGTAAACTGAAAGTCAAGTCAATTTGGTAAAAATTGAAACACCTGCTTGATTTCACGCCTGATTTAACTTGGCCATTGTCGCCGGCATTGTCCAGAGCCCCTTTGTGTGTCTCTGTGTGTGTGCAGAGCAGCATGTGTTTGCAATTTAGCAGTCAGTCAGCTAAATCCAACAGCTCGAAGTTTTTCCTTCGCCGGCTCCTTGGGCAAACACGGCTACTTGACGTTCGGCCAAGTGCACCTTGGCCAAGACGTTAGATCGTCGGCGTCCGATAAGCAAGGAGCAGGAATCCTTGTTGCCCCCTGTAGCAATTTGTCTTTTGTTTGAAGTAAAATTTGTTGTTTGTCAGCGCGCAACATTGAAGTTTAATGCATTCAACTAGTTTAGCTGGCAAATGCCACAACGCCTCGCGGCGTCAAAGTCTCAATGGAGAGTGAGAGAGAAAGAGAGAGAGCAGAGCGAGGCGACCGCAAGACAGGAGAATAGGCCATAATTAAGGCAGCATAACATTTGGTTTTGGCATAAGCCATAACAAGCTAGCAGTAGATAGTCGAATTGTGAATACACTGAAAGAAGGGCTGAGGAAATTAATAGAAGAAAACTTAAGGATTTTGTTATGTCTTACATAGAGCCTTCTATATGTGGATACTATAGATCAAAGTGCTCTGCAAGCTATTTTGATATTTTATGTCAGATTCGCTTCGGCTTTGATCGCCCATCTCATATATAAATTCAATTGCGGATATACTTTAAGGCTCTATAACATAACATATTTATATATATAATAACAACAAGCCTACTTAAACACATAAATATTTCCAAATGTCGGACTTAACAGCTTCGTCAATTCATAAGCTCCACCAGTCAGTGATGAAACCCCACTTGAAAGGCCCCAACAACTATGTACAATGTCGCCAACTGCGAATGCCAATGACATTAGCCAGAGCAAAGCTAAAGACATGGTAATTAGTGGGACATGCGCGTACACCCACACACACACACACACACAATTTATGCATTCGCTGAGGCCGCAGAACGCATGTGGATGGCAGCGCGTCTATTGCTATGCTATGCTTTATTTTAAATGCTTTTAATTGTTCTGTCAACACACACACACACACACACACACACACGTACGCTGGAGGCTGCAGGCAGTGTGTGTGTGTGTGAGTGTGTGCATGTGTAGCCCAGTGCCTGTCAAACCGCAGCGCGCCTAAATGCATGCTTTAAAACTTGTTTGCGTGCTAAGCTAATGAGCTTTGCCATTACACAACAAGCCTCAGCAGCTCCTGCCAACCCCTTCTCGATTTGTCTCCCTCTCTCTCTCTTTCTCTATATATATGTTGTCTGTGTGTGTGTGTGCACTTTGTTTGCGGTTGTGTCATTAACAGCAGGCGCCACAGCTCTCGGCCTGCAAAAGTTATTAGCAACAACTAAACATAAGTAAGTGATATTTGCCCGGGGCATACAACTTGGTTGAATGGGCGCTGGAAAGGAGTGCGACGCGGGGCGAACAGAGCGCAGGGGGCGGGGGTGTGGCATCAACTTACATGCCAGCCCAAATATTAACTCATTTCGGTTTAAGTGCGTGCTGCGGCACAAATTACTGGAAAAACTTTCGACACTGAAGCATTTGATTATAGGTGTGTGTGTATGGGTGTGTGTGTGTGTGTGGTTATTTGTATTATTTGTTTGTTGAGTTGTTGTTGAAGGGCTCGAGGGGTTGTTGAAGAGCATTAATTAAATTAAAATTGATTGAAGCACATTTGGCACAGAGAACACAAAGCATTGACAGACCTCAAATGTAATAAAGACCCTGTTTATTGGACTAATTGGTTGCAAGAGGTTCTTGCAAGAGCTGAGCGAGAGCATTTAGTGTTTAGCTAAGCATTCTAAAAGAGACTGCATCAAAGTATGTATTAAATACATTAAATACTATTAAAGACATTCACTAATAAGTTCTCAATACCATAATTATGAAAAATAAAAGATTAATGAAAAAATCTATTCAAATTCCATTTGTTGTTTTTGTGTTACGCTTCACACATTTTTATAATTATTTTATTAATTTAATTTCGTGTTTTTCTTTATAGCGCTTGTTACTTATATTTCATATTAATTAATTTTATAATTAAATATGCATTTATGATGCGTGTGCAGCCGCATATCCTATTTATCTATGCTATATTTATTTATGTCATTTTCAATATATATATATATATTTTATCAGAGCTCTCATTTATTTATATATCTGTATATATCTATGTTTATTTGGCTAGCGCACATGTTGACACATGTTTCAAATGTAAATAATGCAAATGCAGTGTGAATGACTAAGCGCTTTACAGTTGGGCGAAATCCAATGCTCAAATGCTCTTTCCTAGTTCAAATAACAGAAATTTGAGAAAATAGCAGTATTTAAATAAACTATATAGGATATAAAGAGTTATCTCTTTAGTGAAAAATAGAAGCTTCAATTGAATATATATGAATATATATATATTATACAGAATCAATTTACTCTATTCACTTTATGAACACACACGAGAGGCAACATATACAGACAGCATATACCATATATACCATACAGTAGAGCACTCTTATTTCGTATAAATATTAATGTGCAAATGATTCTCATGTAATTAAACAAATAGCTAATTATTTTTGATTTTTCATTGAAATGCAGTGGCCACAAGCAAACGAAAAGGAGCGAAAGGGAAAGAGAAAATTGCCAAATACAAAAATTATTAACTAAAAACTAGTGTGGTAACAGCAATTGTTCACATATATATATAGACATATATACATATATACAGTAAATATATCTATATATACACACACAGCATAGATAATAAAACGAACTTCCGTTCTCTGCCAATGCCAATTATATGAAATGAGGGAAAAAATTGCAAGAAATTAAATACATTTCACAATGATTAAATGAGCTGCTCATCAATTTTGAATCATATATATATATACACACATAAATATATATAGAATTGCATTTGCATTGCTGTTGAAAATGATTTTCCATTATTATTATAATTTCGCGTTTATTTGTTTTTATGAAAATGCATAAATAAATGCCAAATTACATTAAACTCATTTGTTGTTGTCGCTTTTCAATTGCTAATGCATATCTATAATTTGCAATATATATGCGTGTGTGTGTATGTGTAAGTGTGTGTAAGTGTACTTATTGGCATTCGCCATGCTCAGCCAATTGGCAACAACGCTCGACTATAAGTTAATTAACAATGACTTTAATGTGTTGCAATCGAATGCAATTCTCTCTGCGCTTTCTATGGACTATTAAAAATGAATTTAACTGTGAGTTTTTAGCATTTAAATGGTTCACGGCTTACGGCCTTAAGCCCAGCCAACTGCAACATTTATCAAGTACTACCGGCGTCCGCTAAGTATAGAAGATTGATAGAGAAATATAACATAATAACTGGGATCTAGCGCAAAGCTACCCCCGGAATATTTCATTGCCATGAGCTTATATCATTTTTTTGTATTACAGAGTTCGGATTTGGCGCTCTATTGTTCTACATTAATCAAATGGCTAAAAAAGGGACGCACCTAGCTAATATTTAATCTGGCTAACAGCACAGCCTGCTGCAGCGCCAGAGCCAGAGCCAGCTCCTCTTTCTTCAGTTGATTTGGGCACTTGCTAAATAAGCAGCGGAAATATGAAATTTGAGTAATTGTTCGGGGTTATGTCGTGGCACATCATAAATCATGTTGCATAGTTTTAGGCGCGCTCATAAAACCCTATTAAAATGTAAAATTAAACCGAGCAAAACCAAGCCGAAACGAACCGAACTCAACTCGAAAGGCGCAACAAAATATTTATTAAAAATGTATGCGCTGCCCTCAGCTCAGGTGTTGCACTAGCCCTCGATGTGTGTGTGTGTGTGTGTAGGGGTGAGCGTGTGTGTGTGTGTGATAAAATAGCAACAATCACCATTAGTGTCATATGCCATCATCAATCATCGGCACGCAGAAGGACAGCGTCCAAGTTGTACTCAGCCAGGCGACAGGCGATAGGCGACAGGCGATAGCCGACAGGCGACAGGAGCAGACGACAGCAGATCCTTTGTTTAGCCAAGACGCTCCTCGTTGAGCCTGTTGCCAGTTTAAAGCGCTCTTAAGCAGTTCGAGGTGAGAGGCAAAGACAGAGACACTGAGAGACTCAGAGTGGGGGCTATACAAAAACCTAGGCTGGCCATTGTTTTTCTTCCATTCGGGTTGTTTGCTTCAGCTGCCTTGTCATTGTCAGCTGCTGCTGCTGCTGCTGCTGTTTGCTTGGGACATGTACTAATATTTTCATGTTCGGCTTGTCAGTGTGCTTAAGGATGCTTAGGGGTGGCCGGGCGCCACTCACAGCCAGGTGCTAATGAAGTGTGTGCAGACAATGCCAATGTAGCCAGTCGAATGTCATCATTTATCATAAAATAATTAAAGAGCTGAATCGTGCATTGAAAAAGAGCAGCCAAACTTAGCCTGCAGTTGCCTGCTGGCAGGGGCCAAGGCTGCCATGAGACGTGGCAAAAACTTTCGTTTCAGGTGCGCTTCAAAGTCGTTGTAAAGTCGCAAAAATGTTTACTGATATTTTGTGCAGTTTGGAAAGAGAGAAAGACAGAGGCAAGATAGAGAGAGAGAGAGAGAGAGAGAGAGAGAGAGAGAGAGAGCGAGAGGGAGGGAGAAGTGAGTCCAACTGACTCGGGAGACTGCGACGACAAAACACTTGGTAATAACTGCCAGAAAGTTTTTTGTTTTTGCCTTACTTTGAGACTTGCGAGTTCCAAAAAATATAATTTATGGCCTGCTGTATAGCCGCGGGTTCAACGGGCGCGTCGATAAGGTAAAAGATACTTTTTTAGGGCCAAAGCATTCGCAAGATACTTTTTAGGGTTATGTGTGGCTGTGTGTGTGTTGTGTGTGTGTGAAAACACTTATGGCTGCAAAAGTTGCTCGTTTGCTCTGTCGAGCAAACATTGTTGCATAGTTTTTTGAAGGCCAACATTGCATTGCTGTCGGCTTGAGGGGGGCGAATGGCGAGCGGAGATGCAGAGGTTGGATTTCAGTACGCTGGGGCGCTAATAGAAATAGGAAATGTTTACAAAGTATTTTCATAACTTCCGACACTGACACCTGACACTAGGCGTTGGTGTGTGTGTGTGTGTGTGTGTGTGTGTGTGTGTCCGTGTGTGTCTGCCTGTCTCTGTGTGTGTGCGTGCCATAAATAAGGCAGCTCAAATATTTCAAGACACGACTGTAGCCAGGTAACTGGCATTCTGACACTATGGCCTCTAAATAATTTGCACACACGCATCCTTTAACCCCTTTGCAGGACAGCACAGGACAGGACAATGCAGATGTATATATACATATATATATATTTGGAGGATGGCAGCGCCTCTGGATATGATAGGACAGCATTGCGTCGCGCTGTCTGGAATGCGCTGACTCTTCTGCTGCTCCTGCATCTTCTGCCAGGATAAATATGAAAAACATGCAAAGTTTGCGTCTGCCGCTGTTGCTGCTCTTGCTGATGTTGGTGTTGTTGCTGCTGTCTCAGCAGCATTTCTTATGCCGCCCTGCTTATGTGCCTCCGCCTCCTCTCTTCTGTCTTCTCTCTTCCTCCCTCTCACTGTTTACTTCTCTTATTTCGCTGGCAGACATTCCTTAAGGTGCAACATTGCAGGTGTAGCTATGCAACAAAAGTTCTTCTCAGGCTTCTCGCGCGCTTCGTTTTTTGCATAACAAAGTGCAAACTCATTTTGCTGCTGCAAGCGCGTGGGCGTGGCAGATATGTTGCGTTGCGTTCGCCTGCTTTTGCATTTCTTTCCTTTACTATTTTTTTGCTGTTGTGTATGTGCATGAAATTTAATGGCTTCCACTTTGTTGTCGTCTGCCGAGGAACACAACGCTCCGGCCACGCCCACCACACGCAGCCAGTGGGCGTCTATGCAAAACATTCCGTGCTGTTTTGCCATGTGAATTATGTATCAGCAATTTTTGTCGTTGTTGCTGTTGTTGTAAACGTCACAAAAAATTATTATTTTTTGCTTAATTTAACGTAAGCATGAAAAGTTGTGGCAGCTGGCAAAGGAAATGTTTGCCCCAACTGCAGCACAAGCTGCTTGCATGACTACTTAGTAGATAACGCAGCAGAGATACTTTGTAGATAAGCAGAACATGCACTCAATGATCTGTAAAATGATTTATGCCTCATGTTTAATATGAACAAAGTGATTCAAATTGAAATTAACTAGAATTATAAAGCACGATTTGGATGAGAAACTGACTTGAATTAGGTAAGGAATACGAGTGAAACAATTCTTGGAAATGTGTGCAAGTAATATGAAGCATTTCTGAGAAGAATATAAGGGAATCAGTCTAAAACAGAGACTGGAAGGACTGCTCTTACTTCACTTAGAGTATATATATTATGTTTAATTGGCATATTTATAAACAACAGCCTCTGCAAGATCCCTAAATGGCAAGCAACTAAGTATATCGACTCCAAGAGCTGCTGTACTATAGTTTTCGAAGGAGTATGACTCCTGCTGCGTCACTTTCCACAGTTCAAAAGACTCAGAGATTTCCCCCAAGAATTTATTGCCCACTAAAAAACCAGCCCAAAATGATTCACACAGATTAAATGCTAAAAAATTGATGAGTTCCCTTGCAGGTAAAACGTTTGGAACAACAAAACTTAACGCCTCTGCGATATGATTTATGAGGGCTTCGGCGTTTGGCCAAAGTTTCGTGAGTCAAGGCGGAGGAGAGCGCTGAATTCCAATTGCCAGCTCAAATTTTGTGAAAGGCGGCGACATTTTTGCCAAATTTATGTATTTGTCAGGCATGTGACAAAAAAAACAAAAAAACGGAGATGTGTGTGAAAATGGCAGGGGAAAAGTGCGGAAAAACAACAGAAAAGTTTTCCTTTTTTATTTTTGTTGTTATTTGTTTGTTGGCTGTGTGTTGTGGGATTGTTATTGTTGCTGTCTCTCTGCATATGATTTATTGCAGGCAAATGCATGTGCGCCATGGACATGGACTCGTCTCTGCCGTCTCTGGGCATTTTGTTGCAGCCAAACGCAAATTTGTCTATTTCGTCAAAAGGGACGACAGGCGTTTTTCGGGAGCCTGCGCTGCCTGGACGTCGCCGTCGCCGTCGCCGTCAGCGTCAGCGTCAGCGTCGTCGTCGTCTGCTGCTGTTGACATTTGCCAGCCAAAAACTACCACAGAGCAGCCCCAGACCCCAGCTCCCCCGCCGGCTGTTGCAACCAAAGACAAATCACACGCTTTTACAACAGGGCCAAATTGTCAGCGCTGACAAAAAACTATGCACAAGCGCTATAAATTATGCTGCTGCAGTGTTTTTCCTACTCTCTCTCTCTTTCTCTCTGTCTCTCTCTATCTCACACACACTCTCTCTCTCTGATTCATTGTGGCCTGCAACATTTGCATACTTGGCATAGTAGTTTAGTTTGTGGCGGCGGGCGGAGGCAATAACTGGCCAGCCACGCCCACAAGGTCAAGGCTCAAGGGCAGCGCGCAGAGCTGAATATTGAAGCCTGTCGCTGCGAGGGCCAAGCAAAGTGGATTTTTAATTTTTAGCCATGGCCAAGAGCAAAGTAAAAGCAAAGAAAACTGCGTAACTCCCTCGGGGGTAAGAGCGCCGCAATTCAGGGCTCTCGAACCCTTCCGCTCGCCCAGCTTGGGCAGGGGCAGGGGCAGGCGCAGGAGCAGGGGCAGCGGTTGGCCAACCCAAAAAGGGTTCATGTGCAAAGTTTGGTTTGGCGCAAAATCAACAAACACAAGAGGCAAAAGAAAAAAAAACGAAACGAGAAAATGTTATTTGTTGTTGTTGCTGTTGCGTTTGCCTTTCGTTTGCTGTACATTATAAGCAAACACATACACATACATATACGTATGTATGCACAGCATATATGTGTGTGTATATAGAGTTATGTATATACACTTATAAATATTTGCTATGCTGTTGTGTGAGATATGTCGACATCGTCGCATTTAGTTGCTGCCGTTCCCTGTTTGTTTGTGCCTTAGTGCGCAAAAAGTAAATTATTTATCTACAAGTATATGTATAAGAGCGCGAGAGGAAATTGGAAGTGCACGAGGCACGCGGCATGTGGCATGGGGCATGAGGCATGAGCCGCACTCTGCCTGCCTGCCAGTTGCTGGGAAGTCGTAAATGTTAAGACAAACACAAGACAGACACAACCAATACACACACACACACACACGCACACTCACACACACACTCGCACACACACTCATACACATAAAGTACACACAACGCGGCTTTCAATTAGAACAAGCGAAACGCGCAAAATTAAAAACACGCAGCAGTGCAAGGCAAACAAAACAACAAAAACGCCACGCCCACTATGCCAAGTGAAGAGCAGCAGCCTCACAGCAACAGCTACAGCTGCTATATGCATATGTATATCGTTTCTATATATGTATATACACATATATATTTATATTGTTTTGGATTCAGCTTTTTAATGAAAAACTCAAATAAAAACTTTTCCAGCAGATTGTTAAAGAATTTTGTGTTTTTCATTGTGTGGTTGCTCTGGGCTGCAGTGCAGATTACCATGCCGAGCGAAGAGTGTGATCGCATATGTATATATATAAACTTATACGATATGGCATACAATATAACACTCTTAGAGCATGGGGAATTCAATGAAAGTTTGTTGCTTTCGGCTCATTTTGCGAACAGCTTTCAGAGAGACTGAAGAGAAAAGATAGCGAAACCTAAAGAAGAAGCTACCTAATTGTGCAACAATTGCTTCGCCTGGCCATCAAACGACTAGCGAAGCGATTTAAGTGTGTGCAATTACTACGTAGATGCAGATAGAGCGCTGCAGTGCCGTCCTGGCGAGCGCCATGGAGAGCTCAGGATTCAACGCTTACTTGCGTTAACAAGCTGCAGAGCTGGGCAGGTTTACAGCCAAGACAAAGCTGATAACCCACTTGGGCTGGCGGGGCAGTGGGCGGGGGCAAGCAGGAGCTCAGGCATTGGCCAAGTTTCCGGAGCTGTGGGCAGTGCAGTTACAATTACAGCTACAAGTTTTTGGGGGCTAAGATAAATACACTTGGACTTTGGCTTAAATTGAAGCGGCTAATGAAAAAAGGCCAAGAATGGGCTACGAAAAAAATGGGGGAAAAAAGAAAAGAATAAATAAAAGAAAAAATATGAAGCTCTGCTTGGCTGGGCCCTTTTTCAATTTTCATTTTCGCAGCTAAACTGTGAAACAATTTTTAATTAACACTTTTAAGTTGGGCGAAAAAGAAAAACAAAATAAATAAAATAAAAAAAAAGAAGAAAATCACATAGATACGATATAAGAAAAGACAGCAAAGGGAAAAGATGCGAAAAAAATTGCTCATTGTGTGTCTCAAGTTTCATTTTTTTTTTCTATTTTTTTCGGGTTGCTCGAGTTGGCTTTCTTTACTTTTGGCCCCGGCGCTTGCCTTGGCGCTGTATTTTTTAATTAATTTGGCATTTATTGGAAAAAAGGGTTTCACACACACGCACACACACTCGTATCTGTATTTCATTAATTTAATGCAGTGATCGCTTGGGGAATAGTAACTGGGCGGGGCAGCGACTTTTGAGACAAGAATCAGACAGCTGGTTAGCCACTTGGCCCGCTGCCTTGGCCATTTATCTACTTACGGCCACGTCACATGACAGCCGCCATATTCATAAAACGCAATTAGTCGGGGGCAGCGCATTAGCTCATGAGTTAGCTGCATTGCATATGCGCTGACTTTAATTACCCAAAGGAGCGGCAAGGGGAGAGGGAGCGGCAGGACGGGGCAGAGTTGCAGGCAGCGGGAAATGGCAACAGCTAAAATACATTTACAATTCTTTTAATTAAATTCCGCGAGTACCCAAAGTAGACTACGTTTTATAGCAGCGCACTGGATGTGTGTATGTGTGTGTGTGAGTGTGATTATAATTTGAAATTCCAGCTTAATTTCAAGGTATAGCAACTGAGAGGGAGAGAGAGGGAGCAGCACGCTTGAGAGCATTTCGAGTAGTGCGCGTATGCCCAACACGTCAAAGCTTTTTAGCCCAAAAAGAAAGAAGCCAAGCTAAATGGCTATAAATGAGGGCGCGGGGCGGCAAGTCTTAACGAGCTTTAACTTGCTCATGAGAGCGAAAGATCTCTGTAGTTCTTCTTTGTTTTTGGTATCCAAATGGAACGCAAACATTTATTAATTGCTATTTATGTTTTGACTTGTTTCAATTTGGGAGGAGTAAGCTTACAGAAACTGAAACAGTTCGTGAAAGCCCTCAGTTGAAGCAACTGATTCTTGATTTGAAGAGCTTCGCCAGTCAGCAAAAGGTAAGCGAATGGAATAAAAGGAATTTACGCAGAGAATTTTAGTTCTTCTCGAAGCGTCTTTCTCTCTTTTCGGTAGTTTTTGTCAAGTTCACTTAATTTCTATCTATTTCATCAATTGTTTTCCTAACGGCAACTGCATTTGCCAGTGTCACTTGAGCTGGCTGAAAGCATTTCTTGAGCCGTCGTCAGTTTCGTCTAGATTTCGCGCAGGTAAATCGCTGATGGACTCGGTTTTTGCGTTTGTGTGACTGGCACTTGAGTTGCATTTGTAATTGCACTTTACTTCAGTCAACTTCAGCTCGTTTGGGTTCAGCTGTTCGTCTGGCTGTCTGGCAAAACAATAGCGAGCGCACCTAAAAGTGCGCTACCGCAGAGAGACAAATTGATGGCATGCTTCATTGGCGCTGCTGCTGGTGCTGGCGCTGGCGCTGGCGCTGCTAAAAGCCGCAAGCCCTGTCCAAATCTTTCTGCTGCAACTGATGTCTGCAATTAATTATCGAAAGTGGGCGCGGTCGTCAAGTGGGCGCTAGTCAGTGAGTGGCTCTCCGTGGGCTTGGCTATCTGTTACGTGGGCGGCTCCGCGCGAATTTCAGGGCAATCAATGTAAAGAGCGGATATATATTTTGTTTTGGCTGGCCAAGAAGTGCAGCATAGAGACCCAGACACGGACAGAGACAGAGACAGAGTGAGTGAGAGAGACAGAGACAGAGACAGAGACAGAGTGTGAGTCGCAGCTGGGGCACGTGTCTGGCCGTGTTGTTGCTATTGCAGCAGGTGTAAATAATTGAAAGATAGTTGCTTTGTAATTAAATACACAAGACAGTGCCACAGAATGAAGCAGCGGAACAAACTGTGGCTTAGCTGAAGTAGATTTGTTCATTAGGCAAAAGGACTTACTGTTTACGGTTTATTGCGGCACAAGCTCAAGCACACTTACCTGCAAAGAGAACAAAAGAAAACGAACGATAGTTGAGTAAAATGTTTTAATTAAATGGTCTTCACTGTGGCGCACACAGGGAGAGAGCTAGAGGGACTGACGTATGTGTGTGCGAGTCCTTCTATTTGTGCAGAAGCAATGAAAATTCTTACAATATTATGACACTTCAATTAATCATCATGGCAAACAATAATACAGAAATATGCTCATATTTTATGTCAGCCAAGCGACAAATATCAAATGGCAAGCGGAAGCCGCTGCATACTTGAGGGCGTATGTCGTGTCCTGAATGCAAAGCCAAGAGCGAAGGAAAAAGCGAACGAAGCAGGAGAAAATCAACCAAGTGGCAGGCAGCAAACAATCGAAACGAAGCCTGTGGCAAAGCAATAAAAAGAAGCGAGCGAAGCGGATAGGAAAACAAATTAAAACATTCCTACGCCGGGGCAAACATACACACACACACATGCATACAATAAAACACAACTGCAAGACATACACCCACACTCACACTTACAGGAAACACATACTGCACACACAAAAGGAGCAAAAGACGTCCCTTATGGCCGTGCACCACACACTGGCTCAAAAGAATGCACGGCTCTGGCCAAAACAAAAGGCCAACCGGAACTGCGCCGCTGAATTGAGTCACTCGCTAGGCTCGTTGAACAAAATCAAAAGGACATTCATTTATAGAGTTGCCAGTGGCCCAACTCCTGCTAGGTAACAGTTGCAAATACATTTTTGTGCCATTTGTTTGCCTCGGCTGTTGCTACGGCTGCTGCTGCTGCTGCTGCTGCTGCTGCTGTGACTGCTGCCGGGCGTAAATATGAAAGACTGTGCAACAGACACCGAACAAAAAGAAAAAACTGTTGCATACCGCACGGCGCACCGTTGCTCATTTTATGGCTGGCTAGCAGGCAGCTCCTGGACGCCAGTTCGCCTGGTTGTGCATTGTTTGAATGCCGGTGCACAGCAAAAAAAAAAAGAGAAGCAAATAAAAAAAAAACAAGAAAATCAACCGTGTAGCTGCTGCCACGCCTCCACCGCTCAACAGCCCCCTCGCTAGCAAGTTGAGCAAATATTTGTTTAAAAACTTTACGTTGAAATGCATTTGCGGTTGAGTGCCAAGCACTGTGATGCTGCCAGAGTGCCCAAAAAAAAGCCCAACAAAAAGAAGAGAGGAAAAAACTGCAAAGAAACGATGAAAATGCTAAAACTGAAGGCGAAAAAAGAATTGCTTTGAAACGCAGCCTGCTGACGGGCTAAATGTATGCAAACAGTCGAAATGTCTAAAGTGTTGCCTACTTTCTGGGGCTGCGGATGCAAGATGAAATGCAACAGCAACAGCTCTTAAATTGTAGACACTGAGAGGTAGTTATTTAATTGGAAGCTATATACACCATGATAAGAGTAACTCGACGATCTATCAGTGAAGAAAAGTTTGAATACCTCTAGAGCAGATTTGCCTCTATTTCGATTGCCACATGAATATGATATCAGCTGTAGGCAATATGGCCGGCATAAGCTCTGCAAGCGCCTAGATAAACATACTCGATGGATGGGGCTAAAAATAGGCAAAACTGTTTGCAACTTCCTCAAAAGTTCGCCTAAAATGTGACAGCAGATCAAACAACTTTTGAGCGTCACTCTGGGTGAGGGTGGTGGGGGCAGGGGAGAGGGGGGCAAGCTTTGAGGCCTCTTGATAATCCAAGACGAAAACCCAAGCCTGCACGTCCTGCCATGCATAATAAACTGAGCTTTACAACGTTAAGCTGTCACTCAAGATGCGCGCGGACACGCCCACTCGGCCACACGCCCCCCGTCGCCCAGCACTCGACAGCAGCCAGCTCGACTACTTCGCTAATATTTGAACGAAATTTTATGTATCAATTAAAAATTATGAAGTTGACTAATATGTAAGAGCACGTACCAAAGTGGGCGACTAGACTGAAGAGAGTGGGCGTGGCGTGGACAGGGCGGGGCGTGCAAGAAACATGCCTTGCATTAGCGCCCAACTTGGTATGCCATGCCTTTTTCTGTGTTGTTATTGTATAATATAATGGCATGGCCGGGTCTTTGGTTCAGGACTCGCTCTCTGTGTCTGTGTGTGTGTGTGTGTGTTTGCCAAAGGATATTGCTGTGCATATTGAAAAGCAACAGCGGGATGAAGGCATCGGACGTAGCTTAACGTTGGCGTGGTCAAGGCATACTTTCAGCTAGCCTGCCATCCTGGCTGGCAATTATGCTGTGTGCGTGTGTGTATGTGTGTGCGTGTGTGTGGCGGGGTGGATGCGGAATTATCGTCAGTGGCAGGACTTGCATCTTAATGGAAATGGATTCAACGGCAATTAACATAAGCAAATATATACAACGGGCTCGCCTCACACAGACATGTGACTGCGTGTGTGTGTGTGTGTGTATTTGTGTTTGTGTGTGTGCCTACGTGCTAGGCGTTTGCGGTTCAAGGCAGATAACTGCCAGCCACATGGAGCATACGTGTTCTTGCTGCTGTAATGGTGTTATCATAAGGTGGGCGGGTTCTTTGTGGTTGAGGCCTCTCGCCCCACACACACACACACACACACACACAGACAGAGGCTGGGGCTCGCCTGCACACACGAAGAAAAATGGCTCTTTTAATTTAAATGCAAACACGTTTGGCTTGGCCTCTGGATTTATGTGATAATCGTTTAAGTGAAAATTTAATTGCATAATTTATGTATGGGGTTTTTGCCAAAGATCTGATCTAAGGCTTACGGTTTTGGCTTACGTCTGCTGCGTCCCTCACAAGCGCACAATAAAGCAAAATTTATGTAATTTTTAAGTAAGCCTACGAAATGGACGTTGTTGCTCAGCTCACACACATACACATGCACAGTTACATACACATATACTCAGCTGCCTACCTGGGCTTAATTGTAATGGCAGCGCGCCTAAAAGTATGCAATAAATTAATGCAAAAGTCATCTAAAGGTGTGGCCGGGCACTTAAATAATGGCCACATGAGATATGCGTATCCTCCCACGCCCCACACGCCCCTACACTCCCCCGCATTCTGCCTATTCCCATTTCCTCGCTCACATGCTTCAGCTATAGTCGCATTTAAAGCTATGCAAATATTTCAAATTGTCTTAAGCTCGCATATATTGATGGTGCCGGCGCTTAAAAGTCTGCAGAGGTTTTATGCATTACGGGGATTACATGCAAATAGCCGTCGGGTCGGGCCGCCGTCCAACATCCGTCCGTCGTTCCAGTTTCCGCTTTTATTAATATGTTTTATTAATATTTACTTAGGTCAGGCCACGGACCGACAAAATGCGAGATGAAAGCTCCGTTGTTAATATATAATATAAGATTCGTACATATTGCTGTGTTAATAATGTGGCACCCCCTCCCTCCTGCTCAACGTTCTGCGCTCTCCTGCACTCTATGTTAGTTCTCCGTTTGGGGTGCCCTTCGTGTTTGTTTTAATGTTGCTCGTAATTGCTTGACCAAAGGATTTTTTAATTAAAAACATTGTAAGTCGCCGTCGAACCCCTCCGAACGAGCCGAGCCAGCAGCGACCCACCTAACCCACCTACCCCATCGCGTGTGCTAATAATTTTTGCGCGCTCTGCTTGTTAAAATAATGAAATTTTTATTATAATATTAAAAGAAGAAAAAGTGGGCAACGCTGCTAATATTTGCTCAGCAAAGGGCCAAATGCTCGACATTACATTGTAATGTTATCCATAGCTCAAACAGTCGAAGGAGCTAATGAGTGTGCGATGTGGCTTTAGTTACTTAATCAGCACAGTGCGCTCGACCCTAAGCGAGCTTCACAGTTGTTGGGAATAAGAGAGAGAAGGAGAGAGAGAGAAAGAGCGAGAGAGGGAGAGCTGCAGCTTAAAGTGTAGCACAAAATTGTTGAACTAATTCACTTGGTAAGACAATTTTTATATATACCTTTTCAGCTCTGCAAATCATATAACTATCTTGGGAAAACTTTTAAATACTTGCAATCTTTTGCGCTCCATTTGTCTATAATTAATTTTCAAATAACACTGAAGACAACACCTTTTTGATACAGATTACTACATATTCTATTATTGCTGTAATTTAACACTATAAACAATATTTTCAGCTTTTACTTTTAACTTCTACAATACTGAACGATCAACAGAGAATGAATTGTCATATTTTTGAATAGTAGGTCAGAGTTATTGTGATTTTATGCGAGTCAAAACTGCAGTTTTACAAAGATTTACTCCTGCTATAGTTTATCAACACTTCAAGGGAACCAGCTGCATTTTGCAACACTGTTAATGTGCTATTGTCTTTGTTTTCGTCTCTGCTCATCAAATTAATTTGCATATTATTCTGTCGCACTCCCGTTCTCTGGCGCTGGCCAATCAATTTGTTAAGCCCTTGATGGCCAATAATGCCTAGAGCAGGAGCGGCACAGCAGCTGCGCAGCTGGGGCTGGCCAATAAATTATGTGGCAACGCCTGCGCCTGGGCTTTGTGTAAATAAAAAATAAAACGAGCGAACTTAACATAATTTTTGCAACTAATCCTGCGGCCAGTCGTGGAGCCGTATTGATATGTATATAAACAAATTTTAATGGCAAAATAATGGACAGACAGAGGCAGGATGGGGGCGTGGGCAGGGCCAACTGTTGTTTTGCGGCACATGCAGCAGACAAATGTCGCACAAATTAAAATCAAACGCTAAGCCGGGGCTTAATTTAATTATACAAAAATAAAATGTCAGTTACTCAATTAAATTTTAATACAATGCGCTTTGACCCAGGGGCGCCCCACTGCCTGAGCTCGCAGAGCTCGGAGAGCTCTGAGCTAAACTAACATTTGTCCTGCCAGCCAACAATAACAGCAAGGCAGTGGGAGTGACAGGAGGAGTGCTTGCGGGGGGATTGGAGTACGCAGTAAAAATAAATTTTCATTTGCAATTTCAATCAGCGCTAATCCTTGGCAAGCGCATGCGGCCACTGGCATCGTATCCTGCGCTCCGTATCCTTGTGGCCCGGCAACGCCTGCTGCGTGATTTTTGTAGCCTAACTGCAGGCGGCAGCAGAGCAGCAGAGCAGCAGAGCAGCTGGCCCGGACTCTGCTGGACTGGGCTTAAAAGTGCAAACAAAATTAAGCACGTACGCTATGTGGATCCGAGGGTCCGAGCGTAACCCCAGATTAAAGCTGTCCAACTGCGTGAGACACAATATATCCTTATCAAGGCCCGTTGCTTCAGTGCTTCACTGCTTCAGCAATGCGATTCCTGTCCTGTGCCTGCCGCTGCCCAGACAGTTGTTTGCGACAATAATTCTCAATTTAAAGTGGCCAACACACAAATGGAAACATTCTAGAAGCCCCCCTCCCCTCCCCACCAATCCATGCAGCTGGTGGCTGGTGCAACCTAATCCCTTGTCGATTAAGTAAATGCCTGCGACGTTTGTTTTGGACACGAAACGAAATCCACGTTGCTGTCTGGCCGCGTCGAGTCGCAGGCACTCGAATGGACAGCCACAGTTCATTGGGATTAAAAGATTTCGTGTTAAAAATTTTTGTTATTTGTTGCATACTTTGTCGGCGCCGGCGACACGCCCACTCCATGTCCCAGTACCACTCTCAGTGCCAGTCCCAGTCACTCACAGCGCCCAAGACACAAACAGCATTTGACAGTCATCAAGCTTGTCTAAATGAAAATTGAAAGCGCGCTATACAGAGATACACACACACACCTATATATATATATATATATATATATATATATACTGAGAAGTATATCCCGTAGGGTTTGAACTAATGTATTCCGTGTTGGTTTCTGTACGCTCTGCGTTCGCATTTTACATTTTGAAACAGTCGCGCGTTTTGACAGCTGTCAGTTTTTGCGGCTGCCGCCTCATGAAATATTTATGGCATGCAAAAATGCGTAAAACGGCAAATTATTTTAATTTTCTATTTGAGTTGTTCCCGCAGCTAATTTCTAAATGATTTCTCGCTTCTGGCCGCAGCTCAAATCGCTCGGAAATCTTCTCAAGAAGATGGCATTTCGCTCTGCCTTCGAGTGTTTGTGGCTCTCTGCCTCAGCCTTTGAGTTAGTAATTTATACTGTGCTATTACTAATTTTTGGGTAATTTCCTTAATGTCCTTTTTTATGTTGGTATCTATGGAACAAGGAAGTGAGCCAAGCTGAAATAACAAGCTGTGCCCCAGGCGCTGATAGTTGCTTTACATGGACGTTCCCATAGCTCTGCTATGTTGTTCCACTTGTTCTTCATGGAGGGAGTTGTTGTTGTTGTTGCTGCTGCTGCTGCTGCTGCTGCTGTAACCCTAAAAGTATGCTTGCTGTGCCTGGTTTGGCATGGCGTATGTTTGATAAAAGTTCAAACCCTGAACTTTGCGCATGTTTAAACAACGCAAACGCAAAAATGCTGCTGGCTATTTTAGTTGCATATACCCAATGCTGTCCCGCTCAACCCACTCGACAGCCATTGTTGTTTGGCAAAAGTTTGCGAGCGGCTCATATGTGTGCGTGCATGCGTGTGTGTGTGTGCATGTACTTACGGTAAATGCTGCTGTAGAGCTTTGGACACAGACACTGAGACCGCCCCGAAAATTTAATCTCTTAAAAAGTGTCTAGGCTATGCCCAGCGCATCCTTTAGCTATTGCCATTGCCATTGTTGTTGTTGTTGTTGTTGTTGTTGATACGGAAATATTGTTTGTGACGCACTTTTGGCACTAATGTCTGCCGACTTCCGTCTATAGTTCTTTTTTGTTGTTGTTCAGTGTTGCCGCCTGCAGCAGCATCGGCAGCAGCGCCTTAATGCTTTTTAGCAGCTTTTGCTTTTAGTGTGCTTCAGCTTTAGGCTACACAACTTGATTACAGTTGATAGTTTTTGGACTGCCTGCTGTTGCTTTTCCCCCCCCATGTGTGTCTGTGCGTGTGTGCTAAAAGTCAAAAATGGTTTTTCTACACAAACTTTACTGGCCAGATAGTGCCAGAGAATTTAATTGCATGCGAGCACTGCAAATCGTGGCTGCGGCTTTTCGGTTTCTCGAATGATGCAATGTATTTTCAGTCGCATTGTTGTCCAACTTGGATAACAGATTAATCCTGGAGTAGTCTACTATGTGAATACAGTTATAGTAGGCAACTTTAGCTGAGTAGCTAATATGTTCAGCACGACTGAGTAGCTAAAGCCTTGAGCTGCTAGCTGGGAATTGTTTGAGTTAAAGTTTAGGTTAATTCAACATCTATTTTAATATTTTTCATTTATTTTGTTGTACTTGAAGCACTTTTTTAATAAGATTTTTCCCAGCATTGCAGAGCACTTGGTCCTTCCTTGCTCTATTCAGCTGCATTACTCATACGCAGCGTTGCCCCCAGCTTTGTCCTTACACTTTTAATTTATATTGCACTTAGGAACTGCGCACATAAATTTCGCCAGCTACTTTGCATAGCACGGCTCGCCGTGGCGCCCAATAAATTCGCTCGATGTGTTTCACTCTATTAATAATATCGTCTCAAGACAAATTTCTAGTGCGGGCCAATGCTAATGACATGCCCAAACGTTTCCGTAAGTCGTTATCGCAAAGGCAAAGTCATTATTATAATGCCAGATACTCCTGCGAGAGTGAGCGAAGGAGACGGCAGCAGATAGTGTGGGTAAGCGAGCGCGCGCACTAAGCACATCATCTATTTAAAAGTTGACATAAATACAATTATAGATTTGAGCGCGGTCGCTGCGAAAATGAAGATGAAAATAATAAAATTGAGCAAAAATTGATGTCAAGTTTCGTTGAGCTGAGAGAGAGAGAGAGAGAGCGAGAGATAGAGAGAGAGGACGAGAGAACGGCGCACGACGCTGACGACGACTGCCGAGCGGAAATGCCGCCATTAGAAAGAAAGAAAACTGCTGCGCCATTGAGAATTGAACTGCGGGCTTTCAACTTGGCCCCACCAGGGGCCCCGAAAGCGGCTGTGGAGTGGGGCGTAAATGACAAACAAACAAGCGACGTCCGCCTCCTCAGCCTCAGCCGTTTGTCCTCGCCGTCGCCGTCGCCGTCGTCGTCCTGGCGCAGATAAAAAGAATTGTCAAAGCGCCTTAAAAGTATGCAATGCCAGCAAAGTAAGCTGCAAAATCGACAAGTACAATGCTGACAGGCAATTGCTACAGTTGCCGTCGCCGTCGCCGATACCGTTGTTATTGTTGTTGCTGCAGCGTTGCGTTGTTGTTATTGTAATAATAATATCGATTCGGCATTCTGAGTCGAAGGTATAAAAATTCGCATGGACGCCGCAGTCCTGCCTTGTCATCGCCGCTGCCGACCGTCGCCGGAATTCGTTAATAAAATTTTATTGAAATTGTAGACAAGCGGCGAAAAACCAACGAAAACGATGACGACGACGTGCAAAACAAAAAAACCAAACCCAAAAAGAAATAGAAATAGAAGCCGAAGTAGGAATGAAAGAGAACGGGCCAAAGGCAAAGCCCAAGTCGAAATCAAAGCCGCGCGCGCGGCCCCCAAGAAAAGCAATTGTCATCATTGGCACGTAAACGTGGCCAACAAGGAAGGGGTAAGACGCTCGCTGCTGGCAGCAGGCGGCAGGCGGCAGGAGGAGGGCGGAAGACCGGAAAAAGGCTGGCCCTTAAAGTTGAAGTGTTTTGGCTGTGCGATAAGAATCTGAAGCAGCAGCCAAACAAAAATTAGCTAGCAGCCCTAAGAGCGCGTTAGTCGCAGTCGCATTTGATTGGAAGATACCCTAAAGCCGGGTTCAATTGTTTGCGAAATATTAGAGAGTTTGCTGAATATACGTACAATTTGATGTGAATATTTGAATTAACTGACGGAAATATGCAGATTTAATGTGAGTGATTCCGATCCAAAGCAAATGAATAGGGAACTTGAAAGAAAAGCTCTAGAGGCTAGATTGTGCAACAAGCTGGCTGGCTAGGTCTAGTCTACTCTACTGGATTGGATCTTCACTCAGAAAAAAACTTGATTTATGTAAAGTCTGTATTTCATAATTGAAGTTAAAGTTTCCATATCTTGATCTGAATTGAAAGCTTGTATCGAAAACATTCAGAGATCGAGCTTAGTTTTAGTATTTTTGTTTATATATTGCCTCAAAGAGTTATTATGAGGTCGCCTGTTCATCTAAGCAAAATTATTTCTAAAAATAAGAGAAAAACCCAACATTTGTTTCCCATAACAAAAAACTTCGTCGCATACAGACTACCCCATTTATACGCTCTCAATGCATGCAGGGCATAGGAATTGGAGAAGAGTTTGGTTTGCAGTTCAGTTGGTTGCTTTAAAAGCACGCGAAATACCTGCGGGAGCTGTTGCCACAAAATATGCAGCACTATTAACTTAAAAGCAATGCCACACAAAGCCAGCTCAGCTGACAACGCCTCGAGGCATGCAACAGCGGCAGCAGCCGTAAGACAGCAGCAGAACAAACAACTCAACAGAACTTGACAGCGCCGCAAAACTTTTGCCACAAAAAACAAAAAAAAAAAAAAAAAAAAAAAGACAAAAAACAACAACGAAAATTGACAACATTTTTTTGTGTGAAGGTAAATGGGAACAAAAGCCAGACGATTTCAACTATAAATAAAATGTTTATGCCGGAAATGATATCGTCGAAGTTCTACGTGTTTCCACTCAAAGCCAAAGCGGAATTCTGTCGATTTTAAAGATTGAAATGTTTGCGTTTACTGCTGCAATTAACTTGCATTTGATGGTAGTTAGATTATAGTAGACTCGAAGAGTTTCCTTTTCCTTCATCTTTTCTGTTATTTCTCCGTTTTATATTCTTAGACAAATCACGTCAGCATTCAATTTCTGGCAAATTCGTGTGGCTCATTAAAGTTGATGCTCAGACGTTGTCTGCATTCGCATCTGAATCGAAGTTTGCTCATCATTTGCACTGCTGCTGCTGCTACTTCGGCTGCTGCTGTTGCTGCTGCAGTTGCAGCTTGCTGCAGGCAGTGGAACGTGCTCATACATTGATGATGCGTTCGCCTTTGGAGTGCGCGCCGTTGTCGATTCAATAAGGTTTGGGCTTATGCAAACAGACGTGCATTAAATTAAGTAGCCGCCGCATTGGACGCCACTTGCAGCACGTAGACAACGCCAACGACCAGCGCAAGATGAAGAAAATGCCAAAAAAGAGCCAGAGAGGGAGAAAGAGAGAGGGAGAGGGAGAGGGAGAGGGTTAGTGAGAGAGAGTATGCAAAAGACTATGAACGCAGCTGCAGCTGCAGTCGACAATGTTGTCCAGGGCCAGCCGAGAGGTGTAGAGCTTCAGCTGGATTGGCTGTTTGGCCAATGCCTGCTCTTAAGCAAGTCTATTAAAATTGTTTATAACGTGCCGTTTGGCAAGTTGGACAGACGGGAGACGAGAGACAGGTCGCGCCAACTAGATGGCAGCAAATTGCAGCGCAGCTGCAAGCATTTTTATGTTGCATACTTTTTCGGGCTGCCCCCGCACGCGACATTCGCGATGTCAGTTTTAATGATGCACGCAGCCCGTTTCCGAACACAAAAAGCCGGAAGTTTTGCGCTTTTAGCAGCCATCAGATTTTTATGTGGCACGCCGAGGCAGCAGCTCAGCAGCCATTACGATGTGCCTTTTATGCGCCTAGGAAATGTGAGATTTTTATTTCGCGCAAAAGGACACTTTCTTCTCGAACTCTCTCTCCTTTTCTCTTTTTTTTTTTTTTTTTGTGCTACGACAAGTTTTTAATAAGCAACTTGGCGACTTGGTTTAAATTTCCGGTGACTAAACCAGAAATTTATGGCACAGCTTGCTGTGACTGTGCTAGCCAGGGATCGTTCTGAAGAGCAGGTGGGCGTGGCTCAGTAGCTCAGTTTTTCCTCATCTTTCGTTTTTTTTTTCCTTTTTGGCTTAAACGAAACGTGATGTCAATAGCAAACAGTTGGGCAAAAGGTAGCAAAGGTATCGCCACCTTAAAAGTATACACTGCTTATTTATATACCAATACACACACACGCACACGCACACTGGCTATGCGTGTGTGCTGGTTTGATTGCCTTTTGCCAGCGTCGTGCCAATTTCACTGTCAAGATATTGAAGCAAGAAAATTAGTTTACCGAAAAAGTGGCTTTAGGCAGACGGCGCTGGCTGCGCTGGAGTGGAGCGTCTGCAGGCAATGCCAGCAAAATTGTGTGTGCGGTGTTTGGATTTGCGCCGCTGGAGCAAAATTGAAATTGATGGCAGCCTGGGCTGGGCTGGCTTCAACAGGGCTGAGCTGAGCTGAGCGAGCGACTCAGCGCTGCCAAATCAATATCGAGAGTGAGCGAGTGCGAGGCAGCCGAGCACAGCAAACAGATTGGCCCCTGTGCATGTGTCTAATATGCTAAACATCACTGATTTAGTGGTGGTAATGGTCTGCCCATCACCCCTGGCCACCCCTGGCAACCCCTTGCAGCCGCAAGAGTTATGTACTGTATCCAGGCTGTGGCAGCATATGGAGGCCCGCTTATTGGCCAATGTGTTGAGCGGCAACAAATGAGTTGTGAAAATGCCAGAGACACGGCCGAAACTCGATCGATTTATAACAGTTACCAGAGATTTGGCTGACAAAAACAGAAGTGAGGAATGAGGAAGACTGTGGATAAAAGAAACGCAGACTGGGATAATAAAGGAGACTTCGCGTATATTGTCCATTTCTATGCGAGATGGACTCAAATAATCTTCTGAATGCCATGTTGAATTTTCTTAGAAGAATACACATCAATATAGACACATCTTCTTCTATACACAGTACATCGTACACTGTTCAGCTTCGTTGAATGTCTCTGTCGCAGCTGTTAATAAAAATTCCGCTTTCAATCGAGCAAATGGAGTCCAGGCGGTTCTTTGAAAAATAACAGGCGACACCTTGAAAATATGCAATGAGGAATTCGCTGTCACGCCACGCTCATTATGCAGCACAAATACAGACACAGATACCACCACAAATGCAAACACAAATACAAACACGAGTGCCGCAACACAAACACAAATGCGTGTAGCACATGCCGTTTAAAGGCAAACGAAATCATCAAAGACATTTCGCAGCTGCCAAAACGCGCATTTAAATTTCAAATTAATTTCACATCGTCATGTGTAAAAAAAAGCAGAGAACGAAATCTGCAAGCTGACAACACGCAGGAGAGACAGAGAGAGAGAGAGAGAGAGAGAGAGGTGGGTGAGGTGAGGTGGGTGAGCGGGGAGCACGGCGCACATCGTTTGCGGGGCAATAAAAGAAACTCAAGCTGAGCACCCAAAGAAGTGAAAAATGCCAATGCCAACGCATCGCGGCACGTAAATACGTTGCGAGGAGCCAAGAATGATATGCGCGCTGCCAACCTGTTTTCGCAGTCCGTTCAGCCAAACGAGCGACGGCGCAGCGCCCGTAAAATATGCAAAAGAAACAAATTTTGTGTGCGCGAGTGGTTCCTTTTTTATACCCAGCAATCAAAAGTGTGTTAAAAGAGCGGGGCATGTGATAAGCAGCTGTGATGGCCAGACTGGGATGGCCTGTGAGACAAAGCGCTCACAATCTTTAAGCACATTTCCATTCGATCATTTACAGGGCATCGCATAGTTCATCAATTGCTGCAGCCGCATAGCTTGCGCTCTGGCTCATGGCTGAATTGGCGCAACATATGCCAAGCGCCAAGTGTTATGCTTGGGCTGCTTTTGTTTCTTGGCTCGCATCAATTATGCTTTTATTTATACAACAATTTTCTCGCGTCTTGCGAAAGCGTTCAATTTTCGTCAGGCAGACGCATCGCTTAATGTGACTTGACAAAAATGGCGTCCAATATGGCGCCGCTGGCTGTCTTAACGCTTGAGCACCGACACACACACACACGCACGCACACGCACACACACAACGCTCGCACCTTGGCTGTGTTAAGATGTCGACCAGCAGACGCCCGGACTCTGTTTCTATTTTAATTCACACGCCATTGTTTGGCTGCTGTTATTGTAGATTGTTGTTGCTGTTGTTGTTGGTTGTTGCTGTTGTTGTTGGTTGTTGCTCAACGCCTAAAAGTAGACGAAGTTGAATTTCTAATGTGCAGCAGCTGCGAACAATAGAAAACAGCAGAAAAACTCGGCAACGCGTCGCTGTTTGCCTGCCAGCCGGCCCGATTATGTGTGTGTGTGTGTGTGTGTGTGTGCTGTCACTCTTGTTATCGTTGGCATTATTGTTGTTGTTAGTTGCGGGTGTGTGTGTGTGTGTGTGGCGTTGTTTCTTCCTCCTTGTAGCTCTCCTTGAGCATAAGCAATTTTTAAATCTGTGCAACGAAAATGCCTTTAGCATGGACTCACTTCCAGTATGCGAGCAGAGACTTTAGGTTTTATGTATATAATTTGTATATTTAATTTGTATAGTTATCTAATGATCTACTTAGGCAGCAGCAGCGCCGATTTACTCACTGCTGCTGCTGCTCATTTGCGTATTTTTAGCAGTGCTGCTGCTGCTTGTCTTCCTTGTAATCTCGTCATTGTATATAAATAAGGCGCTGGGCCTACTTGACTCATATTGCTGCTTATTAATTTGCAGAACTTTGCGTTTGATGTGCTTTGAGGCAGCTTCACATTTCCTAAACTTGCCCTTCGACTGTGACTCGCTGTAGGAGTGAGAGACAGCGAGAACTCGAGTTAGAGTTGAGCCTGAGCATTTCTCGTGCTTTTTGCTTTCTTAATTCATCTAAGCAAACAGTTAGTTAGTTGACTTTCAACCAGCTGGCAAATGCAAATGTCAGGCCCGCCCCACTTGGCAGTGCAAACAATTACTGCCCAGCGAAAGAGCAAACAAAAAAAAAAAGTGACTGAAGCTGAAGAGAGAAAGAGAGAGAGAGAGGGAGAGAGAAAAAATGCTAATTGCCTAATTTATTCGGCGTTGTGCGGGCTCTTCGCTCTAAGTTTTTATGTCACTTTGGGCTGTAATTTAAAATATATTTATTTATGTATTTGGAGCCATCTCAGGCCTCCACCTCGTCGCCTCCTGGTCAATCTCTGCAGCTGCTGATGGCCATTTTTGCTTTTGCCGAGGCGCTTTTGCGCTTCGCCAATCAAAAGCATTTAGAGAGCAGCTTTAATGCATGCGCGCGCTTTCATTAACAAGCAGCCACGCCCACGCTTCTAAGCCGCATTTACACACAACACGTACACACGCACACACACACACCCATACACACAACACTCACCTAGTCGGTGAAACGACAGCAAAAAAAATCGCATCAGCGGCTTATGCAAATGTGTGGAAAAAAGCGAATGTTGTGTTGAGTGAATACGAAATTATTGTTTACAACTGTAAACTTTTTCAATACCCTGCAGCGCAGCGTGGGGTCTATGCGACTGGCTGAAGTTGAGTGGTTGAGGTGGTTAGGGGTTCATATCTTTTAAGGCTTTCTATTTCAGATTATAATGAAAACTTTGCCATGGTCTCTTTGCATTTCATGTCATTGCCATTCTTATAGAGTATGCCCTGTGTCGACTAGGCACTATCACTATTTCTTCCCTTTTTTCCGACTGGGGCTGTGTTTAGAAAACGCTTGCAAAACCGCACTAAAAGCGACTTATAACATGTTGAGTGCCAGAGGATTAACAGCGGCCACACCGAATGTGCATGCTCCGCCGAGCCGGGCCAAAATAGAAACTGTCCACGTTGGGCAGCTCGGCGAGCTGATTCTGGTCGCACGATTGTAAATTCCTTTTTAATGAGTGCTGGTTTGCCCATGTGCGGGGCGTTCGTAAGCTGCTTAAGGTTTGGCGTAATCAAAAATTTTTTAAAAGCTTTTTGTGGTACATCAAACTGAAAGCCAAGCCTCAGCGTCCGAGCAAGACGTTGGGTGCGGAGGCCGAGCAGGAAAAAAAACTTTGTTAAGCTTGAAATTAACTTGCGGTTTGTCTGCTGCTGCTACGGCTCTTGCTGCTGCCAACTTTGACGCCTGCAGGTAGGCAATCAATTTTGTGTTGCTGCAGCTGCACTTGCTGCTGCTGCTGCTGCTGTTGTTGTTGCACTTAGCGATTCGGCTCCGGCCCGTTGTATAATTAATATATGCAGCAGCAAAAGTATAGCGTACTTTTGTGCAAGCTACTAAAAATTTTATACAACAGCTGGCGCGTCGTTTTGCGCTAATTACCTGGCTACCAGCTACCAGTTACCTGCTACCTGCTACCAGACGTCGAGTCGTAATGCCAAATTGCAATTACAACTGCCAACTTGCCAGCCGCACAGTTGCCATCCGTCGCCCCCAGCCCCTCAGATGCCGACCTGCCTAACTGACATTAAAATGCTTAATGTGCAGGCAGCTAAAAAAAAAAAGAGGAAGAAAAACACGCGCTCTTAAAATTACAAAAAATAAAAAAAACAAAAAAAGTAACAGAAATTGTACGTTCATTTTCTTGCCCTGCCAGCAGGGCTCCGTTCCACTTTTTTTTCCTCTTGCCTTCACGCCAGCTCGCAATTTGCCAGCTTCCTCGGTTTGGGGGGCGTTCTTGGTGCTGCTGATGCTCGTCTGCTCATCTGCTCATCTGCTCATCTTAAAAATTGGCCAGGTGAAAAATTGCAGCTGTCGCTGTTAAGCTGTACGGCCCGTGGGCGTCTACATGGACATGGGCGTGGCAGGTCAGCCCTGCAATGGTAGCTGGGCATAATTCTGACTAAAGTGCAGTTGATTGTAGGCCTGCAGCAGTGCAGAGTAAGTCTCGCAGAGCTCCATCTCGCCTCGCAGGGGCGAGCCATACTTCCCAGAGTCGCTAATTAGAAAACAGCCGCAAAACCAGCAGAGCATGTAAAATGGAAATGGAAATGGAACTGGCAACTGTGTTTTTTCTCCTTCTATAGTAAAAAAGAAGAGGCATAATAAGTGCTGCGGCCAGGAGCCGTTCGGGCATCGGTATAAAATTAGCATTGCATTAGCAGAGAGCAGCGCCTTCAGATCTGTATCTCTGGAACACACATATCCACCCTCGGGGCATGCTTTGATTTTAGCTGGATTGACGGCAATCAGCTGTAAAATGTGACGTTCTGTGAAATATTGAAATTGACTTAGGGCCCGGGCGCTGGCTGTTTGCCTGATTTCGATTGCATTTGGATTTGTATTTGCGTTTTATTTGTTTTGGCCTCTAGTTGCGCCTCACTTGCGGCTATGTTTTTGAAGTTTTTATCCATACGTGCGGGCGGGCGGGCATTCGGGGGGCCATCGTTTTAGGGTTGCGTTACCACCGGAAAACTTGTGTTATTTTCTAAAGGGGAAAAATGTGTGCTTGGCCTGCGGCATGGTTGCATTGATTTTGCTATTCCTCCACAGCCAAGCAATGCTATGCGTTGGCGTCAGGCAGCTGTAATTGCGCGACTGGCGCCATCATCAACGTCATCATCATCACCACCATCATCATCAGCATCTTCATTATCAGCAAGAAGTTCCGCCTAAGTAAACACATGATTTGACTAAAGGGCTAGGGGCAGAGGGGCAGACAGAGAGAGAGAGAGAGAAGCGAGACTTGGGTAAACCGGGTCGTTTGTTTAAAAACGCATCTAAATTGCAAATTAAGCAACAAATTTCATCAACAATATTTGAATTTGAATTTAAATGCGACAACGAGTTGGGCAACGCGACTGAGAAGCGCGTAGAGAGGCACAGCACGCAAATAGATACACTCAAACACTCACACTCACACACACACACACACACGAAGCTACATGAACCGAAAATGGAAAATTCGCCTTCGCCTTGCGTAAAGCCAGGCAACAATCTGAGTGGTAAATAAAGCAGCCGCCAGAACTTGAAGCCGGCTAGCAGGAGGCGGACGGGATGCTCGTGCACGGCTCTGCACTCTTATGGAAAGAGACAGATAGAGACTGAGCGAGAGAGACACATGGAGTTGACTTGGCAGCGTACTGCTCGCTGCACTGATGTAAACACCAAAAATACAACAATGGCAACCATTTCAGTTTGCTTTAATCCTGCTCTCGCTCCCTCAGTGCCACGCCCCCTTGCTGTCCGCTCGTTGACTGGTTTTGTATATTTGCCTGTGTTGTTTGTCAAAAGAAGCAATTTACGTGCAAAATAACTCAAGTGTCATGCAAATTTCATTTATTTTCGCACAAGAAAAAATAATTCCCGCACCGCGATGAGGCCAGGGCAGAGCAACGTTGTCATAGAGCACACACACACACACACACGCACACAGATATACATTTAAATATATATGTAGTTATATGGTATTTTCTTACAAAATGTCTGCATAATGAAGTCAGTCATCGGAACAAAATTGTTGCACAAAGACGCAGGAGAAAAAAAAAAAAAAAAACGAAACGAAAAAATGAAAGAAAGAGAACAAACTTTTGGGCGGCTTCTCGGTTGTCAAACAATTTGATGCTGTGATTTGTATATTTATTTTATTTCATTTTTGTTGGGGAAATTAGAGCCGAGTGTGCTCCTGATTTCGCATTGAAGTGGCGCCAAGGAGAGCATATTATAATAATAATTTGTGCTCGCTATTTAATTTAATTCGAGTTTATTTCTAAGACGCGGCCAAAGGAAAGTTGGGGCTCCTGCCACTTGAAGCTTAAATGAAGTTTGTTAAGTACTTTTCCACGGCAACAACAGCGACAACAACAACAACGATTGTTGTACAGCAAACAACAAGACAGCTCCTTAAGTACTTCAGGTTGGAAATTTCATTAGTTTGGTTCTCTCTCTCTCACACATACACACACACATACACTGTAGCTTGCTCATGACAAATGGAAAAAATTGTGTGAGAGAAATAAAAGAAAATACTCGTATAGAAGCTTAAAAATCATTTAAGGCTTCAGATTTTTATTTGCCAAACTTGGTCAACTAACACACAAAGAGGCGTGGGAATTGACAGTAGCGCGCAAATATACAAAATGAAAAACTTCCATCAGCTTCAATTTGAAGCTTAAATTTCAATTCAAATGCAATTGTTGTTGGCAGGGTCTAATTGGAATTATGTGCGCCTTACAAAGTGAAATTGAAGATTTTTATGTAAACTGAAGCACGCACTTTGGCTTCATAATCTCTTAGACCATATAGCTATATATATGTAGTACATTATATATCTATGGATAGACACTTACCGGCATAGTTTGGCTTCCGTGCAAATTGGTTATTGCAGACTGAGCCTCCTGTTGGGAACCGAATTTGACGAAAGCGCAGCCTGAAAGTAAAGCAAACAATATAATTTAAACAACTATACATACATATACATATATACAACTCTCGATATACGCTCGTTATCAGGAGTATTTCAATAAGTTCTGCTTCAGCCTCTTGACTTTGCAGACGAACGACAAGAATCATGTGCAATTGTTGACAGCCAGCTGGCGCATGTGTGCGTCGCATTTAAATAAAATTTTAAGTGCAATTAAAAAACATTTTCGGGCTCGATGTGCTCTCTACCATGAAATGCCAATATGGAGCAGCGCCAGACCAGGCGCAGCATCCATTATATAAAAATAATAGTCGGCCGGACGGTGAATGTTAAATTCAAACCAAGCCAAAAAAAAGAGAAAATAAAATAAAATAAAATGAGAAGAATAAATAATAAAAAAAAACATCGCACTTGGCGCTCATTATTTTGTAATTTGTGCGCCAGCTGCTCGCAGTGTGGAGGCAGTGCTGCCCAAAGCGGGGCGTGGCCAGACCACAATGATGAGCGCAGCTCCATGAGTATAATTATTAAAAATCATTTATGCTAATTTAATACATAGGCAATAACCACAAAACATGAGCGCGTACTTGGTGGGGTGTGCACGACTGGAGGATACTCTGGCAGACATTTTGACTGGACATTTACCTGCAGAATGTGACACTATTTCCTCAATCAACTGAACTCTAACAGCTTCAAGCAATTAAACAAATTATGCCTTGCCATTTAAGAGTCAGATTGTCCCATTTAAGGAAAGTTCGCACTCTGAGAGGCCAACAGAAACCCTTAGGAATTACTCTAGGCCTTTGAGAGTTGATCTCCGCGTAGAGCTTAAACTTCACTCGGGCTTTACCGCTTGGGGGGGAAATAACAACAGCCACAATAGCAACAATGGTAAAAATTAAGACCCTCAAGTGAAGGAAAACAACAACAGCAACAAAAAAAAAAAAAAAAATAGAAGAGGAAGAGGAGGGGAAATACCACCCCCCCCCCCATATATTTGTCAGGCAGTTGCGCTGCCTAAATTGCGACTCCGGCTGTTGCTGCCGCTGCTGTTGCCTTTGTAGTTGACGCTGGGGCATGCGGCATGTGGCATGTGGCATGTGGCATGCAGTGGGAGTGCGCAACAAATCCCGCCTAAAACCGTGCAACATGCGAGCTGACAAGCCGTAAGGCAGACAAGCGCAAATTTCGCGTGCAAACAGGAACAAGATTTTTATATTTTGTTTCATTTCTTTTTTTTTTTACTCCCTCCTGTTTTTTATCGTGTTGCAAATGTACAAAAAATACAGTGTAAAAAATTCAAGTGGATTTTTGTTTTGCTGCCACTTTTGCATTTGTTTCTTTTTTATATGTATTTTGTGTGTGTGTTGAAGTGACAACAAAATCCTGCGCCACGCAGACAACAGTTGGACAATCCCAGAGGCCGACCATGAGGAGGCAGCTGTGGGGAGCTGAGGCTGGGGCTGGGGCTGGAGCTGGGTGCGAATCAGCGCTGCTAAACAATAAAAATAAAAAATATATATATTTTGTTGCCCGTTAATCCAGCAACATTGCGACGCAGAAAAAGAGCTCAAAAGGGCGGAGAAGGCGGGGCAACAAAATGCTGAATGCCAGGCCGAGCACGAAAAAAAAAAGAAGAATAAAAAAACAATATAACAAAAGCTAAAAAAGCAAAGCAATTGCTAAGCATTTTTGTAAACTTAAATCAAAGTTGATTTTGTGTGCTTTTTGTCCATTTTTTCCATCTTTTTTTTGTTTACCTTTTGTTTGTGATTTGTATTGTTTTTTCTTCGTTTCTTTCTTTCTTTTTTTTTTTTTTTTTTTTTTTGTTTTTGCTTTTGTTTATGTGAAATTTATTTTTCTTAGCATAACTTGCGTACAAGAAAAATATTTTCCTAAGGTCGAGCCGCGGACTTTGCAAGTTATGCCAGCCCAAAGACACCTTCGTTAATTGTTAAAGCATTTATCTGAGCTAAAAGCATATATTATTATATCAGCCAAAAACTGACAGAACTTGAGCAATTTGTCTGCCTCGTGAGGCGTTTGTCAAATCAAAGTGCTCCGAGTGCTCAACTGATTAGCCTGAACTAAAGTACTTGAGCATTCATTAAACATGGACAGCCTGAACTCTTTCTTGATGTCCTGTGCTCCGTTGATTATTTACCTTTTGCAGGATGTCATTTGTCTGTGCTGACGCACTAACTCGCATTAGGGCCAATTTGTCGAACTTCAAGTCATTATAATAATTAAAAGTAAATTAGTCCTGCCAAAGACAGGCGACAGGCGACAGTCAACAGTCGACGGGCCAAGTCCGAGCTGAAAGACAACTTTTGCTTTGAGGCAAAGACATGAAGACATTCGGATTGCATTTACATACAATCAGAGCCGGACACTTGCTACAATTAGGCAGGAGTCAGACAAGCCAAGGACTCTCGCCCTTTAAAGCTAACGAAGTGCAAGCTTTAATTACTTAAGCGTCGCCTGGCTGCATGCTGCAGTTGCCACCTGCTCCGCTATTTACCTGCCAGGTAAGAGCGACTTGGCAATTAGTTGAAATTAAAATCTGTTTCACTCTCGACTCTTTTTATTCTGCTCTTATTCTTGAGCAACTTCCGTTGAGGCGTGAAATGATGCAGCCAACTGTCAGCGCTCGAGGGCTCAGTACTCAAATCCTAATGAGACTTTTTAATCAAATATGCTAATGATCGTAATTATGCCGAAGACAGTCGAGCTCTCATTTAAATTAAGTTGGAGAGGGCAACAAGTAAGTCGGCCTAGATCTTCGGCAATTTCTGTATCGCATTTCACGTGGCATGCAAATAAAGCTCGGCGATTGTGTTTGCGGCAAGGAAAACACATGTGATTATATTTATGGCAGGGATTCATTTGGCAGACCCGTAGTGACATTTGCAATACAAATTTCGTAATGTCATTAATGTGTAGGCTCTACGCCACCCCCACAACAACAACAACAGCAGCAGCAAAAAATATAAACTGGGCTCTGCTATGAAAAATCGCCGCAGGTCAAACACGTAACCAAATTGCGCACAAGAGCAGCAGCAGCAGCAGCAGCCGGAGCAACAGCAGAAGGAGGGACAGCAGCAGCAGCAGCAGCATCAGAAAACAAGGATAACGAGCGTGTTGAGCCCCTGACTGCTGACCAACGTCTGCTGGTCGATATGTTGTTGCTGAAGCATTGGCTGAGAGCGACAGAGAGAAGGGGCAGAGCAGCGGGGCAATGCTGAGGTTGATGCTCGTGTTATGGCTATGGTCATTGCTGGCTGCTGCTGTAGCTCTCTGGCCAGCCTGCATGGGACAAGTATTTTAAAATCCAATTAAAAACGCCCAAGTGGGATTTTTCAATCGCTGCCTGCTGCCCCGACGCAGCTGACAACAGCAGCAGCAGCAGCAGCAACATGAACCGAGCAACAAAGTTGCATTAAGCGCGCTTCGTTCGCAATTCGCAATTTACCATTCAGTCGCGTCGACGCCCGACTGTGTGTGTGTGTGTGCGTGTGTGGAAGTGGACAGGCGACGTTGGACAGGACACGTTGATGGCCATTGCATGTTTGCCTCCGGGGCACAACAGCGTTGCATGAATCTTGTTAGCCAACGTTTACGCTTATTATGCGGCAGCAGCCTTGGCCAGTAGCCAGAAAGCAACGCTATCGAATTTGGTTGATGCATGTGCCACTGTGCACCAATGATGAGCCCTGCCCCACACACACGCACAACCATATCAACTATATGCACACACACACACACAAACAAGGTAATGCCATACGCAAAGGATGTCGCCAGTTGTTGTTGGCGCTGCTGCTGCTGCTGCTGCTGTTGCTGTTGCTGTTGCTGGCGCTGCTGTTGCAATTGCAGCTCTGCAAATTGCATTTGCCTCATGACACTCACAGTTGAATGCATTTTACCATAAATGGACAACATTTTTCGTACCGCCGCAACAAAAATCAAATAAACTCAACCAAACAACATGGTCAACATATGCGAGCAACAACAAAAACACAAAAAAAAAAACCAGTCAAAATAATGAGATTGACAAAAGCAAATTAGTTGCTTTAACTTTTGCCAGCAGACCACTAATAAATCGCTTTAAACAGAGTTTTGATTGGGCATTGCTGCATGTTGTGTTTGCAGGATGGAAAATTGACTGAATTATGTTGATATTTTGAGCGCAATGAAGCGAAGAGTAAGAAAATACTTTGTGCTAGCTGCAGATTGAATCTTTTTCTGATCTAAGAACTTGAGGCATTTTTGCATTACATTCTACTAAGACTTTCCATATTTCTTTCTCATAGTTCAATCAGAGTTTTTCCATCGAATTGCGCAGCTTTAAGTGAACTCCAATCAAGAATTGATATATGATGTTGTTGCCACAAATCCATTGAAGCCCAATTTATGACTTCAGCTTGAACTTTTGCCCCCAAAACTTTGTTGGGGAGCGCATGTCTCTAATGAAGTCTGTGGAAGCTTATCAATATGGTCAACTACAATTGCAAATAGACTCAACTTGCAAAAGACAAACAAACCAATTTCTCTCCTTCGTTGTGCTACGAGTGGAGCTCAGGCTCATGCTGAAATTGAACTCCTTTTTTGGCTTAGCATGAACCTTAACACTTTGCATACAAATCAAAAAGACAGCACACATATGAGATTCCCACACACTCGCACACACGCACACTCGCACACTATCTGGAATCTGCAATGGGACCATTATTCTTGATTTGGGAGAGAGCAAAAAAGTTTTTGGCTAGCACATAAACAAAAGGTAAAAAGTTTTGCGAAAGCCTACAGAGCCGGCATGAGCCAATGGATTTAGCCAGGATTTGCAACTACAGTTAATAACATTTGGCAAAAACAAAAATGAAATGAAAGAAACTTGAGTTCGGGCTGTCCATACAAATTTAGTTCATAATACATTTTATTGCCCAACGAACTGATAAACTGTCAAACTGACTAACGGACTGACTGAGTGATTGAGTGAGTGAGCGAGTGAGCGAGTGAGTGAATGGCTCAGCTGTCCCCTTGAACTGAATATGCAAAATAGTTGAAATTTATGCCGTGTGTCTCATGTAATGTAATACATTTTGCACTCACTGTATGTGTGGGTCTCTCTGTGTGTTGCCGTACATACATATTTTGTGGCATCCGTAGGCGAAATTAAATAAAAATCAGTGACCAGCATATACAGAGTGAGCTCAAATTGCAATTTCATAAGCAATTTACCACACACGCACACACACATATCTATATATATATACATGGCAAGAGAGATACAAAACTTTTTGTTTGAATGAAATTTGCCTTCGAGCCAAACAGAGAGAGAGAGAGAGAGAGAGAAGGAGAAAGACCGAAAGAGGGAGAGGTATATATGTATATGAAAAGAGCAGCTGGACAAGCACTCAGAGCTGGCATTGCATCTGCTCTGGCCGCAGGGATGTGTTTCGAAAAAAACATATATAGATAAAGGAGAGCTGCAAATTACATTTGAATAAGGCAAAGGCAAGTTGTCTATGGTTTTTGTTGTGGCTCGAACAATTTAATACTTGGCCAGAATGCAGCGTTGACATTTTTATGGCACTCTCGAGTGCGTAACGTCTCTAAGTGTGAATGTGTGCGTTTGGCCTTTACAATACAAATAAGTGTGGCTTGCTATGTGTGTGTGTGTGTGTGTGTGTGTGACACACAATAAACACCAATTAAGAATATAATATTTTGTGTATACAGGCAAACAAAATGTCTCCCCTGGCTGGCCAATTGAAAAGCCAAGTCGGACTGCTTTTCTGCAAGTGCTTTGCAAATAATGCACAAAAGTATACTACAAAAATACAAACAGCCAGGCGTTCGCTGCGATCTGCTGTTGCCAGCTTGAAAAACCTATAACAAAAGCTAAAATATTATTGCTTTCGGGTTTTTTGGCCAACCCAAGCGCCACCCACATTGGGCAAGATTCAACTGCCATCGGCCACTTTACAGGCGAAGCAGAGATACAGTTGGAGAGCAAACCGTAGCCGGCTTGTTATAAGGCATGTTGACAAGCCTCTTTAACAAATGACACCAACAGAAGCAGCAGCAGCAGCAGCAGCAGAAGCAGCAGCAGGAGCAGAAGCAGAACAAGCAGCTGTAGCTGGACTCGAAGGACGGACGCAGTCAACCAGCCAGTTGGCCAAATAGTCAGGCTCAGTTGTTGTCCTCCGGCCGTCCGTCCATCCTCCAGTCCGTCCGTCCGTCCGCCCGTTCATCCGTCTGATGTGACGCTTTGTGTAACATTTGTTAAGCGCAGCCGAAAAATTTTGTTGCTCTTGTTTAGTTGCCAGTTGCCAGTTGCCAGTTGCCGTCTCCAGTTGTTGTCTTCCACTTGTTATTTACTATTTCGTTGACTTATACGTAAAAGTGTCCCTTTTGTTGTTCGTTGAATCGGTCGAAGGATGCCGTTGAGCTTTGGGCAACGATTCGAGCTGAGTGATGGGCTGTTAACCCTTTTTTGTTCGAGCCACTACAATGTTATATAAAAGGATTAAAATGTATCGAAGGAAGCAGAGCAAGACTTGCTTCGGCTGTGTTATATAAGCAGCATTTCCTTGGCATATACAATTAGTTACGAATTCCTCAATCAACAGCCATTTACAAACACAATTTGCAAACGTTTTTGGAATAGCCTCGGACCGGAAAGGACGGACTTTAAATACGCTTTAAAGCTTAACGAATGCGGGGGCGCAAACACTGAGGCGAGTGGGCGTGAGGTTTGTGAATTGGGAAGTGTGGGGATTGAGGGTAAAAGCGTAAAATCAACCGCCTAAATAAACTCGCTCAGCAAAGATTTAAAAGCCGCTCAAACCAAAGTAATTTCAGCTTTCTGCCTGGCCAACAGTTTTTGCCAGCGCTCAACGCACCACAAACAAGGTAAATGCTTTTCCAACAACATCAACAACAAATTCAACTCTGGATCGGTGGGGCTGCAACCGCAACATAATAATTATGCAACAGAAACCGCAATGCATGCGGGGCAGCAACAGCAACAGCAACAACAACGACAACGACACCGACAACAACAACAGCTCCACTCGGCTGGTTGCAGGTTTTCTGATTTGGTGCCCCGGCCAGCAGGAAAATTGTTTTGCCAAGCGAAAGTGTGAACAAAAGCTGTTGCGTGTGCTGCAGCCAAAAAAAAAAAAAAAAGAGGGAGAAGAGCGAAACAACAAAAACAAGGAATACATAAAAACAACAACATCAGGCAACGCAACAACGTCAAACCGCAAAGTCAAATGCAACTAAAGCCACAGAGCACAGAGGGTCGGGGAGAGGGAGAGGAAGAGATAGAGTTTGGATTGGGTTTGGTGTTGGGGTTGGGGTTGGAGTTGGGTCTCGGTCGGGTGTTAGGGCGCTAGCTATAAAGCAACGCGTGTTATTAAAGCGACTTACAGAAATTTGAAAAAAGGCTAAATGAGTTTCAGGGGCTGTTGGTGGTGCAGCAGTCAAGTTCTGCTTTGAATATGCTGAAGGAGGATGAAACTGAGGAGTAGAAATTAATTGAACAAATACTATACGCAAAATATAATTAAATAAAAAATAGAAGAATATATAAATTATTATATATAAATTATAATAGACGAGATTCAATTCAAATAATAATTTTAAAAATATTCTTAAGTTATTTTAAATAATAAAAATATGCTGATCAATCAATATAAATTATATATGTATAATATTATTATAAAGAAATAAAATAATTTAAAAACAACAATAATTAGTTTAAAATATTAATAAATTATTAATGAATAGAACAATAAATATTAATAATAATCTACCTAACTCTTACAATTAAATTTTTGATTACTACAAGAATTAAATGCATTATGTTTTTATTAAAATACTTTTAATTTAAATTGAGCTCTATAAATAATAAATAATCTTAGCCCAGTTACCAATTGGATTTACAGCTAAGCCTTAACTAAAAGTCAACTTTCATAAGCAAACAAGCAAATTATTTTCAGTTAATGCAGAGCTTTGCCCCAATAATAAATGCAATAAAAAATGCAAGCGAATTCCTTTATAATATTAAGATTGAATCGGCAATAGATATCGCTTCTAGAGACAAATCCTCTTTTGGATTAGCCGAGTTAGCTGCACGGAATGCCTGCTTTTAAGCACCTCGCATTTGCTACTCCTATTGTGCTTGCTTCTGCTCTGCCCTCGAGTAGTCTGGGTCGATTTATTTGTGCACTTATTTAGCAGGAAACAGAGCAAAGCTGCGCAAATAAAGCCGCATAACTTAATAGCGGCCCGCTTCATTTGAAGTTTATTGTTGGCTGTGTGTGGCCAGGGAATACCAAACGGATCCACTCGCAGCAGACCAAGAAAAATCAATTTAGCTCGGCTTAACTTGAACATCAAAGCGTAAGGACATGGCAAGGGCTGCCATGTCGAGGTCCACGAGCTGCTGGCTAGCACCAGGTAAGCACAATACGCTTTAAGCCTAATAAAGTGCGCGCCCAAAACATTTTCTTGCTGCTGCTGCTGCTGCTGCTGCTGGTTTTGTTTTATTTGAGCCCAGGCGGGGGCCCAAGCTAATTGTATTACGCAACGGAATTTGATTGCATGGATTTGTATGATTGAAAAGGGCAACTAGTAGCCCAAAAGGTAAAGCTAACAGCAGCCGGGCAGCTATGGCCTCTAGGAGCAGCAGCAGGAGTGGCAGCAGCTGGCTGGCAAAACTGAGCTGGCAGCCAGTGCATAAATTGTGCGCCCAAGTCGCGCACATTATTCATTTTTAATGCGCCCGTGAGGCGACCACAACAATTTGGCCACATGTAAGCACAGCTACTTGGCCATAATTGCTCCTATACAGGAGACCAGGGGCGGGCGCAGGGCTAGAACAAGACGACATTGCTGCACTTAAGACAGCAGCAGCAGCTGCCAGCTATAGAGAATGTGAGAGTAAAGGAGAGAGCGAGAGAGAGAGAGAGAGAGAGAGCGAGAGAGAGGAGGCAAAGCATCATTAAAATGAGTTAGCGCTGTGGGCACAGCAGAGGAGGAAGACGAGGCAAAAGCTGAAGAAGACTCTGGAGTCCGTCTCGTCTTTGGCTGCGTCTGGTTGGCCGCACTGCCTGTTGGCCTTTTGGGTGCAATTTTCAGGTAGTGGCAGCAATTAAGCCAAGAGGTAGATTAAGTTTAAGCTGCGGTGCGATGCGCTACACGCCTTGGCCGCCTGCGTTTGACGGCTTGAGCAGCGCACAAATGGGCAAGCTTTGAGCCAAAAGTCCGGAATCCTTAGCAAAGCATCTCCAAATTGTTGTCAGACAAGAAAAGAAGGAAAACTATAGAAAATGTAAGAAAATTTAAGCAAGCAAATACTCTTAGATAATTTAAAGTTAATAAAATATATGTCTAAATAGAGCTTCTTTGTCTTGGCCAAAAGCCTGTGCAATTAAATTTCAGTTTTCCAATTGTTGCCACTGCTCAGAACTCGGAAAATCCTCTTAAAATCTATATAGACGAACTTCAGCTGCATTTTACGCAAAAATATAAAGCAATTGTTGTGGTTGTTGTTGTTGCTGTGCTCGTATTTCAATTCATGGATCCATGAATCCATATGCATAATATGCGCTCTGCTCGTGTCCTGTGTGGATGTGGCAAACAAAACGTGCCGCTTGCAAATTGTACAACAACCAATTAAAATGCATAACTCGATTTAAAGTTTACATAACATTTTGCTAAATTACAGGTTGGGCACCAACTGCTATCTGGCTTATATAAGTGGCCTGACAGACAGCCAGCCCGTCCGTCAGTCAGTTAGTCAGCCAACCATGCTGCCACGCCCACACCTTTGACGCCTGCCCGCTGAAATCCCAGCCGCAACTCAACAACTCAGCTTGCAATGGGGCTTACAATGTCTGTCAGTTGTTGTTGTTGTTGCCACTGCTGCTGCTGCTGTTGTTGTTGTTGTTGTTGTTGTTGTTGTCGCTGTTGCCTGGGAAACATGCAATTAAAAGCGATATTGAATTTTATTACGTTATACGCTTGAGTTGTTGTTGTTGCTGTTGCCGCTCTATGGCGTTTATTTAATTTGAGTAGAAGCTAAAATATATTTCATTTACTGATTGGTACAAGTTATACAATAACTAACCAACAACTTTGCAAATTATGAAATACATATTTATGTACATAATATGCAAGTTGAAGAGAGAGAGAGAGAGAGAGAGAGAGAGCTGGCAAATAGAATATACATTTATATATGTACATAAATGTGTGCTTCGCCTACAAGTTTCCCAGTTACCATGGGAATTGTTGTGTTGTGTGATATCAAACCAATATCAGATGTATATCTCTATCTCTATCACTTAATTATCTATCTCTCATTTCAATCTTGCATCTATGCTATGTATCTAAATATATTTCAAGTTTGCCATAATCTACTTTTTTTCTGTTTCAGTCTTTCATCTTTTATCAAGGCGCATTGCCTTTATTATGAACGCTTGCATGAGCTCTACATAATCGGCTGCTCCTGCCAAAAGGATGATTGCAATCATCAGCCAATGATCAACGACCTCTCGCTCTATATATGCACACTCACACACACACGCACACAGATAGACTCGCATATAGCTGCCCTCATTTCTATTGTTGTTGCCAAATCGTTGTTCTACCCTAATTTATGGCTATTATGCCATGCAGAGTACTTGACAGAGGCTAAAGTAGACTGCCACATGTTGCCTGAGCGCGAGAGAGATAGGAATAGAGAGAGAGAGAGAGAGAGAGAGAGAGAGAGGCTGTGGGTGTGATGCATTTATAAATCTTCATTGTTGGCTAGCTGTAAAGTAGCACAGACAACAAACCAAATGCGCCAGCAGTAGCAGCAGCAGCTATTTTTCTGAGCCTTATGACCAGGTCCCCCTTTGTGTGTGCTAAAAGCAACATCAATTTGCATGAAATATATATATATATGTGAGTATGTGTGGGTGTGCGTGTGTGTGAGTGCATGCAATTACAAAAACACACGAAGCGTTGAGTACGTGCAAATCTGACCAAAAATTTAAATTGAAGTTTAAATTCTGGCAAATATTGTTGCCGATGGATGCTGCTGCTGCTGCTGCTGCTGATGATGATGATGATGTATGAAATCTCAATCCCCACATGTGCATATGCGTGTGTGTGTGTTGTGGTTGTTCCTGCTGTTAGGGTGTTTGTATAACTCTATACTGGCCCTCACTCAGCATCATCGCTGTCATCTCGCTTCGTCTCTGGGGTCCTCTTTTTTTTTTTTTTTTTTTTTTGGGGTGAAAACAAGTATATCGAATTTTAATTACATTTGCTTCGCATGCGACTGCCGCATGGCAATTGCTGCTGCTCTCCCCCCCCCCCCTCTCTCTCTCTCTCTCTCTCTCTCTCTCTCTCTCTCTCTCTCTCTCTCTTTCTCTCTCAGCTTGCGTGCGTGCGCTTTCATTGCCGACCAACAGCACGGAAATGTGATTTTTGATTGAGTGCCCAGGCATAGGCATAGAGACAGCAAATGGAGAGAGCTACGACTCGACTCTGAGCCTTAGACAATTTTCTATTTATGTTGGCGCATATGTTTTCCACAAAGACGAGAAAATGCATTTTCCTCGTCGTTCGCTCATAATCTTGTTTGTGCACTCTCATGTGCGAAATTTCCATGCTCCAGCAAACGCCATATTATTTATTGCAATTGCAATTGTCCTGTGGCTAGCCAGTGCGAACTCTTTGAGTCCACTTCATAGGCCTACAGTGGACACTGTGTGTGTGTGTGTGTGTGTGTGTGTGCGCGTGTGGGAGCTATCATTAAAGCTCTTCCTGTTCATTCACATTACTATGCAGTATTGGCTGTCAATGTGGTTTTGCAGCTCGCATTTTTTGTGGCCAGCTGTCGACTACGTGGTTAATAGTAAGTTGCTCTGTCCGTGAGTAAAAAGTGAATTGAATTGAACTTCTCTTTGCGCTGGCTTTGCATATCAAATGGGGAATTATAGTATTGGTATATAGATATCGTAAGACAACTGCTTACCGCCACGTGGAGCACGTGTCTTGTTGTAAGGATGAAGCCTAGTGCACTTACCTAAAAAGACAAGAGAATGCAATAAATTAATACGATATAGATCACAGAAATTAGTTAAGTTTCATAATGGGCTTAGCTAAGGCTAAAATTCGCTAGGCTTAAATATTTTTGTGTATATTGAAGTAGCTGCTTGAGAGCTTTTAAGCCTCATTTGAGCTTGTTTTTGAAGCGCAAATATCAAATTATTATTTGCTTTATGGCCAGCTACTCTGACAGCTCAGTAAGTTGCCTGTCGACACTTGATGCAGATGCTGCTGTTGTTGTTGCTGCTGCGGCTGCTACTCCAGAGGCAGCCGCTAGTTGGTTTAATATTATTTTGCTTCATTTTGCGCTTGGGCTGGGGAAAAGGATAACAGCGGCGCACAGGCTGCTGATGCCTTTAGACATTTTCATTTTCATTAAATGGCTGCGCGACGGCTGCTGCTTGTTAGCCTTGCTGCCTGCCGCCGCTGTCTCCTGCTCGCTGCCTGCTGCGTGCTGGTTGCTCGCTGCTGCCTCGTATCCCGTTACGCTCAAGTCAAAAGGATATTGTCTAACAACAAAAGTGGAATAAATTAATTTGCCGCATGTCCTGCCCCGACTCGACTCGCTCTGCCAATGAGCTAGAAAATGAGCTTCAGAATATGTGCCTTAGCGAGTGTGTGTCTGGGTGTGTGGGTGTGCCTGTGTGTGGTATATACTTATACTGCCTAAACTGATAATAACAAAATATGTGCTGCTGACAGGTGGCAAGGCAGACCGTCTTCCCCCTCGGCACTAAATAAGGCGGCAGGCGTTTATTAAAAAATAAGAAAAAATTAAAGCCCACCTTTATGCGGCAGCTGTTCATAAACACAATAAGGCATTAAGTGTATGTGTGTGTGGGGGTGTGTGTGTGTGGGGGTGTGTGTGTGTGGGAGTGTGTGTGTGTGTGTGTGTATGTGTGTGCGCATCAATATCCATTATATCCAAGCTTAGCTGTCAATTTCATTTTCGCCTAATTGCGCTCAATACAGCTGCAGAGCTGAGTGCCCTTTGAGAAGGGGGCTGAGAAGCTTCCTCTATCGCTTATTGCATTAATTTTTCAATAATTCCTTCAAGTGAAGCATATATCTAAAGTGGCGCACTTCATGGCCGATAAGCTCCTATTACACAGAATGCGCTCAACTGAGTTAATTAAATTTAGCCATACAGCAAACTGTGGAGTTATGCCACACACACACACACACACACACACGCTCGCATATGTATTTCTATATATTACTAGTTCTGCTCAAGACGAACCCTTTTCAAGCGACTTTTAGTTAATGCTTAGGCCGCACCCAAACACACCGAACTTTTTGGACATTTTTATTGACAAGGCAGGGAAAGACCTCAAAACAAGGGTTTTCGCCCTGTACTCGTATAGTGTTCTTTTATTTTTCTTGTGCTGGTGAAAAGTTTGTCTGCGGCGGAAATAAGCTGGGCCCACAGACTTCTGTTTTATGCCGGAGCCAAGTCTGAGGTCGCCCGATGCCGGTGTGCGGTCAAATCTAATTTCCGCAGCTTTACTACTTTATTAAACTATTACAACTAAAGCCTTGGCAAGCGGGCGACTGCCGACTGGCGACTGGTATTAAAAAAGTTATGTACATATACATGCACACGGTGCTATAAATGTGAATATACATGCACACACACATGCATGCATTAGGTTGAAATGTGTTAATAAAGCACACTTGCTGCCACTTTGCCACATAATGAAACAAAATTGTGGCAGCTACGTGCTGGGGCCGCTTGGCCCCTAAAGAGTCGGTTGCTTCCGTGTGAGATTTAGTCGCAACGCTTGAGCAGAAGTCGGCTGGCATATATATGAATATATGCACATATATTTATTTACTATATATATATATGTTAAAAAGGAAAAGAGTTAAGGCTGGACAGCAGTAAGTAATATGTTGAATATCTGCTCCGTTTTCTTATAAATTTCTTTCTGTATATTAAATATGTTTTTCTGAAATTCTTTTGTGAAAAGGTCCGAAAGAGTTTGAGATTTGTTAAATATTTAATCAAACGTTTGAATAAGCTAGAGAAATACATTTGGAAATTTAAAAATTCAACTGGATTCATAATAAATCTGAAAGCTTTTTAAGGAAGCCACATCCGTCTTTTTACGAACTGAAACAGTTGTCGCAGAAACTTTTCAGCAAATTGCGTTTCACATATGGCATGTATATGTATATACATATCTATATATATTATATATTGCATTGCAGGGCATTCACACTTCCACATCTACGAGCATATTAGTTTCAGTCAAGCTCTTGGCTGGCATAAGTTGAAAACATTGTGGCTTTTATGAGCCTTGTCGCTGTTTGTCGTCTCGAATTTCAGCTTTCTCTCTCTCCACCTCTCTGCCTGTCTCTCTCTCTTTACATGTATATGTGTATACGTTTAATTGCTTTGACCTTTGAAATGTATTGCATAGTTTTCGGGCGTGTTGCATGTTAATTAGCATTAAGCAGGAGCCGAGGCCTTTGTCAAGGCTGTCACTTGAACGAGTGTGTGATAAAAATTTATTAGCTGCTGCCAAGAGTGCTGCTGCTGCTGCTTCTGCTCCTGCTTCTGTTGCTGCTAGTTTTCTATATGAAACGTTTGGATATGCAATTAAATTTAAGCTGCATTAAACAGCTGAGCCAAATACTTAAACACACAGAGAGAGAGAAAGCGAGAGAGACACAGAGGAGAGAGTGAGCAGGAGTGCAAGAGAGATCGCAGCAAGTTTGGACGACAAAGTTTTTGGGGAATTCTGGTCTATGGCAAAAGTTGCCGCTGCGCCTTTTGATATGTATTTTAATTCCAGCTTGTGGGCCATTTGCAGTCAGCCTAGGACTTGTGGCAGCAGCAGCAGCAGCAGCAGCAGGAGCTACAACAACAACAGCGACTGGCTTAAATGGCACTTATGAGCTTATGCCACAACTTACATTATTATTATTACCGGGATTTTTTCTTCATATTTCTGTTCGCCATAAATAGTTATATGCCATACTTGCGGCTGTGTATTGACTGCAGTAACTCGGAGTCTCGGAGTCTCGCAGTTAGAACTTTCATTTTAATTAAGGCTCATTTTACGATGACCCGGGGTGTGCTTAGCCAACAGAGCATTGGCCAGAGGGGACTGAATAAAATAAATATTTGAATTAGAAGTTCGCTAATCTCAACTCTACTTGGATTAGCAGTTAAATGTTATTTATTTGATTAAGCATTTATCAGCATTATTTATTTGAAATGCCATAAATTTAATGCAAATCTCATTCGCTGCCAGCAGGAGTTGAGCGCGTGTCAATGGCGTAAAATTCAATTTGGTTTTTACAACAGGACGGCCTTGTTTCAATTTCATTGCGTTTCATTTTCATTTTCATTTTCATTTCGTTTAGCTTCGCTTGGTTTTGTTGTGCACATTTATTTGACAGTTTTTCAACACTCAATCAGCACTTGTTAGAACTTTCAGTGTAGTTGATAGCTGTAAAATAAACATGAGCGGAGTTTTTATGCCATGAAAATGAAATGAAATTTAATAAATGCAGAGCGAGAGAGAGAGGGAGAGCGAGAGCGACGAAGAGATGTAAGTGCGGGCCAGCGACTGGCAGGCATGACATGCACTTCATAAAACTTTGCTCATATAAATTGAAATTGAAATGAAATGAAATGATGATATGTAAGAGACTGAGTTGACAACAGCGGAAGTTCATGCAGAAGCAGTATATATAGAAATGTGTGTGTGTGTGTGTGTGTGTGTGTGTGTGTGTGTGTGTGTGCTGGCGTGCCTATCAAGCGAAAGACACAATGCCGCCTCGCTGTCAGTTGTAAAAATTGTTGGCCAAACAACAAGTGGATCAGGAAAGCCAGTAGCAACCAAAGCAGACCAGACCAGGTCGAGGCCGAGGCCGGGCTTCAGGCTTCAGGCAACTGCGCTTCAGCTTGGGCCACGGCAAACACAACTTAAACTGTCATTGGAAAGTTGGCAAAAAGCGTTTGCGTTTGAGTTTACGTTTACGTTTGTGCCTGCCGCTGCAAGGTATTAAGAAAGTTTTGTTGTGCACAGCTCTCAGAGCAATTACGCAGCTCGCTACCTCGTTATACGAATTTTGTTGTTGTTTTCTGTTTTGCTGGCAATAAATTTAAGTACCCAGTGCGAACGAAACAAATTGTTGCTGCATACCTTTGGCAAAGCTGGCTGACAAAGCGACGAGCCGCATGTTCGTTCCGCTACGCAGCAATGCGCCAAATTCAATTAGCTGGCCTCAAGCGCAGCTGGAACGCTTTCAAGCCAGTTGCCATGCAGCATGCGTTGCAGTTTCGGGAATGCTTTGAGCAGCCACACACACGCACGCATGCACACACTCGCATGTAGAATGCATGTGGCTGTATTTGCTCCATAGCTGCTTCAATTACGCCGAATATGTCACATTAATTATTCGCATTTATGGGGTTGCCGATGCTTTCGAGGGGCTAAAACAATGCATGAGAAATGCAAGTCTACTTTATGACGAGCATCCGCTGCTGTTGCTGATGCAGTTGTTGTTGTTGTTGTTGTTGTTGTTGGTGGTGTCATCTGTGGCTGATGGGAGTGCACGTGTGTGAGTGGTATTAATTGAAATTTGTTTTTGTATGTCAGCTGCACACAAGATGCTGCCAGGGCATCTGTCTCTGTGTCACCCTCTCCTCTCTCTCATTGTCTCTTTGTATGTCTCTGGCGCTTACATTTTGCGTCAATTAAAACTTAATTTGACAAAGCGAGACATTTCAAATTAATTTTGGGTGTAAACAGCGTTTTAATTCAATTTACAACTGATTTATGTGGCTGCTTTTAGCTTTCAGCTGCTTCAGGTGCTATGCCGAATGTGGCTCAGTTTTGTTTAATGCGGTTTTAGTAAATTAGCTGCAGAGAATTGTGCTTTTGCTTGGCAACGGCTTCAATTAGAGTTGTGAGGGTTATGCAGAACTCTTGAAATTATATTAAAAATGATAGTAAACTATTTTGAGGCTCCACTTTTAGCTCTTAACCCTCTCTTGCCTCTCATTGTTTTTAGCTTTAATTTGTCTGCGAGCCAAGCTGTAATTAGGCTCTAGTCGGTGCTCAATCAGTGCTGTCCGTCATTTGGCCACTTGATGCCCATCCGTGTAAGTGCGTGTGATGCAATTACTTAATGACAGCTCGAAGGTGGGGTCGAGCCAAGTGGCAAGGCTTAATGTTTGAATTGCCGCCTCAGTGCCGATTGCAACAAAGCTACGGCCCACCCGGCCACAAACAAACGGCCGACGTCAACTTATGCCAGCCGCCTGTCAGCAACAGGATTCGTTCGGTCAGGGCTGCAGTAATAGCTGAGGCCGTGGCTACTGCTACAGCCACTGCAATAGCTACTGCTACTTATGCAAATGCTTCGCAGCAGGAGTCCCACTCGCCACTTGCCACTTGATGGATGTTGTTGTTCGTGTATAGAAAGTTTGATTACCGCCATCATTGCAGGCAGCTAAACAGTGCAGTCGAGGTGGGATTGACACTGCATCCATCTCGCTCTCTCTTTCTCTTCCTCTCTTCTTCGCTGCCGTTGCACAATTGTGTTGATTGCGCAGATGACACGACGGCAGCTGCTCGCCTTGATGACAATGAAGTGCATGCATGAATATTCTAATCAAATGAGCCCGACTTGCCTGCCTGCCTGCTTGTCTATCTGTCTGTCCGCCCGTCTGTCTGCTGCAGAGGCTGACACATGCTCGGCCTGAGCCATTGTCAAGCTGTACAATTTTTGCATTACCACAGCACATGTGTGCGTGTGCGTGTGCGTGTGCATGTGTGTGCTCGTCCCGTGCCAGTTAGTCAAGTTAGGCAGTCAGTCAGTTAGTCTCGGCAACCACATGCTTTGTGTTTTGTTGGGGCTGGGCAAAGTTTCAAAGTCAGTTCTCGACCCGCTTCATTCGTTTCGTTTCGTTTCGTTTCATTCACTCACTGAAATCGAATTTGCATAATTTAACATGATGGTTGCGCTTATTCCTGTTGCCTGTCAGACAGAGCGTCGAGCCCCCGCTGCCTTCGCCCCGCTGTTATTGTTGTGCGTCCCCTTCTCAAGCTGCTGCTGGCAATGCTGCTCCTGCTTCGCTCTTACCTCTACATTCACCAAATTTGCCGCCACATGCATCATCATTTGCATACATTTTCAGTCAGTCATTCAGCCCGTGAGTCCGTGAGTCAGTCAGTCAGTCAGGCAACTCTTGCTTGTCCTTTGCCTTCATTACTTGCTTGCGCCGTTTACACATTTGATTTGCCATCCGCTGGCGCCCTCTCTCGCCCACGGCTTGACTTGATTTTCTTTGAATATAATTCGCAGCAGCGAGAAAAAATTGACGTTGATGGATTTTGGCACTTACACAGAAGACTAGCGCCCTGTCACTACGCCAAAAACTTCGTTGGCTGACTGCCTGCCTGCCTGCCTGACTGACTTTGAAGCGCATTTTAATGAAGAATGATATGTTCGCATTGCCATCACCATCAGACTACATCGGAGCCCATCAGAGGCCACAACAGCCGCAAGCGCACGGACCGCAAGACCACATCCACTGACAGTTTTCGCGGCTTTGAACTTTTCGCTGTCGATGGGCGACATCGACAAGTTTTCTCTTGTCTTCGGCGAGTAACAACAGCAACACCAACAGCAACAATAGAGTTCGACAAATAATTCTCTATAGCTGTGCTGTCATCGCTTGCCCTGCAATTTTCTTTACTTTTCCTCCTCTTTGTAGGCTGAGCTACATAAAAATATGATCGAACATAAATTTATTGGCTCATCCTTCGAGACTTTGACAGAAATTTGATTTAGCTGTTAGATAATGATTGGATTAGCGGGCCAACAAGCCTCCAAGAATATGTTGTATGATAATAACATGATTTGCAAAATTCAATCAGTCGGGAAGTCATGAGCAGCTGGGGTGGCAAAAGCTTTAAGAGTGCTTGGAGTAAAGATTGCTTAGCTTTAAAAAAGCTAGATTTGAATATGTATTTTTCGCTAGTGTCATTATTTTGCATTCAGTTTGTTTGTTGTTATTCTAATGTGGCCCAAAAGTAAAGTAAAAAGCTTCAATGCAAACAAGCTGCATGGAAGTGTCGCTTGGCAAGTGCCACGCCTACTGTTTGTTGCTGCTGTACAGCTGCTAGCTCACAGGCGCTGGCCCAGGCGCCTTTTCATGCATATCAAAATGGCAACAATAAACGACAACAAAAGAACAACAATAACAAACATTAACATACAACAATAAGCGACGCCGGCAGCGGCAGTCAAATGTTGCAAATGTAAGCAAAATAAACGTATGTGTGTGTGTGTGTGTGTGTGTGGACTCACACACGGACACTCACCCGCTGTGTATGTGTGTTTCTCTGTTCGCGCAAAACCAAAACTTTTGACATAATAAAATGAAATGTTATTGTTAAAAAGTTGCTTGCATATTAAAACAAACGCAACTTTTTTCCTAACGATTTTTTTGTTTTTCGTTTTTTGTATACTTTGTTTGTTGTTTATTCTGCGCTGTGACTGTATGTGTTGCGTGTGTACGTGTGCTTGTGTGTGTAAATATGCACACAAATACACACAGCAGCATTCACATAAATGCAAATGGGCAGCGTGTGAGCTTGCAAGCAACGCTGTGGAAAAGCAAACAACTTTAATTGAACTGTTTACCCGATTTTTATTTTATGTATGCCACGAATTTGAATTCTGAATACGCTGCCTGCTCGCCAAGCTGTATAATTGTTATGGTTATGTTTGTGATGATTATTTGGCTCGTTGCACAGCTGCTACAATGTTAACTGGCCGGCCATTCAGCTAGCATTTTATCTGACTGCCTGCATAAGCAGGCGCAGGCCATAAACCCGGCAGTTTGTGTGTGTGTGCGTATTGGTGTTGGTGTGTGTGTGAGGTGCAGAGATGCAGTAACTGGCATTAGCAGCTTATGGAAACATCATTTTCTGTCGATTGTTATATTTTGCGTGCATTGCAGCATCCAGCCTTGGTCCAAGCTGTCTTGGAAAAAGTGTGGCATACTTTTGAGCGCATTTTAAATTTTTGTTGAAGTTTCGTTGAATCTCTCTCGCCTCTGCTGTTTAATAAACCGCATCTTATTTAATGTTTTTATTGATTAAACATATAAAATAACTCAAATATTGGAGTGGAGCTTTCAGCCATTGCATTTCTTGCACCTTTACTACTTCATCAGCAAAACTTACTTATTTGCAATTACCACAGTCTGTATATAGCATAATAAATTCGTTTATCACTACATATATAAAATAGGAAACTATTTAAAACGTCAACACAATGAAAACTGGCAAACAACAAATAACGAGCTCAACACGTTACGTATACGCAATATTTGAATAACTTGATTTAAGTACATACTGTTACTGAATAAAAGTTTTGGAGGCGTACTTACCTTTACTAGCACCGTCCGGGCCCCGCAATATGGTGCACTCCTCTATAGTGCCAAATGGATGAAATATTTGTCTAACATCATCTTCGGTTTGTTGTTTGCTGAGCATGCCAACGAACAGCTTGCGATCTAGATGCTCTGTTTTTTTTTTTTTTTTTTTTTTTTTTTTGTATTTAATTTTTTTGTCGTTGTATCAAAAGAGGCAGCAAAATGGAAGAGTGGCATGTGTGAAAATCAAATTGTAAAAGCCATAGCATTAAAAAGAAGTTTGGCCAATAATGCAAATCAAGCGAAAGTTACCGAAAAATGTCAGAAACGAGAACGGAAATGTAAACGGAAACGCAAACGGAAACGGAAGTGGTAAAGAAAGTTAATTCCGAGTAAGAAAATCAGGCCATATGAGCGTCATAATATATATATTGTGACATATATAAAGATGTAAATGCAACAAAGTTACACATTACGCAACATTTTTTTTTTTTTTTTTTTTTTTTTTTTTGTAACGAGTAACAAACGCAGCAGGCACATTGAATAAAAATTTAATTTGTTTTTGTTTTTTTTTCAAAAATTTTTACGAGCGCAGAAATACGGAAAGAAATGAAAATGAAACGAAATTTAAATTTAAATTGAAAGCAACAACATTTATTTAACGAAATTTGTTATATTTAGTTTTTGTTTTTTGTTTTTATTATTGGTGTTGGTTTTTGATATCGACACCAAAGGAGCAAGTACAATTACAACATTCATTAATGTGGGGAATATTTGGGAGTTTTTGGAATTTTGGAAATGGCAACACGCCAAGGAATTTAATTTAGTTTGTTTTTTAAATTTAATTTTGTGTTTTGTTGCAGGGGTTGCATTAAAGAATTTTGGTTGAAAAAATCGAAAAGCAAAAAATCAAAATTCATTAAAAAAATTTAAGAAATTATTGTCAGTTTTCCAATTTTGCCAATTTTGATGTTTTTTTTTTTTTTTGTTTTCAATTATTTATATATACGTGAAAACATGTATATATATATATAGATATATATATATATATATTTTTATAAAGAGCACGAACAAGTGTTACATAAAAAGGAAAGAAAAGAAGATAAAAATGGGTGATATTTAGTAAAATTGTCGCACAGTTTTGTTTTTTGTTTGTTTTTTTTTTTTTATGTAACTTACAACTTACAAAATGGAAAATTTCTTATAACAATAATTATAACAGTTAGCTAAATATTTGTATATATATATTTATATGGAACACACACAATACGTAAACACGCACACGCACACACACATACATTCGAACTGACAGATGCTACAAGTTAATATAGACATTAAAAGGTAAATAACATTTTAGCCACTACTTTGAAAAATATTTAATATATATATTAGATTATATTTATACATGAGTAGAATAGCATTTGAGAGCTTTTGCATCTAAGGGGTATATAGCGGGTATATTTAGAGAGCTGGATATGTGGGAAGGGCCTGATAGTTGAGTATATTCCATTAAAACAAACTTAAAAACTAAACTCTTATGCTACGCTCTTAGATAAGTATCGCTTTAAGCTAAAAGTCTACTCCTTTGTCTGCTTTCCATGGCAGAAATGCGTTCCAAATGCCAACTGTGTCTCATATCGAAAATTGAGCGTTCAATTATAGCACACACATACACACACACACACATAGAATATTAAGAGGTGTTTGCTGCTGTTGTCGCGTTAAAGTGGCAAAAGCAATCGAAGTAGAAAATAACTAATACGACACGTTAGCCGGCCGTGCAGACTCAACTGGCCTGCAGGCAATTGTCTTGCCGTTCCAGGCCACGCCGGGCCGGATTGGGCCTTAAGCCTAATGGCATTTGTGTCCCCAACTGAACCAAGACCCCGTCGGCCCCGGCCCATCTTTTCTATCACCTACTCAACTGAGGTTAAGCACGTGCAATAAGCCAAGCAACGCCACTGGAATGCTAAACAACACAGCAAAGGGGGGCCGAAAGGGTTGCCCGCACACAGTCCAAAGGGGGGGCGAGCTTAATAAAAATGTAAAGCACGTGGCCAAAAGGTAAAGGGTAGAGCCCAGGTGTAGTAGGGCCCAAAGGTGCAGGCGAAATAGTGCAGCATTCAACGTACATATGAAATGGCATAGTTCAACTGGCTGTTAACAGTTGCGGCGCCAAAAAGCAGACAATGTGGAATAAAAAGTCAGCAGCAAAGGCAAAAGAAACCACTCGCTCGACAGGACACGGCCAGGGCAGGCCAAACAAAACCGAAACCAAAACAAAAAAAATATAAAGAGCGATAGAGAGAGAGAGAGAGAAGGGATTTGCACAATGTTTAGTCGCTGTTGCAGCAATTTTCCAGCATTACCCGGAGCACAGGTGTGCTGCGAGCCACAGGACGTTGGCAACATGACGGCATAAAATGCACACAATTTTCAGTGATTCCTTTTGTCGGGGGCCGTTTGCAAAGGCGAAGGCAGAGCCAGAGCCAAAGCCAAAGCAAAGCAAAAGCAAAAGCACTGAAAATAATATTAAAGGCCATTAGGCTCATATAGACAAGTTAAGTGGCTCTTTTTAGTGCGCCCCGACTCCTGCCCGCCTGCTCCAGCTGCTGCTCACGTTGTCATGTGCGCCATGTGAGTGTACAGCTGTGTGTGTGTGTGTGTGTGTGTGTGTATGTGCTGGCAGTTTTTAGATTTTATTTTATGCCTGGGCTGTTGCCAAGGCAAAAGAAGTCATTAACGTGTCGTTGTCTTTGATGCTCATGCTCATGCTCGAGCAGCAGCAACAAAACCAAAAAGAAAACCAAATTAAATTAGTTAACCACATGGCAACTTTTGTCTGCCAAGCGACACAGAGTCTGAGAAACGGAGAGAGAGAGTGAGAGTGAGAGAGAGACAGCCGAAGGCAGGTTCCACTAATTGTTGCATGTTATGTTTTTTGCTTATCTTCGGGGCTAGCCTCGAGCCCAGTCAGCTCGAAATGCGCCCTAGACAAGTAATTGCATTTTAAATGTTAGCCAAAGGTGAAAAGGCCAGCCAGCAATGTCGCGTCTATAAATTATACAAGAAATGGTTAACAAAAAAACATCAAGAGAGAGAGAAAAAAAAAAAAACCCGAACGTAGAAACCGTTGTCAAAGCTCATGTGTTGGGCAGGTTCCTTTCTTTATTATTCTTTTTTCCTTCTTTTTCTTTTTTTGGCTCTTGGCTGGCCACTTTTGCCAATTGACATGTAAATTGACATTTAATGGCTGCTAATGAGCGTCTGAGGATTAGCTGAGCCGCAGACGAAGCTGCAGCTATTAGCATAGGTGCCAAGCAGCAAGTGGAAGTGTAATGGAAGCATTGTTGAGGCCGATGCAAAAGGGACAGAAATCTATATATATATATATATATATTATCAAGAATAGTTACATCTGACACTTTCAGCTATGCATTAAGTCAGCTTAGCAATATTTTGCTTCGAAAGCCTTTAACATGACAAACAGCTTGCTGCAGCTAATAAATCATTAAGCAAACAAATAAATAGTCCATTAATTTTCACAGCTTAGCAGAGAGAACAAGCGACTCGAGAGGACGTTGCACGTCGCTCTAATGCGACCAATTCATATTGAAAACTCTTAATCAGATTATGATGGATGGCTGCCAGAGCTAGCTGCCCGGGCTAGAGTTCCAAATGCAATGTAAATATATTTAAGTTATTAATTATTTTGTGGCCAGGCCCAAAAGCTGTTTTCTAATTACAAACTGAGATCTTTCGGTAAAGTCTTCAATAACATTTGCTTAGCAAGAATTGATTGAAACACGAGCAGAAATAACACAAACACAAATGCCCAAACCCGGATTCTTCCTCTCTCTCTCTCTCCCTCTTCCACTGCGTGCGTCTGTGTGTGTGTGTGTGTGTGTGTGTATGTCTGCAATTTGTTTGTTTTGCCATAAATTATTGAAATTGTAATTACTTAGGCCACGCAGGTGGGCAAAATGAGCAAAGCCCCATTATAAGCAGCTATTTGACAGCATTTTAATAACATCTCATTGTTATCTCTCGCATTTCTTTTTTTTTTGTTTTTGATAATGCATATTTAATTAGCGGCAGGTTTTGCATGTGCATTTTAGCTACTTAATTTTTGATGTGATTGATGATGCATTAACAATGAGAGTCCTTCAAATGCTATTCGAAATTGAAATTGAATTCAATGGAAATAGGTTTTTCTTTTCCCAAAACTAATCCCTTGGAGTATCATTTTCTTTTCATATGCCACACTGGCACGCCCAAAAGCGACGCTTCTCCATTCTGATATCATTTTTATGACAGTCTGCCTGGCATCCTGGCTGGCACTCGAGCTGCCGAGGTGTCAGTATTTATACAGCAAATAAGCTAAATTTTTCCTTTATGACTCCCACAACGGCGCAAACAGTCGCCGGATGAATGAGAATACGAATGTGAGTGTGAGTGTGAATGTGAATGTGAGTTTGAATGTGAATGCCGGCTACGTTGCCAGACAATTGTGTGCAATTGTCAAAAGTCTGCCCTGTCAAATGGTTGAAATTGCCCTTGCCTTGCCCTTGCCACCGCCCGCTCTCGGCGGCCCGAGTCGTCTAAACTTGCGCTGACGTTTATATATGACTAGTGATAAGTCAGCGTCAGCCAAGACGTTGACACCAACTGCAACCGGCTGCTGGCTGCTGGCTGCTGTCTGTCTGTCCCTGTCCCTGCCCCTGTCCCAGGGCCGCTTGTGTTTCGTGTCTCATTTTGCGCTTTGTTGTTATGATGCCATGGAATCCTTTGGGTGTCTTTGGGGCCTTAAAGCGCACAGTTTATTTGTCAGTTGGAAATTTACAGTAATAAGCGCAAAGTTGAGCATAGGCTGGGGACCCGAATGACAACGGGAATGTCGTGCAACTGACATGTAGCATCCTCGAGTATGGCAATGAACGGCCTAGGCCGCTGCTTCTCCTCCTCCACTTGGCTTGGCCGTGGGCTGGTCGGGGTTCTCTAAGTAGTTCAAAAGTTCCACAGAGTTTTGAGAGGCATTGGCATTAGCATTGGCATGCCGAAAACGAGCGCTAAAATGCGCCTAATTGTTAATTAGTGTCAGCGTGAATTAGTATTTACAGCGTGGCAGCAGACAGACAGACAGTCGGACGGATGAACGGGATGAGAGTCCACAGAACATTTCAATGGACGCGTTTTCTTCTTCACTTTTTTCTTCCTCTGCGTCTTAGGCATTTTACATGGCAAGCCGAAGTTTTTGTTTTGGGCGCACAACGGAAATTGTACAAAAGTCAGCGGCAGAGATGCGCCAAAAGTTTGTCTTCAGTCGCTGCTCTCTGCTCTGTGGTATTGAAGTGTTAATTAATATTGAAAAGGATCAAGTTTTGTGTGTCTTTGGCTTTGTGAGCGCCAGGCAACTGAAACTGAAAACGAAAATTGAAAAGGAATCCATGGAGACGCCCAAAGATGGGGTTAAGTTAACACAGCGAAATTCCAGTGGCTCATGAATTTCATTTAGTTGCGCAGACTTCAGTTTAAAGCAAAGATATTGGCCAACAGCAACTACAGAATCTGATGCTCCACGTATATCAGCTGTTTCTTATATTTATAATTACCATAAGGACATTGAGCGCCTGTCAGATGGCACAGCTCCGACTTTTCTTTTGCATTTTTGGACAGGCGCTGGAGCAATAAATATGCAGCTGCGCGACGGCAAGTGGGCGGATGACTCTCAATGGAGCAGGCAATCTTGACATGCCATTAACATTTCATGTGCACCTTGCCGTTCGTTGTCTTTTACCAGCCGCCAAAGACGATGAGGCTCTGCTGCAGCCACAGCCAGAACCAGAGCCAGAGCCAGAGACACAGCCACAGCCACAGCCACAGCCGGCGTTGACTATCACACTAAAAGTCAATATAAAGTAAAATTTTTTTATGACCTCGGGATTATCATTTTGCGCTGCAGCTTGACATGAAATTGGCTGCACTGTGGGTAACCAGAAATTGGCTATAAAAGCAAAGAGCGACGACCAAAAGGTGCTCGCCTCGCGCGCCGTCTTACCGCCCTCTCTCTTCCTCCTCCCACTCCCATCCCAAACATTCTGTCGCCGTTCTATAAAAAATATAGAAATTTTTATTTTAAGTAGTGACGCGTCAGGGATAATGTTAATGGCACATAGCATTTTCATTTCAAACGCATAAAAGTGTCCAATGTCTGTCCACGGGAAATGCTTAAAAGAGAGGTAGCATACGATATGGGAGGAGAGCAGGAGCACCACCGACTGCTTCGAAAGCAGTGCAAGAGAAATGTCTACCCACTCAACGCTGCGCTTCGCTGGCTCTTTGTGGCTCTGTCGCTTTATGTGCGCAGATTTTCCATTTTTATATATATTATGTATATTTGTGTATATATCTATATAAATGTGTGTGTGTGTGTGTGTGGGTGTGGGTGTGTGGGCATATAATAAGGGGAATGTCGCATATCTCTCACGATAAAGTGGAATTTAAAGTTTATGAGCTGGACAGAGGGACTGGAATTTGCCGTATGCTTTATAATTATATGGCCGGCATTTTTTTACAACTCAACAAAATGTTATATGCGCCTTGACCAAGCACAGCAATGAAATGAGCCTGGTTTGTGGCACTAAGATAGCTTGTAATAGGCAATAGACACGCACATAAATTTCAGCAATGAAAACCCACGCAGAGCAGTTAGCGAAGCTGAAGACTGGAAATGAGAAGCCGAAATGTGCTGCACTTCGCAGGAAGAAAGTAAAAACAGCTTGCAGATAAGCTCTGCACTACGTACTGTATGCTGTAGAAATATTCAAGAAAATATCTATAAACATATGTATATATTGATAACAAAGCACTTTTTAGCTAAGACTACTTCAATCAATGCATAACATTCAGGGCACACACACGACACTTTAGTAAAGAATTTATGCTTACTTTTCGAAACTTTGTTTACCGCGCTCTGCTGACTTCGCAGCTCGGCAATTGGAATGTCGAGGCTTTGCTTCAAATATGTGTATGTTATATGTAAAGAGTAAATAAGTTACGTAGAGTTTGGCTAGGCGACGATCTGCTCGAAGTGCTATCCCTGTCTGTAGTCTAATTGTTGTCTTAAGAACTTAAGACCTTAACACATTTGGCGAGTAGTTTCAGTGGCTTCAGGTTAATGTTGGTGTAAAGCTAGGTAAAGCTGAAACTACATTTGAGGCACGATTTAGTAAGCTAAGCTTGTTAATTGTTTGCTCTAATTGATCACGGTTCAATGCAACTCTTTGCACTACGCGGCGTATGCGTAATCTTTAGCTACAACTATTTGAAGAGGCAGACTAGCAAAGGCTAATTATTGTTAATTATTGGTTCAGTTTCGGGCTTCTGTTCTTTTTTATAGCACACTCCAATCACTGTCCTCAAGCGCATCCATCGTCTGCCTTAGTTCATTGCCGCCATTTTGTTGCCAAGTGTGATGTGTGCTAGAATTTCGATTTCCGTTTGTGTTTATGTTTTCGAGTATTTAAATTCGTTTCAATTTCAACGTTTCGCGAAGAGAGAGAGAGAGAGAGAAAAAGAAAGAAAAAGGAAGGAATAAATAAAATTTCTATAATCTCCTTTTGTTGTTGATGTTGTGGGGACAGTGTAAATGTTGTTGCATTATTTTATTTACGTATTGTTATAATTATGATTTAAAGTTGCTTATGTTTAAGGATTGATTTCGTTTGCACTACAACAAAACTGGAGCATCGCAAATTACGCACAACAAAAACTGTTTACGTGCCAATAACAATAACAAATTTGCCATTAACTTATTTACTTTGATTTCGTTTTCAATGTTGTTTTTATGCCTAATTGGGGTAAATAAGTACAGAGCATAAGTTTGATTTAATTTTATTTTTTGTTTTGTAATTGGTTTACGCACAACATCAAGGAAACAACAACACAGAGATATAAAAACTTTATTATATTTTCAAACGCAAGACAAATGAAAATATTGATGTTAATTAAATGTTTTAAATTACAATTGTTCAAAGTAAATATTTTATATATGTATACATTATATATCTATGAGAAACGCACGATATTTATATGAGAAAATACGTATATAATTATTATATAAATTACACGACATCAACACACGGCACTTACAGGAAAAACTTTTCATAATTATCTGCATTGATAAACTTAAATGTATTCAGTAAACTAACTAATTTAAAGACTTAAATACAAATAATATATATATATATATATATATATATATATATATATATATATATATATATCGATATGCTATGCATTGAGTGCAACAAATTGATTGCATTTCCAATGAATTTCCAACTATTTAGATTGTATCTTGATGAAGACACTAATTAAAGTATTTTGGCCTCTGCCATTCAATTCGCAACTAATTGAAAATATATTGCCTGACTGCACAAATACCGAAATCAATGCAAAAACTAGCTTTCAGAGTCGAGTCGAGTGTTGGTTGAGAACAGCTCAACACCTTGGCAGCAAATGCCAACAGGCAAACAAATGAACCGAAGAAGCAGAGCAACAGCAACAACAACAACAGCAGCAGCAGCAACAACCTTCAGTCAGACGTCAATCAAATTGCCTGGCAAGTTAGGCAAAAGGCTTCAATAAACATGTCTTACATAAAACATTTTAATTAAATTATATTTTATATACTTTTGTGTGTGCGCGCGTGTGTGTGTGTGTGTGTGTGAATGTCAGTGCATGTGTGTTCGTGTGCAATATTTATCAATTTAGTCGGGTTGGGGGCGGCACAAAACAAGAGTCATCACAATAACCATACATCTTCGTCTTACCCACACACACACAGACACGCACACAGAGAGCAGGAGAAGTAAACAAAAGTGTTTTAGCGCTCTCAATGCACATCACTCATTTACAAGCACACACGAAAGGCGTAAGGCAAAGGGAGTGCCAAAGGGGGGAGCGAGTGCCCTGGAAAAGAGCAATTGAATGAGCTTGAATGATTCTAGGCGATAGAAGGAACTTAATGGTTGGATTAATCTAGCTGCAATATTAGGATTAATCCTGCAAAAGCAGGCGAGACGACCTGAGATCAGAGAAGTTATATATAGACATTTTAAGAATATGAAATTGAAATAAGTTAACTTCTAGAAATCAGCCTTTAAATTCATATCTACTCTGCCTCGCTTTTACATTTGCCAAGCTCACTTTCAACTGCTGTCATTGGCGCTAAGGGCTCACGCTCAGCGTAAGAAAGAGATAGAGAGAGCTGAGCGAGAGAGCTGTAGCTGCTGCTCGACTTTAATTTAATTTTTGTGGTGGCTGTTGTTGTTTATTTTGTTTGTTCGTTGCGCGCAATTAATTGAACTTGCAGCACATGCCGACGACGCTGGAGCTGCAGACTATTGACAGCCTTCAGGGTCTGGACTATTTGGTGGCATAGAGAGGGGCGCATGATGCAGCGGGAAGGGAGACGCTTTTTGTGTATTGGTGCGGTTGAGTCGATGAACACTTAAGCCGCACTCAATGCAGCCAGAGTTGACGTCGCTCTGCTCGTTTACCCGTTACGCTTTTCGGAATTTAACTAAGACAAACACCACAACGATAACAACAGAGTAACCCAAGCAACAACAGCAGCAACAACAACAACCGACAACTACACTAACAAGTTGTATAGTTTGTTGCCTCTCGTTGCGGGTCTACTTTCTGTTTCTGTTTCTGTTTCTATTTCTGTTGCTGTTTCTGTTGCTGTATGAGAAACGCTTGCGGGTCTTACATTGGCTTAGCAGCAAACTTGGCTAAGCTGGGGCAAAGCGCAGCAGAAGACTGGGTGGGACTGCTGGGTTTTCGCAATTACAATTACGCATAGAAGACAGCAAACGGAAATAACAAAGAGCAGAGCAGCAAGTGCCAAGCGTAGAATGTTCTGAGCAGTAATTGTAATGGCTGACAAAGTACCCAAAGCATTTAACAATCTAAGGGATATTTAGGCACTTGCCCAAAAAAGTATGCAGCAATTTCTGTGAGTAATTCGCGAATAAGAAACTGAAATTTAAGAAATATGCAAGCAGCAGAAAGCTGATGAATATGAGAAGTAGTAGAAGCAAATAAAGCTGGAGAGTAAGCGAGAGAAGGAGAGCATCGCTGCCACTCCCACAAACAACTCTACGACAAGTAAATCGCCTGCAGCTCTCGTAATGCTGGCAACATCTTCGACTTTGTGGTCAAGGCCTCTTCCCAGCCGGACCTAAGTAGTTGCCAATGCTGCCTCTAAAACATATTGCACAATTACTTGGCACACACACATACACACACTCACACACACACACACCAAATAGCTAACAAAATTTATGTTATTGTTTGTCTGGCAGCGGACCTGGACTAGGACTGGTTCTACCTTTTACAGTCGCAAGGACTCCCATATTATTTGCACATACCTATATACATTTTTTGTGCCCCTCGCATGTGAGTGTGTGTGTGTGTGAGCTGTGTTGCAACATTTTATTTATCGCACTGGCCATAAAATGCACGCTGGGGGCATTTGTAACAATTTTCAGACACACACAACAATGGCAACTGTTGTGCCCCTCTCTCTCTCTCTCTCTCTCCATCTCCCTCTCCCTCTGGGTGTGCGGCGCCGTGTGCAGCCATTCTTAGTCAGGTTAAAATATTACAACATCATGCTTAAAAGTCACGTTTAAACGCTGACGACGTCGGTGCCGAAAGATTATTGCATTTCAGAGCCCGCCTGTTAAGCGCCGGCTCCGGCTCCTGCTCTCTCACTCTAACCCGCTGCACACCTGAGCCGCACATTTGGACACACACCCACACACACACAATCACAAACAAATGTAGTTCATTTCTGCTGGCGTCGACGTCAACTGCGACGTCTACGTCGACGTCGACGTCTCCGCCTGTCTGAATGCTATGCCAAATAAGTAATAGTGTTGCAACGTGCCTGCCGCATTTTATTTCCCTTTTCAAAGAGCGAAAGAGCCAGAGCGAGAGTTAGCGAGAGAGAGAGAGAGACGGACGCAGGTGAGTGGGAGGTGTGTGAAGTGCACTGCAGTTGGTGTTGGTGATTGTATGATTCGTGTGTGTGTGTGTGTGTTGCGAGTGAAAATTTTATACTCATACATGCTTGATGCTTGATTGAATTGAATTGATGCGAGTGCCTGCTGTGACTCCGCAGACTCGATTCAGACTCCACTCTGTCTCTGTCTCTTTTCTTTTTGGCTTTTGCGGTTACGAAACCAATTTATTTGGCTTGTATGTGAGTGCGTGTGGGCTTGTGCGTGTCTCTGTGCAACGTTGTTATTTATTTTAAACAGGTAACTGGTAAGCCTGTGATGAGCACAGGCAGCGCTGACTCAAAAATCCTTGAAAGCCAGAAATGATTTCATAAGATGAAAAGCGATTTTTCGCACACATTTCTGTGGCATACATCGAAGTGAGAGACAGAGAGAGTGTGTGTGTGTGTGTGTGTATATGTGGGTGCTATATACATTTAAGCCACAAATATTTTGTATTTTTTGGGCAGCTTTCCGAGTTGCAGATTGCTAAATTTGGCTGTTAAATGCAATCAGAGATGCAGACAATTAAAGCAAGAGTGTGGCAATAGAACAGAGAGAGACGGAGAGAGGAATATAGAGAGTGAGTGAAGCAGAAGAATATTGAATAAAAACTGATCTATATATTAATTTCGAAATAAAGCCCACACACATCGTACGAACTTCTTTTAATCTAGCTCTAAGCACACATTTATTTCATTTCCAGGCAAAAACCTGCGAGAAGGCAGCAAATGTAATTTGAATTCCACATTCAATTCCAAATGAAATTTTCGTTTGGCTGCTGTAGTCAACAGCGAATTACTGAAAATTGGTTGCATTAGTTTTATCAAAGCTGTGCATAACTGAGTTTGGATTTTAGCTGAAATTTCAATATATATTTGAAAGACGACTCAAGGTCTCTGGAACGCCCACACACTTAGCACACGCACCCACACCCACACACAGAGTCGTTGTCACGCCCTTGTTTCCTGCCGCCCTTGGCCTTGTCGCTGTCTGCTTGTCACACGCCGTTATACCATTGTAAATGGAGTCAAGAAAGCAAAAGTCACTTTTTCAATTTTCAAAATTAAAAAAAAAAAAATTCCACGCACACACGAGTAAATCACTAAGTTACTGTGTCGCATTGATAAACCCTTATCAAGTGGGTTTTTTTCCACTCTGACTTACACACACACACACACACACGCGCGCGCAGAGGCCGTGCGACACGTTGACACATTGTCATAGGGCTACAAAAAGTCACTAAACGAAATGTAGAGACCTTTTCTGATGAGGGTGAGCGACGCCAAAGAGCATTGCCTACTTTTCGGCGTGAATTTAAAAAGGCTGCCAGGCCAGGCGGGGCGAGGCGAGGCGCGGAGCGGAGCGGCAGCGCCGGCGGGGGGTGGGCAATGAGGGAGGCCTGTTATGTTGCTCGCATATTAAAATCTATAAAATATGCTCATGACTGCTTTACGACTTGAAAGCTCAAAGCTAAGAGCAAAACCAGAAGCTGGAAGCAGCAACCAGCAAAAAAAAAAGTTCAATATTTGTAAATCTTTTACTTCTGCGCTCTCACTCTGCCACACATACAATCGATATCGCTTACTCGCTCGCACCTGCAGTGCTGAGCGGGTCTCGTTCTTTATGGGTTAATGGTGCGAAAACGTGACTTAATGTGCGTGTGTAAAATTTGTTTTTTTTTGCTTGTCTCATTCGCTTTTTTTCTCTTTTTCTTTTGCGTCTCCATAAGAGTTATGTGCGGGTGCGTAGGGAATCGGGGATAGATGGCTGTAGCTACTACTGCTGCTGCTGCTACTGCTGCTCCTGCTCCTGCTACTGCTGCTGAGTGGAACTGGAGTGTAATGGAGAGTCGCAGCTGTTGTGCAAAGGTCAAAGCAATTTGGGGCGCTCAACGTGGGGCGATGGCTTTTAATAGAAATGTCAGACAATTGGGTGCCAAGGCAAACAAGCAGCTTTAAAGCCAAAAAGCTGCGGATTATGTTGAAGTGAAAGCAAAGCAGGGCTGAATGAAAATTATTTATGAGTTGAGTATAATGACTGTAGATTAGGTAAAACATATTCTTAGATATCTATGCGAATCCTTCTTCATATAAATATTTATACTCTGTTTTCCACAATGTGTATATATTCATGAAATGCCAGCCTTTAAAGCGAAATCGAAATATGCATTAAAGAACCTCGCTATCGAATTGTGAAATAAATTTGCAGCCCTGGAGCGTTGAAAAAATTTCATTAACTCACTTGACTCGCCAAGCGTCATTTAATTATCTCTCTGTGTGCGCTTTAGCGTAAATGACAAATCCTTATGCTAAATATGCTTAATGCAACACACACATACACGCACACACACACAGAGACGCACACAGCTTACAACGTGCTGTACATATGCTTAATGAAGCTTATAACTCTCGACGTCTCGCTGCTCCTGCTCTCGCTCTTTCTCTCTACCTCTCTCTCTCCTTCTCTCTTTCTCTCTCTCTGTCTATCGTTCATTCTCTTTCACATCCTGGCTGCCTGTTTTCCCCTTGGCCCACATGCAACACGTACACGTCCTGACAATCCTGGCAACAGGCAGCATATGCCAAGCACGAAGGCCCGCCAGGCGAAATAATTATAAAGCGCTCGCAGCGGAAGCTGCAACGGAAATGTTACCTGCAAAGCACGTGCTGGCCAGGTGAGCAGTATGTGTATGAGGTGTGTGTGTGCTTGTGTGTGTCTGTGGGTGTTTTAGCTCGTAGAGTCAGGGCACAGTTTCGGGTGCAAGTTCTAGCGCTGGCTGCGCTTAGTTTAGCATAATGACAGGCATAGCTGTAGCGAACAAACGCCTCCAATCTAACTTCCAGTTCCAGAACCAGCTCCCATTCCCTTCCCATTGCCGTTGCCTTCACAATTCCCTTTCCATGTCGACGCCGCCGCACGGCAGCCACTAAACCAAAGCCACATTAGCTCGGCAGCAAATGTGGCAAAGCGTGTTAATAACTCACTGTGTGTGATTGCCTCTGTGTGGTAGGGTATTTGTGTCTGTGTGTGTGTGTACACTTGTATGCGCGCTGTATGTGTGTGTGTGTGTGGCACCGAGTGCACTCTCTGCACTTGGAGCACATGCATTTAAGTTTTGGGATTTCATAATAAACTTGGGCCTGCATCGCACTCATATATATATATATATATATATATAAATATGTGTGTGTGTGTGTGTGTCTGTGTGTGTCTTGCCTTGTCGTCGTCTTCTTGGCGTGTAATGGAGCATGCTGCCGTTGCAGCTGCACACCGAGTGCCAGCATAAAGACGACGGCAAGCTCGCATATTTACATGCATTATGCATAAATTCGTTTCATCAGCGTGGAGTCGACGACTCCTTAACTCAACTTGCAGCGTCTTGGGCCTAATTTGTTGCATAATTAAGCGTGCAGTCGTCTGTGCGGCAATACTTTTCTGTAACCCTATTTATGAGTACAAGTTTTGTTTAGGAAGCAATTTGGGCAAAGAGCCGGAACACATTGTGCAATTGACTGCAGCGTTTTTCTCGCTAGCTGCACAGTGTTGGCTAAGTGTGTTAAGTGAGAGAGAGAGAGAGGGAGAGAGAGAGAGATAGAATAGTGTTTGCTGGGTGTGTTCTTATGGCAGTGTTGGATAAAGAACTAATTAAATATAGCATTGAAAGGACGTGTCTCAGCAATGAGGGTAAATTATTTGGAGGATTGAATATTGAATATAGAATAGGGTATATATGTTTTCTTTGTGAGTATTCGATTATTTAGGGATTTTATATTTCTTTCATGTTTTGGTAAACTTTAAAGCTGTGAGGCAAGTGTGGAAATGCACTGAAAGAAATTGAAGCAGTTCTATGTATAGTAAAGTGTATTGCTGGTATCTGTGTAGCTAATGTGCTTAAGCGAACTGTAGAACTGAGAAGTGTAGACTGTGTACTTCTCCTCTTTCGCTGCCTGTCTGGCTTTATCTCTATCTCTCTCTATAATTACAATAAGCTTATACATTATTCATTTGAATTGTGTGCTCCTTAATAGCATATCAATCAAGCAACCTGCTGTCTATTTTCTGGCTTGACATTTACCTCAATCATTGCAGGACATTTTCGTATTTGTTAAAGCTAAACAGTTTTCGGAGGAAGCTTCGCTTTCGTATCTCTCGCACTTAAAGCTCCAGCCATAGCCTGTTGGCCCACCCCCGTTCCGGCCCCGCCTACCTCCTGCCATTACTGTTTTACCTGTTTCCTAGCTTTTGTTAACATGACGCCACAGAAAACTAACAAAAATCTAAACACACACACACATACACACGTAAACCGCAGAACACCCATCAGGCAGCTATTCTACACATGTGTGTAGCTCTCCCTGTGTGTGTGTGTGTGGGCTTCATTATTATTATTGTTGTTGTTATTCGTTCTTCCTGCTCTCGACGCTCTGAACACATACGTGTATTATTTTTGTCGCATTGTTTGCTTCTGCTTCCGTTTGTCGACGCCATTGTTGTTGTTTATATGCAGCCTTCCCATTGTTCTTGTTGTTGTTGTTCCGTTTTTTTGACAGCGCCTCCTCGTCTGTTCGCTTTGATTAAGCTTCGCTGCCGTTGAAGCCATCGTTATTGTAGTTCTTCTTCTTCGATTTTGGTCACTAATGAGCAGCGGTAAAAGCGCAGCAAACTCGAGAAGGGCGTGACGAAAAGTGGGCGAACGTGGAACAGACGATCGCTCGGTCAATCCAAGGACATTCTGCGACTTGGGGGAGTTGCGTAAACATTGTTTATATTTGTGTTTACGTTTTTAACAGCTTTGACAGGTTGCCGTTATCCTTTTCAATACACACACACACACACACACACGCACACATGCAGACATTGACAGACTGCCAAGCATTGTTAGCACAGATTTGGGTCAATTTATGCTTGCGACTGGGCTAGAGACAGAACCCATTGGCATTGGCCGTGCGCCCGGGCATTGACAGCATTTTTCATTTGCCTAATGAATTCAATTATTTATTTACCTTGAGTTATTTTTCCAGCCTGAGCACTGTTTGCTGCCCTGCCAGCCAGCGCGCTCTGATCTGATTTTGCGTGCCAGAGTTTATTTAATTTGATATTGGACTACGCAGCGACGTGGGGCACTGGCGAGAGGCACTGCCAAGTCGGCATTTCTAATTAATTCAGTACAAATTACACAGCCTTGCCAAGGGCGTTACGAGAGGGATGGGTGCGTGCCGGGGTAAGGCGAAAATAAAAATGGAAATTTAATTAATGTAAAAGCTTATATAATTGGAAATTGAAGTCTAATTAAAAGCGTGCGACAGCCAGCGCACAGAACAGCCAGCCTGCAGTCGATTGCTTGCAACTGACATCGCTTCAAGCGCAATATTAATTAACACTCTCCAACACACACACACACACACACACACACACACGCACGCAGGCAGAACTCTTTATGGGATTTGTATGGCAAAAGTTTACAATTAAATTTGCAGCGTGCGTTAAAAATCGCGACGCAAATTATTAACGACAAATAAACAATAATAATACAGCATATCGCAGCCCGCACACACACACACACAAACACACACGCGCGCTCACACACACGATAGCGAAATAATAAACTAATTAAATCAACAGTCGCTGGCAAAAGGCCTTTTGTATCGTCTTAATCTGGCCGTGGCGCCCTCTATGTGTGATAGTGTGCATAATTATCGAACAATATAATTGGATTGCCCATTAGGAAAGTATGTGAGCGAATTGATATAAAATTTCATATGGAAAATCGACAAATTAAATCGAGCTAGCCTAAACATATTTTCATGTGTGACTTAAATAAAATATATATTAATTTCTGGTATATAACATATACATAACAAAACTTACTGTGAACTTAATTTAGTATACATATATTGTATATATAAATATGTCGGAATGGAACGTCACTTACCTAGAAAGATAGAAAGAGAAATGGAATATGTTTAGCTGTAGTTTAATCTTGGTTTAATAACAGTTTTCAAGCCAAACATCTGAAATTGATGATGTGTGCTTTGTCAGCTGTGTCGCCTGCCCTCTGCTCGTGCGGCAGGAGGAATTTGACAGGGCTGGCGTTATTTGTATTTATGCAACGTGTTGCTGGCTGGGCTGCCGCACAGTCAATGCCACACACATACACGCACGCACACTACACACTCAATAAAAAATAATATTTGCTGTGTGTAAATGCCACACGTTTATAGGTAACCAAATTTGTTTTACTTTATTATTTATTTCCCCGTCTTTTTTCCTCCTCTTTTCCCATATATATTTCTGCCAGCAGACACGCATATCAATCCAATGCTGAGTTCTCTCGCCTGTTAGGCTGCCCTTTTTGCAGGCTTTTCAATTTCACATATAGCAAATATTTTTTCATGTTTTCTCCCCTCTCTCATTTTCTCTTCTTTTTTTGGCTCTTGTTGTTGTTGATTTTCTTATTCCTTTTTTTTTTTTTTTTTTTTTTTGTATTTTGCTGTGCCATATTTTACATGCAAATCGAATTTTCCTCAATTTTAATTGGATTTTTGATTGGTTATACTTGTGTTTATATACGCACAACTCGCTGGCTATATTCAGTTTGTGCCCCTGCAGTCACCCATCGCATTTATTTGTCGATTTCTCCTTTGTTTGGCTTCACTTTAATATTTTCTCTCCTATTTTTTTTCTATTGGTCAATTTTATTTTGATTTTGTTGAGCATTTTGATGTGCAGTGACATGCTGTAAGTTGTCAATTTACAACAAAATCACAAGGGCTAAAACAAAGCGCTGGATGCCAAAACAGGCAAAGTCCACATAGTTTCAGATTGAACGAAGGCTGCTCTTCTATGTGATTCTCAGAGTGTATTTAAAGGGAAGGGAAGAGAAGGAATAGCACGTGAGATGGAAAGTGAGAGTTTTCGCTGGACAGGGAATGAGCAAACCAGGGAAAGGGAGATAGCTAATGAGGGCTAGAGAGGGAGTAGTAGAAAGAGAAATTTAATACTTTTAACCAGGTGTTTCATAAAACTCACGGATAGCATCTGTCAATTCTCAATACGACATTTTATAGCTGTGGGAGCCATCTTCAATTTCCACTTCCGCTCACTTAGACAATGAGATATTTAACAACAAATATAGCAACAACAACAACAACAGCAACCCGAGCAAAAGTTGCTCAACTGAGCGAGTCCAATTAACCGAGTCGCGCCAGCAATTTGTACAAAGTTTTAATTGCAGAAGACACGACAAATGTCTATATTCGCACTCGCACTCGCTTTCAGCCTGCCTACTGCCTACAGCCTACCCCCGCCTCCTTCCACGCGAGCAAGGTGCTCGCATGTCTCTGTGGGCGTTGCTGTATGTAAATTTAAAACACACTTTTGAGTTGCCTCGCGGGCATTACCAAAAATGATGGCACCCGCATCCGATCCCCTCGCCAACCTCCAACACCACCGCCACAACCAGCTCCACTCTGTGCCACGTAGTTTGCCTTGTAATTACAATTGAGACCACCGCCGCAATGATTATAATTATGTTTTAAATTGTCATTTGGTGGGTTCGGTAAGTGGACTGCCGTGCACCACACAGCACACACACACATATCCAGCACCACTAGCACCATCAACCACCACCGGCTCACAGCCAGAGTGGCATTAAAGTAGCTACAGGTAACAAGTAGAATTTCAAATAAATCATTTTCTGCTTTCTGCGCCCCTGTATGCGTGTGTCTGTGGAAGGACTTATGCTGATTAGTAAAAAGCGTCACAGGAAATTTTGAATGTGGCATTCTACTAGCTCCTCCCCACCGCCACACACCCGAAAACTGTGCGCTCAGGCATTCGGAATGATTTATGCAATGAGCTCAAAAAGATGAAAGTTGTACATTTTCATATTTTAATTGCTTTGCTCTCTTAATACTTTTGGGACAGGCTCTGTTTGCCCTCGCCTCGCATTCATCTTTTTTCGTTATTTTTTTTTATTATTATTATAACATTTTTTTTTGCTTTGGCTACGCTTCTATGGGTCTTTTGAAGTGCCAGGCACAGGCGAGCAGGGCTCGGGCCCTGGCAGAGGGCAGAGGGGATTTGTCTTGTAGTTAATGTAAATGTTTGCTGAGAAAATTTTACTAATTTTATAACAACTTGTGGTTTTCTGTTTTGTGCCACGTTTTCAGTTTCAGACTCGTCTTCGGCTTCGTCTTATTCGTCCTGCTCCTGCTCTGCCCACCCCTCCACCTGTGCCTCAGCTCTGCCTGTCAGTTTATTTTCGCTGCTTGCTTTGTGGAAAAGTAGATTTCGTGTATAAGTAAGTATTTCGCATTTATAATTTATGGCTTTATATTTGTCAATGGCATTATTATATCACACTTTTGCGTCCACCTTTCGGATAGTAATATTTATGGGACATTTAGCATTTCGACTGTATGTAGGTTTATGCTATGACAACCAAATGAATTACTGAAGTAAGCCTCAATTGGTGCTGCTTTAAATTTTATTTAAAGTTTGTATACAAATTTCATTTAAATTGCGGCATTTGCGCTAGAGTTCGAGTCGTGCCATAATTCCCCAAACATGCTTTAACCCGGCCAACAATATGTCCGGTTTTTGGCCAGTTCTCGAGCGTTTTCCATATGCAATTTGCCACTAATTATGCGCAAAATTTCTAGCTCAAGGGCTCTAAGCAATTAGCAAACACGCACACATACACACACGCACGCACACACAGACATAAAGCAACTGCCATTTGCGCGTTGCTGTGCCCTGCTCAAGTAATTTACATTGAAATTAAACAAAAACTATGTGCATGTGTGTGTGTGTGTGTGTGTGTGTGAGTGTGTGTGGGTTTGTGATATTTTTCATATGCATGTGGCCAACATTAATGCAACAAATTATGTTTAGACCGCCGTCGACGCAGTGGAAAAACTGTAAATGAAAATAAACCGCAACATTTTTCATTTGTGCAAAATGAAGAAGTAGCAGCAGCAGAGTCAGAGTCAGAGTCAGAGTCAGAGCTGTAGCAGGAGCGGGCGCTGGAGCCAGGAGGCGGCAACGAGACAACCAACTGGAAACATTGGCGGACTATCACACGGGAGCAATATAACCGGTTTGTATGCCACAAAAGCAATTTTATGATTATAACAGCCGAGGCCCGGTCGAAGCCGGGACTTGTGGGGCGGGCTGAGGTTCAGCTCGGTCTGGGGAGCGGGAGCGCTGCGCAATTAGGCGCCATAAAAATGGCTGGTGGCCCCCAGATGGGCGTGGCCTGGCCGCAGCACGAAGAGAGCTGGTTGTTTGTCTTCTTGTCTTTGTTATTGTCTGTGACTATGTCTGTGTCTGTGTGTATACTTGTGTGTGTTTGTGTGTGTGTTGTAGACCCACAACCCGCACACGGCAGTATTTTTAATTTAAAATCCACAACGAAACGTGAAAAAAGTGATGCGCGTGAAAATTGTGGTCTGTGGCAGGGGAGGTGAGAGTAGGGGAGGGGTGGGAGTAGAGCAACAGTATACATAAATATGATACTGAAAATAAAAGAGCAGCAAAAAGAGCTTGGAGTCGAATGGAATGGAACGAAATGCAAGGCATATGCATAGTTGGGACATCAAAGAGTTAAGTAGCAAGTGGAGCAATTGCTCGAGTCGGTAATTTATGACAGAGTAAAGAGAGAGTAGGAGAAAGAGAGAGAAAGATGTCTATATGAACATAATTACAACTTCAAAGAGTCGAGTACAATAATTTACAGCTGAGCACAGAGAGATTTCTTTCGTAATTAATGAAACATGCAAAGAATTTTCGTTTTCGGTCTTCAATTGGTCATTTTATGATATCATAAGCGAAGTCTGTCCAACTTTTACAATATCATTGTGCACATTGTAGCCATAAATTCAGTTAGCAAATAGACAAGCGCCCGACCCGAGCTGGCTGGCGGTTGGCCATTTCTTTCGAAGTTTGCGCTAAACTTAGCATACAACTTGCTCAGCCACCTAACCACATTAACGAACACATTTGGTTGGGGTTAAATTATGGTTATTGTTTATGGTAAAAACACGGTAAAGGTCGGAACGGACTGGACTGGACTGGCCTGGCCTGGTCTTAGCTGGTCTGAGCTGGGCTGGGCTGGGCTGCTCGACTGGATATTATTTGGACAGATCCGACAGACTCTCGTGTCTACCTCTTTTCTGCGCTTTTGTGTACTATTTAGCGAAATTTATTTACGTTATATTGCGCCGAGCCGCTGCACAGCAGTCAGGTTATATAGAAATTTATGAGCTTTATAGTGGCGTGCCATTTCATTTTGTTGTTGCCCCGTTCGCTGCCCGCCAGCCCCTGTTGGCTTGCTTAAAAGTCCCTTGAGATGTAATCAATTACTTAATGCTATAGAAGCCCGTCCTCGCCCTCGCCGCGTCCTCGCTCCCTGCCATGCTGACTCGAGTCGAACGTGGACCGAGAGCAGGCAACGATGCCGCCAAACAAAAGCCATTACGCTGGAAACTTTTCAATGAAGCGTTCGTCAGTCGAACGCAGCCGTTGACTATTAGCTGCCTGCTGGGGATGTCAGTCAGTCAGTCTATCTGTCTGTCTGTCGCTCTCTCTAGGGCTGTCCTGCACTGGGAGGGAAACCCTTGCGGAGGCATTGGCTCAGCTGATGTATTATTATGGCCCTGCCACTGCCACTGGCTCTGCCTCTGCCTCTGTTGTACTGTTATTAATATTGTTTTTACCGGGTAGCTAATACTGACGAATCCCTAGCGTATTACGTGCTGTAGGTAAGCAGTCGAACGGACGGCCGGGTAGCCTGGCAGCATGTCATCAAAACACGCCCACTTGAATTCTGAGTGGGTTTCAACGTTTGCAGTCGTCGTTGGCAGTCGACGTGGCTTTTTAGGTTGAGTTTACAGTAAAATAAATATTGAAGTGGGCCCGGGGAAGTCACTTGAACGTTTGCTGGCACGTAAAAGACATCATAATTAGCCGTTGGCTGGAATTAGTGCGGCGGCACAAGCAGAAAAAAAAAGTAAGCCAGCAGAAGAAGAAGCATACTTTTTGCCGGTTAACCAAGTCAAGGCAAGCTAAAAAGTGCCAAAACGTAAACAGCAGGCTTACAGTCTATGCAAGGAAAAGTGAGACAGAGAGAGAAAGAGAGAGTTGGAAATGTGCCTAAAAATACCCTGTTAAAGCAGTTGGCAATTTGTAAAGAAAGTTTTCCCGTTGTCTCATATATAAAATGCCGCAGCAGCTGTTACAGAGCTGATTAACTCTTGGCCCACAATTTCAGTCCAGGGTATTGAACAGCATTCTGGCCAGGCAGCAACTTGCTATGAGCCAATTTCCGTGTCATAAAACTTAAAAGCTTTTCGGAGCCGGCTTTCCAAAAACAATTTGCATGCGAAATTCAATTTAATATTGGCAGGCGAGGGGGAGCAGCATCTGAGAAACTTCACACGCACACACAAACAGAGAGAGAAACTTTCGGAGCACATTGGAAAGTCACACAAAGCCGGGCAGGTGAGTCACAGTTAGGAATTGCATCTAATTGGGTCAGCTTTGGCCATGTCCGAGAAGCCTTAAGCTGCCTGCCAAGCCGGAAATGCATTCAAAGTTTAAAGTTATAAAGTCTTCAATTGGCAGGCCAACAAAGTTGCCAAGTTGCCAAGCTGCCAAGTCGCAAGTCGCAAGTCGCCAGAGCGCTAAAGCCGGAGCTGAGTTCAATACTATTTGCAATGGCGTTAAAACAAAAGAGCGCAAGGTTTTAAATTACCAGCGACGCTTGGCGACACTCGTGTAAACATTGTGTATAAAATTTATTAAGCTAAGGCTATTGGCAGAGCTGTAGTTGGAGCAGGAGCTGGAGCTGGAGCCGGAGCTAGATCCACATTCGCATCCAGATGCAGAGCTGTGGGGCCAAAGCTGAAGGCAGACGACGCCGGCTGGCAGTCAATGGCTTTTGTCGCCGCAACACCCGTAGAATTTTGTGTAATTTGACCCAAAGCAAATGTAAATAGAACTCCGACAACGTAGCCCAACTGAAAGGGCGTTAAATTGTATAACTTAATGAAACGCTGGCGTTAACGCTTCCAGCAGACAGCCAACCACCAGTCAAAGCAAACCAATCCAATGCCACTTGCCCAACCTCAAGCCCAAGCCCAAGCCCAAGTCCGAGCCCGAGCCCGAGCCAACTGTTAGTAGAGACTAGACCTAACCAGAAAACCAACAGCAAGCAAACCAACGATAAAGTCAAAGAGTCAAAGCTGGAGTGGGTAGCTGGGTAGCAGGGGTAGCGGGGATAACTGGGAGGTGTGCACAGGGGCCAGAGATTTAGGGAGACATTTTGACTGCTTTGTCTCTCTGTATGCTTTGCCTTTTGTGGCTGGGCCATGTGCGGATTACGTTTGACTTAATGCAATGAGTGTGTGAGAGAGTGAGAGGGAGAGAGAAACGTGCAAAAAAAAAAGGAGACTGAGCGAATGAGCAAAGCGAAGTGAAACTGTTGCATGCAATGCTGCCACGCCCACATTAAATTTAAATTAAAATGCAAAAATTTTTGAGCTCAAGCTGCGGCAAAAGAGAATGAGAGAGACAGAGAGTGAGAGAGAGCAGCAACGGGGGCTACGCCCAGCGCCACAGGCCCTAAAAATGCAAGCAGAATAGTTTTTAATTAAAAGGTCTTGACAATCCCAGTCACAGGGTCTACACTGCTGGCATTTCGATTGAGCACAGTGCATGGAATTGCTGAGCTCGGAATTGATATAAAGTTGTTTGGCTAAATGAAAGCTAAGTGGAGGTAAATTGTAGTCAGATCCGTTTTAATACTAAAGCATTCTGCAGTAGCAAATGCAAGTGGACTAGAGTGAAATCTCTTGTACAGTTCCATGTGTAAAATATGCCCCACTTCAAGAAAATCCCTTCATATGCAGGTCGCATTAATCTAACCTCCGCCAATGTATGGCTCTGCTCTCTGTCCTTAGAACTCACACGAGTGTAAAGTGAACGTTTTAACGTTCGACTTGGCTTGAATAAAAAACGTCATCTAACGACTTTTCAATGCGATACGCGATTCGCTGCTCATTCACTCATTCATTGAGCCTTTCGTCTATTTTGGTTAGGCTTCTATGCCGCATTCAATGGCAGGTTTTTTTTCTGTGCATTCCATGCCGGGTCTAGGCACCAGGTCTTAGCTTGATTAAGTGCCTTTTTCATCGGCGGGCAACAAACTTAATCAATTTCAGCGCCAATGTCCATACAAAGGCAGGAATATTGCACTGGAACACAGGAGGGAAGTCGAGTACGCTGCATAGTTTTAGGCGCCGCAGACAGACGCAGACGTAGACGGACTGACAGCAGTGACTGTGCCTCGTGTCAAGTGACTCATCAAGTTGCCTTTTCACTGTGACTCCACAGCTCTGGCTACGGCTCTGGTTCCGGCTGCGGCTCTGGCTTTAGCTGACTTTCGTTTGTTTGTCCAAAGCAAACGCCATAAAATAATTTTGTTTTCCACACACACATACGCACACACACACACACACACGCGCGCACATACACACAAAAGATCAGACAGAGACATATTTGTGCTGAGCAAATACACAAATGTATATATTTAATTTGAGCAAATAACTATTTTTGGGCGCAGACAAACAGAGAAACAGACAGACGGACAGAGGGACAGAGGGATAGTCAGGCTGTTGCTTGGCTGGCTGGCTGGCTGGCAGCCGCATGGAAAATATTTGAAATAATTAGTGTAAAATATTTGCATAGAAATTATTTGTTGACTCGAGGCACGAAAAATCACAAGCAGCCACTTTAATTGAGCCAAGCAACATAGTTTTGGCATAAGTGCAAATAGACGTACAACAAAGTTGAACTCAAATCTAATTATCTAAGCCTTAGTCGAGTGAGCGACGAGTCGAGTGAAGTAAGTTCGCTTTATAAATCTGATGCGAACAACTTTCGGTTATATGAAAGCAAATTCAATTTGCATCCGCACCAAGGACGAGGGTGCCACAGATTGACTTTCAGCCAAATTATAGCGAGTTTTCACTTTGGCATTTAGTCGCATGCCTGGCGGCATTTAAAAGGCCCTAATAAACAGAGAGAGCGCGCGGCAAATCACTTTTTAAATTTAATTTGACACTTTTTTCACTTATTTTTTCTCTCTATTTTTTTTCTTCTTCTTTGTGAGTGCACCTCAAAGACGCGACTACAAAGTCTTAAGTTTGGCGAGCAGAGAAAGAAATAAGAGGACTTTAGAAATTTCAAATTCATTTTCGCTGCCCGACAGCAGCGCCTCAGGGGCTGCCCAATTGGGAGTTGGCATTTAAATTTCGGCTGCTTCTTTGCTCTCAGCTCGAAACTTAAATGTTTTGTAGTTTTCATTTAAGGGCAAAGTTTCGTTTTTTTCATTGTGGCGCTGCATAAACTTTGCGTTATTTCACACGCAGGTATTATATAGCACAAAAGCACAATGCAATAAATGCACAGCGCAATGGGTAAACGGGGAAAAGGACTCAAGAGTCGGGACTCGGGACTCGGAACTCCGGGACAGCGGGCCACAAACTGTTTGCGCTCATATTAAATGGCAGCGGGAGGGGCACTCACTGCATCTACTACAACTTTGTGTCCTCTGGCCAAAGTTTTCGTTGCTTATTATATTCAATAAAATATTTTACAGTGGCAACCAAACGCGCTGAAACTTAGCCAAAAAAAAAAAAAGATGAAGAAAACAGCAGAGAAAATGAAAAAAATTGATAAGATTTTTCTCTGCCCCGTCTTAGCAATTTGGTAGCCCTTTGTCAGATTGCAAACTTATATTGTAAATTCTTGGTGCCAAACGATTTTGTTTACCCGCAAGCACATTTTGCCAGCCAAAGTTGATGGCACGCTTATTACGCATACGCCGCAGTGGCCGAGCCAAAAAGAATTTGTCAATTTATTATTGACATTTTTTGGTGAATGGAATTTCACTTCATATAAATTTAAAGCTAGCTAAATTTAGAATTCTATATATATATATATATACTGTGGAGCCACCTTATTGCCAGGCTACAGCAACTCGACTCACTTATCAGTTATTCAAGTTATTGCTCGTTTATATATTTTACTTTTAGCCACACACATTTAATGGCCTCAACTGCGGGCAATCCACAAAAATATGAGCTGTTCAACTTATCTGGCCCAAAACACTCATTTAGATGGAAGCCAAAGCCCGCCCACTCTCCGCTCTCCCCTCTCTAACTCTCCTCACTCCATCGCAGAAGCCAATGATGAGCTCCGACTGTCATTGACCAGCGCAGGTGTGTTTGGCTTCAGCCAACCCCCAATCCCCAGCTGCCTGCTCTGGCTGGGAACTGAGGCAGACACCGCTTAGCCTTATCGACCCACCTCAAAGAGTTGCCTGCCGTCGTCCGCAGCTGGACGCAGCTCTCGCCTGGCCTGTCATGATTGACGGTCATTTGTCATTTTCTACCATTTGGCCATTTATTTGGCCACAACTTTTTTAACCGCTGGCCACAAAAATGAAGCCAAAACCGAAAGCCGCACGCAAAAGTTTCAAAGCTGTTGCCGTTTGTTGTTGTTGCTGCTGCTGCTGCTGCTGCTGCTTATGGCACATTTGTCAGACGTTGACATTATGCAAAAGCTCACAAAAAAGAGGGAAGTAGAAGGAAGGAATATAACAAAAACAATGGGAACAATGAATTTGTAGGTGTTGCTCGACATGACGCCTTTAAGCGCGTATAAATTACAAAAGCCAAAAGTCAGTCGCCAGCCCAGCAACAGCAACAACAACAAGAACAAAGGGTTTTTTTTTTATATAAATGAAGTTGCATGCGATGCGGGAGTCGCCGCCCAGCCTCAAGCTGCTCTCCCAAAAAGCTGACATGTCACGCCGCCAACTTTCAAACTGGTTACAGTTGGAGTAGCAGTCGCAGTCGCAGTCGCAGTCGCTGTCGCTGTCGCCGGCACGACGTGTTATCGTTTTGACCCACGCCTTCTTAGGGGCGTGCCACAGCCAACCGCTGTCACTGGCATTCATTAAAAAACGGAAATTTGTGATTTTTGGTTTGCCTGTTTGCGGCCGGGCTCAATGCTCTCATTTGTTTCGTTTTGAGTTGGCGCCAGACAAGAAGAAAAATTACTTCAAGTCAAAGCATTGACGGCAGGTAGGCCTTGATTTTTGCCTCGCACTTGCGGCAAGTAAGCCTAGTAAATTAATTAACATTTGAGCATGTCTGGCACAGTTTATGATTTGCTACTGGAAAAAATGATAAGCAGAAATTGTTGACGTGCAAAGCCGGAGAATTTGAGAAGGGCGTTGCTAAAGGAGTGAATGAGCATGGACTGAAGCATGCGGAGAAAGGGAGCAGCAGTTCGGTGCTGGGAATAGGAATCAAGTGAGGCCTACAGATGCAGTAATCATTGGTCGATACGAGGATTGATTGGCAGCACATCCAAGCCAGCTACAAAGAAACAATTGGAAATGCAGACTGAAAAGTCTATAGCGTATGGAGCGCAACGGTAAAGGAAACAATGAAAAATTCGAGAGGTAATGCTCTATATATACTGCCTTATAGCCAGTCTTTGTCATTTTTTCACTATTTTCATTTGATAAGTTGCTTAATGATCATCCCACTCGCATGACATTCGTCATTTTATAAGTGTCTTAATGATCTTTTCATTTATTTAGAAAAGCGAATTTACTTAAGTTTTATTGCCTTTAGCAAATTACTTGAGAGTATGCTAAAATTTAATGCTTAATGCCATTTGCTGACAAAGTTTTTAATTTCTTGTATGGCTGTTGTTTTTGTTTCCGTTATTTTTGTTTTCACTTTTTTGTTTTACATTTTTACTTGGGTGCGCAGAAAGTTTAAATGCAGCTGCCTTAACTTGGCCAAAACTTTAGTCCAGCACACATACTCAGGCTAGCACACATATGTAAATTTTGCGCACATAAGCACACGAAATCAGCAGCAGCAGCAACTCGTAAACTTTGCAGCTAAGCAACAAACAAGACAGCCGACTCCTGTGGAAACCCACTTGTGCAAGGCACTCGGCAGGCAGTCAGGCAGGCAGTCAGGCGGGCAGACAGCCAAAGCAATCCATCAAAATTGCACCTTCTTGCAAAATGGCCCCACTACGCCGCCTCGCCTCCACTGCTTCTGCTCCTGCTACTGCTCCTGCTGCTGCTGTTGACTAAATTGAATTTAATTTGTTTTGCGCGTCGCAGTCGCAGTCGCACACATGAAGGCAGGCATTGAAATTAAGTCCCTGAGCAGGCCAAGTTAAACACTCCCACGAGACGAGAGCACAAAACAGCATCAGCAGGAGCAGTAGCATCAGCAGCAGCACTGTGAGCTACTGCTAGTAGATGCTATTGTTTAACCCCTTCTTGCTGCTCTGTGCTTTTGTTAATTATTTGATGAATTTTTAATTGATTTTTCGCGCACAGCGTGGCGGTTGCAGAGCAGCGGCGCGTCTAAAAAAAAAATAAATAAATAAAAATAAAAATAATAAAAAAAAATTAAATGAAACAAGAAATAAAAAAAAAAAATTAAAATACATAAACGCACATAAAAAGCACTGTATGTGTGTAAAAATTGTTGCATACTTTTAGCTGCTTTGTTATTTAAACAAAGGGGCAGGCAGCAGACGTCGCCAGCAACCAGCCGCATGCATTGTTGCAACATTTAAATTAAGATAAATCACCGCAAAATTTATGGTTTTAATATGTGTATGCCCCATGGGCAGGGCCGTTGGGCCGGTGGGCCGGTGGCGCGGTGGGGCTGGCAGCAGGCACACACACAAGGCCGCACTCTGGGGTAGTTGCTTGTTGCCGGCGTTGTTATACAACATGGAAAACAATTTACTAAATTGCAATTAAGTGACATTTTATACCAGTAGCACAGAGCGAGGCAGGAGGCAGGAACACTCACTCACTCACTCACACACACACGCGTGCACACACACATACAAAAGGTAATGGCCGTTGAGTGGACGCTCCACTGGTTGGCTGGCTGCACCACTTGGACGTGCGGGCTGGTTGCCTGCGCTGCTGCACTGCACTGGGTAATAAATTTGAAATTGCGGTTTGGCAGTTTTAAATATTCAATTAGTTGTGCAATTTTTGCGCTCGAGCAACGAAAAGAGAGCAAGCGAACGGAGCCGTGTCGAGCTCTGTCACATTCGAAGCAGATTTGGCCACACGTTAAAGCGCTTGTAAATTGCCTGCTAAAGATTATTAGCATTAGCAGTGCTATGGATATTATGTTAACAACTGTGACAAATGAGCCGAGTCTCGGTTGAATTTGTTCTTTCCAGATACGCTCATGGCTGCTGAAGGCAGCTCTGTTGTGCTGTCAGTATCAGGCCATCCACTTGCCATTGTCAGTAGCCCTCGCACACACACACACCCACACACACACGTCCGTAAAATTTATGCAACAAAACTGTCAATTGCCTTGTCTCGCAGCCAGCTGGCCAGTGTCACACATGAGCGAGCACAGCGTTCGCCTCCTGCCTTGCTTTACGTACTTCATATTTATGTAACGTTCGAGAGCCGAAACATTCCCGACAGTGACATAAATATGCAAGTAAGCGCCTTAAAGGCGAATTCTACCAAAACCCTGCCCAAAAAAAAGGGAAGAAACTGAACTGGACAGAGTGAAAACTTGTTAAAATAATGCGCAGCATACGTGGCGCTGGATGGAGGGTTTCCTTAAGCTGACGCCGCCTGCTGATGCCCGCCTTCTGCTGCTGCTGCTGCTCCTGCTGCTGCATAAGGCATAAACTGGAAATGAACCGTAGTGAAGCGAAATGAACATCAATTTTGCATGAGCTGCGTCTGCGTCCAGGCGTTGTAATAATTGTATTTTAAAAGAATTATGCACGTGCAATTAAATAAGGCGACGGACCCAGCTCTGGCGTTATATATATAGTATATAAATAAATATGAGCGTGCAGGCGCACTCAGATAATGCAATAATAAAATAAAATAAAAGATACCAAAGTCGTCGGTCGACAGTTATTGTTGTGTATTTAACTGTGCGGCGCCTTAAACTGTGCAGCATGCAAATTAACTTTCAATTTCCTGTCACAGAGTGAGAGAGGGAGAGGGGGAGAAAGAGGAGAGGGCGAGACAATCAAAACTAATTTGCATAAATGTTGCCAAAGCAAAGCAAAAACCTACAAGCAAGCCAAAAGCTGCTGTCAGCTTTGGCTACAGCTCTGGTTGCTCTTGTTTCTGTTGTTGTTTTTGTTGCATAGTTGGGCAACGACCCAGACGCAAATTTGTGAACAAAAAGTCTAAATTAATAAGTTTTGCCCGGTCGCAGCAGCAGCAATAAAGAAAACGTTGCCGGAGCGCCCAAATAAATTACAACTGAAGTTGGACAACAGAGAAGAGCAGCTACTCGCAGTGCTCGTCCTCCCAGGCAGCACCGCACCCCCCCCCCTCCCAGCCTAGCTCGGCACTATCAGAGTGAGTGACGCGCAGACTTCAATGGAAAACTGCCTCGGACTGCGGGCAGTTGTCTGTTCCAGCTGCTGCTCCTGCTGCTGCTCTTCTGTTTGCGAACTGTTTTGTGCGCGTGTCCTGGCTGCAGTTCAGCCTTTGCTCTGCCCTCCTGGGCCAAAGTGCGGCGTCAAAAGACATCAATAAAATGGTGGCTCGCCGCATGGCGCCAGACAAAAAATGAAGGCTTTAAATGATATTTAAATTGCAGCAGCAACAGTGGGAAATACCTGAGCTGCTGTCAGCTACTTAATGAACTTTCAACTCTCAATGGGAAAAGCAAAAACTTAATTACAATAGATCAATTTGCTATGAATATCTGTAAACTTTCTCTAAGCCAACTTAAGCTCTTATCCAGCTACAATTCAAAGCCCCTCAAAGCTTGACCAATTGCAGTGCTCAAGCAGTCTATCTGGCTGCTCTCATTGGCGCATTTATCTTGTGAATTGCAGCCAGGTGAAAGGGGAGCTGCACCTGCCAAGTGCATTGAGCCAGCGGCTGGGCCATTACCCTCGTCGTGCGCATTGCCTGAAGGCTAAGGTTACGTGATGAATGCTTTTAGTTTGGATCATATGTATGCTCTTTGCTCAACTTCGGCCATAACTTGCAATTTGTGTGGAGCGCAATTATGAGTTTTCTTCGGTTAGTTTTCCGTGCTGTGCCTGTGGCTGGGCTGCTCGTATTATGTTGCCCCACGAGCAAAACTCTTTGGCATTAAAAACAATGACAATCATCGTCGTCGTCCGGAGCCAGCTTCACTTTGCCAGCAAATGTAATGTAATATATAAAAGGATAAAAAAGGGAGAGGAGGGGAGAGGAGAGGAGAGGAGAGGAGATGAGTGCAGAGCAGAGAAAAAGCAATGCTGGTATTAAGGGAAATGCTCACTTGCAAGTTGTTTGTGTTGTCGACAAGTCTGTCTGGGTAAGTGAGTCCTGAGCGGGGCTGGGGCCTGCCCCTCGTTCTGCTCTGGGTTCTATCTGCTGTTTGCCTCGAGTTGCGCACTTTCTTCTGTTGCACTGTTTGACGTAATTATAATTGAAGGCGAAGTCATGAGCGAGTTTCAGTTTCCTTTCTTGTTTCAGCTTCAGCTTCAGTTTCTTTTCTTTACTTTTTTTTTGCCTTTGCCTAGTAATGAGCATGTTAACAGGCAGACAATGGCACTTAATGTGGCGACTCCATGCCACGCCCACGCCACCATGCACGCCCATAAGCTACATCATAATTTTGTTACCATGTGCTGCAATTGCACATTTCTGTTGCTGCTGCTATTTCTATTGCTATGTCTGTCTCTTTCTGGCTGGCCAGATTTGAATGTCATTTGAAAGTCACATGCAGCAAAGTTTTCAATTAAACTATGCGCTCGAGGCAGCTTTAAGCGCTCTGACAACCCTGACAAGCATATCCAAGGCACTCTCTCTCCCTCCGTCTCACTGTCTTTGTCTCTGTCTCTGTCTCTCGTCCGCACGAACCACAAATTTAATAACCTTTAGCGACGCCCTTAAGCAGCACATAAAATTTCATTTTTATCGCGCTTTCAGCATTGAAAATTGTGTAGCATACTTTTATGGGCAAGCAGCTCAACTCAACTCCGGACTCGCACCACGACTGCCTCAGTTATTAATTGCAAACCTCGACTCGTATTTAAGTTACGAAATTTATATGAAACGCATCACATGACTCTCGCTCTCTCTCACTCTCTCCTGCTCGCCGTTTCCCTCTATCTATTTAGCTGTCTCTGGCTCTCTTTCCTGAGCAATTTTTAATTATCATAGTAAATTTTTAACTATCCGACAATGTGACGTCGTCGCTTCTACTCAAAGTGGGTAATTAAACACATACGCGCGGGCATTTCGATAGAGTTTTAAAGACAACAGGCAACAGTTGTTGTTGTGATTGTCATTGTGCTTGTTGTTGTTGCCACCGTATGACTGAGACCATTTTAATTACGCTGATGAGTTTATAGTGTTGCCAAATTGTCTGCAGCAGTTGTCTTTTATAACTAAAACACTTTGCGCTAATAATAATGATGACTATTTAGTATTTTGATGTGCTTAGAGCTCAAAACTAACTGGATATATATATATATATATATATATATATATATATATATATATATATCTGATGAGCAAAGATAGTCCATTCATTTTGAGTTCAAATTTAAGTAGCACAAAGTTAAGCTAAGTTACATTTTAACTGCGATACAGTTAAGTTAATAATGAATACCATCAACAAACTTCAGCTATGGAATCCAATTGGGAACTCAGTGCATAATGTCTATTAGCTGGGTGAAGATCTGTCAGAAGGCATCTATGCTGGCTTCAATTGCGCAGCAAACACCTGGCAAAAGCAAGTGAATAATTTTTTGGCAACAGCTTTGGGCCATGCTCGCCACAGCAGTCAAGTGTAAAATGCATTTACGGCTGCAGACAGAGGGAAAACTATTCGAACAACGTCTATATATATGGGACTATGGCATAGGCTCTTTAGTTGTTTTTGTCTGGCGTTGATTTTGTGTGTGTGCGTGTGTGTATGTGTGTGTGATTGTTTGCTTTGCACAGGCAGAGGCTAACTGACTGAATGACTGAGTGGCTGACTGACTAACGCTAAAGCCTTCAATTGCAGTCCGAACAACAAGCCAACATTTTTAGCCTTTTTGTTATGGCCAGGATCAGAGAGCAAAACAGCAGAGCAGCAAAAAACAAGAGGAGAGAAGCAAAAAGAATAACAAGCAGCCAGAGAATTTATATGATAAGCGTGCGACAGGCAGAGGCCTGCAGCAACTGCGGGCAGGGAGCGGGGTCGTCAACGTGAGCTCAGCTCGGCTTGGGAATTCAGCTGCAGAGAGCTCAGCGGGTCGCTGTGGGAAACTATGGGCCGGCACACAATGGCGTGTCATGTAGGCGGCGTGAGAGCACGAAATATGACAGCCTGGGCAACGCTGGACAGCCGAGGGGAGCAGCGGGGAGCAACGGGCGGCCCTTTGTTGTAGCCGGCGAACGATTGCAGCTGGAGCTAGAGAGTAGATGCTCTAGCTCGCTCTCACTCGGTCTCTCGCATAGTGCTTGTATACAAACAACATCAAAAATAACAACAAGCAACAACAACTGTAAGTCCAATATGTACGCTTTAAGCATAGCATATTAGTTTGTTTAGTCTTCGGTGTGGGAGCCGGAGCTGATGGCAGAAGTGAAAAAGAGGATTCAAAATAGACAGAGCTCAATGGGAGTCCTGAGTTTGATGTAGTTGTTGTGTGAAGCGAGCAACAACAACAGCAAATATTGTTTGTAAACCCAAATGCATGCAAGCTGGACAGCGAGAGAGAGAGAGAGGGAGACAGTTGGAGGTAGACAAAGGCATCGTGCGGGTCAGCGAGCTGCGCTGCATGACTTGCTGCATTGCATAGATGGATGGATGGATGGACGGATAGTTGAATGACTCGCTATATAGCTAGCTAGATATATACATCCATACCCATGGCCAGGCCAATGGCCAGCACTTGTGTTGTTGCAGGCACGTTTATGCCAAGCAAATATACAAACACACACACAAACCTGGCAAAGTCACAGCAAAATCTGAGCCTCTGTCGAGTGCATGCCGCAATGCATTCACAGTGCTTTAAGTTTGTTTCTAAATAACAATAAGCAACTTGTGCATCTTGGGGTCATGCCTCCCATGTGCTGCAGGGTATTAGAAGCAGCCAACATATTCTTGTAGCTGTGAAGAGCCGTAGGAGACTGTGGCATATGCTGGCCTAGAGTTGCACAGAGATGAGACAAAGTTGCTTTAGTTTTGCAGTATACGAAATATTCCTGAATTATAGTTGTTGTTTAATATTTTGTGCATCTACTCGCAAGTTTGCTCTGGCTCTCTGTTAACTCGACTTTATTCGCTCGCATGCAGTCGTGTGATTTGGCCAACTCAACTCACATAGCTACTTTAAATGCAGTTAACAGCGCTGGCTCAGCGAGACGTGCACATGACTTTGAGGCGACTTTCAGAAAAAAAAACAGGCGCACACACACACACAAAAAAGAAAAGTAAAATCCGCTGCACAGCTGACGGACAGGACGATCTTCTCTTGCTCCCACGCAATCCGCCTCTGTTTGTGGCAGGATACGTGTGCTGTGGCAACAATGCATTAATCTTGTCTACGCCTGTGTCTTGGCAGCAGACACTTTCCACAATTTCTTGTCGATTGTTGCTGCCTGCCTAATGAGCTGTGCGCTGGCCAAGCATTAAAAATTATGAATGGAACGCAACGAAAAAAGCAGAGTCTCCATATAGTATATAAAGTATATATAAATGCATTTAAAATGCAATAATAAAAATGATAATGGCATTATAATACTACACGCAGTGACAGACAGACAGAGAGAGAGAGATAAAGAGAGACACAGCTAGCCCTGTTGCGTAACAATGGCCAAGCAGGAGGCAGCGGAGCGCATTTTATGCCCATGCGCCGGCCCAGAAATGCCAGAAAGTATGCTCCATTACTTGCAGCTCGTTAATTTTTATAGTTTTTGTCTCTGCGCTGCTGGTGACTCAACTTAACATAAATTCTCGTTGTTTTGTTGTCGCCACCTACGTTCTATTAACGGGCAAACGCTCGACTCTAGCGAAGGGTTCTATTGATTTCGCCTAAATTAACGCTCAGACGGGCACAGCGAGTGAGGGAGAGCGACATGAAGGGAGAAAGCACGCGATTTAGCACATATGAAAAACGTAGCAGCAAAATATTTCGCTCTTGCCGCGCTGCAGTCGTCCCGCTGTTATTTTTATGACTTTTCATATTATTTTAGCTTTTTGGCTTGCGCTTTGGGTCTTTAATGTGGCAGCATTCTTTTTGGCTCGCCCGCTGGCCAAAACATGTCTTTGCTTTTTAGTTCATTCCCTCCGACTTCCCACACCCACGCCTCCTCCGTCGCTCTGCAGTTCGTCTTACTCGCTATTAAGCTATCAAGATTTGTAAAGTATATGAGCCAAGCAAACGCCAGAGCTTTGCATTGTGCTCGCTTGCTCAAGTGTGCTGCCGGCAGCAGTTATGCTGGGGCGCCGGGGTGCCAGGGTGCTGGGGCGCTCGGGAGCGAGTGCAAAAACATTCGCATAAAACGCTATCTATCTCTCTTACACGTCAAGGACGACAGGAGTAGGGAGAGGCGGGCGGTCTATATATGTGCCAGATATGGCCAGATGGCGTGTTGGCAAGTCACAACAATAACAGCAACAACAACTACAACAACAACGGACTACTGCAGACTTTTCGACGATATCTGTGGCTAACCAGAGTTTACGACGTTTCACTTTATATATATTTTATACTATATATTCTGGCAGATAACGAACTGCTTTAAATGCTTAAGTCAAATGCTGAGTGAGCTGACTGAGACTAAGAATAACTCTTCCAGCATTGCTAACTGAATCTTAAGAGTTATAATGTATAACATTGTTGACCCTGTCTATCTCTCCCTCTCTCTTCTACACTCTCTCTCTCTCGCTTGCACCTCTCTGCCCCTCATTTGTAGCGCAATTTCAATTTTGTGTAATTGCGCCCTCTGCAGCCGCCGCAAATGTCAGTGCATTACATTTGAAGTATATTTTCGAGACCTGAGCCAAATGGAGCAACACTTTGTTGCAGCCACAACAAAATGCCTCGACACATTCATGTGGCAACTATTACCATAACATTTATGATTATTAACCTACAATGCAAGGCACTCTAAATACAATTAAGATTACAATCTTTTATGGCTGAGCTGTTTGCTTGTAAAAATACAGCAACAAGAGCTGAGCGAATAGCGGGAAGGGGGAGTGAGAGAAAGCGAATGAAAAGGATCCACAACAGCTGAATGGCAGCCCTGGCACGACAAACAATTAAAACATTGCGCCGCTTGCAATAAAATGCTGTTCCAGATGCTTATCATACGCCTCCACCTCCCCGGGCTGACCGCCCACCGTGCCTGTAGCTGCGCCAGCGGGTTATATTGCATAAGAAATAATTACTTTTTATATTACACATACGCCCCGCTAGCCGTCGCCCTGTTGACACTATTGATTGCCTCGGCCTCCTGCCCACACCTTGCGTGTCGCTTATCGTAAGCTGTCTTCCAGCTCGTCCCCCACCTCCTGCCGTAATGAAGACACAGCAAACAAACAAAGGCCGCGGCCAAAGCGTCAGACAATTGCCGGCTTGATAAGATCAGCAAAGTGTTTTTTGTGTTTGTCCAGCGGGTCAGGTGGCAGACCACAGACCGCAGGCCACACACAGCAGTGGAGTAAATCAAGGCTAGACCCGCGCGCGACTCTATTCAATAAGGTCGACCAGAAGCACGACGACTAATGCTCCGCTCCGAACAGCTGGTTCAGGCTTATTTCCTATAAGAATTTTGATATCTTTGAGGCATTTCGCTTTGGCTCCATAATCTGCGCTTAGCAGCATCTGCAGGGTATTTGAGCTTTGGCTTTTGAGAAAGCCAAAGAAGAGAAGAAAGCAAACATCAAAGAGCGCCAGCCATCAATGTCAACAGCTTGACTTGAATTTTATGCAAATGCTTCAAGTGTCACGGACTAAAATGGCAATTGAAACGCTAATGATGACATTTGGCAGGCCTAAACAGGCAGGCAGCCCCCAGTCCGACAAAACGAAAAAGAAAACAATAACAAACTAAAAGCAACACACACAAACACACAGCAGCTGCTCTGTGTGTGTGTGTGTGTGTGTGTGTGTGCTTTTCCGTTTCCGGCGCGGCCAAGAAAACATTACAAATCGTTTTTGGCTGGCACTTGGAGCTGCGCCTCCGTCTAGGCCTCTGGCATTTTTACGAGGCATTCAGCCAATTGACAGGCTTCACTCGCTCGTAAAAAAAATCAAGCAACAACGTAAGAAAAATGATGCGCAGACAAACTACGCAAACGAAATGAAACGGAACGAGCAACGAAAAAATCTTGCCTAAAATGTGCTTAAATATTTAAGATGCGACGAGGACGTTGCCAGACTCGAAAGTTGTTTTCTTTTGGAAAACATTAAAACGCATTTAGCAGCCTCTATATACATATATACATAGAAGAGGCAGAAGAAGCAGAAAATGTGCTGCCAACATTTCTTTTTTTGTTCTTCTGGGCATATAAATACTTATTATCGCTTATTTGAACTTGTGAATGTGGCGGCTGCTGCTTTTTCTCTTCTGATTTAGTTTTATTTGGGCAAACGTATTTCCTCAACATTTTCGCTTTGCTGCTGTGCGTGGGCTGGTGCGTGAAAATCGATTTTTGTTGTCAAAAAAAAAAAAGAGAAAAAAAAGAGAAAGTGGGCGAAAAAATAAAGAAAAGGTCAAAAACAATAAAAGCCTAAATACACATACGCGCCTTTGAACTGGCTTTGATAAAAGCAGCCGCAGCAGCTCAAAAAGAAAAGTAAAATGGGTGTGAGAGAGATGGAGAGATTGAGGGAGAATGAGAAAGGGCACATACAGATTGCTAGGGGGGAGGGGCATTGTGTGTGCGTTTGGGGCTGGGGGGACTTGTAAGCCTCCAATCAATGGCTATACGTCGCTTTTGGTACGTGTGAATTTAAGCTGATTAAAGAATTTGCGATGGCTGCGACCGGTCGGGGGCGAGCGTGGGCGTGGTTGGGACTGGGGCTGGGGCTGGGGTCGAGTCGAGAAAGATGGCAAAGAAAGAAAGCAGAAATTGATGTCTGCTTTTAGGCGCTGCCTTTAGCCTCTTTGGCCTTTATTTATGCCTTTTGTCTGTGTGCGGCTTTGTTATTGGGCTTAGTGGTGAATTTTTTAATTTGCGCCGTCTGCTTTTAGACCAGGCGCTCGCCTGTCGAAGCCAATCATTGCCGCACGGCAGACAAGTTCCAATCTACTGCCAGGCATTATATATACACACATATATATTCACTGTATATTGACGCACAATATAAATTCAATTGAATTTGTCGCCTTTCGCTTTTTATTGGGCCCATGAAATGTACGCATAAACATTTCGCTGCGAACGCACGCTAATAAGCCAGCCTCGCAAGAGGCCCAGGTAGTGTTCGAGTCTCGATAATGAAATTGGCCAGCATAAATTGAGCGCCAATACAATTCAAATGCGTAATCATGCGAACTGCCAACAGCAGCAGCAGCCCTTAACAGATATCCGCAGATGAGGGCTGCAGGAGCACAAAAAAAAAAAAAAAAAAAAAAGAGAGAAGAGAGCTGTGCACAAATGAGAAAAGTTTTTGCAGCCAACGCTGCGTATTATTATTATTAGTTTTTCGCCTCTCACACTTGGCCCGAGAAAAGTTTTGTGCCTTGTTGCTGTTGCTGCTGCTGTTGCTGTTGCTGTTGCTGCTGCTGCTGTAGTAAGGGTTAGTTTCTCGCTGTCTATTCGAGCTGTTTCATAGTTCATTGCTTTTCAATTTGATGAGGCGTTGTCTATAATAATCAGGCTGCCTGCGCAGCCAGAAAATGAGCCGCTCAAAGTTTCTGCTGTTGTTGTTGTTGCGCTATCGATAAGAAGAGCAAACCGTAAGGCGAACATTTTCACATACGCTTTCCAGCCGACTGACTGATGGATGGACTGACAGAGCAATTGTGTGTCACTTCTCTTTCTCTCGCTCGCTTGCTCTCCCTCTCTCTCTCTCTCTTATTATCTTGCTGTCTCTGTTTTTGTTAATTTACTTTGTAATTTATCAACGCTGTTTGTTTGGCAGTGCACGCATATTTTTATAGAGTTGATTTTTAATCTTTTGCAATCATTTTTGGGCAACAGCGCGGCGTAGGAAATGAATATTTATAAGTATGATGAATGAGGCGAGTCTGTAGGCAGGCAGTCAGCTGATTTACTGATGTACGACACACGATATACAGACACACACACATACACATACGAACACACACACACACACACAGGGACAGCTCAGGATAAAGGTAAGGAAATTAATGCGCATTTAGAAACATAAATCTGTGTTGCGCTCGACGAAATGGCACGGATTTCACAACTTATTTATAAATGAGAGAGCGAGAGAGGGCAGGAGTAAGACAGAGAGAGAGACAAAGAGTATGTCAGTTCTTGGCCACACACAAACACCAGAGCTGGCAGACCCGGCTTGAGGTACGCTGCGTATGAGTAATATTAATTTGACTTTAAGTCGCTCGCTCGCCCGTTCGCTGGCTTGGCTCAATTTGCTCGAGCTGTAGCTGTGTGTGTGTGCGAATGTGTGTATGTGTGCAGTTTTAAAATACGCAACGCAACGTAATGTCAACGTATGCAATTTACGTGACATCATTACGTGTTAGACAAGTACAAATTACGCGTAAAGGCGAGAGACGAAGACGAAGCTGGCGACAATATGAGTTTGATAATGATGAAACATGGATGTGTATGTGTGTCTGTGTGTGTGTGTGAAAGAAAGAGAATATCAAGATAAATAACTAAACGTGTGCACTCGTGTGTGTTTGTGTATGTGTGTGCTGAAGCAAATGAAATGAAAGTCATCAGACTCTAGATATGGCACAGAGAGAAAATTGCGTATGCGACGCAGACAAAAGGCGACAAAGGACAATGTGCAACAATTTCGTTTCATTTCGAATTTAGGGAATGGGAGCTGGTCAACATTCGTTGAAAATTTGATGAAATTCCAGCTCGTTTTTCTGCTTGATTTAATTTTTGCAAATAAACAAAACGAAAGACAGAAGAGGAGGCAGCAGAGGAAGCGAAATTTGTTGTGGCTGCGAATGCAAATGTCAGCGGCAAAGTTGCACTTGACTTCTGAGCTGAGCCTTCTCAAGGAAGCAATTAAACTTGTCCCTGTATAATTGCATTTGGCCTAGGCTTTTTGGCCCGAACAAAAGCCAAAGTCAAAAGTCGGCTGCTGCTGCTGCTGTTGAGTTGCCAAGTGCGCTGCTGAGCTGATAGCGGCCAAAAAGTTGAGCGCTTTAATTTCTTCGAAATTTGTTGGCCAAAAAGTAGCGGCAGCATCAGCAAAGGCGTAGACAAAGCAACAAACAAAAATGTCGACTTGATTGCGTTGCTGATGGGCCGATGGGTCTGGCAACGAGGAATCGCAGCAGCCAGAGAGCCACACAATTGTGCGGACAGATTGCCGACGAGTTGCGACTGCTGCAGCTTGAAGTTTGAATCCCCAGCGGATTAGAAAAGTTTAAATTGTTGCCGCCAAGCGCTCGCAGAGCTCAACATACACAGAGCTGAGAGCTGAGAGCTCTGTGAGCTCGCTGAGCTGTGCGCTGAGCGTTGAGCGCTGAAAAGCTAAAGTAAAATCGAAGCAACTGGCAAATGAACGTCGAATGAATGAAGGGAGCAACGTAACGATTAGTGCTTTCATGTCCTTTGGCAAAGTTTAAAGGTCATCCGTTTGTATGGCGGTTGGCATCCTGCGTCTCTCCTCGCTCTGTCTTTGCTGCCCTGGCTCGACTCGCCTTCTGCTGATTTGACACATCAACTTTGTCAAGTTTTTGCCACAGCGACCGTCGACCGTCGACAGTCGACAGTCGACGGTCGACTCTTATGAGCAATGGCCCTGCATTTCCTCTCTCCCTCTCGCACTCTGTCCCTTGATCTTTGCGCTTGTGTGTGTGTGCAGAAGCAATTTGTGCAATGGACATTTCTGGGCGCTGCGTTGCTTTGATAAGCGTTGCCAGCTTGAAAATGTCTTAAAAGATTGCGCACAGTGCACTGACTTTTTGCGGCTGCCACCTGCCTCTGGGGCATCTCAATTTCGAGAGCACACTCTTTTGCGACAGCTAACGTAAGCCGGCGTTTACGTAATGGGTAGAAAGGTAGCAGTAAAGTGATGAACTGCTAGTATGCGAACGTTTGCTTACGCAACGATATAACATATAATATTATAAGTAATTACGTACTGCTTACGTAATCGCTTACGTCATATCTTACGTAGTTGCCCACGTCATTTCTAACGAAGTTGACTACTCCATTGCTTATTTGATTCCTATATATATTATATTAACTGCCGTTTACCTTACGTCGTTGATTACGTAGTTGTCTGCTCCATTTCTTACGTGATTCCTTACAATAGTTTACGTTATCTCATACGTAGTTGACTGATCGATAACTTCTTTGATTCCTATGCCATTACTTACGCACCAATATTGCTTATAATATATATTATATGAGCAGGCATAGCGCTTACGTAATTTCTTCTGGTAAGAACGTCAACTCTTACGTAATTTCTGTCTTACGTCATTGCTTACGTAATTCCTTGCGCCATCTCTTACGCAACATTATTACAATAATATTTAAGATTATTACTTATAATATATAATATGTATAACGTAATTGCTTACTTAATTGTTTACGTCATCTCCTACCTAGTTTCCTAAGCCATTGCTTACGTGATACGTTACGTTACGTTATTGTTAACGTTATTGCTTGCGTAGTTGATTACGTAATGCAACAGCTACTTAAGGTGTACTTCATAGCGGTCTTTAATACTTAGCGGACTTACCTTCCTCCTCTTGCCTTAAATAAATCGCATCAAATTGAACGAGCATTTTCTCGTCTTCTTCTTCGCCTCCTAAGTGGAGTTTTCTGTTTTTAGCAGTAAATTGACATTCTTTTAAAAAAGCATTTTGCTGGCTCATGCATAATGAGCTTGTCAATAAGTTTATCAATGCAAGAACTACTCAAGAAATGACCCAAAAAGAAAAAATCAAGTGCTGTGTAAATTATGTAAATCTTTGCCCATTTTTTTTCCTGCCGTCGCTCTGTATATCAAAAGGTTGCGAGGGGCTGGGCACTTGGGAGAGGTGGAGTGGGGTGCGGAGTTTGCTGGGCTGTCAGAAACAAGCGTGAAACATGACAACAGCGGGGCAGCCCAGTAAAAACAATATGGCGCCCTGGCCACAGTCAAAGCAGGAGTAGGAGTCGGAGTCGGAATCAGAGCGGGGCGCCCTTGTCCGGCAGCCATTGCCTGCCTTTGACAGTTCTACGTTGTTTTGCTATAACTTTTTTTCCGTTCTCCTCGAATCACCCCACACACCGATTTCTCTAAACAGAGCTGTATATTCTTTTCGAGGTGGTATTTTATTTTTGTTGTTGCTGTTGTTGTTTTTTTGTTAAATGTCAAATTTTTGCAGACAGTTTTGACAGTTTATCGAAGCGCAAACGTAATTTCAGCTGACGTGTGTTGTAGGTGTTGAAAATAAGAAAGAAAGGACGAGATTCCAGTTTTGGGTTCGTGCCCAAACACACGAACACACACACACACACACACAGACACTAGGTGTGAATAAAAAGTTTCGTTGACGCTGCACTTTGGCCAAGGCAAGAAACTTAACTTACATAAGGAGAGACGGGTCAAGTTTTGGCTAGCTCTAAATGTGTTTGGCAGTAAAGTAATTATATTTCTGTGGCACCTATGGCGACTTGATTGCCGAGTGGCAAATTGAATTGCCAAATGGCAAAATAAAATTATGTACATGTATATATATATATATACAAGATGTGAGTGTGTATATATAACTTTGGATTTGGTTACTTACCGCTGCGACTTTCATTTTCAGCTGGCTTCAGCTGTAAAGCACGGTTCATCTGCAAGAGACAGAGCAAAATGGAATGTGATGAAAAGTTTTCGCTAACGAGTTGCTCTTCAAGTGCTTGCGCAATTGCTATTGACATGCGCTTATTATTATTTTCGAGCAATTCAAAACCAAGTCAACAGAAAGTCCATACTCCATGGTCAAATTGAATTTGGCCATTTCGATGATGTAGCACTCTTCATAAACACCTACAAACAGCAGCATTTCAAGCATTTAAATGCCACTCAATATGCAAGCCCATCTTTGTCTCGTTCTCCCACTCCCACTCTCTTGCACTCTCTCTCTCTCTCATTCACTCTTTCGTTCTCTCTCTATCGCTCTCTCGCCATGGTAGTCTCTGCACATTTGCGCTCATTGCCTTTTACCCACGACTGGGCAGCCACATCCTGTGCCGCTTCATGCATCATTAAAGCTTAAATCTCACCCATGCGACCCATGTCGACTGGCGGGCAACACTTAACGCCCATCCACAGTCCACAGCCATATCCTCCGACCCCGGACCGCTAGCAACCCCAAAGGCCGCCACCGACTCTGTAGCTCTGCTCAGCTCTACAGAGCTACAGCTCGGCTACGTGTTGTGGTCACCTTTTGGGTTTACGGCAAATGAGTTATATGGATGGTAGCCATACGAAAAATGCCATTAAAAGACGTTGAAATGAAATGCATTAAAATAAAACTTAATTGAAGGCTTTATGCCAAGCAGAGCCGAGCAAATCAATAAACCCGGACCGAAATTCGCATTTGATGATTGCTTTTTATATGAAACCAGGTGTCATTTTGTTTCGGCCCGGCTCGGCCCAGCCCGGCCTTAGATTGGCTCATCAGCGCTGGAGCTGCCACTGGCCATGTTCGTGTCATTAGTACGATGAGGGACGACAGCTTGGCCAGGTTGGCCTGCTGCCTGTCGCATGCATATTTTATAATCAGCCATTAGTTTGCGGCAATTGAAAATGATTGAAGCTTTTAACTGCAAAATTCAATTGCTTTATAGAGAGCCTCAACCTGGCCTCACCTGGCCTCGCCTCTCCTCGCTTCGACGTCATGTCGTAAAATATTTAATGCCCCGGTTGGCGCATAGCGTTGCGCCTGAATTGTTATTGCTTGTTACCCAAATTTTCGGGCCCGTTGGGCGGGTGTAGTAACTCTTTTTTAGTTGTTGCTAGTTGGTAATACGGCTGCCGTGGCACACGATCCATTAGGCGGGCGAGTAATTAAAATTGCGATTTATGCATGCGCATGAACAAGACCCCAATTTGGGCGCCCGCTTGTTTGTAATTCAATTATGTTAATGATTGGACAACATTTACCGTATTTACATTAATGCATAATGAATGAACGCAAAGGTTCGCATCGACTCCACTGGACACATACACACGCTCTCTGGCCCTCTCTCTGCTCTCGTGCCTAAATGCATCGTCAGGCTGCAATTTTTTTCGTTGTTTTTGCTTTTGATTGTAAAACTCGAGCTGTTGCTAAACAGTCAACGAGTGGGCGGCGGCTGCTGCTGGCTGATGGCAATTAAGTGCATTTCTCTGTCTGACCAAAGGCATGTCAGCCAGTCACCCAGCTAGCCAGCCACGCCTCGTTGCCCACAGGCGCGCCACAATTGGCGTCGAGCATAAATTCGCTTTTGCCTTTTACTCAAAGCTCAGCTGGATAAATTAAGTGGTCGATGAACTGAAGCCTTGTTGATTTTGTATACAGCGACGCCAATGCCAGCATGTTGTTGACAGTGACAGCATGCAGGACGATGATTGTTGTTGTTGTTGTTGTTGCTGCTACTAGGAGTGGGTCTGGCGATGACGCCGCAAAATTTAAACCAATGTTTAACCAAAAATGTTCATTTAGTCGCACGCACGTTGGCTACGCTGCTGCGGTCTGGCAGCAGGATATTTTTGTTTTTCTTTTTGCTGGCTAGCGGGGCCGGCGTCTGTGTGGCTGGTAAATGATTGATGTGGCCGGGGTAATAAATTGGAAAACGTTTTCCAGCTCAAGCAGCAGCATCTTGACTCAGCTCTGAGCTGCATTGCATTGCCTGCTGGCTGCTGGCTCCTGTTGCTGTTGCTTTTCAATGCTTTATCAACGTCGACACCCGCAGCTGCTACGCACACAGCATGCAAAAGCAACACTGAAATGCACACACACACACACACACACACACACACACACAGGCACACACATGAGCTGAGGTCCAAAGAGTCTGTGGTATAATTGTCTGGCTTCTGTGTGCAGTTTTTCATGCTGCATTTTTGATTGCAATCGTTGGTTAATGAACTCAATACACTCTGGCTCTGTCTCCGCTCTCGCTGCCCGTTCTCCCCAGCTCTCTGTGGGCTCTATTTGACCTCGATTTGATGTGGCTCTATGTGAACTGCAGCAGTTTGCTTTAAGCCACATCCTTTGCAAGCCAAAACAATTTGTTTGCTGGCTTTAAGTCAGCTCGGACTCATCAAGCGTCGCTATCCCCCTCTTGTTTAGTGTAACTTAAGTGTAACAACATTGCTAAGGCATCTGAGTTGTTCTCAGCCTCTGTTGTTGCTTCATCTGTGGCCGCTTGTTCGGTTTTTGGGCTGCAGGCTTTGCGCTTGCTTTGCACAAAGGCCCTGCTAATTATGGGTACCAAAAAGGTTTCCCTCTTTGTGGCTGTGTGTGTGTGGAAATTGGGAGCGTAATTAGCGCACATAATTTGAAATTTAAATGTAGCCAAAAATTCGCTGCGAACCCACATCTTTTTGGAAGCCTTTGAGAGTCAAAATGTTAATTAAATCTTTTGCTGGCGAGCCAAAAAAAAAAAAAAAAAAAAAAAAAAAAAAAAAAAAAAGAAGAAGAAGAACGTAATACAGCAACAACAATTTTTTTTTTTGTTTCTTGCCTTAGCACACAATTAGCCTTATGACAAAGTGCTGAGCCGTTGACAGAGAGCGAGAGCAACTGGGGCTGCGTAGTCGGCGCCAGTGGGAACGTAAAACCGCAAATTTTAGCGCCTCGCCAAGTCGTGCATGATATGGCGGACTAGTCCAGGCGACGCCGCCTACGCGTATGCAATGCCAAAAAGTGCCAAGTGCCAAGTGCCACTTGGCAAGTGCCAAACAGCCAAGCCAACAACAGCAACTAAGCGACTCCCCATGTCTACGTTTGTTTGTGTGGGCGAGTGCATGGACCCCACATAAACTGCGTTAGTTTATGATGCCCCAGCGCCAAAGTAGGAGTTGCCCAGTCAAGCCATAAGTGCCTACATCTGCATCCCTTGCTGCAATTAGAATGCGGCGCCGTCTATTGAACCAGCCAAGTCACAACTGCCCATGCTCTTGCTCTGTCTATAACCCTCTCTCTCTCTCTCTTTTACACTCTGTCTCTGGTCAGTTGCGCTTTGTTGTTTTTATGCATTCGCCAACTCAACTACATAAAATGGAACAACGAAAATGCAATTAAAACTACGTTTTATGGCTTTGTTATGGCAGCAGCAGCAACGTCTAATACAGAGAGTGAGTGTGAGAGAGATAGAGAGAGAGCGAGTGAATCCGCCACATGAAAAGCGATTTTTATTATGCTTTCGACAAGCATGATGATGATGATGATGCTCCTGCTGCTGCTGCTGCTGCTGCTGTTGGCAATGATCATTATCGCTCATAGCTTGGAAAATGGCTTCGAATTGAGTGCGCTGCAAGTTTCTGTTGATAGAACAGTAATACTCCTCTAAGCAATGTTTGCTTATTGAAAACGCAGCTTGAGCTTCACTTTCTTTATATATAAATTGTATTGTATATGGTTTTGCTTCTTTCTAAAAATTTATCAAAAATCATCAAAGTTTTGCGCAAAAGTTTTTTGAGTGCAGCTGCTGATAGAGAGTTGCGAGTTGAGAGCTGGAATTTTGTCACTGGCAAAGCCAGCAGCAGCAGCAGCAGTAGGAGCACGAGCAGCAGCAGCAGCATGTTGGTGTGGGGCTGGCAGCTAAAAGCAAAGACAATGTTGCGCCTCGAGCGTGCAACAGCAAAACAAACTAACGAGCTAGCAAGCAAAACAATAGCACAAGCCCCGCCATCCATCTCACCAACGCTTAGAGCACGCTTTACTGCTGCGTCTGTCTGTGTGTGTGTGTGTGTGTGTGTGTGTCTTCACGTAACAACCTGCCATAACTGTAGCTTAATCAAAAGTTTTTTGCACTGCGCTGTAGGGCAACGGCGACTATCAACCGCAACCAACACACACACACACACACACACACACACACATACGCACACTATATCATCCACATCCATATCCTTGGCATCCTTTTGATACTAATCAGTGGTGCTTCTCATGCGAGGCTGCTTTTTATGTTCATTCTCACCCATGTTGCACACGTTTGTTGTGGCTGCCCCTCTCTCTCTCTCTCTCTCTTTCTATCTCTTTTTCTCCTTAGTTTTTCTCTATTCTCTGATATATGATATACGGCAGCTGTATATAATGGTCGCTATACTCGTGTTTGCAATTAGCAAGTGGCAATTAAAGTTGGTCTGGCTGACCAAAGATACATTGAGCCATTGGCATTGAGCGCGGCATAACTGCAATCTTTATTAATGCCATATTGTATGAGCAGACAATTGCTTGACCATTATATAGAGCGCCAGACAATAGAAGTCACATTTTGTATGGGTGTAAATATTTCGTTCGATTTTTAAATTGGATTTTCAGCAGAAAAACCATGACAAAAGCTAGTTTACTTTAAAGGAGCAAATTCATGAAAATCAAAATGCGAGTGTGCACGAAATGTTGGATATCAAAATATATATAATATAAAATATATTAAAATGAATATTCGAATTTTTCCAAGTATTTCTTTATCTGCTTGAAATCGAAATCATAAATATGTATATACATTTAAATTGAAATTAGCACAGAATTTGTATTCAATCATTAACTGTTCATTAAATATAATTATATTTGTGTTTATATTATTCACACTCTTCGCATATTCAACTTTTATCGAGCGCTTAAAAGTATGCTATAAAATTTGTTGCTTCGCTTGCAGCTCTCTGCTTGGCGCAAATACGATGTATTTATTGAGGTTCATATTTTAAACATACCTAAACACACGCCCCTCACACGCAACACACACACACAGGCACGCCTATTACGCCAGCGAAATCAATATTTTTTTATGCCTGTCTCGAATGACAGCCCACATGTGGCCAAAATCTTGTCACTCTGCACACATTCATTCCAGCTCTGTATCTGCCGGCTTGCTAAGCTAATTCGTGGGCTTCTATAAATATATTTATATACACACAGAGATATATGTGTATACCTATATATGTGTATATGCGCATAGCCATGCCCAAGCTAGGCTAATAAATTAAACGAACTAATGTTTTGTCAGACGCCGTCGTGTCGAATGGCCCCTAATTAATGGCGAACCTTTCAAGGGGCTACACCTTGCTTTTGCTGCCTGGGGGAAAGTATTTCGATATGTTTCTGGACAGCCCAGTCATTAGCATGCGTTAAAATGCCGTTAAATGTGTAACGGAAACTCGACGCAAGGATATGCCATATAAATTTGCCGTTTTCCTTCGTTTCACTTTTTTTATTTGTACATTTTCACATTTTGTTTGCTGCTTCGTCGCTTTGCATAATAAAAATGTCATAAATATTTTTGTTTAATTTTTTTTTTCGGCCTGCTGTGTTAATTTTTTCTAATTGTCTAAAATTTAGATAATTACATGCCATTAATTATTTACATAATAACATTTTTTGTAGTCATCTTCTACCATATTTTCTCTTCTTTTTCTACTTTTTATTTATTTATTTTTTTTTTTTTTTTTGACAATTTTGTGGTTGACTTGGCCGGGCTATGCGTACGTACGTATATAGTATATCCAATATATTGCTGCTATATGCGGGGCGTAAAATTAAATTTACATAATTTATGACTTACTCAGCTCAAAAGTGTGCCAGTGTGTGTGTGTGTGTGTGTTTGCGGCATGTGCCGTGTTGCATAATTTTAGGCATTTTTGTTTATTGTGGCGTAAAATTTGAATTATGAATAGGAATACACACACACACACACACGCACACAGATACATAAACTGTTTGCTGCTTTGGATATACGTATATATATATACTTTTTTATCCGTGTTAGGGTTACATTCAGGGGTTATTAGTAATTTATTTGCATATTTTGAGGAGCGGGCGCTGTGGGCGCAGCAGGCAGCAGGCAGCCGAGCTGATGGACACGCCTGGAGCTGCCGCTGGCATTAGAGTGTTTGGTGCGTGTGTGTGTGTGTGTGTGTGTGGTGTATGTGTCTTTTGTGTCAACTTGGCCGGGCACAAAAGTCAGTCAAGTGTCGTTTTCGGAAGACATAAATTTTGAGCCGGGTGGCCGCAGTGTGAGTGCTTGTAGCACAGGACAGGTGTCCTGGATGAAGGCAAGTATAATTGAATAGCGGAAAAGGTTTCACATGGATTTCAAATGGCGTCTGCCCGTGGGCCACAATGGAGCCAAAGCCAGCTGAAGCACATGAAATGAGCTTAGATGATTTTATTGCTGAATGGATTCATGTGCTACACTCACACACACACAGTAAAAGAAAGTAAGAAAGAAAGAAAGAAGTGATATAAAAGGTGGCTTAAGCACATAATACAGATATACAGCCCATGCAAAGCTTCAATTATAAAATACGTGAATGCATATATATATATATATATATATATATATATATATATATATATATATATATATATATATATATAAAGATATACTTTTAAATGAGGCACTCTTTAAGCTCTGCTTAACGGCAAATTTATGAGCGGCTATCGATTATTTGGCCGATATTATTTAAAGAATATCATTTGGGCTCGTCATGCTAGGCAAACATTTGAAGCATGCGTGGCGGGAGTGTCTCGAGGGCTAAGCATTGATTGGTTGCCTAGTCAAAGCGACGTTTAAAGCATACCTTGTCCTGAACTGAAGCCCACTCAAAGCGGCTTATATAATGGCCAATACAACATTTTTGTTGCATACCAACGAGCGCACGCAAGAAATGCTTATAAATTACATAAGCCAAGAGAGAGAGACACACTGAGCTAGAGAGAGATAGATAGAGAGTGAGGTGCAGAGGTGGAGCGAAAGGGATGCCATGCCAGCCGGCTGCTGTGCCTGCTCCAACAAAGCACTCAACTGTGAAAATGTCTGTTAAGGCCAACACACACGCACAGTCTCCACTCATGTGTGTCCTATATAGGGCTACCTTGCTGTCAACAGGATGACAGTTCATATAGTATATATATATATATATATATATGTATACATATATGTATAGCCCTGCCTTCAACTGTCAATTGAGTTGGCATGTTGGCAGTCTCTTGACTTATGTTCAATATGAAATGCGCATAAGCACACACCCACACACCCACTCACACACAGACAGACAGATTGCCTAGTCAGCCCAAGCTGTAGGCGCCTTTCTAATGCCTGGCACGTATTTTAATTGATTTGTGCGCACAGCTGAAGCAGCTCATTACATGACCAAAAGCAGGGCTACAAATTGAAAAGAATAAACATAAAAACGGGCAACCAGAGCGAGAGAGATAGTGAGATGAAGAGAGGGAGCGGCGGCAGAGGGAAGGAGTAGGAAATCACTTTCAACAACGTTTCACAGGCAATGCAAACAAACAAACAACGAGCCAAACGAGTGAAAGAGCTGGCCGTGGCCAAAGGATAGCCCTGGCATCATCATCATCATCGTCGTCGTCGTCGTCGTCGTCTATTTGCTCAACGAGTTTGATTTCTGATGATGATGCTCCATTTATTATTAACTTGAAATGATTTTCGGGCTGGCCGCGTGGAGGTGACGACGCAGCGATTGAATGCACGACTGCATCAAATGGCAACTGTGCTCGGTCTCTCTCTCTCTCTCTCCCACTCTCTCACTCTCTCTATCTGCAGATGTATCTTTGCTAGAGTATCTCTCTCTGCGTGTGTGTAAACACGTGTGAGTTCAATTGGAAAATCGTGTGCTGCATACGCCGTTTCTTGTTGTTCTTGTTGTTGTTTTTGCAAACAGCATCGCGCACATACTATATCTCAGCGCAATTCGAGCCTTTGCGCCAGTGTGTACACACTTTAAGCAATACTCGCGCTGTTTGCACCCAGATACAGCCGCGGAAATTTACGTGCGCTTCATATTTAAATTCAAGCCGCACTGAATTATGTGTGAAGCGCTGCGATTGCTGCTGCAATTCCCTGCGCGAAGATTGAGGAAATCGCAAGAAATTTTAATAGAACTTTAAGTGAAGCATGACAGCAATATGGACAAATGGCATAGTAGTTGTATCGTGGTGTCTAAGGTAAAGTTATGGCACCTGGATCTTGTTCATGCTAAATGGTAAGGCAGGTGAATGTTGATCACGGCTTAGCAAATGTTTTCTGCACTGGCCAAGGAAAAGTTTTCCTCTCTCTCGTTCTCCAGCGAAGCTTATATTATTATTATATTTAAATTTTCTATTTTATATATTTTATTTTGTATATTTTATATTTTATATTTTATATTTTATATTTTATATTTTATATTTTATATTTTATATTTTATATTTTATATTTTATATTTTACATTTTACATTTTACAATTTATATTTTATATTTTACGATCAAATGGCATCTCTTATCCAATCATTTAGTATCTGCATTTTATCTAACATAACATAGATATATTCCCATCAAAAACACTACATTTGCATGCCTGTTCAAATTTCATTTATCCCAGAGCTTAGACTTTCACACTCTAGAAGAGTTTAACAGCCTGAATTGCTTATTGGTATTTATTCAAATTATAACTGTCTCTTTACACGTTTACTATCTCCTGAATTAAGTTTCATTCTTTTTTTTTCGGGCCCATGCATAAATTTAAAGTGAATGCACCCATGAAAATCCAGAGAGTGATAAAGAGTGCGAGAGAGAGAGAGAGAGAGGATATGAAAATGCTTAACTTTAGCTACGGCCGTTTGTCAGCTTTAGCCACTTGACAGTCGCCCCGAGGCTGTGCAGAACTCCACGACTCCTCCCTCGAGCCTTGCAAATTTATGCACACATCCCCGCTCTAGCGGCCAAAGTCCTTAGCTCTTTGCCATTTAGCCAACCCCAAGTGCAATCTGCTTTAGTCTCTCCGTCTCTCGCCCCATCTGCCATATATCAAAGTAACGCCAAATGAAAAGCGACAGTCGAGCAGTGAAGCAGTCGAGAGTCAAGCATTGCTGCCGCCTGCCTTGCAATTTATAAATTGCAAACAAAAAGAAGCGAGCAAGGAAAGGAAATGAAACAAAAGGACAACATTTGCTTATATTTTATGCAATATGCCAACCGCGTTTTATTAAGCAAATTACGAGAGACGAGCAAATCTCGACACGGCGTCCCCTCAAGTCCTACTTATGACCTTGGCAAACAGCCTAACGCGCATTCTCTTAAGCAATTTGGCAAACAGACTCCACTCGACTCGACAGAGACTCGCAGCTCTTAACGCACATTTTCATATATAAATTATTAATTTTGTATGCCCAACCACACACACACACACACACACACACACACATACACATACAGGGGTCGGCAGGCAGGAGTCTCGTGTAGGCAATGGCGAGTAAAATGCATTTTGTGCTCCATTAAATAATAAAAGCAAACGTGGCAGATAGCAGCCACCAGATAGCAGCCCATATACGACGCTGTATACACAATAAAAATCTTACACGAAGCGCATAAAAATAAAGCAGAGCAAAAAGCGGAGCGGCTGAAGGAACGACTCGAATCTCAGGTCTCATGACTTGGCTGCTTATCTAAGTCGACCCCCCAGAAAAAAACCCCATTGTGATTTTTAAGTTGTGTGTGTACGTGTGTGTGTGTGTGTGTGGGCGAGAGTGCATAAATAAGTAAAGAAATGCCTGTCGCTTAAGATTACAGAGCAAATAAGCAGCGTCGAGGACATTTGAATGTTGCTACCGACACGCACTTACTTATTCATAGTCAGGTCTGTTGGCTGGCCCCAGCTTCGAGCCGGTATAAAAATCAGCATAAACAGCAATTGTTATGGGCTGTGAATGGAGCACGGTGCAGCTTGGGAGCTGTGTGCGGGGCACAAATCAATGACATAGACAACTGCCAGAGCTGCCAGTCAAATTGAGTCAAACAGTCAAAGAGTCAAAGAGTCAAAGAGTCAAAGAGTCAAAGAGTCAAAGAGTCAAAGAGTCGACAGAGTTAGACAGCAAACACTTTAATTTAGTTATGAATTACCGAAAAAGAACTTGACTCGATAATATTCGAGCAGCACTTAACAGGCAAGGCTTGACTGCTGTAAAAGTAAGTGTGTGTGTGTGTGTGCGTGTGTGTGCGTGTGAAGGGCTGTAAGGGCGCCTACACGCACGTGTCCTTGTCAATGACAAGGGAAATTTTACAACTTTCAAGTTTAATTTGCCAAAAGTAGCAATCAAGCAGGAGGCGGCAGGCAAGGAAAAAACAGATATAACAACAAGGGTTGATTTTTTAAGTGTGCGTGTGTGTGAGTGTGTAACCCTTTCGACCTAATTGCATGGAAGTTGTTACGCTGCCAGTTAAATTGTAAAAATTAAAATGTATAAAATGTATATAATTTATATTAAACCAAGAGCTAGTAAGAGAGAGAGAGATAGAGGGAGGAGAAGGAGAAAGAGACGGTGAGCGTGTGGAGAGAGAAAGAGCTGCTGTGTCAGTCATTCAGGCAGGCCGTCAGTCAGCCATTCACTCATTCAGTTGGAACGCTGCCTGTTTTATGAGGTGTTAAGTGGGCTTAAATTAAAAGTCGTGTTGAGATGCGGGGTTGCTGCACTTAAATGTGTTGAAATGTTTGCGTATTTGTTCAAGTTATGGCAAAATACCGAGAGAAACAGAACAAGCTGTGTGTATGAGTGTGTGTGTGTGTTAGGCACTTGAGCTCTGAACTTCTGAACCCCCGAACTGACAAACGACCTCTTCAAGCTCAACCCAACCTCTCTCTCGATCTGGCCTATTGTTTCATTAGCGCCCTAAGGGCAGAGAGAGAGAGAGGTAGAGAAGAGAGGGAGCGGAAAAACTTGATTTTTGTTTGCTTTTGCTTTTGCTTCGTCTGCCTTGAGTTATTCACATGTGAGTTATAAATTTGTATTTAATGAACTTTTGTAGAGCGAGAGTTTCGAGTGGCAATGATATGAGCGAGTCGTGGGGGCGTGGCAGGGGCACCTATGAGAAGGTAGCACTTGCATGATTGTATACAAACATTTCGCTAGGTCATCATTTGCTTAGAGACATTTGGGGTCGCATATAATCTGATTATAGCGCCTGGTCAAGCAATGCAGATAAGAAATCTCTGATGGTTAAGGCTTAGGCCGAGTGTTACCTTTCCGCTGGCCAAGGCAATTATGACTGCATAATGGATACTTCCTTGACGAAGAGCACGGGCCAACACGTGTTCGTATTTTGTGCCAACGACAGCCAAATTGCTTATTAAAACAATAATATGGCCAAATACTAAACATCGAACTGCAACCCTCGAGGGAGCAGGCACACGGAACTAAAGCCACCCTGCACATGTACAAACTCTCAGCTGATAATGAAAACATTCAGACACACACACACACACACACAAATACACAAAAGGGATACAAGCTGAGCTAAATGAAAATCTGGGGACTAGTCAAATTTTATGAGCACATAAAACGCGGCGCGTCTTAAACTTTAAAAACACAGAAACAAGTCAAGCAGAAAGCAGACAGACGGAAAGACACACAGACAGACAGAGCGACAGAGTTTGGCCTATGCTTTGATCATAAAATGCAAGTTTTTCGGCAGGACACGAACTATCGACCCAAAAGGACAAAACGCCTAACCAAATGAAAAGCAAATTAATACAGAGAGAACCTTGGGTCGCAATTTATTGACAGTCGAAGTTTGTCAGAGATCAAAAGATGCTCATGGAATTTGCGCAGGCTGCGGCAGTGAGCGGGGGGCGGTGTGTGTGGAAGGCGTTTGCAAAATGGACATGTACCAATTTTCCACACACACTCACATACATATATAGGAGTTTGCCTGTGTGTGTGTGTGAGCAAGCAATAAAATAAATGACAATGAATGACTGAGCAAATGAATAAATGAGAGAACATTTTTGCTTTGAAATTCAAATTTCAAAAGTTGTCATGACATTGTGTTTATGACAGCGAGTGTGAGAAAGAGATACGGGCAGCTATCTCCCTCTTTCTCTCTCTCTCTTTATTTGGCTGCATATTTAAAATTGAATATTTGCACGCCTTGAGCATTTCAGATTACAAAGATCTACTTCACTTATGCACACACAAACAAACAAACATCTCTCTCTGTGTGTGTGTGTGTGTATTCGCCTTGTTGTCATTTGCATGCGCTAGATGCGTTTCTGCCATTTGCCCTGCTCAAAGCAATTTAAAGCGATTTCCTTTTTGTCTACGCAAAATGAATTTTGCTAAATGCTGAATTTTTGCTCTTTAAGCCATTGCGGAATATGAATTCGAGCGAAGCTGTATATAGGTTCTGTTGCGTCATTTGAGGGTTTTATATATAACAATAAGTAATTATAGGACATAGCAACGTCACTTGAATTAGATATGTAAGAGCAGCATTTGCAAGGGTGCAGTAAGACCGGGAAAGCGGCTTACCCAGTGCTCGCTCTCTCTCTCTCTCCCTCTATTTCTCTGCGTTCTATTTTCTTGTGCTCGCTCTTCCTGAAACTCAAGGATGTCGATCGTTGCACGGATTTATGAGTCTCTATATCAGGAGAAGAACTCCACAAGTTATTTTCATAGCCGTAACTTATATAGGTACTTTATTATATTATTAATTATTATTAAGGGATTTAATAACTAAAATTGTAGCTATATTTAAATATATTATTATAAATTATCTTACATTATTTTATTATTATATACTTTATTAATTTCAAGTGAAGAATCTGCTCAGTAAGTCTGGAGTCTAGTGGCAGCAGCGTCTCCTTCTAGCTTTAGAGCGAAGACTAGCCCACCCAGATTTATACTAAGCCAATCTGCCTCTCTCTACATATATATGTTTGCTGACCACCTCTTGGATTCGTTCTCCAATTTTTTTTTGAAGCTCCATGTCTCACGCTCGCTGGCCTTGGCTCTCCTGCATCCACAGTCTCACAGTCTCTTGCTAGGCGATAAACAATTTGTGTTGCTTAATTAGGAATTCCAACGAGTAGCACGAATTCATCTAATACATTTTCTATTGCGCGCAGCTGCCCGCACTTGACTATGCTAAATAGTTCTCTTTCCAGTTTTAGCCACGTTAAATTGTTTTTATTTTTTTTATTTTATTTTTTTTTTTTTATTTTGGGTTTTTTTAATTTCGTCTGCTGTCGAAAGTCAATTGAAGTTGAAATGAGAATTGAAATGGCTAGCAATTAAAGATGATGACGCCTCCTGCATTCGAGACCGGATGTAGACTCTGCTCTCTGTCATTCTCTCTCTCTCTCTCTCTGTTTGCCCACAGGCTCGAAACACTTTGCATAACATTAAGCTGCGTCGATTCTTTTTTTAGCCCAGTTGTTGTTGATTTTCATTATTTATTATTATTTTTTTTTTTTTTTTTTTTTTTTTTTTTGGTATTCTCTGTGGTCGACCGCAGCGCCATAAAATATGCACCCGGCGCTTGCTGAAATTTCACACAACAAAGTAAAAGCCAACGCTGAAGTATGCAAAATGTGTAGAGAGCAAAGCGCCTAAAAGCATATTTCAATTAAGCTATCACCTTGAATTATTCTCAGGCCTCAGCCTTAGCCAGGCAGCCCACGCCCACGCCCAGGCGACGCCTAAAAAGCAGGCCACAGTATTTTGTCTTCTCCCGGGGTTCCGTCTCTTTTTTATTTTATTTTTAATTTTAATGTTTTCATTCAGCAGAGCAGCAGCAGCAGCAGCAGCAGCAGCAGCAGCAGCAGCAGCAGCAGCAGCAGCAGCAGCAGCAGCAGCAGCAGCAGCAGCGGCAGTAGCAGAGTGCGCTCGCAGAACGGTAAAACCGCTCGTCAAAATTTGCATTTAAATGAGGCGCAGAGGCGACTGACGGACGGGCACCAAATACAAACCGACACACACACACACATAAATAAATGTATATATGTTAACTTTTTTTGGCTGTCTTGCGACTGGGGTGAAATTTTTATGATTGCGGTGACTGCCAAATTGTCAGTGGTGGAGCGTGAGCTGTGTGGAGGGGGCGAGGAGTTTGGGAATTGAACGTGGGTTGGGGTGGGGCTTGCTTGTTGGGGGTGGGCAATGTGTGTGTGTGTTTGCGCCTGACTGCATAAAATGTAAATATTCATTAATATATGTATTCGAGTGTATCTGTATGTGTGCACGGGTCAAAGCACTCACACACACACACACACTCAATCAACGCCAAAAACAAGACTGAGAATTAAATTTAGTCGAAAATGTTCATAATGACAGCTAAAAATGTTCGGCATAAACATTTTTTATGTTTTATATATACCAATATGTTCATCTTTATATAAGCTCTCGATTCTTTGATATAGACTCTGATTTGTAGAATTCGCATAAACTCAAACAGCTCCCATATTATGTATAGCATTTGTACCTTTTCATGTTTGGCATCTTAATTAACAAAAATTTCGTTTAAGACTGGCAGGGCGGAGGCATGGCCTGGCTTTGGGGCATGCAAAAAATTGCAATTAAAATGCAAGCCAAGCCTGCAGACATTGGCTGCACAGCTCATGTGGGGAGCATGCAAAAATGCACAAACATACACACACACACACATACACTCACACACAGCTGTGCACTCAGAACAGCAACCATTAGTCGCCTCATTCATCGTCATCCTTCATCCAGCTGCCTTCGCTTCGCTCCGCTTGGCCAGAAATTTTTGGCATAAATGCCATAAACAGTTTATTTAGCAACGCAAAATTAACTGCAAAATGTAGCAACAACCGACAACGGCAAAAACTACAACAACAGCAACAGCAACAACAACAATGCTGAGGCAGGCAGACGACGGATGATGCTACCCAAGGCAGCAATTGCCACAGCCTGCCCAAAAAAAAAAAAGTAAGACTGGGGCAGCTGGAGAAAAGAGCTCAACTCGACGCTTTATGACGTTTTACTTCATGTGCAGCTTCATAATTAAGTGGCTCCAGAGTGGGTGGGCGGGTATATTTTGGTGCGAGCGACTACCGTTGTCTCCTGCACTCCGGGGAGCTTTTAGTTTTGAGCCACGTGAGAAGCATCAGCGCGCTTAGGGCTTGGCTCCTGGCCATAAAAACGAGCCCCAAACGAGGTCAGCGGAGGCCACTAAAATTCAGTGGCCTGACCCTCTACATAGGTGTAGAATTCTTAAATGTACCACATCACACACACACACACACACACACACATGCACCCACACACATACATACAATATATATACATAGACATATACATTAAAAGACGCACATAAAAGTGTTAGCAGCTCGTTTTCTGTACTTACTAATTTGATGGCTGGTGGTATTAATGGATGATGGCAACTTACCTGCAAGAGATGGGAGAAAGAGAGAGGCAAGAGAGTGAGAGGCAAGATATTAATATTAAATGTGCAGTTGAACAGATATTCAAGTAATTGGTTTATGTTATTAGCCGAGTCATTAGGGAATGCTGATGCGGCATGAGGCGGGCAGGCAAAGAAATAAAACTGAAGCAGAAAGATTATAACTTTAATTGGAGCTGAGATAATGGCCGAACTATTAAGCTTATTAATAAAACTGGCAGTAAGCAGAGCAAGAAAACTGCTCAAAATATATACATAGTTTATATGGAATACACCCCCAACATATACACATAGAAATCTCTATATTTTAAGACTTCCTTGTCCAATGTATTCTTTAATAAAGTGAAAGCTTTTTCAGCTGACAGTTGGCAATTTCTGTTGACCCTTTAAAAAAATTGATCAACAGCCCTTAAAGCAACTAGAAAATGTTTGTTGAGGCAGTTAGCAAATGCTCAAAGGAGCAAGACGGAGCGAGAGAGAAAGAGAGACTGAGCGAGAGCTGAATAAAATGTCATAAAAATTCTATTTTCGTATAAAATTTCGAAAGTAATCTAATAAATATTGATTTTCATTCGTCATCGACAACGTCAACGCTGGCGACAACAACAACATCATCATCAAAAGCAGCACCAGCAGCTCGAGCTGGAGTTCAAGCAGAAGCAGCAGCAGGAGCAGGAGTTGGGCGCAGGCCGCGTTGTGTAACCCTACACGTGCACACACATACAGACCCTGGACACGACACGAGCCAGGGCGAGGGCGAGGGCGAGAGACAGCAGGCGTAGTCAATAGTCGTTATTTGATATAGTCGAAACCAACAAGCAACCCATGATGAAACGTGCCTGGGCGGCTGACCAGTGCGACCACACGCAAGGGCCGGCCGCGCGGGGGCGGGACGAGGGGGCGATCCCAGCGCTGCAAGGGATGAAATCATGCGCGCAACTCGTTTTCGGTACGGTTTGGCTCTTGGCCGTAGGGCGGCCAGTGGGCGCCGCACACAAACACACACACACACATACACGTAGTGCAAACAGAAGACACTCACACACACACACACATATACAGTTCATTCAATCATTCAAATGTCCTTTGAACTATAAAAATACATGACACTAATAAAGAAAACGAACAAATGACACGACACTCGCTGCGCGCACGGACCTGGACCTGGACCGTGGTACCGGACCCAGACCTAGACCCAAGCCCAGACCCGGACTCGAGCCCGTACCCGCACCCGCACCCGGTCATGATAAGCAAGCCAAAGACGTTCTATAACCTAAAAAAGAATTGCTATTTAGAGCAATTTATAAGCATACTTTGAGGCGCCTTCCCCTTGGCCAAACCAGCTCGACATTTGACATTTACGAGTGGAGACACTGCAGGGCGGGCGGCATGGTGGTGGGTGGGGCAAGCGCAAGCGCAGGGGATGGGGCACTGAGCTTCGAGTAGAGATCCTCGACCACATAAATTTCTGGTGCGCTTCCAAGCGCTTTTCTGTAGCTATTTATTGCATTTTTATGTAAAATGCGCCGTGCGGTATGCTATACTTTTTACACTGTGCCCTCTGCTCGCTGCTTCTTCTGTTCTTGGATACTTGGAAGGGCGACATTCCTGGCAAGTTGTTTACGAGCCACAGAGCGTAATACGTAATACGTAAATCGAAAATGCCGCCCACGCAATGACCAAATTTACGCAATTAAAGACATTTCGGGGATATATTTTATGACATACTTTACAGTCAAACTGCCTGAGTGTGCGTGTGTGCGTGCGTATGAGCGTGTGGGTGTCTCCGTATGTGTGTGTGTGAGCAGGTAAATTCGATATAAAAACAATCAAGAAATACGATTCAGATTGTGAATAGGGTAAATTGTTGCTGTTCCTTGACAACTGTTTCTGAACTTAAACCCAGACATTTGATATTTTTTTAAACAGAGCAACAGAGTGGCTTATAACAGTTGAACAGGAGACTGAGCCTCGATAGGAGTGAGCTTGAGCAATACCCTTAAATTTGTGTTAGTTGTTTATGGTGTGAAGTGATTGAGGGTGGGGAGCTGGAGATATGTTTCGGATAGTAGGTTTTTCTGCAGCAGGAGACATGGTCGATAGCATGTTCGAGATCAGGATGATGAGCTGAGGCAGCTATTGCTACGCTCACCTGCTTGATTGTATGAAGGGAATGAGAGTGGAAGCTGGGGATATGTTTCGGATAGTAGGTTTTTCTGAGATGCAGCAGGAGACCTAGTCGATAGCATGTTCCAGATAAGGATAATGAGCCTATCTCTCTCTGTGTCCCTCCAACGTCATGTCTCTAACTGCGTTTGCCATTCCGTCGCTTCAGCGCTCATCAAATTACCACAGTTCCCTTTTTCCTCTTTATTTTTGAAATGGCAGTGAAACTATATCTTCAACTTTGCAGCTCTTTAAGTAAAACCAGTCCAATTCATAAATATATATAAAAGTCTTGGCACATTTGCACACCTTAATGTCCAGTGGGCATTGCCCAGTTGCATACTCCCAACTCAAACACTCTTAACACATTTCTTATCGAAATTCATGTGCTCAGGCCATATGGGACTGCATTGTTATCGCTGGCAAAGCTGTTGCCATTGCTACAAGTATTTTTATGCATTCGCATTCGCATTCGCATTCATTCTCGCATAGATAAATGTATATAAATAAATAAATAAACCTATATATATTTTCGTGCATAGTTTCTCGGTTTAATATGATTTATCAGCGCATCTGCCGAGCTCTGCACATTTTTATGACCATATGCTGGACACCACACACACGCACACACACACACACACACACACACATGGAAACACACAAACAGAATAACCACAACAACTGCAATACACAACAACAAAGAGCAACGCGAACACAAATCAAAACTGAGCACAGCGCCTAAAAAGCAGCTAAGGCCAAACAGCACGGGGCAATAAACTACATGGAAATGTGGAGAGGGGAGGTGTACGGGGTCTGGTGTGGTCGGTCGGTCGGTCGACGCTGGCCCATGTAATCTCTGTTGACCATAAAGATTTATAGACTATTGTAGCATGTCGTGCTCAACGTTCGACTTCGTCGCGGTAGCCGCAGCAATGAAAAGGAAACTTTTTGCAACTTAGCGCCAAACTTTATGCAATAATTTATATATATTGGGCGCAGCGCGCCTTGCTTTGGCTACATAAAAAATAAGCCAAAGAAAAGGAATACAAAATAATAATAAAAAACAACAATAACAACAACAACAATATAATGCCGAACTACACAAAAGGCAATTCACATAATAGACGTGACAGCAACAAAGGCAAACGTAACGCATGAGGCGGGCGAAAAAAAGTGAAGGAAGCAAATGAAGGGCGCGAAATGCAAGGCTTATTATATAAATGAAATGCCCTTTTGAATGCTGGAGATATATAAAAATTAAGCAAGTGAAAATCGCCTTTGTATGCAATGAATGACGAGTGAAGTGAAGATTAGGGAGAACCAACACACTTCGTATTCTTCAGATTGGGCCTTAACAACTTTAGCTACTTAACAAAGATCAATGTAAGGTATAATCTTACGCCTATTGAGGTCCTGAATCTACAAAAAAGAAATAATATTAATAATATATCTATATTATAAAGATATCAAATATATATCTCATCTATCTCTAGAAACTTACGGCTGCCCTCACGCAGCCTTTTCTGTTTGTCAAGAACTTCAACTTCATCTAGATGTAGTTTAGCTCTCAGTAGACTCTATATATCATACATCCCACATATCTTAGCTTCAGCTACATCTTTAACTCCCAAGCTCGGCATTTATTTCTATATCCAGCCAAACCTCAAACACCTTTAAAGAGAAGTGAAGTGCAAAATCAATCAGCAATTCGCAATTCCCTGCAGAAAGGGCAGCAGCGCAACGTTCGCATAGCTCGCAGCGCGATAAAAAATTAAAAACTTGCTCCTGCGCTACACCTAAGCGGTGCAAATAGAGAGCGAAAGAGAGAGAGAGAGAGAGAGAGAGAGAGAGAAAGAGGAAGAGGAAGAGAGACTCGCTGCACGCAAAGTGTAAAAGAAAAACTTTTCAATGAGTTTTTCCTGTTGGCGGCGTCGGAGTCGGCGGCGGCTCATAACCGACACCGTTGCCGCCTGCCACGCCCACTAGCCCACTTGTGTTATTGTTGTTTGCGTTTTAAATAGACTCAAGTGCTGTAGTTGTTTTTGTTGTTGTTGTTGTTGCCGCCGCCTGCAGGCATTGTCTGAAGTGCGTTTCGGTTTGCTACTTTGGCTCATTGTTGCAGCTGCTGCTGCTACTCCTGCTTCTCCTGCTGCTGCTGCGGGATGCTGGGCGTTGCAAAATCAATCGATAGTTAATGGAAAATCGTTATTAATGAAAAGTTTGCCACCCACGCCAGCAATCGAGCGTGCGCTGGGCCATGCCAAAATGCTTGATAAAGTGCGCACAAAAGAGAAAACAAAAATCGAAAGAGAAAGAGAAAAGAAAAACAACAACAAATAAGAGAAAAATATTGAAAGCGTAACATTTAAGTAGCAAAGTTTTTTTGTACCCAAATTGTTGTCGTTGCTGTTGTTGTTGTTGTTGTGCGTAATTTCATTTGAGTGCGAAAAGTTGCACGCGCGCGTGTGGGAGCGAGATGGCAGATGAGAGGCGAGCACATTTTTTGCTGCATATTTCGCGGCGCATAAATATTTTATGCATGCAGGCAACAAAAGCGTCATCAAAACACACAATGGCCAAATGTAGACAGAGTTTTGTTTGTTTGCCAAGCTCTATCTGCATCTCACTCTATCTCTTATCTGTCTCTCTCTTTCTTTGTGCTGGCGCATTTGCACCTCAGCCAAAAGTTTGGCTTGGCCAATTTAAGAGGCCAGGCAACGCTTTTGCATTGTCGCAGCGTCCTGATTGAGGCAGCTTTGAAAACTTTCGGTTCGATAGTCGCAACAAAAGTTTAATGACAGTTTAAGTTGTTTGATAGCAAACGTTGCCACGGGCAAAGCAAAGCGAAACAGCAAAAATGTAAACAAGCTGCGTAATGGTAATATTTATACGAGAGCTACTCGAAGAAGGTGTTCAACGTCGATTGGTATTGTTGGAAAGCGATAGATCGGATAGATCGGAGAAATAAAAAGATTGCTTAGTCAATAGAGAAAGGATAAATCAGCAGAAGAGATAGGAGCTAGATCGATCGAGCTCTATATGAGAGCTATGAGATAAAAATAGACGGCAGAAAGACAAATAAAGAGTGCCAAGTAAGTAGAGAAAGGATAAGTCAGCAGAAGAGGAGCTAGATCGATACAGGTCTATAAGGGAGCTATAAGATAGATATAGAGGACAGAAAGACATATAAAAAGATTGCCAAGTAAGTAGAGAAAGGATAAATCAGCAGAAGAGGAGCTAGATCGATAGAGGTCTATATGAGAGCTATAAGATAACAACAGAGGGCAGAAAGACAAATAAAAATATGGCTAAGTAAGTAGAGAAAGGATAAATCAGCAGAAGAGATAGGAGCTAGATCGATCGAGCTCTATATGAGAGGTATGAGATAAAAATAGACGGCAGAAAGACAAATAAAGATTGCCAAGTAAGTAGAGAAAGGTTAAGTCAGCAGAAGAGGAGCTAGATCGATACAGGTCTATAAGGGAGCTATAAGATAGATATAGAGGACAGAAAGACATATAAAAAGATTGCCAAGTAAGTAGAGAAAGGATAAATCAGCAGAAAAGGAGCTAGATCGATAGAGGTCTATATGAGAGCTATCAGATAACAATAGAGGGCAGAAAGACAAATCTATATACATAAGTAGATCAGGATCAGGATGTATAGCAATATCAAAACCATATATCGCATGAACAACCCATCACACAATTCCAACTTAAAATCCAATTTAGTTATTTTGAGCATTCACATTGCCCAAAAAACGTAAGCTTTAAAGCGCGCTGCCGCTAAATGCTTTACTTGCTCCTGCTCGTAAAGGCAGCTCAAATCGAATTTTAGTTTAGATTTTGCCCTGCAAAATGTTTATAGTTGGGTCACGCAGCCTTTTACGATCATTGCAAATAACATAAATATATACACAGAGAGACGCAGAGACACACACATGCGTGCACACACACACACACACATGTTAAACTTCGGGCGCTTTCAGTAATCACATTGGAGGCAGCAAAAAGCGTTGCATACTTTTCGGCTGATGCTGATTTATTGCAACAACAAAGTTTATCATGCATATTTTATGCGTGTAAATGTTGCCGTCATAAAATGTCTTAAAGACTGAACCAACCACTCCACATAAGGGGTCTCTGGCTGCTGGGGGCGGGAGGCGGCGTGACTGACGCATGTGCGTGGGGCGTGGTCGCCAGGCCCGGCCGGCTTTTTATGTACGTACGAGTTGTAATGGCGGCCAATAAAGCAGCCATTCAATGCAGCAAATTGGCATTTTATTAGCCTACGCCAGCCCCTGCCAGTCGCCCACAAGCCGCCTCCTGCACATCCAGTTCCATTACTAATTTGCGCGCTTGCGTATGTCATAATAAAAAGCGAGTGTTGAAAACTTTTAACAAAACGACAAAATAAATTCCAGTCACAGTCCCAATCGACTCGTCGCTCTGCTCAGCTCGGATCGATATATATTTAGCTAAAAGGATGTCGTCCCCAAAGTCCTGGCTACGTTTTGAGGTCGCCGCGTTCGCGTTCGCGGCGCATCTAAGGCATAACTCAAAGTTTACTCAAGTTACGACAAGACACAAAACTTTGTACTTTACATCATTAAAAAGTTTCATTTCTTTCATTCGTTCTGTGCGCCGGCGTTTTCGCCTTGCTTTCCTTTTTCTTTGCCTTTATCGTTTACTTTACTTTTTACCTCCTTTCTCTCTCTCTCTCCCTCTCTGCCTTTCATTTCTTTTTTGCTTTTACTCAACTTTCAATCTAAGTACATCCATAGACTGGGTTAAGCACTGACTGCGACTCCAGCTTAGCAATTGACAGTTGGCCATCAATCCGTGGCAGGAGTCGCCAGAGGCGGGGGCGTAAAGCATGGAAGCGTGGGAGCGCGGGACGTCTCTGCGTCGAGCGTTGCTTAATTTGTGCATTTTGTAGCAATTAGAAGCAAAGTCTGCCAAAGATATCTTCCACAACTTTCTCACAATAGATTCAACGGCTTATTTAATTTCAAAATGGAAAACCTCTGAAAGTTCAGGTGAGTTGCTTAACTCTTTGATCATGTTCCATGCATTTCTGACGACTGCTCATGGAATTTATGTTCAACCATTGAAGTGATTCGAATGAACTTTAGCATGCTTTGCTCGAGTTTGGAGTGGAGTTGTGTTAATGAAGAGGGAGCTGGATTTTAGTTTATTTATTATATTAGATTATATTAAAATTATTTATATATATTAAATTAATTTGTTTATATTTTTTGTGTATACGAATTCATTTGTATATAGTTTTTAGATACAATAAACTGTTTATTTATATCAATCTATTTATGTAGGGTCTCTATCTTCGAATCTGTATATCTAAATATAGTTTTCCCTGTTTATCTTTACTTGTGTAAACATTTTATGAAATTACTATAAAAGTGCTAAGGCCTTAGAATCTCTCTACATCAAGAAGTGTAGATGAATGTAATTATAATTAAAAATGAATCAAGTGGACTTCAATCGGGTTTCATTTCACTAGAAACATCTAATTCTTTTTATAAAATTAAATTTTTTAATTTGAATTTGCTGGCCTTTGCTGTGGAATGATGAGAGCTAAGATTGGACCTCGTTTTTGGTTTTGTAAATATTTCACTCTCTCTCATATTATTCATATATTTCACATCATTTCTCTTATACATATATAATTATATATATATATAATTGTATATATAAATCGTTCATTGAGCAACAATCTCCTATTCACCTTGATGCAATTCCTTCAGCCATTCGACTCCAACAGCTCATCCCATGAATCTGCTGCCAATACAAATTAAACAATTTTCCGCTCTAAATTCTCTTATAAATTTAAGAAAATAGAAGCACGAACAACCAACCAAAAAGGTAACAAAGGGAAGTAGAAGAAGAAGAGCAGCTTTACTATATCGTAGCATACTTTTAGTTGGCGCTGTCAGCGTGTTAAAATCGTGTAATAAACGTGCGCATAATAGAAAAATCCCAGCCAAACTGGGCTGAGGGTTGAGTCTTACACACACAGACTCACACACACACACACAGAGAGCCACAACTACAACAAGAAGAACAGTAGTCGGCACAAATAAATAGTAGCAATGCTCCAGTTGCTCAGCGCCTCGTTCTGGTTGGTTATCCAGCCGGCGCCGGCTGCTTGTCGTCCCGACGCCCCTCCCCACGCCCCGACGACCCGCCGCTGCAGTCAGCGGCTGCTGCTGGTGCTGGTGGTGGTGGCCTGCAATGCCCATGCGCATGGAAAATAGTTACACAAACTTGCAGAAAAAAAAAAAGAAATGATAGAAAGAGGAGCCGAAGCGAAGGCTTATACAAAACACACAAAAAAAAAAAAAAAAAAAAAAAAAAGAAAACAAAAAGGGTTGGAGGAGGCAAAATAAAATGTAGGAGCTGCAAGCCGATTGTCGACGGACGACAACGAGAACGAGAACGAGTGAACGAAGGCGCGCCAGGCGGTTGGCGTCTAAGCAGTGGAGTAGGAGGAGCCACTGAATGAATTGTGCATTGTCCAGTTGCAGCTGTGAGCTGGGATTTGCATGCAACTGCCACATGTGACGCGTCGTGTGGCAAAGTGCTGCTGCCCTGCTCCTGCCCCTGTCCCCCCTTCTGCTCCTGCTCCTGCTCCTGCTGTCAGTTATTAAGCGAAATAGTTGCTTTTTTTATTACACGCACGCAAGGCTGAGCACAAGTCGGCGTATTAGTGACGATTTAGCGGTAGCTCTTGTGGATGTATGGGCGAGGGGTGGCGAGGGGTGGCGAGGGGGGATGGGCGCAGGAGGGTGCTGCTAGGTGTAGCTCATATATTGCAAAGGGCGACAGTGCGTGTGCGTGTAGCGTTAAATTAAAGCAGTTGATGCCCATTTTTTTTTTTTTTTTTAGCTGCACTGTGCGCGCTAAGCACAATGAGAAGCGCATAGAAGGGTTGGCAAATTGAATAAGTGGGCAACAAAAATAGGAGCTGCGTGTGTGAAGCGAATTGCTTTGGCTGCAAAATAAGCCCCATTAAAGCAGAAATGGAAGGGATTCAAGATATAATATATGAAATATGGGAAATTTAAAACATATACAAAATATGATATAATCAAATATATAGGATATGTAAGACACACAGATATATAAGATAGCAGATATACATGATGTCTTATGATATACATATATATATATAAATAAATATATAGATACATATTTTAAAGCATATATATAAGATATATCGTATATATAGAATCTGTCATATGTAATAGATATATAAGACATAAAAGATATATGGCATGTAGCAGGCACATATATCATATATCAAACAACATACATACAGACATATGTCATATATGATCATATATCAGTTACCAATTTACCCCCACCAAAAATATCCAACACTTTGCCAAGCTTTAAAGCTGCGCTCTTTAATCTCTGGTGCTGCAATATATCCGCCCTAATTCCACGTGATCGACACAACATAAAGTGCAGCTGCCACGCCCACCAGCGCCACATGAAATCTGAACTACAATGAACGGAAAATATACCAAATAAAATGAAATAAAATAAAATAAGAGAAGCAAAGCTGAAATAACTCTGAAATATTGCTAAGCTAGTCCAACTAGCTGCCACCACATGCCACTAGCGCCCACTGCCACCCCCATCGCCTCCAGCACCACCACCACCTCCGCCCCTGCTGCAAGAACTTCAGCTACATTAGACGCCGCCACTTCAATGCGCATTCGAGTTGCTTTTCTTTTTTCTTTTTTTTTTTTTTTTTTTGAGTATTGCATTTTTTTCTATTTTTGGTGCAAAAATACAAAGCACGAAACGGTTGCTGCCCCTGCACCGGCCCGCCCCGCCCCCGCACTAGATGCCTTTCAGCATATGCTTTCTATTTTCAATAGACGTCGTCGTCAGTTGCCAGTTGCTTTTGTTGTTGTTGTTGTTGTTGTTGTTGCTCGCCGACAAACAATAAAAATGATGCGTTGTATTGCGCGCTGCTGCTGTCCACACACCACACACCACGCCCCCTGACCAACTGCCGCCTCCTGCGAGCAGCCATGTGTTGTGGCACGGCCAGCAGGCAGGCAGGCTGGCAGGCTGGCTGTTCGCATATGTTGCAACTTGCAACATTCGCCGTGTCGTTGGCCCCGGCCGCCCAAATCGCCCATTGATATTGATGAAAACGACGTCCAGTTACAGTTCGTTGGCTTTTGCTGCATTTTTCAAGGGAAAAACAACCAAAGAGCAGCAGCAGCAGCAGGAGCACCAGCTGCCGACTGCCGACTGCTGGGAAAATGGGAAAACTATTGGGCGCTGAGTGAGAGAGAAAGGAAAATTTGCCAACTGAAAGACTGATTGGGTAGGTTTTCTGGGTTCTGGGTGGCTTTTGCGATATGCAAATGTCATACATTTTGTCAAAGCATAAAGATGATGTTGGAGCAGTATATAAAAAATACATGACGCATGTATCTAGCAGTTGCGCATGCAGATGCAGATGCAGATACATTTCGAGGCTGACACAGATATGCATATGCATCATTTATGGGCAAGAAATTATGGAGCTAAAGCATTAAGATTTGCCCAGATTTACATGAAACTCAAAGGCAAAATGGAAATATCCCAAAGGAATACCAAATTGAAAGAAATCATTAAGAATCAATGGAAAGAGATCTAAAGATATCAATCAAATGTGAGAGGGAGAGAGAGGGCAGTAGAAAAGAAAGGGGATAGTAAAAGGGCTTGCTATGCCTGGAGATTAAAATATTAACAATATTATACTAACACCTTTGGAACTGCTCTTCCTTAATCAAATTGCTTCAACACTTGTTTAATTTGCGTTAATAGAACTTGATGCCTGGAACAAGCTAACGACAGTATCAACAGGCCAACCGCCAAATGGAACCTCGAAAGTTATTCAACTAGAACACTTCAGTACCTAATAAGTCTCAATTAAATGTACATAAAATATAACACCTTGTAGCATTTGCATGTGAACGTACGGAACGCACCCCATGCCAAGAAAACTAACATAAATACAAAAAGAAAATAAAAGCAAGCCACCCTAATGGAAAACAATTTTCAAGCACTATGCGAGCCTCCTTAACAGCAGCAACAACAGAGCTGTGACACGCAAGCCTTTAAAAAGGTAATGCCAAAAGCAACAACAGTGAAACAGCAGCAACAACAACAACAACAACAACAACAACAACAACAACAACATCAGCCGCCTTCGTCAAGTGCAAGAACAACAATACAAATATTGGCGCCACTCACAAAGCAGCTGCGCTCGTTACGCTGGCAGGCAGAGCGCGAGGGCGAGAGCGAGAGGGTTAGAGCAAGCGCGCCCAAGTGTGAGCGAGATGCATAGTTAATGTCTGTCAGTCTGACAATGTCAACGGTATTTGCCTTCGTTTGTTTTGACGTGTTTTTCTCAGTTTTTGCGTATTTCTTCTGCCCCTCTCTCTCGTTCTCTCGCTCGCACTCGCTATTCAGCTGCATTTCAATTAAATGCTCTTGGTTTGCCTTTACCTCTTGCTCCTCACTCAACCAATACGTACGCACCCTCTCTATCAATCTACCTCTCCCTCTTCCACTCTCCCACTCTCTTTGCATGCGTGCGTTTCGAGTGCTTTTGCTGTTGCTTTCTGCCTGCTTCCTGTCGTAAATAAAATAAATTTCGCTTTTGGCAACCCCAGCAACAGCCTCAACCTCAAACATCGAGAACTTCCCACACTCACACACTCAGACGCAGTCACACGCATTACATTGGCAACCTTAATGAATACGACATTATTTTTTATGAGCTGTCAAACACTATTTTCCATACACTTCGTCGTTTGTTGTTCTCCTGCTCTTATTCTCGTCTCTGCTCAAAGCAGTTCGAGTTTCCTTTTACCATTTTATTTATCGCCCCTGTGCGTACGTGTGTGTGTGTGCCCTGGTTATTGTTATTATTTATATTATTTTTGATAAATGTTTTTGGGAAATTTGTATTTTATTGGTTGTTTATCGACAATTAGCGGTTTGTTTGGCTTCTCCCAAACCAAAACAAGAAAAAAAAATACAGAAATAAGAGAAAAATTGGCCTTGCATGTAAATGTAAATATTTCTTTTTCTGGCTATTCGGTAACATAATTTAGTTGATTTATTAGCCAGTTGGCCAAGGACCTGGGCAATCAATTATGAAAATAGCAACTAATAAATTGAGTGTAAGATATTTACTGATGGTTCGATTGGAAGTGTCTGGAATATGATTCCATGTGCATTTCCACTTGTATTGAGCGCCCTCTGTTGCTTATTCCTTGAACTGATTGCTCAGCCAATCAGCAACTTGACTGCTCTAAGCTACGATCTCTCTCGCTGTCACTTTCACACTAACAAACGATCGTAGCCTGCTACCTGCGTTCGTTAGAGATGTGATTCTATTCTTGTTACGTGAGCCGAAATCTCATATGCAGGCACGAATATTACTTTAAAAATAGGTTTTAGGTATGCAAAATATGCAGCATTTGAATAAGAAACTTAATAATTTAATTATTTCTCTTATTGAACTGCCCTGGCAACAATCCAATCAAATGCTATTCGATATAAAAAGTGCATAGGCCGTCTACGGGTAGTCGGTAAACTATTTGATATATACAAATTTGCAGCTAGCATTTTGCCGTGCCACATAAATAAACGTCGATTTATTGTTTAAAAGAAAGCACGAAACAAAGCAAAATGGAATAACCAAAAAAGAAATATCCACTTCATGCGGTTTTGCACTTTGGCAAAGCCATAAAAATTATGCTAGGCAAAAATTAAGTATATGGAACAACGTTGCAGTGTGAAAATATACAAAGTGAGAGAGCGAGAGAGAGAGAGGGAGGGAGGGAGATGGAGAGCGTGTGTTCCGGATGGAGCATCTGGAAAATCTGTGCACATGACGCACGCAGCTGCTGGTCAGAAAGAAAAGAAGAAGAAAATCGTGCGCTTTTTGTTTACATTTGTGCAGCTATTTTTGAAGCGCTGTGGCAATAAACAAAACCAAGCAAAACAATAGAAAGCGAGCAAATGCCCAAAAGGTCATAAAAGTATACCAAGTATACAGGAATATATATATATATATATATATATATATATATATATATATATATATATATATGTATACATATAGACGTACATATCCATTGCCTAATGAGCTGTGCAGATCGAAAGGCAATCGAAATCGTAATCGAAATCGATCGATAGCCAAATGGAAGACCCACAATTAAGGCAGGCAGCCATAGATAAAACTAGAGAGAGCGTGGGGGAGAGGGAGAGGGAGAGTGCGTTGGGGCTGGGGCTGGGGCACGACACGCTCGAGGGTGTGCGTTAATCACGCAAGTAATTTTAATGCTGCTCAGCTCGCTGAGCGATAAGAAGGCGACAGCTCGATAGAGGGTGAGTTTTTCCTGGCTGAAAGCACACAAAGCATAATCAACGCTAAACATGCCCAGCAAAACAAAGAGCAACGTGTGCCGCCGCTGGAGCAGGAGGCGGCTTGGTAGCGCTGCCAGGGGTTGCTAGTTTTTTCGACCAACAAAAATACGTGGGCCTGTTAACAAAGCTATAAAAATGTCACCTCGCACAACGAGCGAGTCGCGTGGCCAACAATTTAATACAAAAGCAGCAGATCAAGAAGAAGAAACTGTAATAATTTACTAGCATCATATGTAGAGGAATGTTTTGGCTATAGTTAGAAGTTTATATTGCCTATGAATGACCAGCAGATATATGAGTAGAGCCACAATTACCCACTGATTGAGGCTATCAAAGTTTCGTTTGGGTTTTTCCAATAATTTGAAGTGGTTTATAGAGTAGATTCGAAGTTGTTTATAATACTTTATATAGATTCTACATATCGTTCACCTAATCTATAATATATTATTCTTTAAATATTCTTTATCCTTTCCATATCATCTCTGTCTACCTCATGCCATTTATAGCACATCATCCTCAAATCACATTCTTATCTCATTCAATCACGTATTTATGTCTATCTCATATACTATATAAATCGCAATATATTTTATATCATATCATATCCGTATTCAATATATGTCATACTCTATATTCTATATATGTACATTCCGTACTCCATAAATTAAACTCCCCATCTGCTTATTCCATCATTTTCCACATATTCATCTCGATCCCACATTAATTTCATATTCCAACTCGAAATATTTTCTATATTTCCGTCACATTCCTGTATGCACATTCCAGGTGCTTCGCAGAGGCATTCGAAAGTCCTGAGGCCTCTCAGCAATTATGCACACACAATTTAGCGCAGCCTTTCGTAATTGCAACACTCTAAGGAATCGCCTTTCACAGGACCTCCACCTCGCGCTCGGAAGGCGCTCACTAATCGTCCAGGACTTCATTGTCTGCGCTTTACCTTGGGCATAATTTGCCTGTTGACATACCTGGCTGTCCCACCTGAGGCGCGTCAACAGCTACTGTCACAGGCGAGCGGACACGGGAACGTGTGTGTAGGGTTGCCACCGAGCTATTAAATTACATGCCTAGCAAATTGCTTGGGAAAACAAAACGACAGGCAAAAACGCCTCGACATATGCAACAATAATAATAACGGGTTTGCGGTCGTTGTTATGCCTCGACTTCTGGCTCTGCTCTGGTTCTGTTCTGGTTGTGGCTCTGGCTCTGGCTCTGGCTCTGCATATTATTAGCGCTTTCCCCCACCGGTGGCCGGTGGCATAAATATTGAAAAGCGCCAACGCCTTTTGTTGGCTAGGTAATTGCCCAACTCTGTGCAGTAGCCGGGCTAATAAACGTAAATATTGTAGCAGGAGTTAAAGTGGAAAAGGAAGCACCGGCTATGGAATTAAAAAATACAACTTTCTTTTGCCAGCTGCAATTTATGAGACTGTGATAGAAGGGCGCACAGTGCCAGACAATAGTAAACTAAAAGAAATGAAAATCTAGTTTAAACTTTGAGCTGGATTACATAAATTAAGTGGAAATAATGTGAGAATGGTAAATCGATAGAGAGAATAGACAACAGAGACGAGGGCAAAGAGAGTATGGAGAGTTTACTAAAGTGAAAAAGATATATGAGCTTTATATTGCTTAAACATGTCCATATTTTATTTACATTCGATCTAATTTCATTTGTTTTACCAAAATTCACATGTTTTCTATTGAAACTTAAATGGACTCGATTTCTTATCAGCCGAACAATAAGTTCTCTTTTTTTTTCGTCTTTATTTTTATTTATTTATTTATTTATTTTTTTTTTTTTTTTTTTGTGAGGTTTTGCCTTTAAGTATGCCTGGCTTGCATTGTCCTTATGACACAAGCTTAACAATTGCATGCGAGTCAACAAAGAAAAGTTGCTCGTAAACGAAAATAAAACTTTAAAAGCAGTTGGCAAAGCAAAAAGTTCGCTTCCTCCCATCTCTAGCTATCAATGTAACGCACTCTGTCTCGCTCGCACTCGTGCGTGAAGTGAGGAGGAGCTGTGTGAGTCATGCGAATGCAATGGGCAAAGAGAAAACTGTGTCAACGACTCTGCTCCACTTAAGCATTTAACGAGCAACTTAGCGCGCACGTAATAGCAGCAACAACAACAAGTACAAGCAGAAGCAGATACGACAATGACAGCTGAATAAAAAGGATGCGAAAAATGTGGAAAAATTCAAAACAAGTGGCACAAAAATATTGAACAACAATACGAGTGCAAGCGAAACGGAAAGAGAAGTAGCGGACAACAGGAATAGCGGACAACAACATCAACAGCAGCACCACGAACAAGAAGAACAAGAATGAAGGACAACAACATAACCCAATAAGCAAACCAAGTGGAGAGAACGCATGTGTCATCATTAGAATAAGCAAACGCAATGGAACATTGAGCATCCCCATGGCAGGGATAAAAGTAAAACAGACAGTCAGACAGCTAGAGAGAAGGAGAGAGAGAGAGAGACGGAGAGAGTGGCGCACGCACAAAGCACAACAAAGAACAACTGCGACGCCGGCAGCGTAGTCGACGCACGCACGTCGCACGCATTCGCTTCATGCCGCCCGCCGCTCCCGCTCGAATACCCATCAAGCCAGGAGTAGTCGAAGAAGAAGCAGCAGCAGCCACCCACACAAGCAACCACCATAAAAGTGAAACACACAATGAAATTTACGCAATAGTCGCTGAGACCGGGAACTAAAGAGACTGTGTAATAAAATCAAGAAGAGGGTGACAAGCAGACAACAATAACAGTAACAACAACGCACACGCTCACGTACAAACACATACACACACTCACAGTCAGCTGCCAGAGAATAGCGAAAATAGAAGAAATGTTCGTAAATCCGATTAGAATTTAAGTTTCTAAATTTTGCATCAACTTTAAGAAAGTCTTTATAGAGCAAAAAGTAGACAGTGCGAATGGGGAGTAGGCGAAAAAAAGAAACAAGAATAAAACGGGATCTACAGATAAGCAACGCCATATGCTTGAGCTTAAAGCAATGAAGAGAGAACGCAAATAAATCAAGAGAAACCTTAAAAGTAAGCAAATCTCGTGTGTGAAACGTGGACAAGGAAGCAAATTGCCAAATTACACTTGGTACTAAAAGTTCGTAGACAAAATAGTTGAGTAATAGTTGGACAGCTGATTTATGGATATGGATTTTACAGATATTTTAACTATGAAGATAAATATATAATTATATATTTTTGACTCAAATACAATTAAGAATCTATTTCAGTTCGATAGATATGTATATGTATATGACAGAAGTTTTAAACTAAAAGAAAATGCTAAGTTTATTAACAAATTATTAATTAATTATTTTAGTCATTTTCCCATTTATTTTTATTTTCATATAGCTGATAGGTAATTAAAAAATATATAAAATATTTTGAAGTTCAGCTAATATATTAAAACAGTAAATAAATCATTTAAAATCATTATTTTTTATTATTTTTAGCCGACAAAAATGTATGTTTAAATTTATATAAAAGTTTTAATATTATTATTTAAAATGAAAATTATTATTTAAAATTAAAATTATATCTAAATTTAGTTTAATGCCAAATAAATATATGCACAAATTAAAGAAATATATATTATATATATTTCAAAAATTCTGTTTATTATTATGATTAAAAATTCAACATGTAACTGTAAATGTTTTTCTTCTACTATCGAAATCTAACTTTAGGCTCTTTTCTTTAAAGAGAATCTCAACTTGCTTCCCTCAAATTAAAGTCACATCGCAGATAAAGCTTTAGCATACTTTTCTGTGCCACTTTCGCGGCGACTCGCAAGGACAAAGTCAATGCACTAGTAAGCGAACGACAATTACAACGGTAACAAACAAGGGGCGCAGCTGTTGCCGTTTGCAAAAAATAAAAGGAACTGAGAATTGCGTGGCAAAGCTGTACAGATATTCAAACTCACACACACACCTACACACATACGCACGTACAAATGCAGACAAGTCAGATTGACCTACACACATACAGAGTGAGCAAACACAGCGAGACTGGCGAGGCGCTGATTTTTGGCATTTCGCCGCAACCGCCTCACCTAGCCCTGCCTTACCTCGCCCACTGCACAAAGTCCCGAATGATTAATTGTCAAAATATGTTGGGCAAAGCTAAAAGTGAGGCGAAGAGAGCAGAAAAAAGGCGACACCCAAACAACATAATAAAAAGTGTGTGTGCAAATGAATTTCATTCTCTTTTATATGGTTTTTGTAATTTTTTGCTCTTGCCCTTTGCACACACGCATACACATGTATTTATGTGTATTTGTATTAAGTTGTCATTACGTGACTACAGACACAAGATTTATTATCATTTGCGTGCGTGTGTGCGAGTATGCCTCTCTCCCTCACTCTAGCTCGTTCTCTGTGTCACTTTGCTATTGGAAATATACACACACTGCTGTGCTTTATAGCGGATACTCACAGTAACTTGTTGAGCAAACTCAACCTTCGGCTGGCCGACCAATTCAATAATATGAACCATATGGAAAGATTTGCACTGGAACGTTGCGAGAAAAATTTTCAATTTTTATTATCGTTGTTAATTGATTTTTTTTTGTTTTTTTTTTTGTTTTTCTGTTTGGCTCAGTTCTATGTTTCTTGTTTTTGTTTTTGCTGCTTATTAAATATATATAAATGTATGTATATATTCAAATATAATTTTTCTTTGTATTTATTTTTGTTTGCTAATTTTTCAACACTTTTTTTGATTTCGTTTGTTTTTTTTTTGTTGTTGTTTGCACTTGAGTTGTTTTTATGCGTTTTCTCTCTTTCTATTTCTCTTATTTAATGTACATATGTATATATAAGGTTTTTGTTGTCGTTGTGTTGTGCGTGTGTATGTAAATTTATCTTATCTGTGTTTTCCAGTATTTAAACACACACGCTGTTATTTTTTTTTTCTTTTTTTTTTCTAAAAATGAATATGATTATTATTATTGTTAAACGTTTATTTCGCTCTTCTTCTTCGCTGTATCTAGTGCTTAGTCGAGTACTGTTAATCAACGATTTCTTTAATGTGCTTTGATTTATTTTCGCTTTGATGATAGGAGAATGAAAACCAAATTTTATTGCTTGGAATCTTTGGATATATGATAAATCTAATGGATTTCCAAGAGATGAGCGTAGTTAGACCTACATGAATTTTAGTTTGATTTTAATGAATTTAGGCACCTGTGAAAAATCTGCAACTAATATCATTAAATATGATGTATCTTATATATTATATAAAATATATATATAGATATCTCTCTCGAATAACTAGTTTTTAGTTAGAAAAGATTTTCAGCTACAAAAATATTATTTTTATCACTTATTATTTATTTGCCCATATTTACAATATAAATACTGCATTTTTTTTAAGTTTTCTGTTTAATTTGTTTCGTATTTAAAGCATTTAAACGGAAGGTTCTATAACAAAATTCTTTATATTTGTTAAAAATTAATTCTGTTATAGAAGAAGGCTTCATGGAACTTGCACCAAATTCGGGTACGTCACATACCAACAATTTAAACTTGTATTAAATATAACAAAAAATAGAACAACCTTTTCTCTCATCTTTTCTATCTTTTAAAATCTCCAAGCACAAAATTGGGTTAAAAACTTTTCAAGTAAATAATTCAAAGCACTTTTTCTAAACTGAATTAAATTTTGCATAATAATTTTAAAATTAATTTAAATACAAGAATTATATAAAACAAATTTTCAAAAATAATTGTCTTCCTTTTTAAAGCTTTGCCTAAAAAAAGGATTTCGAATAATTTTGAAAATTTTATTAACTTTAATAATTCTATAATTAATTCTTAGTTTCAGAATTCAAGAACATTCCTTATTTCTACAGCTTCTCGAAAGTCTCTCTTAAAGCTAATTTTTCCTCTTTAAAGTAAAACAAAAATTGGAATCCAGACTTTGCACAAATTTTCCAAGAAATATTTTCAAGCACTCAGAATTTATAAACAACATTTACAAATTTAACTATTGGCCCATGGAGAATAGAGAGAAATATTTCCAGAAACTGAGCATAAAGTGAAAATTAAAGAGAATTGAAAATATTAAAAGCGAGAGCAACACAGGCAAGGGAAATATTCTTGCCCAAAAATTGCATAAAGTCTATATGAATATGATTATATATTGATATACTCTCATATAAATATACTTATATTCATATAGATTCAGATAAGCAGTTGGATTTGCCAGGAATTAAGAGCAGTAATTCAAATGGAAATGAAATTTTGGAATGCTTTAAGCTATTTCAGCTTGAATTGAAATTGAATGCAAATTCCAAATTCCAAATTCATGTATTCAATTTTCACATTCATTTTAAATTTCCAATTAGAAAACGAAAAACTTGTTTAACACATTTCCACACGCTTTTCCATTTATGTGAAACAATTTTCTATGTTTGTTTACATAGGAAAATTGAGAAAAAAAACCAGGCAATTCAAATTTTAAAAAAGAAGAAGAGTAAAAATTAGAACTGAGAAAAATCAAGTGATTTTTTCTCTCTTTTGTTTACAATTTGTTTTCCAATTACTTTTTGTTTGTTTATCGAATTTTTTGGTTTATTTTGGGCTCGAATGAAAGAAAAATGTTCAAACACGATTCGAAAGGCAGTTTAAAGTATTTGAAAATACTTTGGGAAATTTGTGTAAAGGTAAATTTGGGGAAAAGCAATTTCTATTTTCGAAAAGTTTCATTTCTTACTTAATTTTTTGTTTCTCTCTTTGTTTTTTGTTTAACAATAATAAAGTTTAGTTATATTTTGTTTGTGATTTGATAAACTCTTCTTTGTTTTTGTATTTTGTTGGCTTGTAAAGTTGTTTTGTTTTGGTTGGCTGGCGAATTTGATTTGATTATTAAATTGGTTTGATATATAATTTTTGTTTTATTTTTATTTTTGGAAAATTTTAAGCGAATTTAATTTATATATATAATATGTGTGTGTATATTTATATTTTTGTGTGTGGGTTTTTTTTATTATTATTTAATTATTTAGATTAGTATTATTTCTTTGTGTTGAATATTTTTGTATTTATTTTGAACAAATGTCACACGACAGACAGTCGACGAGAATCATACGAAATATTCCGACTTAACTACACAAAACTCAATTTCATACTGAATACTGAAAAAGGACGGCGCTTGCCAAATGCGAGAAGTGTGGATAAAAGACGAGCCAACGGTTAACAACGGCTCGCGCGAGCCGAGCGGCCGAACGAACGTCTGACGCGAACGAACTTACAACAAATACGAACGAACGTACTACGTACGAAACTCACGACCAATTCGAACCAGCGAACGCAACAGCCGGCAACGAACGAGTAACGGTAAACAAAATACACGTTGCCCTTGCGTGTGTTTGTGTGTGTGTGTGTGTGGGTGGCCGTTCGGCTCGTAAAGCGAACAGGGCGAACCGAACGCAACGCGTTGGCCATTGGCGAGAGCATCGAACATGTGTGTGCGCTTGTGTCTGGTTCGAAGTCGAACCAAAACAAGCAAAAACCCAATCGCCAAACGAAGGGCACACGAGGCCACGTATGCTCTACGAATCAAATAAGTTTCTGATAAGAGATAAATCCGATATATACTATATAGATAATAGCCAGTAAAGTAGTGCTCAAGCATTATTTTTATAAATTTTGAAAAATGTTTCTGCTATACTAAAATACTATTGCCAGATTATATACCTATATATATATATATATATCTGTAAATCATTATTTTTAAATTTTTAAATAATTAATCACAATTCCTATTAGAATTTCGTCAATATTCTTCCACATTGTAACGTCCAATTAGATATTGCTGTCATACCAATCGTACAATCTATAGAGCATCAACAAAAACACAACCGAAGAGCAGTGAAACGGTAAAATGACGAGTCGAATAGCGGCACATTGCACATGGGCTGGCCAAACGAAAAACGGCGGGCGGCTGGAAAATATAACACAAGAGGCCTAAGGGAAAATCTACTACAACACGATGACGAGTGCACGACGAGTGGCAGCCAGTCCGCCTGTAGTCGTAGCCGAAGCACGCGCATCTTACGCTCTGCCGCGCGCTCTCTCCGCTCTTCCAAATGCCCAACGTTGGCTCCGCCAGCCATGCACATGGGTGCGAGCGAGCCGGCTATAGTTTAGTTTCGCCTTAGCTATGTAAGGTGTTTTGTATAGTTGAGCGTAGTGTATCTGAGTGGGAGAGCGCGAGAGCGAACGCGTGGCTGCCATGTGCCGGGCTTACTGGCTGGCTGGCTGGATGGCTGCCTGCCAGGCCACCAAGAGAGACAGAGCGCGCAAGAGAACGAGAGAATGAGTCAACAGCGGGTGGGGGTGTTATTATGAAGCCTGCAAATATTGCGCGAGCGAGCGGGCTGCAAGAAAATAGCAAACATGTGCGCTATGCCTGATTTTGCGCTTGCCTTTGTTTTGCTTTTGCATTTGCCGTTGTGTTGTGACTGGAAATGCCTTCGAATTTGCATCTCGACTAGCAGACAAAATATTTATTAAGCACATTACTCAAATTGTGCGATTAACGCACGCACGAAACACAAAAAGTAGAGTAAAGCAGCAATACAGACAAACATGCTGTTATTTTCGCCTTATTTTCACACACACATAGAGACATACACGCGGCTGGAAGGTTGCGCCAATAAGAGCGCCTAAGAGAGCATTAAGAGAGCGCTTTAAGAGTAACTGAAGGGGCAAGCCACAATATTGTAACACAGCTTATCAACATGACGATAATAACGATGATGATGATGACGACGAAGACAGGAAGAAATTAATATGCGAAACGCAACAATTTTGCCAACTACAAAAACAACAACAACTTCAGGCGGCGGCACAGAAAAAGTGCGTCGCTTACAGCCGGTAAAAAAAAGAGTGTGAAGAGTGCAAAAGCAAAAAATAACTGTAACAAAATAAGAAGAAGAACAATAACAGAAACAACAGCAACAGCCGCGTGAATCGCTATTGAACAATTGGGCGCGGTTAGAGCAACGTTGTTTTTGCTTTTTGCTTTTTGATTTGTTCCCTTGAGCGTAAGTGGAAGAGAGATGGAGATATTGTGAATGATTTCTGTTAATTGTATTTGCAATTCACTTGCTTCACTGTTCGTGAATGAACTGTTATTTCTTTGACCGCCTGCTGGCTAAGCCCCCACATAATATGCTCCATCCATCAGTTTATCCATTCATTGGAGCCTTCACGTTAACTGTAACCTAACAACCTGCCACATCAGCAATCAATGTCTGCTGCCCGCTATGATTACTGTTGCCCGTTGCGTAGATGCGTGCGTGCGTGCGTGTGTGGCTGCCTGTGTGTGTGTGTGTGTCTGTGTGTGTGTGTATTTGTGTGTCACTAGGATACGCAAAAAGCATCACGCGCCACAATCGCATCGGCGGCAGGAACAGCAGCGACATCAGCGGCGGCAGCGACGCCAGCAGCAGCAGCGACGTCAGCAGCAGCAACTAGACCCACAATTCCAGTTCACGTTTTTGAGACTCCTCGCTATCGCCTCATCCCAATCTGTGTCTCCGTCTCCTGCCATTCGCTTCAGCGCGCGTTGCCTTGGAGTTTTTCAATTTGATATGCTCGACCGATTTTCGCTCATTTAAAGCGCGTGCCATTCCACAAAACGCGTTGCCAACTGTGTTTTTGTTATTGTTTATACATATATACTCTCTGTGTGTGTATGTGTGTGTGTGTGCGCGCTTTGTGTGTGTTTTGCCCGCTGCGCTTGTCGTCGCCAATTTATCGCATTTTTACTTTGATTTTGCGTTAATTTTTCGGACAGCTCGAGTGGGAGTAGTTTTGTCCCCTGACCTCCTACCAAAGCAGCCCGACTCCTTCTCCGTCTCCCTCTCCTCTCTCTCTCTCTCTCTGCGTCTGTCGTTCTCCCTCTCGTTCCCTCGCTGTCCTAGCTTGTTGTGTGCTTAATGCTAAACGCCGTGTTGTTTTTTCTTCTGCTTCTTTTTGTCTTTGTTGCTTTTACTGTTCTCTATTGTTGTGCGTGGAAATATGGCAGGGCAGTCAAGTGTTAAGACGAATCAGCTCTGTCAAGATGAAGCGCATGATAGGGTATCAATTGAAGAGATACATATTGCCCAAGATGCAACGAACCTGTCAGATAGATGGAACATAGACAGAAGATAGATAGATAGAGGAGTGCGCATTAGAAATCAGTTCAGATGAGGCGGCTTTGAATCGGGTCTGAATCGGTTATTACTGCTAAGAAGACAACATTTGGCTTGGTATGTAGCTAATGGAGTTCTAAATAGAGAAATTCCAACTGAAAATAGCTAAATGTCTAACGGTTATGAATCGGTTATGGCTTGGTGCGGTTAGGAATCGGTTATGACACCGATTTACAGCAATGTTTATGCCCAGTATTCTCTGTAGATAAATGATAATTGATTAAATATATTTGAAATCGGTTATCGACTTGGACAACGTTTGAAATGGGCTACGAATCCGTTGCATCATCATTTTTAGTTTTAGGTTTTGATACATAACGAAATAGCATACTCCCAGGTCTTCGCTCCTAATGTATAGCCCCATTTGCAACGCACACCCGAAACGGTTAAGCATCGTTTTCCTTTCATTAAACAAATATACGACTCAATAAACTGCGCGCGAAGCCTTTAAAACTCCTCAAGTCTATAACAAAATATATCATTTGCTTACGCATTATCTAAAGGCCAATTTCGTTTTTACACAGAGAGGAAGGGAGCGAGAGAGTGAGAGAGTGAGAGAGAGAGAGGTGCACCTACACAGATACATGTAGAGCCATATATGTGCTATGTATGCTTATATAATCGCATCTACCAGTCGTTAGACCGGGACGGGGCACTCAGAGCAGGAGGTTTTATGCATTGCCAGGCAGAAAAATAAAAAAATTACTGACTGCGAGTGCGAGTAATAGGCGATGCCTTAATTCACAATAGGCCAACCCTCACAGCCACCCACAACAGCACCCAGCCTCCTGCCCCCGGCCTCCCTGAGATATGTTCGATATTTATGTGAGCATCAGGCAATAAATCTAAATTATATGGAAAGTGCTAAAGCCAGAAGCTACTGACACCGAAATGAACTGTAAACGCGTTTGGGCCAGGCCATTGTTATGATGATTATGCCAGCAGGCCGATGGGCCGATAGCCCAAATATGGCCTACTTAAGTGGACAGCTAATTAAAATCCAAATGAACTCACTTTTATAACTGTATACATATATATGTACATATATATTGAGTGGGGCACAAATGAAACTGTTGATGCTCTTTGATTATCATATAATTAGTCAAAAAAAAAGTGGAAGTAGTAGAAGAAGAAGAAGAAAGTTTGACTACATTTGTCATCATCCATCAACGATGAGGAGAGGGAGCGAGGGAGAGAGGGAGAGAGCGAGCAACTAACGTGCGACAAATCATAGCATACTTTTTGACGTTGTCACAAGTTTAACCCTCACAGAGATACAAAATATCATTTGATGGGCTTCACACACACACACACAAAATATATATATATCTATATTTATATATGTATAATTGCTACAAGTCTAACGCTTGGCTGTCATACATGTCGCAAATTTCATTAGAATTGCTGTGTCGTCAAGTTTTCGTACCGCTGTCAGCCCGAAGGGCCCATCAGCAGCAGCAGCAGCAGCGGCGGCAGCGACGGCGGCAGCGGCAGAGGCAGCATCAACTCTCTTGTGGTCGAAAATTAATGAAAATTTCATAAACTGACGGCCTAACAGACCAGGAACTAGAGTTGAAATGCCCATGCTACATATATACATAAATATATATATATATACACACACATACATACGCACACATATATACATATATAAGTATATCTGCTCTGTGGGCTGCCATCATAACTTAATTAACAGCCACAAGCCAAGGCGGCTTTCAATGCTTTGATAACAGACTCACTCACACACACACACACACACACACACACATGCACACACGCACACACGCACACACGCACACACACACACATATATGTATATATGCATACTTAATTCGTGCATCTTCTCTGATAAAGTTATAAATAGTATTTCATATATCATATTTCGCATGAAAAACTATGAACCGCTGCCATATAGCATATAGCATATAGCATATAGCATATAGCATATAGCACATAGCATATGTTAAGCCCAGCGACAAGGAACCCTTTAACCCTTATTTGCCTTTTTTGGGTAGTTTTTACCCTTCAGCTGCTGCCCCAACACGTTCTCATCATAATATTTCACTCGAAGGTCCTGCCCAGACAACCTACGCTTATCAGCCCCTCGCTCTCTCTCTCTCTCTCTCTTTCTCTCTCCTTCTCTCTCGCTCTCGCACGCTGTGCTGATAAATTGGTGACAGCGTATAAATTAAGAAATTGTACACTAATTGCGTAAAAAACTTGCTGCTGCTTACTTTCGGGCGGTTGCTGCTTGAAAGGCGGCTTGAAGGATGTGGAGGGCATTGGCATGTTGTGTGTGTGTGTGTAGGGGGGGGGGGGGGGGGTGGTAAAAAGTGCGTGAAAGTGTTGCCGCATTGTGCAAAAGTTTTATTTATCGATTTTCTTATTGTTGTTGGCCCGCAGCAGCAGCTTCAATTCCAATTTGATGCTGAGCAATTTTTAAAGCATTTTGGCGTTTTGGCTTCGTCTTTGGCTGTTGCTGTTGCTGTTGCTGTTGCTGTTGCTTTTGAAGTTTGCACAACACAAAAACCGCAAAATCTAATTAACGTGGCGCCAGCTCTTGGCTTTGCCGTTTGCCCACAGGCTGCCTAGAGAGGGAGAGAGAGAGAGAAAGAGAGAGCGAGAGCGAGAGGGAGAGGGGGACTAAAGATGGGGTTACTTGGCTTCTGTTGCTGGCGTTTAAGAAGCTGCCCGATTTCCTTTATTTTCTTACTTTTGCGATTGCAGGTGGCAAAGCCAAAAGAAAAACCGAAAGTGTTCAAGTGGGCGGCTCGGAGAAGCGGGACAGGGGGACAGCGAGGCAGCGGGGCGTGGCATAGTGCAACCGCCAAAGCCAGTTAAGCAGCAAATAGTCAAAGGCCGGCCAAAACAGATGTAGCCAAAGGCGAAACTCTCGATGTTTCTCTTGTGAACTTGAGTTAATGAGAATGCAAAAATTTATATTTAAATAAATAATTAAAATAGTTAATGCGTAATTATTGAAAGTAGCTTGGCAATAGAAATATCTGGAGATTGAAGTCAGTTTAAAGTTGAATCGTACTCTCTAAATATTTCTATAAAATAAAATAATGAAAAATGTAAGAGATAAATAATAAATAATATAAGATATATATTAATTTCTTAATTTTAAATTGAATAGTAATAAATTAAGCTGGCAATAATAATAAAAGAAGTCAAGTAAAGTAATACAATTTCTTATTTAATTTATTTAATATTAATAAAATAAATAAAAAGATTAATAATATAAATCAACTGATTTTGGGTTTTATCTTAATTTAATTTAATATTAAATTTGATGTGGGTTTTATATTAATTTAATTTAGTATTAAATTTCTTTAAATTTGATGTGGGTTTTATATTACTTTAATTTAATATTAAATTGGTTTTCTAAATAATTGTAAAAAGATTCGATAAGAAGAATTTCAAGTTTTTCTACATATGAATAAGAAGTTCTTTATAGATTAAATTTCATTCCAATAAAAGAGAGAGTAGAGTAGAGTATAAGAAATATGGAATATAATAGATACTATATCATATAAGAAATATATAATATAGATAACACTATATCATATAAGAAATATAGAATAGAGCAATACTGTATCATATACAAAATATATAAGTTAAGAGAAATACTATATCATATAAGTAATACCAATATTCATCTAAATCAGTTGCTTTATAAGCATCAACAGCTCTTTCATGACCCCGTCAATCACAACGACCTTTGCACACTCTTTTCCCCCCACTTCACGTTTAATCTGTGCAGCCGCACTTAGAGCTAGACACAATTTCGGCTCCTCTCTCAATTTGCTTAGCATATTTTCTGACCCACGACTCCCGCCCCAGCGTCCGCCCCCGCCCCCACTCCTTCAGCAGCAGCCAGTCGGTGTCATCATAATCATTTTGTCATTAATATGTCTGACTGGCCACGGGGCAAAGTTTGGCCGATTTTTGTTCATGTGAGGCGAGCGCGCTGCGGTTTGCTTTCAGTTGCTGCGCTGCTGCTGCGCTGCTCGCAGCCAATCCATTGAATTATATAGATTTTTGCCTGAATAATATATGTATGCGTACATATACATATATATGTGTGTGTGTGTGTGTGTGTTTGTGTGCGTATTCATTTGTATGTATGTTGTTGCCACCCTAGCCCAACATTTCCGCATTTTTATTTGTCTTTCGCTGCTCACTGTGTACGTATGTGTGTGTGTGTGTGCTTTGTTTTGCTTTTCACCCACGCACACACACACACAGCATGTTCATGTGTGTGTGCCCCTTCCCCTTCAAATGTTGTAGTTGTTGCTGTTGTTGCTTCATTTCAGTTTTGCGCTCTGCGCTGTGATTGACGTTCCTTGCCTTGGCTACATCAGCCAAGAGGCTCCCCTTAAGACTGCCCAAGCTCCTTTTCAGCTTGCCGCTTTTGCTCTTGTTGTTGTTGTTTGTTGGGGCACCTACACTGGCACAAATCATCTGGGCGGCACCCAACAACAACATTGAGTGGCAGCCCAAACATCCAAACATTTCACATTTCACATTTTGCCTCTTTTGCCGTCTGCTTTATGTGCGCCACAAATACAAAGTAAGTCTCTGAGTGTATGTGTGTGTGTGTGTGTGTAGGGATTCAACAGACACACACACTATAGTCCACATATATGTATATACATATATAAATATATATGTATATTATATAAGTACTCTAGGCCCTTTTATATAAGTACGTGCCCTCGTCTCTCAATCTCTGCGTATGTATGTGTACGTGTGCGTGTGTGTGTGTCTGTGCTGCTATCTCTCCATGCATTTTGACATACTTATGTCGTTTCATGTTTTCGCTGATTTTGCACAAAAAGTTTTCCGCCACGTTTTTCCATTTTTCGGCTCGCATTGAAAATAATTCTCTTTTAGGCTGCCCTGCCCCGCCCCACCCACAGCTCATCATGTGCTATCGCCTTTGCCCCTCTTTCTGTCGTGCTCTTCTTTTGCAACTACAACAACAACAGCAAAGGGCTTTGAGGCGACGCTCTTAATATGCCTGGAACAATACGGCGGCGCTTGCCTGGAAAGTGCGCATGTTTTACAGTTAAGCTTGTAGGCAATTCGCCGCGAGTTAAGGCGAATTCACCGGTGGGGTAAGCAATATGCGAAATGCTTGTGGCTGGAAGGAAGTTCATGAATTGCGCGTGTTCATTAATACAAATTTAATGAAAATATCAATATATAAAAAAAAAAAAAATAAATAATAATAAAAAATTAAATACAATTCTAAAAATATTTTTCTTTAATTTTTGTATTCGAATTAATTTTTTATTTGTTTTAAATGCCGTTTCTTGGCACCTTTAAAAAATAAAATGCATAATTTATAAGAAAGAATTTATTTTTTATGGTAATAATGCTTGAAATTACATATAAAGTTTAATAGGTTTAAGCATGTTAAAAAAAAAAAAACTATTTAAAAAATTAAAATATACATATTTCAAATAAATAATTTTTGGACTGCTTCATAACGAACTGAATAATATTTCAATATTTATTTTATTAATGTCCTTGTCCTTCAAAATGATATTTCTTTCTTAATCTTAATATTTGTAATTTAATGAAAAAATATTATTTTATATATTTTTCTTTATTTATTTATTTTTTTATTTTCAAAAATTTACTTTAATACATAATTAAGAAAAAAATATATTATTATTTAAAGACTTTTTATTTATTTATTTTTATTTTTAAATTTATTTTAAGACATTGATTTTTGAAATATGAATTGACATATGAATTATGTATATATTTTTTATTATTTTTATGGCATACAAAAATTAGTCATTTTTTAAATGTATATAAAAATCATATCATTTTACTGTAATTATTATTTTAAAATATTTTGTTAAAATTCCCTCAACATTTAGCTGGAGGCAAATTCGACTCATTAATTCGCAATAAATTTCCCTAGAATTTCCCCACTTGCCGCAAATCAGTCTTGAGGCTAGCTATTACCCCTGCGCAAGTTTTGAGGTATTTTTTGAAGAGCTTCCCCAGCCCTCAGCTTACCCCTCTTGGAAATGATTTGGGTACCTTTCCCCAGGTCGCGCAAAAAATTAAAAAAGACGTGCATATTGCGCCGCTTGTGGCATGGCAAGTGGGCATGGCAGAGGCAGAGGCAAAGGCAATGGCAATTGGTATGGATATGGTTATGGTTATGGCAATTGCGGCATCATTCATACATAAATAGCTCGAGACGCACAATTGCACGCTCTGACGCGCCACGAGCTGTTCTATTAATAGGCGAAGCTGTTGCCGCTGTTGCTGCTGCTGCTGCTGCTGCTGCTGTTGTGTTTGTTGTTTACAGGCAAACGCTGGCTGGCTAATGATTGGCATTGAATGCGGCGTCCGGTGTGTCGGAAACGAGAGCTGGGAACGTGCCACAAACTGTGGCAACCGAGCCGAGTCGAGTCGAGTCGACTCCAGTCAGCAGTCAGCTAATTATTCTAATCAGCGGCAGGCAGAGCAATTGAACTGCTGTTGAACCCAGCTGTGGCAGCAGCGGCAGCAACTGCCACATGTGGCACACTCTGCTGTTTGCGGTTGTACAGCACTAAAAAGTATCTGCCAGATACATGTTGTTGCTGTTGTTGTTGCTTCACACAAATCACAAACAAACAAATTGCCACGATTCTCTATTCAGTATTTTGTAGAACAAAGTTGCGGCTGTCGTTCGTTTTTGAAGTCGAGTAGTTTGACCTCTCGCTCTAGCACTAGAGAGAGACTCCCTCTCTCTCTCTCTCTCTCTCACACACACACACACTCAGGCAGGTAACCCATCAGCGATGCGTGAAATTTGACTGGACAAAGCATGCAATGAGCCATGTCATGTGGTGCGTTGTGGTTCGCGCTCGGCGGTGCTTGTTTTCCACAGCGCGCTGTGTGGTATTTACTTAGAAACAAAAACAAAAACAAAAACAAAAAGAGAAAAGCGTGGAATGCACCCATCATTAAGTAGTTCATATTATTTTTATTATTATTAGCATTAGCATTGCGGGCCGGCGATCTGCAATGCGATTGGAAACAAATGATTTACGAATCATTAAAGCGTTTAGTTCCACAAATTTCGAGATGAATTCGAATGATATATAAATAGACATAAATATATGGTATATATAGAGTATATAATGTATGGACTGATGAGTGTAGAGCCGATTGACCGATTTACTATGAGCAGAAACTGAATGAGTGAGAGGCAGAGGACGTGCGAGACAGCGAATAGAGTGAGGAATAGATAGGTATATATAGATAGGTATATATAGCTATAAAGGTGTTATAGAGTAAGTAGGTGTTAAGTAGAAAGAGAGATAGAGGATAGAGTCATCAGCAGAGAAAGGGAGAAAGTGCGATTGGAGCAGAGAGTATGATTGTGAAGGGGACAGAAGATGTAAAAGGCATAAGACAGAAAGAGGGAGAAAGACACAAATAAGGAGAGAGAGAGACAAAAGAGGGAGCGAAGGAGAGAGAGAGAGAGAAAGAGAACCAGAAAGAGAGAGAGAGAGAACGGGAGAGGGATGGCAAGATAGCCAGTAAGACGGAGTGGGAGGATGAGAGAGAGATAGAGAGACAGAGAGACAGAGACAGCAAGATAGTCAGGGAAAGGGAGAGAAAGAGCGAGGCAGAGGAAGAGAGATATTTACAGAGAGAGGCAGTAAGAGAGAGAGAGAGAGAGAGAGAGCAAGATAGTCAGAGAGAGAAAGACAGAGAGAGACAGTAAGAGAGAGAGAGAGAGAGAGAGAGAGAGGGAATCGAGAGGAAGAGGGGCAGCAGAGACATGCCAATAGATGTGAAGAAATGAAGAATGAAGTGGCTTAAATGAATGAGAGAGAGAGAGAGAGGGAGATTCAAGTGATGTAAATCGAAAAGTAATATATATGATAAAGAGAGAAGAGAAGAGAGAATAGTAACATATGAAGAGGGGAACATGAAAAATAAGACATGAGAATCAGTGAGAAGAGACATAAAAAAGACTGCCAAGGAGAGAGTGTAGATGAAATGGCAAGAGACGAGAAAGAACTTATTGGAGAAGTCTATTGAGAGAGACATTATGATGGAAAAGCATTTGAAATGAAAACTGCAGAGAGAAGAAGAGAGAGAGAGAGAGAGAGAGAGAGAGAGAGAGAGAGTAAGAGAGAGAGAGAAAGAGAGAGGTAGTGCACGTCTGAAATGAATGCATGAGCAGTCAGACTATCAGCAAATGAAATGAAATAGTTCTCCCATGGATATTGATGCCCCACGTCTATTTGAAAACATGTGAAGAGGAATGCAGTCTCTGCGATCGTTTCACCTTGATATAAATTGTATACATATGTGTGTATGTATGTATGTGTGTAAATATACAAAATGCAATAACTCAATTGGACGTTCATTGTTTATTCCATTTGCAATTTGGGCGAATGTAATTAATATTCATATGCACGCAGTAATAATTATTATAATCAAATGTAAACGCTGGCCTGGGCCCAAATGAACTGCAGTCGAAATCGCAGCACAATATTTGATTATAGAAAACGATATGCGATGTGGTACCTGGCCAGGAGTGGACCACTGGACGAGTGGGCGAGTGGGTGAGTGGGCGAGCCGAAATGGACACGAAAATAATAAAAAAGAGAAAACCTCAGTGAAAAATCAACGCAAATACCAAATGACCATAAAGAGAACCAGTGCACACACACGCACTCAGATGGAAGGCCTATGCGTGTGTGTATGTGTGTGTGTGTGTGGAATTCGTGTGCTGCTGCAGCGCAGCAACAAATCAACAGTCGAAGCGTCAGTCACGTCAATAACACAGTTGAAAAATTGTTAAAATTGAATTACAGTTGCAAAACGCGACGGCGATTGCAGCAGCGACGTCGCCGTTGGCAGAGCAAACAGCCACGCCCACACACACACACACACACACACACACACACACACACACACACAGCGACACACTCACACATGTCAGTCAGTTGGAGCAGAAGAAGAAGAGAGAGAAAAAAATCATATCGATGCATATGAAAAACGACAGGCGCAATGGGCAAACAGGACGTGGCAGGAGGAGGCGGGCGAGGCGGGCGAGGCGCCTGGCAAATCTGCATATCCTTCAGCAAATAGACAACAAATTGCAATGTGATATACAGTTGAGCTGCCACTGGGCGAGGCGTAGGTGTGCGTGCGTGCGGGGGGCGTGGCTGTGCCTTGTTGGACAGCGGTGAAAATTGATAAAATGATATTGATGAATTGCACATGGCAACGAAATGGAAAACCAGGCGGCCCACGCCCACACATGCAGCTAGCTCGGCGTGGAGCAGCATTATCTTGCTGCCGCAGGAGTAGAGTCGCTGCCAGAATCCGATCCTGTGCAACATCGTCAACATGGCCATTGTCGCCGCCTCGACGCTGATGATGAAAAATTAGCGTGCGTGGACCAGGAGAGACCAGAAGAGATAGACAGAGAGAGGGCGAGAGAGAGAGAGAGAGAGAGCAAGAGAGAGAAGGAGAGAGAGAGAATAGCAGCAGCAGCAGCCAGCCATGCGTGCGAATTTGCTCAGAGGCACAGTGAGGCCCTGTGAGCTCTGAGCAAGATTAATGAAATTGTCCAGCAGGCCTCTGTCAGCAGGTGTGAGCGGCTGACTGCGTACCTCGAGTGCTGCAAGGTGCAAGGACATGACTGCAAACGGCGCGGCTTCAAGGACTTGGCCATCTGAGATGAGCATAAGATGGCATCATATGAGAGATGGCATACAAAGCGCTGAAATTTGGGGCGGGAAAGGGATCGAATCGAAATCTGATAGAGCGTAGTATAAATTGGATAAAGTTGTTGCCAAAGATAGATCTCTAATCTAATATTGTTGTTTATAAGTTTATTAGCAGAGACTATCAAAGTAGAAGAGAACGTGAAAGATCCATTCCTCTATGTTCTTTCATGTCTCAATTTAGGATGGGAAAGGGCTAAAAGATCAGATGTAGGGCAAGTGATGAATGGGATAAAGTAGTCGATGATAGATCTTTAATCCAATATTGTTGTTTATTAGAAGAGACTACCAAAGTAGAAGAGAATGATGATGATGATGTGATGAATGGGATAATGTTGCCAAAGATAGATCTTTGGTGATATCATATTGATCGAGAGGTTGAAAAGGCAAATCTTTGATTATATCATCCGATCATATCATCCGATCATAGAGATCATCCGATCATCCGATCTCTCAATGCGAATGAGAGTGTGGAGGAATAGATCTTTATTCTCTGTGATCTCTATCCAGATTTAACATTGCCCAAAGTAAAGGGTAAAGAAATTCAGTTCAAACGAAAACCAAATCATTTGACTATTTGTAAAAGACTTCAGTGGATCAACTTGGCCAAGGTTAAGCAAAAGACAGTTAAGAGCCTTAGCTTTATTTGAAAAGGCAAATGCTGGGGATTAATATTATTTCATTGTTCCATATTCAACGGCCGACTATGGAGAGCAGAGACTGTTAAGTATGCCGCTAAGCTGTCTATCCGTGTGTAAGCTAGACGCACTGTGGCAAATGCCTTCAGCTAATCCATTGGGAGTCGCACCTAGAGGCATTAAAATAAGCTTAGATCCCCTGCCAGGCAGACAGCATTCAATAGATCAGAGCAGCAAGGAGCTGCTGCCCATTGGAGCACTGCAGGCTCAACAGATCCAAGCTCCATTTGGCTGCGTCCTCAATTTATGATTATTTGAGCATTAATTCCGCTTAAGTCGACAAACTAAGCAAATTGCAATTGTAAACAGCGTCGCGAATTGAATTGCAAGCCAAATTGCATCTTGGTCAATGGCACACAGATAGAGGCACACACACACACACATATGTAGACACAGGCAAGCCTGAATCAACATGCAAACAGGCATATTCGTGTGTGTATATATCCTCGGATATCTTGCGTATGGCTGCGGGCCAGTTGCCTCAGCTTAGCCAAGGCATTTGAATTGTATTTATACGCGCGTGTTTAGCTGCTATGCAACGTGTTTTGGCTTAATAAAGTCAAAATAAGCAAGGCTAAGTAGATAAAGTCCAACATAAATACGCGCACACGCACACATGGACAGAGGGAGAGAGAGAGAGAGGGAGAGGGAGGGGGCGACACATAGACAGTTATAAATTCGAGCGCTGTTGATGTGATTTAGTTGCACACCTCGCATCGCCTGTAAGACGGCAACAACTATAGCAACAGCCTGTGCCTGTGTGTGTGTGTGTGTGTGTAAATGACTTTATCTGCGTCTGTGGGGGAGGCCAGTGTACATGTGTGCGTGTGTGTGTGTGTGCTGCTGGGGCTCTGTCTGTGCGTGCAACATGTGCGCTGAATGTTGACGTTAATATTAAGAAAAATAAATAACCAAGCTGTTTGTTATCTAAGTTTATATAAAGTGCGCCCCACTCACACACACACACACACACCCTCCGCCTGTGTGTGTGTTTTTGGTTTGTTTTATTTATAGCAACTACAGCAATTGTGCCTGGGCTTTCCACGTATTAAATAACAAGCGCAACAACAACTGGCGCAAGGCGCTTATAAATTTTTTGGCCACACAGCGCCAAATGGTTAAAGGACCCATTCAGGCCAATGTGGTTTTACCTGACACGCCCACGCCTGCGCCCACGCCCTCACCTGGGCAGAGAAAAGAAGAGAAAACAAATGCAGCGCAATGTGATGAAGCGCCAAGTGAGAGGCTGCATATATAGAGAGGATGTATATATGAACTGCTTGGCCAAATGGAATGGCCAAAAGGACGTAAATTTAAATGGAAATATTCTATATAAAACAATTTATATGTGGACTGTATAATGTGTGCTAAGAATGTGCCAGAAGAGCTGCCAAAATTAAAGCTGCTTGCTAAATATTTAATGAAGATGCAGACTAAAGATTTGAGAGACGAAAAAACAATTGATAAAGGGCTCGATTTGAGTAAGCAAAAATATATGAGATTAATGATATTGAAGTTAAAGAGATAGGGAATAATTGCCTGGGATGTTAAAGCACTGACTACTGGACTCTATGTATTTATAAGAGTCAAAGCCCATCTAGGCTTAGGAAAAGTCTTTAAAAAATAAAATAAAATATATAGAAAATGTTTAATATTTTTAATAATAAATATACAGCATTCACAACACTTTGAACCTGCCCTGGGTCTTTAAAAATAAATAGAAAATTGATAAATTGATTGTAAAGTTGATGTTTAACCAAAAACTGTTCGACTTGAATTTAGTTAAATCTTGTGCAAATACCGAGAGCTGAAAGTGTTTAGCAAATTGTCAACAATCGAAATAAATCAACACAATGTCCAGATAGCAGCTCGGACAGATAGGTAAACAGAACTAATTTTAAGATTTAAGGCCAGCTGCCAGATTGTCAAGCGAGTGAATTTATTTTCACACCAGAGCCAAGCACAAAACAAGTTGAAGCAGTTGAAAATTTGTGCGCACCTTGCAAATTGCCCAAAACAAATAGCGCCGAAGTTGCGTGTGAAAACAGGAAGACAAATTCGAATGAGTCAGGTGAATCCTTTCCACACAGCCGCCACGCCCACCACCAGCTCAGTTCAATGACTTTGATAAACGTGGCCACATTTGCAGCTGCCTTTTGACAGACTGAAAGACTGAGTGACTGAGTGACTGACGGACGGACTGACTGCCTGACTGATTGTCGACAATATTTGATTAGCATCAAAGGTGCGAAAATGCATTTTGCATCTTGGCAAAAATGAGTTTGTCAACAAGGAAATTTCGGAAAAAGCATGATGAGGAAACTGCATATGTAGACACTGTGACAGGCCCTAATCAATCAAAAAAGCGCACAAATATATGACAATCCAACTACCCAAAGCCGTGAGCACAAAACCTTTTTAATAATATTTTTCCACCCTACAAGGGTCTGAAGAGGGTCCGCCACCCGCCTTGAATCTTGCACCACTCACTCGCACACAAATGCCTTGTCAGGGAAAAGCTAAAAAAATCATGTTGAACATAAGAAAAGCAGGACGAAAATGCAATGAAATCGAATTGAGAATACGCTTCGAATTTTTGTGGGATTTCCATTTATTTTTTTTTATTTTACTTCTTATTTTATTTGACAGATATCAATTGCCTCTCGTGGAGCTTCCATTGATTTTCTAGGGTCTATTTAGACTAGGTCTGGGAATTCTATCAAGTATTGTGAGGACTTTCTTTGAACTTCATCTTAATTCTTCACAGGTGCTGCTAGCTTCTTCTGCTGCTAGCTTCTTTGTCTGCTCTTCTTCTCTCAATTACATACTCTTTCAGCATCGATGATAATAGCATTAATTATCGATACCATCATAGCTATGTATCGATAGTTAACTGTAGTGATATCCGCTCGAATGAAATGCAATTCTCAACCTAATCCATAAACTCCTCACATTCAACTATCACAAACGCACTCACACAGTCAATAATCTCAATGGGGTAGCATTTATGGAGGGTATACAAAATGGACAGCCGCATTAGGCACGCACTCGCCAGGGATTTGAGTGGACAGCCGAATTTCACTCACCGTCCAGCCTGGCCTCAGCTCATAGGCAGGTCTAAGAAATTGCCAAATTTAATAAACTTAAAAGGGTGTGTGTGTGAGTGTGTGTGTGCTGGCTGTCAGATACACACACACACAGACGGCGGTACAACACTCATGTAATCAACAAGAACTAGAATTGTCAATAAAAATTGTGATTTCTAAAGGCTGGCAGATTATTACATACATTGTTTGGGATGGACCATAAAAGTGCTCGCTTTAAAGAGCACCTTTTGCTTTTGCACCTGTAGCCGGCGCTTCAAAATATTTATCGTAATGTGCGTATAGCCTATAGAGGCTAGGCAGCAGCTGGCAGCTGTATAACACGCACACAACCACACACACAGACAGCCACCCTAAAATGTTTATAATAAAGGAAATTGTTGGCAATTTGGTGGCTTTTGCAGTTGTCTAATAAAACTAAGTGGGCGCAGGAACAGGCGCACAGATAAACGAAATTGATATTTAATGCGAGCGCTCACACACAGTCAACTCCTGCTCTTGCCACCTCCTGCTCCAGCTCCTTCAGTTTCTTCTGCACCTTCTTCTTCGCTTCATTTTTTGTTTTTCATTTTGCGCCCGAGTGGATATCCTGTCCAATGGCATTTCATGTCAATGCGAATGTCGCGTTAGTCGCGCGTGGCAAAGCATGTAAATCAATCAGTTCGGCCTGCCATCCTGCTAGCCTGCCAGCCCGCACATTCCTTTGGCAGCGAAGGGGTTTTACAAAATGCCAGCCTAAATGTGTGCATGCATACATTGCCATGATGTATTGATGTACGTCATGCATCATTGATGTAGAAAATGTTTTAATGTTATTATTGGCAGCACACTCAGCTAGCCTTCGGGGGAGTGCTGCTACTCCTGCTGCTACTGCTGCCACTCCTGCTGCTGCTGCTGCTTCTGCTAGTGACAGTTCAGCTTTATTGAATTTTATTTGGAAGCTCTCAGCAGGGCGCACATATGAATGTATGTGTGTGCCTGTGTGTGTGTGAAAGGGCTGCGCAACAGGCAAAACAGTGCGTGCTGAGAGTATGCAACATTTCCTTAAGCTAAACCAAATGTTTTATTGAGTTGGGAATGAGTAGGCAAAGACAGAATGGGAAATAAGCTCTGATGAGTTATATAAGAAAATTTTATAGTACATGCCAGACTTTAACTAAATATATATAAATACTGCTTTAAGTATGACCGGTATGATTATTTATAAACCTGTCGAAGAATCGAGGGATTTTGATGGATGCCATCGGCCTCTCAGTCCCCATTCTACTTTATATACGTCTAAAACTCTCACTTACTCTCACTTGCAGTTAAATATTAGAACTATGGCGAAAAGTGTTTTTCCATATACGATATATAGCTGAAAATGGTTTATTTTTTGGCTGTCAAAAGTTGTTTGTTATAAATATATAAAATTTATGGTAAAACTTGTCTATAAAGTTCTTAAATGTTCAATAAAATTCCATGTGATTTTCAATATCAAGTATACGACTCAGAAGTCTTTACAAGAAGGAAAACTCTACAATCTTATTTAGTTTTATGCATCTCTCAAACTTAAGGAGCAGCTCCAGTCCAGTCCAGTTCTTAAAGACAAACAGCAATAAAATGTGCCTTGATTCGGTTGCTCTCTTCATCAATTCTGATCGGGAGATCAAACGGGCTTATATTCAAATTAATTTCGCATTTCAGCCATTACAAGAGCATCAGGCATAAAGCCCTAGCTCCAGCAAAAGGCTTAAGTATCATTTTTTCTCCTCTTTGCCTTCTTCTTCTTCTTCCTCTGCTCGCTGTTGTTGTTTGGGGTGCGTAGCAGAAAAAGTTTCCTCGGCAAAGTTTGGGGCCAGCCCGAAACAAGCAAAAATACAAAATATTGATGCTAAATATAAAATGCGTCTCTCTCAATATTTGAACTGGGCTGATATAAGGTAGATAAAATACAAATATGAAAAATCTAGAAAGAAACTCACACACACGCACGCACACACACACACGCACACGCACACACACACATGCATAGACAGACATTTAGACAGACTTTGATACACAAATTTACAACTTTGTTGGGGGCTCAGTTCGGGCTGGTCTCCGTTTGTCGACTAAAAGTATTGATGAACAGTTGTTTGTTGTTCGCTTGTTGTCGCTGGGTGGCAACTTATTAGAAAGTCCACCCACACACGCACATACGCACACACTGATACAATCAACAGCACCGACCATATGCAATGTGTGGGCAAAGTCAATAAAATAAACGTTGTATGTTTGCGGGTTGTGCGAATGCTAGAGGCAAAGTGTGTATATATATGTGTGTGTGGCTCGATTGGGGTTTGGCAGAGTGGCGTAAAGGTAGTAAAAGTAGAAGAAAATGTATTAGAAAGAGATAGAAAGAGATGGAGAGGGCGTGAGAGCTGCTCTGAATGAGCTTGCAAAGAGTTTTGTAGCGCCAGCCGAAAAGTAGGCAACACATTATGCATATCAAAGTTTTTTCCTTGCGTGGCTCTCAGCCAGATAGAGTATAGGCATAGCAAGTGAAATCCATGAAGCAGTTTGCAACACTTGTGAGGAAGATGTAGAAAATGAGATGGAACAAGTTTGAAATTTGCATATGGATGCTGAAAAAATGTATATATGTATATAGGAATCAGGTAATTGAGAGAGGTAATTGCCAAGTTGGTTCATAATACAGAATCGGGCTTATCATATAAAAATCTAATAAATGAAATTATAAAAATATAATTAAATAGTTTAGTTATGCCTTAAAATGTGCTGTGAGTCTGGGATAAAAAATAAATATATAATTAAATATATAACTAAATTTTAATACATTTTAAAACTTCTTTTTGCTTCTCTTCTTCAACTACACTTCCTCTCACTCACATTTCACCGTTACACCTCGCTTAGAGAGCATTGATATGTGAAGTAAGCTCTTGTCTTTTCGTTGAAGCAGCTTCACTTATTTTTATGAAAGCTGTGCCCTCTGCGCTTGCTCTTTCTGTTGTTGTTGTTGTTGTTGTTGCTTGTGGCAACTTTTGTGCAGTAAATGGTATTTATGTTGGCTTAGTAAAGTTTGACGATAACGTCGCTGCGACGGCTACGACTTCGACGCCCCGTTTAATATCGAAACGGGCTGCAGCGTTGACGACCTCAACAACATCATGTAGAATTACGAGTATTTGAAAAGTTTTACAAGTAATTTATTTAGGCGCAAGTTTTTGAAACGCGCGGTCAGAGCACACTCTGCAAAAGAGCAGCAAAAGAAAGACAAAAAAAGCAAAAGCAAAAGCAAAAAAAAAAAAAAAAAGTGACAGAGGCGCCAACAGCAACAGCCAACAGACGGTAGCCGGCATCCGGTTGCGAGTGTTTGGGGCTCGGTCTGTGCATGTGTTGCGGTTATGTGCAAACAAATATAAAAGTATCCCACCGAAATAGCTTACAAGTACATCAAATTTTCATAAATTAGGCATGCATAAATAAAGCAAAGCCCGAGCAAAACGCAAAAACTTTTTTTGACGGCCAGCCCAACACATGGACCCAAACACCATAAGGCCAACACACACACACACACACACACGCATACAGACACAGCAGATAAGCCCCAATGGAGGTCGTCTGCAGCAGTGCCGGCTCCTCCGAGTGTCATGAGCTGGCGAAAATTATGTAGCGCATAATAATTCATCAAAATAATAAATAAAAAAGAAAGAAAACTGAGGAAACGGAACGAACGCAATGTGTGTATGCGCAAATTGCAACAAATTTTCTGGCTAGGGCAAAAATTAAATCAAGTGAAATATTGTTGATGATGTTGCAGACTTTCATACACAAGCACTTCCCCTCTCTCCCTATCTCTCTCTCTCTCTCTCTCTCTCTCTCTCTCACTCTTTGGCTTTCTCTGCCTCACGCTCTTGCTTTCTGGCCGGCTGCTTGTCTGTCTATTACATGTACAGGAAAAACTATAATGGGCCAAATGGACCACAGAGCAGCTGCCAGAGATTATGAAAGCCTGTTCGATATATATATATATATATATATATATATATATATATATATATATACATTTATATATACAGGCAAATGAGAGCAGCATGAATAGAGATGAGCGCACATATGCTGAGCTAGTGCTAGAGGCAGCCAGAGCTGGCTCTGGTTATGAGAGCTGTGTGAGCACATTGAACATGTCATTCAATGAAGATAGCTTTGAGGAGAATCGGCGCTGAATATGTGCCAATTGAGTGCTCTGTTAATTCGCTCTTTATCGAGTGCAAGTTGCGTTTGCCTGTTATCAAATAATATGCAAAAGTTTCCTTTGCTCTGCTGTTTTCGATTTATTATTGATATTCATCTTAAAACATTGTCTCTACTCAAATATATTGAATACTTATTATTGATCTCTGTTATTTATGCCATGAAAAATAGTTTTAATATCTTGCCTAGTTTCGCCACTCATCCAGCAAGTCTTCATTGAAGCTGCTTTAAAGGAACTCAACTAAAAGTTTCATAATGAGTAAGTTGAGCGGATCTGCTCTTCAAGTTACTCTGTCTATCTGCTTATCCCTCTCCAGCTCTCTGATAGATTCTTGAGTTTTGCTTGCATCTTTAATTCATTAATTTACTTAGGCTTATACATTTTGAAGTCTGTCTATAAAGAACTTGGCTGCAGAGAGGGCTTTTCAGCAGCATCTTCTTCGGGCTAAGCTATTAAATAACTTAGTCCAGTTTGCATTGAATTCGCAAATCCAATTTTGTTTTTGCTCCACTGATGAAACTCAATAAAACGCAACTGGAAACCCTTTTGCGTGCCATAAGTAAATAAACAGCTTTTGCCATCAATTCAAGCACACACAAACACACACACACACACACACGCACACAGATAGACACATCTGTAGTAGAGCTGGGCATATCAGCTGTCTTCCATATTAATTACAGTCTTGGCAGGCAGTTTGCGCCACAGGCAACGGCACGGACATGGACATCAACACAGAGAGGAGGCAGCTCAACGGAGCTCGGCTGACAACTCGGCGTAATTAAAATTAAATCTCAAACTAATTATTATTGAACTAGCATGTGCTGGCCTTAGCTAGTGTGTGTGTGTGTGTGTGTTTATATTGCCCGGCGGTTGTTTTTGGCCAATACGTTAATGAGTTTTGCCAAGGTTGGGCAAAAGTTTAAAGCAATGCGCCGGGCTTAAAACCGAATGCGCGCTGCCATTGTAAATCATATTTACAATGTCTGTGCCCAATTGCCATGTAAATATGAGAGCGCGACATATGTAATTACACCCAATAAACCAACAGCAGCAAGAACAACAACAGCCATTTGTATATGTGTAGATTTATGTGGGTGTGCGTGTGTGTGTGTGTGTGGAGTCGGCACAAAATGGCGTCGTCGTTGTCGACGGCAGTCAACGAATCATTAGGCGACATTTGTTTGCGCTTCACTAATTACAACAACAACAACAATTAGAAAGTCCAAAACAACAACATCTGCTGGTTGGCTGCCTGGCAGCAGGCTACAAACAATGGCAACTGCAATCGCACCAAAACAATAAAATCTAATTGGGAACATACACACACCAACCCACACACACACACACACACACACACACACACATGGCCCAGTCAAGAGAATGCCCCAATAGACCAACACGTATGAGCCAAAGAGTGAAAGAGCCAACGCAGAAGGGTCAAAAGTCGCCGTTTCTTGGATAAGTTTTTGTTTTCCCTTTATTTTTACATATGCTACACAAATTTCCAGTGGTTAAGAAATTATTAAGGAAACAAATATATATGAATAATATGAAATATATGACAAAGATATATGAAAATTATGATATATTTGCGGAATTTTGAATGAAGAAGAACAGCTCTTGTGAAAGCAAGGCTAAGAGCTATTGAGCTCTCTCTTCATGAGGGCAGAGAAAAGCCCTTAGCTCTTCTAAGAAAGGGCAGATTAGAGCTCTTATTGATATATTCCATTATAATGATATATACTCTTACATTTGTCATATTTGTCCACTCTGGATATGTTTCTTTGACAACATTGAGGAAGGGAATTAATTCAATATATACAGGGTTCTCTATAATCGAGTGACTCATCTAGCATACCTTTTGACAGAGACGGGCACTATACGCCGTAGAGGCTCAAGGCGGCCATTTGGGAGATATCATATCCAAAGAGTGATGTCAACAAGTCTACTTGAACCAAATATATATTATTTATATTATTATATTATTATTATTATTATTATCGAGAACAACAATAAAAATGTATTTTTCATCGATTTAAAAATAAAAAACATTCGTCGAATATGGCCAACCTGGTAGGGCTGCCAGATGGGTCACTCGAATATGGAGAACCCTGTATATACATATGCTTTTCCCACAGCACAGTTAATAGAACTTTTATATATGGTTTCCCCTAATTATGTGCATCATAAATATCATACACATTTCGTAATTGCGCTACACCTTATAAAAAAAACCGCATCAAATCGAAAATGAAATGAGTTTCTGGAACAACCTTTTCATGCTACCCTATGCTAATGCGACTGTCAATAATGAAGTAAAATTCCGTACAATGTAAACATTCCGGGCTAATTGTTTTTGTTGTTGTTTGTGCGCTTCGTTCGTTGAATGTTTCGCCGCTCTCTGTCTGCTGTCCGTCCGCCTGTCTGTTGCTTTTATTATGATTCGCATATTTTTGTTGTCAAGTGGAGGATTGTTCATAATTCGGTTAGGTATGTATTCAATTCAAATATAAATATATATAATTTTTTCTTTTCGCTGACATATTTGTAAATGCGCTCGCAACTGCTGCATATTTGTGTGTTGAGTGTGTGTGTGTGTGTGTGTGTGTGCTCACACAAATTTGTGTTATGAGCGCTGACTAAATAAACAAAACATTTTTCGGTAATTGAGCGAATGTTGCAAACGGGGGCAAAATGCCAACTATTTTTTCCGCCCGGCCTTCACTGCGTGGGCCGTGTGGTAATTAGTCGAGTGGGCGTGGCCAAATGTTAATAAAGTAGTTTTATGTTGGCTTGTGTAAATATTAATGCGCAAGCAGGTAATTGGACTTGCTTTTTGTGGACACATCAAACAAATTTTGTCCGCTGCCCAATGCATATAAATAACATGTGCCCCACCCCACAGTCTTCCTCCCACTCTCTCCCACTCTCTCCCACTCTCTCTGGTCACAATTAAAGCTCTATAAATTTGCTGAGGCAACTCGACTTCCTGTTGGCAGTTTATCAACCCATCTCATACAGTTGCCAACCTTTGGTTCAATAGCTCGCCACGCCGTACCGTTTAATTAGGCCAGCGATACTCCAATTGGATTTTGGGGCAGGCCGCGTGCAGGTTCGGGGCTCTGAACTTTTGTCAAACTTTATTTTCGATACGCAGCCACAGCTATTGGGCCTTGACAGGCCCTGTCCGATGTGGCCGTCGGCAAGTTTTTGATCCTCTGCATCTCATTCTTTAATTTGACATATTAACGCCGCGACGCGTTTGGCATTTTAAAAAAGGATTTGAGTGCAAAGCGCCCCCGCACACGGCCACCGCCTGCCCATGCTGTGCCACGCCCCCACACGAAGCCTTTTTCCAACCGGTTTGCTCGTCAGGAAGTGGGCGGGCGTTAAAATCAGTTGAAAGCTTTGCATTTTTTTCTCATCTTCGGCTTCTTGTGTTTTTCGCCATCAGAGGCATTAATTGGATTTCAATCTGGCGGGGGGAGGGGCGAGAGGCGGGCTCGGGACTGATGGGGCTCACTGTTGGGGTTGTCGCTGCGCATAATGAGTAAAGGAAATTTCAACGACTCGGCAAATGTTTCAATTTCATCGCACGTTGCTTTATGCTGTTCCTTTTTTCTATTTTTATTTTTATCTTTATCTTTTTTTTTTTATTTTTATTTTGTATTTTATAATTTGATTTCCATCATCTTCTTTTTGTTTAGCTGCGTTCAGCGCACATACGCGGACATTTTTGCTGTTGCTTTCTTTTATGCTTCGACAGTTTCGCCTCGTTTGCGCATAAATTTCGTCAATTTTCACAGGTTTTTCCAAGGGGGCGAATTCCGAAGCTGCTTTCGATTTGTCGCGAGGATTTCGCTGTAATTTATTTTTAATTTCGTCTTAAGATCCCGAGGTTTCGGCATCGAGCTGCGTAATTATGCGTCTAATGAGACAACAAAGCAAGCTTAAACTCACAGACGCCGAAAAAAAGGGTTCTGGTCTAACCCAAAAAATGTTGTACGCAAAGGCAAATGACTGACTAGGAGATGCCCTGTACTGAATTAAAATATGAAGCAGGAGATAATGCTCTAAGAATAGAAGTTTGTGTGAGGAACTAGTAGAAGATAGAGCAAGACCTTCAGAGGTCTATTATAAAGTTATTTAAATATGCAGAAGTTTTATAGAAATCTTTTTCTTGCTCTAGCCATTCGCATCTGCATTGCCCACAGCGTATCTAAAAATCTTAGTAAATACTTTTGTTCAATTTGCATAATTGCGCTGATTTTCCATTTTTCTTTTCGGTTTCGACGCCTTGAAATTGTTGATTAATTGCTCGGACCGCATGCCGAGCTCAATTAACCGAGCAGACTGAAGCGAAGGCAAACTTTTGGGGCGGGTTCATTATCGAGCATGAAACTATGAAACTTTTCTCTTTCTCAATATTTGTTGGTGTGTTGTCTTTCTAGCGCTTTTAATAGCTGACATTTATGGCGTATATGTGGGCGGCAGCTCGAGGAGCTAACGAATAGCAATAATAGCCAAGCCGCAGGCACAACTACGACACACACACACACACACACACACACACACACACACACGAACACACAGACAGTTTTTGACCAATTTACTTAATGGCCATAATATTTGTTTAGTCAAAGCAAACAACAACAGCAACAACAACGAGCACAGCAGCTCCTGCGTAATGACTCTTGGCCCATAAAAAAAAAAAACAACAACAAATGCCATAAAAATAATGCATAAATAAAGGCAAATAAATGGCAGACAAAAAAAAGAACACACACATACAAACACTGCGAGCGAGAGAGTGAGGGAGACAGGGCAGGATAGACGAAGTGAATATAATGCATAAAACGTAGAGAATATAAAATTTGGCGCTCGGCGCTGTCCAATGAATGTCAAATTTGTGTGCCTTATTAATTGTCGACGGCATTTGGAATTTTCGTATGGCACTAATTAAGACGAAATGTTTGGGGCGACATTTTCTCTGGCTGTTGCTCTGCTGCCGTCCAAAAGTCCATGAAAACTAATTGGCTAAACTGACAAACCACAAAAATAATAATTAAAACACGTTTTCTTAGATCTCAACTGCACTTAGTGCCGATATGAAATATGACTGCTAGATTTGTAGACCCAATTGCTGTGAATTGTTCGGCTATGAAAAGCATTGGGCAGTTGATATGTTGGCAAGGGAATGTCTAGTTAATTGGAGCTCTGATCGATTGATTCAAGAGAGGGCGGGCAGCAGGAGGTATTCAAATCACACTTGGACACAAATAACTTTGATTTCTTCTATGCTTTTTCTGCTAATGATCGATTGTATATAAATTGCTTATCATCTACATATTATTATCATTCAAAGAATGTTTCTATATTGACTGATTGTGCGCAGGAGCTCTGAACTCTGCAGAACTTACAATACGTATTTGCCAGCGAACAAGCTTAGCGGCTCTCGTTGGCAGTCTAATCACTGTCAATGGCTCTGTAATTGCGCCTTATTTAAATTACAAATTCGGGCGACAGCAAGAGGCAACAGGAGGCTGGCAGGAATCGAGCACAAGTGCTGGCCGCCTGCCACAGGCAGGAAAATTTAGCCTCTAAACAGGCGCAACAAATGGACAGGCGGACCACAAAAATCGGGTCATCTCGAATGACAAATGTGGAACGCATCGCATGTGAATGAGAATTTGTATAGTATGTGCATTGGGTTGATGGTGTAGAATGCAGCTAAGAGTCCGACAGCCAACAGCCATTCGGTCCATATGTTTTGGATGCTGTATCCGGTCGCCGTTCGGGTTGACTTTCAAAATGTCAAATACATTAAACGTTCATTTGCGTGGTGAGGTGCGTTGCAAACTGCAAACAGTGAGCTGCGAGCTGCGAGCTGCGAGCTGCGATTTGCGATTTGGTGGGCAACCAGCCACAAAGAGATATAGCAGCTGACATAGCGGAGCGGCGGACTGGCATGGGCCAAAAGGTGGCCAAAACGAGCTAAAGAGTCGTTTAGTGTGCGACAGTTGAAATTTACCTTTTGGCCATAATGACATCACGTACACAAAAGGTGTGCGTTCTGTGCCCTCTACGCTTGCCACAAATACATATGCCAGTTGTTGCATCCTTTTATGTGTGCGTCTGTGTGTGTGGGTGTGGGTGTACAAATGTGGCTGTGTGCTGCTGCTGCTAGGGCTCAGGGCTAATGTGTATCCAAAATGAAGCCAATGGACAATCACATAAAACAAATTACACGAAAAACTTCAGCCAAAGCCCTGAAAAGTATGCTACAAAATGCAACTGCAGCCGGCACAGCGCCATTCCATTGGAATTTCGAGAGCATGGTGAATACAATATACACTGAAAATGTGCATTTTCATCTGAATTTTCATATGATTAAAGGAAATCAGCAAGCCTCTACTTTGAGGCTTAAGGCTTTAAACTGGACTTGTGCATGAACTAAGTTTCTTATTGTCTTTTAAGTTGAAGATAGGAGAGAAAAGGTAAATAAGCTCACAAATGCATCGAGTGTTATGTAGATATTGATATAAATAGTCTATTTACAAAATATTTGTATTAATTATGCATAAGGAGCTCTAACTTATATGTATATATTGATAGTCTCTTGGTTAATCAATTCTTTTTGGGCAATAAATCAAAATTCTCTGCATTTCTCTCTAGTTATTCCACTAAGGAACAACCCATTATCAGCTCAAGTGCAGCTGGAGTCCCAATATACCCCATGGCTGCATAATAAAGCAGTGCAAGTGTAGCTGGCACAATGACAAGGTAAGTCGCCAGCGTTTGGGTTACTTTTTTATATTGGAAGCGCTGCAAATCTTTACAATCAACGCGTTTGAGTGGGTGCTCCTGCTGCTCGGTGCTCGGTGCACGGGGCGATGTGCGCCCCGTTACCAAACTGACTGTGAGATAATCAAATGAAAAAACGTAAATGTCTCGTTAAATTGCACAGAAATTAGATTTTTTTTGTGGGGCGCTCAGCTGCCTCATTTCCCCGGCCCCCTTTTTGGCGAAGTGCGAGTGCCATGAAAATCAGAGCATGACCACTGGTGTGTGTGTGGGTGGCATGTTTTGGACGGGGCAGGGGCAGGGGCAGAGGCAGGGTCGGCTAGCTGTGTGAAAAATCAAATTAAGTATACGTAAAACGCGAACAGCAACCAGAGCCATGGCCAGAGCGACGTAGCTATAGCCACGCGGGCTTGCGCTGATGCTGAAAATCAAGGCGAGCTGTCGATTGGTAAAAGCTTTTAAGGTGACCAGCTGATGGCCCCGGCAATGGTCCGGCAGGAGGCGGGCCACTGAACAATATGGGAACAGCCTGGCTCTGGTCACCGCACGCTAAAAGCCAACTATACTGCTACCTTTAATTGGATTACAAGTGTGTGTGTATATGTGTGTGTGTGTGTGTGAGTAGAGTGGACATCCTGTGAGGGCAGCGTGTGGGCAATGCCAAAAGTTGTGAAAAGCATAAGTTTGCATTTTTATGAAGCGCCAACCGAATGCCATATGGCAGCCAAGCACATTAGAGAAAACCAAACTAAAGTGGAGAGCGTTACGCAAATAGTTTGGGGAGGATAACGTTCAGAGATGAGGAGAGGAGCTGAACAGGGGGGAGAGCTGAGAGTGGAGATTGAGATAGTCGAACAACAGCAAAGGTGTTTTTGCCAAGTGCTGCTGCTCCTGCAGGTTGAATGTAACCCAGAAGTGAACTGAAGGTGAGTCTGAGCTCAGGGCTAAGTGGATTTCATATTTAGGGCGAGGGTGAGAGAAAGAGAGAAAGAGAGAGAGAGAGAGAGAGAGGGAGAGAGAGAGAGAAAGACAGAGAGGTGAGCGAGTGGGATGGAGAGTGTGGTATATAAGCTAAAGCAAAGTTCAGATATTGTGAATCTCTTGCAACATCGTAGAGCAAAAGTTGAGCGTAAATTTATTTTGATCGCATCGCAGCTGATATGAAACAAATATTGAATAGATGGAAGCCACATGCATAAAGGGTTTAGATTGAATATGAGGTGAGTAGATATATGCGGTATATGTATATATATTATATATATAAAGCTGATCTGCTCCCTTTGCTGGCATATATCTCTATAAGTCCTCACAGACTGGATCACAGCTCTCTGCTGTTGCATATCCAGTGCATGCAGCATGTGTGATCAGCAGCCGCAGTCAGTTTAACTCAATTAGCGTTGAATTAAGTTGCGCAGCTGCCTACGAAAGTCGCCTTTGCTTAAATATGCATAAATGTTGTCAATAAATGGGCAGCATGAACCTTTTCGCCTACAAAGCGAATTGGTTATTAAGTTTCTGGGTGCGCAGTGCTCGCTCGTTGCACGTTGTCCATTTGCCCGGTTCGCCCGTTCGCCCGTTCGCCCGTTCGCCCGTTCGCCATTCGCTCGTGCGTCGAATTTGGCTGTGCAGTTTAATTTAATTAAAAGTTATGGCAAATGTAGCGAAAGAGGTGGCGCAAGGCTGTTCGGCTGTTGGGTGCCCAATAATAAACCAAATTATTGCATGTATAAATGAATTTGTGAGCGTTGCGTTTACGTTTGCCGCTGCCACTGCCGAAGCCGCTGCCTCTGCCACTGCCTGCAATTAGGCGCAGCTGGCGCTTGTTTCGCTTGTCGGGCGCCAAAGACGGCAGGGCTCATGCAGCAGCAGAGGGCGGGCAGAGCTGAGAGAGACCTGCGTGCTGCTTGTTTTGCTGTGGCTTTTGAGCTTTTTGCGCCAAACATTTACCCTCGCATAATTGAGTTAGGCATTTAACACAGAGCACACGCACACGCACACACACACACACACGCGTGCATATTAAGTTGACTTTTGCATACTTTTGTGCGCCTGAAAGGCATGCCAGTGTCATAGTTAGTCGAGATGCAACCGCCAGCAGTAAAAGTTGAGCCTTTTGTGTTGATGCAGACGACATGACATTTAATCCTATTGTCAAATTTTGGAATAATTTTGCCTTTGCTAGTTATTGTCTAATTGGCTTTGTGCTGTCGAAATTGCCACAGAATTTCCCAATTTAATTGCATTACTCGCATGGCGCCTCCGCCCTGCGCGTCCCGCCTTGTGGCATGCACGCCTCGCTGCCATTCACAATTGTCTCACATTAATCATCTATTGTGCAGGGCGATAAATATCTTAAGTTCTCCGTGCATCAGCTCTCTGGCCCTCGAAACTTTATTAATAATCACATTTCCAGCTGCATTTCGGCTCTGGTGGCAATCAGCTGCCAGGCAATTGGAAAGGTGTACAATGTGAATGTGAATACGAATGCGATTGCTCTCGTATGTCGCACGACAGTTGTACGTGTTCGTTGCTTGCCTTTTGGGTGCTGGGCGGGCATAATCAACTTTGGCATGCGCCTCAGCTAATTAAGCTATTGAATGACGGCCAAACAATGGAAGACAATGCCTGACAAGTGCTGCACACGCAACTGAGATGAATCAAAGGATTATGTTGCAATGCGATTGCCAGTCACAAAGCGGCCTATTCAGAGCGAGATGTTTTAGATCCTATGCGCAGTTGAAGAATTTGATAGCTAAAAGTTTGATATATGCCATGCAAATGTCTGCGACAGGCTGATTGAATGATGTCAAATTCCAGGCACAAATTGAACGAGCTATGCAGGAGAACGGATATTAAATTGTGATTAAAAAGCATGAGCGAGCTTTTCAGCATATAGAGATTTTCCTTAGAGCGTGTCTTAAACAAATGTAAGCTTTACTGCGATAAACATAAATTATGCCTTAATTGATTTAAGCCATAAGGAGTGAACACTCTCTACGTGCTCGGACTGCATAAAGGCTGCATGTGGAACTAGAGATCACACCCGAGAGAGAAGCAACTACGATCCAAGAAGCTAGCTATAGCTATTTGAGCAGGAACTAAACAGCAACAGAAGTCAATCCAGTTAGATAACTCAATGAAACCAGAGTCATTTCAGCAAGTCCGAATCTTTTAAAACTGGAAAATTTGGCTACAGCAATATCGGTAAAATTGCATAGGTATAAGGGCAAAGGTTCAAGAGAACACAGCTACGCTTGAGGAGAAAAATATAATACAAACTCAGTCTATCAGCCTTACCTTTAACATGTGTATGCATGCATAATTGGAATTCTATCCCGAATCAATTCACAATGACAGCTTAAAAAATCACATTTGAACTATACTTATAATTATATTCATTAGGCAAAGCTCTGCAAAGCTATATCATATTTAACTTACTATGCGCAGTTCTTGCATATGCAAATGCCTTGCTTAAATGGAATTGTGTGAGACGTGGAATGGAACTTATGCAGGAGGAGCTGCTTACTGTGCAGATAGAGTGCTCGACTGTCATTTCCGCAGTTCATTAGGCTGAGCAACGTTATATCTGCACTGTTCACATTCATAAACTGCACTTAATTAGATTATTATTGAAAACACACACGCACACGTAGACAGACAAAAGTAACAAACAAACCTGAGCTAGACACAATGGCCATGCCAAAAGCCAAACAGTTATACCGGAGCTGGGTCACCGCAGCAGCAAGAGCAGGAGCAGGAGCAGGAGGAGAAGCTACTGCTGGACCACAACAAAATGTGTCTGATGCAAACACAATGGCAGAAAATGTCTCAGACCACAGCATGTCCAGAGAGAGTGAGAGACGGCGGGCGCGGGGGCTGGGGTAGGCCAACAACTGTCTGCATAAGTTGAAGATAAACGTAAACCGCATGCACGGCACAATAAACAGACATCCGTGTGCATTTCCCTGACTATTTGTCAAAAACATTGCAATAACAACGAAGGCCAGCGATGGGCAACCGAAAACCAACAGCAGATAAACCCCAACCAAGCCAAGGGACATGGCAGATGAAGCTGGAGTGGGAGCTGCAGCTGGAGCAGGAGCCGGAGCAGGGACATTCCACGATGCACGTTGCAGGATGCAGGATGCTCGATGTTTGCACTGGCACTGCCAGCGATAATAAACCAACAACAGCAGCAGCAGCAGCAGCAGCAGGAGCAGGCCACGCGAAATGAGAAATGCAGCATAATATTAACCACAAACTGAGATTGCATGAAGGCGTGGCAGGAAGGCAAAGACCACACAACAGCAGCAGCCGCAGTAGGAGCAGGAGCATAGCATGCATGCAGCTGCATCTAAGCCTCCTTTCTCGCTGCTTTAGCAGCTTCTATTGCTATGCCAGGCATGGCTTTCACACGGCTGCGCTGACTTTGTGTGCGGGTTTTTTGATTTAGCGGGCGAGCGAGGCGGAAATGAGCTGTTGTTGCATAGGCACACACACACACACATACGTACATACATACATCGTAATAACAAACCAAACACTGCATAAATTCAAAATCGAGCATTGGCACTGCAATTCGCTCTAAGCCCACTTGGTATTTGGCTAGAGCTCAGTTGCCAAAAACGTCCAATTGTCCAACTGGCCCAGCTGTCCAGCTGCCAGCCTGTCTCTCTGTCTATTTGCCTTGCTTTGCTCAGTGTCCATTGCCCATTGCCCATTGCCATTGTTTGGCCCACGGCTTTTGTTTTCGTTAAGCACTCGAGTCTTGGGCTTTGCTTCGTGCTCGCCGTTGCCATAGTCGAGCCACTTTTGGGCTAGCCCAAAATTGAGCAGGAATGATACATATTCAAAAATATATCTATCTATAGTGGACTAGAGTAAATTCAGCTAATCTGAAGAGCCTAGCTGAGCTGTAAGCTGAGGCAAGCGAGGGCTGCTTTGTTACTAACTCAAACTTGATGCTGTCAGGTGAATATTTTTGTGGCACTAATTTGTACGTTCGCTGGGGTAATGAAGAAATTAGAAACTTTAATTTCAGAATATATAATATTAGTTATACTCTCATAAAGAACTTCACGTCAGATGCTATACCTTACCTAGTTCCAATACTTAGAATTCTAAGCTATGGTAGATCTTAAAGTTTGTCTCTGGCTCAGCAATCAAATCTGCATTTATAAGTCTAGAGATTGCTGTCTTCGCCGCATTTACAAATCAACAGCCACGCCCACTGTGGTCAACAGCAAGCAAAAGCTAAAACTTCTCCAATTTCAGAGCGACTTCATGTGGTTCTAATGAATTGAAATCTTTTCATGTCCAGCTATTGAGGTATAAAAAGAAACTTTAGAAAAATTATTTAAAAAGATTTTATTTCGATAGATTTCAATGAAGTGCAGCTTATATTACTTTATCAATTAAATAAATAACAAACCCAATACTCCAGGCAATTCATAAATTTGAAGTTTTCGAGCTAAGCCAACTTGAATGGAAATTAAAGCAATTTTTTGTGCACTTCCCACTTGATTTCACCTCTCTCCTTATCTCCGTGCTCTGAAAGTTTTCTCATAAGAACTTGAACCAAGTAAATATGAAATAATTGTTATGCGTTCTCCACTCTTTGGGGAACTTTTGAAACTGCATTTGGTAATTGAGCAATCGATGCGTTTGGCAATGGCCAATGCAGATGGCTCTAAGCAGAACGCCTGGCGCTCAGCTGTGGGCCATACTTAAACCAATTTTAATTACATGCATGATGATTGCGTGATTCAGAATGCATTCAAATCTCAGTTGGAAACGAGAAACTGGCAACTCGCAACTGGGGGAGCTGAGGGAGCTAGGAGCTGGTAACTGGGAGCTGGGAGCTGGTAACTGGGAACTGACAACTGGCGAAAGCAAAGTTCGTAGATGGGATTTATCAACACCGCATTTGTCGCAAAAAGAATGTAAAGCTAATTGAATATGAGAGGCACAGAGTGAGAGAGAAATGAAGAGATTGAGAAGGTGTTGATAAGAGGGGAGAGGGGTGTTGGTGCTAGGAGTGTAAATGGAACTAGGCAACGCAAAGCTCTAGCTATGTCTAAGCCATCGGAAGCCACAACGACAACGAGATCCCTGAATATGCTTCACAAGATGATGACGACGATGGTGATGATGATGATGATGATGATGATGATAATGTTGAGAAAGGGTCTCACAATGCGAATGCAAATGCGGATGAAGCTGGTGCGCCGAGGCACTAATGGAAAAGGCATCAATGCGGCTTATGAATGAGTAGAGAGTGGCGACAACAATTTATGGATTTTACACTGTGAGCAGCACCTGTCGCAATGCGTATTTGTAGATTTGTTAGTGCCAGGCTGAACCTTGGCAAACAAATGGCTAAGACCATTCCGAGTGGCTCCACTCGCTCGCTCGTTCGCTCGCCTAGCCGGCCCATAACGGTAAAGGCGGTTCGCTGCGATGTTTTAAAATGGCGCCCATGACGTAAACAATAACCTTATAAACTGTAAGGCCGACTTGCTGCCCCAACGCCCAGCCCCACCACCCGCTCCTGGCGTTCATCTGACCCGCTGTGAGTGTGCGTGCGTGTGTGTGTGTGTGCGCTGTATACACAAATAAACATTCAAGTGGAATTATTGCAACGAAATTCAAAGGATTACGACAAAAGCACGTTCACAGGATTCACCAGCAGCAGCAGCAACTGCTGCACTGCAAGGCACGGCCATGGTCCGGGTCTGGGTCCATGTCCGGGTTTGAGTTCGTGTTGCCAATGACAACAATGCGGGCGGAATGCCAGCCCCAGCATGATGATGAAGCCGGTGGGCGGCAAGTTCAATGAAGGAAAATTATGAAGCCTTATTTATTGTTTATGCGTGAGCATAGCTCATGGAGCGCATGAAGCGTTCCACTCGTCTGCCTGCTTCCAAATGCTATGTAATTTTTTCTGTTATTTTCCTTTTTATATGTGCCAGCAGTAGAGCATCCGCATTTTATATCATAGTTAACCCGAGTGGCGATCAACTATGGGATGATCAGCAGAGTAGAGCTGAAATATTGGAGCTGAGAAACATTTAACGGGAAAAAGATTAAGGATAAGCTGAGAGATCTTTTATTAAAGAGAATCTTTATGTAATTATAATATAGTAAATTGCGCTTTTAAATAAAGGAAGTACATTCAAATGTATTCTAAATTTATGTAAGTGTATTAAAGTCTTGTTTTTTCTCTCAGGATCAACAATGATTTCAGTTTAAAATATCTGATATATAAAGTACTATAAAATAAAATATAAAACTTTATTAGCAGCTCTCACATTAGCCAACTATTTCCACATATCTGCCAACACTTCGTGAGTGTATGGCCTCGTCCTGTCTCTAAATGTGCAGGACATCGCTTTGCGGCGGGGGTTAGAGCAGAAGGAGCAAACGAAACGAGGACGCAAAGGCTTGGCGCTTGACGAATGTGAAAAATTTGCACAAATAAATATGAATTGCACTTTAATGCATATTAAGCGAATGGCTGCTCGTGAGAGAATGGGGCGTGGCGTGTCAGCGTGGCAGTTTATTATTAAATAAAGTACCCAGGGCCCCACTGTGCGTGCGTCATGTTTGTTTGTATTCAATATTTATTGTTGTGTATAATTGAGTGAAAAGTATATATATATGTATATAAATATACGTGTATGTGTATGTGTGTATATTTGTGTGATTTACACGAACGCACTCTCGGAGAGGGGTAGGCGGGTGGGTGAAAATTTCAATATTATGCCAACGCAAATAAAAATGATATTGAATTGTTGAAAATTTTTATTAAGTGTATCGCGAGCGTGCAAAGCCGCATCCAATCAGAGCTCCAGCCCGGATGCCAGAGTAAACATTGGTAATTGTTCGTAGACGAGCTCTGACTACTGCGCGATGCACGCACGCACACACACAATGAACGAATGCCGGCCAATCGACAGGCAGTTGGCCCGATGCAGACAAAGGTGTAACTTACCGTAGGCATGTGCAAAATGGTATTTAAAGTATTGACCGTAATGCCGCAACTTACCTGTAAAAAGGAAACAAGATGGAAAACAGAAATTGTAAAACAATTAGTATTATTCAGTTATTGTTTGCCAAATGATGCAGTGCTTAAAGTTAAGCTCGAAAATAGTATGAAATATGTGAATATATGAATGGAATGGCAGGCAAGTCGTCTGTGACTTTACGATAAGGGAATATTAAATGTGAAATAAAATTTAAGTTTAATATAATACAGTTAGTCAGCAGCTGATGCGTACGAGTGACAATGCTGCCCCCTCCTGCTACTCGCTCTATCTGTGCTCGGCTTCTGCTCGCATTCAATAAAAGACATTATTAAACTGAACCTCCAGGCGATCGTACGTTGTTGTAGTATTCATGAAACCCTATATCAGAGGGAGCTGCTTGACTTTGTATAGCAATTATGCTTGTTATACATCAATCAGCGGATTGGCTTACTCTAACAATTTGCTATGTTAACGGTAATACTTTAATTCATATAACGTAAAAATATATATTGAAAACTGTACTAGTTTAAATATATGAGCCAAGGTAGGAGTCAGAGAGCGAGGAGCAACGCCAATACGGACCAATACGCTCGTGCTCATAATACTTTTAATATTTATATTCCAAATGCACTTAAATGTCTTGACAGATATTTGATAAAGCTTTAATTTTGAGTTTTAACTAAGCCCTTAGCTTAGCTTAAACGGGTAAAGAAATCACTTTCAGCATTTACGATAAGCAGAGAGATGAGTTCATTAGGCCAACAGAAGTGTATAAACATACAATCTTTAGAGCGAAAAATAAATGAAAATTGAATTAAAAGTTGTAGAAGGCTTTGCCCAAAATTAACTTTCATAAAAATATAGCTAATTAGCAAAGCTTCTGATTATAATTAAAGGCTTGTGAAACCTGTGAATTAATACGCATTCCTAAAAGCTCGCATCGACTTTAGCCCAAAAATTGTAATCTGAAAGTACTCGAAGCTCATTTCAAGCCAGTGCTCAGCGTGTGTATCTATTAGTTTTTACCTGAAAGGTGTATGTGTGTGTGTATCCCTATGTTGTTGTGTCTAGCGAGCACGACGAGAAATCAGCGGCGCTGTGTTTTGAATTATTTTGAATTATGCATTCCGAAATTTCGTTGCGCGTTGCAAACTAAATTTATTATTAGAGTAGCTGCCGCATTACGTGGAACGGCAAACGATGAAACTTTTGCTCGTTCCAGCTGCAGGTGCCGCTGGCTGCAGTGATTCATCAGAATTTATGCAGCAGCCAAGCAAAGGACCCAGCCGCGTCTCACCAGCTGCTGGGAGCCATGAGCTGGGTGCTGGGAGCTGGGAGCAATGAGGTGGCATGTTGTTATTTCTTTTTGTGGCCGCCATATAATTTGATATGCTGGCTGGCAGTTGCATTTGCCGCTGCTACTAGCGCTCATAAATTCGCCGCGCATAGGTGGCAAGGCGCGGTGCAGCAGCAGCAGCAGCAGCAGCAGGCAGAGCGACAGCTCCAGCCAACCCCCGCCAAGGGCTGGGGCACATTTATCTGCTACTCTGACATGCATGGCATTAACTGGCGCTGGCTCTGGCGCTGGCTCTGGCTCTGGCTCTGACGCTGTGGATTAATGAAGTGCCCTCGAGATTAGCCGACAGTCGAGCGAGAGATGGCAGCCAGCGGTGAGCAAAGTTATTGACAAAACTGTTGTTGGCCATAAATTTTGTTATGGCCTCGCGAGCAGCAGTTAAATTAATTGCCCAACTCGTAAACACCTTCTCTCCACGGAGCACAGACCCACCCCCTCCGCACCGCCCACACTGAACGCAGCTGCTCAAGCTGCATATCGCGTGCATATTAGCAGCTCGACTCCATGTTTTTATGCCGTTTTAACACTTTTGGCTAAACAGCTCACGTGCAAATGTCAGCAGAGCTGTGAGGTGCGTGAAGCGAGGGCTGAGCGCGGCACGCGAACATCAAATATAATAATTATAATAAGCGAGCCAGGCCAAAGCGAGCCGACTTTAATCATGAGACGATATCAAAATGAGGAGCATAGCAGAGACAGAGTGAAAGAGAAAGAGAGAGAGAAAGAGAGAGAGAGGGAGAGAGAGAGAGAGGGAGCTGGCAACTTCCGTTGTCGACTTGTTTTATGCTTCCGGCTAGCGGAAGTGTTTGCCTAGTTGCGCGCTAGTTTTGTCGCCTGCAATCGAGCAGGAGCACTTGGGAAAGACTCTGGCGACGTTGACTTTGATTTGCATATTGCTCAAGCTCAGGCTCAGGCTCAGGCTCAGGAAGCTAAGGACACTGAAGTCGACTCGCTCAATTGTTAGTACTCTGTCCTTGCTGCACACACACACATACACACACATACACACACACACACACTCACACACACACACACACACACACACTCACACAACACGTGACAACAATGCAAAACTTGCCGAGTCAATTACCCAAGACACATTAGCAGCTGCGTGCCTGCCTGTTAGCCCGCTCCGTTGCCTGGCGACTGACAAATCTCAGTGCAATTGCCGTGCGCACAGTGGTGCAAGTAAATAAATTGTCAACAATATCAATAAAACTGAGCCACAAAGCAAAGGCAGCATTGATTTTGCTTCACCTCCTACATAGCTTTAATTATGCTCAGTTTTTCCATCATATATTGACTTGCCACACCTTAGCAATCGAAATTTCAGCTTTTGCCCATAGTTCAAGCATACGACATCATCCGCTCCATAAGCTGACAACATGAGTGAGAAAACTTGTTGAGCGCATAGAGCGCTGCAACTGGTGAGGCTTTATCTTTGGCGTCAACTACTCAGCGCTTGCAGCACATTATGTACAACTCATTTAAAGCCGCTGACTCCAAAAACTTGACTAGTTTTTAAGGGTACGAACAGCAGTGAGTACAACTTTGTGTTAAGTTGCGTCTTGCTGCTGCAAAATGGCTTGGAAAAAATTGAAAAAAGGAAAATTATTTATGCCGGTTTTGTTGAAGCTGTCAATAGCCTTGCCAAGATGCATAGCCCCCAGTTCGCTCTCCACCACTCTCTCGTTGTCTCTCTCTCTCTCTCTCTCTGTCGTCTCATAGAAAATCTAGCTAGCAACACAAAGTTGTGGGACAGCATGCGCTTGCATGCAAAAGTCTACTTTGTTGCCTTAAGTACTTATGCCGACGACAGCAGGACGTCGCAGGATCTAGCGCCAAGATGAAGTCGAGAAAGGGAACGAGCACCAGCACCAGCAGCAGCAGCAGCACCAGCACGAGCAGGAGCACGTTGCTCATTCGCTCCGTTGTATACTTTGTCTGGCTGCGCTTTTCTTTAGCGACGGCTGCAGAGCTTAGCATAATTTTAGGCAAACGCACGTTGCTTAGTTTATAGGCTGCGACGTCGCAGTCGCCGTTGGCGTCGCAGTCACAGTCGCTGGCTCGCTCCTCGTCACGGTTTGCAAAATGTCAACTGTTTTTAATTGCCTGACAGGACGAGACACGCACAGGCACAGGCAGAGGCAGAGGCAGAGGCAGAGGCAGAGGCGCAGGCACAGGCGGAGATGTCTCAACATTGTCTGCATACCATTGGCCCTGGCGCTGGCACGTCCGAACAGGCAAAATTAGCTGCTTGCCGCTTGCCGCCTGCTGCCTGCCGCCTGCTGCCTGCTGCCTGCTGGCCATCCAACTTAAAATAACTGTAAAATTGTGTAACAAAAGGATTTTCATAAGCTTGGCTCATAAACTATTGTGCCAACGCACTGACAGCAGCACCAACAGCAGCAGCCAGTCAGCCAGCTAGTCCATCCCGTCAGTCTCCTTCAGCTAGTCCTACGCGTTGTTCAATTTAATGGCTCTGCCCGCGTCGTCGAACTTTGCGAACGCCGTCGCAAAATTCTGAAAATGTGACGCTGCTGATTTTCTTGAGCAGCAGCAGCAGCAGCAGCTGCGCTTCACATTTTTGCATAAAACTGTTCGAATTTATAAATATTTTAAGGCAATGCTAATGCGTCCTCTCCCATCCTGCTGGAGGGATAAAATGGAGCTGGAGCATAAAATGTAATCGACTTTCACGATATGTTCAACAAATATTGAAGCTGATCTAACTAACTAGCTTAACATATATGCTAATTTTATAGTTAAACATATGCTCATACTTCTCATTCGGCCATGATGTGCAAAGGGAACTTCTTATAAAGGATACCCCACTATAAGATTAGCAGATCTATTCAATTAGCACTATCCTGCACAAGCTATGCCAATTTGTATTCTCCAGCCTCTTTCTACACTCACACAGCGGGCATATGCGAATATTTTGGCACAGCTCGGCAACGCCAGCCTTCCCTAATTAATTTTAATGCGTGAAATTTGAAGCAATGCTCAGCAGAAAAACATACAAATGGCAAACGAAAAAGGGTTGCACGGTCGTTGGGTGGGTCAAGTGTGCCACTCGACTGCATTGGCGGCGATTGCTGCTGCTGCTGCTGCCTTTGCTGCGTGGGTTAAGCTGCTTATCAAGTTGAGCATTGAAATTATAGCCGCCAGCTAGACACAAGCACAGAAGAGAGAAACAGAGCGCAGCACTTTGTTATTGTGGTGTTGTTGTTTCTCTTGTTGCTGTTGTTGTTGTTGTTGTTGTTGTTGTTGTTGTTGTATGGCAGCAGCAGCAGCACGACGGCTACAAAGGCATCCTTTTAAATTTCCTGTCATTTGCCACACAATACGCTGGAGAGCGGCTGCAATCGTTGTTGGCCCACGGTAGCTGCTGCGTTGCAGTCAAGTAAGGGCGAGCGGCAGCCAGGGGGCGTGGCCCGGGAGAGAAGGCAAGGCAAGTCAGTGCCGAGTCTATTTGTCTACTCATACAAAACGCGCACAGCACTCAGCGCGTCGCTTTGCTTGTTTGCTAGAATTTAGCCGCTGGGAATTTGCATTTTTCATTACGCAGCCGGGTAACGAACAGGGCTGGCCAAGAGGGACGTGCTGAGGGGGCAGCAATAGCAGCAGCAGCAGCAGCAGCAACGAGCGCCATATTAACGCCTAGACCCGTTCATGGGGTTAAAAGCTAGTTTCCGGCGGAAGTGGCTGCTGCCGCAGCTTGTCCCCAACACGCCGCGCCTTCCCTCGGCACGCCTCGGCTCGCCCCGACTCCACGCGCTCCACAGTGGCCCATGTAAATAAATTTCTGTGCGAAATGAAATGAATGTGATTGCCACACGCCCAGCCACATTGCAGCACCCCAATCGCAGTCGCTCCCTCTCGCTCTGCTGCTGTCGGAAGCAGTTATTATGGCAGCAGCATATTTGGCAGCTCTTGGGTTTTTGGCTTTTTGGTTGCTAATTCTAATTGACTTGGGATTTTGCAGCTCGCCGCCTTGCATTTAATGCTTAATGGCAGCTGGTTATTGTATTTGGTATTTGGATTTAGTTTTAGTTGTGCGTGCACTAATATTTGGGTGCACGCGTGTGTGAGTGTATGCCTGTCTGTGTGTCAACGCATTCAAATTCATCCCGACCCATGGAAACCCATACAATGGCCACGAATTGAGCTCTAATTTTGACTTAATTTACGAAACAATTCATGATTTGCTTTAGCTTGATAAAGCCTTCAGAGATTTGCAGGATTTACTAAGATAATAATTATTCAAATTATTATAATTCAATTGCATTTGCGATCTATTGAGACTAGTTGGAGGTCATATGTTATTCAAGCTGGGAAGACAGTTCTACTTCTACTTCTACTTCTACTTCTACTTCTACTTCTACTTCTACTTCTACTTCTACTTCTACTTCTACTTCTACTTCTACTTCTACTTCTACTTCTACTTCTACTTCTACTTCTACTTCTACTTCTACTTCTACTTCTACTTCTACTTCTACTTCTACTTCTACTTCTACTTCTACTTCTACTTCTACTTCTACTTCTACTTCTACTTCTACTTCTACTTCTACTTCTACTTCTACTTCTACTTCTACTTCTACTTCTACTTCTACTTCTACTTCTACTTCTACTTCAACCTCTACTTCTACTTCTACTATACTCTCTCTCCTCCTTCTTGTCTCTCTTCCTGCCTCTCCTCAGCTCTACCTCTTGGAACCACATTGTCATTTCTCGCTTATGGAGCACATTAACAGACGACTTTCAATTTGTGCCAGCGTCAAGCAGGTCCTTCTTCTCCTTCCTCGCTGGGACGTTTTGGCAGGACAACTAATAACTTGTACCTGCCTAAAGCGCACATTATTAATCAAAGTCAATGCAGTAGTAGACGCCGTTCGCCCTTCTCCTGCCGGGGCACCGCTCTCGTTTATTGCGACAGCGATTTTTGCGCCTAATCAATTTGGCAAACGTCACTGGAGGCAGCCGAGCACCAAAATGGAAAAACATTGAGTTGGATAAAAAGGAAGCCGTCCAAGCGATTCGACGACTGCTCGACAACGAATTTATTTCATTTGTGTTAGCATTTTGCATTTCATTAGGTTTTCATTAAATAAAATGTTGAATTACACGCATAATTTATTCGCTGCCAGCCAGCGCTCAGTTCAGTTCAGTTCAGTTCGGTTTTTCTTCTTTTCTCTTCCCCCTCTCTCATCATGCTCTCCTTCTGCTTTTTCGTAGATTTGTCTTTCTGCCAGCCCAACCCCGGGCCAAACACACACGCAAAGGCAATCGAAACAAATTACAATAAAATGCCAAAGATGCGTGCTAAAAGATTAAAGCCTGGCACGAAATGAAGCGAATAGCCAGAGAGCAAGAGAAACTTGATTACCATATGGTAAGAGAAAAGGTTTCTCCCTCGCTTAGCTGTTTGTCTCTCTAGCTGTAGTTGGAGTTGTCGCTGTCCGAGCCGAGAAGGCAAAATATTTATACAGCTTCCTGGCTGCGAATCAAAGGTTGTTCCAGCTTTCAGCTTTCACTCGATCTCTCTCTCGCTCTCGCACACTCTCGTCTGTGTTTTTGGCTTCAGTTTGACCCTAATGATAAATTACTTTAATTAATGCCGCCATATTGCCGCAGTGAGAAGCATTTTGGCCCTGGCCATTATGCAAGTTCATTGGGCTTAATTTGTGTGCGTGTAGGCGAGCCAGGAGCTAGTCTCTCTGCCTCTGCCGCTGTCCCACGCTCGCTCTCGACGGCAGGGACTGATTTATTTAGTTCCGTATTTTGTCTATGCTTTTGTGCTAATTTTATTTTCGCCGAGTGCCGAGTGGTGAGTGCCGAGAGAAATGCAACAGGCGCAACGCCGCTTGACATATTTGGACCTCAACCAAAGGCAGCTTAATTAATTGGCTTAGCTGAACCCGAAGGACACGCAACTGAGGCCTGCCAGGCCATGCGAGCGCAGTTCGAGCAGCTTTAAGTTCACTCAATAAACTTAAGTTCAGCAAACTATCAAATGACACTTTTACCTACAAAACAAGACCCAAAAAAGCGTGACTGCTCACACACGTGACCAAAATATACAAAACTCTGACGTTGATTGCGTGTGGTGTGGTTTTTTGGTTAGAGCACAGTAAAAGAGAGAAAAAAATAACACACACACACACACACACATACACATACACATACACGAAATAAACAACATAAAAAAGGCTGGGGAATTGAGTAAAAGAGCGCTGGGATCACAGGTACAGTGGCATGGGGGAGAAGTCCATGGCATACAGGGTGACCTAGTATGACGAGCGAAACAAATTGTTGATGTTGAGGAGTAAAGAAGATTTTAAGCGCAGTTTGAATAATTAAATTATATATATTATACTATATTTAGTTATAGTAAACTTTACTTAAAATATCAGATATTGCTATCATTGAGCTATCGAGCACCCAGTATGCTTAAGTCTAAACTATATTTAATTTGAAATTATGCCCAGCTAATATAATTTAAAATTCCAGTGGTGTCCACGGCAACGCTCTTGTCGACGTCCTCGCTAGTCCTTTTCCGTGTACCGAAATGGACAACACATGCAGCTTACCCCACCGGAAGGAGCGAGCGGAGAAAAAATCTTAACTTGAGCACTCAAGTGGCAGCGCACAAACACAAGATGCCTGGGCAGCTCCAAGAGCTGGACAAAGTAGCCAGAGAGAGAGAGAGAGAGAGAGGGAGGGCAGAGATGGAGCAAAGGCAGCCAATACAACGTACGAAATGTAAGATATATAATATATATAAAAATAAAATTAATATTAAATTAATTCTGAACATGAAGTGTGTGAAGAAAATTGCAAAAGTCGCTGTAGCAGTTTTTTCCAATTCCATAAGCGAACTTCAATTTCAATTCAACTTACGTGCTGCATTCAGCAGCAACAACAGCAACAGCAGCAGCAGCAACTGAGAAGCCAATTTCATACAAATGGCCAATGCTGACCATGAAAGCCAGCAAGTGGCCAAGACATGGGTGTGCGTGTGTGTGTGTGTGTGTGTGTGTAAGGCGATTTATGGACAATAGTATTTCCAGTTTTTGGTATGAAGCTAAAGCTGAAGCTGAAACTGGAGATGGCACCATCTATGGCATGACAAATGCGAGTCACAAGAAAACTCGCCGCTGCACTTTATTATGCCCTACGAAAATTAGCAACTAAAGGACATAACATACGCATAAAAGCAAACAAATGTCAGCTACAGATGCAAGCAACACAAGCGCGCCCCTCGTCAACGCCGTCCACCCCCGTCAACCATCAACCCAGTCAATCCCACGCGCATGTAGTAAAGTCCCATTGAGCAGAGCAGCACAATGGCTGAAGCCAAAACCTACAACGAGGCAAAGTATCTACAAGTACTTGCAGCTGCTGCTGGTTGCTGTTGCTGTTGCTGTTGCTGTTGCTGTTACTGGTTGCCCCTGGCAATCTTTTGCCATGTTCAAAGGCCTCGCCCACTGCATTAAAATCACAAGACAAGTGGATAAGCGTTACCAAAAGCGATCCCCTTCAGCACGTCTCCCGTGACCCCTTGGACCGCAGCCAACTAGCGGCAAGCAACAAACGTAAAAACCACAGCAGAAGCAGAAGCAGCAGCAACATCGGCAGCAGCAGCAGCAGCAGCAGCAGCAGCAGCAGCAGCTTAAGAGTTACCTGATGCAGCAGTTACGCTCTTCGAGTCCCTCTGGCTGGCTGTCCCTTGTTACCCCTACTCGACTTGTCATTCTTTGCTTTTCGTTGCTGCTGTTGGTAACCATGGCAAATTATCTTCAGTTGGCATAAGTTAACAACAGCAGCAGCAGCACCACCATCACCAACAACAACAACAGCAACAGCAACAACAATTGCCAGCGGTTAGGTTTTTGCCAACATCTTTTACTTATTTTTTGGCCCTGAATAAGTGAAGCGGCAGCTAGGGTAGCTCTGGCAGCAGGGGGCGGCGTCGGCAGCAACGCAATGATGACAAATAAAAGTTAAAGCCCACCCACAACACACAGCAGCTCGTTTGCTATATATATTTATTGGACTCAACTGGAAATTATACTGAGAACAGAAATATTTTTAGACAATTATTATGTATTAGGAAGCAGAGCACAGCCTGTGGCAAGTGTTGCGGTTACTCACTCAGTTGCCAATGGATAACGAGTGGAATCAATAACAGATTGTCTTGAAATCTGTTACCTGTGCTGTCTGATCGAAATACAAAATAAAGAATTATTTATCTACCATATATACGTGGAGCTTAGCATATGCAACGCCTGAGGAATGAGCGAGAACTGAGGAATTCGGCTGTCTGTCTGAGTTGTGCGGGTCACTGGGGCATTTATTAGCAAAACAGTGAAAAGTAATTTACAAAATACAATTGAAAGCGAGCAAAGTTTATCTGTTGCCCACAAGGGGCATCAAAGCTAAATGTAACAGAAATTAACAAAAAAGAGCGAAGAGAGAAACACGAGGAGGTGTCAACAAATTTGCTGTCTCGCATGCCCCCTCCCGCTCGCTTCATTTTTTCCACAAAGTGTATTAAGAGAAATATAAAGTAAAGCAAAAAAAAAAAAGGCAGGAAATTCAGCAAAGTGTAGCATTATATAAGTTATTTATGTTGATATGAACAAAAAGCAAACATAATGTACATGAGCGCGGGGGGAAGACGGCAGCCAAGCAGAGAACACATAATAAAGCGAAAGTCATGTCCCTTAAGGGTAGCCTGGCAAAGGCAAAGCAAGCAGAGCTTTTCAATAACACGTAAAATCTTTAAAAATTGAAATTTATTATTTAAGCAGCATTAGGCAGCCGAACCGAACCGAGCAGGAGCCAAGGCGGGGCACACAGAAAATGCACTGCAAGTTTGCCAAACATCCAAACATGTCTGACAGTTCCGCGGGGGCAGAGACTGGGGCGGAGTGTAAACACCCCTCGAGCGGAAGTGCGTGCCAAAAAAAAAAAAAAAAAAATTATTATATAGATAATAATACGATATTAAGAACTTTTGAGCGAGTCTTTGTTTTCGCTCTTCATTTGTTTGGCCAGAGTTAATGTTATGTGACGGCTAAATTTATAATTTACGATGGATATTAGAGAGTGCGAACTGATTTGGGGGTGGCACTAGAATTGCTAATGAGATGAGATATATCAAAGAACGATAACGATTAAATCAATATAAATAAAGCAGACAGCGTATTGGTCAATCTCTACAGCTCAGTGCAAAAAGCGAAATTCAATTGAATTTTGGGAGTATTATTTTCGCAGAAAAACACATAAGCAGCTCGCTCTTGAGTTGTTTCAGCAGAAAGGACAATAAGTAGAGTTCTTAGTAAATCAATTGGTAGTAGTAGTAAAAAGTATGAAACCTATGAAAAATGTGAAATGTGGAGCACAAATTGAGTAACTAAAGACGCCAAGTAGATTTGAAGGGAATAGTAAAAACAGAACGAGATTTTTGTATGACCTGAACAATTAATACTTGAAATCGTATTTACAGCGTGCAGCTGCACATGCTTCTCCTGCTGGCTGTAGATTGAATGATTTTTGTGCAAATATGCGAGGAAAATACCTTGGCATCCGGCAGGAGGCGCCTTGGCACTAACGGGACCTTTCAGGTTTATTATATTTATTGTTTTTTGTGCATTATTACGATGGCACTTGTTAGTGTTTCTGCCCCTTTAGTGGAATGCTTTTTGTCTTTGGTATTTTATTGTATTATCATTGCGCATTGTGTTATGTGCAACTGTGTGTGTGTGTGTGTGTGTAGGTGTATTTGCTTTGGGTTTTGTGTTGTTGCCTGGTTGGAAGTCTGGCTGGTTGGCTGCCTGGCTGTTGGTAGTGCCTGCCGGCAAGTTATTTCAAGCAAAAGGTAATAAATTTTAAGCAGCTTAACACTGTTGCTCGCTGGCTTGCTCCGACGGTCATACACTGCTGTCCATAAGTATATCATCAGCTGGCCAAGTAAATGGCAGCACAGTAACTGTTTATTGCCGGCTGGCTAGCGCTGTCCTGTCTTGCCCTGTCCTATCATGCCCTGGCTGCACCTGTTAAAGACTCCACTAAAAGCATTTGATGCTATTTAATCCAGTTATTTGCGAGTTTACACAATAAAAAGCACGAGTCGTCGTTAGTTAGTTCAGTTAGTTGAATGTTGCCAAAGTCTATTTAATTAATTATGTCTGTAAACATTGCTGGCATGCCAAATGAATGAATTATAACTAGCAGCTCCTGCCAGCTAGATTAAGCAGGCCTAAGACTGAAGCCGAGCTGCTTACTTGAGCGAGCATTCAAATATAAATATCTAAAACTTGGTTTTGTCTCAAATGATATTTGAATTGAGTATCATCAAAGGATTTTGTCGAAAACACTTAAGAGCTGTCGAGATGTGACTATTGTTGCCTCGCCATCCCACTCAATTATTTATGCTAAAGTGTGGGCGTGGCTGGATGCTTTTACAGCTTGTGCCGCGAGTACATTTTAGATGACACTTGTGTATATAAATAAGTAATAAATACGCTTAGTTGCATCGAAAAGTGCCACTAGCCGAAAAATAGTTGCCAGACAAATAAATACAACGGATAAAATATCTCTGATGGGTGCACGTCTCTCCCTCTCTCTTTCTCTCTCTCTCCCTCTCGTGCTGAGGCGACACTGCACACACTCAGACTGCAGCTGGAAAAGTTTTTGAGTTGAGTTTTTGTTGGTTACCGGCTTGTGGCTGACGACACATGAGGATGCGCAGCCGGACCCGGCACCGGCCTCATATAATTTTAAAGTGCTTCCGTTTGTGGCGACAACGACCAGAGAAACTGCACCAAAGCGGGACTCCAGCTTTTGGCTATAGAGCTGCCAACCCAAGCGACAAACACTGGCTACACACACACACACATACATATGGATATATATATAGTAACGAAAATAGAATTTTAATACTAACTGCGTCGCACCAAAAAATCATGTATTAGGACAAAGAATCAACAAGATGCAGGCGCTCAGTTTGCCAAACGGAATATGAAATACCCTGGTAGATGAGTGGATTGGAAAACCAAAATTAGACTAATTCAAGAAAGGTCTTCGTAGTGAAGATAAATAATAGAAAAGTGCTCTCTGAGAGCTCAAACAGAAGTAGCATGTTTGTAACATTAATGGCAATTTGGCATGAAGATAATCTTTTATCTATATATGCCAGATATGTATTTGTTTCAATAAAAAGTCTACAGTTTTTGATGGACAAATAAGCAAATCTATGCCAAGATCTTTAAGTATATCTTGAAGACTGAAATATCAATTATGGTGGCAGAGCAGAAATGCAAGCCTAGAGCAGGAGTATCAATAACCGATATATATATAGTTTTAGCTGCTCTAGAAATAGCTCGCACAGCCACACAAGGTTCATAAAAGAACCAAAATGCCTCGTACAAGCAGCTCCCATCAAAAAACGAACATGGGTTTTTATACAAATTCAGCGAGCGTAGTTTTTTGGGTAGCTGCCAAGGCAGACTGACCAAACCAACACCTGTGGTTAGTGCGCTTCACACACTCACTCACACTCGCACAGACTCTAGCAACTCTGCTACACTCTATGCATGGCATATATGATTTATGACTTCCGGTTTTTGGTTAGCTTACGCAATCGCAGCTTCAGCAGCAACAGCAAAAGCAACAGCAACAGCAGCAAGAGCAGGAGCAGCAACTGTTGCTGGTTATTTTTCGCCTGACTGCGGCCATTGGCCTTCAAATTAGCATGTGATATCGGTCGATGGGGCCGGCCTTCTTGTATTTTAGCTATAAGCATGTTAAAGCTTTGATTTCATGCCAATTAAATTGGGGTTTCGAGTTGCTTGTCAAATAATTGGGCCTACCTCATCTCATCTTAGCTCAGCTCAGCCAGTCAGTGAGTCAGTTCGACAGTCAGTCAGTTCTTTCGTTCAGCCGTCATTCAAATCGCATATTATTGATCTAGTGTGACTTTTGGCTTGTGTCCCTTTCGCTAGAGACGGTGTCAATTTGTGCTCTATCGTCATGGCAATCATTTGCTCTGCTGCTGATTTCCATCTAAAGTTGTACGATGGAACAAGCCAGCAAAAGGAAAGAAAAAGTCGAAGAGCACCGCAAATGTATACATATATATTTATGTGAAATATCTATGTATATATATATATATATATATATATATATATATATATATATATATATATATATATATATATATATATATATATATATATATATATATATATATATATATATATATATATATATATATATATATATATGCATATATGTTTTTTATGTGACACACACACACACATTTGCGGCAGATGGCAGATGTCAATAAGTGCCAGGCACAAAAAATATATAAAGAATAGAGCTGAAAGAAAACGCAGTAACAAAAGAAACGTTTGACACCCAATTACGGTGTGAAATCAAAAGCAAAATGCTTTGGGGAATATGCGTTGAGTGCCCAAGTGCCCAGGATGAGCTTCAAAAGGAGCGAATTGATGGAGCATATCTAAATACATATCTATTCAGCTATGAATGCCTAGCAGACCTAAGCTGGAGCCTGTGTCAGAGATAAGATATTATCAGTGACTTAGGCATGTGTTCCTTGGACTCAGGGTACTTCTTAGGGTATTTCCGAGTCAGTCACTGCTCTGACTCTCCTTCATACAGAATTTGATGAAGCCATATGGCAAGAAAAGACACATAACCATAATAAAAGAGAGTCGAGTATGAATTGTATTTATTATTTCAGCTGAAGATTTAGTTGCTTGCACTACATATACAAAGTAAAAGAAGAAGCAGAAGATGAAGTGATAAAGGCTTCCGTGCATTGTTATGAAAAGCAAAAGTATTCAGGGCGAAAGCTGTAACAGCATTTCAATTAAATCTTTTTCTAATAGAATCCACTTAAATGCAAACAGCACACAAAATTTAATGTGCACGCGTGTGTGTGTGTGTGTATTTTATTTGTTTCGATCATTATGTAAACGAATATATTTCTATGGCTTTTGATGTTGGCAGGGCAACGCTGCAGCACCCGGGGCGACATTTTGCCGTTTGCCCGTAGATGTGACATATTAATTACTTTTTGCAGCCAACGCAAACAAAATACACAAAACGCAAATGGACAACAATAAAATATATAAATTTCTGCCTCTGTTGTTGTTGTTGTTGTAGTTACGGGCAAGCAGCTCATTTAACTTAATTGAAATTTATTGAATTACGTGTAGTTACAAAATGTAAGCCACAAAAGCCAAAACACACGCACAGATACACAAAGAGACAAAGAGAGAGAGAGAGAGAGAGAGAGAGAGAGAGAGAGAGAGAGAGAGAGAGAGATTGTTACAGATGGACATAGATACAGATTCATTTGCTCTACTCATTAATGTAGCTTATTAAAGTGACAAATGCCTTTGCAACTGCATTTCCGCTTTGATGCAAACGAAAAAGCCACTAACGATGCTAATCACTTCAACTAACTAAAACGCTTCAGCTCACAGCAAACAACCAGCAACAACAACTAATAACCAACAATGACCAGTTGCAACATTTCCAGGTGGCTGACAGTCGACAACTGTCAAACTATCTATCTATCTATGTAACTGTATCTGCCTCTCTATCTCTCTGTGTGTGTGTGCGGGTGTGTGTGTGTGTGGGTGTGTGTGTGTGTTTGAGTGTGTGCGTATGTGTGTGTGCATTCGTGCGATTTTGATGAATTTGACAGTTGTGGGCGTTTGCGCTGACAGCTGCTGTGCATTGGCATGGCAACGCCCATAGTAACGGTAACGGCAACGGTAACGGTGACAGTTAAGGGGATTGTGACCAGCTCTTTGGCTTTGGCAACTCTGCAAACCGCAACCGACGACTTCCGTTCGCCATGTTTTGTTTGCCTCTCAATCGATGTCTGTGCATGTGTGTGTGTCTGTGTGTGCGTGCATGTGCGTGTGCATTCGAATGTGTTGGCGAAAATGTTGCTGCATTTGCATTAATTTTGAATTGATTGCTTACATTTCAAACGGCGCACTGGGCACACTAATATAAATGTAATATCCCACGCCCGCACACCATCACACACTCACACACACACACGCACGCACACAGAACATTTTGGATGCTGCGGTTTTTGGTTGTCATCATTACCCAACCATTGTTGCAGCTACTGCTTCTGTTATTGTTATTGTTGTTGTTGTTGTTATATTGCTGTCTGTCTAACGCTTGCACATTGCGGTCAATATGCATTCAGCCAGACATCAAGGCCAAAACATTGAAACAAAAAGGCCTCAAATGTAACAATATATGCACCCACACCACACACACACCCACACACAAACACACACGCGCGCGCGAGTGCAATGCAAAAGCCACAAAATTCATAAAACACGAAAATAATGTCATTCCACTGAATGGCATTTAATGCATTTAGAAAGAGACAGCAGAACAGAGAGACAGCAAGAGAGAGAGAGAGAGAGAGAGAGAGAGAAAGATTTTGTTCAAAGCTAGGCTAATAGAGGGAATATCATTCTCGAAATAAAAGTGGAAATTAATAATATAATAATTTAAAAATAATATAAATTTAACTTAATTTGGATTAACTTTATTTTTTTGCCTTTCTTGAAATATTTCTTTTTAGAAAAAAAATTTTTTTTAAGCTCATTATTTAATAAATTAATAATTGATAAAAAAATCTTATAGTTTATAAATAAATTTGAATTCAACTTTTTTTGTATTTATTAAAATTAATATAATGTTAGATAGTTAAATATATCTTTTAACATTTTTTAATGGATTTATCATTAAGTAAATTAATATATAAATTAAAATTTTTAAAATAAAAATCTGATGAACATTATATATTTTTAAAGTTTATTTTTCATTAAATATTTCTTTTAATATCTGTTAATATTATATTATATTTTTTTATTGTTTTTATTTTATTTATTTATTTGTTTGTTCTTTATCTGTTCTCTTTTAAATTGAAGTCTTCATTCTTATAATTAATTTATAATATTTGTTAGATAGATATTTTTTAACATAATTCCTTGAATTGCGTTTAACGCTTGAGCAAATAATAAATAATGACCAAAAGAGGCTTTCAAATAAAAAAAAGAAGAAAACCACAAACTGTAAATAAATATTGCCCAAAATATGAAATCAATTAAAAAATAAAATACGAATTGCATTTTCATAAGCTGCAGCTGCAGCAGCAGCAGCAGCAACTTTTGTCAATTTGTGTGTGCAATTTGATTTTGCTGCATGTTTTAATTGAATTGTTATTATTATTTTTCAGTGCAGTTGTTGTTGTTGTTGTTGTTGTTGTCGCTGTGTGCGTGCCATTGCAACTGATTTTGTTGTTTTGCCAGCAAAGATTTATTTATTTATATTGATACACACACACGCACGCATCTCCCTTTGTTTGTATTGGTCAGCGAGAGAGCGGCGTGGTTTGCAATGCTCAAGGCAATTCAAGCGTATATATAAAATTACATTTTCCAGCCAATTTTCGTTGCAGTGATTTACGCAATTGTTGATTTATAAACAACATGTGTATTATTATTATTATTATTAACCAACAAGGGCAGTATGGGAATTAATTGCAGTTGAAATAAAGTTACAATTATAAAGTGTATTCTTCAGGCAGTGCTGCAAAGAGAGCTTTGCTGCTGTTTTCGCCACAATACATTGGCTGGCAATTAGTTTAATTGGCAAGAATTTATAGGTAACTCTCTGAAATGCAGGTAATAAAGATAATACTAGGGCTTCACATGAATTACCGCATTAAACCACGTGGAAAAAAACTTAAAATGCCATTAAATTATCCATTTGTACAGCACAAGAGCATAAAAACTTAATTATTGTATGATAAACTATGCTGAGATGTGAAGTCGATGTTGTTAAGGTAACTCAACTGCAACTCGCGGCCTTCAAAGGCCCACTCTAAGGCAAGCTACCTATACTGTCATTACTTTGTTGTTCACATGTATTAACATAATGCCAAGCAAGAAATGCCACAGTGTCGGCTGTTGTAGTTAATATTGCGCATACGCCGTGTTTACGCTTAACGCTTCAGTTGCCTAGCCGTGGGCACGCCCACAGTTTGACCTTTTGGCGACAGCAAGTGGCGCAAACAAACAAACGCTTTGTGGCACTCAAACCACACTGACACGCCCCCAGCAGACAACAGGCAGCACCGCCGCCCACCACTGGACGCCATGCACCTGCAGCAAGGACAATGCAAATGTTGCGGCATTAAATTTGAAAAACAACGTCGACAGATATAGTAGTTGAAAAGTGCCAAGCAAAATAAAGTAAAATGAAGGCAGCAAAAGGAAAAAATTAGAAGAGAAAACAGACATATAGCAAAGTTGAATGCGGCTGTCGTCGCGCTGTTTAATAAAACTTTCAACAAACTCAATTAACAAAACTTTGCGCCGGCCGCAGCAAGAAATGCAAGAAAAGCAAGAAAAGTGGCATAAACAAGGCAAACAAACAACCCGAGCTGGATAACCAGCTGCTGGCCGAACGGAATGGGATGGGCGTGAGGGAATTGCAGGAAATTCTTGCAACTAGGCGCTGATTTATTGTGCACGCTGAAGGAGTGTAAACGGATATGCTAAAGAGACAACTGTCTACGTCTAAGACTTGGCATTGAAAGTCCATTAAACATTTTGTCATTTACAGTTTTGAAATAGTTTTCGAAAAGTTGACACGAGCAGAGCACGGAACAAATCTGCGCATAGCAAGGCAATTCGAAAAAGACGCAGCAATAAAACTGCAGCGCAGAACACATGAAACAAAGCCTGACAGACAGAGAAGTGAATGGGAGAAGGGCACAACCAAAGAGAAAGAGAGAGCAACAGAGAGAGAGAGAGAGAGAGACTGTAAGAGCTGACGAAGAAACAAGCTCTGTTCTCACTTGATATTAGGATTGTCAACAAGCGCTTTATAAACTTTTATAGCAATTGTGCAACAGCAGCAGCAACCGAAATGGGTAACTTTTTTTATAGTCTGCTACTGCTACTGCTCCTCCTGCTACGGCTGTTTCTGTCACTGCTGAAGTTGCTGCTGCTGCAAAGTAATCGAAAATGATGTGTCCACAAGGATGGAGCCGCCGTCCAGTGGCGTAAATTGGCTGCGAAATAATAGAATAAAATGAGGCTCTTGATGCAAATTGATTTGGATTAGAAACTTTTAATACGCACACACACACACACACACACAACACACACATATGTGCTGTGAATGGCCAGCAACTCCCACATGTGTCACATGGCTAAAAGATTCTCAGCTGCAGTTGGCTTTTTTTTAGCTGTTTGCTCGCCTCGGCTCAAAATGTGCATAAAAATTTATTATCGAACGAGCAAACAGCTACAAGACCTCGGAGTCCAATAGCGCCAGCGGCAGCGCCAGAGCTGGCGATTTTCAGAGGAACAAAATCAATTTGAGCAACGGAATGTGTTGAGGTTCTAGTGATTCAGCCTTGCAGCAGGCACTCAAATGATTTGGATTTTCAATATAGTTAAACATGGAAGTGCACTACCTCTCTCTCTCTCCCTCTCTCTCTCTCTCTCTCTCTCTCTCTCTCTTTCTGCATGGGGCAGAAGATGACTATCGCTTGCCATTGAATCAGTATGGAAAATCAATTCATTGCCAAACATTTTCAATGAGCTCTCACTGAAAAATTGATATATTCTCAATATCCTTGCCGAGTGGAGCCCATTTGTAGCTTTGCTTTTGCGTTCGTTATTTGGATTCTTGCTGCTGCGCAAGTTGACAAAATTATTAATAAGCTTGCCCCGCCAGGCTGACTAAATAAATGGCTGAACAGTGGTGCAGCTGGGTCTGGGCACAGCGTAGGCAAAGGCACATCCCATTGGGGGGCGCCTTGTGTCCTTCGTGTATGCCCAATAACAAAGTAAGCTGTAGGGTTATGCTGTGTCCACTGTGATGTGGCTGTGAAAAAGAAATGGCATACACGCAGCAGGACGATGATGCACAAGAACCGGCCCTAGCTGCTCCAAGCAACAACAACGAGAGCACAAACAAACAACAAGCAACATGTCACTGAAGGACACTTGAAAACTACTATTTAATAAATGAGCGCATAGAGAAATACACACACACACACACACACACACCCTTGCCAATATATGTTTGTGTGTGCTGCTGGACTGCCGCCCCCCAAGCGAGGGTGTGAGACTTCATCGTCGTCGTGGTCGTGGTCGTGGTCGTCGTCCCTGTGTAAACAAACAGAGTCATTTTGCAATTCATGCATTTCCTGCGGCAACTAATTAAAAGAGTCATTCATCACAGGCGGGCAGCGTTGCTGATGTGATGGTCTCTCTATCTATCTACCGCCCACGCTCGCTACCTCTTACCCCCTCCCTTGTTTCCCACTGCATCTAGCTCTCTCGCTCATTCACAGGAGGAGCAATGCCCAGGAAAAGGCTGTAGCTCTGGCTCTGGTTTTGTATGCTGCATGCTTATTACTCTTTGCTACGTGTCCTCCTCTTGTCGTGTTTGCCTTTACGTTTTTATCTTTTGATACACTCAAACAAACATATGAGAACTACGTACACGAACACACACACACACGCTCACATTGCTCACTTTATGACACACACACACACACACACATGTGAAACTGAGAAACAAGCCAACATTTTCGGCTATGTTTTCGTGTTTGTTTATCTTTTTTGGCCATTTCAACACATTTAAATGACAGGCACATCGTGTCAGTGTGTCTGTGTGTGCTTGTGTATGTGTACGTGTGTGATCAGGTACGCAATTTGAAGTGGACTGTTGCCATTCGTGTGTTATGAACGCGAGCTTGACTTTATAAGCTCAACATTTGCTGCTAATTGCCTGGGCTTATTGTAGTGTGAGCTCTTCAAAGGTGTCATTCATAATACCTTTACAAGTTGTTTACAGAAAATATAAAATATAAAATATAAATATCAACCTAGTTGGTTGACAAAAACCTGCAATTTAATGCCTTTCAGCAGTTATCAACAGTTCAGTTGCTCTAAGAATATGCAATCGGTTTGCACAATGCTTCAACGATGCGTCAGGCACCGTGACGGGCGTATACGTTTTTTTCTGCTGTACATATAACTTCATGTGCAACAAGCAATTAAAATTAAATAAAAATTGGCACAAACTATGCAACAACACGAACGAGAGCAACAATAGGAGCAGCAGCAACAATAAGATATATATAAAAAAAGTGCTGTTAAAATACAAAAACGTGTTTTATTTTATGATAGCTCTTTGTCAGCAAAGACACACGCACACACACACACACACATACACACACACATATATATATATATATGCATACACACGCATGCACACTGCGCACTGCGCTTGACAGGCGACTGGGGAACGCATTCAGCGTTGGCAGCGGGCAAGCGCGGACAATGTGCGGGTAAATCCACAGACAGACAAACAGATGGACAAAACGGACGGGCAGACCGCCAGACAGACGGAGCGCGAAGGCGGCACAAATAGACCACACCAAGTGTTGAGCAGGCTGACAGCACGGGCGGAGAGACAGCGAGAGACACTGCGGAGTGGAACGGGAGACAGGGACACACGCACGACATGACTGTAACATGTAATTATTTTTCAATAAAAACCCAAGGCAACACAAGCACCAGCACAAGAAGAACAACCAAACAGAAACAACAGCAACAGCAACAACAACAATGGGGCCAGGCAAACGGCGAAAACAGCGATGACAACATGGCGTATGAGTGACCAAAGCGAACAACAAAATAAATAAAATGAAATAAAATAAAATAAAACAAGCGCAATGCAGCTTTAAAGCTATGCGGCGCTCAGCTACGCTACAAAATTAATTGATATATATATATAATAATATATGAATATAATATTCTGAACAGTTTAAGTGTCATAGGATTTACATAGATTACAATTGCTGAAGGATATTAAGGCGAACAAGACTGTACTCTATACATATTTCCTATACTCTTTGTCAACTCAAGAACTCTTTGCTGTAGCTGAGATGTGAGATGCTAGTTAGCTTAAGTCAGCCTAAGTCAGATCTAAGTCCCGAGATATTTGTGAAGAACAGAGCTCCTCATGAATCAGTCAGGCCTAGTCCTACAGGAGATATTCTACATATAAACATTTTAGCGACTGTTGCTTAGTAGAGTATCGATGTATCGCATATGATAATAAAATAAAATAAATATGTGTCGCAGGCACATATACACATACACATATACATATGTACATATACATGCGTCAGCAACAGTTATGCTTTATAACGGCTGCCTGACTGCGCGTGTCCAGCACTGTCCAGGCGAAAACAATAAAAATAAAAATATTAATTTGCGCCAGTCGGCGGGCGGCGGGCGTCAGGAGGCAGGAGGCAGGAGGCAGGCGGGCATTATGAGTATATTTTGTTGCAGAGTGGCTGAGTGGTTGGCTGAGAGGTGGGTGGGTGGGTCCAAGTGACCGCAGCATTTTAACAGCAGCATTTTTATTAAAAAGCTGCTCCGCTCTGGCTGGCTGTCTTGATTTTTGCTGGCCACGCCCAATTGCAACTGGTACCATTGCTGTCGCCTACGCGCAGTCATTTATAGAAAATAATAAAAAGAAAAGGCGCTGCGTGGCAGCAACTGCATGAAAATGCAGACTGAGAGAAAATGGCGTATGACACGCTTCTTTCCACGTCCCCACGCCCACACTCACGCCCAGAGTCGCTCGCAACACTCGTAATGTCCATGCGAAACTTTTCTTTTAGCCGAGTTTTTCTTTTCTGCGGTTGACAGCAACAGAAACGTCAACAGCAGCAACAACAACAATAACAACAACATTTAAATTCTCTCAGTGAGAGGCATTTTTATTGAATAAACAAATTTATCAAGCATAACTCACACGCATGCAGGGACACAAAGCGAAACATAATTAAATTTCATTTTGCAAAATCAAGTCGCTTATTGTTTGCCTTCAGCCGAAAAGCCAAAAGGTCCACATGACCAGCAGGCGGGTGGTGCGGCGAAGGCTGCAAAGGCTGCGCCGCCTGCCTTGTAAATGAATGCAAAATGCAAACGGGTTGCCAAGCAACAAGCAACAAGCAACACAATAAGCCCCCCTCGAAGATAAAAGCGGACAAACAAAATTGAAAGTCAAACAGACAATGGGCGAGCATGTGACAAAGAAGCCGACTGATGGAGTGCGAATTTCACGCTCAGCATTCCAAACTAAGCGTGCGTAATATTCCATGCTATAATTGAAGCTTAAACAAAAATATTTACAAATAAATTTGTACTTGAAAAAAAAGGAAGTCATAGAAAGTTCAATTCGTAAGAAAAGGAAAGCTGGGAGACTGTGAAGGATATGTGAGACAGCAGAGACTTACAGACTGCCGTGAACTGCACAAAAAGAAGCGTGTTCTCTATATTTGCCGATCAAATCTTGGCTATAGCTAGACGAGCTATAGCCACTTCTTCCACGACACTTTCCTGCCCGTGGCGTAGATTCAACACATGCAAAACATGCCCAGCAACGATGCTTGCTTTATGTGAAAAAAAAAAAAAACATAATGAAAAGCAAAAAAGAGAGAGAGTGAGAAAAAAAGCTAATTAATTTCATGCACATACATGGCAAGGAAACTAATTAAGCTACAACTCTGATTAACAGCAAAAACAGTTTGTGTGTCCTTTCACATTGACGATTTTTTCTGTTGCCTTGCCCGTTGTGCTGCATACTTTTGTGCGCATCAAAGCGAAATAATCAACAAATGTGCCCCAGCCACACACACACGCATACACACACTTGAAGCAAAGCAGAGAGAGCTTACAAGTGTCGATGGCAAAGTACTCTAAAAAAAAGCTGTGGCTAGGGCAAGGCAGATTTTTTGCTCCATTTTTCGATAGCATTTGCTTTAAAGAGACTGAGAGAGCGAGAGCTGAGCTGAGCTGAGCGTATCCAATTCATTTGGAGTCCAGCCAAACGCATTTTAATTAGCGTATAACGATTGCCTTGACCCCCACCAGCTGCCGTGGCTTTTCATGGGCCCGGCATGCATAATGGACATCTGTCAATTCATAAGCCATCAATAGTTTAATCATAAAGTATAAGCGAACAGAAACGGCCCTCATTTCGCACAGGTATCCCAGGCATTCATCTATTGCCATACCAGACAGCGGCCCATTCATTGGGCTCGTTGAGCATTATTGTGCGACGACATGACGTTCAGCGCTCGGCCTATTGAATGCCTAGAGAGCTCAATGGGCCAATATCAAAAAGGCGACTAAATGCCCTTTCTGTGCGCTCGCCATTGAAAACTCTTTTTGCCCATTGATGAATATGCGTCGATGCCTGATATTCCTGCAATTTGTATACCTGAATCGTGAATGGTATAATTCATTTACATTTTGCTCCGTTCAATAAGTTTGAAGTGCGTTTAGCGCTATAATTATACCCAGCAGTTGCTGTGATGACTTTTGCAGGGTATAATGATGTCGGAAGTAATGGAGTTTGTATGAATATATTATGAAATGAATCTGAGATATCGAATGATACTGACGAAATGTTTGGCTAAATTTGATCAAACTCATATCATAAACTTTTAATAACAATTTGTATTAAAATTTTGATGCTAAATTGGCTAAATGCACTTTGAAATATCAAATAACATATTTAATATTAATTTATATATTCACAATATATAAAATTTCCATTTCCAGTGAATTTTCATAGCTAATTACCGAAATCAAATTAATAATCAAATTATATTTTAGATCAAATTCTATGCAATCTTTAGATGTAATTTAATAGGCAATTAATTTTGTATTTTTAATAATTCGACAATTATGAAAGACAAACGCAGTAGGGACGGCCTCCTGCCGGCTGGGGGCTGGGAGGGAAATGTAACAAAAAAGGCCAAAGCAATTTCCCGTTGAAAGCATTTCACGGGTCTCTTAGCAAAGTCAAAAAACAGGAAACCCATGAAACACGCGTTCCTAATTAAATTCGAATGAATCGTTCGCTCGATGGCAAATGCTGAAATTTAAATTAAGACATCGCTGATGCTGATGCTGGCGATGGGAAGCACTACGAAGGGAGTCGCTGGGTAGCAAACAATGGTGACTACTCTGCGCGTGTGTGTGCGTGTGTTCCTGACAAAGACATGCCACGTATGTGCCCACCTAGCTGCCTGTCAGTAGCGCCGTTTGAGGTTAAGTTTTTGAGCTGACAAAGCACTGCAATTGCAGCGGCTACGAGACGCGCGGGCAAAGACCACGACGTCGGATATCCTGGCAACGTGCACCTAGCTCTCTAAGTGATTGTCAACTCGCATCTAGCTGCCTGCCTAGGCGACTGGGCGTGGAAGCATAGCAGAGAGTGAGAGAGAGAGAGAGAGAGAGGGAGAGGGAGGGAGAGCCGCCATTAATTCACGACTTGTAATTTCCTCACTTCAACTACACGATGATGACATTGGCGTCGCCTCACGTGGGCGCCCAAAAACTGTTTTTGACTATCAATTAAATACAGTCAGGCTGGCTGTGCATCCTGTGCAGCCAGCCATCAAGTTCGGCGTGGTGCACGGCAAAAGAACACTTTGCATGTGTCACCTAATTAAAATTTTGCGCAAGCGACCATTTCAAGTCTATTAATTACCTAGACTTGCACAACGGGGCCCCAAGATAAAGCGCTGCCGTTGTTCTGGCCGCCTTTTGTTGGCAACGTCGTCGTCTGCCTGGTTGGGCCAAATGCAATCACTCGCCTTCAATTTTCACGCCCATTGTCAACAAGAATCTGTGCAAGTGCGACAGGACCCCCACATCATTTAGCCGTGTGATGAATGTGCCACTAGATACGTGTGTGTGCGTATGTGCCTACGTGTGTATGTGTATGTGTGTGTGTGTGCGTCATTGTCCTAGAAGCGTACGAAACATTTCATTCAGACATCGTCCGCCTCGTCATCGTCACGAGCAGAACTTGGCAGTAATTTTGAGTTGTGCAACGCCACGAAAGAATAAGGGGGCGTGCACGCGTGGTGGGCGGCGGGGGATGTAGCTATAGCACAATGGCTGAAGGCAGTAGCAATAAAAAGGGTTCGGGACACAGACCAATGCGTGTGGCCGCAACATTTACGCAGACGACAATGCATTGGGCAACCCTCGCCATTGCAGCTCAGCTGGACAATGCACTTAGATTAAAAAACAACTGAAAAGATATGGCAAATAATTACGGGAAATATAAAAAAGAAATGCTGAAAAGCTTAGGCACATTAATAATTCATTTAAGGTCATGTGAATAGCTGAGCAGGTATTACAAATTATAATATAACAAATATCATAAATATCAAGCTGCCTTGCATACCCAACTATATTACTGCTCGAAAATCGAGCTCTACTTCACTCATGTCCGCACTTAATTCTCTCAGTGTGCGACTTGCTGCACGGCCTTTGCACAGTTCAAAATGTGTCGGTGATTTACAACAATGTCGCCTACACAAATTTTCCAAATGTGTTTTTGCCACGAAAGCAAACACGCACACACACACACACACGCACACATGTGCACATGGCTTTGCCATACATTGACACGCATGTTGCAGTCTGTATCTAAACTGCATGCGAATGCGTGTCTCGCCCTTGGCCAACACGTTCATGGTACTCACACATACACACATACACTCCTGGAGTGCGACTTTATTAGCGGAAGTGCTTTATTTAAGCTTGCAGGAGAGAGAGAGAGAGAGAGAGAGAGCAGGATAGGAGGAGAGGGGACACAGAACAGAGGCAAGTCCTGGCAGGCAGCCAGGATTCGGCGTGAAGTCGTTTGTAATACGGCCACGTATCTGGTGAGGGCCAAAAGCGCATGGCAGGCATTTTACTTGAAGGAAATTGCATTTTCGACATTTTTCACACTTGGCAGCAGCAGCAGCAGCTATAGCAGCAACAGCAGCAGCTGCACCAGCAGCAGCAGCAGGCAATAGAGTTGCGGCACAAAAGCGCTGTCAGCCAGCAGCAAAAAGGCACAGCACAAGCTAAACAACAACTGCAACGGCTGAGGCGAGCGGCAGGCAGAAGGCCACTAGATACTTTGCATGCAGGCAGGACAACGTGCGACGACTCCTGCTGTTCGTCGTGCTGTTGCTGCTGCTGCTGCTGTTGCTATGCCTTTCGTTTTTGTCACACCTTAGCCAAAAGGTGTCAAAGGTGCATTCACTGTTGTTGTTCTGTTTGTTGGTTTACCTTTTGCTGTTGTTGTTGTTGCTGGGGCTGCGTGTGCGGCATTTCCGTTCATTTGTTTTACTTTGCCAAAGGGAAATGCGCAAAAAGCGCAATCAAAGCGGAAATGAAATTTGCAGGATGTAGCAAAAAAACAAAACAATGCAAAAAAACGAGCTGAATTTTAAGCACACACACCCACTCCCACACCCACTCTCACACACACATGAGCACAAAAGACGCGACAAAGGACTAGGCAAGTGCCCCGTAAAGCGTTCGGGATTTAATACAATTTTGAAATGCTTTTGGCCTTCTAGGCCAATTTGTGTTGGCCAACTGGTGCTAGCGCTCTGGCTGCATGGCAGCGATAACACAACACCAGTCCACGTCCACGACCATGCCCATGCCGCAAGGCCCACTGCGAAAGCCAAAGCCAAAGCAAAACCATTTCTAACTGTGTGCTGCATTAGAGCGCAGCGAGGCGTCAACTGGGCGACCTATGAGGGGCGCGGGCGGCCCGAGGGATATGGCGCCTGGCGACATTATTGTCAACGCTTTTCAATGCGGAGGCGTGGCACTGGCAGTGGCCGTGCCAGTGCCAGCCCATGGCTCCTGCTGCATGGCCAATGCGATACATTTTTGCAATAATTTGCCTTGGCTTCTGGGCATTTTAATTTGCGCTGGGCTGACCACGAGTAGTGCAAAAGTGTGATTAGATTTGCTGCAGTTCGACGAGGGATATTTAAAAAATATGCAAGTTTCAAGAAATAGAAAAGAAAAGCAATAATTGAGCAGGGCTTATAAATTTGCAATAATATTTTAAGCTATAGGTAAATAGCTCTAAAGCTTAGCTGTAGAATATATCAACATGTTTTATTAATTGAATTTTATTTTATCCACATGCCACTGGCTTTAATAAGTGCCAGACATGTTAGCCCTTTTGTTATGTAATCAAAGCCAAAATTAATTTAAAGAAGTTGCTAATATTTTGCCCTTCTCCTGGAGCATCCCCTCAACTGCCCTTCATACAAAGGCAACTGCAGAATTTTGTTTTCGCCTTAAGCTGTATGTGTTGCAGGCAGCTGCCCTGCCCTGCTCCCTCATAAAGTCAGATGCAGCTGCATGACAAACAGACAGACCAGACAACAACAACGACAGCAACAACAACAGTGTTGCATGTGTGTGTTGCATGTGTGTGTTGCATGTGTGTGTTGCCGACGACAGGCGTTGAGTTCGTTGGACATTTTGTGAGCTGCTACGTTTATTTATTTATATGAGTGATGGTGCGGCAGGGAGGCAATGCAACATTGTTGTCAGCAGCAACATCAGCATGTTGCATTTATGAAATCCTTTTATCTTTTAAGTTGAATGCTAGCAAATATAAATGGGCGCTGGGCGTGGCTGGGCTATTACAAAAAGCTCTTTTTGGCAGCAATATTGTCAGACATGGTTACATGCCAACTGCGTTTACTACCACAGCCGGGCTCCGCCCCGTTGCCTGCACACCTCTGTCTTGCCCAACGCATTGTTTCCTGCTTTTTTCAGTCTACCTACCAACAGAGCTGTCACCTTGAGTGTCATTAATGCATGTGACATTTTCATTATAGCTACTCTTTCTCTCTGGGATTTCTCGCCTTTTTGGGCTGTCAACATTTAACTGAAAAGTTGATCAGCAACGAATTTAATGTGAGTGCCGAAAACAAACTAGGGAAATACCCGTTGACAATGGGGTAAATTCTGCTGCAAGGCGAGTTGAGCGCTAATCTAAAAAGCGATTGTCTGGAAGTATCTGAAATAATTTCAATATTTATCTGTAGCTATTATTTCAATTTGGAATTTAATATGAGAGACACTTGGCACTATGGAAACACTCGTTGACAATGCGTATGGCAAGCGATGATCTAAAGTCGTATTATCTAAATTCCTTTAATGATTGGGAATTCTGATAGGCAATCAACGAGGAATTTGATGTAAGAGGCCAAGTGAACTAAACAAATGGATAACTATTCCCATTACTAAAATAAAGGCAAAAATATTTGCTCCTCTATAAAATATTCTAAAAGATTAGAAGATTAAGTTCCATTCCATTCTCATTCCCATTCCCATTCCCATTCCCATTCCCATTCCCATTCGAATTACCTTTGCTTCGTCCTTCGATTTATCCCTTAATCCACTTGCATGCACAGCACTTACAATTCAAGCTTTATTCTTATTAAATATCATTTTCCATCTACCTTAATTTGCTTTTCCATTTACCTTCCAATCAATTCTAATCGCCGTATGACGTAGCTACGCAATAATCTTGTGGGGTCAACTGAATGCGTCAGCTTGAGCCCCGGCGGACCCCACCGGCGCGTCGACCGTAGTCCTAGCATCTCCGAAATCCTTCCGCAAATACCGAACAAATATCTCGACTGTCTCTCTCATCAGCAGAGCAAAGCAAACACAGAAAAAAACTATTGTCGAGGCGAAGACCAAAATAAACTTCGCCAATGCCAATGAGCGGGTGCGAGGGGGCAGCTGCCACGCCCACATATCTCACACTTGAACGCATTTATTTGCTTAAGTATGAAATTTACATTCCATTAAACAAATTATTTTCTCAAACTGGCTAGGTTGTGGGTGGTTGCGCCGGGCGGTTTGGGGGGCTGAACGGGCCACAAGACAATTCCTACTTTTTGCATGGCAATTATTTGTTTTCTATTTCTGCAACGCCTGCCTCAAGAGCTTCCCCCTCCCTCTTTGAGTGCTTGGTTCTATTTCTCCTTTTTTAATAACTTAAGCCAAGCAACACATAGCTCGACTCGCCGTTGTTGTTGTCCGTGTGTTGTGCTGTTATCCTTTCTGCGCCATTGACAATGGCACAAACACCCGCAAGTCCTGGGCGCACCTGCAATGTCAACATGGCCACGCCCACACACACTCACACAGACGTACACGCGTGTGGGCAGCGCCCGTAAGGTTGACTACGTTCTAGCACGGCTCAACGGTTCAATTGTCTTAATTTCCTTGTCCTGGCATTTTGTTTGTCCAAGTCCAAGACGAGCGCTCATCGTCATGTCCCGTCTGTCCTTTCGATTGCGTCCTTGCGGTTACCGTTGGCATTGCAGCTGTCAGCCATTTGTTGTTGTTGTTTTCGTTGCCCTGACGTGTGTGTGTGTATGTGTATGTGTGCGTCCTTCTATCTACATTGCGCCGTACGTTTTCTGTTTCGGACAATGTGGCTCCAATTTTGACACATTCAAGCCGCGTCGCCGGGACCAGTCTCCTGTCTCCACCCACTGCCACTCCCACTCCACCGCCATCCTCGCCAGTTGTCGCCCCCGTCATTATTTTCGCTTGGCTTCGACCCCAGTGAGCAGCCAACAGCCAACAGCAGCGAGCTGCGAGCGGCCAATGCGTTATGCTTCTTCCTTCTGCAGTTGCCCATTCATTATTTGTCAATGTCAGAGTCGGAGTCAGTCCGTCAGCTTTTGCAGCTCGTCCTGCCGCAAGGTCCTGCCGTTGCGTCTTCGCCACTGTTTGCGTTTTGTCAAAATGGAAATGAAGAAAATTTGCACGGTCGCTGCATTTGTGGCATTTTTCCAACGCGGACGTTTAGGTGTTCGCATGTCCTTTTTAATCATTTTTGTTGGTCTTCTTTGTGTGAGTGTGTGTGTGTGTGGGGGGGGGGGGGGGGTTCGTTTGTTGTTTTTTTTTCGTTTTGCATTGTTTTTGGTGCATTTCTGCACGCTCTTTACTCTTTGTCTCCCGCTTGTCATTTGTCTTGCATTTTTATGCGTATTTCAAAAAAGTCCTGCTCGAGTCCTGCCCAAGTCCTGCGCAAGTCCTGCTCTCATTTGTTGCGTGCAACCATTTGAAATGCGACAACTTTTTGCACAACAACTGAACAATGTTGTTCTTGCCTCTGCCTCTGCTGCTGCTGCTGCTGCTACGTGCAGTTCATTTATTATGTTGACACTTTGAAATTAACTAAGGAAATGAAATAAATTGATGTGACTTTATGAAGTGCGCGAACTGTCCGCCCAACCCAAGTAGGCTGCCCCTTCCCTCGACACGCCCCCAACTGACTGACTGCCTGACTGCACGACTGGACTGTCATTGGCAGCGCATTGTGCTTAAAGTTTAGCAGTTGAACTCTTCAGCGCTCGGGGCTCGCCCGGCTAATTAAAGATGCTGATGAGCTTCAAGGCGAAGAAGACATGTCTCTTAATGCCATTATAATATAATATAATTGTAATAAAATTGAGGTGAGATAGATACAGAGAGTGAGATAGAGAGAGATAGAGAGAGAGAGAGAGAGAGAGAGAGGTGTATGGTAATACTAATGGGAGACTGTGCGTGCCTGCAGCTCATGATCTTTACATCTAACTTTGTCGGCTAAATATATAATTTCTAGCTAGAATAAAATATAAAGTAAACTAATATAAAGACTGAAAGCTTATATAATAAAATAAAAAGAGATGAGAAAATATTTAAACTCTATTAAATAACATTGCCAATATAAAACAAACAAATATTTATTCAATATAAAAATTCATTTAAAGAGTATTGTTTAAATATTTCAAATTTACATACAATTATTAAAAGCTCTCTCTCTCTCTCAATCTGTCTCTGAGTGTCTGTCTCCCTTCAACTCTACCTTGCTCTTTCTCCAACTATCTGTCCATCTTTCGCTCCCCCCTCTATCTTTCTCTCTCGCTCTCTCTCTACCTCTTCTGACGCTCTCTCATTGGCTCTATATCGTTTATTCTATCTCTGTCTAGCCTCTCGCTACCTTTCTCTCTTTCCCACCCTCACTCTCCCACTCTCTCCATCTCTCTCTTCTCATTATACAACTTTATTATCATATATTTTATGTTTGAGCACTTTTTATTCATATTAAATCCTTGTTTACTCCATTTGCATTTTATTAATGAAATGAAATTATTATTTGTGTTGCATTTAATTAATGTTATTCGCTTGACCGCATACAAATGCGCTTATCAATCTGAATAAAAAGAACCAAAATAGGAAGAGCGAGAAAAAAATGAGAAACGCTGGCAGCATTAGGTGTTTAATGCACTTTTCAAATGCAATTAGTGCCGCAAACTGTAAACATATTAAATGACAATTAATTTGTTGGCAATCAATTGTGAAATTGCTAGTCAAACAGCCAAAATGCATTAACATTAATGCACTGAGCACTGACCACAGCGACTAAAATCTAAAAACAAAAAAACCAACAGGAGTAAATTAGCAAACTGAGCTCAGGTTTTAGCATTGACAAATGACACGAGCTGAAAATGGAATTCAAGAGGCCGGACTTAATGCGATGGAAGAGAAGAGAGAGAAGAATGGTAAGCAAGCTGCAAAGAGAAGAGCTGATAATTGACAGAAGAGGGCATGAAAGATGCCAATAAAGAATATGTTAAGGCATGTGAATGTGAAAAGGAAAGCTCAATGAGAACGGGGATAAATGAATTTCGCCAGACTCATCAAGGTCTTCATTTAGGTAGGGGAGACGAAAGAGTGTTCAAGTGGCTTCATTATGCTCAAGCAATAAATCGCATAATCGATGTAAATATATATAATTGAGCAAGTTCAGGAGCTGACTTAAATCCCCTTAACAATATATACAAGAAATATTATGCTATTCGGACACTTCCAACTCGAGCATCTCTATTAAGCTCCTGCAAACAAAAAGCAAATGTCATGTGGAGTTTACAGCCTGTGCTCAATCATCGCATGGCGCACATGCTGTCAGGCTTCAATTAACCGATGTTGGAGTAGGTTTTTGTTTTAATTAGCAGCCGCTTAATCGAAAATTCAACAGCTAATTAGTGCGTCCGTCTACTAATTTGGTTAGCTACGGCCTGGCCGGGCTGCTAATCCTCATTAAATAGTTAAATTCAAATTAAATAAATTGCCGCAAATCAATTATAAATAAGCATTGTAATTAGAAGACCTCAGCGGTACCTAGGCTCCCCAACTCCGGCTCCAGCTCCGGCTCCAGCTCCGGCCCCGGCCATTAGCTACGGGTCAGTTTCGTGTCCCCATTTCCCCATTCGCCTGTTGCACGACAACATTATGATGACGCGCTGTTGCGTTGCCGGCGCCATTTCAATTAGTTTAACAGGCGCAATGCAGGAGGCCAAATTAAACGTAAATGTTTGCAAAATAAAAATGGGAACGAAAGCAAAAAAATATAACAAAAGTGAACAAGAATTAATCCCTCGACACTCGGCGAGGACACGCAACACGAATTTGAATGCACTTGCCCCAAGTATTTCCCAGTAGATTCTGCAATTTGTTGCTGCTACAATTCTGCTTGCGATTTTGCAATCATTCGCCTCCAATACGCCAAGTACAATGGACAATGGCCAGCGACCGGACAGCGGGCCATGGGGCTCAAACAGGGGAAACAGTTCGAAAACAGTTGACAACAACTTAATCACTTAGCATTATGCAAATTTAATTATTATCACTTCATCATCGACAACATCAACACGAATGAAACGCGTACTGTCTGCACTCTAGCTCTCCTGCTCTCTCTCCCACTCGCTTGCCCTCTTTGTCTCTCCCAGAGGTCCTGAGGTATCCGGTTCGTGTTTTATTCATAGCAATGATGACTATCAGGCAAATGGCTGCAGCAGACAATGAATGTAGCTGTGGCAGCTTGGCATTGGTATTGACCGTCTCCCTCTCTCTCTCTATCTATCTCTTTATCCCTCTCCTTGTTTCTTACTATTACTCATTATCATTGTTTTCTGTTTAGGCATTGCCATTGCTGCTGCTGCTACTATTAATATTATCAGTCTAAGTATTTGTTGTTGTTTTTAAAGATTGTAACGAAAAGTGAGCTTTGAGCGGAAGTTAGTGTTTCACATGCTGAGCTTGACTCTACTTTAAATTCGATTCTACTTTATCATTGACACTCACTAAAGTTAACTAAACTTTCATTCATATGTTTGCCTACTTCAACTTTCAACTTGCTTCTCAAATTTAATACAAACAATTTCACTTGTTTATTTTTAATATAGTAAAAACTTTGAAATGCAACGAAAATAGCCTAGTTTTAGTGTGACATTAAAAGCCGGGACTCCGCATATGTATTAGCCATCATTTGAGCTGGCCTAGAAAACGATGGGTTTTTATGAAGCTTAGCAGAACCTGCGTTATGGGCAACCATTTGGGCATTTTATTTGCACATTTGGCGTGGCAATAATCTACTTGGCCCCATTTAAGTGGCTGAAAGTGCCCTCGGCACAATGGCACATTCAGCTTTTTTACAGCCTCGTGTAGTTTATTTAAAATGCCATTAAGTGCAAAACAATTTCAGTATCCGTTTTGCCACTGCCACTGCCTTTGGAGCTGGTGCTTCTGCGGCTGCTGCTGCTCCTGCTGCTGCTGCTGTTCCTGTTTTCATGTTGATTATGAGAGTAATGGTAATACAAGTGAAAACTGCAAGATCTGAACAAATATAAACTATGAAATACCCTTGGCCAACAGCCGAAAGAGCAGCTGCAGGATAATAGAAGGTATGCAAGCATTTAACAATGCGAGTAGAGCATTTCCAGCTCAAGCTTCCATTTGACATTCTATCTAAAAGCTTAGTCTCAGCTAGCCGACATATAATAGATATATATATACATATAATGCGAAGAGAGAGTAACTAATGCAAACCACTTCATTTCGGGCAGAAAACTACAGCTGTAAGGCATTTGCCCAGAGGCACAAGCATTTTGTTTTAAGATCGCCAAATGAATGCTGTGATGGGGCCAGGGAAATCATGATATACAACTAGCAGGCAACCCGGGCGGGGCCATTAAAAAGCGACTCTACACAAACACGCAGCACATAGCCACACACTCAGGCAAGGTGAGAAAATATGCAACCAAAAAGTGGCAAAGCAAAAATAGTGCCCAGTGCCAAATGTATTGTAGTAATAACAATAAAAGCAACTGCTGGCAGGCCGGCAGAAAGGCGGCCAGGGTGCTGGCTCTGAATGCGACTACGGCCTGGCTTGGGATGGCTCGACTTGGCTCGCATCGGTGGTGGTAACAACAAGTTGCACGTGCTTTCAACTTAATAACGTGGCTTTTATTTTTACGGGCTGTGCAGCAACAACAACAACAACAACAACAACAACTACAACAACTACTACTACATCAACGACAACAACTAGCAAACACGACACGACGAATAAAAGAGCAACAAGCAAAGGTTGAGGCTGTATATCAAAGCCAAGCAGCAAAGATTCCCATCACATCTTCAGCTTATTCGCGTGAGCTCTCCCACTCTTTATCTCGCGCTCGCTCTCTCCATCTCTCTCTCCCCCTCACAGCTATCAAAGTGACTGCATCGACAAACTACCGACAGCAAAAACAGCCATAGCAAACAGCTCTGTCCACACTTTTCGCACCTTTTTTTGCATTTAGCAGCGAGTGCGGGTACAGGTATGTATACATATTTATATATGCATATATATATATAAGGAGAAAAAAAATACACACACACACACACAGAGCCACACACAAAGAAAGCTCACACAAAATGGCGTAACGTTGCGGATTTTACGCACGGCAAACACTACTACGCGCGCGTACACAACAACAAGAAAATGCACTCAGGCTTAGTGTCGGTCGACGGCGACGCTCGCCCCTGCCCCATGCTGTGGTGGTCCCCATCAAAAGCACCTAAACCCAGCGAACGCCACCCCTGCCAGCTGCCCAACCCTCTTTGCAACGCTGCTGCTGCTGCTGTTTGCACCTTTTTATAGTCCTGGTGGACGCTTCGTGTGGGTGCAAACTTTTTGAGGTCTGCTTTGGTAAGTGCTGCTGCGGACCGCAGCTTAGTTACGTTGAGGTTGCCTGCGTCTCTCCCAACAGCAGCAGCAGCAGCTCGAGACAGCGCGAGAGTATATGAGCGTGAAACGTTGAGTTACCTGCAGCGCAAGCGAGGCCATAACCCGTGCCTAGCCAGACACAAGCTGCATAGCGGCTAACTGAGTAGGCTAGAAGCAAGACATAATTGTTATCAATGTACATTATAAGAGCATTAAGCGAGAAAAAGAAAGCAGGACTTTTATTATGAAAAAATTAATCAAAAAGTATAAAAGAAAAGCTGCGAGGGAAGCGAAATTATTGTGAAATATAAAAAAAAATAATTAAAAAAGAATTACCATATCAATTAGCAAACAATAGTTGAAAAAAGGAGAAAAAAGTGTCTAAAATCCATTGCCAGAACTTAGATAAAGTCTAAGCAATTTTACACCTACTACAGTGAAGACTATTAAAATATGAACACTTATTTTTGCATAAGACTCTCAACCCTTTGCTGTAGAGCATGCAGGGTTCACTGTGCACTAGCTGTAATCTGCCAAACTCTTTTTTTACAACTTTAGCTGAACAGTGCGCACTGCCAAACAGATTTATGTTTGAAATAATTTATAGAAAAAATACAGAAATTAAATAAAATGCCATTACGGCTGACGGTGTGCAGCAACTCTGGCCGTGTCGACGTCTATCCTATTAAATGTCCATTTGGCGTTTTGTTATGCGAGTTGTTGGCGCAACTTTCATCCATTTAATTTTGTAATATATATATATATATATATATATATTGTTTTTTTTTTTATATTTTACTTTTTGCAGCTAGCGCCCAACATCATTAAAAAACTGTCATTAGCAGTTGAGTACATGAAAACTGAATTTTCATTACGTTCGCTGGTCCAGCAGTGCCGAGGCAGGCGAAAAAAAAGTTGCTATAAAAGCTATAGTCATGTTAAGGGAAAATTCAGCTCCTCTCTCTCACTCTCCCTCACTCTCTTTGCTTTTTCTGCTCTCACTCGCTTTGTAATAATTGTTGTTGTTCGCTTATATAATCGAATTTTAAATAAGTGTGTATACGTGTGTGTGCATGTGCTTATTGTGTTTGAATGCTGTACGTACATTCCATTTAAGTGATGTAAGCGCACACCTGTCGTACTTTGTCAAGGAGACAGACGTGAATGGTTTTTATTGTTATATCATGTTGTACGTAATACAATATTTTTTAATTAGCGCCAACCTCAAGATATAATAGAGCAAATGCCTTATTTGTCAAGCAATCTACTCCAATATCTTAAACAGATTGGATTAGATTACTATTGCAAGTGTTATCTTGATATGGGTTGACTCTCTCTCGTATAATAATTGCTGAAAGGTCAAGCAGCTCCGATAAATGTAATAAAATGTTCTATGTCAATATGAGATATTATTCTGCAAACTCAAGTTATGCATAGCTGAGCCTTGGCATTTGCAGCTGAACTTAAGTCTTGTCTAATGAGATGCTGACAATATGCTTACTGCTCCTGCCACTGCAGTTGAGAGACTTGAGTGACTCTAGCTGTAGCTGCTGCTGCTGCCTCTCAGTTTATCGTCTGAACACACTTTAACACTTCCGCTTGGCAGTCGTCAAATGTAATTAATATCCTGTTACACTTTGTTTGACCAGCCCGAAGCGTTTTTTAAAATTAATTACCAGCTGTAGTGTGCAGACAACACGAAATGTTGACAACGTTGTTACTAAGCCCCAGACATTTAACATACAAACACAATCTACAATCCATGCAACTAATGCCGAGCTGTCAGCTCATTATTATCAACAGAGTGTGTCCATTGTCGTTCGCAGAGAAGCTGTCTATGCTACAATATATATATATACACATATACATATATATGTATCGTACTTCGAGCAGTATATGTAAATGTATATGTATTCAAATCGAGCCAAAAACCCACTCAACCAAATTAACACTTTGGCAGAGAGTGAAGAAGATAACACAGTTGAATGTGGATGGGCAACAACGGGGAGCTTGTAACTGTAGACTGGGGACTGGGGACTGGGGACTGGTCGCTGGGTTGCAGGAGGCCAAAGGGCAGCATGGCAGATAATGCTCAAAGGCATTATTGTCAATATCAGAGGAAAATGTTGCAATCTTAATCTGTAATCAACATAAAATTCAGTCAGTGGAAAATGTCATCACGGCGATACGAGTAAGATAGATAGATGAAGAGACAACAAGCGACAGAGAGAGAGTGAGTGTGCAGATATATGGCAATGAGAATGAGTTGGAGAATGGATGCCTGGCAGACAAGTTGGGGTTACGACAATTCAATCACAGCTTGGCCAAATCAACAGTCGACCATTCGGCCAGTCAGCCCCATCAGTCAGCAGAGCCAGCCAGAGTGGACCACGTCGCCCACCCGCTGGCGCAGCCTAAGGCAAATTTGTTGCGGTTCTTTGTTACTTTGATTTCGTATAGATTTTGAGCTTAAAGCGGCCGGATGAAGAGCTCGACAAGCTGAACAAATACCCTCTAGCAAAATTCAGTTCGGGCATAAGCGCTGAAAAGAACTGTCAAGTGAGTAGCTCGAGCTTCAAGACTTTTGAATTTCTATCAAGAATTGATGTAAATGCTTTACAATAGCTATAATACTTCATTTTAAGTTATCTTCTATCTGGTTTGTCAATAATTTCTAAAGGTGCAACATTTTATAGAGTATTTTCGAGTTGCATCCACTAATATGTTTTTTTTTTTTTAATTGCTTTGATTTTGGGCCTGGAAGTGACTTTTGTTGAAGTCAGCAGACAAAGCAGAAAAGTTGCCTGTAAATGATACGGCACAAACATCAGCAGCAAGCGCAGCTGAAGCCGCAGCAGCAGCAACAACAACAACCAGCAACAACAATTAAATCAAGTGCAATTTCAACACAAATATTTTAAAGTTTTAACCGCACACACACACACACACACTCAGCCATAGCCACTGAGAAGTTGCAAAATATTTGTCATGCCTGGCACGGACACACACAGGACACGAAGGAGTCGTAGCCAACGTCATCGTCGTCGTCGTCGTCCTCCTTCTCCTCGTCATCGTTGTCACAGACACCCTGTGGCCAACCGCAAAGAGACATGGCCGAATAGTGACATGGCCTTACGAGACAGTTGTCAAATGCACACAAACACACCAACACCAACACACAGACATCAGCACACACACACATAACCACAGATGCTTGAGCTGAATATCTCGAAATATCTTGTATATGCATGTGTGGAAATGCTTAAAATTCATTACATTTCTGTGCAATTTGTTTTTGATTTTTCATTTCATTTCACGGCACAATTTATATGGCGAACCTATCTCATCCTTCCATTTGCACACCTTCTGCCTCTCCATCCTTTCTCTCTCTCTCTCTCTCTCTCTCTCTCTCTTTTCTCTCTCTGCGCACCGTCCTCAATCTTGCTGCGCTTCCTGCTGTTGATTGTCTACGCCGAAAAATTTGCTCGTCAGGCAGCTGGAGCTGGCGAAAAGAGACGCAAACAAAAAAAAAGGCGCATCAACGTGAATTGCTTCGTCCTGTCAGGTAACAGGTCGTAGCATGCCGCAAAATATTCGTCGCGCTTTATGTCCCCGGGGAAATCAAACATTTCATAATTAGTCATTGGCATTGGCGTTGTCCTGGCGTCGAGTCGCGTCGAGTCGCTCTGGTCCCATGGCTGAGTTATGATTCTATCTATTCAGTGTGGCCTTTTGTGGAATGGGGTGCACCGAACCTGTGGCGACCCTGAGCACATGGCAATTAAAAAACCGTTGCGCGTCTCTGGTATTGGCCTCTGAGGCTCTGAGGCGTATTGAAATTGCTTCTCGAAATGCAATCGAAATTGGCAACGGCGAACGACACAGCACAACAGGACAGGGGACAGCAGCGAAGCAGACCATGGCACACGACACACGGCACACGGTACGAAGCCAATGCCCAAGTCAAAGCACAAAGTAAGCTATTGCCTCGCGGCGACATCAACTGTGTGGCCAACTAAAGGGAAATCTAGTTTAATGTTTTTAATGCGAGCACAGCCAAAGAGAGTGGACATGCAGTCCAGCGAAAAGGGCAGTCGTTAACAGGGCGCGCAAAGGCTAAGTACACAGGCGTGGCTTGAAAGAGGGAGCTTATGGAAAATGCAAAATATATATGTATATATTGATTAATATGCCAGAGGTACGTTTAGTCGGGCATGGTTCGACTCTAAGCTAAAAAGAATTTTCTCAGATCAAGGCTAAGTTGCCTTGCCCCTCTTACAACTTGAGCGGTGTCACTGCCTCACCAGTTGCTAAAGAGTTCCCAATTCGTATTTTTTCCACTCACTTTTAGAGTGCAATTCATCGTTTGATATTGCAACGTGCCCACAACAGCAACAGCAACAGCCACAGCAACAGTAACAGCTATAGGAACAGCCAGAGGAGAAATTGATTTGTTTTGTAACATTCAAAAGGATTGCAACAAACTTCAAAAAGCAACAGCAGCAACAACAACAACAACATCAAGTAAGCGAGAAAATGGCGATACAGCATAACATTCAAAGGGCCCACAACACGTTGCCGATGCGATTCCATTTAGCTAGCCCAGCGAACGAGGGGCTCTCGTTTGCACATCAGTCAGAAACAGCAAAAGAAACACCGAGTCCATTTGCCAAAAGGGCCACAAGAATTTCCATGTGTGTGTATGTGTAAAAATCAAAAATGTATTAAAAAAAAAGAAATTATTATTATTTTAGTAGAAATCAACAATATTTTGTGCTCTTGCAGTGGGCCAATGAATAATTGAAAAGTGTCAAGAGCAGCAGCAACAGCTTTGGGCACAAATATTTACACAAAACATTTCAAGCACACGCACGCACTCATACAAACCTTAAGCATATGAAAATTGCAAAGCAATTAAATGAATTACTTAGATCAAGAGTGAGGAGAGGAGAAGTAAAAGCAGCAGACGTTTAACTGCAGAGTTTAACTGCTGCTGCGGCTGTGCAGTCAACTGACACAGCGCCGCAGTTGTAACCCGGCGCACTCACTAATAGTTCTAATTGCAAAAAGCAATTAAAACTTTCGCCAGCTCAAGAAACACACACACACATACTCATATGGGAGAACACACAGCCACACACTAAGAAATTGATAGAGACATCAAAGTCAAACAGCGGCAGGCGTCGGCGGCGGCATCGGCCAAGGCACATCAATCACAAAAATTTCAAGTGTGCAAAACTTGTTTGCCAAAATGCTGCGGTGCGTATCTAAATCTCAATCTGTAGCTGCTATAGCTCTGAGTCTCTCAAGAGAAAGAGCGAGAAAGAGGGACAAGAGGGAGGGAGAGACAAGCACACACACTTTATAAATTGAATTGGCATTAAGCATAAGGCGGCGCAGTTAAGTATGCTACAAAAAAGACAAGACAGCAAAGTGTTTCCTGTGAGTGTGTGGGGTATGTGTGTGTGTGTGTGGCTTAAGCTGAGCTTGTTGTTTGGCATTTGAAGTGCGTGCCTGGCATTTGTAACCCAAAAAGTTTGAGTTTAAATGTTAGATTTAGTGCAAATTGCATGAAAGCACTTGAATTGAAAGCTGCCAGCAAAGGCATGCGAAATGATTGATAAGCCAATGAAGCGTAACGGAAAAGTATACAAGTTCTTAGAATTATTTTAGAATATTACTGAGGCTTACTATGATGAAGATAAAATGTGAAACACTAGAATAATATAAATAAAATACAAATGTAAATTAAATATTTAAATTGCCAAAACTATTACACTTGACTGCACAAAACATAACTAAAGAAAGCTTTTAGAGCGCTTCATAAAAGGGAAATATAGAAAAATCAAGTCGACAAAATGCAGCTGATTTCTAAACAGCGATTGGCCATTTGGCCAATTGTAGTCAGCCAACTTCAAATTGAAAACAGAAACTGTACAAATTCATAACCAGCTTGAAGCTGAGCTGCCGCGCAGTTATAGAAGTAGCCGCCAGACAAGCAAGCAACATGGCAAACCACCCACAACAACAACAACAACAACAACAACAACAACAACAATGGGAGTAGCATCAGATGAAGCAACCATCAATCAGCCAGACGCAGGCAAAACGCAGCTATTGGTGTGAAACTGTTGCGATGGATGTATGTGTGTGTGGGGAGGCAGTGGCGGAGCTATAACAGGGGGCTAGTGAAATGGAGGGCGGTGCTGGATAACAACAAATGCAGCTGTAGCTGATGCTGCAGCCTGGCAAAATTGTAATACATTTAACAGAATTTAATGCATTTGCCACAGACATTAATCACTGTGATGCACAGACAGGCCAGAGTCAGAGCCAGAGCCTGAATCAGAGACAGACACAAACCAAAAGACAGAGACAGAGACAGAGCGAAGGAGCGAGATAGCGAGAGACGGGTGTGGGCTGTTGATTTTTGCCAAAGCTGCTGCTGCTGCTGCTGCTGTTGCTGCTGCTGCTGTTGTTGCTGTTGCTGCTGTTGTTGATGCTTCTGTTCAGCCTAGGGCCTTCAGCCAGAGTATCAGATATTGAAAAATTGAATATTGCATGTCCAGCAAAATATATGTACACATACACTGAGCAAAAAATATTAGCTACAATTAAAATCAAAATATATTCAAAGACTTCTGCTGAGTAGAGCACAGATATAAAACTACCGCAGCTATTTGATTTTTCTCTTCTCACTTTCACAATCGCAAAATAATTTCTCTCAGTGTACGCCGACTGCCGCCTGATGAGCTACATTGCTGCACGCTTTATTGGCACTATATGCATATGCGAAATGGTTTGGGGCCTCAACAGACTCCGGACACGATTGAATGCACACTTGGCTGTGAATGATTTCTGTGTAAAAATGATGCTTGCTATGGATGTGTGTAGATGGCCGTGTGTATGTGTGTGCGTGCGTGTGTGTATGTGTGTGTGGGCGATATCATTGCGTTTTGCAACATAATTGCATGTGGCCATATACATAGTTTTCGGCATAAACCTAGCGCCAAGTTATTCAATTTAAAAAAGGTCGCACTCGCCATCGAATGCGTGTACGGATGACGATGATGATGATGATGGGAGGGAAGGAATGGACTGGGAGGAAGGTCTGCGATGCAGTTGCAATATGAAATTTAAAACGCTCAAAGGCGTATCCATAACCAGTCAGTCAGTGAGCAGGCAAACGTAAGTCGAAGGACAAAAAAAGGACATACGATGCGAACGAGAGCTCGTTCGTTGTGCAAATATGAGCACTTTGCCATGATAGACGCCAACAAGGATGAGATTCACAGTGTGGGCACAGAGGGCGCAGAGACACAGGGGTATGTGCCATAAGAGGAATACCAACTGCATGTGTATGTGTGTGCACTGGTGTTAGCGTGTCTGTGTGTGTGTGTGCACATACTCAAGTGGCGTTGCCATTGACGATTGGAGCTGCGCTGCGTTTATATAGTTGATGCTGAAGTTGAAGATTTTTGACTTTTATGCAACAATTCGCATGCGAACGACGATGACGACGATGACGACGGAGACGTCGACAGGATATGTTACGAGCAGTTCTCTTTGAGCCACTACTTACGCCAAAATATTTTTTACAGCCAAAGTTGGCGTCGGTATCCGCAGGCAGCGTCTGCAACTGACAATTCCAAGTGGGTTGCCGTTTGCCAACTTTTAGCCAAGCTCACAAACACTCACCCGCACACAAATACGCACACACACACACACATCTCACACACGCACACATGCAAAGCAGCCCTCCCTCCCACATGGCATGTGCCTGCTGCGCTTTTTATACACTCAGCTCCGGCTTACTTCTTATCCAAGTCGTTTGTTTCGTTCCATGCAATTAGACTTTGGCAGATCAGTTGCGGGCGGCGGCTATTACCAAGCGATGAGAAACCTTGAAAACTTTGCAGCCATTCAAGCGTAAGGCACCAGCACTTGCACTTGCAGAGTTGCAGAATGCAGTTCAGTGTAAAATTGAGAGCGAGCAGGAGTAGCAGTATGAGTGTTTGTGTGGAAGTGGAAGCGAGTGAGAGCCAGAGCTTAATTAGAAAGAAGTCCAGCCCTAGCCAAGCAAAGTACTTCTGGGTAGGCTCGCAGGCCGCTGGCTGACTTGGAAATGCCAAACAGATCAGGTTCAATGATAATTTGATATAGAAGTACCTAAACCAAACTAAAGAATACCGAAATAATAACAAAGACAAATAAGTTGTGTATTAACTATAATCAGAAAACTCATATTTCAATGGCCTGTCTTTTCAGAGTTTTCACGAACAGCACTGGACATTCATGTGGCTCACAATGAGACAAGGTAAACGATAAATGAAACCGAACACCACCTTTGGGATAGATAATAATACATCAATGCTAGACACGTGCGTTGCCTACAGTCTACGACATCAATTATGAGCGTATTGCAAAACCACACACACACACACACACACACACACACACACACACACACACTCAGAGTTGAACAATGGCCAAACAAAATAATTAAAAACCCATGACATGCAAACTTCATATATCGAAATTCAAATTCAAATTCAAAATTCGAATACGAAATTCAAATCACGAGCTTCGGTCCAAGTTGCAGCTGTGTTGCAGCTGCAGCTGCAGTCTCTGACTGTAGCTCTGTTCGCTGGAAGCGACGATTTTGCTATCAAATAACATACACACGCACACGCACACACACACACACAAGCGCGCACACAAGGACAGACTGTTCATGAAGCTCGGCAGTTTGTTACGCATACGTCGTGTTGGCCATGTCAGCCAGTCGTCGCTCAGGCCTGGCAGGCAAAAAATGTTTGCCATTATTGCATACACTAATGAAGCTCATGTTACCAAGCCGAACAAGCCAGCGCCGAGCACACCCAATGCGAGAGTAAGCGAGATGGCAACAAATAGGATCCCATATCCTGTATGGATATGGCCCATCCGCCCAACCGTCCAACCGTCCAACCGCCCATCCGTACGCCCGACCTGCCGCCCACCCGCCTGCCGTGCGCACTGGACACGCATGATTTTTGCTTGTTGGAAATTCTGATTAGACTTAATTACTGTGTAGGGCCGTACAGTGTACAGTGTGTCCATCAAGTTGATAGGTTTTCAGCTGCTGTCTCGGTTAGCTATTTGCTGCTGCATGAAATATGTATCCATGCATGTTGCGTCCCGATCAAATGTTACATTATATTTTAATTAAAAACTTAGCCAGCTGCATCATTTGCCAAATGAATGGACAACTCGCCAGTTAATGTAAACGGCAAACAGCCAACAGCCAGCAGCCAACAGCAAACAGCAGCAATTTTAATTAATCTAAAAGCAAAAATGTGCAACGACTGGAAAAATAATAAAAATAAAAACAACAAAAAACAACAAAAAACATCGGCAACAACAACAAAATAAAAGGGAAAAATATAGGAGCCGCAGCTAAGTTTCATGGACAGCGCGTTGACATACTTGTCGTCCTACCGTTAGTTGTTGTCCTTGTTGCAGCCGAGTTGCGAGTTTTTAGCTCATTGCAACGCGACGCGGCGCGGCGTCTTTTCATCATTTGTCCTTAGCCTGACATGCAACTCAAGTTGATTATGTTTATCCAACAGCACTAGGCACTCGCTGCACTGTGAATACCCTAGAAAATGGGCTAAAAGAACTCTGGAAGATACTGTGTGTGTGTGTGTGAATGTTCGATTTCCTACAGAGCATCTACTAGTCGTGCCCTGCTCATGCCTTAGCTGCTTTTCATTTGCAAATTTGATGGATCACAGACGGTCGAGGTTGACATTAGCCGCAGCAGTTGTTCAAGTTGCATGCTGTTAATGGTTTTGTAATTGACCAAAGATCTGGGGGCTGGGGGTTGGGGTTGGAGTTGGGGCTGGGCTAGGATTGTTTGTTGTTTGTATTGTCTACTTACTGAATTAAATAAGAGTTCATTGGCAAGTTGATGGTCACTTACCTGAAAAGAAAAGCCAATGTTAGAAAACCGATTTTTATTGCTATTATAGAGTTTCTCTATCATAAAGATATAGTATTAAACTGGAATATTAAACGAGTCTTGCAAAGATAAATTTTAATTTGGAAATGTGGCAAATGAAACAAAAGAAAAAATCTGACTTGCATCTCTATATTCTAAGTTAAAAGGTGGCTTTATTATTGATTAATTTGCTAAGAATTCGGAATATTAAATAAAATTCAGATGTAAAACATAGATAAAGTAGTCAGATTTGCTTACAATTAAAAAGTTTCTTTGTGATTCATTAATTTCAAGAAGCTTATAAATATTAATTATCAAACTTTAATTCACTGCCCAAATAAGATATAAGACTCCAACTAGTCAGCTCTATATATATATATATATATATATATATATATACATATATATGCATATGTTTCTACCCAAAAACATTTATGATATATGCTTTGCTGCTTTACGCTTTCCAATGTGAACCTTTCGCCACAATTATCTGACCACTAACACCAGCTGCCAACCGCTGTCCGCAGTGCATTAATTTACAAATATTTTTAAGCTGAGTGTGAGTGTGTGTGTGTATGTGTGTGGTCATAGCTTCAGCAGCATTCGGTGAGCCTTTGGCGCAGGCTTAACTTCGTTTTTTCTACTTTTTTTTTCATTTGTGTTTAGACTACTTAATTCCTTGAATATTCAAGGGCCACAGAGCTCAGACCAAAAAGCAGTTGTCGCTGGCAACCACAGAACTAGACACGAGTCAATGGAGAGCGCCAGCGCTAGCAACGGGTATTGGCCCGGATTTCGAACGGATGCGAACTGAACTCCGGGCTGCAGTTGCGCTGCGTTGATGTGGAGCGTTTTGTAAAGCTGTGAACGGGCATTTTTTTACACAGCTCTCTGGCTGGGCTGCTCCTCTCACTCCTTCCCTTTCGTTTTATTGTATTTTTTGGGTACAAGCAGAAGGACGAGTATATTGAAGTGTTAAAGAAAAATGCAGTCGAGTGTGGCGAAAGGACATTACTGGCTTTTAGCGACCAGTAGGGTGGACATGAACACATGCAGCGGGCCGAGCACGAGTACGGAACGGGCCTGAACGGGAAGGCCAACACAAAATAAAAATGAAATGAATGTTGTATAGCAGAGGCGGCCAGCCAGTCAGCCAGTCAGCCAGCCAGTCAGCCAGGCAGGCAGGCAGCTAGCATATTGAAGTGTTGAAGTCGAATCACAGCCGGGAACAGGGGACTTGGAGCAGCACTGGGAGAGCTGGGAATCCAGGGAACTGGCGGACGAGTCGATGAGCACGCCCCACTGAAGTCGTAAGTGCCGTTCGCCACTGGATGACAATAAATTTCCATTTAATCGGATTTATTTGAAATTCTTATTTCTCTCCCTCGCTGTATGTATGTGTGAGAGTGTGTGCGAGTGTGTGAGTGTCAGCTTGCTCGCTCACTCACACGTCCATGCGCGGTCGCTTGTATAATTCTCGATGGCTGCTGCGGTTTTTACAGCAGTCGCGTGGCACTTGCTCTAAATTTTTTTTCTTATTTATTTTTTTTTTTATATTGTTTTTAACGATTTTTCTCCAGGCGGCAGGCGTTGGCGAACAAATGACTATGTTGAAAATTCTCATTCACTGTACGACGTCATATTTTTTTGCGATTTTAATTTCATTTGATTTGGGCAGAGTCAGGAGAGCAGCGGCAGCAACTCTCAGGACTTGCTGATTTTTTATGCAAATGCCCGGCCGAATCGAAGGTAGGCAAGCAGCAGCAGTCGACGAGCGGCCTTTGCTTTTTGGCATTTTAATTAAAAATTGAAAATGGGTCCAGCCAATGGCCAAATGATCGATATGAACTGCCCCAGCTTAGGAGGCAAAGGCACCAAATGAATATTGCCAATCAAATGAGAGTTAATCCATTTAGAATTTACTTATTGTGGAGGCCATCCAGCAGCTTCATCCATTTATCCATTCATCCATCAGGCACAACTGAGTGCAGCGCCAGTCACTTAGCGGCCAGTGAAAATGCAACCACGTTGAGGCATTCGCCATTCACTCAAAATGTAATAGAAGCTGACGTGTTAAGGACCCGTTCGTTTCCTCTGCTGCCACGTGCAGTGCCATCAAAAATGCATTGCAGCCGCCGTTAAACTTCCAACTCCTAAGCCATGGCCTCGCACCACTGGGCGAGGCGCCGGCTCACAGTTGGCTCCGTTCCTTGCCCACCCCCATTCGCGTCGTCAACGATCCCAGCTGTTTGGCAGCTTTGCCAACGTCGCGGCGTGAAAATTGCGCGCTTTGTTTGTTGTTTGTTTTGTTGACACGGGACTGCGGTGGCTGATGCTTTGATGCTCGACTCCTTCAACTGGAGCGGGCAGGAGCGGGCGCAGCAGCGGGCACAGGAGCCCGAGCGCGTTTGTAAGTAGATGGCCTGCTGCCTTGAGCGCTGGCATTCTACTTAGACCGGGCCCAGAACCAACACCTTCCGCATTTACTTCCACATCTAGTACTTTTGGACAGTCAATACAGCACATTTTTATGCTTTGACATTTTTATGCGCTCCATTTTTACGGCAATGGCAGCTGACTGAGCTGGAGCAGGAGCAGGAGCAGGAGCAAGAGTTGGAGTTGAGAGACTAACTGCGTTTACCAGCGCACACTGCAAGAAGCGAGCGAACTACGCGTCGATGCTTGTTTCAATGGTTCCCCGTTTGCTAATAAAGTTCTTTGGCTGCTTTTCTTGTCTTTGACTTTAATGCGCTTTCAATAAAATTTTATGCGAGTTTTGCTTGCATGCAAATTTTACGACCTTTCTCCCTATGGCTACAAAAGATTGTCAACCAAACACAAGCAACAAAATGAAAATGCAATTTTTTATTTAGTTTAGCATTATTCGTTTTCAATCTTCAGGATGCCCTTTGTGCTTACAAGCTGTTTAGTGGGTGTGATGAATTAACAAGCCCAAGTGGGATTACGTAAAGCTAAATAACGCGGGTTAACCTTGGCTTTAGCCTTCGCTGATTTGCTTGAGCATAGTTCAGTTTATTTGTTTGTTTATTCAGCTAGCATTTACAGGGTATCTCATTGTCTAGCTGTGCACACCGTTCAATCTTATTTTCTTGATTTTTTGTTTTGTGCTTTGCTGTTGTTTTCATTCGTTATTTTATTTCATTTCTGTCGCGGGCGAATTCATTGCAGTTGTAACGTTTCTGTTGCCCGCCTCGCATGCCATTTTGTCGCATTGTTTTTGTTGTTGTTGTTGTTGCTGCGACTGTAAATTGCGCTTGTTATCGATAAATCATGCAACCATTATTTATGGTGCTCTGATGTGTGTATATGTGTGTGTATGCGTGCAGCTGCCTGCATATGTGACTGTCGTGTACCCCCTGTTCGCTTAGAGCTCTCCCGCCCTCCCCCTTTCTCACACCCTCCCTCTCTCTGTGTGTTTGAAAATTATTTTTCAGTTTTCGATTTTTCGCTGTGAAATACCCATCGCTCGTACGTATGTTGGTTGCCGTGTGCCGTTGCATCATTTTCTTTATTTTCTCTATTTTTGTCGCCTTTTCCTCTTTCTATTTTTTAAGGTTTTTTTCTTTGCTTTGCACTCAGTCAATGCGATTTTTCGTATTGCACGCTTTTTAGCATATGCCATCGGCCGCTCGGCCCTGCCCACTGACGCCCACACGGTTTTACTCGCAGCTTTTCATTGTGTGGAAGGTTTTTCACTTTGGATCTTCGTTGCTTTCTTCTTTTTTCCTTTCCTCTTTTTTCTTATTTTTTATTTGTTGGTTGTTGCTGTTTTTTAGCATTTAATACAGTTGAGTGTCTGGCACAAATGTTTGGTAGAAATCGATAAACTGACAAATTGCTTGTTGGACTGTGTGTGTGAAAATGTGTGTGTGGGTATGCAAGTGTGCATGTGTAACAGTGTGTGTGTGTGTGTGGTAAATGGTTAAGAGCTTGGTCGCTTTGTTGGTTGGCTGGCTGGCTGGCTGGTTGGTTTGGTTTGCTGCATTGCCAAAAGAGGACAAATTGTACAACTGTAATTGTTGTCATATTTAAAATGCAGAGCATTAGTTACATTCGCCAAAGAAATGTCTGTGACAGCTTTAAGCTGACAAAGAGCCGAAACTATGCCCAGCTTAAGATAATGAAATAGCTAGTGATATTATGACTTTTAATTCCATGTCTTATTCAGAGACTCTTAGTCTGAGTTGGCCCATTAAAGTAACTCGCAGAGAGTCTAAGTCTTACTCCGAATATCTGAATCTAAAGTCGCCTCTCTAAGTAGCTCCCAGAGCTCCTACTCAGACATAGTTTGAGCTGGTTTCTCAATATATCGCGCCCAAGTGAATCTGAGTTTAACTTGGCCTCTCTAGGTAACTCGAATAGAGTAAAGCAATAGCTGATCTATTGCAGTACTTATCACGGCTTAGACATACAATTCTATAATTCATAGAGATTAAATACACAAGGGAACAAGTGTCTTTTGTCATAAATCTTTCATGAGCTGGCCAATAAACAGTTAACAAAGGGATTTATCGCCCGAAAGAAGCTGCCTAATTACAGCGCACAATGTTGACGAAATGCGCGGCTAATGCACTGCAAACCGAACCAAAGTCAAAAATATCAACATAAATAACACTTAAAGCTGACACAGTGGAACAGTGGGAGAGGGGGAGGGTAAGAAGAGGCTGTTGCCCGTTCAAATAAATTAAATTCAATGCAGCTGAGCTCAATGTTGGCGGCGGCAGAGCAACAAATGGTTTTTTTTCTCCTGCTGCTGCTTCTACTGGACTCTGGCCAGACAAGACAAATGCCAACGGCCAAGTAAACGGCCAAATGGCCAAATGTGTTGAAAGGCAGCACAGCACAGAACACTGGACATTGAACACACCAACACACCAACACGCACACAGCAGTAGTGGAGGGCAAAGAAAAAAGCGCAGCGAAATAATATCGAAAACAATTTTCAAGCACTTAAGTGCAGTCTGGAGGTCGTAGGTTGGATCTGGACTACTCTTGGGTCTGGGATTTCGATTTGCTCGCCCGCAGGCTGCTTTTTTTACGGTTATAAATTTTCGACGCTTGCACTTATCGATAATAGATTAATCTACTTGGGACATGTTCGGCATAGAGTATGTATGTGTGTGTGTGTGTATGTGAAAACTGCAGGCGAGGACTTTAAAGCTCAGCGTCGATGCTTTAATTGGGAAACTCATTAAATTGCTTGGCAAATATTTGCTGGGCACAAATATGTTGTCTGGCATTTTATCATTTGGCCAAAAGGCATTGCCTTTGTTTGTGCAAGCATGCATGCATTTTATTAAAATTTTGCGCAAAGCAATCAATGCAAATACCATATAGTCAGACAGACAGACAGACGGAGACGGAGACGGACGGAGGGACAGATGTGTAGCCAAACAGTAGTTACCTTGACAAGCATATCATATTCGTCTCCAATATGTTGGTGACAATCACCTGGGGCTATCAACTCATACACACACACACTCACGCACACAGAGACAGAGAGAGCGCAATGCAGATACATCCTGTAGATACGAATTGCATTCACAAATATATCTCAACTTTGTGGCTGTTTTTTTCAGATTCGGTTTTTGTTCTTGCTATTGAAATATTAATTTTGATTTTCCATTGCCATCTCCCAGCGGCAGCCTGTTTATTATTTTCTTTTGGGCCAGAGTATGCAGCATCAGCAGCAGCGACTGCACTTGCTTATCTATTAAAATTCCAAATAAAAGCCAGTCGACAATAACTTGAAGCGTATTAAATATATTTTAATAAATATCCATGAAACAAAATAAAATATGAAATTTGTTCATTTCGTGTTGACTTGAGCTAAAATTAAAATTCATATAAATTCCGTGAATTCATAAGGAAATATTTGTATTAGCCTTGAATAAGAATATGCACGGCAGACTTGTATAGCTTTAAGCACATCAAATTTAAATTTAAATTTCTTAAGATATACACATTTTTTCCAAACTTAATTTATTTAATTTTATATAGATATTTTGCAAAATAAAAGCATTATTTTATCTACTCTGGCCAGCGTAAATGTTTTTCGCTTTTTCACAAATACATTTTTCACACTCTATTCAACTGCAAGCATTCAATATACATTTCGCATGCATTTATGAAAAACAATTTTATTTTTCAAATAATATTCACATGCTCTCTCTCTCACTCACTCACTCTCGTTCACTTGACGTATGCATTTCGTAATGCCCAGCAAACATGAAATTTTTACAAATCTAACGCTAGTCACGTGCCACAATTGCAAACACACGAATAAAATATGAAACATAAAACCAAATAACAGAATAAAATACGAAAAATAAAAAAAAGAAATGGCATATAGTATAGAGAACAATCAGAGCAGAGTTAGAGGCGCTGACAAAGGTCATAGTTTTTTGTCCGCTGGACGCCAGGCGCAGCTTTAGCTGGATTGGGGATCGGTTTCTGGTTCTGGTTCGGGTTCGGGTTCGGGTTTGGGTTCGGGTTGGGCATGATACAAACACAAACGTATAATTTTCATCAATAATACCGCTGTGCAGACAAGTGAATTTGATGATGCCAACCCATTCCTCTAAAGCTGACAAACGCCATGGGAGGTCCTCGAGCACACACACACACACAGACAGACACACATACGCATTCACATTCACAATGGGACATCGTCATGTGCTGACGGCCAACAAATGTTTGGGGTATTTTAGAAAAATACGTTTCAAAATAACACAAAAAATGTGACGCACATACATACTAAGTAATAATGGTATTTATTTCTAAATAAAGCGAGAGAGAAGGGGGAGAGACAGTGGGAGAGAGAGAGGGGGGGGAGAGGTCAAAGCGCTTTAAGTCCCCTTTGGCAGTCAGCACATTGAACACACTTTTCATGTCAATGCCTGGACATTTGTTGCAGTCAAAGACTCTAGTGTGCGCTCCCAATCTCTCTGGTGCTCGGTCTGCTCGGCGTGTTAAATCGTGTTTGACCAAGCTGCCATCAAAAATGCAGCTGCCGTAGCAATAGGCATTAGCCGAGCTCAAATGCAATAATCAGATTTTTTGTTTTAGTAAATAAACAAATGGAAGGAGTCAAAGAGCTGGTCAGGTCGAGAATAAAACTTTCGAATTTGGTATTTAGTCGGCTTATCGACTCTGTGCATAAATCCAGCAAAGAGTCAATGGCTCTGCATGCATGCCAGCCTCAGTCTAGCTCTAACTCGCCTCTGCTGCCTGTGTGTGTCTGTGTGTGTGTTGTTATTTTATTGGTTTCGCGCTTTGTTTATTTGTATATTTGTTATTTACAGTTGTGCTTTATAACTTTTTCATTTGGTCCTATGAAAAATTTCAATTTTAACACACTGAAACCGAGCATGGGCGATGAAAATAAATTTCTCGGCTTTTGGCCGGCGCTGCAGCGTTGCAGCGACCCGTTATCAAATGCATTTTAGCATTATGGCTAGCTATAAATTATTGTTGTTTGGCAAATAGTTGAAGAAATCGGCTTATATCATGGGCGTGGTTACACTCCACTCCACTCCACTCCACTTCAGCGTGTTCAACATTTAGCACCGACTGTGGGCTGTCAGTGCAGCACACAGTCAAATGCAATTCATTTTTCATATTTGCGAGAGCAGCAGAAGGAAATAAAAAAAATATATAATAGAAGAGAAAACTGAAATAATAATAAAAATAAAGTTGTGTGTGCGGGTTGCAAAGTAATTTAACAAATGGATTTCTAAACAAATACGGAAGTTTAATTTGTAACCAAAAGGACATGCGCATGGCGGAAGCAAAAGCAACATCAACAACAGCAGCGGCGGAGGAAGCTAAGGAAATGTATGCCAATGGCAGTGGGTGGCAATTGGTGGCAAGGCAGTGTCAGCTGCTGGGGCAGCGAAGGGGGAAGGGGGAACTGTGGAGCTGGTAACTGTTAGCTGATAACTTGGTAGCTGTGTCCGCAGACCGCTGCTACTACAAGCAAAAACCACAGGCCAAGCTACAAACGCAGAAGGCGAAGCTAAAACCAACACTGTGGTTCGCTCGCTCTCGCACAGCGCCGACAGGACAACTGGGATGAGTGGGCATATCCTGTGCGTGTGTGTGGGCGTGTGGGTGTTGGTTACTTGTGTGAGCCCTACTGTCTGTGTGTGTGTGTGTGTGTGCTTGTGACATGGCAGCATATTCGCACTTCAAGATGGCTTCGATATTTCTTAGTCAACAAAATGGCGATTGCAAAATTGTCGTCCTTGCTGCGTAGCGCAAGGCGACGCAACGCAGCGTTAAGAAATTACTTTACTTGGCCAGCGACATTTTGTGGCATAGAGCCACCGGCAACAGCCCGAAGTTGACACAGTTTACTTTGTTGCCACATTTATGTAGCTTGGCTGGCAACTTTTATGGCACTTTGGCTATTGTCTTGAGCTTGAAGCCCCGACTCGAGTCGAGTCGAGTCGAGCTTGAGCCGAGTTAACGGAAATGGCGACCGTCGTAATTCTCAATTTGCCAAGGCGACAATTTAATGGGGTTTCAGGTGTGTGCGAGTGTGTTTTCAAATTGAATTGAAATTGCAGAAAATGACATTAAAAATTAATTAAATTGATTGCAACGCCCCAACCGCCCCAGCCCCAACTGTCACTCGCAGCCACAGCCAGAGCTAATGAGAGTGTGTGAGCAAACAGAGAAATTGATAGAGACAGCAAAGGGGAGAAAAGAACTATAAGAAGCGAACTGCATTAATAAAACATTTTTGCGATTGAGGCAGAAGCCTCCACTGCCATTGGGAACTAGCTGAATCCAGTATCACATTTACAGAGTATCCGAGCTTCGGCAACTTCCTGTTCGATATTCTCAACTGTTTTTTGTTTGCACTTGCAATTTAATTTAATTGCCCTTGCCGTTGCCTGTGTGGCCTGTCGGCTCTGATTGCCTGACTTATAGCAGCCATTTAATTGGCCCCGCTCGCCACCTCAAAGACAGGCGAAATGAAGAAATATTATATGGCTTGCAAATCAATTTACTTTTTGGCAACTTTTACCTAGCCGCTTGCATATTTGTTTGTCCAGAAAACAAAGTTTCGTTTACCTATTGCCAAGAAGAAGTTGTTCGTCTGCCCAGTTTGTTTGACTGTGTGGCACGACATTTAGGCATCCGAGATGGCTATATGGGTTTGGATGGGATAGCCGCACTCGAGCCACTGAAGCAATTGATGATGCCAAATGTATGTAAAGCTCAGCGCCTGCTGAAAGAGTAGACAAAAAAGTTTCCTGTCAAGCGGTTGTGGTGCAAGTTTTGACTAGGTTTTTATAGCAGTTCGAAGGTCATGCTTGGGGCAGAATGAGAGAGAGAGTTGGAGCTGAAGTTGGAGCTGGTGCTGGAGTTATGTGTGTCCAATTTGTAGCAGCTGTTGATACACTCGAAACTTTTGCTGCGAGTTTTCAATGCGCGTTCAACTGTTTTTACTTAAAGCAACTCAACGCCTACGTTTGCTGATGAAAATTAATTTCTACAGCAGTCGGCAGCAGATAATGCAGATCAAGCTGTCAGCGCTCGTCCAACAACCAACAAGTCCAACACCTACGTTAACTTGGGCACAAAGCAATGTAAAGCGCATTAACTGATAAAGAAAATTATTTTATAAACCAAGCCACATAAGCTGACAGCAACAGTTGCAGGACTAGAAAATAAGGTCGCAAGAGAAATCAAAGGCTTATTATATCTGATGAAACTATCTTACTTTACGGTCTCAAACAGAGCGGAAGTCAGTGGCTGGCGCACCTGGAGAGCGGCTCAAAGGCCAAAGAATATTATAATTATGCGCCTGTCTACGTTTGAGTAAACAATGTACGTGCTGAGCCAAACAAGGCAATTGTGTCGCAGCCAGATCAACAACAACAACAAGACCGACAACAGCAACAACAACAACAACAACAACAACAACAACAAAAGAGCTGCCAGCAAAGTCTCCGTTGTTGTCTCGTTGATCAAGCAACATTTTAATAGAGTTGACGTTGTACATCGACAACGTTGTTTACGTCTCGTCAACGGCAGCACAAGTTGTTGTTGTTGCTGCTGCTGTTGCTGCAGCTGTTTTAATTAAATTTCAAAAAAAAAAAAATCTTGTATCGCTTGTTTATCGTTGCATGTCTCTTTTTGAGTTATATGACAATATGTACGTAAATTAAAATTGCATTAAAAAAGTTGCAAGCCACGACGAAAAATGCACATACACACGCGCATCTGTATATATATGTGTATGTGTGTGTGTGTGTGTGTGTGTGTGTGTGTGTAGATTCATGCGAGATTGTTGCTTGGCTGCATAATGGCAGATTTTTAATTGCCGGCACAGAAAACTGTCTCGGCATGGCCGCGAAATTATCATAATGAGCTGTAAAAATCGAAAGCGAAAATGACGAGAAACCAGCGAGCAGCCAGCAGCCAGCAGCGAGCAGCGGGCGAAATCGAATAATATAAAATATTACGCATACGACACTTGAGCCATGACCTGCAACGTCAGCTCGAGCAAAAGTTGCGACCCTGCAAATATCAAACTGGAGAATTTACTATAGTAATATATAAATAATACAAATGAAATATAAATAAATAGTCTTAGTTTCAATTAAAGCAGAATTCAAACTCCTTAGCTTTTAAGCACCAGCCTAAGGACTGGGAAAGTATCCTTGGCTTTATGAGCCGCTTGGCACACCTTAAGATGCAGCTGGAACGGCGAGTTTTGACCATTTCAATTTCCCGCTTGCTAGCTCTTTATTAAAGCTGGCATTGGGCCTGAAATGATGTAGGAGAGCAGAGAACGAATGGCAGACCCGAGGACATCAGCGCTGCCGGCCACAGCAGCATTTTATTTATGTGGCCAGTTTAATATGGCAGGACAATGTGCCGCTGAGTCATATGAGAAGGCAGTTCGCTTCTGGCTGCTGGCTGTTGGTTGTTGGCTGTTGGCTTTTGGCTGCTGGCTGTGTGGAGTTGGGTGTACTCCACATAATTATGCGCATTTTTTGTAATTAAATATTCCTTGTAATTTGCATGCGCGCACTCTGGCAACAGGCCAGACAACAGCAATGAGCGACTGCCTGCATACATTTATTTTATGGTCGCCGCCTCTTTTGTTGTCAATTTTAAAGGTAATTGAAAACTACAATAAAGCGGTTTTTATAATTATAGGCCCCGTCGCAGCCATGCCGCATGCCATTGGCAATGCGGAGCGGAAGGGCGGACGCGCCTTAAAGTGCTCGAGTCTCAGCTGAGAGTTAACACAGAAACTTTTAGCCAAAGCAAAGAACAACCATTTTTGTTTTTTTCAATTTCCGGCTTAAGTCAAACAAATGTACTCCGTGCCAGCGAGCGAGCGAGCGAGCAGCGGAAGTTGCTGCTGCTTGTTTAAAAATATAAATAAAAATTCAAAAATAATATAAAAAAAAAAAAAATAAGAAAGAAAGGAAAACCCAGCGCAGATCTGTATTTTTGCTGCTTGCTTTTTTATTTACACCGGATATTAATTTTATAGCAGACGTCAGCGAGGCGCACGCACTGGACAAACGCGGTGCGGGCTTTTGATCTTAATAACACACGAGGTTTTCTAACAATCATTTCAGCTTCACGCTTCCGCCTGTCCAGCTGCGTGTCTCCTTGTATAAGTGTGTGTGTGTGTATGTGTGTGTGTGCGGGAGAGAGAGCTAATAACATATAGGACTTCCGCTGCCGGAAGCGTGCAAGTGAGCGGCCATTTTTATAAAAAAAAGAAGAAAACCATATGCGACTTTTTGATATGCTAAAAGCAAATGTCTTGTACTCCAACACACTCACACACACACGCACACTCACTCTTCGGCAGGCTTCGAGCAGGTGGCATTTGATGGCAACCCCAAGGAACTGAGCGAACGCATCGGTAAACACCTCAACCGACTTTTATGTACATTTTCTTTTATGTTTTGTCAGCATAAAAAATGCATGCACAACCTTCCTCGGGTAAACAAACAAACAAGACGCCCCGTTGGTGTCAACCAGCGCATAGCGCTTTGTATGCACGCCCAAACCTTACTTTCCTCTCTCTCTCTCTCTCGCCCTTTTTCTCTCGTGTGCTCCCTGTTTTATACGCTTGACAGCAACGCAAATAAACAACAGGTTGATCTCGAAATTTATTTAGAAAACAGAAATATATATGTGCAGCCAGTGAGTCGCAGCTTTAATACGCTTTCAGACTTGTCTCAACTACTCTCAGTCTATAGGCCACCTTTGACTCGATCTGAGAGCTAATCATTTGCACTTCTTTGCCCAGCTCTAACTGCCTCTACACAGCCCTCGCAGCTGCAACCCACTCTATAGCCTGCTCGACTGCCGTAAGGGTATTTGGGAGTGCATCAAATGCATGTTATGCATTCAAGCTGCTGTTGTAAACAAGGTTATTCTTTCAGACCTTTTTTCTATGTTGTTTTGCTTTGCCCTTTGTGTTTGCTGTTGCAGTGCATCAGCATAGAATCGGCCCATGCTGCGTTTAATGTGCTTATGAAAAACAGGAAGCTGTTGCCTTTGCCTCCTTCTGTGCGTTTGTGTGTCTGTGCCAAGCAGATGAAAAATGCACAAAGCAGGCAGCGCAGCAGCAGCTGGCGCAGGTGGCAGCAGAACAGAGAGCTGTGAGCTGTGAGCTGTGAGCTGAGAACTGCAAACTATGCTATGATTAAATTAATATCACAAAATTGAAAAGCCCACGCTCGCTTTCTTCTGCAACCAGCAAACAGCAAACAGCAAGCAGCAGATAAATAAATAAATTTCACAGCAAATCAACACAAATATGCAAGCGTTTGTCATACGACTAATTGAAATTTAACAAGGGACAAAGTTTTCAAATAAAATCACAGTCGAATAATGTCATTCTGACCAGCATATGCACAAACGAAATTGTGTTTGCAAATATTTTTGTAGTTTTACACGTAATTCCGTTGAATATTATGAAATGTCAAAGCAAAAAGGGGTGAAATGCGCATATCATATAAAAGCATTTATACCAGATGAACTCTGTGCGGTTTGCTTTAAATGCAATTAAAGATTTACAGAGAGAAAGTTTTTAGTATATAAAGTAGTTAATAAAATAATATGAGACAGAAAGTAAGATATAGAAAAGCCAAAATGTCTTTATGATTTATTTTAGAAGGCGTTTTTCGTATTATATAGATAATCTTAAAAGCAATAGAATTAAGAAGATATGCTTCAAGTGCTAAGATGTGCTAGCTAATCTAAGACTAGTGAACAGAGTATTAGGAAGAGAGTAGAGCGTAGTAATAGTAGAGTAGAGAGTGACATATAGAAGGATGGACATAATAGCTTGCAAAAAACTGTTGACCATTCAATTCATTAATCTGTGGCTCGGTTCCCGACAGCAATCGCTCATATGGAGAGTTTGTTTTCTGTTCGTTGAGAAGAGATGAGATTTAAAAAGAGAGCAAATGCAATAAATAAGTCGCATAATGCAAACGGTCTTCGGACTCACATACACATGCACACACTCAAATCACGTACCCTTGCATGCATACCAATACATACACAAGAGACCGAACGATCGGTTGAGAGCCGATCGAGGAGGAGCTCGTTGAAGAACCAACGCAATCGGTTGCTCTCTAAGTATTTTCTCAGATTGTGAGAAAAGGCAACTGCATTGCGAACATTGAGAACCGGCCAACAGGAGTTTACGAGCTATGAAATGAAATGAAAGAGTGAGTAGTAGAGGACGCCATTAAATACAAGCCCAAGAGACTAATGTTTTATCTCTGTTCTGTGCGCTTAAAAATAAATAAACATAAATAAACGTAAAACTAATTATCTACAATTTTTTACTCAAACGCCGCGTTTCGTTTGGATTTTTTCAAAATTAATTAAGCTAAATTAAGTTTGACAGCATTTATAAATATGCAAAATAAAAAAATAAAAAAGAGACAGTAAACGACTCGACCAACTTTACGATATTAAATTAAATTAACTACATGCATGACAAAGAGAGTGCGAGAAAGAGAGAGAGACGGATACTGAAAGCAGAGAGAAAGAGAGAGAGAGAGAGAGAGAGCGAGCGAGAGGTGGCAAACAGTTGCAGAAAAAAATGTGTATTAAATTACTTATTTATCATTTTGCATCAATTTGTAAAATTTACTCATTAATTTAATTAAAACCAATTAAATGAAATTGTCACTGTCATTTGGGCATCGATTTTCAGGGCTAGCCCTGAACGGCCGCCAGCTGGCTGCCTGCTTGCCTACTAGCCTGGCTTTTGGCAAGTGTGGTTTTTCTGGTTTTCACTCTGCATGCGCCCGGCCCGGTGCTTTGACTCGATCTGTTGCTGCGTTTCTCCCATCTCTGATTAAACATGGAACCCAATCTGGCCGCCGCCTTGACAATTACATATTTCACATTGTACAAATTGCAAACGACTGTTGTTGCGGTAATTTAATAACTGCGCATTTAATGAAGCGACAGCTGATGCTCCATGTCCGCACATCCGGCTCTACTCCTTCCAACTGTGCTGTGCGGCGTGTCAAGGCCTGCCAAGGTAGTTTGTTCATTATTTATGACAATTGCCTGGGGTCTCTACTAATTGAAACAAGTGCACTGCAATCGGCACTGATCGACCGAGCGGTGTCCTGGATACGTGCTGAGCCAACATTCTCAAAACATCCAATACAGGATACACACAGGCCATGTACCTCCATATATGATGTGTAACGGATGTAAATAATCAACAAATTAAATTCCATTTAACAGCTTTCACGTTGCGCATACGCAGCATTGGCCACTCAGTCAGCATTTCACAGTACTTTAAATGTAAATAGCTGAATCTATATATTTCTGATAAGAACAGCGCTTTAAAGTATAGTTCGTTTCTGTCTCAATTGCTTTCAGCCAAGTTAGTAGCAAGTCTCTTTACCCGCTTATAGATAAGCCAGCGCATAACACTTGACACTGAACAAGGCAGAAACCATTAACTTTTCACGCTCGCGCCCCATCTGAGAAGCAATTGGGCGTGGTCCAACTTGTCAGTTGACATGCATAAATTTCTGCAGCATCTCGCAGCTGTCAGTGCGGGGCATTCATATGAAAAACGGCCAAGGAGTCGATCCTCGAGCAGCTGTAGCTGCTGCGGATTTGCCAGGACCATTGCTGCTGATTGGTGTGACTGGCTGGCTGGCTGGCTGGCTGGCTGGCTGGCTGGCTGGCTGGCTGGCTGGCTGGCTGGCTGGCTAGCATTGCCTTGGGTCACTCGACGAAAAATCAAAACTAATCAAAAGGCTCACACTGATGTCAGATGGGGCACAGGGCCCGCAGGAGCGCAGGAAATTGGCGCAACAACGGCAAACAACATTTCCATTTGAGCACATAAATTTTCGCAACAAATTCAATTTCCTCTTTGATTTTAGCAAACGAGCAGAAGCAGCAGCAACAGCAGCAGCAGCAGCAGCAGCAGCAGCAGCAGCAGCAGCGGCAATGGCAAATAAAATAAATAACTTTCCGGGAGCGCAACAGTTGCCTAACAAAACGGAAACGGAAATGCAACACATACACACGCACACTTATGCCAGCATGAGCCTGTGTGTGTGTGTGTAAGAACAAATAGCAAATAAGTGCAAAGCAACCAATTGATAAAGCAAAAAAACACTTCAAACTGCAGTCCCAGCGCATGTAACAAAGGCCGATGAGTGTGTTGAAGCCAGCAACAACAACAACAACAACAACAACAACGAGGAGGAACCACTTCATAAATAATTCATTTCCCGCCTGCTACGCCAACTTCAACAGCCAGCCTCCTATTTTTTGCTACTTTGTGTGGGTTTTGTTGTTTGTTTTCTATTTTGCCGTTCTGTTTTTTTTTTTTTGTTTTTTTGTTTTGGTTTTCATTCTTGTGTGGCGTACGTGGCGTATGCGCAACATATGCAGCACTTGGAGAGGCGTCGCTGCCGCAGACGCCAAACTAACGTGAAATAGACACGAACAAAGGCTTTTCATGCCTTTGCAAGCATAAAATTGCTTTTTTGCAACAAATATCCTGGCCAGGCAGGCGGCAGTTGGAGTCCTTGTTGAAGTTGACTCAGTCTCTCTCCCTCTCTCTCTCGCGCGCTCTCTCACTCTGTCTCGACCTCGGCTCGGTCTCTGTCTGGTTACTCAGTCGGCATGTTTGTCTATGCGCCCAGTCCCCAGTCAATGTCTCTGGCTTTGGCTACGTCGACGTCGACATCGAAGACTGCCTCAGCTGTGGGGCCTGGGCCGGCATTGGCCATAGCCGTCTCTCTATTTGTTTGCAATTGCATGCGTATTTGATTCAATTTCTGCAATTTATTTTTTATCTCTTTGGTGATTGAGAGCACACGTTTCATCAGCACTGCCAATATCACTTACAAACAACAACAACAACAACAAACGGTAGCTGCAGCACTCTATTAAATTTTTAAATGTTGCCCCTCGTTGGGCATTCAACACATTCATGCCACATTGTTGCAGTTGTCAGTTGTTGTCAGCCATCCGAAATGCATAAATTTAACACCTAGTAAGCAATTCACAGAACTAAGCCAAACACACATGCACATGCACAGGCGCAGGCACACAATGTGCAACACCCAAACATCCGTTTCCGCCTGCATCCGCTGTGGCGGTGCGTCGGCCATTTGTTTTGAAAGCGGCAACCGCTGCCGGAGCTGCAACACTCTGCGCATATATTAAATGCCGCTAAAGCAACCCACAGCTGAATTATAATTAAATGCATTGCCTCCGCCATGGCAGGGAAGTGCGCCAGTCCACCCAGTCCTCCCCTTGCCCCCTTGAGAGTACGCAGAGCCCACAGGGGCGGCTGAATGTTTTAGACGCCACAGATACCAATACCAACTTCGGTCAAGCAAATGAGCAATGGCCCAAAAACAACAACGACAACAACAAGTTCTTGCTATTTGCAACTTGAGATATGCAGCAGTCAGATAAGCTGCAAGTCCATTGAAATTTATGCATTAAAATTAATTTCATATAAACTAAATAATGTAATATAATAAATTGTAGTCTTTAGAGGCTTTGAAGCAGCTATGCATAAGGCTGTATCTAAGCAGGGCCGCGACTTTGACTTGAGGCTTATCAAAGTGGAGCTGATATTTGAAGGACTTAGCTCCGTTATGCCTGACTTCTGTGGCATCCACATGTTAAGTTGAAGCAAATAAAATCTGTGACTTGTACAGCTAAAGTTGCATTCGCACAAAACTAGGTCGACTTTTATGGCATTAGGGTCATCTGGCTCATGGACAGACGTCCTGGAGGCGCCCCCAAAAAAGGGTAAACAAGTGTCGAATGCAACGAGGACAACAATAGCAAACACTATGATAATAAAGGCATTCATTATTATTCCAATAGATGTCTCTCTGGCTGGGCTGTTGCCTGCGGCTCCTGCTGCTGCTGCTGCTGTTGTTGTTGTTGTTGTTGCAAGTGTGGCGCCAAAGAAGCGATTAAATGGAAAAGTGTCACAAACAAAACTCACAAACGTTGGCAAAACCAGCGTCAAGCGCGTAAAATTTATTCATATATGTGTGCGTGCGACAAGGATATCAAGTTCTATATTCTATAGTTGTCTCTTTGCTTTCTTTTGGTCATTTAAATGCAAACGTAAAAATAATGCAGAAATGCAGCTGAAATTGCAATCGCAATTGCAATTCCAATTGGGTCTGTCCGCTCAGTCACTCAGTCAGTCCGTCCGTCCGTCCGAGTGCCACATGTGGCTGGCATTGTAATTCATGTTGCAATGCCTGTCTCCCATCTGCCTCCTCCTCCTCCTCCTGCTGCTGCTGCTGCTGGCCAAATGCCTTTTGCTAACTGGCGCATAAATTGTTGCTACCCAATTACGAGCACTAACAATGCTCGCCTCCCTTTTGTCACTCTCGCAACCTGTTCGCTGCGCCTGAATGCGACTCTGGCGGCATTGACCATTGTCTGAGCGGCGTCTATTGTTGCTGTTGCTGCTCCTGCTGTTGTTGTTGCCAATTTTAGGCCAAAATGTTATCATGTCAGTCGCAGTCGTCGGTGTTGCAGCAGCCCGAGTTAGAGCCATGGCAACAACAGGATCTAGTGCCACCCACGATTTGAGTGCGAATTTGCGTAAATATAATTTATTTACGCACTACGCACGGTGCTCGATTTTAGCTTGGAGTCGGGTCCTTTAACAGAGACAGCCCTGATTACATAAGCCTAACACAGAGACCGACACACACACACACATGCAGCTTAGTCCGGAGCCTGGCAGAGGCGTGACATTTCAGGCTTTAAAAATAGCCGACAAAGCCGGAACGTTTAATTAGAATGCGGCCGGTTTGTGTAGCTGTCTCAAATATGCCGACCAAAATGACAAATCTCCCAGCCTGACCTACCCCACTGCCCGCTGAACTAGTCTCTCGTCTCTCGTCTCTCGTCTCTCTTTGATTGCTCGAATAGAGCGATAGACCACAGTCCAGGCAGCTATGCGAGCAGCCCAACAATGAGAAACTCCAGTGTCAAGTTTAATTAAAATTTTCGTGACGAATTCAAATCCCAAATTGAATACGCATTTATTATTTGCTAGTGCAAAGTGATATTAAGACAACAATTTGCAAACTATTTTGGGCTTAGCCACAGACATGCATGGCCAATGAAATGCTTTAAGCCTTATTGGAAACGCATACGACTTGGCATTTCAAATCGGCAATGTGATATAATTGGGAATGCATAATACGCAAAATCGCAACGCAACTTCAATCGAAATCAAAAATCAAAGCTATGGCAGAGCACATCAGCGATTGAAGTTCGCTGCGGAGCGAGTACAAATGCTGAAGTCAGTAGCTGGGCCCAGGGGGGGGGGGAGGGTAGAATGGGAGTGGGAGTGGATTGTGGGTGTGGCAATGGAGTCACGGACACGCAAGGATGTGCCAATTGGCAATTGCAATTGCAAAAGCATTTCGTTTTCACGTGTATTAACATAATCAAATTGGATTTGTGCACAGGATAATGATGAGCTTCATTATTGGTTGTGTTGCGTTGCGCCATTGCCGATACCCTGCAAATATGCAAGTCAATAAGGGGAGTATAGACGCGTCATGATCTGCTTAGAGCTGATATCATGCGTGTCCTCCTATACAGACTCGCTCACAGTCGACCAACCGAGCACTTCATGTGTGCTCGATTTTCAGCGGAACTTCAGCTCATGTCCTTTTTCGTCGCCGTCGTCGTTGTCGTACTTGTCAGCGGCGTTGTTGCTTATTATAAATTATAATGAATTTGCTGCTGCCAGCCACTTGTTGTCAGCGGCAACCAGTCTGCGCGCCATCAGCCTCGATACGATATATTCGCCCCCGCCCACCGTTTCGACGGCTGCTCGTTCCACTGGAAAATTAACGCACATGAAGTCGCTTCGCTGGCTGGCGGACTGGAGGGAGTATGGAGTACGGGGCATGGGGTCTAGCTGGTTGTGTGGCATAGTCGAAGCACTTGGCTGGGCGTTTTGTTGTTACCTGTCAGATGGCTTATAAACCTGTCTCGCCATGTGTCGCCAGCGCCAGTTACGTTTCAGCTGGAAACGCTCGTTGCGCTGGCTTTTATTATTCTTCCCTTTGGCCCGGAGGCAGAAAATTTTGCGCTTATTATGTAAATTTTTCGGTGCGCTCCAAAAATGATAGCCGCAAGCTTTAAGCGTCTACAATTAAAATTTAAATCAAATACGAGAGCAGAGCGCTTCGTCTCTAATTTAATTGAGCCAACAATGAAGCCAAGCAAGCACGGCCAGCCAGCCAGCCAGCCAGCCAGCCAACCAGCCAGCCAGCCAGGCAACTTGGCTAACTGTCAGCCCGCGGCCATAATGGCACTTCCACTTTGGAGTCGCGCTTTATTTTTTCTCAATTGCAGCTGCTCAAGGCTGGCAGTTGGAGTTTGAGCTGCGGCTCCGCAACAATTAACTAGCAATTTTCAAATAAGCGTTCTCTCTCTCCCTCCCCCATTATAATTGAGCTAGCTCCAGCCTGGGCTGGGGTTGGGTTTGGGCTCTATATAATGAAAAGAGCTACAGAGAATAACCGAAAGCTGAAAAGATTTTTCAATTGGCATCGTCGTCATCATTGGCAAGCAGCTGCATTATTATTATCATTATGATTATCATTACTTTGCTCATTATCATTGCCTTCATCAGATGCCACATTATCGTTGCTCTGGCTGCCTGCATTTAAGTCTCTTTCTCTCTCTCTCTCTCTCTCTCTCTCTCTCTTTTGCACTCGCCACTCGCCTTTGTTGGCCGTAGAGCAGTAGACAACCCATTGAAGAGGCAGAGAGGGAGACGAGCTGCCGCAGTGAGAGAGCATGACTGCAATTGTTGCAAAAGCCAAAGTCAAACTGCCGAGCAAGGTATGCGCCAGCCAGCTAAGTCGGCTGTAAAACTTCTTGGCAAAGAGTTTTTCTCTTTGTTATTTTCACTATCACATAAATCGTTATAGAACATCGATTGCATTTAAATGATTATGTGCGTGTGGACGGCGGCATTAGCAACTGTCATTATAATTGGCATTATGAGGTCCCTGTTTTTATGCTGTGCGTGTGACAGAGTTAGTAAATTGAGCCCTTTGTGCACCCAATAAGCCCTCTTCAAATTGCGGCAGTGCCAATTTGTTTGAGCCCTGGCAATAAGCTGAAATTGGCCAGGCCTAAATACAGTTTAAGGCCAACACAACGGCTCTTTAAATGCAACAATTTCGGACATCTTAGCAGCCAACAAAAGTGCGGCAGATCACATCAGACCGCAGCACAGTAGACAGTGAGTGTGAGAGAGACAGAGAGAGAGAGAGAGAGAGCGAAAAGAGGCGCACACACATATGCGCTGCGTTTACGGTTATGGGTCCCAGGGGCGCCAGCGAAGCCAGCTGCCCAAAAAGCAAGCCAGAGCAAACCAAACCTAAGCGCAGGCTGTGCATGGGTAACTGCCAACACTTTAAGGCCGATAAAAGTCGAAAAGGGGCAAACCGGGAAAAAAAATACACACACACAGCGAGCGCAGCTCCCAATATGTGAATGCGTGTGTGTGTGTGTGGCTGTTGAGGCAGACACTTGAGGTAAGATATTAAAAATACATGAGCATGCACAGGACATTGGCGTGGGAATGGGAAGGAGCAGAGGAAGGGGAAGGGGAAGGGGAATTGAAGGATCTTGCTCGACAGACGCTCAGACAGGCAGTCTACTTGAGTTACAAGTGGCTTATTTACCTTACGATAAGTGCAGCCTGGAGTGCCATGACTGCCAACGAGCCACAGCTCGGCACACACAACACTAACCACCGCCAGGCCACACCATTGCCGCTCGCCCACATCGTAATCATATTAATAATTATTTCTTATAAAAGGCAAGGCCAAAAGGTTACTCTAACGGCTCTCTCGAGCCTAATCAACTTGAATGAGTGTGTGTGTGTGTGTGTGTGTGTGTGTGTTTGTGTGTATGCATTAAGCCCGCAATTTGAACCTTTCGTGAATGTTCTCACTGAGTAGTTGGCTCTCTTGACTGATATTTAAATTAAGTACATGCGTAAGTAATTGCTTATGTTGTCATTACACGCAAGGATTTAACCCTGGCGATTGCCTGCGGCTCCACTGAGTCCATCATTCAATATCATGTCAATATCGAGCAACTTACAGAGTTGTGGTGGAGCGAGCCGATTTATGGTCAGATTTCAGACCTCGTTTCGCCATATGATTAAGCTTCAGTCTCTGGACGGCCCATAAATCAGGTGAAATTTTCAATAAAGTCATGTGAAGCATGTTGACGAGCCCATGTGGAGGGTGGTGCTGTGGTGCTGTGGTGCTGCTGTGGCAGCTGCCATTTATGATTTATGTGAACAGCAGAATGATAGCCAGCAAATATGTAAGGCAAAAGTCATCAGCTCAGCCTACAAAAATGTGCTCATATATATTACAGGCAGCTGACAACGGTGCGTATGCGTTATATTAATGAACAAGCACTGGGCAAGCTGCGTGCACCTAATTGTGCTCGGGAGCTGCTTTCCATTGAAGTAAGAAACAATTTGATGCAGCTCACTGATGTAAACTGCGACCTAGCAGGATAAATTGAAGGCAGCCAGTCGATTGCTTCAGTCAGCCTCATTCTGATAAGCCTAGCTTCCACTTTCAGCTTCAATTCATCAGGAAATAAATGAAAACAAATGCCGATCATTGCAGACAAGAAACATAAATACATTTCACATTCGGCTGTCACTTAAACGACCAAAATAACATTCTTTATCAGCCACATCAATGGGTAAACGGCTTTTGCAATCGTCTCGCATGAAACCAGTGGCAACGACTGTTTAATTTACGCCCACTCTTTTCACACAGCTTTATCTGTGTGTGAGCCATGCCACATGCGGCCTGCCTCAAAGTCAAAGCGAAAGCAAAGCTCTTTCATTGCGTTGAAAATATTTCAAAGACTTAAATAAAATAAAATATATATGGATATAAAAAACAAGCGAAAGGGTTTTCTTCTTCTTTTATTTTCACGCCTCATAAACAGTTGCTATGAAATATCTGTGTGTGTATGTGTGTGTGTGAGAGTGTTGGTGTTGCTATGTTTGTATGCATAAGTAGCTTGTGCCACGCCCCTGGCGACTGCCTCTCGTTCAGCGTTACGCATACGCAAATTATTTACTTTACGCATTGCGCTTTTTTTCAGTCTAGCACACAGATTCCTCTTATTCCTCTTAGTCCAGCTGTTTCATTTTGTTCTCTTTTTTTTTTTTTTTTGTGTGTTTTGTCATTTAACAAATTAATGAGATTTTTATGAAACGTCGAAACATCAAAGAATTCTGTCATATTCCGTGTGCATCAAATTAAGCTGGCTTATTACGATGGGCGCAAAACTACAGCGACTGTCGCGCGATGGGATATCAGATAGCACAGTTACCATATGTATATATATAGCTTATGTGTGTATATGTATATATTTTGCTGTATTCATATGCGCTTATCCGTGCGCAGAACAGAGCTCTATTGACTATGGCATGAGACTTGTAACCGCAGCAGATAATTGCCTGCATATGCTCACTCTACGATCTCAGAATTCCTAGCCTCCTCTATACGAGACTGCTGAAAGAAGAAGTGAATGGAAGCTGGAAGAAATCGCAACAATGGCAACTCATGTATACTCATATGGCTCTGCTCATTCAGCCAGTCTATCATTGTCATAGAGAAGACTTTTTGCCTATCGCTCAGCACTCTCAACTCTCAGCAGCATACCTGGCTCCCTAGTGTATTGAAATTTCGACTCTATTGTAGCTGTTGTATTTGGTTTCTTGCTCTTGAATTTTCATACTGTATGTCGCTGCTGGCACAGCATTACGTATTATCCTCAATTAGCGCGCTTATTGTTTGCCTCTGTGGTTGTGTGTATGTGTGTGTGTGTGTGTGTGTGTGTGTGTGTGGCCAATTATGGCTCTCTGCATGGCTCTTCAATTGGCAGACGGCTTAGGATTAAGCCTCTAAAGTTGGGCGCTTACTGCGAGAAATGCAAACTTTATATTTCCACATTCAGACACTGCCTGGCACTAAATTCAAATCAAGCAGTTGCTGTCTCTCGCTCTCCTCCACTCTATCTGTCTTCCTCTACCACTCGCTCTCTCTCTCTCTCTCTCTCTCTCTCTCTCTCTCTGCATTGTCTGCTGCTGTTTTTATTTGCTATGCATTTTGCCCGGAAATTGAAGATAATAAGCATATTGTTGTGCGAAAACAATAGCGCTGCTAATGATGTGCGCTTGTGTGGGTGCAGCTCTCATGCATATGTGGTCTATGTACGCGAGTGTGTGTGTGTGTGTGTGTGTGTGTGGGCGTACATGATGCATGAAGCTTATGTTGAGAGCCGGTTCTTAAAGCCAAGCTGTAATAGGCTTGCGCTATGCATCGATTACGCCAAGCTGCACCTTCAATTACGGCTAGCACTCAAATAAATTTTATTAAATTATATTCCACAAATTCCAAATAGGAGTCATTAAATCGGCTTTTAATTAAACCTATTAATACAGCAACAAAAAAGTAACTTAAAATTACGATAATTTCAAATATAAATGATATAATGTCAGCAGCAACAGCCCAAGCAACCCCAAGCAACCCCTAAGCAGACAGGCCAACCCAACCACACGCTGAACAACCAAGTGGGGGCAGTGGCAGCAGGGGCCAACCAGTTGCATTGCCTGACATCGGCAAAGTTGCAACGCCTCTTTTGGCTGCCTGCCAGGTCAATGCGATAGGCGTTGCCCGCAAACGGCACGAGAAAAGAACAAAAAAAAAAAAACAATTCAGAATAAAACAAAAGCCCAACTCGTGAGGGGCACTAAGCATGCGCCCGAATAAGTAGGCTATGAATTTTATTGGCGCAAACGCTTATGTTTTTGCTACAGCTCAAGCGCTGCTAGGGATGGGGGCGGCTTAGGCAAAGTGCATTACAGCAGCTGAGCGAAGCCAAAAACTCTATGAAAACAATGCAAAGGAAGCGCACGGACAACTAATTGAATTAAAAGTAAATGCAACTTTTATCCTAAGCAATTACAGCCAACAACAACAACGACAACAACAATAACAACAACAGAAGCATCCAGGAGCAGGTAAGACAGCAGCAGCAGGCTGCTGCTCGGCTTTGCTCGGCTCTGCCCTGCGCTGCTCTGCTGTGTTGTGTTGTGTTGTGTTGTGTGGAACAAACATCAAGCCATAGAAATACATTTTCATTTTCATTTCTATTTCATTACAATTTCATTTAGGTGAAGCTTAAAAGCGCACCAAATGGCTGCCAGCCGTAGCAATTATTTTTGTAGATTTTGTTGCTCCGACAAACAATGGCCGGAATAAGCCAAAAGCACCTGTAAGACAATGGGGCAACGCAAGAAGGCAAAAGGCAACAACACAACTGAGCAAATGGAAACGAGGCGTGCTTCGAGATTGAAAAACAAGTTAATAGCAATGCTCCTCCTGCTCTCTGTCTCTCTCGCCCTTTCGCTGTCTCGCTCTAGTCTTGCCTACAATTGGGTAACAAAAGGAATTTTCCAATTTTCGCAAAATGCTTTTTTATTTTCCCTTTTGCGTAAACAAAATCAAGATGAAAGCGCAGAGACGGACAAAAAGAGCATGTGTAGAGCATTTAAGTAAAGTAATTAATTTAACAAAACACACACGCACACACACACACACACACACACAGCCGCACGCACCGCTGGCCAGAAGACGGATGCCTTAGACTCACGTTCTTCAGCTGCTGCCCATAAATATAAAAGTCAAACGTGTGGCATATTCAATATTTTATTAATTCGTTGCGGCTGCCACTGCCACAGCCGCAGCCACAGCGCGTGCCAATTGGCCGTCAGTCAGAGTCTGGGCCAGTTAACTGGCAACGCCAAAGGCAATTACACCGGAACAGTGCGAGCTGAAAGTAAACGCATCTATCCAAGTCTCATGTGGCATTCAATTTTTAATTGTCTCTCCCACTCTATCTGCCCGGCCATCAATTTGTGCGCGACTTTGGGTCATAAAATTTCAATTGCTTTTTAATTTGCATAGACTTAAGCTCTGCTGAGGCTTACCTACCAACAACAGCAGCAACAGCAGCAGCAACAACAACAACAACTTACATAAGCGCACAGCCTCGTTTCACTAATTACAAATTGTTAATGAATAGCCAGCTGGCACTTACCTGTAACGATGATAGACAACCAACCAGCAGCGAGAGGGGATGCGAGGGGCGACGAGAAGGAGGCGGGGACTGCGCAAAGTTTCTCTGTTTGCATAAAATGTACATAAATTTGTGCGCAAACTTTGATAATAATGCAGCCGCGGCTTGTAATAAATAAAATTGTAGCTAATCGAAGAGGCACATAGAATTAGGCTTTCCTTTGAAAAGGCTTCGCCTGAAAAGCCATAAGGCGAGCTCTAACCCAGGTTTATTAGGATATTAGCCTTAAGTGCTGCTCCATTTGTCAGACATACATTAAGTAAAATATCAAGTAATTCATAAGAAAAGCCTTCACGAATTCCAAGATCTGACTTTGAATTTATTTTTCCTTTTCCTTAATTTGTTATCTTCTATTTATCGTTCTCTTCATATGTGAGACTATATTAATGTATATTTATCCAATACTTCAAGGAAATTACCTACTTCAGCTAACTACCTCCTCGTTCCACTCATTGCCCTCTCAAATTATCATTAATTCACTTTGGCTTAGCTCATTGAATTGGCAACTGATTCGATGGCCGATTAAAAAACTTGTGTAAATTATACGCTGCAATGCACACACACACGCACACGCACACCCACACACACACAGTCTCGCATGCCGCTAGACGAAATAAAAAGTTGTAGTTAATTTTGGGTTATGTGGTACGTGGCAAGGAAGCGGCAGACACTCATAAACCCAATCATATCACCACTTGCCTGCTTAATGTGCCATGCAGTAAATTTTCCGCACAGAACAAAAACCGCAGTGCGAAAAAATGTTGTTACCCACTCCCGCTGCTGTTGCAGCCGTCCTCCTGCTGCAGCCCTATTCGACAGCCATAACCCTGTGCGTGTTTTGCATGCATGCATCGACTAGCAACAGCAACTGGGACTGGAACTGGAACAGGAGGCAGGCTGGCTGGTTGTCGTAGGCGGCTGCACAAAGCGTTGCAATTAACGTTGCTGCAGCTCAGCCGAGCAGCAACCGCAGTGCCAACCATTGGCATTGGCTTAATTTCCATGGACTCTCGACTCCTCAACTCATCTCAGCTCGACTCGACTCGACTGCTGCTGCTGCTGCTGCTGCTGCTGGTCGAGCTGTTTATCTTGTGCGTTGAATTTTTGGGACGCACAAATTGAAAATACGCAATGCTGAGCAGCAGCGCCCAGCACATTACGTATACGCAATGTGAGATCGGGCAGCCAGTGCCATAATCCATAATAACAATGGCCAGCAGACGGGCGGGACTTGGCTCTGGCGCTGGTGAAAAACAATAAGCAGCATTGATTGCAGTCTATTGGCAGACTCTGGACTCTGTTGCTGGTCGATTTTAATGCTCGGCACGCGCAAGTGTACTTGACTTTTGTTTCATAAACAACAACAACAGCAGCAACAGCAACAGCAGCAGCAGCAACAACAATGTTGATCAATTATACGCATTGTACAGTTCAGAGCTAATTAATTAAGTGACGTCTGTCAGAGATATGGAGCTGGACTCATCCACTGATGCTGCTGCTGTTGCTACTCCTGCTGCTGCTACTTTTGCTTTAAAACATTTCGTTTTATACGGAAATAATTGCCGTTTTCGGGGCTAGTGCTAAACCGCTTAGCAAAACTATTTGTAGCAATTATTTTAGCATTAAAACTCAACCACACACACACACACACACACTCACACATAAGCCAAACTATTTGTAAAACTATGCAACGAGCTGAAAGCTGCAAGTTTATATGCTAAAGATCAAGAGGCATTGCAGAAAATTTACAAATTATTGCCTGAAAAATGTTGAACACACGCTCTGAAGCAGCTCGTTGTCGAGTGCTGGTTCGACAACTCAACCAGACACAAGTGGCGAATGCAAAAGATTGGCAAAGGGCAAGGGAGAGAGATAGAGAGAGGGAAGGAGTGAGAGAGAGAAGAAACTACTGGTTAGATGATTCCATATTCGAAGCATGTTAATATGTTGAAAATGATTCAACTTTTGTTAAAAATAATATGCAAAATGAGTTGGCAAAATAGTTAAGCAGCTTTCTGCTTGGCTGCTTTGCGGTGGAATCAAGTGCGTGTGGGTGTATAAGTGGGTGTGTGAGTGTGCATGTTGTTAGTGTATATGTATATCAGAGATTTTGTTTGTGGGTTGAACGTGAACCGACTGGTGGCTGCTCTTGTGCAGCCAATTCGCATATTGTCGGGATAACATTTGCTGTACATACACATAAGCTAGTTGTTGTAAATGCACTGAGAGAAAACGCCCATGCAAAGGGCAGCTATTTAGATGAATACACTCATACGTAGGGAATTTGTTGTTACTCTGTTGCTCTACGCAACAATAAAATGCCAAGCAGATTCATTAGAGCATTCATTAGTCTAGCATATTTATAGTTGAATTTCTCATTGCTTGCAGTGTAGTCCGCCTCCTGGCCGTTGGCTCTTGGATTAGCTAAGCCCTAGCCCAGCCTGGACTAGCTCCCACTGGCTGGGTCATCACTCATGCCGGCAACACTGAGCTGAGCTGAGCTGAGTGGTGCAGCAGCAGCCAGCTCGAATCTCGCATCAATTTGCTGGCATGCCGGGCAGCCACAGTATTTCAATTGTTGAACCGCAGAAAAGTAAGTTTGCCGACTGGCAGTGGAAAACTTTGCACAATGCACCTGCACTAGGCAAATATTTGGCCATCAAGTTTAGCAGCTGCAGCGCACGCCCGACGGCCAGCTCCAAGTTCTGGCCGGGCACAATTTAAGGCCAAGAACCGCAGGCTTTCATCATGGCCATGAAGGCGGCAGAGGCGGAGAGGCGGAGAGGCGGAGAGGCGGCAGAGGCATTTAGTTGCAAAGTTAATGCTGCGGCAACTGCACCGCAAAACATTTTACTTGCCTTTTGTTATTAAAAAATACCTAAAATAACCAAAGATAAATATTAATAACAGGCCAGAGCCGCAATGTTTGTTGTCGATGCTGTTGTTGTTGTTGTTGTTGTTGTTGTTGCTGTTGTTACCACCTGAGCTATGGTATTTTTTAATTTGCCCGCCTCGCAAGACCTTGATGAGGACGAGGGGTGGCAGCAGCAACTCAAACAATTTGCGGTTTTCATTAACTTATCTTTCAGTTTTTAATATTTTTATTTTATTTTTTCTATGGACCCCGTTTGCGACACACACTCTGCGAGTTTATTATATGAAATAACTTGGCAGGCGGCATGCCAGAATGGCTGTCATTAAATGCAGCAGCAGCTGCTCCTCCTCCTCCTCCTCCTCCACTACCGCTCTGTCACTCTGCTGTTCTGTTTCTTTTGAGCATTTGAATAAAACCTGCGACTTATTTGATGCATCTTGTCAAAAGTTACAATTACAAAAACAAAAACAAAAAAACCTAAAACTACAACGACAACAACAACAGCTGCAAGCGAAGACAGTGGGTAATGAAAATGTGGTGCTGGCAGGTCGGAAGGTTTTTGGCAGTGCGTTTAATAGTTTCCATTTTGCTGGGCTTCAACGCACTGTGGCTTTGACGCTGGCACTTCCGTTTCCGCTTGAATTATCGCGCAGCAGGCGGGTGGCACCAGAAAATTGCATTAACTGTGCAAATGCGGCCACCCACCAAGTCTTTGGCGGCTGCCGTCGCTGCTGCCGTCGCTGCTGCTGCTGCTGCTGTCTGCGTTTAATATGCAACTTTTCAACACACACACAAACACACGCACACACACACACACATAGCAGGCAGCTAGAGCGCTGTGCCTGCCTGTCTTGCGTCATTTTGAAATATTTGTGGCATCAAATGCAGTCGTCAACTTGATTAAATGTCATGCAAAAAGCAACAGAGGCAGAGCGTGGCAGACGCCAACCGAGCTGCAGAGCGATGGCTGTGGCAAGAGCTAGAAATTGCAAGGCGTTTGTATAGAAGGAAAAGGCTTAGAGCAGAGCGCGCAGAATGGAACCCCAACTTGCATTCCACGCTGGCCACAGCTCAAGCAAAAGGGAAATAAAAAGCAGAGTAATATACGCACAGATTTGTAACAGAAAAGTGCTTTATGAGTTGGCATATTCCTGTGAATGCCAGCGCAGCTAGTCAAAGGACTCGACGAAGTCAATTAAATGTGGAAGAAACAATCATATACCAGAGGCAGAAGAAAATAATTTGTAGAATTTATTCGCAGCCAAAAACCATAATTTAAGCCAAAAAGAAACAGAAATATATATTCCGAGTACAAGTATTAGGCTTATGCAAAGCCCTAGATTCAGCAAATCCCCGGGCACATCTACTCCCGCAGTCTCGCAGCATTCAGCTTTTGTCAACGTTGGCTGGCTGAGCTGCCTTTAAAACGCAAACATTTGCATAAGAAATGCAAATTTGCATAGTTTACCTCAGACAAATATCAGCAGATGGCAGCAAAACCCGGCGACACACGTATGAAAAGCTGTTCGAAAAATTATTTAAATGAATTTGAATTTGTTGTTGAGTTATGCAAAATACTAGACGATAGACGCGGGCCAACAATATCTGAAACGAGCAGAGGGAGACTCAGCGTCAGATGACTGTAAATTAATTAAATTTATCTAAGCATGCGTAGCACTGAGCAGCATTACACATACGCACCGTGCACAGACAAGGTCCGTCGAGTCCTTTCCATCCAACACTGTGAAATCATCATCACTTTAATTTCTTTAGACGCAAATGGCAAACAGACAAACAATTCTCAAAAATACTTGTAAATTAAATCAATTTATTTACAATTTCTTGGCTAGGACTCTTATTTTTTTTGTTGGCCTTATTCACTCATTTGGTACACAGAAAATATGCAGCAATTTATTTAGAGTAAAGCCAAATGAGGAGCACTGGAAGTCCCTGCCCAGAGATACATCCTGTGCCCCGTCGTCCTGCCTCGTCCCCGTGTGCATTTGATTGAAAATGCGTATTACTTATGTATATACTCTATACTATATTTGTACTCTCAGTCAGTCAGTATATAGGGCGAGTGGCAAATCTAAAATCAAATCAAATCAATTTTCTCAAATGTTACTTGGCAGCCACTGCCAGCCGCAGCAGCAGCCGCAGCCGCAGCCGCAGGAGCCGAGCCAGCCAGTCACCCAGCGAATCCTCTGACTTTGACGTAGCTTTTTACACACTCTCACTCTGGCTGCTCCTGCTCCTGCTGCTGCTGCTGCTGCTGCTGCTTCAGCTGCCAACTCTGATTGATCGAATTTAAATTTTTGTGGCACATTTCAGCCGTGCTACTCAATAAATGTAAATCGCTGACGTTCTCTGGCTTTAATTACGCCATTCTTTGGCCTGTCAAAGGCCGATCTAAATAAATAAAATTGTATTTGATATTAAAATATATTTTCTTCTTAAATATGCGAAACACAATCAAAGTTTTTTATATTCTCGAGCTGAAAGCCAACTAAATGGATATTTACACATGCAGCACTTCAGTTGGCTGATGCAAAATTCTTCTTGCAATGTTCTTCAACCAACTACGGCACTCGACGATTGAACAAGGCAACTTAAAAACTTTGTAGAAGCAGTCAACATGCGTGCCACTCTAAACCACACACACACACACACACACATGCACACACAGCTACAGACACAAAGGGCAACAAGCCGCAAAAATGTTTGAAATTTTACAAATTGCTATTTTATTGAGAGGCGAGCGGCCAAATATGAAGCAAAACTTGTGACTCTATTTGAATCTCTCTGCTGAGTTGTATGTAGAGTACATATATATATGCATGTGTGTGTGTGTGTGTGTGTGTGTGAGCACACCCAACCAGACATAATTAGCTAAGGAATTTTCTCATCAAATGTACAAAACGCTGCATCGGGCCAAGTTGGTTGGGCTTCGCAGCACCCAAATGGATGCGAGGCAATAAAAATACAAGCCAAGCGCGTAGACAACCTAAAAGCGCAAAAGAAGCTCGCAAGCGAAAACGAAAAGTTGCCCAGAATCAGAGCGAAAAAATACGAAGATAAGAAAAAAATAAAAATAAAAATGAAAGGAATGGAAACGTGGCAAAGAGCAAAGTAAGAGAAAGAACGAGAGAGTGGAGAGAGCACAATTTTTTTTGTATAATTTCAATAAAGTTGTTAACTTTATTAAAATTTTGTGCTCAGCTAAAAAGTTGGCAAGAGTCAGTCGAGCATAGAATTACTATGAAATACTTTTGCCAAAGCAACCGGCGATGCCCATAAATTGACAATTTAAGTTCGCCGACCAAGTCAACGAGTAACTAAAAAAAAATAAAAATAAATAAAATAAGTCAAATCCGGAATGCAAAGAAATACCATGAGAAATATATAAAACATGTTGGCAACAAAACGCGCATCAATGAAGCATAAATGCATTACGCCAACGGCAAGTCTAGCTAATAAATGTTTGAGCCATAACAACCTAACAACAGCCGGGCAGAGGGGCAGAGGGGCAGAGGGGCAGAGGGGCAGATAAGCAGGGGATAGCCAACAGCTGTCCCAAACAGTGCTGGCCAACTTCCTGTAGCTGGGAAAGGAATAAGCAAGGCACTAAAGTCTAGCGCTGCCTTTAGATCGTGGCCAAACTGCTCGAAGCTGAAACTCCCCACTTTTATATTGCATTTCATTTTACTATACAGCTTTACTTTGTTCAGCATTCAGCAATCCATATGAATAGGCCTACGTTAAGGAACTAAATTTATCTATTATTAAATTATAATTAAATATGAAAATTCTCTAAATATTTTAAGCAATATTTTATATATTATTTAAGAGAAAATATACACACAAATTTCTATTATTTTCATATTCCGACTCCATTGAAAATGTGAAATCATTATTTATATTTTAATAACTGGCATTTTAGTTCTGATAACTCGCTTTTTGGGCATCTCCAAAGCTGGCAGCACTAGCTGCAACAATACTTGAGCCAAGCAGCACGTAACTTGGCTCTTAGGACTCCAGCCGTTGAGCTCTGGACCATCATCGTTACACGCTAAATTACACGCCAAATTGCGCACGGTCTGCCTTATTGATTTGAAAAATCCGAATCCCAAAAAGGAAACGTAGAAATAGAAGGGAGTAGCATTCATGAATCAAGGCAATTCCTAAACGTTGCTGTTGCTGTTGCTGTTGCTGTTGCTGCCACTTGTGCAATAAACAAATCAAATATTTCTTTCATATTTTACGCACAACTGCATCAGCTGGCAGAGAACCATAAAAAAAAGTAAAGAATGCTGCATACGTCAAGGAGTATGATTCAAGCTTGAGATTCACGGGTCGATTCAGCTCGCTCAGGTATTTAACGAAATGCATAGTTAAAGCCAATGCCTGCCAATTTGTATTGGCATTTTGCATGCATTGATCCGCCTAACCCCCCTCCCCCCCCCCCCTGCGCTCATGTACTTAATTCGAGTCAGAAACTCTCATAAATTCATCAGGCAATCGCCAATCGGCTGACGGCAACCAAATAACCCGAGAAAAGTCGAATGTGAGCAAGACAGTCAGAACGAGAGAGAACGAGAGTGAGGGCGAGAGCGAGAGCGAGAGCGATAGAGTGAGTATATCATGCGGGGGCAACGCAGCTTCACGGCTCAATGACTCACAGATTTATTGGCCTGTGGATTTGGTTTTTGAAAGTCCTTGCTGCACATCAAAGACAAACAATTTCAAGCCACATACAAATCCGACTCATGTTTCATGCAAGGGACAGATATGGATTTGGTAAGATTAGCATCAGTTGAAATAGGGCCTATATCTAACTCTAAGTAGAGCCATTTTTACATGCCTTCATATAACATTAGACTCGTTCAATTAACATAAAGGCACAGGGCAGCGCCCATTCATATTAATTTATTAATTTAAAATACATTTTGATGGCTTTGCCGTTAGAAATTGGTGTTTATGATATCAACATAATTGGACGGCGGCAAGCCATCTATGCCACATAATTAAAAACTCAACTTTATCAGTTGATAAACACAACAGCAACAACAAGAACAAAGGCAACGAGAGTGCAAAACATGCTCTGAACACTGAGGCAAACAACTAAAAAACAAGGTAAATAAAGGTAAAAAATTATGAAGCACTTCATATTCTCGTTCGCAGAACAAGAGAACAAACTCAAACCAAAGTTCGGGGTGCGGGCAATCAACACAAAACGACCTCGTCAACAACTCAGCTCAAGAGCAAAAATATCAAAAATACAAAAAAAAAAGAGCCAGTGGAGAAAGAAAATTTCACCATGATGAATATTAGATACACTTATGAAAAATGTAGATACAAATAAAGTAAATGGAGCCTTCATAAAAGAGGAAGCATCATATGTAGAGGAGCATCATATAATGAAATCTCCTGTTCGATGGCTTCCTTATATATTTGATTCATTGTCCATCTCATGCACGATGACAAATCGTATAACACTCCTAGTTAGGGCATAGAAAAATCATGCGGCAGCCAGCCAGCCAACCGACGGAGGTAGCAGCCAGCATCATCACCCTTGGCAACTTTGTTGCTGGCAGCATAGTTTGGAAAAAGTTCGACTGGGCAGAGTAAAAGGGGAGGATTGACTGATTCTGCTCTGCTCCTGCTCCTGCTCCAGCTGCTTTGCTGGCGTGGGCAGATTGGCAAATTTGTTGAGCCGCGGGTTTGGGCTTGGTGCGATTGCTAAGCAACGCAACAGTTTGCCATGGCTATACTACGTTATAATTTGTTATTGAGTTTTGCACAGAGCAGCTGCAAAAATGCATGGAGGCAGCTGAGAAGACCGAGAAAAACATGCAAAAAAAAAAGAGAGATAAAAAAAGAGGAATAAACAAAAATATATAAAATAAAATTGATTCAGCTGAGAAGCGAACGACTACTTGATACTCTAGTAATTCTAATTGAGATGGCAAATTGATGTAAGACTAGCCATGAATGAACTGACCTACATTTGTGATGATGATTAGCATTCAGGTATATCTCAATATTATTATACAATATATACCTAATTATGTTACGTATTTTATATACGTTTTCAAAGAGTCCAACTCGAATTATATGGGAAAGATAAAAGTATTCATATTGCAGCCGAGAGAAGGGATTCAGTCAGCCCCATCTGCAAACTATTTGCACATATATAAATAATTCCATACTGAGCCCATAATTATCTCTGTGACAAGTCAGCCCGTCTCCCAACATACAACTCGATTTAGACATGAAACGGTAATGACAGCCGTGGAGTTGAATGTGGGTTTGGGGCTGTCATAAGTGGGGCTTGTTGTAGTGCCATTATCCTTGTTGTTGCCTGAGTTCGGGGCTGGCAAACACAACAACAAGAAGGAAGAGCAAATAAAAAGGAAAAAAGGAAGATGTCTATATGATTGGCAACAGCAGCTTTTTAGTGTGCTGCGTCCCTTTTTATTCTGTTTTTTTTTTTTTTTTTTTTTTTTGTCGTATTTGTGTGGCCCCATCAACTTTTTTGTCGATTTCTCTCTTTTTATTTTTAATATTTATTTCATGTTTTCCAACTGCCTTTATGCCCCGGCACACAACAAAAAATGTATATATATAAAGTAAACTTCATCATATTCTATTTTGCCATTGCTCTTTGAGTTGGCTTCTTTTTTTTTTTTTTTGTTCTCATATTTTGTTGTATGCTTTATGAAATTGATGCTCGAAAATCGCACTCAATTAGTAAGGATTTTATATTTATTTATTTATTGTTGCTGCCAAAGCAGAAGAAAAACGACTAAGACGACGGCTCAGGGAACGAGTACAGTGGCACGTGTGTCAAGGACTCTGTGTGTGTGGGAGTATGTGTGTGTGCGTGAGTGTGTAGCATAAGTGGGTCTCGAGCTAAGCTAGCCAAAGCATTCCGGCTCAAAGGGTGTCAACTTGTATACGCTTAATTTAATTTATTGCTTATTTGATTTGTAAGCAGAGAGTTTTATGAAACTTTCGACAAAACTACTTGGCAGTTGCGTAGTTCTTGTCGCATTTGCCATTCTCTGATTTTTACAATTGAAGCTTGAGCAACAATGTTGAAAACTTTGTGCTGATTAAGTGGAACATTTATAGTTCATAGAAACAAACACTAAGACACCAACAACAAAAGCAAACGTATTAGAAATTTGTTCTTTGTTTTTCATAGAGAATAGCCTTGAAAACTTCTAGACTGGAGGCAGCGACATATCAGCACGCGACATCTAGCGTTAGTTTCGACAACTCAATCAAAGCTTACAAGCTTTAAGCTCTAGGACATTTACTCCTAAAAGCTTTCATGCTACATTTCCAAACCAGAAACGGCTTACATCTGCTGCTAAGACATATCTCTAGTATAAGCATTTTCGGACTGCCCAAAAGCTTCAATGTTGAGCTTCAACTGCAACCTTCAGCTATCACCGTTAGACAGAGCTTTTACAGCAGTTCAACTTTTATACGAGCTTTACATATCGCATGCGCAGAAAGCGCTGAGGTACACAATCCATTACCCAATTCTTATGCTGCAGTATAACAGTTTTGGGCCAACCCACACAGCCACTGTTAACTAACAGCCCTGCTGTTAACCTAACAGCGATTAGCGAACTTAACGTGCCGCTCGCCTTCTGCCCCGCCGCACCGCTTTATTGTGCGTAAATGTCACTGGTGCACCCGCGCCCTCAGCCGCTCTGTCAACACTCGTTAGTGTGTCTGGGTGTACGCTTAAACGCAGGACATTTACTTTATGTGTTCTTAAATGACAGCAAAGCGGAGCAGAGCAGAGCAGAGCAACGTAGCGCAGCTCGAGTGGAGCCCAGAGCCCAGAGCTACAAGCTGCCTGCAGCAGCCAAAAAACGCTTCGCATAACGATTACATTAGAAGCGAGTAAAATTTCATAAAAATGCGCTACGTGCGTTGCCTTTTTGAATATGTAATGATGCTACGAAACGAGTGCAATTTGAGCACGCACACACTCACCCAGCCAGACACACACACACATACTTAAATACTCACACAAATCGACCACAAGCGCTCAAATTCCATTTGCGGTTAGAGCGGACAACTTTATTACTCGCCAAAAGTATGCAAAGCATAGACAGCGAGAGAGAGAGAGAGAGAGAGAGAGAGAGATTGACAGGGGTGCATGCGGGAGATAAAACATTTTACTATCAATTTTCTGGCTGGCATTAATTTGCACAAATTTTTAGCACTACGAACCAATTGTGGCCGCTTGAACTCACGCGCGCCTATGGCTTTTACCGGTTGGTCAACCTGTCAAAACTCTGTGCTGGCTGTTCAAGCATTTTTCAAATCAACGAGTGAACAGATGAACAGTGGAGCAGTTGAAGATAAATCTAGTTAAATAATGAGTAATGAGCAATGGCGAAAGAAAGGAATTATTAAAAAAATTAAAGCTAAAATTAATACTCAGCATAACTGGCAGAGATCGTACATCGTTTCAAATATCGAATAGTCCCTGATGTGAGCTACTGGTTCGATCTCGCCCTCTCTCTGTCTCTCTCTATTCAATGCCTGCAATGCGTCTTTTGTTGAAACTCTGAGAGGAAACTCAGAGAGCAAACGATTGTGTCGGGTCTTCGTGCACGATCGGCCAAAAAGCCGACGGCTTGATTGAGTTAAATGAAGTAAACCGATTGTATTCGTATGTATAAAACTAACTGTTCTCGCTAAATACATTAAAGGTGATCGTGAATTGGGTTTATATGTATTATTTGTTCACTTACTGAGTCGCATTATGCGAACGTCAATCATAGCTCTCCCTAAACGAACTTCGTTAAATGAGCTCCGCACGAATATTTTAACCGAACGCGCTTAGCCCGAAGAGCAAAACAAAAGGAAACGCAGTCTCCTGCTCTGATTGAGTATGATTTGTTTCGGCTGCTGAGCGTAATGCCTCTTCAAAGTCAAGCAAATTAATGGGGTTATTTTAGGATGTTACAACTCCCTCGATAGATCTAGAGCAATATATTTTTAGCTAGATTACCAGCTATATAGTTCTAGCTGGCTTCATAGCCACTCATTGTTGGCTCGATTTATAGCCTTATATTCTTAGCCACTTTCAGAATTTGTTAATTTGATCCATGGTGCAGCGTTTGTTTTTCAATCCAACTATATGGACTTGACCAGCTCTGGCGGTTGTAGGTGACTGCGGTTTTCATTACATTTTCGATTTTGTACATTTTGCAGTCGACGCTTTGTACCATCGCAACAGCCCCGGCGCCCCACCACCCCGCCAGCCCAACCACTTCACCTCTGACTCTTTCAGTTGGGTGCGACTTAAGCGGCTTTGCTTTTTGTGCCCCGGACGGCGGCAATTTAGCTAAAACGGTGCACGCCTACCTGGGCCACAGAACGCACTAGGCAAATTACTATTTATGTGAGTGCCGGAGCGGCCCCACCCACACCAACGCACACACCCACTTACCCATACTACGCAGACCCTGTCGCTGCCCAGTCAAACGTTCTTCTCTGTGTGTGTGTGTGTGTGTTGGTGCGGTTGAAATGAGCAAATTGTATGCGATTGTGGCAAGAGGCAGCAGCAGCAACAACAACAACAGCAACGACACAACAAGAAAATAGCAGGAGTAGAGTGCAACAACCACCGCAGCTGCCGTCTGTGAATGCTCGAATTTGGGTCACGTGGTCGACATTTTTTGGTATGAAATTCACTTTTTTTTTCAGCTTTTTTCCAACTCAAACTTACTTAAAATAAATTAGTTTTACTAAACCACAAAGGGGCAGGCGGGCTGGCCGGCTGGCCGAAAAGAACGACAGGAGAGCGAGCGGGGCAGAATACGATAAAAATACAACTAAACCAATGTACAAAATAAATGCGAAGAAATCAGTGCCAATGCCCAAAGGATGCCCACAAAACAAGCAGGCCGAACATCGGGAGTAGAGCCTTAAATGGACATAGGTCTGTCCTTGGACTCAGAGCAGGAGACTGGGCCAAGGGCCTCGGCTCGGGCCAGGACTTGGGCGCTGCTGCCAATTTTATGGCCAGACACGCAATTTTCACCCCTCAGCGGTGTCTGTGTGGGCGGTGTGTGTGTGTGTGGGTGTGTGTGAATGAAGCAAAAGACAAAAGACAAGAGAAAAATTGCCAACTATTTGGCACTGAGTCACATGGGGGTCTGACTGGCCGGGCAATTCGATTAGAGCCGTAAGCGTTAAGCAGTTAAAGCTGCCAGCCAGCAGCTGCCGCTTGCCACTTGCCACTTTCCACTTGCCACTTGGCAGTTGGCAGTTGCCACACACTTTGAGGCATGACGTCAGTCAATGAATCGCTGGACGACGACACTGCAAAGCGCCAAATGAAGTGCAAAAATGACTGGCAAAAATGCGACCATTCCGCTGCTGAAATTCATGTGGCAGACAAATTGCATGCAGCAAACGCTCTCTAAAGCGGCCCGAAGCGGCCTGCGATATTTATAACCAGCCAGCCGGTTCCACAGAGTGAGAGACAGAGAGTGAAAGCCAGATATATAGAGAGAGAGAGAGACAGACTTGACAGGCAATTTGGCAAGGCAAAACTCTCAAAGCGTAACTAACATTTATATTTGTCGCCAGGAGTGCCGTCTAAACAAACAAATGTCACACATAACACGACAGCGACAACAACATCGACGACGACGACGACGGCGACGACGACGGCGACGACTGCTAGACGACTTTGAGGTTACGCCTCTCGTATGGCCTGTCTCCCTCTCTCACTATATACATATGTGTTTGTGTGTGTGTGCAGTGCTCCTTTGGCTCGCATGCAAATCAGCGAGGCGACACGAGGCCTGCGACTGAAATGAATGGCGCTACAAACGCGCTAACCAAATGCTCAATTTGATGTCCAACTGATGTCTGTGTGTGTTTTTGTGTGTGTGTGTGTGTGTGTGCAGCAATTTTCCTCGATTTGCCAGTGTGCAGCAACCTAAGGGGCAACACACTAGAAGGCCGCGTCGAGCAGTTTATTGCCATTAATAATTAAATAATACATAAATAGAGAGAGAGAGTGAGAGAAAGAGTGTGAAAGAGAGCGAGAGAGAGAGAGAGAGAGAGAGAGAGAGACGGTTCCACAGCAAGTTCTTAAGCTTATAGAGAACTGAGGCACAACTACTACTACTACGGAGGCAAGTTAGCTCATATTCAAATTGATGAGATTTTGATTGGTTGCCAAGCTGAAGCCCTTGCCCTAATTCCAATTGATAATGCAAAATTTATAGGAAATTAAGAGACTAAAGAGAACTGCCTGAAAAGAGTGTTTCAATTGTTGTCTACGTAGTTCATTTATATTTATATTCATATAGAAAAACTAGCCTCAACTTGAAAGTTTAAAGCCGAAGCCTTTGCCCTGATTCCAACAGATATTGAAGAATTGATGGCAAAGTAAAAGACTAAGGATCCTAACAACTCTGTCGATTGCTGAGCTTTATCTATTTTATATATAAAATATTTATATTCATATATCAAACAAAAATGACCGAGCCTTAGCTCTTAACCTCTTACCATTTCTTGGCTTTATACTTATATACATATTTTTATTTATATATAAAAACTTGCCTCAACAGAAATGCTTATAGTTTCATTCTCCATATATATATATCATATGATTGAATATCTATATATATATATATATATTCATTTTTATTTATTTATTTTTTTTTTTTTTTTGTAAAACATACCAACAACAAAGCTGAGCCACTTCATCGTTGAAAGTGCTTTTGGTTAGGGTCATTCGATTCCCAGACGCATTTAGTTGTATGGCCGTTATTGGATTTTTTGTCTGACAAACGCCGCATAACTAAATAAAAGCCCGTCGTTCTCTTCGCCCAGAATAGGAGCTACAACTGACCGCTGTAACTCAAATGCAGCTGCAACAGGAATAACAACAAATACAATTGAATTTGATATACGAGCGTGCCGCGCCCGATTTACCCAAAACAAAGCTGGGCAGACCCGCTGTGAAAGATTTTGTTGTTGTTTTTTTTGTTATTTTTTGGTATTTTTGGTGTTTCGATTTTGTTGTTTTTGAGGCGATCTATTGCCAAAGCAAATTAAAATTCAAATACGTTGGCATGCTGGTCATAAGACAAAACAAATATATAAACCCGAAAGTACAGCCAGTGAGAAATTAAATGAAATAAATTTACAGTTGCGATTTTTAATCAAAAACACAGAAAAGGCAACAAAAACTTGCTAACTCCCCGTTGGCAGCTCAAACAGAAGATTACTCATACGCACTGTGAACGGGCACACCCACAGCATGCAACGGCTGCAACAACTGCTGCTGCTGCTGCTGCTGCTGCTGCTGCTGCTGCTGCTGCTGCTGCTGCTGCTGCTGCTGCTGCTGCTGCTGCTGCTGCTGCTGCTGCTGCTGCTGCTGCTGCTGCTGCTGCTGCTGCAACTGTTGCAATGCAAAACTGTCCGGAATGTTTGATGTAAAAATCCCTCAACTGAAATAGATTTACGTCACTGGCAGCCGGGCCAACTACGTTTGTTAGCCATTTTTCGGTGCTGGCTTCTAGATCTGCTCTATCTCTCTCTCTCTCTCTCTCTCTGACTCTCTTCCTGTCTCTCTTTCCCTATGGCTTTCGGCTTTGGCAATTTATTTGCAAATATTTTTCAGCATCAAAAATATGTGTGTGCTCCCATCCCTCAGCCACTCAGCCACGCCCACACGCTGTGCAGCAGTTGTTAGTTTTTATTTCTTTTCTAGTTTTATTTCTGTTGGCCGAGCTTAAACTCGGATTTTTGCCTGCTGCCAAATTATATTACGCATACGCCATGTTGCTGGAATTTTCATCAAATTTAAAATCAGTCTCTTACAACAACAACAACAACAACAACAACGACACGACACGAACACACCATCAACAACAATGGGTACAATTGCAGCTGTGCTGTCTGTGTTCTGGCTTTTGGGCCCGCTGTTGTCCAGCTTTGGTCTGCTCTGGTCTCTGCTGTCCTGCCACTCAATTGCGGCACCATTGACTAATCTCGCTTTTGATTTTCCAAAGCCATTAGCACACGCACACACACACACACACAGAGGCACACGCCTACGGACGAACGGCTTTGGACAGTGGAAAATATGACAATAGCAGCGACACCTGCACAGGAAGGACACTCCGTCGAGCTGGACACTAATTCACACAGAGACACGCAGCTGGCGCAAAGCAAATCCAGTTCCAGTTCCCAATGGTGGCCAGCCTGATGAGTTGTCACATGTCGTCGCACTCATCTACTATCGCACATCGTGTCCAGCCGCTGCGCTTTGTGCTCAGTGCTCTGTGCCTAAGTGCCTGGCTACTAAGCTGTCCATCTCTCCTCCACTGCCACCTCTGGCTCCCTCGCACTCACTCACTCTGTCAGCCTGGCTGCCTAAAAACTATTGAGTCGAAATTATGCAAAGTTTGGCTGCAAATATTTTTTAATTAAAAGCATTTGCACAAGCATCGCTCCGGCTCTAGCCAACTGGCCGCATAGCTTGTTAAATGTCAAAAACACGCCTCACTGATTTTTCCCAAGTAGCAGGAGCCAGAGGACGACAGAGCGGACTATGCCGAAAGAGTTGGCATCTACAAAATTCATCTGGCAAAAATTCGATTGTGTTATTTTTTTCCCTCTCCGTTCTCGCTGAGCATAGTTTCGAGCAGAAAGCATGAAGAGTAGTAAAAACATGTCGCATTCGCATTCGCATTCACATTCACATTCACATTCACATTCATTCATTTTCATTTACTGGCATGTTGAGCATACGCCACGTTGTGTGCCAATGACAAGGCTCTATAACTGTCAGGCTAGATGCGAAGGAGATGGCCCAGAACAGGCATAGGCATATTTAATTTAGTCTCTGGCCAAAATCCAATGAAAATTTGACAAGCTACAATGGGATTTGGCTAAAAATTTTCAACGAAACCCGAAATTCTTCATTTTCTATAAATTACTTGATCAATTCTGTAAATATATTTTCAGTTTTCCTTTTTCTATTTTAATTTCTTTAATATTTAATTAAATTATCACCCATTGCTGGGCATTATTTATGTACATATCCCTTGGCATATTTCTGCTAATTGTCCGCTCTTTATATTATTTCTTCCCATTGTGCAAATCAGCAGCTCTGTGAATAATAAATTATGCACTTCCCAACAGCAAAAACACAAAAAAAAAGAGGAGAAGCAGAGACATCATAAAACCATAGGCGTGGCCGGGCAAACAAAACACACTGATGACAAAAGCCAAAAATATTGCCCAGCTAAGCAAATGCTTAAAGAACAGTAACGAGTGGGACACATAAAAACCAACAAAAGTCTGCCCTCAGGCGACAAGAGACAAGAGCACAACAGAGCAGGACACACAGTACAGTATGGACTGCGGACTATGGACTGTTCTCTGTTCAGTGTTGACTGTTGACTGTTGACTGGGCCATGTGCTGCCTCAAGGCACACTCGGTAGAGGCCCAACAACTTGTCCATTTATGGCGCTTCATTTTAAACAACAAACACTCGGCAAACACTTGCCATGGCACTGGCACGCATCACTTGGCTTGATTTTTAATTGTGCTGCTGCGCATTTCAATTGAAATATGAAAAAGGCGGGAGACTGCAGACCCCAGCGGGACGAGCCAAAGGAAGGGCAGGGCATGAGAATGAGCGGCAGCAGGAGGCCACAGCAGAGCAGAGCAATTCCAACCATGGCTGCGCCTGTGCTCAACAGCTTGCCTGACTGTATGCCAGACAGTCGTCACTCGTCCGTCGTCCGTCGTCCGTCGTCTGTCGTCCGACTCAACGTAGGCCTTTTGAAGCATAAAGATAACTTAAGTTGTCCCCACAGGAGCTGCACGAGAGGCAGCAGGAGCAGAGTTCAGTTGCAAACCGACAACTCGAACGACGGCGGCTGCAAACAAATGACACTGAAGTTCACCTTTTTATGCCAAGTGGGTTGAGCCGAGAGAGCGAGAGGGAGGCGGAGAGCTGTCCTGGGATCTGGCGCTTACATAATAAAGTAACTCAAGTGCGCTAAGCAGTGAAAGCTTTTGTAACGGGTTGTCACTGGGCCGACCGAGACTACAGAGCCTCGTAGTCTCTCGGTTGCTGCTCTTTTCTGCCTCTGCTTCTGCCTCTGCCTTTGCTTCTGCTCCTGCCTGTGCCACATTAAAGAAATTATAAATATGTCGACAGCGCCGGTCACGTATAAACTAAGTTGTGTGGGAGTCGGTTTGCTTAGCAGACAATTAAAAATTCCATTTGTGGTATTTAAAGCATTGCACATGAGCGAATTACAAAGACCAAAGTCCTTGGGCCTCGGGCCAAAGGGCAATGCAAATGCAAGGCAACACAGGCCTTGGCTTGCCGGGCTAAGCAGGAGGCGGAGCCAGCAGGAGGCGGAGCTCTGCTCGGAGCAATTAAATGACAGATAATAGGCAACGGAAGAGCTGACAATTTGTCCCATTCGAATTAGTCGAGCAGGCCTCACTTCAATTAACACATTTACATATATTCCGTGTGAATTGTTCGGGAAAAATGTTACTCAAGTACATTTGATTGAGTAGCCCGTTCAACAAAAATTCCAAACCTGAATTAAATTCCACTACATCAGCGATAATTGTACACATTTTGTTATTTTGGACTATATTGTTTTATACGGCTGCAATAATGCTGAAAATTCCTCAGAGGAACAAACTGCCGTCACTGACGCCGCGTCCGATCAAAATAGAACGGCCGACACCCAGAAAAAAGCTGAACTTCATAAAGCCGCCCTACGTAATGCCAAAGAAACCCACCAGATCGGAGGAAATCGCCAATATGACTGCCGAATTGAATGAGCGCTTGATTACACTGCAAACTCGCGTCGCTGAATGGAAGGCTCTGAGAGAAATTAATAATGAATAGGCTTGTTATTAAATACATTGTTTTTAGCCGGAAATGCACAACAAATTAAACAACGTTTTCAGAACGACAATTCGACTGCGCCTTGATTCCTGCAAAGAGTCATGAACTGTTCAGGCCCCCATCTGCTTTAAAATCAACTGCAAATTCTTCAAAGCTCCCACATCATTCGTCCAGTTGATTAAATTTGCAGCCAAACATTTCGCTGGCTCATTGGCTATGCACGCTGCAGCGCACTTAATTGCATGTTTTAGGCCAAAAACGCATAATTGATTTAAATGGCAGACACAGACGGGCGTGCAGCGCACTGAATACGCTGAAAGGGCGCTATCAGAACAATTCCCAGTGCTGAAATCCATTCGCCGATCGCCCCAAAGATAATGAATGGCATCATGGAAACGAGGCCCACAACTGTTTATTAGCAATGCGCGATTCGGGCGAGCGACCACATGGCGTATGTGTAATATGCCAAGCATAAACAAATAGAGCCCCGCCACAGTCCATAATTATGCACGCCCATTTGAGGCGTGGCGCATTGATTGAACGCCAAATCACTTAACCCAATTCAAAGCCAATGCATTGCCAACAACTTGGCAGCAGCAGCAGTGGAAACCTTTTTCTATTCTCACTCATTTCATTTTCCTTCTTTTTTTTTCTTCTTTTTTGCCATGCGATTCTATTGCCGCAATCGAAGCTGACAAATGGTCGATTGGCAGCTTAATGGCAGCCACGCTTTCCGCTTTGGCAACAGAAGCGAAGCAACGAAGATTTCGAGCTGGCTAAGAAACATGCTAAATAGCAGAATGCCTCAGTGAGCCTTGCTCCTGCTGCAACAGCCACAGCGGCAGCAGCTGCTGCTACCGCGTTCTCCATGCTATATAAATTTTAATTTCCTCTCTGCCTGGCTGCTGGCCAAAGCTGCAGCCAAAGCTAAGCCAAGCCAAGCCCCAAGTAAGCAAAGCAAAGCAAAGCAAAGCAACTCGAGCCCAAACTCAAACTTCAACTTCAATTGCAATGTGGAAGCCCCAAAGTGATAGCTGCAGCTTCTCAATTTGGGGCTTGGGCAACAATTGTTGCTGATTTAACACAAAATACAGCCAATCTGCTGTTTGGAGACGGGGCCAGAAGGGGCTGACGCTTTGGATATTTGTCAATGTCCATGGCAAACAGTTTTGGCACAGCTTCGCCTGCCAAAACTGAATCTGTATATGAATAAGTGTGTGTATGTGTGTGTGTGTGTGTGTGTGTTTGTATGCTTTATAGGTCTATTAGTAAAGTCTGTTTGGCACTGCCTTTAGCAATGATTCGGTACATAATTTAGAGCAAAGCATACTAAGTACTCGTCTGCCTAAGTGCCTGAACAGCAGTTTACAGTCTATTTATGGCAAATATAATTAAGATATTATAATGGAAGAGCTAATATGCAAGTGAAATATAATATAAGAATAGTATAAAGAGAGGCAACGACAATATCGCTGCTCGAGGCAATTTTCATTCAAGATTACCTCTCTCTCTCTCTCACTCATTCTCTCTCTCTCTTTTCAATATATGTGTAATAATTTGCAATAAGTTTGCTGTTTTACTAATTTACTGACGTCTACTTAATATGCTCGACTTAAGTCGCCATAAATGGCGAGGGGTGGAAGGTTTGTTCTCCAACTTTTTAAGCTCATATGTTTATCGGCTACATTTTAACTCCCAGAGCTGCCTTTAGCTGGCTTGCCGTCGACTTGGTTCGGCTCAGCTCGGCTCGGCTTGGCTTGTAGCTGACCGCACATAAAACAAACTTTGCGGTTACTTAATGAAGCTGAAAAATTGCCTTGGTTTTCTATTTTATTTGCACTCACGCCGCTTGCACCTCGACACACACTCGCACACTCTTTGCCGTATCACTTGCTATTGCTATTGCATTTTTTCTTGCCGCTTCCTCGTTTTTTCTCTACTTTTTAACAGCCACAGACACATTTTAAGCGCTTTGCGGTGGGTGGCCCTCATCTATGCCAGGCGAACACCATTTGCCTTCTACTATTTATGCTGAGTGACTGTCTGCCTGGTCTGGACCTGGGCTGCCATTAAACAGACTGTCAGGCGGCAGGAGGTGGGAAATGCCTTAAGTTACCTACTCTCCACTCTCATCGAGTCTCCACTGTACACACAACTTGAGCTGGAGCCTGCTCCACTAGAGGCAACTTTTGAGCCACTTTTACAGTCGCTCGCGCAGTCATAACCTCAGTCTGTGGCATTCATTTTCAGGCACTCAACTTTCGAGTTTATCATACCAATTTTTATTTGCATTTTTTGCAACATTTCATTTTTAACTGCTGAACTTTGAGGCGGCATATTTCTTGGCCGCCAAGTTTCGAACGGTCTCCTGCGGCCTCTTACGGCTTATTAAGTGGTCAACTTGATGCCGATGACACCCGTGCGTGCTCTCTCTTAACTTTGGGTCATATGCAAAGCGAAAATTTAATTAAATACGCGCTTGCACTCACCGATCGCCTCAGCTGCCCCAGCTGCCCCATAAATAATTGGCGCTGATTTGTAAATGTCAGCGGACAGTCGACGCCTCGAACTGGTCAACACGGCGGCGACTGTAACTGAAATCCAAACTGTCCGCCATGTTTGCCACTTCATTCATCTATCTTAAGTGCACACACACACACACACTCAGAACACATGTGTATATGTTTATGTGTATACACAAATGTAGCTGAGTCCGTGCTGGCCATGGTCGGTCCTGCTGGCGCCATGCAAAGTGCATGTGTGTCTGTATATGTTGTATGCTTTGCTAATTGGCCAAGCAGGCAAGCCAAGGCATGGATAGCATGCGCCTTCCCTGCCCCTGCCCCTGCTGCCCCTCTCCACCTCTGCTCGTGATTGATTTGTATGGCTTAAGCTGAACGCGCGAGCAAACGCACGATAAACGGTGTAAAATTAATTAGTCACTGCCATGTGCGGCCGCCGTATACAGATGAGTCTAGTATTCGGTTAGCTTGCTTCTCGCATTTGTAAGCGACTTGTGGGTGTGTGGGTGTGTGTGTCGCCTGGCTGTCTGACTGTCTCCCCTACTCCTGCTGCCTTCAGTCCCTCTCCTTCCCTCGCTGTGTCATCTGTGCTCTGTTTATAAATAAATAAATGAGCGGGCTTACGTAGCCAGCCCCAAATTGGCCATGGCCAATCAATTGCAGTCAGAGCAAATGGCCTGGCCATTTGTTGTTGCCAGCGCCAGTCTTGAAGGTCTCCTCCAACCACGCTTGACTCCTGCGCGCTTGTTAACGATTGTCAATTGATTTGGTTTAATGCGAGACTCTCAACTTTCATTCGGTTCGCCTGCCGCTGGCCAAATAAACAGAAAGTTTGCTGAAAATTATTGACACGCCGGCAACACAACAAGTTGGCTGCGAGCTGCCCAGTTCCATGGATTAGTTTGTGCTGCAGCCGCAACGACACGATAAACATTTTATTTCACATATTGCCACTTGCCTGGCTTGCGGTCAGCGGTTCGGTTCGGTTCGGTTCAGTTGGGTTCAGCTAGAAAATGCTGTGACAAGTCGCCAAATGCCGGTTCGTTTCATTTGCTGACTTCACACAAAGCAAAACAACAACAAAAAGAAGAGGAAGTGAAAATAAAGTATTTCTTCGGCAGCATAAAGTTTATTGTTGTTTATTGTGCAGAAGAGACAAAGTTTTATCTGTCTCGAAGCAAGTGCTTTTGGCCAGAAAAATAAACTAAAATTGCATTTAAGAACTTTAAGTATCCCAAATATTTTCCTGAATTGCCCTTCTGCTGCACACACACACACACACGCACACTTTTACACTCACTCACTCATTTCGAAGCTTGCTTCATTTAATAACTCTGAAATGTTTGCAACGCCTACAAAAAGCCAGCCACGAGCCTCTTTCCGCCAATTTGTGACATTCATTGTGTGGAGTACGACGCCTAGGCGGTCTCCACGGTCTCCTGCATGCAATAAATCAATCAATATCCAGCCTAAATATATGGATGCCCGCCCTGGGCCCGTCTGCCACACTGTCTGCGAGACGACGGCGACGGCGACGGCGACGGCAACGTCGGCTTCAACTTCGACTTTAAGCCCAAAAATGTCTGACGTCTGCGTGTGTAAAGCCCGGCTGCCTTTCCGTTTCCTAGCTGGCAATTTTTCCTTTTTGCTTCTTTATTTTTCTTATTTTTTCCCATTTTTTTTTTTTTTTTTGTGTTTGGGACATTGATAAACATGTGTCCTCATGAACTTTGCAGTTGTCTTTTGTTTACCGCAATGTTTGCGGCCTGAGCTTTTTATTTGTGGACAGTGGTTAGCCTTTGCTCCCAGCCCTGTCGCACGTCCCTCTCGGCTTAGCAGCTCACTTGCAACTGCTTGCTGCTCAGACAGGATATTATTGTGTGCGTCTGTCTCTGTCAAACTGCTTGCACAGTGCGTTTTAAATCAAATGTCAATTGTAATGAACTCGAGCCTGGACTGGACTCGATTCGACTCGATTCGACTCGACTCGAGCAGCAGCAGCAAAAAATGCAATCTTCTCAAAACAGAAACTTCACAGATCCTGAGAGATAGGAAAAGTTTTATACTTGCGCATGCAAACGCAAAGAGCCATTAATTACGCTCCACACAAGAACAAGAGATATGCAATGCATATTGACTCTGAAGGCGCTCGGCATCGATAACAAAGAAATGAGAAACTTTCAGCTTGAATTTAAATTTATATCTAAGCTACACGCTCTGTGTGCGCTCTGCAACGTGTGAAAGAAATGGAAATTGAAACATTTCAACTTACCCATGAGATGCGAAAAAGACTTGCAGAAACTTACCTGCAAGAGAGAAAGGAAATTGTATTAGTATGTGAATGTAGAATAAGTGCTAAGAATTTCAGCCATAAACTAAAACTGCAAAACAATTTGGGAGCAACAACAATTGTTATATCAGACTGAAACTAACTTTAGCAATTATACAGAGTTTATTGAATTTTTGGCCGCAGGCAGAGCCTTAAAGCATTCCACCACGAGCAGCAGCTGCTGCAGCACCTGGGCTCGATTTGTACCTAATTCCCACATCATCAACAATTGACAACATATGAGCCGCATTTTTGGCATACAAACGAGGTAACAAAAGGCGGCACACAAATGCCAAATATGCATAACGGCCGAAAACCAAAACTATGCCTGACTCCTGCCGCCCCCGCCCACCATCATCTTACTACTATCTGGCATCGGGCATCGAGCGGGATGAAAACACAAAAACCTGCAAAAGCGATAACAAAACAATATAAGCAAATAAAAGAAAACAAAGAGAATTTCTGGCACAAGGCCAAGTCGCTGCCAAGGCAGAGCTGAGGGGACGACTGAGTCGATACTCAGGCAGGAGGCAGGCATAAAATATTCGGGGCTCGAGCCAAGGCTGGGCAAAAGGGCAAACAACAAAAGCAAAAACCCCAAGAATTACTAAGTATTTTGTATTGTTTTCAATTGTTTGTTGGCAGCCAAGCATAAATATGATATTGATGAGAATGTAGATGCCCATCGAGACTCTGGCCAAGCACATACATACATTTTCTGGCTCTATATATGCATGTATTAGCATCTTAACGTATTCATGAATTTAAGGCTGCCTTTAAAAAACAACAAAACTTCAATCAATTTCGCATGCAAACAGCAAATGCAGCCAAGCAAAACGTGTAGCAACACTTCTAATAGCCCACAAGAAGTTGGGATTGGGCATGGCAGAAAACTGCAAAGTGGGGCAGATGCAATGATTCGTCGTCGTCGAGGTTTGATTTATTGCCCAACCACACACAGTCAAACACACACACACACACACACTCACACATAGTCATACACTCCTATACATGTATGTGCAGCCCGCGCCTCTGCGGCTTTGGGTTAGCTGCACTTGACACTCGCCGCTTTGTGGCGCTCCAATCAGCGTAAGTTGATTGAACTCTGCATAATTTAGAGCAAGCAGCTACCCTTATGTGCAGGACACGCAGACAGGCGGGCAGACTGGCAGCCTTCGGCTGTTGACTGCCGTCATTAACAAAATTGTGCAAACTTGCTCGAGCTGCATCGCTCTGTGCGCCAAAAGAGAATCTCAGCTAAGATATTATACAAATAAGCATTGAACTCTGCGGCACTGGGCTTTAAGATCCGCTGTGTCCTTAGCGGAGAGTAAGTGGAATGCGGCGCATTATAATTCTTATATATATTCTAGCATCGTAATAAGAGAGCATTTTCAGAGTCAAGGCCTAGTCTAGACTCGATACTTATAGTTCCTTAAGTCCCCAAGTTTCTCTTAGCATCTCAGTTTGCTCTACGTTTAGTATGCGCTTAACAAGTTTTCGACTAAAAATTTGGGAGCTCAGTTGCTCGGCTGGCTATTAAAAACTTGCAAATGCCGACGATGTCGACGATGACGACGACGCGAGCAACTTTTGCTGGCCTCGATGCGACGCAATGCCGTCGCAATCGATCATTGGGGGTTAATAAAACGCAGGCAAAAGGCTTTTAGGGACGACGCGGCAAAAACCAACTTGCGGCACCTAGTCAAAGCCGACTTACCACAGGTGAATGCGTGTGAAAAAAAGTGGAAAACGAACCAAGCCAGAGAGGGCAAACAAAACCTAAAACTTCAAATCGTTTCAGTTTTTACTGCCATAAAGGAGCCCTGGTATTTATGGCGCTGCAACAAAAATAGTGTTGCATACTGCGCGGGGCGCGCGTGATTTATGCGAGTGCGAACAGAGTTCAAAGTTTTAAATGCCAGCCAACGCATATGCACTCTGCACTCAGCACCTAGCTGTTGTTGGGGTCCACGCCCACGCCGCCCACATGACTCAACCGAATCGGAGGGAGAGGCTAAGCAAACTTAAATAAAAACTTGATTAAATATGCACGCACGCACGCGCCCTCAGTTTTGTCAAATGCAATTTCTAAATACAAATACACGCACACACACACGCATGCACACGCATGCACACATGCCAGTGAAATGGCGTTCCCCAGTTTATAATTAAAATCCATTCACGCGCATGCTACAAATTTTTGCCAGTGTGAATATTTCTACAATAATTGCACTTAAAGAGTTGAATAAAAATCGATTACTAAAATAAATTTCAGAAATTTATGGAAATAAAAAATTCTATAGATAATTAACATAATTTTGAATTGAATTTTGAATTTTTGCTATACGACTTTTATTGAAAAATATGAACCGCAAAAAAGAGAAAAGACAACTTCAGTCAGAAAACGTAATTATAAAATCCTAACTAAATAGATAAACACAAAAGACTAACTTAATTATTGATTAAGCAATTTAACAATGTGAAATATGAGCTACATGAAAGGAAAAGAATAAAAATTGTAATAAACATGAATATTTATATTACTATTATGCCAAGATACTCTTGAAAACATATTCTGCCCATATTTAATCTCTTAAAAATCTTGATTTTATTTTATTCCATTTTTTTCATAAATTGAATACAAATATTTGTTATTTGCCTAAGCAGCAATTTTCATATGCTCCAAAATTTGGCAATGGCTTTAACTGGTTTAAGTTAGGGCCAAACAATATCTAAGTATGCAAGTGTATGGTACTGTGTGTGTGTGTGAGTGTGTGTGTGTTGAGTTTTCCTTTCAATTGTTCACTTGAAATGCAAGTGCAAGTGCTAAGGCAGCTACAGCAGTGCAAATCCTGTTCACGCTTCCTTTCAGCTGCTGCTGTTGCTGCTGCTGCTTTTCCTGCTGCTGTGCAAGACTTGTAAATTGCATTTGCAGCCAATTTACACAAAATTAAATTGAATTTACGCTACGCTTGCACAAAATATCAATGAATGTCATGTAACAACGCTGCGAGCGACACACTGCAGAGGAAAAAAAAATAGAAGCGAGGCAGGCAGAACAGAAATACTGCAAGAGAGACGGGGAGAGCGAGAGCGAGGAGTCCTGACAAGCGAGTCCTGCACGCCCACAAAAAGTCAAACTGCATTTTATCAAAATTCAAATGGTATTTTCTGCTGGCCGTCGTCTGCTTGTTTAGCATGCGTGATAAGCAGCTAGCAAAAAGCAGTTGCTGCAACAGGAGCAGCTGCGTCTGTGGCAGGACAGCACATATATGAAGGACCTCGCACACCCACACACATACACACATACACGCATACACACATACACATGCTGTGTAGTTTGTTGCATAGCTAAACAACTGATCTGTGGGTGGGGCCAGTTCCGTGGCATGAGACAGCCGCGCGTGTGCTGTGTGTATGTGTGTGTGTGTGTGTGTGTATGTTGCTGTTGCACGCACAAGGCGTCGCCTTGACTGACGAACTTGCAACTGGCGCTACGGACAAACTTGTGCTGCAAATCACACGACTTTCCTCCTCCCGCACGTGCAGCAAATGAATCAAAACTTCGAGCAACCAACTTACAGGACTCAACCCCTCTCCGCGGCCAGCCCCGCCAACTCGACAAGTGTTGAAATGTGGGCGTGGCACTAGCTGCTGGCCATGTTGTTAAATAGTTAGCCGCTGCATTGTGCAACTGGCAACATTTACACTTAAAAGAACAGATATGGACAGTTGCCTAACTAGCTTAATTGTCTTTAAGATGTGGCCAAAGTATATTTCGGTTAAGTAGGCGTAGAGAGTGTGTGGGTGAGAGTCTATTTTACGAGTATAAGAAATATTTAGATTAGTTTTAAAATAATATCCAATGCCTGCAAATAAAAAACTCAGTGACCAACCAATTGCGTCGGTTCTTCAACGAGTTTTTTCATGATCGGCTGGAAACCTTTTTTTTCGCTCTGGTCTTTCTCTTATCTTTTGGTTGAGTTAAATGAAACTAAAAGTCTTTGGTGTATGTATTGGTGAGTATGAGAGAGTTTGTTATGAGTACATGTGCGGAACGTTTGCATTGAATATGTGAATTATTTGCTCACTTGCTAAGTCTCATCGGGCTATAGTCAAGGCTAAATCTGGTTATATCGATGCAAAATAGATTCATTCTAAATTCCTTATTATTTTTATACATTCCTTACCAAAAAACAATCAAACTGTCTCTCCATTTGATTGTTGCCCCGACACGAATAGCGTAAACTCTAAGCTTGTCTATATACAAACCTCACTCTTTAACTGAATCACATATCTCTACAACAATAATGACCTATGTATCATATCTATGTTTATATTATTTATATATTCAACTATAAACACTCATATAAATATCAGAACTTCAAGGTTAATAGCATCATTCAATTACGATCCAATCTTTTTAAGCACTTTTCCCATACGACGGCATTCAGCTGTCGTTATCCTTGGCCAGCTATTTATTTTCATATTGGCATTAAATGCTTGGACAGTGCTCAATTGTTATTTTGAATTGGGTATATCGTGCGTTTAATTATTTTTGTCGCAATATGATTTAAAAATTGTTATTGTCATAATTGTTAATTTTTGTCGTATAAATAGCAATTAATTTCAGCCCCAACTACTGCAGCACATTTGCTCAATGCTGATGCTGTTGTTGTAGTTGTTGTTATTTACGTTGTCTGCGGTTTTAATCTGGAATCGCTTAAAATATGCAATTAATTGCAATTGTCGCTGCCAGCGAAGCCGAGCAGCAGTTGTCGTAGGCGACATTTGTTTACCTTGCTGCAGCGGCGGCTGCACCACCAGCAGCATCATATTTTTTGCATATGAATATAATTAAATTGTTTAATTTTACAACAACAATAATGAGTGCCACAAAGAATGTCAGCCCACACACACATACGCACACAGGAGCAATGCAGTGCAGACAGGCGTTAAGCAAAATATTTTTGCATTGTCATTAAAAAATAACAAACGCACACACAGAGAGACAGAGAAAGCCTGGCAGACTGTAAAAGGCTGTTAAAAATAATATCTGCTTACAGCTTGGCACGACTTAACACGACTCTCTGCAATGGAATGCATTAAGAGTCTAAAGGAAAAGAGATTCTAGCTGGGGAGAGCCGAAATATTGAAGATGCGGGTTGAGGAGAAATTAAGAGGAGGAATACGTAAAGCAGGAGGTCAAGAATATAGAGTGATAGTGGGCTGGAGAGATCAAGATATATATATATATATATATATATATATATATATATATATATATATATATATATATATATATATATATATATATATATATATATAGAGCGAGAGAGAGAGAGAGAGAGAGCATGAGATAAGGAACAGAGACAGTGATATTTATATATAGATATATATATCTGCTGATCTCTCTATATCAACAGTGATATATACTTATGTAGGTAGCGCGAAAGAATGAGAGAGAGAGGGAAAGAGAAAGATGAAGAGAGGGAGAGCATGAGATAAGGAATAGAGAGTGATAGAGAGATAGATATTTAAAGAGATCAAGAGTGATAGATACTTATGTAGGTAGTGAGTGTGAGAAAGACAGCGAAATGAGAGAGAGTTAGAAAGAAAGGGAAAACTCTTAATCGCAGTCATTCAATCATCCATGCATTGAGTTTAATCTACTTTCACATTGATAGTCAACTCAGATAAGAGGTCAGACAATAACTGGCTTAGCCAGTTGAATCTCGTGGCTTAGGACATCCACAGCAATTAATATCCGTTCAAATTAAAGTCTCAGAAATCTGCACAATCCAACTCTCTCTATATATTCAAATATTTAACTATATTTGGTGCCCCATTAGCATCAAATAATTTATAATTACCGACCAAAGGCTACCACTAAATAAGTAATTCTTGTGTGACCGCAGAGCCAACTAGCTTAACTGAAAGCGACTGCTACACATTTGGACTTTTGGACATTTGGATGTTGGGACTTGTTGCCCCGGTGGGCAACGTCACGTAAACCAATTGAAGCATAATTAAGCTTATTACCGAAAGTAGTTAATGTACGCTTTCCAAAAATCTGGACTTGATTTGCGGCTGGGCAGGGGCCAAAGCTCAGCATTAAGGTCACAGAAAAGTTGGCACGTGCAGAGCGGAAGGCGAGGGAAATTGAGGTAGAGCTGGAGTGGAGTTGTCAGGATGCAAGCCCTGGTCAGGCAGTCCGGTAGTCTGGCAGTCTGGCAGGCAGGCCTGCTGGCGACACTCTCGTTTTGGTATGCGCACGGAATTCCCAATTAATTTTAATTTCAAGTCAACACCTTGCCGACGATTGCAGAAGTCCAGCAATGGCAGCGAGCGTAATTATCCTTGCATTCCGTTTTGTGGTCTGCTGCATTTCTCTCTCTCGCACTGTCTCTCTCCCTCTCTCTCTCTCTCTCTCTCTCTCTGCCTTCCTCCTCGCTTACATCTCTCTCACAGTTAAGCGAAAGAGTGACTGGCTTAAAGCTTTAAGTGTGCCGCACTGCACGGCTGGACATGGGGCATTTACCTGTGCACACACGTGTGCAGCGACTACAAATCACGTGAACGTGGCAGGCCTGGACAGCGTCTTGTTTGGCATTTACGTGATGCACATTTAAACGCGCCCGTCCAACTTGCAACATGAATTATGCTTCCAGTTGAGAACTTTGCCTAAATTGGCAAGGCAAACTGCAAGGCAACGGTTACGTGCATTTCGCATTCCGCGAGCCTAAAGGTATGCAAAGCCAATGGCACACCCACACACACACACATACACACGGCCAGAAGCTAAAGCCAACGCTGCCTTAGCCGAGTGGGTGCCGAAGAGCACGTTCTGAAAAAATTGATTGATGATTGAAGGCAATACAAAAAGCAACGTGTGCCGCACGCCATGCCACAACCCATCGCCATATAAACCACTCACACACTCTCTCTCTCTCCCACTCAATTGGTACACTGAACAAACAGTGGAGTATTTGGTCTGAATTTTAAAGTTAACAGAGAGTTAACAGATCAAGGATTGATGAGTCACCCAAAGGACATAAAGTCTTGGCATAAAACTATGATAGAATATTCTATTTAGGCTGAGCCTATATATCATCTAGACATAAGCTCCCTTTGCATCAAAATCTTGCAGTCTTTTAGGCAGTCGAACCTCATATTAAGCTCAGAAATCTCTACTTTTAACTACCATTAAATGGATTGAAAATCAGCTGGGAATGTCTTTATCTCCGCTTTTGCTCAGTGTATTTTTATTTTCAGCCATCTCTTTCTCACTCTCTCCGGGCCACCTGCCTACGTCAAACGTTGGGCAAACGGAAAATGGCAATTCAAAAACTCGGCAAAAGGCACAATTTCGCATATGTGCCGAACATTATGCCTATACCGCTGCCTCTGCCTCTGCCTCTGCCTCTGCTGGTGCCGCTGTGTTTGGGCTACTCCTTGCTCCTCTGCCAATTTCCGGGCACACATATTCATGTGCAAAATGCCGTCCTCAACGAGGCGGCTTCTCTCTCGCTCTCAACAGCGACCGAATTTGCATAAATTTGGCATTTGAAAAGCTATTCAGCCTGATGGAAATGACGACGACGATGATGAAGAGCTAAACTCAACTTAACTGAGCTGAGCTGAGCTGGGTTGAACTAAGCGGAGCAAGTTCTCCCCCCACACACACACACACTCATATGCAAACCGAGTGTGTCTGCGCCTTTTGCGCTTGGAGCGTTTGTATAAAGCCATTAAATGTTTTCACCATAAAAATGCCAACTGCCCCACCAAGTGGGCGACCATAAGCGAAATATATGCGTTAAGCATAAAAGTGAATTATAATCGACAGTCGAGCCAAGATGAGACCAAGTCCACAGCTGCAGCTGGGCAACAAAATAGGGCATCTAATGAGCTAGACGGATGAGCGTACGCAGTAGGCTGAATACGGAATTCATATAATTTTAATAGGCCATTTTTGAGGCATAATTAATAAACATAATAGACAACATTTATCAGTACTTTGATCATTTTCATTATGATATATATATATATATAATAGGCGAAAAACAGTTAGAGTCAAGGCAAGAATGTAGAATTGGTAACCAAATCAGAGGCTCTGTCATGCCAAAGCCAAAATTGAATTCAGAAAATATTGATCAAGTCAAATGTCAAGTCGAATTCTGTGCCTGATTTTGAGGCTCTGTGCAGGATACCAAATCTACCCGTAAAAACCTTTTTAGCATTAGCAGATCGTAACCCTGAACATGATTTGTTGTTTGCTGTTTTCTGAATTCATGTCCTTATATAATAAACAGGTCAACAGAGGCCCAACGTATTATATAATATATTTAAGATAATTAAGTTTAAATATACATTCTAGTAGATGATTGCTGTCCCAACTCACGTATATATCTAAAATATATATTAATTTGCCATTTAAAGCCAATTAGGCAGTTAAGGAATATGCCCTGTAGCAGTCTACTTCAATTTTTAGTCATTTTATACGCTGCTGCTCTTTTCTTGTTCCATTTTTCACCAAAGAGATAGCCAAAAGTAGAGCTGTATTATTATTATTCAAATTAGATGTTCTGTTCGAACAGCACCCAGCATTGTGCTGCCCAAACACGCCAACCTCACACAACCACCCACCCACCCACACCCACATCTACACATATACATACAGCCAAATACGTATGTGCACACACGATCTTATATAGACCAAATACTATATAATGGCCACCTACCAATTTGTTTTGACTAATTTGCGTAGCGCACGGCAAAGGCAATTGTTGCTGTTGCTGTTTTTGTTGCGATTGCTGCGCACTGGTTGTTGTTGTTGTTGTTTTAGTTGTTGTTGATGTTGTTGCTGTCGTTGATATTGTTATTGTTGTTGTTGATGTTGTTGCTGCTGAGCTGTTTACGGGCACATTACTACTTATTGTTGTTGTGGCTCCTGCTGCCGTTGCTATTGCTGTTGTTGCTGTTTCTGTTGTTGCTGCTTCGGTCGAGGCAATCAATTGCTGTTAGCAAATTGCATGCGTTTTACAAATTTCGCGCAAATTGCTGCGAGAAGTCGCCGAAGCGCTGATGAGGCCAAGGCCTGACGATAGCTGCAGCTCATGTTGTTGTTGCTGCTGTTGCTGATGTTGGTGTAGGTGTTGCTGCTGCAGGCGCGCATATGGCCCGCAGTAGAGCTGACGCTGATGTTGCTGTTGTTGATGGCGCCAGCGCATGCGCCGCACGCTCAGAGCGCCACAAGGATACGTCACCTGCAATTAGACGGATAAACACTTTTGGAGAGACAGAAGAGAGAGAAAGAGAGAGAGAGAGACAGGCAGAGAGAGGAGCACAACAACAACAGCGAGTGGAACTGCCACAAAGTTTTGTACAACATCAAATAGTAGGAAAAGAGTAAGGCAATAGTAAACGAAACAGAACTCAAAATCGAACAACAACACATCAAACAACATAAATCGGTATATAGAAGTATATATTTGTATAACATATTCTGTAGAAGTTATAGTTTAGTTAGTTTAATTTAGTTTAGTTTAGTTTAGTAGTAGTAGTAGAACAACATCAACAACAACAACATCAATTATAGAACAACATCAATATATGAAGTCAGTAACAACATCGATTTATATCATAGTTAAATTGTTTATTATTTTGTCTGCCTATGTCTGTGTGGATGTGGGTGTGTGTGAGTGTGTGTTCAATCAATCAATCTTACTTGCTGTAAGACTGACCAATAAGACATATATATATTCACACAGCTGGCAAAAGTAAGGCCTCACTTATGCACTAACAGAAATTGTTGAGCTGACTTGCTTTCAAGACTTAAAGACATACCAAAAAACAAAATAGACACACAACAAAGTGACGTACACAAAACATATTGAATACTTACCTTAACTCATTTAAATTTCATTTCATTGAAATACGATTTAAAGTTTGAATAGTTATATACATGATATTCAGGTCAAAAAGTTGATGTTAAATGCTGAGCATGCAGTGAACAGTTGAGGAAGTCAAGCAGTGAAACAGGCAACAACAACAAAATGATAAAAAATTCTATATTTTTAGTAAATAATTTAGATTATGAATTCAATATATTCTACACAAATGAAAATAAATTTAAAGTCACAGCTAATTTCTTAGCCTGAGGCTGTAAATTACAACGATGGTGGCATAAATATTGTTAGGCTTATTTATGACACACTTATTTTTCATGTGAAATACGCTCTCAAGATCTACAAGATAAAAGCCAACTGCTATTTATTATATTTTCAAGTAAATTACTCAAATGCCAATGTCGCTATAAATTTATGCGCTATAAAGAAGTGACACGAAAAAATATAAAAGCGAAAATATGGGGGAAAAGAAAAATAAAGACGGCATCAAACATTTTCAATTACTCAAAATGGGTGGCACAATAATTGCAGGCAGCTGTACAGAGGTATGCGAGATGCGTTTGACAAGAAGCAAAAATATCAGGTATATATATATATCTATACATATAGTAACAATATCTATTGTCCACTCTCCCCTTCAAGCTAAAGTCTATCATACATTAAACACTTCTGCTAACACCTTTTCCGATCCTCCTATTTGTAGTTTTGTTCAGCTACTTTCTCTTTCCTTCCAATCCTAAATTTTATCATCTACATTTCACAGACCTTCTCATTTTCAAGAAGAAGATCAAATCAAGTTTCTACAGCTCTAAGCACCATTAGTGCATGGTTTCTGGCCACGAATAGAATTTCTTTCATTGGAATATCACCATTTATGATACTTTAAGAGCACACCTCGTATGATATACATAATATATACACATATATTCACATACATCACTTTGAGTGCATTCGCTTTATATTTCGTATGTGTATATATATTTAAATTCATACAAATGCGCGCAAAGTGCCACCACAGCCAAAAGTGACAACAAACAGCTGCTCGTTCAAAGGCAAACTCGCATTTCCGCTCGCTGCGCACCAAAAAATGCGTTGAAAAAAATTGCAAATATAGAAAAATGGAAAATGGAAAAAGAGAAACATTTGTAAGCGGAAACTGAACGCAAATAATTCAAATTAAAATCGCGTTTGACCAGCACCAAATTGAACTAACGAAAAGCACACAATATATAATAACAATAAATAAAATTGTAAATAAATATTATTCATGCATGTATAAAGGACGAAAGCCTGCTTGTGAAGGCCTTTGCATATTGCATGGTTCTACAAAGCGCAAAACTTTGATTCTCTGTGAGTGATAAGCATAAGCGAGTATTGATCTATGCTCGTTAAGGAACTCAAAATAGTTGATTAGTTTTTTGTGGCAGGAGACTCAGTAAAGGAAGACATATACTTGCGCTCCTTAAGACGCAAAGATTTTTAAAGTGCCTTACTCGGAAAATGGTTCTAACTTGAGCATGAATTGTTATATTATTCTATGATTTAATTAGCCAAGTGCTCTAATATCTAATATCTATGATATCTACTTTGCAAAATATGATTTCTGAATAAATGTAGAATCATGAACGAGTATTGTATAGTGAATTCTGCCTAACAGCAAAGCTCATATCATATATTTTGTATGCATTTAATAAATTATGTAATAAATGCATGTTTTTTATTACTTTTATGTTTTACAGTTGCAGTTGCAGGAGACAGGACACGCTCTTCCCGCTGTGCTTAATAATTTTTCTATAAATTATTTATGCACTGTTAAACATTTATAAACCGGGGCTTATCTTCATATCTCATATTAACTAAAACATGTGTGCATCAACTGAGCGGTATTATATTTAAGAATTTGCACTTTAAGTTGCAGGCAGCAGTAGCAACAGTTGCCACACAGATAAAGTTGTTGCCGCTTTCGCTGGTGACAATTGCGTGATAAATATGCCACAAGCACCTTGGCAGCAGGCGGACGTTTTTTTTGAAGCGCACAGACGTACCAAGGATTTCGACATTTTTATTACAGTGTCGGGACTCGCACTCTCACTCTCATTCCCTCTCTCTCTCTATCTCTGTCTGTCTGTTTGTGCTCAATAAAAGAGGAGTAGAAATGTCGCGCGCGTTCTGGCATTTTTCGGTAATGCAAAAGCGAGACTCGGGACATTCATGAAAAGCAATGTGGCAGCCTAATAAAATATATTTTTACACATGCGCTTGCATAAAATATGCTCTTTGTAGTCGAGCTGCGACCACATTTCATGGATTTGCCACACAAACTTGAAAAAGAAGAGAGAGCAGGACTCTGTGAGTGTGCGAGAGGCAAGGCAAAGGCAGACAATTTTTATGGCCCGTTGCGGTTTCAAATGCTGCAGAAAGAGCACCAAATTGAAGCTGGAGGCAGCAGCTACTCACATTAATCAAGCAGCGCTGTTTGCCTCATTACCAGCTCTGTATATATATTTTTGTGAGCGTGTGTGTGTGTGTGTGTGTGTTAATCTTTGCGCTTTGGCATAATTTTTTGTGCATTCAGCTCGACTCTTTGACTTTTTATCTGCTCGCTTTATGCTTAATTGCTCCTTTGCTACTGTTTTTTCTACTGTTGGCTGGCATTTTCATTTGAGTGCGCACTCAAGAGCAGGCACTTCTGAAATCGAACATAAGGTGGTTACCCAAGCTCTTTGCATACTGCATATGTGTGCGTGTGCGTGTGCGTGAAAAAACTCACTTAGTCGTATTACCCAGGGAGTGAGAGAGGGAGAGAGAGTGAGAGAGATACGCAGGGAGACACATTCATTGTATGGGCATAGCTCGAATATTTGGGGCCTTTTTGTTGGTCTGGCCTGGGAAAAAGCCGCAAAGAGCAATTCGTTGGTCATAAATTTGCAAAGCGGATTTAATTGCAAGCGAACAGCAGGCGGCAGGAGCCGGCAGCTGGAGTAACTGCTATGTAAAGTGCAATCCCTTGTCCTTGGGCTGTGCGACATGGTAAGGCTCTACCGACAGCATATATAAAACTCATTAGAGCATTATGAGCCCAAGATGAGTGTGCTGTAAACATGCTTAAGCGAGCAGATTGGCAAGGCTTTCACCGCTCGATACACGCTTGAAACTCTTCAGCTAATTACAATTCTCTCACCGGCTAGCAACATCTTAAAGATCTATCAACGCTCGTCTAACGAGTTGCCCTTTTTTTCTTCTGTGTGGAAATGGCATCGCGTGCTGCTCATATGCTACCCACTGAAATCTCGGCCATCTTAATTAATTAACTGATTTGCAAAAATAATAATTAAACTGTCAGTCGCAACCAGCGTCAGCAGCTACACCCCACAGCTGTCACTGCGCAGCTGGTTGGCATTTTATTCTTCTGGTCTGTTCTGCTCTGCTCTGCTCTGCTCTTTCTTTATTTTTTGCACACTTCCGTTCTAAATGTTAAATTCCTCACGGTCAGAATGAGAAGACACGCCAAAAAGGGCTTTGGCCAGGCGCCAGAACGCCACCGATGCCTGCCTACGTCCTGGCTTCGGTTACAGGCCCCAACACTTAATTAAAATGGCATCCGGCCGCGCCAACAACAACAACAACAACCACTACTACTACATCAGCAGAAGCGGACAACAAAACAAAAAAGACAAGAACAAAAAACACAACCGATGCTGAAAATAAAAAATCCGTGGCATCCACATTCTCCACTTTTACTATATCTCTTCGTCGGCGGGCCGGCCGTGTGAGTAAGCGAATTCATTTCCCGCTTTTGGCCGTTGATTGATATGCCAATGAAGCGGACCGAGTGCAGACACAGCACAGAAAGTCTCCGAGCCAAGCCTCCAAGTGCGAGGAAAAAATCTAGTTCGTTAGCTCTTATGCAAAGCGGACAATAGCAAACATTGTGGCAGCCTCTCCGGCGCAAAATCAACAAATGCAGATCGGCCAGATAAATTGCCAAATGGATGCAGCCAAACTCCTACCAATCGACCAATTGACTGGGCAGCAGCCCAACGCCTGAGCTACGCCAGCTAAATCTTTAGACACTGCAGTGGAGCTGGTGCAAAATGTAGGAGACTATGGAGTACACGCCAGGGTAGGGTATGAAAACTGTTAAACATAGCCTATAGTTGAAATCTGACGGGATTTGAGTATACCCTGTAGTAAAGTGTAAAAGTTGACTTCTGAAATCCAAGAACTGAATGAGCGGAATCTATACTCAAAGCAAAGCATTTTTGATTATTGAGATTATTGAGTAGAGTGAGATTTTTTGAGATATGAATGATATTTATATGAGCTCGAAAATTATCTTTTTAAGCGAGGTTTGACAATTTAGAATTATGTGAATTTTATATATAACTCGAGAGCATAAGGCCTAGTTCATAAGCAAAAGAATAGCTTATGAACTAGGCCTTATGCAAGGATTTTATCCTAGCATTTCAAATATTAGCTATTTTATAACAGCCAAAAGCTTTTCATTTCACAGTTTCACAGTTTCCACACAGTTTCCCCAATCAAAGTCCTACATTGTAAGCCATATATAACTCAAAGAACTCTTCATCAATTTTCTATCTTTTATGAACTATTATTAAGCAATAATACTTTAATGTCCACTTATCGAGTTCAAGTTTTATTTAAACCTACTTTACACATATCCATCTCAATTAGTAGAGCATTTTTTGGTCGTTAGCATGCATCAATTACAGGCTCAAACTGCTTCTGCCTGCGCGGCTTGATTAATTGCAGACTGCGGTTAAATTTTTTTCTGCTGATTTCGGCAGTATTTTCTGCAGATTTGTCCGCCACTCTTCTGCTTCTTCATCAACTTTGCTTTTCCTCTTTTTTTTTTTGTCACTGTGTGTTTACATGGCCACGTAAGCAAAAATATTTTACAGCTGGCCAGCTAACCTCTGGCAGCAGCTCCACTCCTGCTCCAATCCAAGCGCTACACAAAAGATACATTTGCGGCTCGAGAGCGCGTCGTGTCTTTATTGCAGAGAATTAGCAGAGCCCGTGGCCATTAATCAATGGCTACAGCTGCCTGTGGGGCAGCTCTTAAAGCATGCGCTTTATTATTTACTGCATATATGCACTCTCCTGCTACTGCCTCAGTTCTCTCGCTCTCTGTATTTTTTATTCGATTCGGTGGTTTTGCTATGCCGCTTGCTGTTTTCCGCTAGCATTTCTTCGCAGACACTTCCTGGGCCGCCGTCGACTGGCTGCCCTGCCCGACTGCTCGGCTGCTCGGCTGCCTGGCTGCATGGCTGCCTCCAGTGCACTGCTGGCATGTGTGCAAAGTTACTGCCCACATCCTGTGCACTCAGCTCGACTCGGAGCGCTGCAGCAGATATTTTTCATTTTCGAAAAAAATTTCCGTTATGATTTCCTTGCATTGCATTTAGCCATCGCACAAGTTTTCCGCCCACACACACACAAATACAGATAGCTGTTTGACTTTTTAAATAGAAATTTGAATACGACAAAGCAGCGTATAAGATTCAGATAAAGCCAGCCTGCCATCCTGCCAGCCCGCCAAGCCGCCAGGCCGCCTGCCAGTTTCCAGAGTTGTCAGAGTTCGAGGATTTCCCTATTATTTTCTGCTCCTTCTCTCTTCTTTATATATATGTATATATATTTTTGGCGTCTTGACTTTTCATTTTTATGCTAAACTGTTTCCTTTTGCGGACAAGCGCATTTCATTTGCACAAACTTTGCCCAAGTATGTTGAAGCGGAAACGGAAGTTATATACTCCACTGATAAGTGCAAGTCTGGCAGATCAAAATAAAACGAACGAATTACATGCACTCAACTCAACTCAACTCAACTCAACTCAACTCGAAACTCTCTCTCTCTAGTGTGAGTTAATTAAAAATTGTCGCAATGAATGAGCTATTACATTACACAATTGATTATGCCCAAGAGCTCTAGCATTTGCTGTCTGCCACGCCCCCAGCACTTCAGCTGCTCAGCTCACTCCACGCTCGCAATATTAAAATAACAAAGAGCGCACTTGGGTCAGATGAAACAAGAAAGAAAGAAAAAAAGAATGCAGAGACTAAAAAGAGCACTGCAAGCAGCACTTTTACTTTGCTTGCTTGTTGCCTTTCTAAGAAAATTTTAATAAGTATCACAATAACAACAGAGACAACAAACAACAGCAGCAGCAACAACAACAAGGACAACAACAACAATGCTAAAGAGTTGGCAGCAAAGTTGTTGCACAACTGCCGCCGCACAAGTGCCACACAAAACAAAGTTTTGAATGAGGTAGGCAAGTCTTGCAGCTTGCGCTGCCCACACGCCACACTCCACACTTCCTTCGCACGCAGAGAAAATGTAATAAATTTCTATACAAAACGACCACAAAATCGTTGTGTGTTGGTGTGTGTGTGTGCGAGTGTGTGTGTTATAGACAAAGAAAATATGAAAGCAAGAGCAAAAGTAATTCAAGCCAAAAATACTAGGCTGCGGCTATCTATCCATTTATCTTTGTTTGGCAGCAGGAGTCGGCTGGCAAGTGCGCTGGTGTGAGCTGAGCAGAATTTCAATTTTTCTGCTTTTTTTTTCTTGCAATGGAACATTTTTGCATATTCAATAAACTTATTTCTTGTTGTCGTCTGCCGCTGCAGTTGTTGCAAATGTTTTATCTTTGCTTTTTAATATTTTATGCAAAATTTCATTTCGTTTTATGAATTTTGAACAATTTATGCAGGTAAATTTATGAGTAGAAACCAAAAAAGAGTGATGCTTTAATATATGTGTATATATAAATATATTTGTATCTATCAGTTCAACCTCATATATAGTTTTATTTGATAATAAGCTAAATGCAAAATTGAATAAAAATCTGACTTGATTGTAAAAGTTGTGTGACTTATTTAGCTTTCATCTAAAGTCGATTTCGTGCTAACATATTTAATTGATTCTATATATATTGCATTTATATTCCGAAACTGAATTCATGGCCAGGCACAAGTTGTCAGCCTGCGGCTAAAACGTGTTTTGTTTATTTTGCTTTGGCCAACGAGCCATTACACACAATTTCCATTAAAGACATGTTTTCGGCTAATACATTTTGAATTTGTACACTGCATTTCATTTTTTGTTGTCCTCTGCCCTCTGTGACCTGTGGCCTTTGGCCACATTCAAATGGAAAACCGAAAACATACGTTCGTTTAACGTGTTTACACATTCCCTGCGCCAGTGCGTAGCATTCTCTGCAGGTGTTTTATTTATTGACTGTGAAAATTGTTATAAATATTCAAATATTTAATTTACCATTGCCAGCTGCCACGCCCATACCATGCACGTCCGCTGTTAATTGCCAAAATCAACACAATTAGTGAGCGATAAATGGAGCGAGCAAGCAAACAAATTTTCTCTAAAAATAATTAATCACAATTGCAACTGAATGCAACAACAACAATCTAAACAATCAATTGTTTTAAAGTAAAAACTTGTGCAGAAAATCAGAATTGTAAATAAAATAATTAAACACAAAATGCACAGGCCAAAATTGAAATAGATGAACAAAGTTTATGAATACTTTGAATAGACGAATATTTGATGCTCTCTTAGCAAACCAGATGGAAGTGAAAGTACTTCCGAATTATTGAATTGCCGAACTGGGAACTGATCTGGAGGGCAGTAAAGGTGACCATAAAGTGATATCAAAGTATGATGCTATATAATAATATTAGAGTATTTTTTTTTCATTTGATATTTAGCAAAATATTTTATATTTTATATGCTCAGAATTCATCAAATGTATAATATAGATTTCAATGAATTTATAGCATAAAAATACTAAATATTGTGGTATATACCAAAATGTTACATACTGAATGTGAAAGCTGTAAAACTCTTATCAAAAACTAAGCTAACAATTATGACATAAAATAAACAGAATTAGCATGCTCAGAAAGTGAGAAAGAGGGAGAAAGCGATAGACAGATAGAGAGAGAGATACATGTCACATGTACACTCCCACACCCCTGACACCTAATTGTGCGTAGAAAAATAATTTAAATAATAAAACTTTTGCGCATAGCTAATTTGTGGAGCTTAGTTTATTTGCTGGTTGTTTTAACTTTTGATTTATGGCAATTACATGTATGCAAATTAAGTTAACAAATAAAAAAAAACTTGCATTTCAGATCAACTTTAACATTATATATATATAAATAAATAATTCTATAGCATACTTTTGTGTGCTACTGGGATTGAGAGGGGTTAAAAAGTTCGTGTGACTACAGTGCCTACTAATTAGATGTACAGCTTTTGACTTACCCCTGTTATAGACTGTTTGTCATTATAGAGCGCCGCCTGTGCTCCAGATGTTGGCGAATTGGCAGCCGTGTTTGTGCTGTCGGGACTGAAGTAGGTCAGAAAGGCGCAACCTGCAAAATTTCAATGCAAAGAAATTTCATTTAAATTAATTAGGCAGGGCTATGGAAAATTGAACTTAAAAATATATATATTAAATCCACTTTATTAATAATACAATTCATGCAGACATATTTCCTTTTTTGAGCTTATTCATTTAAAGCTCTCGAAAACTCTTTAACATTTATCTATTTGCGCCTAACTATTTTCGTGTTTAGCTTGGAAAACATTTCGTTTTGTCGCTCAATTAAGGCATTTGTGTGGTGCGAGCCGTCCTGCCCCACCCTGCCGGCGCTGCTGAGCCACAATTGCGCATAATTTTGTGGTGCTTTGCGTGTTGAGCGCGTCAACGTGTTTAGCGCCGTTTTGTGGCCATTTCATAAATCCGTGTAATTTCTTTGACATTATTCAGATTTTTTTTTGTTTTTAATATATTTATTTAATATATGTATATATACAAACAGCAGCGAGGCCACAGGTGTTGCATGAAAGGATGTTTTGTTGGCTATAAAAGTGGAAAAACCATAAGATATATTGGATTCATATGAAGTACTAGTACTCGAGTTGCCTCTTTAGTAAATTTAAATGGAAATTTTAAAGTTTCCCTATGAAGCAATCGATTTTCTATTAGTAATTCTATTATATCTTTGAAGGTTTATCAAGATAAGCTAATGAATGAATGAAGAACTGAACAGATCGTCTGTGCAATACTTTTAAGAACAATCCATTTATATAGGCAAAATTTATATAGTATTACTACTCTATTTGTGCTCTAAGTTTAAATCTTTTTCAAGAGAAACAAGCCTAATGCATGCATTTGCCTCCTTTGATCACTAACAACATATTCATACATCACGTTCACTGCTCTCACTCTCGGTCCGTCATCTAAACTGTTTTTCATAAGCCCCTTTTCTCATTATTTAACTGCTAAGCGCCGCCTCTGTCAAATGTAGATACAACGTCAGTTGAGCAGCACTTGTCAGGCAGCAACATTAACAGCTACAACAACAAGAACTACCACTTCTTTCATAGCATCTATGATATGTGGTTCTAAACGTCACACAGCATGGATACTCACACTGCCAAAAACCAATGCCTTCACTCCCTACACTCCATGCTGTGTCTGCTGTCTGCTGTCTGCTGTCTCTGCTGTCGTCGCTTCTGTGTGTGTGCCTGTGGTGTGGCCTGTCCTCAGTAGTGTTAACCAGCTAACCACAGCAACAACAGCAACAACAGCAATTATATTTAATTTTTAGGCAAACTCTCGCACGTTTCTGGCTCACCTCTAGTTGAACAAAACGGTTGGTTGGCATTGCCTTTTGTCTGGCCGCGCCTCATGCAACACGTCAAAAGTTGAACGACAGGCGGCAACAAAAGCTGCCAACGAACCGGCGACGCGACGTCAAATGCTGCTGCTGCTCCTGCTGCTGCCAACAAGCAAAAACGTCTAAAAACATAAAAATTGTCGGCACATTGTTGAAATGCCAGGAAATTATATGCCAGCAAGGGGTCAGCCATAGAGGCTCGTTCTATAACCAAACACACGGCAGCTGCCAGTAATTAAAATGAGTAAAACATAGCAAAAGCAGCAACAACAGCAGGAGCAGGAGTAGCAGCGGCGACATATCAACAACAACTACAACAACAACAAGGCCAGGCCTAATGAGTTTATTAATTAAAAATCACTCATATATATGTGTGTGTGTGTGCGAGTATATGTATGTGTGCGGGTGTGTGGTCGTTGTTAGAGCACGCTCTGCTCAAAGCTCACTAATTGCAGTCAGGTCCTGGACAAGAAATTTGCTACAAAATATATTCTAAACACGACACCTACAAAAACGCAAAATGTATGTTAAAAAAGAAATGAAAAAATTATGAAAAAAACCAGCTAAATTGAAACATAAAGTAGCAAAACAAAGAGAGTAGCCAAATAGGATTCAAAATAGAATATATAATATATTTATTAAAATATAAGTATATATACAAAAATTTTAAATATGATCAGAATAAAAATATAAAATTTAAAAAGGATTCAAAATGGAATGTAGTATAACAATATAAAATATAATACCTAACCAGGATTAAATATATATTACATTATTATTATGAATGAAATAAAAATACATAATAAATTAATAATTATATTTATATACATAAGGTTTACTAATATCTCAATCAGGTTTGATATCATATATGTGCGGAAAGTTGAAATAAAATAAATAAGAGGGTAATAGGATAATAGAGAGGAAGAAGGAAGGAAGTTAGATAGAAAAAAATCTCTCTCTATCTCTTTAAAGAAGAATTTAAAGAGTATATATCCGATGCTTTTGCCGTTCAATTCATAGAACTTTCGCTTGAGTTCAATGAATTAATATAGCAATCGAGGTTTGTTTAAAAACTTTACTCTGACTATTTAAGCATACATCAGCCTCAGCTTCTTATTAATTTTAGATTTACAACTTGACAGAATCTCTCTCATATTAAAACTTATTTAGAAATCAACAGTTTAGCATTTGTCAAATGTCATTCATAAATTATTGCACTCCTGCTGAACTCAACTAGATTTAGCTGCCCTTCACACATGCACCTTTGCACAGGGTATCATAATTGCCTGCCCAGCATATGTGTCTGCCACTTACAACAACAAGAATATACAAAACAAAAGGAGCGAAAATGTTAGTCGAAACGCTTGTCAACTCCTTCGTCGCGCAATGCTCAATGACAGGCAGCAAAGCTGCTAATGACTTTTAAAATACAATTTTTATAACGTGCCAGTCTCGTCTCGGTACGCTTGCCCTCGGACTCCATTGTAGTACGTTGCTTTGTTTTCATCCCAAACACACACACACACACATGTATATATACACTCTCTCAGACTCACTCCACTCGCACATTTGGCGACAATTTGCAACATGTGCGTCGTTGCGAGAACTAGCTAGCGCCAAAGCCCTGGCAGCCAAGTGCTTCTGGTCTTTAGTTTAAGTCCTCCACTTTTGGTTCTGTGCCGTTGAGTGGCCTTCAAATTGGCATCGTTTAAATGGGGCTACCCGTTACGCCGGTTAGTTGGCCATGGGAGCGGTAACTGCTGTTAGCTGCCTGGTCAAAGCAATTAGTTACGCATACGCCGCGTTTAACCCGCTTCACAATGCCAACTGAAACGAAAGGACACACACACGCACACACACACAATTTTGTCGAAAAGGGGCCAGCAAAACAAATTAACAAAATGACCAAAACTTTTAACTAAACTAAACGTAACAAATGCGACTAATTGCAAGTTCCAAATTGTCAATTGTCATCCGGCTCAAAAAATAAAACCCATTTGACAGAGCTGCATTTGATATAAAAGTTATAAAAACAACATTCCAAGCACTTATTTTATGCTGAAGAGACAAATTTCGATTGGTTTCACTGAAAATCCAAATAAAAAGAGCTTTGCTAAGTGGAATGTGAAAGGGATCAAATATTATAGGGCGGCTAAGTTTTCGTAGCCTTTAAGTTATTTAGCAGAGTCAACTCTAAGATCTCTAAGAATGCTACTACATGTTTCTAAATGTTGATATAGGGTTAATGTCCAACGCTTCTGCCCTATACTTAAATAAAAGATAACAGCTTTCGAAAGCCAAATCACTTCGCTGTAGCTTAAGGTATATTATCTTAGTCATCGTCTTTGCGCTACTCAGGTTGACATTTGAATGTTTTCCAACTCCTCCTTCATCTACTCCGATTAGCATTTACAATTTTCTCATTCTACACCTCAATTTGCCCACCACTTGCTCCACTTTTCCTAGACATTTCATATTTCATTTGGATATTGCGGCCTTCATTTTGGTTTTCATGATTCTTGAGCACTTGAAATTTTTGACATTTGCTGTGGCAAGTATCAAAGCCAACCTCAATTGTTGGCTGCCTTGCATTCGTGACTCTGCCCCCTTGCCCCCTCTCCGCACATCTGTCGACGTCGACAAGGCCATACCACCAATTTTAATTGCAACTCATCAAAGCACTCGGCGCTCACTGCTCACTGCTCACTGCTCGATGTTCGCTGTTCAGTGCTCGGTGAAGAGGGCTTGAGAGAACTTTTTGGCTACCACAAAAGTGAGACCTTTAATTCGCTGCTCTGTGGCTCGCTGTTTAGTTGGGTGGTTGGATGGTTGTGGGGGCGGCGGCGGTGGTGGCTCTTCTAAGTTAATTTTTTATGCATGCACTGAATTTGAATGACTTTGACAGCAAAGTACACAAGTGCCCCGTCTCGCTGTTTCAATTGGAGAAGCGGCAAGCAGTTGCTGCAGCTTTTCTGTTTTGTTGTTGTTGCTGTATTATTTTTTTGTTTTTTTTTTTTTTTTTTGCGTCTTTCACTTTTGCCTACTTACATTTGCCATTGCGCTTGGCGAAATGTTTTGCAACTTTTAATAAAATAAACTTATTTACACAAATAAAATACATACATAAAACATGCGGCGCCGTCGTCCTGCCAAGCTCTTTGATATTTCAAATTTTCAATTTTCGTTTTACATTTCGCACAAAAACTTATGCTAATTAAATTCCTCAAGTCGCCTGGCATTTTTCGCAAACAGAGCGAGACAGAGAAGGAGAGAACGAGAGTCAATTCCCTTTTAGCTTTTTTGCTAACCACAGCAAACCATCAAGTTTTGAGTGGTTCGCTATGGCGGTGCGTGTTTGTCCCCGTTCGAGGGTCGCGCTTTATAGCTGCGGTCAGTGTGGCCAAAGTGATTCATTAACGGGTTCGTTCATGTTAATATGCTTGCTAAATGTCAGTTTTTGGTCAGCCGCAAAGCGATGCGAATGGCTGCTTTGTTTGCTTTATGTGAAAGTGAAAAGTTTGACAAAAAGGCCCAGCGAAACCACAGTTCGTATACGTTATTTATGGCACATGCACACACTGAAATGGCATGCGAAAAGAGTGAAAGTGAAAAACATCAACTTAATATGATTTATTCAAATGCCCTAATGTGATTGACATTGGCAGACACGACGCTTGGCTTGAGCTTAACTCAGTTAGGCTCACGAGCCGAGGCATGGAAATTGAAAGTGTCAGCAGGAGGCTGCTAAGAAAAAGTAGCTTGTCTCAGCTCACTCAAGCATTCAATCAGCATGTTAGATATTATTCATAAGATACGGTGTCAACATTATTATTCTATATACCTTTAGACTCTGCAAACTACTTTAGGTTTCCTTTGAGCTGTTTTCCAATTAAGCTTGCCCTTTATATATGTATATACACATGCCATTCTGCTCAACTTGCATACCTTACTCGCTTGCCTAATCCCCACATTAACTCAATGTAAAAGATGCCCTTAAAAAAACAGGTAATAAAACTTTACCAAACTCAATTTCCCTCAACGGCTTTAGATATTGATCTAAAGCTGTAACTACTTCAACTCTAAGCCGCCTTAAGAAACTGCAAAAAAAGTAAACCCCGACAGCAAATTAACTTTTACACATGTAAAATCTACGGACAAACTCAGATAAGAGCGCCAGCGGATACTCTTTGCTATGCTACTCTTAATACGAAATAGCAAAACTTAACTCTACTTTATGCCACACTTAATGCAAACTAGTAAAACTTAAGAGGCCATCAGAAAACACCTTTCTCTTAGCTTACACTGAAGCAATTAATCCCTGTGCCTTTAATTGTTAACAAAAGCAATTGATGTTTCAGTAATATATATATATATATATATATATATATATATATATATATATATATATATATTCTATATATATACATGAAACAGAACCTAAATAAATTATAAAGTAGTTAAGATTAAATGCTTCAGCTGCAGAGCACAATAAAAAGCAACTAAAACGAGAACTGAAAAGCCATTAAGCATAACAATTTCCGGAGGGGTGAAAATATATATAAAAATAAAGCAAGCAAAAGCCTTGCGATCGGCTGTAACTGGCTGCATAATACTCCCTCATAATATCCACTTTATGATAAACAGCAACTATTCTTGTTTGATGTATTTTAATAAATCATCTACAGTTTTTGACCTGTCAAGTGTGTAAATGAACGATTCGATAAATATATAAATTCTAGAATTGCCAGACACTTGAAAGATAGGACTCTAACCATTTGTAATGCTTTTTAAGACGAAGCTTTACTTTCATAAAGAAGGGCACGCAGCCGCTCATCTCTAAAAAAAAAAAAAATCATTACATGGTGCGAATATACTCCTTTTCACCCCATGAGCGAGCATAAAAACAGCCAACTGGGAGCTGGTAGCTCTTAGCAGGTAGCTCTTAGCTGGTATTTGTTGCCTGATAGCTGCTGGTTGCTGCCGGCTGGCTGCTGGCTTGCCTCGCTGGTAACTGGAGAGGTGTGCAACAAGCGAAGCTGCACTTAAGACGTTTAACAAAAGGTAAAGTCAGATCAAAGGAGCGAAATGCCCAGCCAGAACTGAGTATCTTTGTGCAAGTGTGAGTGTGTGTTTGTGTGTGTGTGTGTTGGCTGCCAATAAACAATAAAAGTTAAGCACCTCTTGTGAAGCGAGCTCGTTGTTGGCATTGTGTGAGCTTTAAACACATAATAACTTAATGAATAACTTATGTAACCCATAATACCTGGCAAATTACGTGAGGCCTCGGCCTGAGCGACTGCGAGCTGCGGGCTGCGGGCTGCGGGCTGCGGGCTGTCAATTATTTAACTAGACGCCTGCGGCATATTAGATAATACGAGCCCTGTGCATAATTCATAGTTGACTAATAAGGCGGCATTTAGATGCCGCCGCGCTGCATGCGGCATGCGGCATGCGGCATGCGGCATGCGGCATGTGCCATGTGGCGCCCCATAGAGCTGCGAGAGTGCGCGCGGCGCACCGGCATATTCCCAAAAATTTATTTTCCAGTTTGGTTCGTTTTTTTTCCTTTTTTGCACGACTCGTGCTTTGTTTGAGTGCCACTTTAAAAGTTGAGTGGCACGCCCCACAATTGCCTCCAACTTGCTGCCTATTTTTTTTTGGGCGGGGTTTTGGCTCCTTTGCTACTTGCCAGCGTGTCTGTGGTTTGGCTACGACTTTTCGACTATGCCAGGCCTTTTTTCAATACACTTGCTGTGGGTAATTGCGCTGTTCGTGTTGAGTGGTTTGTTATTAATGATAGTAATTCGACAACTCAAAAAATTAATGACAGTTAAAGTAGATTTATTTATAAATATAACACAAAAATAAATTTAAAGCAGGTTCATTTAATTTAATATTGTTTTATTATCGAATACTCTAAATGTGGTTCCATTCGAAAAAGCAGTTATTCTGATTGATTATTCTGATTACTGACTCTGCTATTAAATCAATCTTTATATATATATGTATATCCAGAAGTATTTTATATATTCTCAAAGAATACTTTAAAGCAAATTGCCTAAATAGATTTAAATAAATTACATTTTATTTTATTTTGTTTTATTTTATTTTTATTTTATTTATAAATCTCCTTTTATTTTTTTATGTATGTTTTTATTTATTTATGTATGTGTATATTTTTTTTTTTTTTTGATAAGCTTCGATTGCCTTGACAGAGTATTAAAGTCTACGCCTATCAATAAACAGCGGCTTTCTCTCTTTTTTTTTTTTTTTGCATGTAATAAAGCAAAGTTCAGCGCCCATTATCAGCGAGCACAATCGAGCCAGACAAACCGGACGTATGTACAGCACTAGACACACACACACACATATATATATATATATATACACACATACAATACACCAATACACAGGCAATTGCATTGGCAGAAGCGCCAAAAAGTATGCTTTTACTTTTGCAGACTGTGAATGGCCATCGTTGTTGTTGCTGCTGCTGCTGCTGTTTCTCTGATTGTTGTTATTGTTACAGTTGTTGTTGTTGTCGACTATTTTGGCAGCCGTTTTTCGTGTTTGTGCGCCGTTTTCTGTTTCGCTTATATTATTGTTGTACTTTGTTGTTTGGCAGCTTATGAAATATTCAATTGAATTTAATGTACACGACCGACTGACTGACTTAGCCGGGTTCACGGCTAAGTGCAAAGAGTTCAAGCCTGTCTGGCCTGTCGCTCTTGGCGCTATATGCACTGCGTCCATGGCGGCACAATCAATCAGTTCATATAGAAGATGAAGTGGGAGTTGGCCTGATTGAACTCTAATCTGTTTCATACAGAAGACATACGATATATAAATTCCATGGAAGTAGAAAATTAAAATAGTTTTGTACATATGTTGCTTCTATTATTCAAAATATAAATTATAAAATCGAGGCAGCAGTTCTCAGCCTTTCAAATCATACCTCCAGAACTCATCCTCTATTACTGCCTGCATTAATAATCACGTATTTGCCCTTTGATCAATTTGCAAATACCTTTTAGGTAAAGCAGCCGATGCAGCTGTGTTATGTCTTTGTAGACAAAGTCTCACAAGACACACAGAAGGCAGTCTGGATTATTTTACTTATATTTTTTTTTTAATCATAACATAATGGCACAGCATTAGAGTTAATGGATTGCAAGTGTTGCCAGGCTGTGTTCGCTTTTTTAGCTTGTAAAACGGCAAAACTCGTCGGCTTCCGTCCGTTCCGAGACCTCCACTAACTCTCGCCGGTTCCTTGCCTACCGTGCTCTGGTTTGGGCTCTGACTCCGGCTGGCGCGTCCCATATGAGCAGCTGGCTCCCGAAGCACATTGCTTAATGGCGCTAGTTGCCTTTTAAGTGTAATTGCCGTGTCCCAAGTGTTTGTAATGTGTACAAATTTCTACAATTTTTCCTGCCAGCCAGCCAGCCAAAGAACACAACCAGCCATACGTACCATATACCCCTTGTCCCGGTCGAATCTTGGCCGACTGTGCTTTTAAAATTATTACTATATTTGTAAGTATGGCTTTAAGCTTAAAGACTGCCCCAAAATCCAAAAATGAATGAAAGGAAACAAATTCTTTAGTTATACTCACTGGCAATGTGCTCGTTGTGGAAGGCCAACATGTTTGGTTCGAAGGGCTTTTTAACAGCTTTTCCCAATGCGAATCGTATTTGTATATTTGTTTATTTTTTTTAATGTCGTTTTTATGGGGCTTACGTCGCTCTAGACCAGCTGCTACATCCGCTGCCCACTCGCCACTCGCCACACACACACACACACGCACAGTCTGTTTGCTTTTATTATTGCAACTACTGCGCTGACAGTCGGAATCGCGCGTTTTGCGGCTGTGGCGAATTTTATACTTTGATTCTCGATATAATCACACTCGTGCTTAAAGCCGCAACAATTTGTTTCCACAAACGCCTGCAAAGAGATTAAACAGAGAGAGGGAGAGAGCGAGAAAGAGTATTATTATTTATGGTTAATGCAGCGTAAAGCAAAGTCTGTGCAATCGCTTTCGGGTATTAAGAGACAGACAATGGCCTGTCTTATATTGTTTGTATAATCTGCTGAATTACAAAATCGTATGGAAAAATGTTATCAAAAGTAGAATTCACTCAAATGGAATTGTTAAATGGTATTATTTAAAAATTATATTAATATTATTACTAACATTTTACATTTAAACTAAATTACAAAGCAAAACCTTCTTCAAATCTGCTTATAGATAGCGATTTAAAGAATTTTCTTGAATAATATTTGCTTTAAATAGATTTTTTCAGAATAGCTGACTTTCACATTAGCAAATTTTGTAATCTTATAATTATTTTAAATTTTTACTTAATAAATCAAGAATTTTTCATAGTAAGTTTAATCCTCTCGTAGCACTCCACTTTAAGGTCTTTAATGCAATACAATAAAAACAAATTTTATATATATAAATTATATCATTGTTTACGAAAGCCACTTAGGCCACAGATTTATTACATATAGCTCCGTTATCCGCCTATATACTTTTTTGTTGGCCTCCAACATAAATTGTAATGCCTTCAATGGAGATGATTTACAGTACCAAGGAGATGCTCTGCTTGCAAAAAGTTAAGACCATTATTTAGGCACAACAACACTGGTAAAATAGTAAACAAAATCTACAACAAATTGCATTGTCCACAGTATGGGTTCACTTCAGCAGGCAGCAGGCGGCGGGCAGCAGGCGGCAGGCAGCAGGCAGCAGGCAGCAGGCAGCAAGCGGCAAGCGGCTCAGCGAAGCGCACACACACTAAACGGAAGCACATGCTGCGGAAGTCAAATTTCTTCGCTTCCGTTTTAGCACCATTGCAACGGCAAAAGGCAGCGCCCTTATTCAGCGCAGGCGTGCAACAATCAAAGCTAAATGTCAAAAATATATATATTGTACACGAGCTCTGAAAATCCTACAAAAAAAAATGAGTGCTTGACAGCAGTCGAAACAATCAAACAGGCAGTCAGGCAGGCAGTCAAGTCAGTCAAATCAGTTAGTTACTTAGTTAGCCAACTAGTCAAAGCCGTCAGCTAAACTAACGATTCGGAGCAATAGCGAAATTTCTAAAAATAACTCAATTGATTTACTATTTCTGTTGAGTTTTGCTCTTTATGTTTTGTGATTTTGTTATTGATTGAAACGAACTAGAAAATAAAACATAAGTGAAATAGAACAGAATAAGAAAAAAGTCGTATAATACTAATTGGAGTGGGCTTGAGAATGACCAACTAAAAGATAGCTGAAGAACAAAGAGAAGGTATAGAAATATTATCTACAAAAATATAATATTTGGTAGCTATTGCTCTTTTTATAAATTAGACTTAGACCCATCCAATCTGAAGTTTGGCCAACATTTTTAAAGTATAAATTCAAGTCCATAGGTCTAACAAGCTAAGAGATTGAGTGACTCAACTGTTGCTTTTGATAAAGGATAAGTATACCCTCTGGAATCAACCAAGTCTTTCCCTGCTCCTTACACGCAATCGAGCAAAGATTTTATAACCTGAATATCAATTTGAAAGAATTCATTTCAAATCACGCACAACTTTAGGCCAAGCAAATCTCAACAGGAACATAGGAACATAGTTCATATGGTCTATATAATTGATGAATTTTTCGGAAAGTTCACTACAAAGTTGTTAGACCCCTGTGCGAGAGGTAGTGCCAGTCTATAAACAACATAAAAATGCCATAAAAATACTTTGACATTACACAAATAAGCAACTTGCTCGACTGAGTTGAATTGAAAGTTCGGGGTCTTGTTATCGTTGTCGTTGCAATCGAACAAGTGAACGGCAACAAATGCGCGTGTATTCGTGTATGTGTGTGTGTGTGTGGGGCTCACTGAGTATGTCTGACTGCGCGACTGTGTAGCACTTCCGCTTCCGCAACGGAAGCTAATGAACGTAGCCGAGCAGCAGCGACGCGAACAAAATGGCAGCGACTCGAGACTCTAAGAAAATGCCAGGCAAATGTTAAATTAATAATAGAGGAGCGCAGCCGTCGCAGAGTGAGCGGAAAAACTTCAACGACCCCACCGAAAAATGTTGCAAGTACCCGCTCCACTAACCTGCCATTCGCTCTCTCACTCTGACTCACTCTATCCCTCTCCCACTCCCACTCCCACTCGCTCGCTCTCTCTCTCTCTCTCTCTCTCAGTCTTGTTGGCGACAACGACATTGGCATTTATGTGACTTTAATTTAAATAACTTTGGTTGGCTTCAGAGCGTGCTCTAATACAATTTTCGAGACTGAAGAACAGACTCAGCAAACATGTTGCAAGGTTGCTTGCCACACGCTCTTCATAACTGAAGTATGCCAACAATTTTCGCTGTCACGATCCCAAGCTATACACATATATATATATATATATATATATATATATATATATATATATATATATATATATATATATATATATATATATATCCAAAAGTCAGCCAAAAACCGCAAGAGTGCAAAGGACTTCATCACCAGACCCAGCCACCCAACCACCCAACGAAACACCAGCAGCAGCTCTTGAGTAGGCGCAACCGCTACTTAAAGTCGCGACCTGCTCGAATTGTGCGCTGACTGGCACAAATTCAAGTTGTGAAATGAAATTTGTAACGCTTTCGCTTTTCAATTATAATGTAGCTTGACGAGCTCGTCGCTTTTTTGATTGCTTTCGTGTATGCCTGAGCGAAATTTGTAGTTATCTGTCCGGCCACGTCTTCGACTGACCTCAATTGAAATTCTTTCAAGCCGAGGCCGACAGGCGGACAAGTTTCCTTACTTTGTGGCTTTCGGCTTAATTAGCAAATTGACAGCATGACGTTGAGTGAAAGCCATTTACGACACCCACACGCACGCAGACACACACACACAGAGGCAGGCGCCGCTTCATGCCAACTGAGAGCCATGGGCCTAAGCTAAGCTATCGCAGAAAAATATCAAGGTGTTGCCGCTTTAGCTAATAAATTCGAGACTTTGTAAAGCGCTTCAAATCGAAGCAGAAACGTCAATTAGAGGTAATCAATAAAACAGCCTCGATTTAATTGCTGCAAATGACAGGAAAACAGTTGACAAACAATTGCAATTGAAATAGGGCCAAAAGGAGCTCAAGAAAGTTATAAATTTAAAATTTCTTTGTATACAAAACATTTCGAAGAAAGTTCTTAATTCGAACTTAAGCTATAATATAGAAATGCTATTTAATAATTATTAAATCTGATGTAAATTATAACAAAGTGAACATAAACTATTTTTGCATATACACTTGATTTATTAATAATTAAATTTTATATAAACTATATCCAATTGAGCATAAACCAAATTCATTCAATTCAATTTGCCAAGCCTTGGGCTAGTCTACAAAATTATCATCACCCTTAAGCTGTTTTTATTTGTGTTGCATTGGAAAACTAATGCATTTTGCCCCAACTAATTAGTGGTAGCTGGAAAATCCGAGTATTAACACATTGTTGGATCCATTGTGGCGCACAAGTTTCAACAGCTTTAATGAAACACATTTACTAAGGGGCATTGAAACTTTAATGAGTGCCCAAAGCACATTGAACGTAATATCGATTTTGCTTTTTGCTAATTTTCAGCTAGTTAGCTGTTGTTGCTGCTGTTTTGGCTTAGACGTTTGCTACATTTGCCACATTTGCTGTTGTTATTGATACACACACACACATATATATTTATATATATATGTATAAAACACCCACACACAAAAGCCAGGTAGACTGCATAGACACGTGTGCTATGGGCCCAGACGAACGTAAAATTTTGTGCTTGCGCCCTACCTTTAACTGCGGCCACCGCCCGGCAGTCTCCTACCCCACAGGCACCCTCTCCCTCCTCCCACTGCTGCTGGCCATGTGGGCTTTTTCCAGCTACAACTTTCTGACCATTCAAGGCAAACAGTCGGCACATTGTAGCAAAAACAAAGAGGCCGCCGTACGTCCTAGCTGACTGACTTGCTGAGTTTTCTTATTTCTGCCCATCATCAGCCTTTTTTTTTAGCTTTTTTTGTTGCTGTTATTTTATGTAGATACAGACGCCAGTTGTAGTCAGTTTTAGTTTTGCATTTGCAAGTCTGCCTGCCCCCTTGCAGCTCCCCAAGCCCGATAACAATTCCGATTCTGAACTCCAGGCTGATTTTATAGACCAGCACACATTGTTCGAGTGTATGTGTGTGTATGTGTGAGTGGGTGTGTCTGTATGTTGTGTGTTGGTTAGAGAGTTAAAAGATTTTGAAACCCTTAATGATGATGATGCTGATGCTGGTGATGATGATGCTGTTAAAGGTATCGTGTGTTGGCTTCAAACAAAGCGCTTTGTTCTTCCTGTTTTTGTTGCCGGCTGGTTCTTATTGGCTAACTGCTGTTGACTTATATTACATGAAGTTTTCATTGCTGTAGCCATTGTAGCCGAGGCAAAAGCCAGAGATAATGCATTGTTTGGGCTTGTTGTCTAGCCACGATGAGCTGCTGCTGCTGCTGCTGCACCTCCGACCGGGTTTACAGCCTCCTTTTGCTCTGCAAACATAATGGAATTTTCATGTAAACAATTTGCATGTTTTCAACTCTCACACACACACATACACACGGTATATACGTATTGATGTGGAAGCTGTAAACGAGCGTGAACCGGCGCTGGGCAGGGAGCAAGTCTGGAGGTTCTACTTCATCAATTAACACATCAATTTTTGGTCCTTTGTTTGTCCCTTGGCATTGGTATCTAATAAAGATGAGTTTCTATCGCTCTATTATGCCCAGCTGCACAAGTGTGAAGAACCAAACCCGTTTAAATTAACTCCAGCTTCAACAGAAAATTGTGGCCAACATATTTTCAGTTCGACAAATATGAGAATTTGATTTGAAACTTAAGACTAAAGCAAGACTTTGCAGTAAACACTGGACTTGGCTGCTCTCATTTAAGTGAGACACCACAAAGGCTAAGCATTTTCGCCTGGGCACTTAACTTACATTACGCCGCATGCAACAGCAGCAACTAATTGCCGCTGCCGTCTCTCCTGCTGCTGCTTTTGTGGGGCAGAATGCTTTATTGCTTAATGTTTGCCAGCTTCTCATTAAAATTATATGAACTAGCTGGTGTGGTAGTAAGTAGCAGGTACTACGACTATTTGCCGCCAAATGGAAAAACGAATTTAATTAAAATTTATGTATGCAAACATACACAGACACGCACACACACACATTCAGGGAGCAAGAACAACAAACATAAGGAAGGCAATTCGGCGGCTTTCATTAGGAATAGGAGTGGAATACGTTGGGCAACTGGGCGACAGTACGAAATTTTTAATTACTCGTCGCTCAACTTTCAAAAACTGAAGCAGGGCGAGCTCATTTTGAAAATTTTCATAATTACTCGACGCTGAACGACTACGTTGGCAAGTCAGTCAGCGCGCTGAGTGAGTCTATGGACTGGAAGCTTCGAGCTGGATGCTGAATGCTGTAGCTGGACTCGACACATGGACCTGTGCACGGAGCAGGACCCGTACCTGAACGCGCTCAACGTTGGCTCAAGTGCACTCACATGCGCAGCGACCAAAACTAAATGAACTTATGCACACACACACACACACACACACACAGTCTCCCACACATATCTACCTGTGAGTGTGTGGCTTCGCTTGAGCACCTGTGCAGCCCCAACTGCTGGCTGCTCGGCCCAGCCACCCCCCTGCGCCCAAAAATCTGAGCATGGAGACGCTAGATGAGAGCTGCGCGCACTTGAAACTAAAGGCTAAGTAGTTGCATTCATATAAACATTGCCCGGGCACGGCAGAGCTCTATCTGTGCAGACGTCGACGTCTATTTGTGTTCACATTTTGCATGTGTATGCGTTGGCCCGGGCACAAGCAGAGTTCAGTTTTGTGGGGGCGTGGCAGCGATGAGTGGATTGCCTGACGTGTAATTAAATTTATTTCATTATATTATTATGATGATATATGGGAAATGTTTTCCTCTTCTCCTCTTTTGTTTTTTTTTTTTTTTTTTTGCATGCTGTGCCCCAAACAGTTTACCAGGCAAGGGCTTTCATAAAGGCTTTGTAAGTGAAGGAAGCAATTTCACTATTTATCATCATTTTATATGGGAGCAACTTGGCTTTAAGAGTGTTACTCGAGGCAGGTTAAATTATTTGGGCATTGGAATCGTTTCACTTGACCTGTGCCACCCCAAAATGCTGTTTGCAACATCTTGGCACTCGTCTCAGTATCCTGCCCCCGCCTCTGCCCCCGTTTCTGTCCCTATGCACACTCAACACACGTTCAACACACACTTCGATTGCTGTGCAAATATTCTTCGCGCATGCCACAAAACAACAACTGCGGCCGAGACTTCGACTCGAGTGTGTGTGCGCTGGTAACTCGAGCATGAATGTCTCGTCCTTAAGCACACATCAATTTCAAAACAATAATTGAAAATTGCAACAATTGGAAATGTTCGTTCGGTTTTCTGCGCCACGTACCATGCGAAATGAAAGTGCGGCAAGCAGAGCCAAGGCGAATGGACAAAATGGACAACAAAAAAAAAAACAAGAAAAAGGAAAATACTCGCAAGAAAATGCCAAGCAACTATTTGCAGCAATTGTTGCACTCATTCTTGCCGTTGTTGCTGCAGTTGTTGCTGTTATTGCTTGACTCGCTGTTGCCATTGCGGCAGGACGATATAAAGTTGTGCATTTTATTATTGTTCGCGCGGTTGCGAATTGAACTCGCAGCTTCTCTGACTTTCCACTTGCAGCTTTAATGCTAAAGAGTTACTGTAAAAATACCTCTATCATCCTCATCCCCATCCACTGACTCACTCACTTGTCTGATATATTTTTAAATATTTTAACATTTTTGTGACACGCAAAGTTGACCGGCACAGCGCATAAATAAACAATGTTGGCCAACATGGCAAACATGGCCGGCACATAGAAAATGTAATAACAAATAAACTGCTTTATAGATTTATTATTTATAATTCGATTACAATAAAGCCAAATAATAATAAAATACAACTTGCATTTTTTGGTTTTTTTTTAGCGAGTTGATTGTGTTATGAAAATGGAAATTGCAATGTTTTAACATTTACAATAATGAAAATCGTAGAGAAGGGCGTTTAACAACTCTGGACTCTAGATTGGCTAGAATGTATTTAAAAATAAACAACTCTTATCTGAAGATGGTAATATATATATATATATATATATATATATTATAGGGTAATTCATTGTCGATTTTTATCTGAAGATGGTAATATATATATATATATATATATATATATATATTATAGGGTAATTCATTGTCGATTCGCCCTTATAGGATATGCTTGTATATTGAATTTAATTACTCTGTGATTTATTGGGAAAAATAATGTTAGATAGACCAACAAAGAATTGAAAATCTGAGCTCAAATCTTTTAAGATTCGCAGCGACGCAAACATTGAATAGGCATAGGCAATTGGCATCGCTTTTATTTATGTAAACAAAGGGTATCTGCTCTTCGAGCTGTCAACCTGTGCTCGTTTTTGTATTTAGTTGGAAATGAGCAAATATTAACGCTCATCATTTAATAATATGATATGTCGGCTGACAAGCGCAACGACAGGTGAGCGACCCTTTTATGCGTTACATTTTGCTTTGTTTTATGCGCATAAATATATGTACATATATAAATATACAGAAATATATATATAGACTTTTTTCAGCTGTCTGTTACCGTCACCGCCGTCGCGTTAATAAAATATTCAAAATTTAATTTTCATCGCGTTGCATTTGACACATTTCAATAAAAACAATTACTACAACAATTAAGTTGAAAAGCCGCCACAGCGGTTGCCATTTTATTTGCTGTTACTGGACAGCCAAACAATGCCTGCAAAAAAGCACTGTCCCGCTGAACCGCTCACCCGCTCATCCAAACAAACATTTATGCAGTTTTAATTATAAATGCATTGTTGCATTTTAATGAGAGTTGCCAAATGTCAACAGTATTGACCGGTAGAATAACAAGTGCAGCAACAGAAACCTGTTTCAATTATCAGGTAATGAAGTGTAAAGTAGTGAAATGCAAAGCTGACTAGATGTGACTAGTGCATAAATAGGAGTAAATTAAGTATTCCCTTTATAAATATATATTATACGAGTATAATTCAAGCCGTGTCCAATAAAGAACTTTGATTTAACAGCCCAAATCTACAGCAATTGCAGTTAAGTTCAATTGAAAGCCACATTACTCATACGCGCCGCATTCTGAACTAGTTGACCCCACAAATAACGAGCCCAACCAATGGCCCCCAAGCCAAGCCAAGCCCAACCGAGCCCAGCCCAGCCTCCCCTCGCCTCGCCTCGCCTTGCCTGGAGGGCCATCCATTGTGCTGGCATTCAAAGTCGATGGCGGAAATGAAAATTGAATTTTATGCAAACACAAAAGCCAATTGAAGTCAATTATTGTTTATGTAAGTAATTTTATTTAAATATAAGTCAATTCGCAGCAGACACGAAGCGAAAGGCGAGTGGAAGTAAAATCGAAAGAGAATCACAATGAGAAACAGCCAGAAAAGACAATTATCGAAAGCCAAACGAACACTGAATGCTCTAACTGAACTATTGAGTGTGAAGTGGATGTAGGCAGCACTCTGAAGGATATATACTGTAGCAGTCGAGAGATAAAAACTGAGAATAGCTCTCGGCTCATGTAGCCTATGAATGAATATGCATAAATATTTACCAAATGTCTCCCGAATGTCGCTAACTAACTGCTCTGCGTAATTGTCGTCAATTGGCCCGGCGCTAACTGTGACCCATTTTGCCAGCTGGCAAAGGGCCAGCACAAAATGGCCGAAAAAAGTGAGCCAAAGAGCAAGCAAAATGTCCTTGGACCTAGTGAAAATTGCTGGGGCCCATCCATCAGCTGTTTGTTTTGTTGAGCGCAGCGTTTTCAGCTTTTTGTCGTTCCGCTTGTGGGATCTTCGCCTGCCTTTTTTTCTCTCTCTTTTGTCAGAGACAGCGACAAAGTGCAGCCCGTGGCAGAGTGGTGCGTGTGTGGGTGTTAGTTATTTTGATTGATTGCATTGTTTCGTGTAACAAATTTATTTGTGCCACGCCCACTCGAGCACTTAAAAGCAAGAGGCCCAACAGCAACGGCAACAGCCAAAATTGGATAGCTATATCATTGTCAGCAGCAGCAGGAAATTGTCAAAGGCCGCCAGCGACATGTAGGTAAAGTTTAAAACCAGGCACAGCGTCATGACCATCATCATCATCATCAGCATCAGCGTCATCATTATTATTAGTAAGACCATCAGCATCATCATTGGCGTCTTCATTGCTCTCATGGTTAACCATCATCTTTGGCACAATCTCAATGACGTTTTGTTCTGCTTCCTCTTCACTTAGCCAGCATCATTAGTGAAAATGATTTCTTATTCAAGGCTCGCCTTGGCTCAGCTTCTGCTGCTTCTGATTTTTTTTTTTTTTTTTCTTTAGCTTTGGCTGAGTTTTTCTTTTTACTGATTTCTTCGCACTGTTGTCATGCTTCATCGATTTTTTATGCTTTGCTGGCTCAGTTGATGGAAATTCAGCCTGTTTTTTCTCGCTCCCTCTCTCTCTCCCTCTCCCTCTCTCTTTCTATTTTAGTCGCCTGCACTTGTAGAACCAACAGCCAACGCATTGGCAGTCAGTCTTTGACTTTGGCTTTGGCTTTGGCTTGTAATAATGTTGTGTTTGTTTTGTTGGCCCCCGAAAGTTTAACATTTGCTTTGTTATCTTTAATATTGATTGTGTGCAATATCTCAAGCTATTTTCCATTTTTGTTTGCCACATCGAAATGTCATGGCAGAAAAGAGAAAATAAAAGAAGCAGAAAAAAAACCCTTTTGGTTTTATTGTGAAACAAAGCAAACGAGCAGACTAAGGACAAGTCCATTTTTACTGACTGACAGCGATTGCTAGGCAACTTCTGCAGCATTTCAAGCATTTCTTGCTCGTCGAGCGCCGATGGAGAGCTGGAAAAGAAGCTGCTAGCTAATGAGCGAGCGATAAAAGTATAGCTGAAATAAACTTTTTTTAATCAAACTAACATATAAGACAAACCACAAATGGAATTCAAATTTATAGATTTCTATTTGCAGATTTATATTTTAAATTGAAATCATTAGCAAGAGCAGAATATTGATGCCCCAGTGGGCAGGGCGAGCAGCTGTTGCTTTGCTCCATCTGAAGCGGCGGAACCAAAAGGTTTCATTTGAATTCTCCTCATTTTCTCTCATGAAGAAAAAGAGGAAATATGGCGGCATCAAGGACATCTGATGCGTATAGCTAATGACAAAACCACAGCGTCGCTTATCAGATCCATTCAAGGCGAACTCCGGCTCCTTATTCACAAAGTCGACAGTCAGATCTGTAAACTTGTGCGCATTGTCGGGACCGCTGCGTATGCGAATCTGGCCGGGATCGTATTGGTGCTGAATGAGGTAGCGCATCAGTGAGGTCACGTGCGGCATATAGATCCAGAAGAAGGTTTCGCCGTGCTTCAGATACTCTCTATCCTGCAGTAAGGTGTTCTTGTGAGCGCTGATCAAGTTGAACGCCTGGCGCAAGTGACTCATGCGTAATCGTCCAGAATTGCTCATAAAACGATTGTCCAACAGCTTCTGCTTCTTGTCGCGCAGCGAGGACTCGATGCCAATGTGCTGGAACTGACTTTGGGGGGCATGTATGGCATACCTCTCAAAGTCCTTAGCACACTCCGGCTTGTGAATGGTATCCCAGCGGCAGCACTTGAGCTTCACATACGATTCCAGCAGCCAATCGATGGGCTGATCATTATAGAAATTCTGCACGTGAGATAGAAACGGTTTTATCTCCGTCGAGCGGAGCATTTTGCCAATGAAGCCCAGACCACAGAAACTCATTACAATCCATTGGCGATGTCGGGTTTGAGCCAAACGAAAGTTATTTTGCATTGTCGACAACTTGATGATATAGTCCAAATAGCCCTCGGCCGGCGCCAAATCATCCTCGAGCTGCAGATAGTATCTGCCCCGACTCGCTGCATACGTCATCAAGTACATGTAGTCCAGATTCTGTTTGGTGCGCCAGCGTACACGCTCCGGATCGTCATGCAGCGTTATAAATATCGTATTAAAGTCGGGATAGTAATTGGCTGGCGGTGAGATGACATCAATCAGCCCGTCATCCAAATACAGTCCAAACTTCCCATTTATCTCTTGCCAAATGGACTGAACAAGCGAATCTTCTGTCTCACCAATGTAGACGACGATCAGGCAATGGCTTCGCTGAAATTCGGTCAAGTACTTAATCAGCTTGTCCAACGTTAGTTCCAGATATTTATTCTCCTTCCGATGCACCGTTGGCACACCCAGCACATACTGCACATTCTTGCGGCCATTGCTATAGCTGAAGCCGAGCGTGAGATTTGGCTTCTCCAATATGCGTTTCCAGCCCGGCTTTCCCTCCGGTTCACGTGGAAACGCCGCATAAGCTGATGGTTTCGTCTCAGTTCGTGTGAAGTTCGTGTAGCTCGGCAACTCTGTGGCATATTCTCCAACAGTCATAGGCACCTGCTCGCCCACAGGCCGGGAATCCTGCTGCTGATAGAACTGGTTAAACCACACGAATATCGCCAGCGTCCATAATACAATTATTAATAACAAGCAGAGCTCGCCACGAAAGCTAATGATCCTCATAATCTCGATAATCTTGACTATGTGGATTCAGTTAGACGAAAGAGTTTGAAGCAATCTGTGAGCAGTTCAGGCACTGCTTACTGAGGCAGGCATTCGCCTCCTGATATCAAGGCGCTTCGAATGAAATATCATATGCGCCTCTTGCCACTCCAACTAAAGCAATCCTATATGCTGGGCGCCAGAACTTTTGATATGAAGACTTTTTAGATCTTTAGCTGAAATATCACAAGTTAACCAGCTGCCTAAAGCCTTCGAGGGCAACTCTGACCACTCCAGCGCATTTCTCATGGCAATCCTATATGCCAGCCAGCCCACATATCCAGCTAAAGGAAAAACTCTTTTTGATGTCTCTAGCGCTGGCATAAACACAGTAGCATGCCAAAGCAGCTATTTCTTTGGGGATTCTTTTTCTGCCTAAACGATAGAAAACTCATGCGAAACACAAACAAACTGAACGCAATGGGCGGGCGAGCGCAAATTCCCTTAAGCAATGAATATTTAGAATTCCGCTGTCATTTTTGAACACGCCCCAGAGAGAGAGAGAGAGAGAGAGGCATGGGAAACACAGCCAGGCAATGCATAAATAAAACGCGTTCAAATCACAATTTTATGTCGTTCAGTAAATGAGATGCTCATAGACCAAAATCCCTATCAAGAGGGGCCATTAAAAAGCAACAACAGCAAAACTTAAATTGAATTCGATTTAAACTTTTCACTCTGTATATGTATTTATGTGTGTGAGTGTACGGGTGTGTGGGTGTAGGAGTGTATGCCTGAGGTTAATGTCAATTACCTGCATTATTTATAAAAATTCGCACGTGATGATAAAAATTTATGCACACACTGCTGCTCCAGACACCATGCTGACTTGTTCTTTCAGCTTTTGTGGCACGCGAGGCTGGCAGTCCCCGGTCGAGGGTTCGCACATTAAATAAATAACCGAAAAACTTTTCAACTTTCATGAATATTAATAACAGCAGATTTTTAATATATACACACACATATGTATATATACACATATATAGAGATGGCATCAACGATGGCATCCAAGTGACAGAGTCAGCGTTTGCGTCGCGTTGCTCATACGCCGCGTCGTCCGCGCAAAATGTAAAATGTGCATTTAAATTGAATTCCTTAATGAATTCGCAGCAACGCCTGACCACGAACCACCAACCAGCGCACTGACTGAGCCAGCCAGACAGACAGCCCGCAAAGGTGTTGCCCAATGCGACGCATTGCGCTTTTTATCAGATTACAAATTATGCTTTTGAGAGAAGAATCAAATGAAAAGGCAGCCATAATTTGCAGACATTGCTGCTGTGCTTAAAGTAAATTTACTTTTTTTTTAGATATTTTCTTAATATTTCCCTAAATTCATTGAAGTTCAACTCTTAAGCCAGAGCATTCAAATTTCGTCCTATACTAAGCGCAATTGTATTTTACATTTTATTACCCAAACTGAGCACGCTCTCCCTTTTTATTATTTTGGGCAGGGGCGTGCATACGTAACTTTTTGGAGCGCGCAGCGAGAAATTATGCAAAAATTCAAAAGCATAAAGTTTGGCGATGCAGCAGCAGCAGCAGGAGGAGCACGAGCAGCAGCAGCAACTCGACTTGACTCTTAATTAAAATGCATTAAGTTGGGCCAACGGGGCAAGCGTCGGCCACAACATGTGACCTCAAGTGTTAACATAAAAGTTGAGCGCATAAAAAAGCTGAAAAATGGCAACTAATCTGCAAAATCTAAAATTTACTAACGAACTGCCATTGTGCCGGAAAGTTTGGCCAAAAAATAATATATATATATATATACATATAACAAAATTAGACGAAAATTTCTATATATATTTTTTATTATTATATATAAAAGATTGTTTTTTTCAGCCTTTTTGTAGCTGTTGGCTGGCATCCACATTGATTAATGGGCGAGTTCACGAGAAATTAAATGTAACGCCACATGAACTGAAATTCTAGCCGCAGCCATAACTAACTAACTGATGTGCCTATGGCTTTTGATGCTACAGCTCCGGCTCTAGCTCCTGCTCCGGCTCTGGCTCTGGCTCCGGCATATGATAATGGTCAAATTTTTGCACATATTTTCCCACAGTTTTTATGTCCCATTTTTGTTTTTGTTTTGTGCTGTTTTTGTTGGCCAACCGACAAACACAACACGTAACATGTGTTTTAGTTTATAACAACGGGCCCAAACAGACGTAAAAAGCATATGAAATATATGAAAAGGGGCCGGGCATAAAAACATTTTTAGGCAAAAATATGCGATATTAAATTTTCATTTGAGTTGAGTGGAAAATATTTGTTGTGCTGCATAGCAAAACTATTTGTATGCCGCTCTTAGCTTGGATATTTCATTAATGAAATGGAGTAATAAATGATATATTATTATTTCTTATTCCTTCTTGATTTATTTCAGCTGAAGAGCAACCCAAATCAAATGCTATATTAATATATATACTCCTTCTTTCTTCTTCAATTCTGGCAAGCACTCTCCGAACTAATCTACCCCATTCGAGCAGCTCTTTGTTGCAGCAGTATCTGTGCTCTAAATAAATCCCGCATTGACACATACATGTAATCTAAACCAACACACAAACACACACATGTATATCCCTCTGCACACTCACATAAAAACTAAGAAAATAAAAAACTAAATTGACAAAAATCTACGGGGCGTGAAAAATGGTTATAAAACCTTTCAAACCTGATGGCAATTTGTGGCATTTGCTGGTGCTATCTTAAAATACATAACATGGACTAACTGCAGCCGCAAAATATTGTTAGATTTTTACGCCCATTTATAAAAAGTGTGAAAAAAACACTGCAAATCTGTGATAAGCCATCTCTCATTTTTATTCTGGGGAAAAAAGCGTAATAAGTGCGCTCATAAATTTCTTGGTAAGTTGCACAAAAATTAAAGTGCAAACGCTTGCGAGCCAGCCAAGCAGGTCCAACAAGTGACAAAAGAGGCGAAATTTGCAAAATAAAATAATAGAGCTGCGGCAGGCAGCGGGAATGGCAGAGGCAACTGAACGCGCCGCTCTACGAGCATACGGAAGTGCTGAATCACCGGAAAACCATTAAAGGAAGTCACAACTATTGATTATGTCGGCGGCGACGGCGGCGTCAGCGGCACAAACTAAAAATGGCTTTGTGTGTGCAAGCAGCGGAAAAATTATGATAGCACCCATACCCAGGCACAGAGCAGAGGCGCAGGCAAAAGCACACAGTCAGAGCGAGAGCCAGACGAAGCAGCAGCAGTTGAAGCAGCAGCTCTTCCCATGCAAACCCTCGGCCTCGGCCTCGGCACATATAAATTTGCATCGCTGGGCGTTTGGCAACACACTTCAAATTGAATTTGATGGCTTTTATTTGCAGCTTTAATTGCAGGCCACACTTGCTTTAGAGGGGCATATGCACTATCTAATCAGCTATCTAAATCGAAATACGGCGACTTTTACAACTCTGTGGGAATTTTGTATGATTGGTATAATACTTATAAAAAAAATACTGAATATGTATATTCATAACATATCTATTTAAAAAGTATCCCAAATGAATGCCATGACACACGGGTGCTGCACATAATGTTAGCATAGAAAACGAAACGGAAGAAGATCTCAAACGATGTATACAATAAAATCATGTAACATTGCTGCCCCAGATAAATATATTTTAAATAAATTTGAAATATAGCTCAATGCTATTTCATAAAAACTATATGCATTTGTAATATACATACATATATATATATATATATATATATATATATATATATATATATATATATATATATATATATATATATATATATATATATCTGTTTTATCAATTAGATATTTTCGTCTAGCGCATGCAAAGTTCGTTTTATCAATTTAAATAGACTTTACACAATGTTTGCTGTCGTTGTTGTTGTTACTGTTGTTGTTTTTGCTGTTGTTGTTTTTGCTGCTGTTGTTGTTGTTTGTTTCTATGTTGAGTGGGCGGTGTGAGCGCGTTGCTAGGCAAAGTGCATATAGAAAAGGCGGAAACGTCGCTCGTCGACCAAATAGTCGAAAATCATGGCGAGATAAATTGCCAAAGATAGCAAAATGGTTGGAGTCGCCGTTCGCTAGCCCGGGCAAACGCTACTCTATTGTTCAAAATCAATTTAGTGTTGAATTGGTGCCAAGAATCTCATTTTCAAAAGCGACGGCCGTCGATGTCGACGTCGACGCCAGCAACACCAAACGCAGCAGCAGCAGCAGCAGCAGCAGCGTCAGCGTCAAATGGAACACATAGGAAATGAAAATACCGGAAACGCCGACATTTTCTCAATGAAAGTCAGCTAACCAAGCCAAAAAGAGAAAATGCGAAAAGAGCGTGCCGAAACGCCAACGCAGAAAAATACCAAAAAAAAAAAAACGTGGAATTGGAAAAAATGTGCTAATAACTTTCAAATAAATGTTAAGCCCCGCCAAAAAAAAAAGAGTCAGCCAGCTAGCTAGTCAGTGGCATAGACTAGCTTAAACCGGCTCACAGACAGCCAGGCAGACAGTTCTATTTCAGCTATAAACTCTCATATGTGTAGGCGTCTATGTGTGTGTGTGTGAGTGCACGCCTCTATTTCCACACATAACTCAAGAGCCTAATCCCGGCCAGCCAAGGCCGTAAATTCAGTCGGAGTTCGCGTTTCACTGGCTTAGCTCAAAATGGCAGCGTCTGAAGCCAATTTTAAAGTTGTCAACAGTAAATTTTCCCTACACATACAACTGCTAGGCGTTAAATGCTCAGCGTTTAATTGCCGAGCTTTGTTTTGACCAAAAACTTTTACAATTGCCTGAGTGAAAAGGTTAAATTAATGTAAACTGATTTGGCTGCGGCATTTCTCTCTATATATAATGTAAGTCAAAACTGTTAGACGATCTACGTAGAGAAACTATGCAACTCACACTACATCTCTTCACTTACCCAAGAAAGAGCGAGTTTTTGATATTTTAGGCTTATTGATATTTAAAGACTTTCAGTTCAAACAAAAATTTGCAATATTTGCCTCATTTCCATCTTTCTCTTTCTCTCCTCAATATCTCTCACAACTGGAGCTCTAATTGAATTAGGCTTTAGCTTTGTCGGCTTAAAGCCAAGCAAACCCACAAATTCTTTTAATGGCTCAATCAAAGACACACTCAACACAGACACACACCCATTCACACACACACACATGCAAACAGTTTAAATCATTGCGCATAACTGATTAAACAATGCAAAGCATATTACAATTATCTATGTATTTATAATTATATCACTGCGTGCGCTCAATAAAATTTTGCAATTCAATTTCAAACTGTGTGTAAAATTGAGCATGAAAATGCAATTAACATTATTGGCCAGTGGATTACAATTACAGAAAACTGTGAATCCAAATATGACTGGAAAAGAGACGGAAATAGAAAGGGAGGCAGAAATACTTAAAGCGAGCGAGAGAGAGAGTATTGCACAAAATTTGCAATTAATTTTAATGCATTCCCAATGTATGTGTATGTGGCATAGCTAACTACATACAGTGGCTGCCAGAAGTTTGCCATTCACAAATATTGACCAGCAAAACGCCATTGTCTTCCACTTCAAACGTCTCCAGTAAATGATTGTGCATATTAACAACTTGGTTAGCCGCAACGCAAACAAAATGGCTTTTAATCTAACCATTATAATGAGCAAAATGTCTGAGCGTTGACTTACAAAGCACTCGACGAGCTGCCTGGACAACAGCTATGGACGTCGTCTGTTTACCTGCACACTGGGCGTATGAGTAACGTGCAATTGAGTTACAAGCATTTCTGATGAGTAAGAGCTGAATGTGCAAGGAATTGAAAGGATTTTTATGAAGATTATTATTTTATATTTTATATTTATTATGTATAATATTTATTTAAAATTTTTTAAATTATGTTAAAAATTCAATAACAATTACAAAATAAGTATTCACAAAGTGAATTTAAATTTTATAATTTCTTTAATTTAAAAAAAAAATATACTAAAAGAATCGTACTTATATGTTGAATTTAAATTTAAAACACCTTTATAATTATGTATATTTATATTTTTTAAATTCATATCAGATTTAATCATTTTTTTTTTTATTCCTTTAAATTGAATATGAAATTAAATAAATTTAAGAAATGCATTAAATATTTTTTTATTATTTCAAAATGATATAATAAGTGAAGAAAAATATAACAATTATATTATAGCTAGAATAATATTTTTAAATATCTATACTAATCTGATAATGTATAAATTTTATTTACACTTTGAATATATTTAAAAATATATATATTTATAATAAATAAAAAAAAAAAAAATTTTAATATCTGATGATGATTCACATCTTAAGCATTTAGTTTATAATACCCCATAAGACAACCTGTTTAGGTATACGCGACACAGAGGGCAAGAACTGGAGGCAAAATGCAAAATGCACTGAAAATTTAAGTAAAATTCCATGGTCAGTCCGCAAATCATTAATTCATAAAGCTGTAATTTGCTTTTGACCGAACCGAGCCAAGCCAGACACAACCTTTCGGTCATTTGCGCTGCAAATTATAAGCAGACAAATATTACACACACACACATACAAAGAGACACACACAAGCACATATAGCGGCATACCATACCTAGCCACACCTACAACAAAGTCGCTGCACAAAGAGCCAGAAACTTATTTGCGGTTGCCCAGTTTTGGCCAAGAAGGTTTGCAAATGCAAAATTTTGTTGACATGCCTTGAGCCATGATATGCAACCAGACACAGAGCGCAGACCCAGAACGAACAATGTATTTGGCAGAGGCAGAGACAGAGTCAGAGTCAGAGCCAGGAGAGTGCCAATGCCAGTGTCTGTATGTGTATAAATGATTTTGACATATTGTAATGACAAAACAAAGGCAACTCCCTCCGACTGTGTCTGCCTCTTGGCCATAGTTTGACTGCTGAGCTGACCAGTGCAGGGCTTCCAGTGTCAATTGTTGTCAAGCGTTTGCTTTTGACGGAAATTAGAAATCAAAACCTTAACTCCTGACACAGTCAGTCACACAGAAAGGCGAAAACAAAACTGAAGGAAAACATAAATAAGCTTAAGTCAATAGCTAAAAGCAGGAGACACAAGATGCAACTGCAAGTTGAGCCTGGCAACTATAAACAATTTACCTAACTGAACAGCTCCCCTTAATTAAATTGATTTAACTTTTGGATATACTTAATTTTAGCTTTTTATAAGCCAACTGAGTTTATATTCCCTTTTCGTTTTGTTTAGCTGGTCTTGGCATGTAAATTAGATTTTCATTTTAGTTTGGAAAACGCACTTTGGTTAATCGAATTTTTGGTGAGTCACTGCACAACCCTCGCTAGCTCTGGCATGTGAGTCAGCGCAAATGTTGGTCATTCTAGGTACTGCCAAAGGCTTCCCTGGTACAGTGAACATAAGCAGCAAGTAAATATAGGGCACTAAGGAAGTATACGAAGAGCAGATACCCTAAGTTTATATAAACAAACAACATTTAAATTGAATTTCTAACTAATAACCGTAGCTTACTCATGTCTGCATCTACTCAAGCGTATTGCAATATATTACAGGGTATCACGAGCTTCGTTAGCCACCATACATGGTCTTTATTGCAATTGGCAGCCACAGCCACAGCTCGTAATTATAATTAACATGGCAAACATTTGACTTTCGATCACAATACGAAAGAGAAGCTAGCGCAACTGCCTCGGGCAAGGCGCGACACGGCGTATACACAACGTTAACGACTATTGAAATCTCACTCGACTACAAAATACATTTCATATTTCGCATTTGTAAAAGCACAGCCAGAAGACACAAACCCCAGCTACGAACGAGCTAAAACAAAAACAAAACAGCTAAGGGTAGCGGCAACACCCCCAACCATTGCCATCCCTTGGCAAAGTATCAAGCTCGACTATGCGGAATGTTAACAATAACAATGAAACAGAACAACAGCTACAGCCACAACAACAACAACAACAACGAATTGTAATGATGAAATAAAAGTCAAGTTAATACAATAGCTAAAAACCGAACATGAAAACTGGCAACCGGATATACGACTACCCCTATTATCAGGGCAGGGTTGCGCCAAGCGCTGTTGTTGTTGTTGTTGTTGTTGCTGCTGCTGCTGTTACTCGTTAGCTTTACATGAAAGTGCAACTTTTGTACAAGAGCAGCAGCAGCAGCAGCAACAACAACAATTGTAATACACATAGTTATAATAAAAATCAGCTTGTTTCACTTTCCGACGTTCTGAACCGCTTTTCAACCAACCCAACCCGGCCGCCTCTTGCCCAGTTTCCCCGCCATTTACCCCGGCGTGCTCATGTGAAATGTTTATTTGTTTGTTTGTTTGTTTCTCTGTGTAACTCACACTCGACTCAGGTTTTTGGGCTCGCCTTGCATGCAGGTTCAAAGTTGTTGGCCCTGGACTGTGCCCACTCTCTCTCTCTCTATCTCCCTTAGCCACTCTCTCTCTCTCTTCGCTCTCTCTTTACCCTATGCCCCCTACAGCCACTAACTGCTCAGCTGAACTGCTCTCCATGTTCGTGTTGCTGGCACCCAAACTGGGTGAGAGGGAGAGAGGCAGAGCGAGAGTGAGAGGGAGAGCGAGAGCCCGAGCGCCGCAGGTGCAAAGTGTAAATGAAGACTGATTGCAGTGCACATGATTTTGTCGACACACAAAGGCACACACACACGTAGGCACTGGGGTGTTGAGGACTTGAGGTTGAAGCATAAAAAACGTTGCAAGGGCTGCTGTTCCTCTTGCTACTCTTGCTCCTGCTGCTCTTGCTCCTGCTGCTGCTGCTGCTGCTGCTGGTCGGTGCAAACTCGTTCTTGTTTGCAAAGGGGGTAATTGTGGTTAAGTGCTGGTTTATTGGTTTGGCAAAAGGGCTTAAAAGATATATGTATGCATTTTAACAGCAGACTGGCTCAACTGGCTAAGGTTAAGGGCAAGTTTTTTTCGTTACCGGTACAAGTCCAGCCCTTCGTCCATTATATTTGACACTTGTACTTGGGCATTTTATTCGAACTATTTCGGGCTGTGGCCCGAACATGTTAAACATGCACATTTCTGTAATGATAGGGCTTGAGGAACAAGGGCCTAGGAGGTGAGAGAACAAGAGCACCTGAGGTAATCAGCATTTGATTGGGGCTAGCAAATGTTGCTGATATTTTACGATTTTGCTATTTTACTTTTTTTCTTTTTACTTACTTTTTTTGCAATTAAGCATCAAGTCATTAACTATTCTCAAGAGCTAAAATAAAAGTCATTCACAGCTTCAAAATAGCTGTCAGGCTGTGCACAAAATTAATTTCTTACAGTTCTAAAAATGTTGCAGCAGTTGTCGCCCCCTTTTCGGGGCCAGCGATTCGCGCACACACATTAAAAAATCGTTTTTAATTGAAATGCATTCCCCTTGGCAATCAGTGTGCACGCAAATGCCAAACTAACTCGCGATGCAGCCCCAGGGCGGGTAGCACGCGCGGGATCAACCGCAGCTCACCTACACACACGAACACAGCCCGAGGGGGCGTGACTGGGCCAGGGAGTGGAGCTGGGGCCTGCTGTCGCTCACTTAAGTTAATACGCAAACCAAATGTCACTCAACATTATCAACGGCAAACGTAATCAGTTAAAACTTTTTTTCTTGTTGCTGTAGGCAGGTCAAAACCAACAAACAACAGACAGACAGACAGAGGGACTGACAGGCAGACAGACAGACAGAGAGACTGACAAACTGACAGTGTAACGTGGCATTTGCTTGCTGTTGTTGTTTAAGCGAAAAGTTGCCAGCATATTTGTGTTCTATTTCAATTTTTTATGCGCTCTGCGAACGAGCATCGCACCGAAGTGCAAAAACAACAAACATGAACAGCAATTGCCCAAAAGGTCGCACTGCTAATGCGCTACACGCAAGGAATTGAGAAATTTATTAAAAATATATATTATAAAAATATATAATTTTAAAAAAATAATTATAAATTATATAATAATATAAATAATAAATAAATAATAATATAAAAAAAAATACTTTTTAAAATTGTAGTATAATAAAAAAAAATATAGACATACGCATACATCTCTAATAAAAAAATATATTAAAAATTCCTACTGAAATCGTGCAAAACTGTTTTTTAGAGTGCTTTATATATTTATAACAATTTTTTGTTTATATAATATATAAAGAAGACTTCTGTCTGAACAATATGTATAATATAATATTTAAATATAATTTATAATATTATAAAGTATAAATATAATTTATTTAATTCTACTTTAATTACTTTTAATTACTCTTATTCAAAGAAACCTTCTCTTTAATTAAAAATAATATTCATGAGTTTGCTTAGCTCATTGACAAATGTCATTAGTGTGCTTAGCATGCCCTACAAAGTAGCGCATTAAATTTTCGCTGCATGTATAGGGTTCACGGCCTGCGTCTCGGCAGAGCTCTAAAAGCATGCAATGCCAGGCCTACGACTACAAAACTTAAAAAAAAAAAACCCTTTTGCCATGGCATTTCTGAAAACTGAAAATATCTAAATTTCGTGCAGGTCTCCAGCCTACATGTGTGGGCGGAGCACAAGTGCTGGCACTTTTTGTTTGCATATTTCAACAGCTCGCTCGCTTGGCTAGCACCGCGAACGCATCAAAAGTAGGCAGCAAACGTAACGTGGCCTGGGCCACTTGACAGCCGTTTAAATGCATTAAAAAATTACCCACCCATACTCACAAAAAAAAAAAAGAAAAGAAAAGAAAGAGCTGAAATAACAACGTGAGCACGACGACTTGTCAGTCAGCGCCAAATTTCACATGCGAAATTGTGCATGGGCGCCACGCCCACAAACAAGGCAGCGCCAAATCAAATCAAGAGTATGGCGTGCCCCAATGGAAGGCCATGACAATGGCACAACCGGATGGCAGACCGCCGGCAGTCGCCAGCGACAGCAAAAGGGTTTGCCCACAAGCCAAAGGAGGAGGAGCAAGAGGAGCTGGAGAAGGAGGCGACACACAGCAGCGCTATGCGAGGCCGACTAGTTAACGCAAATTGAAATTGTTGTTGTCGGGGACAGCAGAAGACGTTTTGGCAGCTTGTTCGTGCATAAATCAAAGCGTAAGGCACAGAGCTGCTGCTAGGGAGCCAGAGCCAGCCCAAAAGGGCAGGCAAGCTGGCCAGCTGAGAGCTGTAAAGTAACTTTGGCATTTACAATGCCAATTAAAAAGGCTTAGGCCGAGGTCTTAGCATTTAAGTACAAGAGTACTGCATGTTGAAGGATCTGCTAAAGGCCGCGTTGCCTACTCTAAATACTGAGCTAAGAAATAGTTGATTGAGCTCTTTAAGATTTGAATGGGCTGTATTAAAATTTAAGAACTGAATGAAATCTAAGATGTTCTAGATGATCGTGGAGATAGATAGAGTCAGATAGAGCCTAAATGGTTCTCACTTATGTTTTCATATAGATGAATTGACGATCTCTCTGTCTCTCTCTCTCTTTTATAATTAGTCTCATACTCAACATTTTCTGATGCTTAAATCCTAAATGCTTAGCACTGTAAATCCCTCAATCATCAATCCTCTCTTACACCATTTTAATTCATTACAATTACAGAGAAAGGCATCCTTTACAAGTTAATCTCGTGTAGCTTTTCGCTACTCAAATTCTAAGTCTTTCGCATGCTCAATCCCTCAATCCTCTTCCCTCATAGCTATCTCAGCCATATTTCAATACAAGGAGACATTTAGAAATTACATCCTCGTATAAAACACCTTAAACTACAAATTTTCCCAAAGATTTTTCGCGTGAATTATAATTTCTTAGCACGTCTGGCGCTCTATATCTACTTCACATTAGATTTTTCATGTATTTCATTTCATTATCACACGCACACATCATACGCACACACTTATATATAGAGGAAAACTTTCATATCAGGCTGGCATTTAAGGAACTGCGTGATATCCAACTCTTTCCACAACTTCCCCAAATGTCGCCCGCTCCTAAGGCAACTGCTGTCACACACGTCGTATGAGTTATATGCATTCACCCACACCCACGTCGCGCCAACATATGCAGCTGCTGGCTGCTGGCTGTTGGCTGCTGCAATGGGTAGCTAACTTTGGGCCTTATCTGGCACAGACTGCACTCCAGGCATGAAGCTATGATTTAAGCGCAAACTTGTGCCACATGACTTTGTCTTCTGTTGCTGTTGCTGCTGTTGCTGCTGCTGCTGTTGCTGTTGCTGCCGCTACTTGCTGCTGGTATTGCGGCTGCAGCAACTTCTACTTACCGCCAGGAACTTGCACAATTAACTATATTTTAATTGGCCCTGTGCGCCCTCTGTGTGTGTGAGTGTGTGTTCGCGTATGTGTGTGGTAATTTATTTACAATTTTTACGCTCATTTTGCTGACTGACAGCGCAGAGCGAAATGAGTACAAAACCGCACATATAGTACAGTGAAAACAGCTAGTATGTGACGGACAGCATCCGACATGCCAACGCATTACACATGCACTTTGCTCAACACTTTGCTTCATTTCAGTTTTTCTCCACACGTGCGTGTGTGTGTGTGTGTGTGGTGGTTTGAATGTGTGCGTATGTTTAAATATTCATTGCAAATTCCAATTGCATTTGCGCTTAAATTGGCAATGCCAACAACAACAAAAACAACAACAGCAGCAGCGACGGCATGAAGCAGCTGCTGCTTGTTTTTCTTTTCTTTTTTTTTTTTGGGCGGGGGGGGTTGTAGCCAAGCCTCCGCCTCTGCATTGCGTCGACTGCTGGTCAGACTCAATTTGGTCAGAAATGCCTGGCCGTTTGTGGTGTTGAACGTTTGGCAATTGAATATACACAGTTTGCTTAAACGCTTTCCATTTGCCAACGAGCAAATGTACCACTAAATGAGATCCGAAAACTAGGAACAATTTAAATCGAATTTCCTGCTAAAGATTTAATTACGGAAATATACGTTTTGTATCTTTAAAATAACTAAAAAAAATGACAAAGGTTTCTTCAAATAGAAATTTAAATGAAAGCTTATAATACATTTTTCATTCATAGCTTGTAGTAAAACTTACTCAAATCCTTTTTAAATTTGAGCACCAAACAACTTCTAAATTAAATGCATAAACTGTTTTAGTCAGTTATTTAGGCAATCACTTAAACTAAATTTAAATGCAACCGCATCAATCGCTGCCGCAAATTCCCAAAAGCAATAAATTATACAACTATATTTTATCAACACATATATCTGCCTAACAGGCGCAATCTCGGCAAAAAAAAAAAATAAAATACTTATTCATATTACAAATAGAATAATTTGGCATAAATAAATGTTTAGCTAAAATGAACAGCGACTAATTTTAAATAGCGGAAAACGAGCAAAACCTCAAATCTAAAATGCATAAATTAAATTGGGCAAAGCAAAATCAAATGATTATAAAATATATATATATATTTATATGCAGTATATATATATTTCCAATAAATGCGCTGATAAATTAGTTTAAGCCAAAGCTTTGACGACAACCGAGCAAACCAATTAATGTACCCCACACACACACACACAAACGCATACACACAGTAATACACATGGACAAAGCGAAAAGCAGAGCTGAACTGTGCATGTGCTAAGCCAAACACCAAAATGACATCAATTTGCGCTCATATTTCATATTCGGTGCCGCAAATGCAAATGCTATTAAGAGCATTACGATGAACCCAGAGACAACCTACAGATCGTAAATTACAGCGAAGGCAATCGAAAGCGGCTTCTGACTAGGCATTGACTCTCTCTTTCTCTCGCTCTCTTCCTCTTTCTTATACAGTCTCCCTCTTTCTCTGAGTGCCTTTGTCTGCAATGGCAACAAGATTTATGCCTTTCATTGTACTCAGTGCAGTGCAAGCAGCTTCAATAAATGTAGTACCACGCTGCGTATGCGCAATATTTTAATTATGCAAGCAATTGAAAAATTGACACAGAACACACACACTCACGCACTCAGATCAGAGAGCCAGAGAGATGAGGAGTGCCAGCAGACAATGCGCTCAATAAGCAGCAGAGCTGCAGTTCAGAGTGCCAACGACTGTGTTGCATATTCATTTCTTCGCTGGCAACTTATCAGCTCGACTCTCGGTGTTAACTTATTGACTGTTGGCTGTGTGTGTGTGTGTGCGAGTATATGTGTGTGCTTGTGCTTAATGAGTTCTGTGTGTGTGTGTGTGTGTTTGCGTCTGATGCAGCTGCATGCATTTTTAATCCATTAAGGCTTTTGTTATTTGATGCGCTGTAGGAGACTGAGCATTAGGGTGGACCAAAAAACAAGGGAATATTCCTTATGCTCATATAATTTAAATTATTATTATTTTTATTATTACATAGCTTACATTTTTATTATTATTTGCTATTATATTAATGTTATTATTAAGAATAATAAAAGAAGTTTTACTGTCAGTCACATAGTCTTACGTCCTAAAGTTTTCGTTTTGATTCCAAGCAGATTCCGACTCTTCAATACGAAATTAACTTATGTAACGCTAATGTGTACAACTCTATACGTATGCCTAAAAATACTCAGCCTTAGTATAGAATTCCAAGCAAAGACTAACACAAGCTTATTTCAAATAGAGCTTCCATATTTCAACACTTAAATTATTACAAAATTGTGAACACTCCAATATTAAAGAGAAGGCCAAGCGTTTGGCCAGTGGCTGACATCCGGCTAAGTGTAGTCAGTTGGACAGCAGCTGTCTTGATGACAGCTCAGGCTTTGACTACGGTAGCTGCATGCATTGATTCGAGTTGAGTTGGTTTGAGTTCGATGTTGCTGCCAACTCCAGCAGCAGCAGCAGCATCAGCAGTAGCAGCCGGCAGTAAAGTGAATGTCCGTCTGGCACACAAACACACACATATACACTGTGTGTACAAGTATTGATTAAATGAAGATGACAACAATTATTGACATCGTTGACTTAAGTCATTACATATTGTATGCAAGCTGTTGTTGCAGCAGAATCTGAAGCAGCAGAAGCAGGAGCAGCAGCTGCACATAATGCAATCATTTCCTCATGTGTGCATGTGTGTCTTATTCCTTCTCTCTCTCTCTCTCTCTCTCTCTACTTCTTCCACTCATTCTCTCACTCTATCTTTACTTTGCTAAAGCACACAACGTTGGGGCGCTTAATTTGTTTGAGTGCTGCAGCAGCAAACAGCAAATCCTGCAGCTTCGTTTTGCTGGCAAATTAATTATTTTTAAATTAAATAAAAAACACATTGCCCAGCAGTTACACACACACACACTAGCACGCATGCATTCACACACATTTATACATGAATTTATCACACAATAAATTACAACAAATAATTGCCAATTCAGCAGCAAATAATTTATGTGACACACACAATTTGTTGTTGCCTATTGCTGTTGTTGTTATTACTGTTGCCATTGGCATTGTTGTTGCTGTTGTTGCTGCTGCTTTTACCCTCAGCTTATTTGATTTCATTGCTTGTTTGTCGCTCGAGTTGTTCTTGCCCGCTCGCTGGCTCGTTTTGGGCCGGTTCGGGCAATAGCCATAAAGATTATGATCTTGATATGCTCGCCGAGCTGTGGCTACAAATATTGGCACAGCGCGCACACACAAATTGCTGCTGTCCCACACACACACACACAACATTTACTTGCATGTGTATATGAAAAAACATACATAGAAAAAATAAAGAAATCGCATAAATTCAGGCACAGCTCGCATTAAATTCGCCCTCAGGCATTAACATTTTTCTATAAATAAATATTTTCGGTTTTAAGAATGATGAAAGAGCGCTCTAAGCGGCCTGTGCATCATGTGAGTGTGAGTTTCTGTGTGTGTATGTGTGCGTGCTACTAGTGTGTTAAGTGAAAAATATTTGAGAGGAGCATAAATTGCCTCAATGGCAACTGACTTGAGAGCTCTATTACTTTTCGTCTTTAAGTAAGAAATTTTATTTGCTATTGAAACACTTTAAAGCAAGAGTTTAAAACTATTAAAAATAAGTTTTTTAAGTTGTTTACTGCTTGTAATGAAACAAAGTTAAGATAGACTCTTGTTTAAAATACTTTATAGATTCTATAATGTGCTAGTAGTAAAGGCTTTAAGTATGTACTTTCCTTTATATGTATAGAAATATGAATATGTGCCCATTCAGACTACACGAAGCTTAAAATTACTTCTAAGATATCCAATTACTTCCTTAAGCCAAAGGCCTCTGTAGCCTGTGCTTTGCTCTAAGAGTTAATTTTAATTTTATGTCAATTATAACTACTCAATAAATAAATATATAAATAGTTTCCTTAGCAGACTTTAGCTTTGATATAATCTGAGATTTCTATGGACAATCTATCCAACTCTCCCAGACTCTGCTCCTATTCCAAATATAATTTACCAATCTCTCAGCCAACAACAATTATGTATTAAAGCATTTCCTAAAAATGTATATCTTCATCTGCAATAAAACCAACTCAAGTAAAAAATAAATTATCAACAAAATTAATAATATTTTTATATCTTAATATATATATTGTTCACTATTTTCATTTTATAGCTTTATGCTCAGTCGCAGCCATAAATTGCAACGCTTTAATAGCTTTCAATTTGCTGTGGAGCCAAGCAAAGCACTGACCACACTTCTAAAGTGCCCACCAAATGTCAAATAACAATGGAAGGTCAACGCCTGCCACTCACACACACGCACACACATACATGCACAGACACATCGCCCAAAAGTACAAAAACTAACTAAGAATGGAGCCACTAAAAAAAATATCAGAAAAAGCAATGAAAAAGCTAAGCAGGAGCCAGAGCAAGCGCGCTCCATACATATTATAATACAAAAACACTGAAGAAGAAGAGGAAAAAAACAACAACTATAAAGACAGGAATGACAGGCTACTAATAGAGGCCAAGCCAAGGTCCGCTGGTCAGTTACCGCCCCAGGGCCATGTTGTCTGGGTTAGTGACCAACGACGACAAAAGATACGAAGAAAAGGCCAAACAAAAATTTGCTTGAGTCAATGAAAGCTTGTCAAAAAAGCAAAAAAAATAAAAAAATAAAATAAAAAATAGATAATCAGAGTAAAGGCCAGAACTATACACATATATAGGTACATCTAGCTATATAGATTTGAGTGCCGTGGGGCAGATTTAGGGCATTAGCTTAATATTATCAGAGGCAACGACTAAAGCGATACTCAAATTAGATGCGACTACCTATAAAAGGTATAAACTGTAAAGCTGATTAAACGGCAGGCGAGTAGATTATATTAAAATGCAGAGCACGTGTCGCCTGGCAGCAACGAGATACAAGTGACACTTGCCCCGCACTCAGCACACCCGCTCACCCGCCGTAGTCTTTGTCTTGCGCCGCTTTGTCTACAACAATAAAAACGTCGCTCATAGACGTGTTATCTAAGCACAGTTTCAGCTTATTAAACACATTCCATTGATTTTCGTTCGCTTCGGCCACGTACACGTAACGCTTTTGTATCTGTAAGATGCTTGGGCAATTTAAGCGATAAACACGAATGTGATGTTAGTTGCGGCGCTAGTGTCAGGGATATAAACCAACATCTAGAACTCATACTCATCCCAAATACTCCGAGCATGGCGTACATGGCGTATGCGCAACGTGTCTGCCTTTTTTGTTTATCAAGCATACGACATGGTGGTAAAACTTGTTACGCCATGACGTGAGCCAATATATTTTACTTTATACCCACGCCAATCAAAATCGCTCATAAATCTCGCAATAATTCTTTAAAAAATGAAAAGAAAATCTGCAAAATAAAATAAATGCATTTTGTATTCAATAAACGACGCGCGATAACCATATGCAGCTTAAAGACAGATAGAAGAAAAAACTGGTTTGGGCTGGGAATTTATGTGTATGTGTGTGTGCAACCTAAATGGAAGCACGCGTTTCGTGCACTGCATGGGTACGTTCAAAAATTGGCTGGCGGCCACGGCTGCACAGTTTCAGATTCAGATTCAGCTCCAGCGTCAGCTGCAGCTGTAGCCTGCCTAGGCACAGGCTATGGGTGTCAGTTTACCGTAAACTGCTTATTGTGGCATAATGCGTATATACTCCTAGGCAATTCGAGTGCACTCAATGCCCAGGTCACAACAATATGATTATAATAGCGTCGACAAGCGCTGCCTGTTAATGTGACTAGCCAAAGGTGGGGCTGCCTAATGCTTTGTGATGTCATAGGTAAATATCAATAGGCAGTGAAGTCAGTTGGCTAATATCAGATCCCATATATCTATATGTACTATATAATAAACATTTACTTGTAGAGCTTACTAAATCAATTATCTTTTATATGTCTCAGACAGCTTATTATATTTCACAATTTCAATTTGGTTTATGGGATCAACAGCCATCATTCATCATAAACAAGTCTCAAAATTATAAATGCAAAGCTTTTAAATAAACAACGCTCGTTACCTCAGCATTTAAGTCTAAGGATCTGACTGGTGTTGAGCTCGCTATAAAAAATGAAATTCAAGGCATCTCTGCTTTATGAAATTACAAGCATATATACATCTCTTCGAGTCATTAACATTTTCAGCTAGCATATATGTGCACACAAACATATAAAGACTATATGAGTTTAACGATATACACATTAACTTCTGCCCATCATATTTTACAGCTGCTCACATAAACGAAGCCAAGCAGCCTCGCAGGCAGTCGACCAGCATCATAGATATGTATATACATGTATATATGTATACGTATGTTGCAAAGATGCAGAAACCCTTTTAGTAATTTTATACACGCGCAAAATATTGAATAACTAGCTGCTGAAGCCCAGTTCTCAGTAAAATGGCTGGGAGTGGGTTTGAGTGTGGTTAGCTCATCAAAGCAGCGCGTCCTTGAAACAGCTAAACAGAGATACGAATGCGAATGCGCGATTGCGAGTGAGGAATGCTTAAGAGGCAAATGGCGAGAGCAAAAATGCTGGCAGAATAAAGCATTCAAATACAATTGGCAAAGAAAACAGAGAGACAGGGCCAACGAGATGGAGTTCAAGTTTGGGTTAGTTTGTGGGTGCGGGCGATGAGGGTTTTCTGGCAAATTCCCTAGCGTATAAACATAAACATGTTGGTTATTGTCTGCACGTTAAAGCATCAACAGCAGCAGCAGCAGCAGCAACATCGGCTTTAGCTGGTCTCTTTTGTTGGAACCTGCCGCATACTCCCGTTACGCCAACTTTTCAATCAACAGCCGAGTCGACAGTCGGCCGGCAGCCCCAATGAGTCCCACAGCCAACAAACAATCAGTTATACCCAAAAGCTTAATCGATTTTCAGCAGGTAGCTTCATCCGTAGGGCTGATGGTTTAATATGGAAAAATGTTTTCCCAGACCGAAACAAGCAAAATCTTTTGTCGAACACCCACACCCATGCACACACACACACATAACATATACCGCATACTGCGTGTGTACAGGGCTGGCATTAAAAAAGTAATTTGTTATTGTTTTCTTTTTTTTTTTTTTGTTTTTGTTTTTTGTTTAAGCCGCCCGAGGATATCATTGTAACGAATTTTCAATATGTGCGCAACGTCAGTGGCAAGTATTTAAGAGTGATTGTTGTATGGGCTCCAACTTATTTTTCATTTTTTTCTCCTCGGTTTTTATATATATGTATATTTGGTTTTCATCTGAGCACATTTTGCCTTTTGATTAAAGGTAAGTTAATTGTTCTGCAAGGCTTGCTGCATATAGCAGCTGCTTGGATACAATTTTTATATTTTTTGATAATTCAGATTTCAGATGTTATTTAATATTCAAATAAATTCTTTTAATTAAGATGATAAATTACATTTAAAATTTATTATTAAATTCATTTTTATTATTTATTTGTATTTGTATTAATTTAAAATAAAGTTTAAAATGGCTAATTAAAATTTGTATATTCATTTAAAAAATGGAAGCTTTTGTAATAATTAATAAAATATTTAATAAAAATAAATGAAAAAAAAAAATTTTTTTGTTTTCCTTTCATTTTTCGCATCTCAGAAAACCTAATTAAATATTTTAAGTCTTATGATGATATCAAAATTCTCAAAAAATTAAATTAAATCATTAATCCATGTAACTTTCAGCTCAACAAATTATTTTGTTCTATTTAAAAGAGCATACGAAATTCTATATATTTAATTTTTCGGGTTTTTCATCTCTTTGGTTTGTGGCAGCCGATTTCGGTTTCATTTACCAGACAAATGAAGAAAAATTGAAAATACATGTTAATATGTGCAAGCAGCAACCAAAAAGAAATAATTTAATTTCCTTTATATATTTACTTTTCATTACATTTACAATTCGTTTGCAAATGCATTCGAATTTACAGGAATTAAACAAAGTCCAAACATTAGCCGAATCGAGCCAAATCGAGTCCATAGCCCTGCTCCTTCTACTCGTTGCCATTTGACCCTAATGAACACCAAATATGCAATTAGCAAAAGTTGACTTATTTGGCATAAATATTTGTGGACAACTATAATACGAAACAACAGCAACAACAACAACAACAGCAAATCCATTGGTAGGCCATATTAATGACCAGGCACTGTTGTTTGCATTGGGTTTGGGCTTTGTGGGCTTTGGCTCTGGGTCTGGCTGTTTCTTGTGCACATATTGTGCTCATGGTTTGGATTCGGTTTGCATTTTCCAATTTGTTTTGTGGATTATGCAATTTATTTAGTTTAGCTTTGCATGGCCAAATGTCTACGTGTGTGTGTGTGTGTGTGTGTTTGTGTGCCCCGATGATAAATTCTATCGCCGCACGTAATATGGAAATTAAAACGCGCCTCCAAGCCCCTGCCATTTGCACAACCCCGTGCACATTGATTTAATTACTTTGGCTCCAGGAAAATACAACAACCACAACAACAATAACAGCAACACCAGAGCAAATAGCACAACAAATATTGCAACAGTCACCAAAGTCGCAGGTCAAGCCGATTGCCACAAAGCCCCGTAGCTTTATCAAAATGCAGTCTCAGGCTGCAATTAGTAAAGGGTGTCGACCTCTTTTAGCTAAATAAATTAGAGTTATAGCTGGGCACATAAAAGGTGGGGCAAAGGTCTTCTGCTGCAGTTGCACAGTGAGAAAATGCTTGACTTAAGTAATTGATGAACAATTGTAATTGCCTTACTTTCATCATCAAAACTTAACCGATATTTCAGTTTGAAATCATTTTGAACCTCACAAAAATTCAGTTGTGAAACTTTCGATTTACAATGTTCATCAACATGAAATCTATAAAAATGTGCGAAACCTCAACTGATTCTTAAGACTTATACTATTTTTTTTAAAAGTTAATTTTCAGCTTTGTGCAAAATTATTGTATAAATAAATTTTATAAATAAATCAATTTTTATTAAATTTTTTAATGATAAATAAATCATTCTTTCTTTTTTTTTTATTAAATTTTCGTTGTTAGCCATTTCTACACAACATACACAACTCGAGTTCCCTTTTTGTCTTGCGTATTTACTTAGAACACCCTATGCGCTTAGGAACGTGCGCAACAATAAAAATAATAGCACGAGCCGCTAACGGTTAATAGCCAAAAACGTTTCCAGGCTGCGCAGGCTGCCCAGGCGGCATGATGCTGCTTCTGGTCCAGTCCCATAAAATACACTGTCCGAGCCAGAAGGCAACACTAATTACAGCACAATCATAAAAGAGAAGAAGCAGCAGCAAAAGAAATGGGAAACTAGCATGTGAAATAATTTGCCAAGAAATTTGCGCTTATCAGCGCTGCGTTGGGGGAATCGAGAGTGACACCCATTAAGCTTAAGTCATAAAGTCAGCCTGGCGCATAAAACTAAACGGCATAAGCGACCATGTTTACAAGACAGAGAGAATGATGATGGAGTAGAGGAGTCTCTGAGGTGGGTAGGTAAGTAGGTATGTATGTAGTTGTATTTGGCTCCTGCAGCATCATTACGGCAGCTACTCGGTGGCACAGCGGCTTCCGTTTCAAGTTGAAAATGAGCGTGTAATTAGAAATGTAAAAAGAGGCAACGAGTCAGAGCAGTCGCAAGCAGAAGCAAGCCAGTCTGTCAGTCCACTCAGTCAGTCTGTCCGTCCGTCGGTCCGTCCGGCAGTCAGTCAGCTCAGCTCAGCTCAGTCAGTGCAAAAGTCACGACTGTGTCGCACAGGAAATGTGCACACGCAAAAGAAAATTGCAAATGAAAATGAAATAAAATGGCGCAAATGTAAACACACACATACACAAATACACTGGTACACAGACTCATTGCCTATGGGGCGTATTTTATTCTTTTCCGCCTCAAAGTCTCAACAATGAGCAACATAAAAAGTTATGTATAAAAATCTTTGCTTCTGCTGTTGCTGCTGCTACTTTTTCGCTTGCATTTCCGTTACAAGGGAAAACTGAATTTGCATGTGACATTTGCGGCAACGTTTTGTTTGTGGGCGAAGCGGAAACGAACGGAAATGGCGGAGCTGCAGGTGCTGCACAAGGGAATGAGGCTAAAATTTGTTGCCGCCAGCTATATGAGTTAAAGAAGCAGCCACACAAAACTTTCTTTCTCTACTCGAAATACATGTAGTATACGTATGTGTGTATGTGCGTGTGTATGTACATAATCCATTTCAAATGGCGAATAAGCTGCGTTGATGAGAAGCAACTTAACTCCAGACATGGGCAACGTTTATAAGTGAGTAATTAGGAAATGGATTGACTAAAGAATTAAATGAAAAGCGCTTGCAATGATGAAGTTAATAAATTGCAAGAAGTAATAGCTCATATATGACTTGAACTTTAGATTCATAACAAATACATTGATTGTATTTTATAATAATTGTATATATATATGGAATAATCTCTAACCATATTTAATTTTTAGTTCATACTTCAATAGCCCCCACTCAAATTTTTTATTTATATGTAAATTTTAATACATTACTTACCCAAATATATGAGCGTTGTTGGAATTTGTTTATTGTTTACTATATTTCGTGTTTACAATTTCGATTTGAAGCAAATGTTTTCCTCACTCGCGCTTCGATTTGCAGTCAGAATTGATTTTAAATATTTGCTGTTTAAATAAAGCTATTTGATTTGACTTTGTTAGCTCTACTTATTTGCGTTATTAAATTATCAATAAATATAAACTTTATATATGTATGTGTGTGTATATACCGTTATTTTGTAATTATATTCAAGATATTTTTTTTTGTCGATTTATATGTTAATATTACACATTAGGCATTAGGCACTACATTAATTCCTGATTTTTTTTAATATATATATTTTTTATACTTTTTTGTTTAATAAAATTTTCGAAAGCTTACACGACGTTTGAGCGTTTTTTTTGCAAATGTTCTTCTTGTTGTGGTTAATAAATTATTGATGATGCAATGGTATTTGTTGTTGACTGTATTAATTTGATAAAGTCGTTAAAGCGCTGTAAGCAGAGGATATTTGTTGTTCAATTTAAGTTTCGAATCGTTTTGGAGCATTAAAAAATATAAAATATATTTAACAATAATAAACATGCATAAAAACAATAAATTTTCATAGTACTAAAAAGCAGCAGCAGCAAATGTGCAATTATCAGCAGCAAAGGCATAAATTTTCATTAATAACAGAGCCCAGCACGTATACGCCATGTGCAACGCGTGATAATTATGAGCTTTAAACACGCAGTAACAACATTTTTAAATTTGTGTGTGCTTTGCCCTCTAGCCACTTTATGCTGAAAGCGAAAAGCAGCCATGGGACCGAAGCAGCTGCGAGCTGTGAGAGGAGCAGCCTGTCAATAGCTGGCATAGCTGACGAAAGCAAAAACACAACACTCAAGCGCAAAAAGCCAAAGAGCGCAGACTTTTGGCTGTTATATATATCATATACATATACATATATATACATTTATATATAAACACTCGTATATACAAGTGTCTGGCAAGTGTGTGCAGAGGCGACAAAACAAAAAGTCAGCTGTGTGAATTGTGGGCGAAAATACGAAACAAATACAAAAAATATACGGAAAGGAGATGGAAAGAAAACGAAAAGGGCAGTCAGAGAGAAAGAGAAAGATAGAGAGACAGACAGAGACAGAAAGACAGCAGCACAAGTTTTCAGATCCTGCTGATGATGATGATGATGAGACCTGACTGGAGCAAAGGCGCAACATAAATGCGCTTACCCAGAAACAGCAGAAGCAAAAACAAAAACAAAAATAATGCGAAAAACTGTCGATATATTAAGATAGCAATGCTTTAAATCAGCTTTAGCTAAACATATTATATGTATTATTTTGGCAAGATTGCAAGGGGATTTGCGTCACGAAAAGAGTTACGAAAAATTAAAAAAAAAACATATGCAGGATGAGGAACAACTAAACAGCTATTTGTAGTTGCATAGATTAAAAAAAAAAGAAACAGAATTAATAAGGTTATGTTATTTACATATATATTTAAATATATACACATTTATTAATTACATGTAAAGTCGTTTTTTCCTATTATTATTTTTTTTATATATTTTTTGTTGTTTGCTTCTTTTCATTCAATTTCATATGTAATATATGCAAATGCAATAACCATAATATAAACATACTTAATTTAATGTATATTCATTTAGCGCACACTCTGGCTCTGTATGACCACATATTACTCATACGCCACGTGGTTCAGGGGCAATATGCGAACTCTTTACATAGCTCAAGCTAGCTCTTTGTCTCTCTTTAATTCTGTAGAGAGCAGTGAAAAATTCGAGAACAGTCTCTCCAAAAGATACCCTACATTACTCTCTGTAAACTAATAAATTAATAATAAATACAACATACAATAATCGCAGACTCAACGATCTCTAGATACTCAAAACAGCAGAGACTTTCAATTTTCCTATGCTGATGTATAACGGATATCTACCAGACGTTTGCTGCGCATTTTGGCCTCTTTATAATTTCTCTCCGTTTCTCTTAGGGAACTAAGCCAGAGTATCTGTGAGTCGCGCACTCTTTGCAAATACATTGTTGCCTATATTTATTTGCTGGTGCTGCAGCGTCAACATGTCGTCTTTTATTTTCTTTTTTTTTTTATTTCTTTTTTCTCGCTTTATTAAGTCGTACAAGGTGGCGAGCAAACGCCTAGAGATACAGCACACATATACACACACACCCATAGACTCAAGAAGGTCGCTTAATGCCGCCCTCATTGCTAACTACCAATACAAAGTAGACAAACACACACACTCACACAGACAGGCAACACTTATACATACTTATTTTGTTGTCTACTACTGTATATAGGAACAAGCTGATGCTCTCTAAGGCATTGCCTCATCACTACTCTCACAGCAGCCTTCTGCGTGTGTGTGTGGTTTGCTGCGTACGTATAAATAAAATAAATGTAGGTGAAAATATACATAAATAATGGCCACATACGCTGCCTTTTTATGAAGTGTGCGGCGTCTGTGAAAATTATAAAACAGACATTGCCCATTCCAATTGCCTATTTTGATATTGTGTGTGTATTGTGTGGGTGCATACATGTGTATATTGTGTGCGAGTGTGTGTGAGAGAGATCTCAGTCAGGTATATTGAGCTTGAGGGTGGATTTAGTTCAAAAGTTGCTTCATCTGTAGGCGTGCAAATAGCAAAGCGCACTGAGCCGTGCAATGGGCCACGAAGTGGGTGTAGTTCACTCTGTATATATATCGTATAATATATATATATATATATATATGTGTGTGTGCGTGTGCTATAGGCAGGCACATCAGCTGCTGGGCTTGACAAATACTTTTGCTGGTTAGACCTCTGCGTTTGACATTATTTACGCAGAGTTCTTGATTGGGTTTGCTGAAATCAATATTGTGCTAATTCTGAGCGCTGAAAATCAACTGCAATGCAATCACTCCACACTTTGTTTAGCTTGATCTCCGATTTAATCTGTCTAATGGCAGGCAACAAATTGTCCAGGGAAACGCTTTTTCCAATCATAAAATGCAACAAAATTGTATTTATTTTCAAATTTCCCTCTTAATGGCAGCGACAACAATGCTTCATGGTAGCAACTGGCAAAAGCGCGAGAGACAGCCACGATAATAAGCAAATTACAAAGATGCGCTGCTCCATTCCACATTCCCTACTCCCCCATCCCTTTGCCCAGAACCTGCCCCAGTGGCAAGTTTTACTTTTTGTTGTTATGTTTCTTTCTTTTTTTTGTTGTGTGTGGCATGAAGAACGCATTTGCATATATGCCAGCGCATAAATATATAGAGCGCAATTTATGTGTGCATCTATTTAAAGTCTTTCGCTTTTCTTTCTTTTTTTTTTTTTTTTTGGCTGAGGGACGCCTGCACTTGTCACACGTTGTCCTGTTTCTTATATGTAAGCAGTATATGTGAGAGATTATTTACATATGTATATGTGAGCGGGCATGCGGGGCGTGAGCATGGCTTGCCCTCGTTGTGACTGCAAAAAAAAAGCGAAAAGCGCAAGCGAGATAAATAACAAATGCACTTCAATAGGGAATACCAAACTAGACGATTCCCTGCATGATGCTAAGATCACTCTCGATTTTTTAAATGCAATAAATTACTTGCTCTGCGATTTCACAGACTTGAGAAGTTCTTAAAAAGCGTTTGAGATAAATATTGTTGTGAAAATATGAAAATATAAACTAAAAAGTGAAACTGAAAGTAATTGAGAGCAAAATCAACAGAGAGAGAGAGAGATAGAGAGAGAGAGAGAGAGAGAGAGAGATCAGGTTTGGGATATCTTAATGAAGTACATATATATACATTTACATGCCTTAATATATATACCATTACTACAGGGTATTAATAACCACAAACTGCAATAGCAAAAATCAAACAGATGCATGCAAAACAAAAACGCGAACAAGCAATGCCAGCAGCAGCTCGAGTTCTACTCACTGAATTTGAGTTCTACTCAAAGCAGTTTGCTGTTGTCATTATTTGGCGAATATGTGTGCCCCCATCCCACCCTCTCTTTCCCTCTTCCTTCCCCACAAAATAAAAATCATAACTAGTTCTTGAACCCTAAGTAAAGCTCGAATTACAATTAAAAACTTTGGTAACAAATTTTCCTTATCAAGCATAAACCGCAAGATTCGCTCGATATCTGATAACTAATTAGCAATACGAAAATGCTGAAATGAAAACTCTTTATTATGGTAAATATTTATCAGGAACCCAGGCCACGTTCACCTCTTCATCAAACTTGCCAATTAATTGCAAAGTTTGTAATTTACATTTTTGTGTACATCGAGCGGCGAATGCAACAAAATACAAAAACTGCCAAACTATGAGTGCAATTTAGCAAAGTTTCGTTCTCAACTCTATGGGCAAAAATGTTCAATAGAAGAAATTAAAAGCGCAAAAAGAAGAAATTAACGCAGGCCAAGTCAAACTTAAAGCACAGTCCCAAAATTGTAGCAAAAAAGTTGAAGAAAATCAATAAAGCGAGTCAAAACAAAAAACTTCCACAATGAAGTGGTCGAGTTTTGGCTCTCTCGAGGAGACGAGGAACTCAACTTTTGCTGCTTGACTTTTCTATTACTATTATTATTATTATTATTAATATATATATTATGAACGACTATTGAACGAGCTGAGGAGCAAGTTCAAAAAGTTTAGAAAGTTAGCGACTCTTTAAATTTTTAGTGGGCTTTCGCTTGCTCAGTGTCGCATAAAATTATTATATATATATATAAATATATATTTATATATATACTGCTACTACAGACATAACCACAAGGGTTAATGAACTCAAGAGATGCCCAGAGGCGACTAACAGTGGAAAACAGCCGCCAGCCACCAGCAGCAGCAGCAGCGAGGCAAATGGAGCACGCCGGCTGCTGCGGCTCTCAGCAGTGGGTGTCAACAATTGCACAGCTGGGCTCACACACACATACACATGCACACACGCGGTAGAAGTAGAAGAAGTAGCAGTCATAGCCAGCTAACAGAAGCAGCAGTAGCAACACACACATACAGACATTTTTTGCCAACTGTAGCTGAGTAACTTAAAAAAAAATGTCAACACTTTTCCAGGCAAAGCTGCAAATGTTTTTCTTTTTTTTTTTCACTATTCTTTATGAAATTTATGTGCTTAACACTTTTAACTTTTGACTGCAACTGAAAATCAAATCGATAAACATGACTTGTTGAAAATAATGTGCGCACAGTGCGTATGTGTAATGTGTATCTAACAAGTGGCTGCATTTGCAAATGGCTCGCAACTTGGCAGATTCCAAGCGCGTAAAGAGCACAAAATAGAGGAAACCAACAGCTGTTGCCGAAAAATTCTTTAAAATATATGTTATATACACATAAAACTGTCAACATGAAGAACTTAATGTTCATTCAGATTTATATAACTTTCACCCAAATCATTTTTATATGCACTTTCACACTTCAATTCTAGAAATTTTCACACATTTCGAAGCTCTCTTAAATTGTTTAATAGTCGAATGTCATAAAGATCAAAACACAAGCCATTCGCTCATCGAATGCCAATAAACGTTCCAAATATATGTCCACTTGTATTGTCCACACATCAAATTGAGAAGCTTCCAGCCGCACACTGAGCCCAGGCAATGGGCCTGGCTAACCGCATTGACCGCAAATGGGACAGAAGTTTTGGTAACCACAAATTTCTTTGACCGATGCCCTTAAAATTGCAGATATTGAAATGCTATAGCAGTTGCAATAGCAAAGCAATTGCTGAAGACAATTTAAGGAAACGTCAACAATTTTTAAAGAGAACTTAAATGAAGCCAAGGCAAAAAAAAATAAATTTAAATATAAATATATTTTATTAATATTAATTTTTTAATTTGTATGCTTTACATTCTTTGTTTAGCTGCTGGAATTAAGTACTTTCGATACACTTAAATCATAGACACGCACCGAAAAAATCAAAAATTTAATTTCAAGATAGTTGTGTTATAAATATGGATTATATTCTGATTGGAGAGGCTATCCAGAAACGGGGCAACACAAACAACAGCCGCAAAAGTATGCAATGCTATTTTCTACTCTATTTATTTGTATTCCTTATTTTTTTAAATTTATTTTCTTTGGCTTAACGTAACGTAACGCGAACGATAATGACGACGAAAGACGGCGACGAACGACGTAGAGGCAACGACGACAACGGGCGACGGGAGAAACGACACGTGGTGCAAACAACGGGAAAATGTTTACAAAGCGGCTACTGCCACACAACTGAGGCGACAGGATGCAGTCGCTGGCTGTGGCAAGCGGCTGCGGAACGGAATGGAAACGAAACAGACAACACGAACACGAACGCGCGCGTTTGCCGAACGAAGTGTTTCAGCAAAACATCTGTTCGCTACCGAGTGAGTGCGACTGAGATGGAGAGAACCCGAACAGCAATAGGCAAGCTGAAAGAGAAGGCGCCTAACAGAGCGAGTGAGAGGGCGAGAGCGAGAACGAGAATGGGAGCGTAGGCGAGAGCGAGAGTGAAATAAAAACACTGTGGGCTAACTAACCTACCGCAAAGGACTTGGCCAACGTGCCCAAAGAAATTAAATAGATTATGTGCTTATATAAATAAATAAATGAAGCCAAGTTAATGAAAGCGGCCAAATGCAACGCTGGCAAGCAGCAAGCGGCTGGACATGGCACATTAGTCTGCCTTAGATTTGGTGCTGCTACTGCTGCTACTCCTGCTGCTGCTGCTGGCTAGGCTAGACAAAATGGCGCCTGCGCCGGAATGTGAACCAAAGAATGCCTAAGCCAAAATAGGCCTAGGCGAATCAACATTAAGCAAAAGTGCAACGAAAATTGCCCACTAATTTTTTTTTTTGTTGCGGTCTTCTTCTTCTATTTGAACCATTGCCAAAAACACGAGGCGACGAGCCACGCTGACGCAGCAGGCAGACAACGGGCGGACTGTGGACTGGCGGACCAGTGGACACGAATTGAACGCACAAAACGGAATATGCAAAACAAAAACAAAATTCGGAAAAAGCACGTGGCATCGCACTTGCCGGCTAACTTGGTTGGGCGGGGAATACTGGATTGTGTAAGGGTGGTGAGCGCCCACTTTGTGCTGATGTTTACATTGTATTTTTTTAGAAGCCAAATTTGTATTCATATACCTAAAATATCAATTCATAAACGTTTTATTTAAAGTTTTTTGCATAAAAAGCAGGAAACAGAGGAGTAGAGCTATAATCCTGGCTGGCCAGGCATCTCTAGACCAGTGCACATGCTCCTTCAATTTTGCAATTTCTTATGGCTTAATTTTTGCCCCAAGTTAATTAAGCTTCGTTTTTTTGTCTATAGTTTCGTTGGGTCATGGGCTTAATTCAATTAAATTCAGCTGCCAATGTCTGCAGTAAAATGAATAAGTACTTACATTGAGGACGGGCGTAAGCCGCTGCATAATACTTAATTAAGTAAATATCATATTATAAATATAGAAATACGGAATTTCAGCACATAATAATAATAATAGTCAATAATCTGGAGAATTATCTTTACAGGAACTCAGCAGCCTACAAAACTTGTTGATGTTAAAAGTATAACAGCAAAAAGATATACAGGGTATATACATAAATTTGCTGAAAAATCAGAAAACTTCCTGAAAGCGCAGCTGTTGTACTTATTGGAGTGCAACACCATCTTTTCTATCTTTTCAATCCTTTCAAAGCTCCAAGAGTTTCGATTTACATGCCAAGCACTGTGCCAAACCAATATACTCTGCTCACTTTATGTACAGTATCAAAAACAAAAAGAGAAAAGTGCCTGATTAATTGTTTTGCCCTTGTTTGGACAAAAAATGACAAACAACTGAAGCAGCAGCAAAAGCAACAACAACAAACGTTAATAAACAAATGGAAAGGCGTGAAGTGCACGCCAACCCAAAAGGCAGCAGCAGCAACAACAACAACCACAAATTAACATTATAGTTGAAATGTAAGAAATAAACAAGCGAAATATTTACCAAATACGATAAGTTTCTCATTCAGGCAGCACGCAAACAAAACCAAAGGAAAACCCTTTTCAAGTAACTCAATTGCGGCACGCGACAAAAATTTGAGACAGAGGCTAAAATAAAAATATACATAAAAATATTCATTTACATATATATATGTATATGTATATGTGTATATTCGTATATATTGCCATGACAAATGACGACGACAATTGAGTGCCCTTTTGAGCTGGCCGGAAAATTAGTTTATGCATTACGCACAACAATGAAGCGGCTAATAAACTAATTAAATGAAAAAGCTATCAAGATGAAGTAAACACGTAATGGGCGACACTCGATTAGATTGATGGTCATTCATCAACTGAAATGACTAATGTTTCCCTCATATAGACAGCCCTGGCAATTAAGCGAATGACTCCACAGGTTGTTGCCATTAAGAGGGAATTGGAATAGCAAGAATTTCCAGGTCTACTTTTTATGCTAATTGAGCATTTATTTCTAACTATTAGAGTTTATAGTTATTAGAGTGTTATTTCTTATTGGTTAAATGCTTACGGTATGTTAAATTGGGAATACCCCTTCCCCATTGTAATTGGAACCACATTAAAGTAAGCGTATAGCGCTTCTAAAGAATTTATTGAAATAAATGTACTTTAATATTAATGTAAAAACATTTTTATTTAATTTCATGCTTATTTTGTAGTATTAAATGGAAAACTAGAATGAATTTCAGCTTATATTTCCAACTTAAATTCCTTATCCTTATTGCATAATCGTATGAATCCATCGTAATACTTTATCTACCAATAAGAAGCAGTACAAGCTCTTTGAAGCTTCGCTATATCAGCTTAACCAACTCACTCTCGAGACTTGCCGTTAGTGCATTAATAATTCGTTTCAAATAATGTACTTAGCCTCAGGTCGACAACTTTTCCATTATCAATCAAAACATTTGATGCAAATTTCGCTTTGATTTCGCTGATAAGATTTTTGGTATGTGACGTTTGTGTTGCTCTGCATAACTTCAAGTAGCTAAAAAGCTGATTTTTTCTTCATTTCTTGTTTTGTTTTATGTGTGGCTGTAGACCGTCAACACGGCGTGTGAGTAACATATATGACACATGTCACGTGACACCATAACACATCATTTTACCTTTTTTTGTGGCACACCAAGAGGGAGCGAGTGCGAGAGAATGAGTGAGTAAGAGTGGGCGAACAACAAGCATATAACACGGGTAATGACAAACAAGCTGAGCCCAGCCCGGCCAAGCCAAGCCAAGCAAAATCAAGAGCGAGCCAGCCAGCAGACAGACAGGCTGGCAGGCAGGCAAAATAAGACATTTTGTGATAAGCGCACAGGATAACAAGTTGAACGTGACGAGCATGTGGAAAACACATGCAGAGCGCAAAAAAATAAACTCCTCTGTTGTGATATGTTATAAACAATGCCAGGCACAGTCGACAAACTACATCATACACACACACGCACGCACTTACACACACACACACATGCAAAATGACGGCAAGTGTCAGAAAGCAAAAACATTAAAAAAAAAACAAAAACAAAATAAATAAATAAACAGAGGTAGAGTAAGAGCGCGCGCTCTAAATGTCGCTGATAACGCGAATGTGAGTGCTGAAAAAAAAGCAAATAGAAAAGAAAGAAGAGGAAACACCTACAGCCACCCAACTCCGTCTGCTGCTGCTTCTGCTCGCAGCTCTTTTACAACCTTTCTACAGCTCGACTTTCACTTTTCATGACTTAATTTTCGCCGGCGTCTCTCCGCTTGACAGGCGCACAACCTAAAATAGAAACAGACGAAAAACGGGGAAAAAAAAACAAAACAAAAGCAAGGCAAAGTCGGCACACATAAAAATGAAAAGTTGCTGCAAAGGATTTTAAAAGACAAAACGCGCATAAAGTGTTTGGCACATCCGCTTTCTGTACAACGCTGCTCTTTCGGCTCTCTTAGCTCAGACTATATGCCTCCATCTCACACACCCTCCCTCTCTCTCTCTCCCTTTCTCTCTCTCTCTCAGCTATGCAAATGCTAGTAGCAAAAAACAAAATGTAAATAATATTTCATTACGTATACGCGCCGTACGCTGTGCAAAAGGCGCGCTTGAGAAGCACAAAATCAAAACGAAAGCGAAATTTTATAGTGGCGCCATTTTTGAAGGCATCTTTTGTTAGCTGCCAACTGAAAATATGTACATATACATATACATAAATAAATATATACCCATATCAGCTGCTGTTGATTTCATAAGTATAAGCTCATATGTTTGGCTTCTATTGCTAAAAAATAACGTCTATAAATTTTCATTTATTTCCTGTAAACTCTCTCTCTCTCTCTCTCTCTATCATATGCCACTCTGCTCGTTTATTTTCAATCAATTTCTTGCTAATTCAATCACTTTCTAATTTAAATCATTTTTTTTCTCCAATTTTCAATTTTTTTTCCAATCATATGCAGTCCTGCTGCTCATAACAAAAGTATTCAATTCGCATTTCAATTCTGTTCAGTTAAACGCACAATCTAAACATATTCACGTCCGTTCAATTTCATTCGATGCCATGCAATCTCGCCTGCAATCGTGAGCTTAATTTAGAGCCCAGCCATCGTATGCATATAAAATATTACTCATACGCACGTTTGCACTTTAATAAACTCGGCATCAAAAAAAAGAAGAAAAAAAATAATCTTCCATGTCACTTGGCTGGCAATATGAAGCGCATGCAAAGCGCGTTTACAATTTATGCTGAATAAGGGTGAGTGGTGTGTGGGGACGGGGCTAGCAGGAGTAGCAGGTGTAGCAGGGGCACCGTCAACTAAACTACCTGACAGACATGCTCAGCTCTGCTCAGCTCTTGTGCTCTTGGCAACAAGTCTGATAAAAAGTACAATCGGTTTACTCACATTATTTTTTGTCCGTTTTTCTTTTTACTGCCAGCACAAAATTGTCATTTCCTGCACAATATTTGTACAGTTTTTAATATGGGAGAAACAAGTATAGCCAATTGTGCAAAAAATGAATATACCTATATATAAATAAAATGTTGGCCACACACACATGTTGCACATGCACACACATAATGCACAACAAAAGTAGCCAGGGACACTGTTGGTTGTCGGTTGATTGGCCAACATCTGATAGCCGATATCGGTGGCTGGTAATGTATGGGTGAGTGTATATGGGTGTGTGTGTGTGTGTGTGGATGGACACTTGTACCTGATAAAAATCAACAATGAACCACAACAGCGACAATAACATCAACTGCACAACAACTGACAACAATGCAAATACATAAATGATTATCACTGAACAGTTTTACTCAGCTCCGGACGGGCATTAACACCGCAGTGCATACTCCAGCATAAACCACTCGAGGTGTTCATATCAATTACGTGATATACAGATTATGATAAACTTGCTGACAGGAAGCGTAGTGGGAAGGGAGTGGAAGAAAATCCCATGAATAAGTTGGACAGCTTTGAAATATATAGAAAAATAATATATAAAAATCAATACATATTATTTAGTATTTTAGTATTAAGCATATACTATATTAACAACTACCAGCAAGCAATACTGTTCTAATCGAGACTACCCGACTCCTGTCTCCTGCGTAGTGCTAATATTTCTGCTGCTACATTAGAATTTACTATAAAGTGTAATCAAAAATAAATTAATTAGCAATAAAAATAGATAAACAGATTAAGAGTTTAATATGCTTTGAAGTCTCTATCAATCAATCAACATAGCATATAGCATATAGACAATCCTCGACTAGAAAACCCATCTCAATATACACATATATTCAACTTTTCTCCAGCGCCTGCACTGTGAAACGCCATTAAAAATGTTTGGGGCTGCGCGTTTAAAATCTTAGGGATGCCCAGCTCAGCGCTGTGAGCCTAATAAATAAACATTAAGCAACATTTAACCAATATTTACATTGTAATTTAGTCATTATGTCCAACGTTCACGTTTCAGCTGACGGCCATTGGCCAAAAAGTCGACAAGCAAAGCCAACGCTGAAGCGTTTTCACCTGCTCGACAAATAAAGCAATTTTTGGGCGCGTGTTAAGCTGTTTTACATAAACAGAGGCAGGCTCGCCAAGCTGGGCAGACAGATGGGCCATAGCCATAGCCATAGGCGAGTGGGCGGGGCTGGCTGGGTGTACTTGTGGGATTGACTCATATGCTGGGTCAACTGCAGCTTTGGCCATTGCCATATTTTGCCTTGGCAATTTGGTTGTCTGGCTGGGCAGGCACAGCAGCAGCGCAAGCCTTTGCCTTTGCGTTTGCCTCTGCCTTGGCTTGGCAATATTTAGGCAGTTTTAATGCAAAAGCGTCCACAAACCATAAATAATTGAAAACTGCAAAGACGTGCAAAAAATGCCATGGCAAAGGCGAGCTTCAAAAAAAAAGAAGAGTAAAATAAAAAGAAATGAAACGAAACGAAACGTAGCGAAATATGTGGTAAGAGCGAGTCGGCAGTCGGCAGTCAGCAGCCGGCGAGTTGTTGTAGTGAAGCATGCAAAAGTCCCATTAAGGCTAATAGGCCCAAAAGGACCAACAGGAGACGAACCTCTCTACACAGAGAGACAGTTAGTCAGTCCATGAGAGTTGGTTGAGTTAGTTGCAGTCACCATCAGCCGGGCCTCTGCCAGGGCTGGGCCAACACTTAAGAGGAGCACCTATTAAGCAATCATAAGACAATATATGACAGTTAAGGAGGCGGGTTTTAAAGGACAAATAAAGAGAGTCGAATATAAATCAAGGTTTAGATAAATTTCTGCCGAATGATCTATGAATGAATATATGAGTAAAGTGAATACTGTGCTGATAAGTTTCAGCTGATGAGCTATGATATCATGTTCACTGATAATTATCTATTTTTTATTGACATTTATAGAAAATTAAATAACAATTATAACTAAAATATCTAAAATTGTTATGAATGAAAAGCAGCAAATAAGAGCGCTCACAGTATGCTAACAAACCTATTGTGGAACATAAAATTTTACTTTACATGGAACGGCATAAAAGATTTAGACTCTCTCTCGAGTGCTATTTATTCAAGTTAAAAGTTGTAAATAATATTTATTTTAAAATTCGATTGTATACTAAAAAAATATAAATAATACAACAAACTTGCTAATGTCTTTATTCCTCTAAAAACCTGCATTCCCTTAGAAAAGAAATTTCCAAGCAATTCGTTAAGATATACCTATATAATTAATGACATGGAATAATTCGTTAAGGCTGCGCTGCAGCCCTGTTTCGAATATCGTTGGCGTTAGCACGTTTAGCGTTGTAGCTAACTGTTAATTTGGTCTATTTTTCTGTTGCGGGCGGGGGCTATGCAAGTTGGACACCAGCGAGCACCAGCGTTACAGCTACTTGCCCCTGCTCCTGCCCTGCCCCAGCCACTGCCCCTGCGCCAAACACCTATGTAGCTGAAAAAGTAGGCTGCACAATTTCGGGGCAGCGGTTCAGTTTACAGTTTTTTGTTTTTTTTTTCTTTCTTGGCTTTGCTGCTGTTTTGGTTATTTTTTCGATTTTTTTCTAAACGCCGCCAGCACTTTGAAGCACTTTAGCGTCGCTTATCCTAATTGTGGTTAGTTTGTATGTGTGAATGGGTGTGTGGGTGCTTGGTTGTGTGTGTGTGTGAGTGTCCTTCGTGAGCCGCTCACGCGAAACGTGCATAGAGCATGTCCTGCCACGTTTGTCTGCCCTGTTTATGTCCAAGTGTCTGTGTGTGTGTGTGTGTGTGTGTGTGCATAATTTTTTGGCATTTAGCCAGATAATTTTCTTGCCTGCTCAGCTCAGTTCGGCTCAACTGGAGTCGAGTCGGCCTGCCCGCTTGTCCTGTCCATTCCTGTTGCAAAGTTAATGTGTCCTGGCAGGCCTAGACAATATTTAATACACAACTTTTTTCTGTTGCTCTCTCTCTCTCTCTTTCTCTCTCTCTTTCTCTCTCTTTCTCTCTCACTGTATCTCTATGCTCTTTGCCTTTTGGCATTTTCCTTATTTCTCTTTTTGTTTTCTGGTGTCTGCCTGAGTGTGGGGGAGTGAGCGTAGGTCTTAGCGTTTTTATTTATGATTAGCTGTAAATTAACCTGACATATTTTTAATGGCTTCTCAGTTGGCGACTTTCGCTTAGATAGAGAAATTTCATAAGAAAATCTTGCTATAATTAATATATAGAAAATATTGGTATTGATAATTTTAATGTAGGTGAAAGCTTAGCTTAATCAAAAACTATTTGGATGTAACTAAATTTAGTTAAAAATTGTTTAAACTAAATAGCAATATAACTAAAATTCTTTGATTTCAAGCTATTTTTTCTAAATGGCCAAATAAATTTTTCATCTGCTTTTAAAGTATGATATTATATTGTTAGCCTCTTTACATTAGGTAAAAACTTTTACATTATTTTTATTAAAAAAAAAAAAAAGAAAAAAAAAACCAAATATGAATAACATAAAAAAATTACTGCCGTATTCAGAAATCTTTTAAGAACTCTCATTTTCACTGCACAACACTGTGCATATAACACTGCTTACAAGTTCAGCTGCCTCTTTCGACCAATGTCATTTTAGCATTTGATGTAAGCGTCAATCTTCCGCTTTACACTATTTTGCACAGCAGCTCGATGCGGCCCAAAAACTGCTGCCTTCATCTATGGCCCAGATCACGTACATCCTTGCCAGCGCCATTTTGTCAACTTCTAATAAATTTGCTGTGCAGAGAAAAAGAGAAAAGTTCGCAGCGAACAGTGGAACGCACTTCAAACTGCCAGCACCCACATACCCAGAGCTGGGCAGAGACTGGCGGGCGGCGCAGTGCAGCGCCTAAACAATGGTAATGGCGGCGATGCCGTCATTTTGTAAATCAAACAAGTTTTAAGTGCAGAGCAGAGCAGAGCTGAACAGAGCAGAACAGAGCTAGGTGCTACGGCAGCGAGGCAGCAACCGCCAGGCAGCAACAGCACACAAAATATTCATGAACACAACAGGCTCATAAATAAATTGCAGCCCAAACGGAACGCCGTTGTCGTCTGCTGATGCAGCTGCTCGATGCTGGAGGTGCTCGCGAGGGGGTGGGGTGGCGGCGCTACAAAGTGGCTGCGAGTGGCGTGAAAAAACTTGAAAATATGCTAACATAATGCAAGCGAGCAGACAGCAGCAGCAGCAGAGGCTCTGCCGCCTGTGCCGCCTGTATTGATGGCGGGCAAATGCAGCATCAAGGTTTTATGATGCTTCGATTTCGTGGAATTAGCAATGAGTCGAACGTGTGGCGAGAGCCATCAGCAGCAAACCAAAACCAGTCAAAGCTCTTCAGTTCGTCAGCTCTTCGATATTTATTTTCAGTCAACGAACGCGTTTTTAATATCGCCCAAAGATAGAGTCGGAGAAATGCAGCGACATCGGAGCAGAAACCAAGTGCAGGTCGTGAATTATTTGTGGCTCTGGCAGCTGTCAGCTTTAAATTGAGTCACCTTTGCCAAGTGATGAAAAGTGCCAATGTGTGTGTGTGTGTGTGTGTGCCTTCTAATTAATTTAAGTCCATTAACATTTTAAAGTCCTTTATATGCAATTTGGTGAAGTTACACGTCTTGCCGGCATAAGGATAAGCCTCGACTGCGTCTCCACAGGCGACAAAAAGCCATGAAATAAATTATTTCAAGAATCAATTACAACTAATAGCATAGACCACTTGAAAATCAATTCAATTCACATGAAAGCCCGTCTGACAGAAACAGAGACTGAAACTGAGCCTGAGCAGGAGTTGGAACTGAAGCTGACGCTGAAGCTGTAGCACGAGCAGTCAAGGCAGCCCGGCAGGACAACTTCAGTAACTGAAATGAATCGTTGACTTTGTGTGGCGCACACAGATTGCCAAGCGCGCGCGAGAGAGAGAGAGAGAGAGTGAGGGAGAGAGAGCCAGAAGGAAAGAGCTCCATTTACTCCACACATATGTGACGATTTAAGCTAATGCATAATTGATTGTAATGCCACGGCAAGCCGATTTCGGCTTTGCCTTCAGACAGCAACCAATGGACCGACGAGAGCTGCCAAATTAAGCAGGTAAAACTGAATGCAAGAAATTAATATTGATGCATATTGTAGATTATTCGCAATTAATTAAATGCATATCACAAGAGCTGCAATCATCATAATGACAAATTACACTGTGAGCTGAAGACAGAAATGGAGAAAGTAAGCTAGGGCTTGTCCCATCTTAAAAGAGAGTAAAAGAAAGGGGATAAAATAAAAAGGGACACACATGTGAAAGAGGAACACACAGATTAAGTAAAAGAGACAAGATAATAATTTAAAACCGATTGATAAACAGAGAGGGAGAGGGAGAGAGAAATGGAGAGTTAGAGATCATTGCAAAAATATGTCTGAGCGTGAGAGTAAACTATAAAAGAGACGGAGTAAACGAGAGAGAAACAGATAGAGAAAAGTTGTAGAGAAATAGCAGTTCTGGAAAACAAAAAGAAGTAGACAGATGTAGAAGTAGGTACAAAAATAAATGATGGGAAAGAAAAGAGATCACCAGAGAGATGAATACAATAATCTGCTTAAGTTTATCAATTTACTTGTTACCTTAGGGAGGTAATATTTTATAAGTAATATCAAAACCAAAAAAAATTTTAAAATATTCTCACGCCCAAACCAAAGCTCTACACATAAACGAACGGCGTGTTAATGTTTCATGCGAGTATTCCATTTTAGGAATAAACTTCTGCCTAAAGTCTGCGACTGAAATAGCCACACAAACAATTTTCAAAACAAACAACCCAAATTTATCAGAAAACAAAGAAAAGGAATGCACAAAGCACATCAAATATCTTTGTCGGTTAATCTTTCAAATTTATGTTGTCGACTCGAGCGATCAACGAAAACAAAAATCATCGTCACAAAGTTCAATTTGAAGTGCTCGCAATTCAACTTTTGCGAAATGCCACTCATTATAAAAGACTCGCACAGCTGGCTGTGACAGTGGCAGTGGCAATGGTATGTTATCAATCCCAAAGGTTCGTCAGTGGATTTTTGGGCACTTTTATATTTATGAAATGCATAAACAACGACAATAACCAGGCAGCAGAGTCCCCGGTATCCGTTATGCCAGTGACAAATGCGAACTTTTCATTTTCTATGCCGCAACAGTCGTCGTTGAGTTATTTAAGCTAAACATGGATGGGCATCAGGAACCAGACAGAGAGACAGACAGACGGACGGACGGACTGACGGAGGGGCGGACTCGACGGAAGGACAAATGTCACGACAGACAAGTCCGGACGCTGGACAGGATGACAGACAGACAAACCAGCGACGCAGACAAAACTGTATTTTCATTTTTTCCCCTATATATATACAAATTTTGTTTTTTTGTTTTTGTTTTTGTTTTTGTTTGTTTGGCATAGAGCAATGGAGCAGCGAGGTGCAGGCTTAAGGGTAGCCGAGGATTGCACATCTGAGTGGCAGACAGTGTGCAAATGTCAACTCGTTGGAATTCAGACAAGTATATGCAGCATTTACACACACACACACATATACACTGCAGGGAGCACACGGCTACTAGATACCCTGAGTCGGAGAAGTCAAAAAGCCCAGAGGTTATTGACTACAATTGTTTTTATATTACGTAAAGTATTGATTGCAGAAAGTAGAGCCCCAAAAATAAATTATATATATATTACAAATTATTTAAAAATTATATATATTTACATATCATATTCAGGACTTCGATTACATAAGCAGAGCTTAAATTCAATTCTCATTTCAATAAGAAAATTAAAAAATACATTAATAAACCCGATTCAGCCGTCATTACATAACTGTATAGCCAGTATTCTGATAAGCCAGTATACCCCAATCAAACATTTTCAATGGATTAAGAGTATGGAAAATGTCAAGTGTAGAAAATGCACATGCCAAATGTCTTTGGCCAACTTTGGCTGGCTGGCTGCAGTTTTAATTCTAGCTAGCCAATTGGCAGCCTGTTTGGGCCATTTAATTTGTTTATTAACTCGACGCGCGCGCTGTCAGCGCAATTAACGTCTAATGAGCGCAAGTCCGAGTGGCCAAAAAGAAACTTTTTGCCAGGACATGCCAGGCCAGGCCAGGCCATGCCATCTACTTGACTATCAACTGTATCAACATCATTATCAACTTGCTCATCAGCCTGATACAAATCATCATCATCAGTAGCAACAGCAGCAACAAGAACATTATCATCATCATCAGCAGCATGTGCCGCAACGTGCACCAAAAAGTTGCTGAACTACAAGCTGCTGATGCTGCCCAGAAAAACCACAACAACAATGTGGCAAGCGCTTCAGATGCAACTGACGATAGCAAAGATTGTGCAACGCACCAACATAGATAGCATGGGCGAGGCTGAGCGTTCTCGCATCTCTGGATATATCAAAAATGTCATCAATTATGTCATAGACGAGTTAAGCAAAATCAAATCTAATGGAATGGAAGCTTGCTCGATAGATGAGCTAATGGACTGCATGAGTTAATCTAGAGAATGGAGGCAAAAGTGTGTGTGTTTGCATATATGAGGGAGTGAATGGAGGGTAGGGAATTGAGGCAGTCATAAGACAAATCGAGTCTTTCCACTCTTATTTAAAGGCACTATTTAAATAATGGGATTCTCATGAAATTAAGTCACCCTAATCAAGTAAAATTAAGTCCATAATAAAATAAGAATCTCCTAGTTTCCCCCATGCATACCACTTTCGGAAAGGGCATCCGCTTGATTCTCTATATCCCTCACATGCGCTGTCTCTGTCTGGCATGTTGATTGCACCATTTGGGTGACGGAAATGCAAACGCATAACTTTTGTCAAGTGCAGAGTCAAGTGGAGCTGCCGCTGCCGCTGCCAGTGCCACCAACTAACCCAGGCTAGTCCCAACGCTACAATCTCTCCACTGTCCAGAAGATGTCGCAGCCAAATCTCATGCTCCCTAAACCCATTTACCAACCGCAAAATATGCTCAACGCAGCGCAAATTTTTGGTTTAGTTTACTGCAAGCCGCTATCTACGACGGCGTCGTCGTCGTCGTTGGGCACCAACTTAATGTGTTGTCGACGCCAGCTGCGAAATTAGAAATTAGTATTCATGCCCCACAGTGTCATTTCCGCGGATGCGCGAGCAGTTGGCAAAAACTTTTTCCTCTCGAAGCCTTTGTGTGCAGCGCTGAAGAGAGATTGATATGCGGGCTACAAGAAACTGCCAGCAATACGGCTGATTATGAAGTACTTCACGGAGCAGCAACCACACACACTCACTCTCCCTCTCCCTGTCTCTCTCTCTCTCTCTCTCTCTCTCTCTCTCTCTCTATCTATCTCCAGCTATTTTTCTCTATAAGTGTGTGTGTGTGTGTGTGTTGGAGACAAGTTCAAAATTGTCAGAGTTCAAGTTGCAAGTGCTTAGAGTGTGTTATGGCGCAACTTTTTCATATAAATCCTTAATTATGACATTACTTTGCATATTATAATGTAGCCTTACAAGTTGCGCGAAAAGGCGTTCCAAAAATCAATAGCACCAGCAAATCGCCTTTTATTTGAATTGTGATTCAGCTTGTCGAAATCCAACAGACATTTCTATATATTGAGAGGTCTGCTAGGTATATTTCTGGCGAAATTCAGTAAAAATTGCAATCGAGAATGCTTGGAGTTGGAATTCCAAGCTGCGCTCAAGTGTCATTGACTCTGTGTAGGGGCAAGGCTTTAAGGCAAAAAATATATAGCATTACTTAAGGCGCAAAACAATTGCAATTGAGTTGATACCAATGAACAAGGCCGACGCCACAACGAATTGCACTTACGACAAATTTTTGCGCCGAGTGTCAACCATACAGAAATAAGCCTCAAATTGTGCCCAAGCCTAGCAAGCTGAGCAGCATCAAAAGCTGGCCACGAACAACAACAACAACAACGGCGATGGTGATGGCGGTGGCGATGGAGGCAGCAGCAGCAGGCAGTTGGAATATTTTGTACTTTATGCCAGCAAATTCCGTTGGCCAAGTGCCAAGTTTAGCGCCGATGCAGCCGCACAGCAGCAGCCGTTGTATAGTATTCCTGGTCGCATCACGTTGTGCACGTTAGGATGGAGTGCAGCTGCGGAGCTGTGGAGCGAGCGAAATGATGGCCATGTGGGCGTCGACCACACCCCGGGGCCAGTAGGTTGCATGTCGATTTTAGGCTTAACAGGCAACGGGTTCAACTTGTACTCGTCCAAGCAGCAGTTCGAACGCTGTCCTAAGCGGCCTGGCATTAAAACAAATGCAAATATGCCGCACAGCACAACAACAACAATAACAACAGCAGGAGGAGCAGCAGCAGCAGCAGTTGAAGCAGCATCAGCAGGAGTAGCAGACGATCGTCTGCGCTTTTGTTTGGTTTTACGTTTACTATTTTTGTACTTTATGTTTTTTCTTCTGTTGTTTTGGTTAGAGTCTGGTCGACCGTGGGCGTGGCTGCCAAAAATGTTTGCGACCCATCAGCCCCACATCCGCCAAAAAAAAGGACATGTGTCGCTTTCAGGAAATAAATGAAGGCAGAAGAAAAAAAAACTACAACGAATAAGCCCAAAAAAAACGCCAGCTTCACGCGCGTTTTCAATTACTGAGTGGAAAATCTTAATGCGCTTTCCTTATCGAACGATATTTTCATTTAAATCCAGTGCAATTCATGCAGCAAATTGAAAAGAATTCATCGAGAGTAAATTAATATTTTAAGCTTCAGGTAAATGAAAGTTGCATTGAAATGGAAATTTTGATTCATTATCTTTGAGTCCTTTGAGCGTTACTTATGGCAAGTTTTTTATAAGAATTACTTGAAAAACAATGTGAATAAAAATTTAAATACTTTATTAATTATTTTGAAATTATAAAGCAAATGTTATCAAAATAAATATAAAAATATGAGCAAAAATTAATGGTCAGCATATTATATGGTGTGTGTATATAGCACATATATAAACCGTGCTCTTAAGTATATATAACTTTTTATATACATGTGCGCACATGTGTGTGTGTGTGCCCACATGGGGCAGCTGCATGTTGTCACGGGTGGACCAGTGTGTGTGCTAGACATATTTGTTTAGCCGCTTAGGCTTAAAAGTTTAACCAAAGTTTTGACCTTGAATGCCACACACACGTGGACACACACACGTGCACACCTCAACATACACAGACAGACTGAGCTTCGTCTGTCCATTGCACTGTAGTGTTGCCTACTTTTGAGCGCCCGCTGCTTAGCTTGTATTTTGCAGCTCAGACTTTTTGACTTAAAGCAAAACTTGTGCCCCCCACACACACACATACACACACAGATAGAGAGCGTGGGTGAGCAGCAGGCAAAGCAAACAATAGTCGAAATTTGAAATTGTAAATGTTTGCACAATTCCAGGAGCCCGAATCACAGAGCCGCCAGTCAACCAACCGCGCCAAGCTTGGCACACACACACCCACACACATATATATATATATATATATAGCGAGCGAGTGTATTCCCCCTGGTATACCCTGAACCCGTTCTGAAGTAGCCGAGGGCGTTGCCGCTATGTTTAACTAAAGTTTCGTGCGCTTGTGCAAATAGCAAAAGGATTTCAACATCGTCGCCGTCAGCTTCGCCTGGCTCGTGGTCCGTGCACAAGCGGATTACAATCATAAGCGAAAATTAATGAATTATTTACCAGCAGCTTAGTTAAGCGCAAATGCCGCCGCCCCAAACCCATAACTCGCTCAACCTCCAATCTCAAAAACACCAGCCGCAATGGCCCCAAAGGTGGCAGTTCAACTACAGCGACAGCTCCCCGAGCCTCTCTCTCTCCCTTGCTCTCAATGTCAAAAGTTGCGCTTAAGTTAAATGCCGAGGCCTAGTCTAGACCCCAGAGACGTTGCTCAGCTGCTACCTGGTAATTAATTAGCCCAAGACATTTGTCAATATTATCTACAACTCAGCTCAAATAACCCCACAAAAATATACACCGAATATCTCAGGTGGGGCCTTGGCCCACTGATAAGATAATTTGATTTATTTCTGCAAAATGAGCGAACAATTTGAGACTTGTCAAGCTGTCAAAGTAAATTATATATTTGACTATGCTCAAAATGTTTTGATAAATATAAATAATTAGTTCATTACAATCTGAAATGAAATATATATTCATTTAAATTTTATTTCACTTAAAGACTTTTCCCCAGCAAACACAAAGAGTCATAAATGTTATGAAATTAAATATTTTCTTGTAATTCGATTTATTTGGCGATAATTCAAGCACTCAATCAATATAAACTTGCCAGCTCTTTGGGGAATTTTGTGAATCGAATGCATTACTGAAAGTCAGTTTCTTCATTGGCTTAGAGGCTGTATAGCTGTTAATCAATTACAAATGTCCAAATAGCAATTAACGTAATTAAATGGCAAATGAAATGTGGAAGTTGAAGAAAGCCAATTTAAAGCATTTTGTATAAACAAGTTTTTGCAGCAAATGAAGCCAAATTGAATGAAATACTTGAGACAACGCCTATTCAAGAGCGAGACAGACAGAGAGAGAAAGAGAGAGATGACTACAGACAAATGCATATTGAGTTTGTGGCAAGTTGCAATAGATCTGGGAGTGAAGGGAAATGGCAAGCAAAAGTTTATTTTTTATTATGCAAAGCACGCTGGCTTATGAAGCGACAGCTAGGACTGTATATATACACTTGCCCGCTGAATATCCTTTGGCTGGAGTGCGAATAAAGGCAAACACAGATAAATCCATTATAAACGCACGTTTGCACACACAAAGAGAGACTGCCAAAAAGAGAAAGGCAGAGAGCGAGACAGACAGAGAGAGAGAGAGAGAGAGAGAGAGAGAGAGAGAGAGAGACAGCCATGTTGCAAGTACTTTAAGCAACCAACAGTCTTTAAGCAGATTGCCATTGCTTCCATTCGTGGGTAATTAAAACTGATTACGGCTCATTAAATGATAAAGAAACGTAACGCACGCATTATGTGCTGGCGCGCCATGAGGCAGCGGAGCGGCATTTGCGAAGCGGCTGCTTCATTAAAATGATAAACACGCACGCGATGCCAATGTGCTGGCCGCATGTCCTTGCCGCAAGCGGCTTGCAATTGCGGCCAATCCAACAGCAACAGCAACAAAAGGAAGAAACAGAAGCAGCAGCAGCAGCAGCAGCAGAGCAACCGGAACAATGGCAGCAACAGCAAGAAACACGCCTGGCGCACTTCCAACAATAAGCAACAATTTTAGCAGCCGCCAAAGCTATTATCCAGCGCCAGGACCTCATCGCCGCTGCTTTTTGCTATGCCTCCCAGCCAGGCAGCCAGCCAAACAGCCAAACGGCCAGACAGCCATGCAGCCCGCCAGGCTGTGCCAAGCAGGCACAAATTGTTTTTTACACATGTGCGCGCAACATATTAAATTGTAAACATGCATAAATGTTGTTTATTGGGCAGCCTCAGAGCCAAACAAAACAATAGCGAAGCAGCGAAAGAAACCAATGCACGAATGCAACAACAGGTACCCTGTAAGAAGGATGGGCAGGAGGCTAAATGAAGTTGGGCGCACAGATGACATGGGCAGGTGATATTATCTATCATTGTTTTCCATTATTTATGGTGATCATCTATAATAGATTCTCCATCAGCTATTGATAGAGAGATAGAGATGATCTCTATTACCTATAAGAGATATATAATAATATATAATAATAAGATATATATATATATATATATATATATATTATAATATTGCCTACAAAATTCACCTATTAGCTAACATTTATCATCTAGTATTACATATCAACATCAGATATCATCCATCATCCGTTATATATCATCTATCATCTGTTATATGTCAACTTGTAGTGGGATCTAGTGCAATTTCAAAATAACCCAGCAACCATCATCATTTATAATCACACCAGATGCGATCTATATCCAGAACTAATTCAAACTGTAAAAAAGAAACAAGTCGCAGTTGCATTAACAATATACCCTAGTTTTTTACTTGCAAATACCTAGAGCATACAAATGGGCAAAAAATATGTGAATGCATGAGCTTCACTCTGCGTCTCGGCTCGATTTCGACTACTTGGCAAGGCAGTTGAGAGAGAAGAAGCAAAAAAATGAGCGAAGCGACTGTGGAGCGAGTGCCAAAAACAATTTAATGTTGTTTGATGACGTTTGCCAGCGTGCTGTGCGCTCCTTGAGGCTTAGCGAAAGTGTATCCTGTCAAAGGATATTATGCAACGAAATTATTGTAGTTGGCACCAAACAAAAAGTTTGCCAAAACATAAACACAGAGCGCCTCTGCAACTGCGACGGCCAGTAAGCTGCCAAAAAGTCCTGCTGAGTCCCGGCCCAAGTGCCACATGTGAAGCGAGGCAGAAGGCCGTGTGGTTACGGGGGCTGTGTGTGGTGGAGTGGGTTGGTGCTGGTGTTGCTGCTGCTCGTGTTGGTGGCGATGGGGTAAGCGGTGTTGTAAATGCGACAAATGAGCGCCGCATTAGCGTCACCAAAAGTGCGACCGCAATTTAAATGTACAACAACATCCAAACAAAACAGAGTAAATGAGCACGAGATGGGTGTGCTGGACTAGGAGATACTCTAAATAGGCTGACACTATTCTAGATATATTTTCTATATATATGTAAATAAATACAGAATAATAGTTAAGCCATTATTAACTTTCTGAATGCTGTCATATTTAATTCTCCGAATTTTTCGAAGACAGAGTTTGTTAAAATATCATTCTTATGATTTTCATGTCGTACTTCCGCAATCCTTAAAATTTTTCTGCCTAAATATATAGGCATATTTAGGGTATATAAAATAAACGGAATAGAATACTTAAAAGCCCATTCTTCTGTCAAGGCCTAGCCACAATGCCTGCGAACGCAAAATAAATGAAGACTGGGAGTGTTCGACATGACGACATATATGACGACATAATTCATTAGCTAAACACGAAAACCCGTTTAAAATGTGCAATAGCTACAATACGCTATAAAGAGAATTTAAGCTCAAGCTTAAAGCGCAAAGAGAAACGAGCTAAAGAATTTCTTTAAGCAAAATAGAAAAACTTATTGATGCTATGTAAATTTGACTTAAATCAATTTATATTTTAGTTATTTAGCAAGTCATAACTCGATTTTGTCAAAGTACTTTAAATATTTAACACAATAACTGCTTTAAGCAAATTTGCCAGGCAAAGTTTTGCGTTATTTCGCATTTGGGGCTGCAAGAGCAGCAGCAGCAGCAACAATAAAAGCAACAAACCAGTCTTAAATAGCAACAACAACAGCAGCAGCAACAACAACCATAATAATAACTCTCACAACAGCAGCAGCAACAACAACAATGCGAACAAGAAAGCGTGGTTAAGTGCAGTAAGTCGACAATTGTATACCCTACAAAAAAAAACACACATATATAAATAGATCAATATATGTGGATAAATATTAGACATAACAAACTTCAAGACTGCAAACAAATTACTTAATTTTTATATAAATAAACCAATTTTTTTAATTTCAACCAACAAGTTATAATCATCTATCTCACTCTCTCTCTCGCTTAAATATAGGATATAAGCAGGAGCCAGTAAAACTTAACGTGTAACTTTTTTCACATGTCTGTATGTGTGTGTGCGTGTGTGTGTGAGAATGTGAGTATCAAATTGTGCTTGACTATGCGTGTGTGTCTGTTTATGTGAGTGTGGGTGTAACACAAAAGCCGCATGCTGGCATGCATGCATCTGTGTATGTGTGTGCGTGAGTGTATGCGTGTGTGATAATGCAATTGTAATTGTGGTTGTAAATGTGCATTTGCATTTGTTACAAACTCTGCTCGCATTGTTGTTGCTGTTTGGTGTTGTTGCTGCGGCAAATTTAAACAATTTGCACATTGTTAACATTTATTTATCACTGTCGTAACAATTTGTGGCCATTGTGTATGTGTGTGAGTCTGTGTGTAAGTGTCTGTGCGTGAGCGTGAGAGTTTGTTATTTAAATTATCTTTCGCAGACAGCTGCAATAAATTTTGCATCCTTTTCTCTCTAATCAGCCGCATCGCTACACAAAAGCAACTTTAAATGTTAAAGTGCAAATGCAACGCCAAAGGTGAGAGGCAACTAGATAGCAACACTGGCACACAGTCAAGCACACGCTCTCTCCCATTCGCACTCACACACACAAACACACACATGTGCGTCTGCCAGATAGACTCTCCCACATATATCACTGACAACAGCTTGTGCCGAAAAATCATTGCGTTGGATAATGGCAACATGTATGCGAGTCTGTCTCACTGTGTTTGTGTGTGTGTGTGTGTGTGTGTGAGTGCAAATGTATGTGACTATGTATGCGTAATATATATATGTATATATAGTAGAAGACGCGTTTGTATGTATTTGTGCTATTTATTTATCAAACAATATGCAGCTGTTGCGTTTCCCATACGCGTTTTCCACGTATTTTGAATTTAATGCCAAACTTAATGTGCCCCACACACACACACACACACCCACAATCAACACCTCAGTGTATGGGTGTGTGTATCTGTGAGTTTCTTAAGTTCAAATATAGCAAAACCAGCTGCAGTCAGTAGTCAGTAGTCAGCATATCAGCTTGCATTGCTCAGATATTTGCACTTTTGGCCATGGTAGAAAAAGGTATGCAACGAGTTTTTGTTTATCAAGCTAACTGTTTTGCCATTTAGTAGCCAAAGTTGTAGCCCGAGTTTTTGGAATGTAAAATCACAATTTATAGACTTGCCACAGGCTTGAAATGGGGACAATGCCTTTCTTGGCCCCAGTCGACTCTCGAAACTATGCAAAGACTTTTGTTAACCCCAAAAATTGCACATAACTTTGATTGGAAATATGATAAATGAGTTACAATTGCAATTGCATTAGAAAAACTAATCTGAAATTTAAGTTTTATGTGTGATTTAATGCTGTGCAGGTAGGCCAATCGAACAGGTTACACAAAATTATGCGCAGTCAGCAAGCTAAGCTAAAAAACATATTTATTTGAGCATACAAAATTAGATAACCATCATAGCAGGAAAATTATTACAAATTGCTAACCTGGCAAATGCAACGCAATGACTTTATGGAGCGCATTCGTAAGCGCAGCTGTGCCAGCATCAAAGGAAGCAGAGGCATCAGCAGCTGTTGCTGCGACGAAGACTTAAAGCGTCGCTTGGCATAAATCCCACTCAGTTGCCGCCCCTTTTCCCACACGGCCACCTCTGCCGCCTCTGCCGCCTCTGCCTCCTCGCCCGCCCACACCTAAGCGCATTTGTATTAAATCGAACGTGTTTCTTTTGGTAGGGCATATGTGCTTGGTAGTTGCTGCCTGGCAAGGACTGCTACTGGAACTGTTTTATTTATTGACTGCACGTAGCGTATATCCTTATAATTTTTGTATGTTTTACATCTGTGTGCATGTGTGTGTGAGCTCTACATATGTCTCTATGCACAGCCCGCACACAGTCGCGCTGGCTCTGGTCGGACCGTCTGTCGTCGATGTCTCTGTTGCTTTTTTGCGCTCGACTGCACGTCCAAATATCTACAACAGTTTCTTCGTCAATGGCATTGAAGGTAGCAAGCTAGTTGCTACTCTCTCACTCCCCCCTCCCCAATCTCTCCCTCTCACCCTCTGCTTCTTTCTCTGTATGCAATCAACTGAAATTGAAACCTGCAACAAATGGCCATGTTTGACTTTTTGCAGCGGCCGAACGAATCAGCCCAAGCACACACATACACACACACACAGGCATAGAGACATTTGGCCATCGCCTTGCAGTTTGTACATTTTAACGGCTCTTGAGCAAATAAACGATTTTTGCATTTTAGATTTTTAAGCGGCCGTACGGATGTAAAGACATATACTATATACATATATATATATATATATATATATATATATATATATATATATATGTATATATATATATATATATACATCTTACCAATAAGTACAATATTTAGGAAAATTGCATATCGATTTGGCAATAGCTGAGCAAAAATAAATTTTGATGTGTCTATGCATGTATGTGTGTAAAAAGTGTTTACCGCTTACCGCTCGTGTTGGTGTGTGTGTGTGTTTCGTATCGCTAGCCATTTCACTGTTCATTTCCTGCTCGAGATTACTTCTGGGCAATTATATAGACTACACTCTCTTACACAATATGCACAAAATATGATTTTTTTTCCTGTATGCAGCATATGTTCCATTAAATTTCAATATATATTCCAATGAGAGATTTACACCAAGCGGGAGAGAGAGAGTGAGAGATATATAAACAGTCCAATGTGCATGGATGTGTGTGTGTGTGTGTGTGTGTGTGTCAGCTGTCTAATTGGTTATTTCCTCAATTTCTGTGACCCAACGCCCATCTAATATATGTGCACACACACACATATATAGAGGTCGTAGTTGTATATGTGTACAAGCCCTTCCTGCTGCTGATTTAGACTCTAATTGATGCCAATGACAAATTAGAAAACTTGCCTCTCTTTAAGATTTTCGCCGCCATATTGAATACGTTATAAACCCAGCCAGGGGCCATATTAAACATGCACAAATACAACGAAAGGGGGCCGGAACAATAACTTAGCCAGGTACTTTGCCATTGCATTTATAAAAAAAAAGTGCCCTAAGCCTGTCATAATAGGCGTGTGTACGTGTTTTTATTGTCAACTTCCTTGAGGGCGAGTTTCGCTGGGCTCGCCACACAAAAGGATAATTTCATATTCGCGTCGCTAACTTACGTAAATTGTTGAATCATACAATAAATAAAATGCAATGAATGTGCAAAAGTGCAGAGCGCGCATTGCTTGCGGTTCTTTGTAGAGAGGGACAGATCTGTGTATGTGTGTGTGTGTGAAAGAGAGAGAGTGAGTGAGCGAGAGGGCAGGCAGTGCCATTTGCCAAGCGCAGCAGTAAATAAATTAACGTCCGCCACAGAAAAGTCAACGTCTTTGTTATTACGTACGTATGTCTGTGTGCACGTGCTTACGTATGTATGTATCTACTTACGTTGTTGCTGGCACGCATTTTTATAGCCTTGCGCTGTCTACTCGAAGGGAAGTCCATGCATATAGTTGCTGCACATGTGAAAAACAAACACGGAGTGCGCACAGCCAACAATAACAATTAATTATTGAAATGCAAATGTAGTGAAGTTGAGTCCGAGTCTGAAAGCCGCAAAGTTTTCATAAACAGTTCAACGGCAATGTCGACTGCATTATCAAAAGGTGCCACAACATTCCTTTTTTTAATGGCTGCCAGACTTGCCAGTAGCAACAATAATGACTGCCCGCCGTTCGTCTGTTGCGTGCCATGGACAAATATTGGCGATGCTCTAGGCGCCGCAATAAATTGAGTTAAGCTGAACTCGTTGAAAGTGGCATGGCAATTGCACATTATGAAATTTTCACTTTACTGTTATTGTTAATAGAGATGTACTGAGTGATCACCATATATCGGTACTTTATGACCAAATATCGGCAATTGACAAACTTATCGATAGTATGAAGTGACACAGATCTAATGATCGATTAAAGCTTAATCCAATTGGAAGTCATAAAGTAAACAGGCTTTTTTGGAATATTCTTTTATTCAATTATAGTACATGCTTTTATTATGACAAACTAATATAGCAGAGCAGCTACAACCTCAATGGCCAATAAACTGCAGCAATGACAGTGGCTTTTGCTTCGATTCAGCCATTCGCATATCTATCACGCTCTCTGAGAACTCAGCACACGGCGAGCAACCACAATTCGATGGCACCTCATGCTGTCAATAAAAAATAAATCGTTTAGTAATATACAATATATAATACAAACTATGATACTTACGCGCTGATTGTATTTGAAACCATCTTCGCAGACCATTTTGATTGAGATCGATTCGTAGGATTTGATCGTGCAACAGGTGCAGAACTTCTCATGCATATCCGTTAGTTTGTTATATTTGGAGCCCGAGCTGCAGGCGCCCTCGCAATCCGTGAAGCCCTTGATGGGCTCCGCATTCACACAGACACCATGACCAGGCTTGGTATACTTTAACAGCTCCTTCGTCAGCGGCTCGGCTAGAGAAACTGGCAGACAGTTGGCTGCAATGAAATATCGAAATTATCAAATTGCAATAAACAGCTTCTTCTGCTCCACTTACATAGATTCTCAATGATTGGCTCAGATTTACAGCGCTTGCAGCAGCCCTCCACAAACTGCAAATGTTCTGGACAGCGACTGACATCTGGGCAGACCTCGATCGAGGAACTGACCATTAGCAGATTATCCTTCTTCAGACATACATAGTGTGTACAATTGTCAGGTGAATTCCATACAGCATTAACATCGTATAGTTTATTCTCGAACACACAGGACGTCTGCACGCACTCGCCGCAGCATTTGCTCTTGTCCAGCTTCTGATAACTATAGCCAGCCGGACAATCCGTTGAGCATTGTTGCAGCGTGCTGATAGCCTGGGCAATGCCATCGGGTCCATAGGCGCACTGTTCCTGCTTGCAGACATCCTTGGCATGCTGCCACTTGTCACCGATTTCCTTGGTAAAACTGCTCGATTCGTCCATCTCATACTGCACAATGCACAAATGCTTGGGCGGCACTGCGGGCATAGAATCGAAGTTAATGAGGTCTTATTAGATCCAATTAGATTTGTTATGCGTACCGCATTTATGTGTGGCACAGCAGGCGCCTTCTGCCTTCTGTGTGCTGACCTCGTAGAAGCGTTGCTGGCAGTTGACTGGGGCCGGAGGGCACTGGTCCGGCTTACAGACAATCTTCTGTGTTGGACAGCAGCCTTCATCGATCTTGACGAGCTGTTCGCCAGGCAACAGCTGGCGCGGTGGCACAAGTGGATCACAATCCTCCTTAGGCTTACATTCTACAAAAATTCAACAGTAATTTAATAATACAAAAATAGTTATTAAAATTCAAGAGCTAAAGCTTACCGCAAATGTACTGTGGACAGCCGTTGACATCATTTTTCTGCTTCTTAAATTGACCTGGTCCACAAACAGGCATCAGCGGAGCCAGACACAGCTTTTGCGATTCCTTGGGCTCCGGCACGCAGCGATAGCGTGGACAGCACTCCTCGGCGCTGACTATGGTCTGTGGCTTATAGCCCTCGGCGCATATGTTCTCCTCCACTTGACACTTCTTCTCCACGCACGAGCTCTTGCCCTGGGCATCACACTGGCAATCGGTGCACTTGTCCTTCTGCCATTTATCGCCTGGCAGGTGCTCACCATCATCGCATTTGGAGCACGCCGCTTCTGGTATGCATTTGCCGTCATCCATTACTTGACCGGCCGGACAGAAGCAACCCTCAAAGCGCTCCGAGCTAAGGCACATATCGTCGCTGCTCACCGTGTGGAACACCGCAGCGGTCTTTATATTAACCGCATCGTAGTCGGTCATGGCCTTGACCGTATCGCAATTCTTGGCACAGCCGCAGGGCTCATAGACCATGTCGCTGGGACACTCAAACGGGCAGAGCTCTGGCCGGCGCCAGTCCGTGCAGATGCCCTTGCTGTTGCACTCCTTAGCATAGGCGGCCAGGGATAAACAGACGCCTTGCTGTGTGTTGCCCGGCTTGCAGATATCCTGCTGACAGGCCGACACATAAGCAATGGGGTCCACAACAAGCGGACACTTGCCAAACAGCTTCTCGTTGTAGAACTGCAGGCAGGGATCCTTCTCTGGCGGCAATGGTATGCAGTTCTCCTTGGGCACATCCTCACTCAAGCACTCCTGGGCATCAGTTAGGCCCAATTTGGGCTCATCGGCCTGCCAGGTCTGTATGGCATCCATGCCCGGCTTCTTCTTGGCCGGATTTGGCTTCAAGTCATTGCTGGCGTCTTCATTGCAATCACCGCAAAGTCCTTCCATCTTGCTGCCATACTTGATGCCGGGCACACCGAGCGTGAAGATCAGATTCTCGAATGAGGCTGTCAGCTCCACGTGTGATTCGGGCAAAGAGAGCACCAGTTCCTTGCCCACCACTTGGCGCAACGTTATCCAGCTATCTTTGTATGGCATCTTCTTCACCTCGAAGCCATCCACCAGCACTTGCAGTGCCTTTGGCTGATTCGGCACACGCTGCACATGAATCACATGGTCGCCATTGAGCACATGCAGCGACTTGGGACAGCTGGCACCTTCCATGGCGCCGACTTGGCCAAGCTTCTTGCAATCATCCATGCTGACGTACACCTGGAACGTGTGCACCCCTGGAAGCACCACATCCCGGGACAGCAGGTAGGTGCAGTTGCCATTGAAACTGAAGCTCTTGCGATCATAGGTCAGGTATTTGGAGTTGCCCAATGCCTTGCACACACAGTCCTTGCAGTCGGCGATGGGCACACACTTGGGGCCATTGCGAACGGTGCCCTCGGGACAATAGCAGCCCGGGAAGCAGACATCCGGCAGTATAGGACAATCATCGCCATGCAAATTGTCGCAGGAAGGCTCACAGCGTCGCTTATAGCAATCGGTGTGCACCAAGGGAGCCGGACAGCTAATCTCGCACTGATGCACCGCTCGCCAAGTGTTTAGCTGCACCAGTGGATTGACACTGAGACACTTCTTCACGAAGCTCTCGAGTATGTTGCACTTGCATGCCGAGGCATCTCCATCATTTGCCAGCAAACAGTCGCAGGCAGCCTCCAGGCAGTAGTTGTTGGAGAACTGCTTATAGTTGACAGCCTTGTGGCATTTGGCGAAGGTGGGATGGCTGCAGAGCAAGATGAAAAGGATTAGCTAAAGAGAAACTTGGTAGATCCAAGGTAATATATACTTGATTATGTTACATAGTTGCAACGCCTTTGCCTGCAGTTGCCTGGTGCACTTCTGATCGCCACATTGATCCAGGGGTATGCGTTTGTCGTACCAACTTTTACCGAACTTCTCCGTGTTAGCCAAAACTTGACCATCGGGCGTGCGCTTGTCGTCACGCGGAATGCCATTGTAGTAGCCACACAGGCCGTCAACAGTGCGTATAAATTTGGAGGAGATGCCCACCTTGAGTATGCCAATGTCATCCAATTGCACCCAGAAGCCATATTTGGTGGACACGGCGAGCAACGTCTTGCCCGGCTGCGAGACTACGAACGAGGCCTTGCAAATGGGCGATTTGATGAGCTGCTCCACGGTGAACTCGAAGCCATTGAATTTCACCTTGAGATGAGGCAACAGCACTAGCTCGTTGCCAGCAGGCAGATCCTGAATGGTGACCACTTTGTGGCACACTTTGCGCGTCTCATCGCTGCACTGCTGATGAACTGCAAAACACAACAACTTTATAAACAATTGCTAATTATAGAATTTTGATCAAATCTCTACCCGATATGGTCCAGCTGCCGTTGTGTATATCTCTTGCTAGTATATGACTGCAGGGACTATATTTGAACATGGTGCCATCGAAGGTGGTGAAGCTCTTGCCGCTTATCTCGCACACATCATCCTTATTGGGTCGCAGCACGCAGGTATATCTGAGGCAGTCTCCCGCCTTGGCGGTGCTCATGTCTAGCTCGACATCGTATTTCTCCGGGCACTTGGGCTCCACGCAGGTGATTGTCTCGTTTTTGTTCACCTCCTTGGTGGGTATCGGCACACAGGTGAATTCACTGCACTCCTCCTCTTCCTGGTAGTTCAGTTCGTTACCGGGCATGGCCAAAATTTTCTCGTTTGAGGAAATAAACCTAGTTTTCGTTATGCTAACGCCATCATCCACGATGGATACTTGTTTGTGGAACGTGAAGATCTTGGACATCTTGCGAGCCTTCTTCTCAATAATTTTGATCTTCATTTGGGGTGGGCAAACAGGCGCAGGGCAGGTGATAACCGTGGCTAAAATACAATAAATTCAAAAATTATTTATGTATAACGTCGAAACATCGTACGTCCACTCACTCTCATTCTTCTCTCGCTTAATGTCCGGCTCTACTGTGAATGAGTCCCGACAGCTAGCATCTTCATCGTCAGCGCAATCCTGTACGCCATTACACCACAGAACCTCGGGTATGCAATCGCCACTGGAGGGACACAGACGCTGGTGCTTGGGACATGGCTCGCACTTGCAGAAGCAGTCGCTGGTTATGACCGGGCGCAGATGACGCTCTTCACATGGTGCACACTTCTTGGGCTTGCAATTGTGACGTCCACCCAAAACACATACACACTCCTCACAAGCAGCATTCTCGAACTTGCTGCCGATCGGATAGCTGACATAGTTCTCCACACAAGGGCAAAGATTACGCTGCACACAATTATTGCCGTCCCAGTAGAGCTGATCGCTGCATTGGCACTTCTTGACATCGGGGCTTGAGCTGGCGATTCCTTCGCACACATTGCACTTGGTGGGCTCCACTTTTTCCTCGTATTTCTCCTCCTTCACCACAGCTATAGAAAAAGAGATGCAGTTCAAATCAATGGAATTTTCCTGCAGAAGCTTTTCAGTTACTCACGATAAGGCTTAAAGCAGCCCAATGGTTCGATACGCATGTTTATGTTGCGCTCCCACTTGGCGGGCACTATCTTCAGATACTGTGCCAGGATTGGTTTCTTAAAGTGATGGGTACGCGGCGTCTGCTCGTCCACATTTGCCTCGAATATACGTGGCTGTCCGTTGGGTGCCAGCACCGTGTTCCAAGTGGGCTTCTTCTTCGAGAACATAACCTTATAGCCAGTCACCCAGCCATCGGAGCCGCCCTTGGTAATAAAACCGGATACATTGCGCGGCTCCAGGAAATCAAATTCGATAAACTCATTGGGCGTATTGGCAAGCGGACGCCATGCCTGAGGTGTGGACAGCTTGAGCAGGTCAAGTAAACGTGGTTTCCTAGCGGATTGATGCAGCTGCCACAAGCTACTCGCCTGTATCTGTCGCTCGTGCATCTCACCCTTATCCACGCCCATTGCATCAACACACTCCAGCTCGTAATGCATGGACGGACGCTCTGTGCTTGTGGGCAATGTGGGTGGTGGCAAAGTGACAACTGGCAGCTCACCACAAATCAGCAGTTCGACACGCATTGCAATCGATCCATGCCACTTGAGTGGATAAATTCTCAGCGAGCTCGCCTCAATGGGTATCTTGAAGAGTGTCTGCACAGGCTCTCGCGAATCCAATGGACCATTAAACAACTGTGGCATGTCCGTCTCATCAACCAGATAATTATAGGCGATGCCATCGTGACTGTGCAGAATCTGAAACATATATTATTATATATAGACTTTCCCAATTCTTAGCACATTTTTCATTCCACCTTGAAGAGCGTCACATAGTTATTGAATTGTGGACTGCCAGCCATGATGACTCCATAAATGGGCTCCGGATGCTTGAAATTCAGCTCCAAGTACTGCATCTGATCGTTGATCTGTGGTGACCAGCTGCCGCTATCAGTTGTTGGTTTCTTGCTCAGACGCGCTTTGTACGGCGCATGCTCTGGAGCCAGCTGAGAGCTAGCATTAAAGATGCTATCAGGTAATGAATCCTGGCCATTTTCAATCATGCGCATGAGACTATAAAATTGAATATGAAGAAGATAAAGCTAAAGATATTATTACACATCTTACCGCGCGGGTGCGCAATGCAACGGTGGCGTCAGAGTGATCGGAACTATGGGCACTATGGGCTCAAACGGCTCTGCAGAAAAAGAAAAAAACACATTGATTAGGATCAGAGGTCAATCAATGATGTCTGCCCACTTACTTATCGTTGACTCTGGCACTGGCTCCGGCTTATTGGGCACACACGTGAAGGCATTATCGATGCACTGGCAAATCTCTAGCTCGCCCACGACGGGCTTGTGGGGCTGGACATACTGCTCGGCGTTGTCCATGCACGGACACTCGTCCGCATGCACGCAGGTGTCTTCATCACGCCAGTACTTGCCCAGTTTGGGACAGTCCGGACGCAGCTTATCCACACAGCCCGGTTTGCAGTGCTCGCCGCGCTGACACAGGCCGCGTTTACGCAGAATGCTGCCGTAGTAGTGGCAAGTGTTTTCACACTGGTTGGCGCACTCTGACCAGATCTTGTCCTCAGCACACTGCATAATGAGCTCCTGCTCCGGCTCTGGCTTGCGATTGTCGCAGCTGGGCTTCAGCTGTTGGACAATGCTAATGTGATCGCAATTGAACATGGTGGGATTAAACATCATGAACTCGCCGCATGTCTTCTCCACGTACACCCAGCCGCCATCGACGCCTTTGGGCTGGCAGTGCAGGAACTTGTGGCAATCGCCGGGATACTCTTTGTACTCGACCACGCCCACGTCGCAGCTGGCGCCGATCTGGGGCTTTTCGATTGGCTTAGGCGTCGTGAGCTCCGTCTCGCCATCGCACTGACAGAACGCGCGCAACTCGTAGTCATGGCATTTGCCAATGCACCGCAAACCCTCAGTCAGACTGCAGACAACATTCTCATCCATTTGTTCGGGCGGCTCGTGAGTGCCCTTCACACGGCAATCCACCTTGGTCATGTACTGCTTGAGGCAGGTGCCATAGATGTTCTCAAGACGGTCGTAGCGCGGCAGCTTCTCCTCATCGTTCAGCCGCACAATCTTCTCTGTAGTATCGGCGTCGTTGTCAAACCAACGCGTCCAGCCTCGCACGCATTTTGTTTGGTTCTGCGTGGCTAGCGGTGGTTCGGTGGTGCCCTTAATATATGGCGCAGATGTTGCCGGCGTATTGGGTTCATCGCACTTGACGCCGCTACAGATTTCCTTGCGCTTCGAGCAACGACAAGTGGCACAGGCATCCTGGAACGTTATGTCACCTTCATAGTAGGTCTTGCCCTCCTTCATCATGCACACAGGTTTGCACTCCGCCTTGGGCACGCACTGCCGATAGGTATCATTCAAGTAGATGAAGCCATCCTCACAGGGCTTAATTTGGCAGCCCTCGACACAGTTTTCACGGGTGCACATGCGCTCCGCAATGCCCTGATCCAAGAAATTGTCGCAGGTCTCTACGGCGCACGCGGGCGTACAGGACTTGTACTCCGAGCAGTGTGGATCGCATTGCATGGCTAAAAAGAAGCAAATATTTCAAAATATATATTTTCTATATTGAATGCATAGACCTACGGCAGAAATGTTGGGATCGCCAGCGTATGTTCATGCCCTTCTGGGCACAGGCATCCGCATAGGCCGCGACAGCCGTGCACAGGCACTCGCAATCGCCGCCCTGATCACAGGCGCACGTATCGAAGATACAACGCTTCAGATAACGCTCCAGTGGCACCTCCGCATGGCAGGGCTCGAAAAGCTCCGACTTCAGAGCGCCGCACTTGAGTTGCGCCCACGTCTCGCGCTCTGGATGCTGGCGACAGGCATCGATTGGTACCACGGGTGCTGCACAATGTGGTTGCAGTTTCCAGGAGTGACCAAAGAGCATGGCACTTGTTTCCAAGCCCAGCGATGGCGTCTGCATATCATCCTGGCTGTTTCCATTATAATTGCCACACAAGCCACTGACCTTGTTGCGCCATTCGTTGCCCAACTTGACATAAACACGCGTGCCTTCGTCCCATTTGACTTGTAATTTAAGAGGAATAACCTCGACAACAACAAATACACCTGATTTGTAAATGTGGAACGCGTTGTGGCCATTGGAATTGACGCTGTCTCGAAGTTCTAATTGGAAAAGCGAAATGGAATAAGTATATCAATGTATCGATATTAATATGTACTACTCCTTACTTGGTAACGGATATATATCGATAACGATAACACAACGAGTTACTCACTTTTAATGGCCGACTTATTGGGATCTACGCTGTAAGCAGAATCCTTACTGAGCAGCAATGATTCCTTCACCCGCCCAGTCAATTCGATTTCCAGTGACTTGGAGCAAGTGACTCCCATAGTGCCACACAGCACGTTCTGTATTGTAATGCTGAAGCCATCGCCATTTTCGAAAGCGCCCTTGGAGAGCACATAATCGCAAGCGCCCTGGAAGTCAAAGTCTTGGCCATCATAGGTGGTGAAATGTGAGTCGCCCCATACGCTGCAAGTGGATTCACAGCCATTGTCGGAGCACTTCCAATTGCCCGCCTGGCACACGCACGTATTGCAATCTTCTTTGATCTTGTCGCCATCGTCATAGCTCTTGCCAGCATGATGGCAAGAACAGTTTGTGGGCAGCACACAAGCTTGCCGAGATGTGTCATAGACATAGCCCTCCATGCAGACGCAACCAGGCAAGCAGTCTGCAGAGTCCGCCACATACTTATCCATATTCTTGCAGGTTTTCGGCTCCTTGGGTGCACACTTTGTGAACTGCGCAAAGGGTTGCTTGACACACTTGCTGCGCAGCTCCGACGAGGGTGGATACTTGACATCATCACCCGGATCAGCATCCTGGCAATCCCAAACGCCATCCACACACGTGCAAAGATCAAGGAATTTGCCACCTGGACGCACTTCTTTGTAGCCAGGTCGGAAAATCATGCCATCAAAGCTGCAATGGCACTTGTGCTTGGGCACACATATACCCTGGTCATTGATGTACTCCCCATGGGGACAGCGACAGCCCTCGACACACTCCCGGGTGCAGCTGTTCTTGCCAGGCAAGTCGTCACAAGTCAGGGCGCAGCCATCACCGCACTCATCAAACACCTGACCCATGGGACACTTGACAGCTAATGAAATCGATGTAGATATAGATGCAATGTTATACCTGACCTATCTATACTCACCGCATTCCTTCACAGTCATGTGCCAACCAGTTTTGACTCCTTGTCTCATGCATTCGGTGCCGTAAGCAGAGAGAATGGGGCAGAAACATTTCTCGGGCTCGTCCTTGCAGGCGCAAGTATCGTAAAGGCAGTCCTCGTAGTACTTTTCGGGCTCTACCATGAAGTGGCACTCCTGGAATATGTCCTGCAATATCCAGTCGCAGTGCTTCTCTGCAATCGCCTTCTTCTCTGGACTCAAGGTGCACGGATGCGGTCCCTGAGGAGTCTCCGCCTGGAACTCACAGGTGTCCTTGGTGCGCCATTTGTCCGCAAATGCCTCAATACCCGTCTCAACATCGCCCTCGGGTGTCAGGAAGTCATCCTGTGTATTGGAATTGAATGTGCCGCATAGACCTTCCGTCTGGCCACGCCAACTCGGCGGTGCATCAATATAGACACGCGACACACCATCCCACCAGACGCGTATGCCCCCGGCAAAGTCCACGGTTAAGAACGTGGAGCTGGCGCGTCTTATCAGGACCTCACCGGCGCCTAACATCTTTGGCAGCTTGGCAATGGGCTTGTCATTGACGACCGTTGTCAAGCCCTGATCCAGTTTGATTGTGGTTGGGGTGCCATCGCGTAGTAGGAATCGCACGGTTACCGACTTGGTACAGGAGGGATCGTCGGGCGCCGCATAGCTGAGTGCCTCCGATACGGCACCGGAACAGGCAATGTTCTCCGCCTCTACAGACATGTTCGGTGTCTTCAGCAAATAGTACGAGCACTTGCCCATGAAATCGTATCGCTTGCCATCGAAGGTGTGATAATGAGGATCACCAATAGCACCGCAGCGTGCACCACACTTATCGTCTGTGCAATTCCATTGCCCGTTCTTGCAGGTGCAAGTATTACAGTTCTTCTTGACCGTTGCCTCGGGCTTGAATTCACGGCCACGCAACGAGCAGGGGCACAGCTCTCGAGTGATGCACGCATCCTTGTACTGAACTGTGCCTTCGGGACAGAAGCAGCCCTCGTTGCACTTGTCTTTTGTGGGAGCGGCGGCTGTCAGACCTGATTCACAGGTTGGCTCCACATCCGGTCCACAGGCACGATAGACGCGTCCAAAGCCGCAGCTGATGGCTATTGAAATATTCCATAATTATAGGTAAATGTGATATGATAATGTATAAAAACTCTTCACTCACGGCATATTTCCAGGTTGCGCCAGCCATGCTCTAATTGAATACCCTTGAACATGCATTCTTTGGCCAGCATGGCAATAGCATCGCAATTGCAGCTTTCGGGCTTCTCGCGATTCGCACAGTTGCAATAGTCGGCGATGCAGGTGCGGATGAGTGCGTCATAGTTGAAAGGCTTGATGCAGTCGCTTAGCTTGTCGTTGGCCAGCAGACGCTCACAAACAGTGACTGCCTTCTGGAGCTTGCTCTGCTCACAGGATTCAATGCCAAATTCCAATTCGGCGCTGTTCTCCACTAGGCACATTTCACTGTGGTCATCCACACGCCATGTATCGGTGAATGCCTTCACTGTCTCCAGTTTCTTGCCAGTTCGAGACATCAAATCGTTGCGATAATCACCGTCCAGAGAGCCACATAGACCACCCACTTTGCCCCACATGGCAGGACCTGCATGCACGGCCACGTACTGTTGATGATCCCAGTCGAGCTTGAGCCCGATTGATTCCAGATCAATTTGAACATGCTGCGCCACTGGCATCACCTTCATGCCCATTACCTGAACAGGTATGGGCAACTGTTTATTGGGCGTGGACAAGCGTATGGTGCCATCTATAAAGCAAATAAAAATCATTTCAATTCAGAGCTCTTCTGAAATACTACTCACTTAAGTTCTCCAAGGTATAAGAGACCGATTGCCATTGAATCTTCAGTGTGTGCGCACAACCATAGCCAGAGCCATAAGGACATGCCTTCAGGGTTACATCAAAAGTGCCAGACACTTTGTCCAAGATCAACGTATGGGAACAGGACAAGGGTGCTCTAAACGTAAAATGAAGTTGGAGGGCCAATAAGATTTAAGAGGGCCAGCCGATTTAAATATGCTATCTCAGCTAGCGCAATATACTCATTTGCTTAAGCTATCGATATTGCAATCGATATTGCCAATCGGCTAATCGCTCTTAAGTCTATCTAAATGTACTTATTCACTTAAACTGATCGATTAGTACGTACTTGAAAACAAAGCCATCGAAAGTTTTTACATTGATGCCACCCCAGGTGGTGCACATTGCTGGCCTTGGCGACTGATCGATGACCATGTCCACCTCGCTGCTCATATACAGGGAGTAACTACTGAGAGTTGACACTGTTTCCTCCGATGACCACCATTCCTGAGTAGAGTAGGCAAAAAATGAAGTGTTGCACGATCAATTCTAAACTCGACTTACACTACGACGTTCCAGGTCCTTGTACTTGGCCAGCAGGGCCAATAGAATTTCCCGCTGACTTCTCAGCTCCGAAGTAATCTCCCCACTGAAGGCGCCATGATACGTGCGACCCGGCTGCTGCATATGCGTTATTTGCACGCTGCCCGATTTAATGGTATATCCAGGAGCTGTTAATTGGTATATAATATAAAATATATATTAAACTCTTCATAATTATAGTAGAAGGAAGACTTACGGAATATGCACTTGGGCAATGGGGCAGGCAAATAGACACCATCGCGATAACTGCACTTATACTCCATATCGAGGCGCCCTTGCACCTGGAGACCCTTCACCTGTGGACAGCTAAAAGAGCAGCGTGCCTCCTCCGTGTCGTAGGCGCACTTATAGTTGCCATTGAAATGCGTATTGGTTACATTGCAACTGGAAATGCCTGATATACAAATTATAAATATTCGAATTCATTGAATTATTTATTTATGCTCACTGTATTGGCAAAATGCGCCGCGATGCATCTTGGAGCACTGACAGATGTTGAAGCTGATACACTGGCCGCCGTTCTCGCAGGCCGGCGAGCAGGTTGCTGAAGATATAGAATGTCAGCTTACATAATAGAACCGGACTATGCTGGTTACTCACGGCCACAGTCGGGCATCTTGGCAAGTCCAGTTTTAGAATGCACCCACTGTCCATTGCGGCATTCAATGTTGGTGATGCCGCTGCCGTCCGGGAACTGAAAGCCTCGCATGCATTGAGCATTACAAAAACTAAGAGGAAATGTTATTTAACATAATATATAATATATAGTTGATATAGTCCGCTCAACTCACTTATTCTTGCAGGTCACCTTGGAATTCTTGGGCACTGGCGGCTTGGCGGCACACACGGACTTCTTGTGCTGGCATAATGGGCCTGAATAGTTCTCCGGACACTGACATATTCCTGCTTGAAGGCAGATGCCATTGTTCTCGCATGGCGGCAAACACACAGCCTGACAAGGCGGCACTCGAGTAAACTCCGAGTTAGCTATTATCCAGCCATCATTGCTGCAAAACACATCCAGGGATTTGGTGTCCTGGGAAAACGTATAACCATCCGAGCAATATACTTGACACCGACCACCGCCACTGCACTGGGACAGCACATTTTGTGGCAGTGCAAGCTCTGGGCACTTGCCATACATTCTCAAGGATTGAGCGGCATTTCCATAAAAGTTGCCCTTCACACTGGGGAATTATGTGATATATGATATACATACTATATAAATAATCAGACAAATTTTACCCTTTGCCGAATAAGCCAAGCGCGTTGTTGAGGAAGTTTGAGCTGCATTCAAAGAGTTTTTAATTTCTATGTGTGTTCTAATATAACTGTTTTAGCTCACTACTCACCTCGCAGTCTTAAGGCTGCCCAGATGTCCACCATTGTCACCGGATGAAGCCTGAGCATCATTGTAGTTGTAGGTATAGCGGGCACTAAAGGATTATATATTATCAATATATATAGATATATATAATTCTACAATAACTTGATATTTTTGCACCTCACAGCAGGCGCCTTAAGGAATCCAAAGTTGAAATGACGTGCCTGGCGCTCCTTATTATCAACATCCTGTGCCGACTGAGCAAGGGGACTATCAAGTGGCGAATACAGTGCCCGAAGGCATTTCATTAGATAACATATAAATTCAAATACGAACAACAACAACAACATATAAATTCAAATATCAACGTAACACGATTTTATCTTAGAAAAAAATTTGCGTAGCGAAAGCAGAAGTCGCTTGAAATTTAAGAAATAAATTTTGTTAAAATATATATACATATATATATAGTAAATAGAATAAAAGTACGTACATAAATAGTATATAGAACAAAAGTACGTACATAAATAGTATATAGTATACATATGCTTATATTGAAAAAACATTTCACTTTTATATTAATTTATGTTAGATTAAGCATTTCCTGTTTTATGGAAAAAGCTTTAAGCTTAGAACATATACATGTTCTATGTAATTTAATATATTCTATTGTACTTTGACACACAATCCATATTCCTTCACTCACTCTATATCTTGATCATCATCATCAGACATAATTATATCGCCTTCTTCGGCACACACTAGATTGAGAATTAGCAACCATGCTAAGAAATACATGTATTTGGTTGCCATTTTAAGGCAGGCACAAATAACTATTTATTTGGATTGCATATATCACTGGTAATCCGTTTTATCCTTGATATTGAAGTATTCAATGTTGGCAGTCCGCTATCCTGCGAAACCTTGTCGATTCACTGCACAATTAAACACTTCACAATTTGTTTTTTTTCACTTTAGCACATATTCACAATTAGAACCCGTTAGTCGAGCGACCGCGCGAACGCAACTAATTGAACAGTGGATCCCCAGCGCCTTTTATAGGTCCCAAACTAAAGCCAGACTCCATTTTGTTTTTAGTTCTAATCAGAGTTTTTGTGCTTCCTAAAGTCAACGTCAAATATGCTGATTTCTGTGTAGTTCGCATTTCAAATTCACTTTTATTCGCCTTATCGCCGCTAAATGTGCCAAGTTGAAGCTGGGAGTGCAATTCAGCAACTTGGAAGCGATAAAACAAATTCTCGCACTCGAAGATATTATGAAACTGACCTAATGAATATACCAAGGCTAAGTTATAAATAAATTACATAGGCGAAACGCAAATCAGAATTTACGTCGCCATTCAAATTTATCTGTATGCAAAACATGAATGAATTAAGTAAGTTGTACGTATTTCGCATTAAGTTAAATACGTAATCAAACTGCCGAAAATTAACCGCGCAATTTTCTGCTAACGGCCAATAGTGTCACTTGGCTATCAATGACAACACTGCTTATCGGTTTCAATCGATATTTTTCTGCACAGTGCTGCCCATAAAAAACAGTGATTAGGCGCATAGACGCTATTATTTAAATATATTAATTAAAATTCGATATATAGAGTTCATCTCTTTTATTTGCTTAACAACTAACTAACTTGTATGGCATTTTAAAATAAAAGTTTATCACGGGAAATAGCAATCACCAAACTGCTACTCGTTCTCAATTGGTTCAGTTTTCGCAGTAACATTTTGGCGACGGGATGTTGATAAATGAAAACATTCAAAATAAAAATAAAAATAGCTATATTATATATACATATAATTTAATCATCTGTTTGCTACTGCTGATTCGTGTAAGGTTCAATATCTCGCTGCTGACGCATTGCTTCGGTTTCAGCGCCCACAGCGCAAGCTAGCAGAGAGTTAACCGTTTGCTCTTCGCCCGCTTTATATACATAGCCGTTCGCTTTGTCAATGTGATTGCGTAGTCGGAGCATGCTGTCTGTACTGAAGACATCCAGCAGTTTAAAGGAAACCAGCGCATAATCTTCCACCATGGAGCAAATGGCCTCGTTGAGCTTCTGATATTTCCGCATTGTGGGATCATCATCTAGTTTCTCTAATAAATATTTCAGATCAAGCACATCCGTATAGTAGTCAACGTTGAAGTGAAGCTTCGATTCATGTTTACGGAGCAGATCAGCTTTTGATAACACATTCACATGCGGCAAACTCATTCGCATCATCGTATTCAGCGCCATCAGCAACGTGGCTATGAACTTAGCTGGCTCTGAGCAGTAATGGGAATCGATGAGATTGACTGTCACCAAGTTGTAGCGCTCCCGTTCTAAGCGCTCAAAGACTCGCGCCATGGCAGTGTGGTGAGTGTAGAGCTCCACTTGGCCTGGACAGTCGAAGAGAAAGTAATTGTGCGTGGCACTCAGTTTTCTCAGTGCCCGCAGCAGCCAATCTTCGAAATGCTGTTCCAGGTACTCGGCGCAATGCATGAGTGCACCGTTAGGTCCCAGTTGCATGTGCTCCATGCAATCCTCTACAGTTATCAGCTCCATTACGTTGACTACCGGCTGATAGGACATGTTGTCATTGCCTGGATCCAGATTGACAACACCCACTTGCCTACCCAATTCTTTGTAGAATTTATACGCTTCGTTGCAGTACGTTGTCTTCCCAGAACCAGGTGGACCTATTATAAGTTGGCCATAACGTGGATTTTCTACTCTCGGTTGAACTCGTTGCAACATTTTTTATGTTTATTTATTTGCTTTACCCGTGTGACCAAGTATATATACAAAAAAAATAACCCAATAGACAGTACACGATGGTCACTTTAGAAATTCGATGTCTGAATGCAGATACTCATTATGGCACTGTTATTCATATGCATTCACAAAAAAATCAATTCTCGCGATATTTACAGCTGATAAAAAACATATCGATTAATGCGATTAATTAACATGGCGGTCTTTAATAAAAGTGCTTAATAACAAATAAACATACTTTTTTATTAAAAATACATACAACAGACTAAAAAAGTTTAAGATAGATAAATACATTTATTAATACTGACGCATAATTTGAGTAAATTTTAAATCTATATGAATTATTATATAAGTTAAAATGAATAATAAAATGTTCCAATGGGTATTACATACATACATATGAATTATTTAAAAATGTAGCGTGCATTATTTGATTATATTGAGAGTGCAATAAAAACGAGAGTCTTGGTAAATCACTTGGCTGCATCATTGGCTGCTGCTGCGGCATTGTGCTGTTTACTTGGCTTCGCCTTCAATTGACTCCTTTTGCCCGTTGTTCTTCTGGACAAATAGATCGGATGGCCCGACGTGTTTAATCGGTATAATGCGTTCGGCTCCCTCAACTTTGGGTTTTAAGGGGGGCACTGTTATAGTCAAAACTCCTTCGTCAGTTAATGTTGAGGCGATAGCGTCTGCATTATACTCCTTGGGTAAGGGATAGCGACGTACAAAATGGCGATAGACGTGTCCGTGTTCGTCCTCGCGCTCCTCGTGCTTTCCCTCAACGATGACGCAATTATCTACCAGCTTGACGCTTAGCTCACCTGGCTCGAACAGCCCCACATCGAGATGCACCTGATAATTGCCTTCTTTGTCCTGGCCAGTAGATCGGGTGTTTCCTATTTCGCCACTGTGCTTCTGGGCCACCAGATGACGAGCATGTGCACCCAACTGGGCAATCATACCCAATGTATGCAAATCCAGGGGATCGTGATGCCGCGAGTGCAGCCGACGATACATGCGATTGGGAAACATGTCGTGGCCATAGAAAATGGATTCAGGGCCATCCAAGTTCAGCACAAATGGAATGTCTGGCATTTTTCTTCTTTTTTGGCTTGAAATTAATTCACAAATTGAGAATCTGTATCTGGTGGAGGTTCACTGAACCCAACTGCGACAGTGTCTTGCTTTCCGTGTGTAGGTGAGGGTTGATTTTTTAGCGGAGGTTTTGCCGTGCTAACGCTCCAATCAAAATTCAACTCGAATGTCGCTACGCAAATGTGAAGTTGCTGAGAGCGGAATTGACTTTTATACTCAAGCCAGGAAAAGCTCTGCTGTTGGGAATTTTCTGGACTGAATGCAGTTGTTCGAGCTTTTTGGAGCGAACACAACACGATGCGACGTAAATGCGAAGTTCTAGGGCGCAGAACCGGCACGTGAAAAAGCTCGACTACTGGAAGCAACAATTGGGAATTTATTGAACTTAATGCAGCGCTTTAAAGCTGGAGCTTTGAGAGCCAACAAATGAGAGTTGTTCATGAAAAAGCTCTGCTGTAATGCAGCGGCAATTGGGAATTATCTGGATTCAATGCAATTTTTTAAAAGTCGAGGTCGAGCTTTGTGAGCGCGCCAAAAAATAGAAACACAAACCGCAGACACCCTCTGCTAGAATTTAAATTCGATACATTTTGCAAATTGTAAACAGCCAGCCACTGCTGCTGGCGTCTGTCTGAAAGACAAAACATTTAACGCTGTTCGCATTGAAGCAGCGTCTGAGGTGAAATTCGATGATTGGCCGGTGGCGGTTGTCGCCAGCGCTCAACCACAATGCGACAACAACAATGCAAACCGGCTACAGGTTAGATTTCGATTAACAATCCGAATCTGAGTCCAGCTGCGGTTGCTTTATTGTAGCTAAAGCATGCGGCTGATAAACATTAACATTGGCACTGCTGTCGCCGCCGCCGCCGTCGCTGTCGACGCTCTCGTCATCGTCTTGGCAGTAGCTTCGCTCTTGCCTATTATAAGTGCCAACGATTCGTCAAACAGAGAACTTAGTGATTCGTCGACAATCAAACCAGGTGAAAGCACTATTTCGAGTGCTGCGAATTTGCATATTAAACAAGTCAAAATAATGGACGCTACATACGAACAAGTCAAAGATGTGCCCAACCATCCAGAGATCTACCTGATCGATGTTCGCAATCCGGAGGAGCTGGCGGCAACGGGCAGCATCCCATCCAGCCTCAATGTGCCCTGTGTGTATACAATTAAGCTGAAAACCTTAATTGTACTTATGTATACTTATATTTTTATTGTTTTCAGTGCCCGATCTGGAGGCGGCATTAAAGTCCGAATCGGAGGAGTTCGAAAAGAAGTATGGACGCGCAAAGCCGGCGAATGATGCAAATATCATATTCACCTGTCGCTCGGGCAGACGTGCTCAGGAGGCCGCAGAGATCGCCAAGACTGTGGGCTTTACCAAGTAAGTTTCTCTATCACCCAGATCTCAGTAATCAATATATTAGTATTTTACTCACAGCTTGAGCGTCTATCGTGGCTCGTGGCTGGATTGGGCCGAGAAGGAGGGTCTTCCACAGTGAGATCCAAGAAACAAAACATTCCACGCTGCACTTACTTTTTGGCTTCTAATATAATTTAATTCAAATTTACTTATATATGATATACATTTATTTAAACAAGATACATACATATACGGTTGCGGAATAAATTTGAATTTTAATGCAATAATTGCTTATACATACATATGTATGTATATATATTCTGTATATAAACAAGTTTAGCACGCTCGATGAAATTGGTTTCGATAAGAAAATATAACTACTGTACATTATTGGGAGAGGGGGTGGAAGGTACATCTATAATGTAATTATTATTTAGACATGATAAAATCTAATCTCTTTCACGCGCAGCTTTTATCATAATTATATGAAAAAGCTGACCCCTTTACTACGTCCATGTCCCATGCCTCACACACACACACATGTACGCAAGCTCATTTTGCTGAGAGCACACACCAATGTACACTCTCGATAAGCCACTCTCACTACCCTCCCTCTCTGTCTTTATAATTCTCTTTCTTATTTGTTCAACTGACCTACCACACTAGAGTTTGTAAATAAAAATTGCTTCGCTTTGGTAAATTTCTTGAAACTTCCATTGTTGAGCAACAATTTAAAAAAATGAAAAGTATTTTTGCTTTACATGCAATAATAGCATGCCCTCAGCAAATACTATCTAAATGCCAGCCGTATAAGAATATTGAAAATTGCATCAGCTGCCAAGTCGAGAGAGCGCGAGAATATTCTCGAAAGCGATGACATTTCCTATAAAAGGCAGCCGGCATTTTCCGCTCTCCACATTTGAACAAAGTACGTGAAAGTGAATAGAACTGCCGTCAAGCAGTAGAAAGCTAAAGAGAGAGAATTTCATAAGTGATTAAAGTTATTACAAAGCAAACTCAACAAAGATGCGTTCGTTGCCCATGTTTCTACGTATGGCTGAGGAGCTGACCAGGTTGCCGCGTGTGTCGCCTTTCCAGGCCTTCTTCCACGAGCCGCAAATGTGGACCGGCTTGACTGTGCCTCGCAATTGGCAGCAGATAGCACGCAGCCAGGAGCAGCAATTTACACCGGCTGCCACCATTGGCAAAAACGGCTACCAAGTGTCTCTGGACGTCAGCGAATTCAAGCCCAACGAGCTGACAGTGAAGACGGTTAACAACAGTGTCGTTATCGAGGGAAAGTCTGAGCAGGAGGAGGATGCACAAGGTGGCTACTATTCCCGTCACTTTTTGCGCCGCTTCACTCTGCCCGAGGGCTACGAGGCAGAGAAGACAACGTCCAGCCTAAGCAGCGATGGGGTTCTGACCATCAGTGTGCCCAATCCGCCAGCTGTCGAGGCGGCGCTCCAGGAACGCATTGTGCCCATACAACAAACTGGACCAGCGGAACTGAATGTAAAGCCAAATCCTCCATTGGATCAACCTGCTGAGAAGGAGAAGGAGCAGGAGAAGAAGGAACAGTGAATCCTATACTGTAGATATCTAGTCCCTCAATAGCTGTAGAATTAGTGTTTACATAAAATATACAATAAACAGAAACAAGTCTGAATACACTTTCGTTTTATTATTACGCTTGGCAGCAGCCATATGCACTCGACGCCCCTTCATAGTCTGCCCCACCCCTTGGTCCGACGGCCGGTTCCTTGATGACGTCCACTTGACTCGCGTCCAACATTATTGCATTTTGCAGTTGCCGTTAGACACGCTTGTGTCTTGTTTGTTGGCCTTCGCGCATCGGGCAAATGATTCATCAGCCATCCGCATCCGGCGCAGCCATCGCACGAGGCCACTTGGTCGAAGTCGTCGTCTCAGTGTTCGTAGCCTCTGGGGCAGGCTATAAAAGCGCCGGCAGCACCATCAACAAATTTTATAAGCATTCGAGACGAGAAAGCTATTAGAAATGACTTTGATGCCGACCACGTATCGCGATCTATCCCGGGAATTGGATCGACCGCGTCCACTCTACCAGCCATACGACTTCCAGCTGTACCCCTATCTATGGGACGATCCGCGCATCTGGTGGCCCACCAACAGAAACAGCAGCGACTACTTGCGCCCTTTGGATGAGCTGGTGAGCAGGCGAGTGCGCAACCAACTAATACAATCGACGCCCTACGACTTTTCATATCCCATGCGCTGGGACAACTACTACTCCGGCGAGCGGGTGCATGCGGATGAGAAGGGCTTTCGCATTGACATCGACGTCCGCCAGTTCCGCCCGCATGAGATTGTGGTGAAGACCAACGACGACTACATCATTGTCGAGGGCAATCACAACAAGCGCAGCGAAGGCGCCAATGGCTACGTGGAGCGTCACTTTGTGCGCAAGTATCTGCTCCCGCGTGGCTACAATGCAAACGAAGTCATCTCCGATATCTCCACGGATGGCATTCTCACCATCAAGGCGCCGCCGCCGCCCCCAGCCAAATACTATGCGCCCAGCGAACGGCTTGTCCGCGTTCATGAAACAGGAAAACTAGCGCTGCCCTGGAAGTAGTTGCGCCCCTCTTCAGTTGCTGACATCTTTATAGCCTTCTTCGCATCATTGGGAAGAAATATTCAAATTCAAGGTGAACTATTTATGGCCACCACGTTGCATCGAGATTTTCAATTTTATTTTAAATACACAAATACAGAAAAACGCTTGACGCAATCTTAAATGCGCAATAAATTAAATTTATAGAAAATCTTCATTGGAATAGATCAGTTATAAAACAAACACTTCTAGGGTTACCAGCGCTGTCATTTTTAGGTATTTTCTTGCGGCTTGGTTTCTTTGTGGATTTTGCCTGAACTGAAATTACTCAACACGAAATAAAAATACGTTTAGCAGTAGTTTTTAAATTTGTGAACTTTATTGAAGTCCCAGCTAAAATAATAACTAATCAAGTATAAAGCAAATAAATAAAAATCTATTTAGTTTTTTTTTAATTGTTTATTTTATGTCTTCCGGAACTATTCCGAAAAAACGATTTTCTCCAGTTGGAATTTTTGTTTTTTATATTATAATTATTAGTCTTCTGTTCACTAACATATGTATATGATCTAATAAATACATTAGGTTTTTGGTGAGGAATGAGGAATGATGACACAGGTTGTGAGGCTGCTCTAGCTTCTAAGATTCTATTTGCCATTGCTGGCATTCTTCTCCTTGTCTTTCTCGTTCTCCTTCGACTCGTCCTCGTTGCGCTTGACGTTCAGATGAGCCGGGCCCACTTGCTGAATTTGAACCACACGCTCCTTAGACTTGTCCTCGATGGGTTGTGGCTTTGGAACACTCACAGTGAGCACGCCATCGGATGATAGTGAAGAGACGACCTTATCTCCGTCGTAGCCCTTGGGTAGAGCATAGCGGCGCACGAAATGACGCGAGATGTAGCCATGATCGTCCTCGCGTTCCTCGTGCTTGCCCTCGACGACAACGCAATTGTCCACTACTTTGACACTCAGCTCGCTGGGAGTGAACTGAGTGACATCCATGCACACCTGGAAGCCGTCTTTTCCGACTTGCGAGAGGGGCCACTGCCAGCCGTCTCCGGATCCATTTGTTGCCTTAGCCAAGTCACGCCTACGACGGCCTGCCAATATCTCCCCAACCGTCGAAGTGGGATAGTCTGGGAAACTCCAGGGACTCAATAGCACCTGACGAGTAGTCTTAGGTTGCAGCTGAATTGGATGAATGCCCAATCCGTAGTCATAGAGGGGAGTGCGAGGCTCCTGCAGCTCGTTCACCAATGAAATAAGTTGAGATAGCGACATTTTTCTTTAAAAACAATTTTTTCACACGATTTGTTCACTTGAAAAACTGAAGTAGTTTTAGATTTGTTTGTATTTTTTTTTTTTAGCGCTGTGAAGTTCTTCACTCGATGAATTGTATTTTTCAACTGAAGCAATGAACTCAGCCACCGGCCTTTTATAGCCGGCTGAGTTGATTTTCTAGAAACATCGAGCTTTTACGAGTGTGTGAGCGAATCAGAGAAACAGAGCGAGAAACATCGCGTGCTTGCTAGAGTATTCGTGTGTGTCACAAATATGGTAATAAAAAAGAGAATCGAATATACGAGAGAATGTGTGCTAATATTGTGTGTGTGAGAGCGAAAGAAAATGTCAGACGGTGCAAAAAGTCAAACAAAATGACAAACGCAATTAAAACAGGCAACTTCGGAAGCCTTTCCGTATTTTTTTTTTTTTTTTTTAAGCCTTTTTACGACATGTAAATATGCATATATGTACATACATGTACATGGCTGCACACGTTCGATTATGTACATCCATATGCCCCTACATACTTACATACATACATACATATATATGTATATGCATATATTTTCAAATTGTATTTGTTGAGAAACCTAAAAATTGCATTCAAAATACATTTGTGGGGTTGTATGTATACAAATGCACACATGCACATTCGTACATGTACATAAGTATGTATGCATGTATACGAATTGGTGTACTTTCGAGAAACTAAATCATCGCGACATACCCAAAAATTTGCCTATGTACAATACATATGTATGTATACATGCAGAAATAAGTATCCCATACATATCCATGTATGTATGTATGATACGCATATTTCCGAGAACACATGCATACATGCATACGCACTATATACGCAAAAACACAAGCATACATATGTATGTATACATATATGTACATGTCCTCATGTGTATGTATGTATGAATCTGCTCATATTTGTGACTATCATAATTACCCCCTGAGCAATAGTAATTCCCACTTCTAATAAAAGTTAAGCCGAATTTAATTTAAAATTAATTTTATTGGTTTCTCACAGTAAACATAAATGCGAATACATAAGGTTCGAGTGTTGCCGCTGCTCTTTTAAATGTCATGATATTAGAGATTTACATGAATGGATGAAAATACGAATTACATTACATGTACATAGCTAACAAAATGGAATTTGTACATTTCAAATGGATACATTTTGATTGTGATCCCTTATAGCTAATGTGACGAAGTCTGTGATGTTTATGTGTGTGTGTGTGTGTTTGTGTGGGTATGATTTTAGTCTTGCACTCTCCGAACAGCGTGGCAGCACTCAGTTTTCGACTAAAAGTCTCCTCCTCGGCGTTCGTTTATTTGCCCGTCTCCATTTTCTCGCTTCCATTTTCACTCTTGCCTTTGCCGTCAGCAGCACCCTCTGGCGCCTTGACGCTGAGGTGAGCAGGGCCTGTTTGTTGGATTTGAACAATGCGTTCTTTCTTGGCCTGCTCCTTGCTAGGCGGTGGAGGCGCTTTCAGAGTCAGCACACCATCTGAGGAAACCGTGGAGACCACATCGTTGCCATCATAGTCCTTGGGCAAGGTGTACTTGCGCACAAAGTGGCGCTGGATCATGCCGTGTCCATCCTCACGCTCTTCGTGCTTCCCCTCCACGATAATGGTCTTGTCCTGAACCTTAACAGACAGCTCGCTTGGCTTAAACTGTGCCACATCCATGCATACCTGGAAGCCATCTTTGCCAACAGTGGGCAGCAGTGAATTCTGCCCAGCGGTGGCTCGACGACGTGCGGGCAACAACTGATGGCTTCTCTCATACGGTGAAAAGTGAGAGCGACGACGATGCAAGTGATGGGGTATCACCAGACGTGGACGATGGAACAACTCGTTCACATGCAGCCCAAACCCAAAGTCATCATCCAAGAAGTGGTCCCAGTCGTTGTAGGCGCTATCTAAATCGCGAGCCAGACTCAATAGTGGAACAATTGCCATTTTTACTCTTTCACTTTTTTTTTTTGCTTGGTAAATAATTGAAACTTTTTTTGTATTGCTTCTGCGCAGCAGACGTGTTTTAAACGACGACTTGAATAGAACTGAAGAGGCGCAAGGAACGCAGCGGGCTTTTATACCGACGCCAAACTGACTCACGCACACAGAGACAATATGTTGGTGATTGTTTCTCGTTTGCTCTTGAACTTACTCGCTCTTTCTCTCGGCAAGTGTGTGTGTGTGCATGTGTGTGCCAGCCGGCATTTTATTTTGTTTGCTCTCTTTCTCACAAATAATGTTCTACCGGTTTCTTGAAAGTTCTGTGCGTGGTAGCAATATACATACATACATACATATGTAAGTGTGTAAATAAATACTAATACGCATATATACATATACATACATATGTATGAATATACTATGTGCATATACGATATTTTAAGTATTTCTTTATTTAAAACGCCTGCATTTTAGAATTCGTACAGCATTTTGCTAAAATGTTAAAGTATTTAAGGGACCACTGGCAGAAAATCGCATGCACTCAGACGTCAACGTTGCCATTTTGCAAGTGCATTGAACTTGCAGTCTCTGTTTGCCGAGACCGGTTTGTTTGTCATTCTTTATCCTCTTTTTCTTTTCTCTGTATTTGCAATCATGTATACATATACATACACACAAATGTATGTAGATGGGTCTGTGTGTAAATGTAAATAGGTGTGCGCAAAATTTCGAATTCTCTTTTGAGTAAGTTGCACATGCATTTAAGGGAATTTGAAGCTTTTAATTCAAGCAACCAAATGTAGTATTATGCTAAGCTTTTCCTGTATAGATATCTATGTATGTACATACATGCATATATACACAAGTATGTATACACGCAGACGCATGCATATGAATGGAGTTGTTGAGTATCGCGTCGAAAAGTTCCCTAAAATGTTCTCCCAAATAAAAATTCCTCACGTACACAACAATGCATCCAAGCTGTGTACACACATTTGCTTTTGTCCGCAAATACATACATGTTATGTATGAATCAAATGTTGTCATCCCCTATATCGATGCACACATACATAGATGTACACCTGCTGCTACCCATAATAAAACGTCATTTAATTACAGAAAAATTAAATTTTTATTTCGAATATAATAGTTTATAAGGCTTAGGTGGTAAAGGAAACGTTATATATGTATATATAGTACATACACACTTATGTATGCATGCATATATATGGCATATGTGCTAATAGGTTAAATACATACATGTATATGCATAAACAAATATTGACTTTCATAATTGATTACAATAATGTGATCTTATACACTAAAAATGAGTTAACTTATGAGATGCACAGTTTATTTCTCGGCTTTGGCTTCTTGCTCTGGCTGCTCCTTGGCGTTCTCCTTCACGTTGAGATGGGCAGGGCCCACCTGCTGGATCTGGACAACACGAGGATTGCTCTTATCCTCGATGGCCGCTGGCTTCGGCACGCTGACAGTGAGAACTCCGTCAGAGGATAAGGTCGAAGTTACTTTGTCGGCCTCATAGCCATCGGGCAGAGCGTAGCGGCGCACAAAGTGGCGAGTGATGAAGCCATGATCGTCCTCTCTCTCCTCGTGCTTGCCTTCGACGACAACTGAGTTGTCCACAACTTTGACATTTAGCTCACTGGGCTTGAACTGTGCCACGTCCATGCACACCTGGAAACCATCCTTGCCAATCTTGGATGCTGGACCAAGACTACCTACTTGTTTCTCCAACTGGCGCAGCTGCTGGTCAAGAGGCACTGTAGCCAGTGCCAGGAGCGGATTACGGCTTGGGCGCTGCCAGTAGTAGGGAGTGTCGTAGAATGGCACCACCGACAGACGGTTGAGATCGTCAGCCAAGCTCAAAAGAAGTGGAAGATTTGCCATATTTTCTCTTTTTTTATAATACTTGATTCCTTCTTCAGAAAAAATTATTTGTGCTTTTGTTGCTTGTCGTTCCTTGCAGGAATGATCTTTGTTAACGTTTTTTTGTTGCTTGTTGCTTGTCGCTTTGCTTTTTCAAAGTAAACTGATGACGGGAACGAAATGCGTCGCCTATTTATAGCTGGCCGGTGGTGGCTTTCGATTACGCGCGCGCTTGTGCGTGCGAGAGAGATAGTCGGTTTGGGCACGCCAAGGAAATTTCTGGCTCTGGCTAAAGTTGAACAATTTTGCCAATGTTCTGGAAAGCCCTCGAATGTGTGCATGTACGTGATGCTTGTAGGTATGTATATACAAGAATACATACATATATATGTATGTAAGTATATAAAATTTTATATTCATTTGCAGCATTATCTAGCAATGAAAGTGAGAGTGTTTCGCTGAGATAGCAACAGCAGCAGTTGAAGAGCGAGTAAAGCGATAACAGAAAGAATAAACAAACAAAAACATTGCAGATAGAAGAATGTTCTGTAACTTTCCAGATAATGTACATATCTAGAAAATTTTTTAATTTATAGCTAGACATTTTCATTTGCTCTTTTATATTTATTTTTAATATTTCACTGGGGACTTTATTTTCATTTGTTAACAGCGAAATTTTTTAATGGTAATTTTACCATACATACATATGTATGTATGTACGTAAAATATGCAGATATGTACATAGTAATGTTTTGATATGATTCAATCAGGAATATGTACATATACTTACATATGTATGTATGTATACAAACACGAAAAATTAAGGATGACAAGGCAAAAAGTAAAGCTTTTATTCTCTCCTCGTATGTATCTCTACGCTTGCATACACAAAGGTATGTACATTGGGATATCTGTATGTACATATGTATTATGTCCAGATGTAAATATGTATGTATTATACAATGTATTGCAACTGTGTAGATAAATACATAGATATACATATATATTAGTATATATATATATATATTTATATATATGTATATATATTTATATGTACATATTATATATATATATATATATATATATATATATATATATATATATATATATATATATATATATATATATATATATATATATATATATATATATATATATATATATATATATATATATATATATGTATGTACATAAGCATGTAAAAATAAAACCAAATACTCATTCTATAGTAGACATATGTACATACATACATATAGCGGACAAGCAAACATGCAAAAGAGCATATGTACTAATAAATATTTTATGCAACCGTATGTACATGCATATATAAATGTACGTATACACATATGTATACATACGTATCTGTACGCTTACATAAATTTCAATCAGCTTTTGAATTTTCATGACAACGATAATTCTGAATATATATGTATGTATGTACATCTGCACATATATAAAAGAACGAACATGTATATATATACATATGTATGTATATACATATGTATGTATTCATTAATGGACAGCATTAATGGACAGTTCCAGCTTTGTTGCCAGTCCCTTATTTTGTTTGTCGTTTACACTATTGCACAAGTCTCCAAACTAGTGTCTGGCTCTTGTCTAGAAATTGCTTGTATTTGTAACAAATTGTATACACACACATTTTTACATATGTTTTTTGCATGCATTCAATTGAGTACATCAGATTTTGTTGCTTTATACGAATGCAATCTATAATATATATATGTATACACACAGCTTCGCCAAGGGGCAATGCGCATGCTTTACGCCTACCCCACTGCAGGCTGTTGCCCCCTTTGACTTAATTCCATTATCAACAAATTTTCAGTTGCCGGTTGGCCTTCCAGACCACAAACACTAATGCACACGCCGGCAATGTGTCTGTGTGTGCGTGTTTGTGTGAGTGAGTGGAGAGACACAAAAACCAGCTGTTGTTGTAGTTGCTATAATCGCGCCGGTTCGGCAACCGGCCTGTGGCACGATACGTTTTTGCGGCCTCTCAGCTGTTTAGCTGTTTGCCGGCTGAGCGCAGGGAATTCAGCTGCAACATGGCTACTTTACATGCTCGTGTCTTCACTTATACGCACACATGTGTAGTAAGTAAATTGAAGTGTATTTGTGGACAAATGTGTGTATATGTATATGTATGTATATATGCATAAATAGTATTCATATGTATGTTCATATATTGCGTGGCAACTCATACCCAGAGCCGAGGCGTAGTTCGAGAGGCTGGAGCCGGTTTTCAAGTTGTGCCGGCTTGTGTATGTTTCTCCATCGTTTTCGGCCTGGAATACTTTCTTTGTTCTCGCAACCGGAAAATTGCCAACTTCGTATTGCGAAAAAGTAGACACATGGAAACATACATATGTATACATCTGTGTGCCTATATACATATATGTATATGTGCGTGTGCGTAAGTCTTGCAGATATGCAATACTTTTGGATCTTATTTCGAGGGGTCGTCGTCGCCAGGTCTTTTTTTCTATTGATTTTTTGCCAAAACTGTGCAAATAAACAAAGATTGCACATGGGAAACGTTGGCCCAGCCTCACTTTGCATAAGCCGACGACGATGACGACGTCGGCGTCTACGCCGATACCACAACTCGGCGACGGCAACAACGACGATGTTGGATACGAGCCGGCATTCGTAGTCGCTGCTGCAGCACGCTTCCAGGCCAGACATTTGCTTTCCATTCAGCGCTGCACATTCGTTTAAAAGGTTGAACATTCAGCCATAAGAGCTCAAACGCAATCCAGTTAGAAGCCGGAACGGATCGCACGCGGAACGGTAGCAGCAGATAGCAGATAAGAAATATTCAGTGCTCTAGTGTCCAGTGCTAAGTGCCCATTGTCAGTGTCATCAGATCCCAGCCAGAAGCAGAGACAATTAAAAGCCAAGTGACCCCAAATCCCCCAGTGAATTAAATCGGAAAATGTCGTTAATACCGTTCATACTCGACCTGGCCGAGGAGCTGCACGACTTCAATTTCAATCGCAGCGCCAGCCTCGGCCTGGGCCTGGGCATGGGCATGGACATCGACGACGGGTTCGGTATGTATCCGCTGGAGCAGCTGGCCACTGCATCGGCTACCACACAGTCGCTGCCGCAGCTGTCGCCCTCAAACAGCACGCGTCGTGGCACACGTCTCTCCCACTCGCACGGCCACGCCCACTCCCCGACAGCCACCGGTGGGGTGTTGTGGGTACCTATCAAGGGTGGAGGGCAGCTACAGGGTCAGCATCGCCATCATCCCTACATCCGTGTGGCCGGCGCCAAGACCGCCTGCTGCAATAAGTCACTGCTCGAGCTGGAGAAGGAGCTGGGCGACAAGGTCAACTCCTCATTGGCAACTGCCACGAGCAGCTCGTCGGCAAATGCCAGCAAATCGGCGTCGGCCTATTCAGTGGTCAATCGCAACGGCTTCCAGGTGAGCATGAATGTGAAGCAGTTTGCACCGGACGAGCTCACTGTGAAGACCATCGACAATTGCATCGTGGTCGAGGGGCAGCACGACGAAAAGGAAGATGGCCACGGCGTCATCTCGCGTCATTTTATACGCAAGTACATGTTGCCGAAGGGCTTCGATCCGGCCGACGTCCACTCGACGCTGTCTTCGGATGGCATTCTAACTGTAAAGGCGCCACCACCGCCACCGCCGCCTGCATCCAAAGCGGGCGAGGAGCGACCCATTGAGCGCATCGTCGACATTCAGCAGCAGCCGCAGTCGCAGCAGCAGCAGCATTCGGCTGCAGTACCGTTACCCGTGATGGCGCAGGCGAAGGATGCGCAGTTGCCAATTGGAAAAAATGCAGCCAACGAAGTGGAGCAGCCAACCCTAAAAACAGCTGCAACAGCAACAGCAACACCAGCAGTCGCTTCCAGCGGCGAGCAGAAGAGCGCTGAAGAGCGCAATGGTAACGGGGAGGCAGACGTCTACGTCGACGTCAACGCCGACGTTGACGTTGCCGGCGACGTCAATGCCAACACAAGCGCAGCTAAAACTGCTGATGAAACTGCAAATGCAAAAACAAAAGAAAAAGAGAAAGAGACTGAGCCCGTTGTCCAAACTTCCACTACCACTTCCAATTCCAACTCAATTTCCATTTCCAATTCCAATGGCGACAATGTTGAGCCGCAGCCAACTCCAGAGTCAAAGTCAATGGAAGTTGATGAAACTGCTGAAACTGACAATGTGGCCAATGCCGTCGCTACGTCCACAGAAGCCGTAGCAGCCGGTGCCTCTGTCGAGAAGGAGGACTCCACCGAAGCCAACGCCGTCAGTAGCAGTGGCGCAGCCTCGGCAGAAGCCGACGACACGAAAACCGAAGATGCCAATGCAAATGGCAATTCGTCCAGCTCTGATTCGAACTCGAAAGCCGAAAAGGCTGCCGTCGAAGAGGATACCGACGACACCATGCCGGCTGCCAAAAAAGCCAAAATCGAAGTCGAGGAGCAGCCCGCAGAGGCAGCAGAGCAAGTTGAAAAGGCCACCAAGGGCGCGGAGGAGATCGCTGCTGAAGATGCAGCTATTCTACTGGCCAAGAAGCAGGCAAGCGAAAACGGCGCAACGGCCGCCGGTAAGGTGGCTGAGGAGCCAGCCATGGCAGCGGCTAAGTGAATGCAGAGACTGATAATTGATGCGCAACCCAGAACTATAAAAGAACTAAAAAAAAAAAAAGAAGAAGAATATAATAATGATAAAAAATTATAAACAAATATCAAATTGGAATGCGTTTTAATCTATAAATGTTTTACATAAATATGTGTTTTTTCCATAATTCGCAATAAATACATGAAATAGGGCCTGCAGGTAGACGAAATCTGAAAACAGAAAGAGATGAGAAACTATGATATGAAATTATGATTTCCTAAACAAGTGTGAAACAATTACGACTACAAGTATTCAGTAAAACTAAGCACATTATGTACTTAAAACTTACAAGTAAATAAAGATTCAAAGAGTGCGTATTGTGTTTTGTCTTTTCGCTTGCTTTTCTTTACTCATTGCTGTTGATTTCCAGTCTATGAATCTCTCTTCTCTTCGCACAAACATACTTTTTCTAGTTGCGCTCAGTAAGTGTCGAGCATACTCTTTACAGCTATGCGATGTTTTTTCATCTCTCTCACTATGCTCTGACGATTGCGCGATGTTTTCAGAAGTGCACGATTGCCAGCTATAAAAGCAGGAGCCGACTGGCTGCGACGTTACAGTTGAACAACAGTATTATTCGAGGTGAAGTTTCGCTGAGCGAAAGAAAAGTTAAAAAAGCGCCAAAATATTTTTTCTAAAACTACATAACCTTAAATCTAATCGCGCGAAAAAAAGTATAACTGAAAATGTCGCTGTCCCATTTAATTACATTGGTTGATGCTCTGAACGAGCCTCGTAATCCCGTCTACGATTTTGGTATGGGCATGAATCCACTCCAATTCCAAACCAGGGGTATGAACCCGTCGCTGCTGAGTCCATGGCAGTGCCCACATCCCGAGTGCCCAACCTCGCCGGTCGGAAAGATTTTGGCTAATCGCCGCGGACGTGGCGACATGACAAAACTAGCGAATGGTGAGCTCGATGCGTGGAGCATGCCCATAGCACAGGTGGGCAAAGATGGCTACCAGGTGTGCATGGATGTCAGCCAGTTCACACCCAGAGAGCTGAACGTGAAGGTGGCCGATAACTGGATTACGGTCGAGGGCAAGCACGAAGAGCGCGACGACGGCCATGGCTACATCTCGCGCCATTTTGTGCGTCGTTATGCCTTGCCTAAGGGCTACGATGGAGATAAGGTCGTCTCTTCTCTGTCATCTGATGGCATTCTCTCTGTGAGTGTTCCTAAGCCGCAACCCAATGAGGACAAGACCAAGGAGCGAGTGGTTCAAATTCAGCAAGTGGGCCCAGCTCATCTGAACATCAAGCGGAACGAGGAAGAGTCGAAGCCGAAGACACCCACCAATGGAAATAACCCCAAATAAAAGCTGCGAACGGATCAGTATTAACCAAAGCCCACCTCATTTCTCATCATTTTTCATGTATTGCATGTATTTATTAAAAAGTCATATTTATTGTAATGAGCAAAAGACTAATATGTTAAAAAGTGAAAAATAAAATGTTTGTAAAACTAATAACCAAAATCTGTGTAATTTTTTCATCCGCCATTTTCATTTTCCTTTTGATTTTGCTTTCTTCGGACTATCGCAGTTTAGTTCGCTCATTTTAGTTCCACCCGCCATTAAGTTCTCGTGATTCTCTTTGGAATATTTTTCTCTTATTATTCGTTTTGCAAATATATTTATTTAAATAATGTAATGCATAATAAAAAATGTCGCGATCATAAGTATGCACACAGTATATATGTATATATTATGCTAATTCTATATATCTAAATCGGCTTCAATTTCAATTTAATTTTTTAATTTATCGCAAGCTGAGGATTTACATAGAGAGCCGCTGAAGCTGCACGGAGAAGCTCCCAGGCATTGGGGCTTTTGCACTTTTAATCATCAAAATGCCATTTTAAATATAGTTAAAAACTACATACATATGTATATGTATTTATGCATTGTTATTGGTTGTGTTTTTGCTGTTGTTAATATTATCATTATTATTATTATTAGTTTAATTTAATGTATGTTAGGTTATGTGGTTTTATGTGTATACATATATTCAATGACGCTTAATCACAGATCAATTTTTAAAATTTTCATTTGACTTAGAAGATATGAAACAAAATACAAAATGTCACCAGTTCACGTCTATAGTTGCATGTATGTCATTATATATTTTGGTATATATATATATGGGCTACACATAAAAAATGGATTTGGCTGATCAGCAGGAGGAGGAGAACGGACAGGGGCCGGGGCCGGGGTAGAAGGATGCGCTAGCTGTGAAATTGGGCAAATTGTATTCCTGCGTGAGCTGCGACTCATTTAGTCTATTTGTATATCTATCTATAAGTTGTATGTTTGTTCATTTATTCAGTGCCTGCCTATATAGTACTATATTCAGATATAGACACTGTTTCCCCTCTCTTTATCAAATGAAACTGTATTTATGTTTCTCTTGCTTGTTCTAAATGTACATGCATTGATTTTCAAGTGTTTATGTGTGTGTGTTTTTGTTATGTTGCAGTCTCAAAATTGTTTATGGGCTTTTTCATATGTGGTGACGAGATACGAAATTAACTTAGGAACAGTAAGAATAATGGCATAAACAAAGAAAATATATGAATTTGTGGGTCTGTTAGTCTGAATACTTTGAACATATTAAGAGAGTTAAAAGACAATCACTTTTTGATGAGACTTTCGCAGCTGCTGCTGAGATTTGGCAACGACTTGAAGAACAATCGGGATCGATCTATTTGCGCTTCCCCCGACGACCGATTCGAGCACTTGCTGCCCTTATTCGTCTCATCCACGCCCTTGTCAAAAGAGCGACGGAGCACCAGGTGCTGCTGCTGCTGCTGTTGGTGCTGATGCTGGTGTCCGGCGTAGGCAGCTGGTGGCGAGAGCGGTGAGGCTGGCAGCTCTATATCCAGCACGGTGTCTTTGCCACCGGCATTCTTGCAGCGCAGCATCGCTTCCTGTTCCACGTCCAGCTTGGTGTCCGAGTAGCGACGCACGTCCACCTCTCTGCCCAGCCGACAGTCAGCAGCAGTGGCACAACAGCTGAGTCCAGCTTGTTCCCCATCGCCCAATATGCTCGAGTGGCGATAATCGATCTTTGGTGGTGTGCTGTAATCGTAGGCGAGCGGCGTGCCCACACCCACGCACATGGGCGAGTCATTGAGTATATCACGATTCTCCAGAAAAATGGACGAGTTGGAGTAGCGCTTCGACTGGTGCGGCTTATAGACAAAGCCGCCTAAACCATTGGCCACAGCATGCGAGACACCGGAGCTTATCGATGGCGCCTTGTGCTCACCACTGCCTGTAAATGAGAGATCGGGATTAGCATGTAGTTGAAGAGGAAATATCTATCGACTGACCACTAAAGCTGCTTAGCTGCATCACGTGCTCACGGCCCGTATCTGTGGATATGCCACTGGCACTGAGATCTTGGCGTGAGCCGGCGCATAGATCTGTAGCCGACCCACGGCTGGAGCTCTCCGAGTGCTCCAGCACATTGTGTATCGAGTCATGGAACGGCGTCATGCTGCCCGAGCCCTGCGGACAGGGCCGAAACGAGGAGATCTGCGAGACGACATCGTCCAGCGCCCAGTCGCGATCGTAATTGTGCTGCGACTGCGAGCACTCAATGTTAGCCGCCACAGCCACCTGGCCCAGCTGCTGACCAGGCTGTTGGCCATGTAGATGCTGCTGTTGCTGCAGATGTTGCGCGTCCTCCGTCTGGGTGCCCGCGCTGCTGCTGCTATGCGCCACTGCGTCCAACTGCAGCATGTGTTGCGGCGAGGCGTTCATCAGACGCTGCTGCAGCTGCAACTGCATCTGTTGCTGGTGCTGGTGCAGACCCGTCGAGCCACCATTCTCCATGGGGCCGCAGCTCGAGTCGTGCACTGCGCCACCCGACGCGTTGATCTCCACTGTTCCATTGACGGCCCCACGGCCATGCAGCGAGCTGTGCCGCTCGCTGAACTGATGGTGGGCAGCCACCGGTGAAGGCGGCGCCAACGGATGAATCTTTTCCGGAGCGTTCTGAATGAGCAGAATCCTGTAAGATTAAGATTAATCAGTATTAGATAATGTACATCTTGTATACTTTGAAGAATATAATCGGGTCTGATAGACGTATACTGTACTAGACAATTGTTTACTGGTCATTCATTGCAAGTCTCAACCGTATGTGATTTTCTGAATTAACTTGTTTATACAGACGGACTGTAGAACAAAGCTAGCTCTACTTAAGTTATCAAAAATATATAAGTTAGAACTGGGAAGTTTGACTCTCTTACTTCCAGTATTACCTTAACATCTAATCTATAATTTCTACTACTGTAGCAGGTATATTATTTCCACTACTTTTCCTACTACGAATGCTACTGCCAACACTACTACAAACTATACTAGATACTATGGGAGTACCTCTATAACTTTGCTATTACTACTACTAAAAGTACCTCTATTAATACTATTATTCCTACTGTAAGTATTGCTACTACAATTATTACATCGATTACTTCTACTAGTCCTATAATCCTATCCTATCCTTCATATAAAAAGAAAGTAATATTGCGAGCTACATCAACAGCTGTGTTATCTTTTCGATAGATATCAAATACTATATGGACTATGGCTAACACAAAGTATTAAACAGCTGGGTTCATCATAGTTTTCACAATTGTGCAATAGTTTTTATAGCTGTTGGGAAACAGATGTTGGAAATCACTTTGGGTTATTCTAGATATTTCCGCGGCTAGTTTTGTATTTAAAACCAGAACTCAACAATTGGCTCGTTAGTTTTGATTTGGAATTTAAATTGAAATGAAGTTCTACTCATTGCTGATAGGCATCGCGTTATTTGTGGCCAACATTGAGGGCTATGTCAGGCAGACGCCCAAATGTGTCGGACAACCAAGTAAGTGATGAAATTAATCTAATATGTCGATTAACTAACTAATGAAGCGCATCAGTTAAAGACGCCTGCAACTTGCGCAGAGATCTGGGTCACAATAATTACAATTGGTGCAAAGACTTTGCCATGGCCGAAATGTGGTACTACAATATGATCCACAACACCTGCAATAAGATGATCTATCTGGGCTGCGGAGGCAACTTTAATCGCTTTTGCACTGAGGCCGACTGTGCTAAAAAGTGCATAACAACAAAGAAACACGGCTAAATCGTTAGGAAATTTACAAATTTAAAACTTAACTATTGCCTAACCCTAAGGTAAACTTACAATGTATCGTATTACTCTGTGAAGGTCTATTTTCGATTAAGATTATCGATATAGATGCAAGAAATGATTCAATTATAAATACTATATGGTAATTATGCTATAATATGTATATACTGCTATGTAACTGTCATATTTGTGCATAAATTTATAAATATATTGGTATCCATTAATGACAATAACAATATCGTAGCACTTATATATAGAATTTTAAATATTTGCTTAATTTATCTATTACTTCTTGAGTTCTTTTCAAGTATTGCTTAGCTATATACAGATGCTGATAAACCTTGAATATGTGTATACATATTTAGCGCTTTTACAACAATTAATCTGTCTAATCTCTATCTAATATAAATGAATAGCTGGAGAACTAATATTAATTAGAAATATATTACTAGAGCCGTCTGTATACAATGATTATCTATCAGATTCTCGAGTTATACAATGATTATCTATCAGATTCTCGAGTTATACAGTGATTATCTATCAGACTCTCGAATTATCTTCCTTTGGCTGGTCTACTCGCCTGTTGAGTGCTTTCCAGCGATGGCAGAGATGCAGATAGGCCTTACACTGAATGTACATGAAGACAATGCCGCCAGTGAGACCGACGGTAACAACAGCCAGCTTTGTCCAGAACGGCCAATCTGTGTGTGGTTGAAAAATGCAGTTAAGTTTAATCATAGCCATTACATATGCATAGATAGAGAGAGAGAGAGAGAGTTAATGGGGTATACAAACCAATCACTCCACGCTTTACATCATCTGCGGCCCGCTCGATGAGCACACACAGCGACCAAATGACGCACAAGGCGGCCGCTGAGTGGAAGAGCACCGAACAGCAGAGCCGGCGCCTCTCAATGCTAGAGATGTCAAGGCTGCGCCACTGTCAGCCGCAATGCAATCGATGGCCCGGTACAGTGCGACAGATAGAGCGGGAGCGAAAGGAAGCCAAACAATGCGCAAAAGAAAAACAAAAACAATGCGAAATAAATTAGTTTGAGTAATAGAGATAGAGAAATGTCAGCTGCTGCTGCTGCTGCCACTTACCTCATTGAAGGGCTTTATTTTGGTGTGCATGATGAAGGGGAACTTGCATAGCTCGCAGGAGTTGGTCGCCGATGCCGTCAGCCACTGTTGCAGGCACGCCTGGTGCACATACTTCAAGCTGCCGGAGCAGTAGCAGGGCGTCAGTAGCGGATTCTGTGGATCGCTCTCGCAATGGCAGATGCGGCATATATCGCCGCTGTTCTGTGACGCTTGGCTGCTGCCCGAGCCGAATCTGCAAATAAATTATGGACTCGCATTATAAGTTGACCTTTAAATGCAAAGTGCGTATGCTCGTATTATTGTATGTTTCCCCGGGTCGTGACCTTCAACGGAGAACTTAAACCGATTATTCGTTGTGGAATGGACAGCCATTTGCTGCCCCATTTGATTGGCAGCTAAAAGAAAATCAGCCCCAAGCGCTCAATCCACACGGCTTATTCCCTAGCCTTTGTCCACCCACTTTTACAAAGCAGTCGGCTTTGGGGTCAGGGCGCTGGACCGAGCCTGACGGCTTTGTTCTTTCATTATGTCCAAATAAATATAGGCTTATGTGTGGCAATTTTATAGTCTTGTGATCACAGCTAAAAAGCGGGCGCAACTCCCTATAGATACTATATAACTCAATATATATTTATTTGGCAGAGTATGATATACTAAGATATCAGATTTTTATCATTCCAAGTCTATAGCAATTGAGCTTGATTGGCATCTATAAACTAAACGATTTGCGAAATTCACGTACGACGTGGGAAAGTTAATGTACGATAAGGAAGCCAAATGACTTGAATGAACGATAAAATTGGAACGTGGCTCAGTCGATCGATTTATGTATTTTTTATATGTAATAATTTCTTTTCTTATGCACTGTAATAAGTTGATTATTTTATTGCTCTTGTTTTCTCTCGTTGTTTTCTCTTTTTTTTCGCCCTTTCTTTCTCTGAATACGTAATATAGGTATAACAATCAATTTAATTAATATTTTTTATTAGTTTCAATTTAATATCGTTTTACTTTTCGATTTTTCTGTGTAGTTTTTTTCCTCATCACTTTGTAAAACAAAGCATTTTATATTATATGAGTTTTGTATCTACTATTTACTATTTACTATTTACATAGGTCGCTCCGATCTGCTATTTACATGTTCTGTTTTTAGTCGAGCTCGCGCCTTTGTTGATAAACATTTTTTAAATCAATTTGCGCACAACTTAGACCCAAAGTGTCTTTGGTAAATAGAGGTATTTAATTTAGTTAGTGCATTGCATTTTCTATGGCATACTTATATAATCATATAATGATATTTATTTGCTCGTACAATACATACGCAGTATACATACATATATACTCTATATGTATATGTCTGCGATTTAAGTGTTTGCTGCTTACAGTGAAGCTCGCAGACAGAACAGAAACGCAGCTCTATTAGATTACATGCGTACATACATACACGCGTATGTATGTATGTCTGTTTGTAGACTCTTCAATGTTGTCGACAAATGCACAAATTTTAATTTCCTAGAAAGCTATAATCAATTTATGAGCGCGTGTATATGTAAGGACTTCCATACTCATAGTGCATTCATAATAAATCCTTGCTCATTAAGCGCTTACTTTTATCACAATTCCGAGAATTTACTACAATGCATACTGATAAAAGGTTTAGTCGTAAAATTAAATAAAAATGTGAGAGCTGCGCATATTCTACTATTAGATAAGCAAACAACAAAACATTAAAATCCATTCCGAATCCTGTTATCATAATTCCTAGAGCCGCTTGAAATATAAACATATTTCTATATTCTCTTATAAATTGTATATATTCCAAGCAACACATATAAATGTAGAGAATGCTTTCTAAAAAAGAAAACTAACTGGAATATTTATTGAGAATTTATTTATTGTCAATTCCCCGTACAGATTATCGTGTTATATTTTTATATTTTTGGAAGAGAGATGAACACGCCATTTCCGAATTATTATTAATCTAGCTGCGTGTTTGTTTTATATTTTAGTTGTTGTTCTTATTGTTTGCTGCACAAATCCGATAAGAAATACACAACAATTATTGTGTGTACATGTTATATATAATATACATTGTATACATATTTATGTATATCAATACTCAGAGTAGCCTGGACTTTGTAATTAATTTCCGTTGCCTGGCATTCCGTGATTTCGTTGTATATATTTCAATATAATAATGGCATTTTTTCATGGATTTTCATGACGAAAAGCCGATGGGATGAACTATAATCATTAAAATTTGTTCACTCATTCAGTGTGTCATGCTTCAATCGCACATTGCCACAATTACGACAATTCAATCTGCTTTGAACTGGTCAAGTTCAGGGCAGGCGCAATTAGTTGAGCCGCATCGAGAGGGCTATCATTAGGGCCGGGCTAAGCCCCCACAGTGAAGCGTCATAAACGACCAACTAGTTAACTACATTTCATGTTGGCCAATTGTACAGAAAGGGAGTAACCAACAGGGGCGTTCTAGTCGGGAGTGCCTGACTATAGAATACCCTGAAGTGCTTTTCATTAGATAGATTTTATATGTACGTACATATGATGATACTATGCCCTTATGTAGCTTTAAGTTTACTTCTCTAACGTTGCATCTAGTTGAGCACAACATCAAACTCCTTTTCGTCATTTGAGTTTGAGGGTATCAAAATTGGTTTTAGTTGAGCCACTTTTAGTTTCAGTGGCTCTTTGGCCCGCCTGTCGTGCCCTTGGCTGTTTGCTGTTTGTGATTTTAGAGTTCAGACAGCAAGTGCGTGATTCGGCCGAAGGACACTGCCGGACAAAGGCAGGCACAAGCGTTTGTGGTGCCGGTTGTCATCACATTTTAGCTGTTGTTATGGGGCCCGTCCAGGGTCACGTGGTTGTTGTCCAATCGGATCAATAAAACGCATTTGGACAGTGCGAAGCCCACACACAAACGGTACTTTCTTTGACTCTTACTTCTCTCTCTCTCTCTCTCTCTCGCTCTCTCTCTCTCGCTCTCTATATATATATGTATCCGATGTACACACAATTTAGTAGCTGTTTATCCGTTCAGACTGTCACATTTATATGCATATCTAAGCATGATGTCTGCCAATTTTATGACTTCATTAGTTAATAGGCTCAGGAGCCAGTAGATGGCAGACGACAGACGAGAACTGAGAGCTGAGAGCTGAGAGCAGACGCCAGTCTGGCGGAATACCCAATCTTAATTTGCATACATCTTGATAATAGACGGGAGGAGCTGGAGGATGAGGCTGCGCGCGTACCCACTTTGACGGGTTGACATTTCGAATTTTCGATGACGCAGTCAACAGATTTTGCGTAATTAGGGTAAAGTAAATAAATTGTGCTCATATCTGAAGATCAGGCTGCATATATCAAAAACAATTCCAAGTTTATTGAATCAGATCTTCAACCCCCACGCAGACTGCAAAAATATCTCTTTGTCTATTCAAAACAAAGCGCATTCATTGACCTTCTTGGCTATTTTCGTATATTCATTATAATATCAATGGGCTCTATGGGATCTATATTTGGTTGCTATTAAAGCTTCGCCAGTATTTTTTGTGGGTTCTTGCAATAAAAGCTTTCGCTGTCTGCACTATTCGATGTATGAAAGTATTAATGCAAAGCTCACTTTATCGCTCCGATAAGATACAGATATAAGCGCTGAAAGCCAAACAATAATAATAACAATAATATTTATAGATATTCCGTCTGCGTATTCCATTACTCACAATCCGAATTGACTGTGGGGTAGGCAGGCAAGTGTAGGCCACTCAAGCCGCAAATACAATGGAGCTGTCTGTATAAATGTTTATAAGTCAACCGACCGACAGAAGTAAACAGCTTCGATCAAGACTGTTGTTTGCTGGGCTACAAATTAAAAGCTTTTGATTTGTATATTCAAGCAATAACAGAGATATTCTTCGAATATTTTAAGATATCTCAGATATTGGCATAGACAGATATTTTCTCATTTTGAAATGTAAATATATGATTATTAATATTCAATAAAATATGAAATATTTATATTTGTGATAAGCTCATAAAATAGAATTCTCGAATGAGAAATATTATCAATAACAATAATATATTTCATATTTCGAACAGTTCAGTAATTTACGACTATACTGTATATGTATAAAGATTGATAACCTTGTCATTCACTTATGCATATTAATTGTTCTTAAAGACTCTTAAATATTATAAAAATTCCATTTTTATCGTAATTATTATCATTCGCAAATGATTTATATAAAAGCCCTATCAAATGAACCTTATGTTCAGAAATTGTTTTATCGGTAAAGTTTTTTTTGAAAGGAACGCAAATCGTGTCTGATATATGCACAGGTGCTCCTCATGCTTAAAAATGCGAGCTTAGCAAAGCAAACTGCGCAAAGAGATTCGTATACACTAATACTACTAAACTAATAAAGACAGAGACACGCACACACACATACATAGAAAGCTCAGCAGCTGAGCTGATGAAACGTGGCTGTGGTATATAATTGATAATTGTAATATGCACCAGGCTATCGCATTTCCACTTTGGGACAGGTGCAAAACTCAATAAAATAAAATTAAAACAACTTTCGGACGTTTTTTCTTGCTTTGTCTTTGCATTTGGTTTCAAGTTTCCGTTCGCAAAGTTAAAGTAAATGTTTGCTGTTGTTGTTACTGTGTTTCCGCCGTCACTTGAAGAGGCGAAAAAGACAATGACATATACACATTTATAAGTATATATATATAGAATGTGATATATATATTGTATATAATCCATATATTTATTTGAACAAGTGGCCGAGCATTCTGTGTAATCAGCAAGTGTGCTATCAGGCAATCAATTCAATCAGTTGAGTTATTGCAATGGAAGCTCTTATATGTATGTGACATGCGACATGAGACATGGGACATAAGACATGGAGTAATTAATAATAGTAAATTTCCCTCATTCCATACTGTTGCGATCCATCAATTGGAATTGAAAGTGCCTCTAGCTTGCAGCCATTCTCCCATGGAGACCATGGAGACCATGGAGACTGCAGCAATTGGAGCCAGACAGCATGCGTAACGTATACGCAACGTGTTACGCGTCACAAGTCAATGAAACAAAGGCATTTCACTTACATTTACTTATAATCAATTTAACTTATTTAACAACAAATTAATATACTTATATATAACATATATGTATACATATATTTATGAGAAATTAAGAATTGCCGGAAGTATTTTGTAAACATACAGCTGTTTGGTTTGCCTTCTCATTTGGATACACTTCTTTTTTTTTTTTTTTAGCGAAAGTGGGTATATGCGTTTAGTATGTTTAATTTTGTCAAATGTGTTTAACATTGTGTAGAATTATATTTAAATATATATAAACATATTTAGTTTAGATTTTCATTTTTCATTTAGCTGGAAAGTCTTAAGCCTGTTCATTTATGTATATATATTTATACTTTATTTTAATATTTTATAATTCTGTCCCATGTCTGATATTTATATATCAGATTTATATACCTTATTATTTATTACCTTTGTTATTTTATCGATTTCACTTTGTCTCTATATTTTTATTGTCTTTTAACTTGACTTTGTTCTAAATAATGTTTACATTTAATTTTTTTGTTGGTTTGTAATTTAATTTTGTATTTTTTTAATTTTGGGCAAACTGGTATTAGGCCTTGCAGCTGACAAATCAACTAATTGCACTGTGTCTAAATGAAATCGTAAGTAATGCTGATTGATTCTTGATTCTTGGTTCTTAAGTCCAAGTTTCAGACTAAGTAATCTAGCTAAAATTAATCAGCAATATGAAATATTAAAAAGTCGTTCATTTATATTTTATATATTTGTATATGTATATACATATACCAAAATGTTAAACCCGACAAATCGTGTAATATGTCACGTTTGCTCGGTTCGCAGTTGAGCTCACAAATACAGCTCACGGATGCAGCGTTTAGTTACTCAGTGCGAAAGCTTCACACTAGCAAGCAGTGCACCAATACCAAGACACTAACTGTGGCATATGTATGAGTATTTAAAATGTGTACTTTCAATTTCACATGTTTTTCAGCTGCCTGTATTTTATTTTTACTTTTGCTTAAAACTCGTTTTGTTTTTGCGTTTTAAAATGGAACAACAAATTTTTTAAATAATATATAAATAAACAGATTTAATTTTGATTAAAAAGAAACACAGAGATATCGCATCAATGATACATTGTGCTATCCTATAGGCTATGTTATATATGTTCCAAAACACTTTGTATATTCAATGTGCAAATGTTATCATAAAAATACATTTCATTCTCCACAGCTGGATTATCCAAAAATACAGGCCATATGGTTGGCAGAATACATTATTGTATAAATCAAATAAATCAAAATGATGTAGATAGCAAATAGGGCTTATCAGTTCAAATATATTTAGCGTTTCTTTTGCAATTCTTTTTGAGTGAATTATCCGTTTAACAAATAAGTAAGCAACATGAGTAAATATTTAATTGCAACAGCAGAGCCGTCGACCCGCAACCGTGGCTAGGCAGACAGATTTCCACATTATAATATATATAAAGATTGCACGTTGCTCAGATAAGGAGGAAAGGTGAGTTGTTTCAGGTTCACACTTGTCTAAGATGCTTTATCTGAAGTCTGTTTGCGCTTCTGACTGGTTTATAAATTAAAATGACGCCATAATTACGGTCAGCGTAATGTAAACTAAAGCAATGGGATGAATGAATGGGAAATATATACTATACATATATGTAAATATATTTACAAGAATATTCACATATAACCATGGGAGTTGATGAAAGAGGCTGTAAATCAAAGTAATTAAACAGTCAGGTGTCACTTACTTGACACCTGACCGCATGCTCGCATATAAATCCGACCATTTGCATTTGCATTTCAATTGATAAAATGCTCACGAATCGGAATTAGACAAATGTATGCAGGGCTTATGTATATATGCAAATACAAATGGCGTATGATTAATTAAATTAGTTATGTCCTAAGCTATTCACAGTCATATGTGAGCCCTGCAAATTTAATTGCCCTCATTAACATTTTCTAAATGAGATTACATTAATGGAATGGGCTTTGGCTGTTTTGCTGCTAGTTAAACAGATGAAAGATTGTATCGGCTCGAGCGGCTTCTGTTTTGATATTTTTATGATGATCGAGCACACTATTAGGTTTTTATTATTTTAAAATTTATGTATTTTTGAAATTTTTAAGCGTCTATTAAAGATAAAAGCTAGTTAAGCTGGACAAACGAGCTTTACTTATAGAATTAATTCTATTTTAGTGAAAATATATCAAGCATCAGCTTAAGAGGTTGTGTTATATTTTTGAGATAATAATATCTCAAATTTATGGCAGTGAAGGTAAACGGTCAAGTTTTGCATTAAAAATAGAAGAGATTATTAAACGTATTATTAGTAGATCATGCGTAATTGTTAAGTATAACAGTATAACAGTTTGCGTTGCCTTAGTATAAAAGACAGTGTGCACTACTGCAATATTTCTGCTTCAGCTAATCGAAATCCTACAGTTCATTAAAATATAAATAAATTTGCGGTACTTGGAGACAGCTGAGCGTAATTCACTGCAATGAAATGCAACTAGAAACCAAATGAAATGGCACTCCACAAATTACTTTTGAGAGTAAAGAATTTCAGCTTAAATTAGACTTCTTTATAAATAATGTGGATTCTGTCTCAGCTCTTAAACAATATTCTGCATGAATCTCGCGCTTCGATTTAGCAATTAATATGTCTGTCTGTTTTTGTTTCTGTTTAATTTATAAGTAGTTTGCACTCGAACTTACCTGACATTTGCGTAGTGTTGGCCGGAGCCGCCGGTGCTCCAGTCTACATGCTCTATATCTGAGGAGGTTTTAGCGTTATCGCACGACATTTTTGTGTTATTTGTTTTTGGTTGCTCTATGACCTGCATTCAAAAGGATGCATTAGTTGCGTTTTATTTCTACAAAATCTGGTCACTCTTACGTAGCAGCCCTTACGATTTATGTTGTTTTTGTTGCTGCTGCTGTTTTATTATTATTATGGTTTTCTTATTTTGTCTTGTTCTTGTGGCGGTTTCCTTCGTATACCGCCGCCTTTGACCATGTACCGAGTTTAGCTAGTCGATATGTTTTGCAATTTAGCTATTGTTGTTATTCTATTTGGTACATTTGTTTGTTTTGAAATGGGGAACAAATGCTGCTGCGGCTGCTGCTGATGTTTTATTTTTAGCAAATCCTTGTTCTGATTGATGTTTTTCTTTCTCTCTTTTTTGGACTCTTGGTTCGTTGACTCCTCACAGTTTGTTTTGACCGGTGATTATTTTGAATGTTTCAATATTAATTGCTATTTCTATTGCACTTCGACTTAGGTTTTTGAGGCAATGAACTTTAACAATATCTGCGAGACGCAAATGTGAATGCAAGTGTGTGTGAGTGTGTTTGTGCGTGTCTATTATTATATATTTTGCTAATTCACAATAAAATAATTAAATTGTTTTATTTAATATGATTTTTGGGCGCAATAACACGACCAGTAATCTGGATTGTTCACGATTGCACATATTTTGATTTATTTAACCAGATGCAATCTGCTTTAGTTACAAATAAAACAAAGACATTTTGATTTGACTTGCGACATAAACGCACTTGCACATACAAGAGCTGCGACAACACTGCAGTGTGACTGCACACTAGAATTGTGAAAATACTTGCTTTCGATACGGCCGATACGATAATACATACGATAATACGATAATGTAAAGAAATTTGGCAACCCTAATAATCGATACGTCTAAAAACTGTGCATTTATAGAAACTTAGGTGTTTAGATTTAGTATTTTATTTTTTGAATCTCTTCTATGAATACCGGTGCCCATTGGAGCCCCGATGTGCTCGAGAAAATGGACATAGAAAAAAACCATAAACATCTGGATTTTCTGAAGGACACATTTCAAAGCAAAACAGATGACATAAATACTATAGAAGACCAGATAGGCTGCATGGAACGGTGTTGTAAAAATAGTGAGAATATTGAGCGACTGCATGATCCTGGTAGTGTCAACATACAAAAATAAAAACAACGAGTTCTGCAGACAGCAGCTGTCCCGCAGAAGGACGTGACTAATTCGCGGTTTACAGATACAAAGTTTTTAATTTAATATCCACAAGCTAAGCATAAGTGAAGGGATACCATATCACACATTTTGCGGCTACTTCAGATGTTTAATAAAGCCAAGTATGGTGATTCAGGCAGCTGCTTGTGGAAGGAAAGACTTGCAAAACAAAAAGAACCCAGGCGTCACGTATTTCGTATCCAATTTTTAGAGCGTTTTCTTTCTCATTTCATATGCCAAAAAAATGGATTTATTATTGCTTCTGCTGCAGCTTTATTATTGTTATGGTTCTCTTATTGCTTGTGATGCTCTATATTTGCTGACGGGCGCATTTGATCCTTCAGAGTTTTTCTCTGGTCGATATATGTAAATTGATTTCCATTTATTGTAGCAGGTGCAATCTGACGTAACTCCAATTTAAATAAATATAGGCCCAATGCATAAGCAACAGATCCGATAGCCGTGCAGTGTGGGTGCAAAATTTCAATTACAGACATTTCAAATTTGGTCACACTAACAATCGATACAAATCTCAAATCTGAGCAGTGGCATTAAAATGGGTGAATAATTTTAGTGCCTTACTCTATTAAGTTCAACCATGACTGCAGGAGTTCACTGGAGCTACGATGTGCTCAGGAAAATGGTCATCGAAGGTGTCGGCAACAGTGATTTGGATTATCTAAAGAACACATTTGCCGTCGAAATCGGATCCCCAAGAAAATTGGAACGTATAAATACTATAGAAGACTTAATAGACTGCCTGGAACGAGCTGATGAAATTAGTGAGGAGAATGTTGAGCCACTGCGTAAGCTTGTTATGAATAATACGCAGGTGCAGCAGGCACTAGACAGTTACCAGAGAGTTGAGCGCACAGCAGCCGTAAACTGCTATCAGGAACAAAGACTGGCCGAAGAGCTGCGAGACCAGTTGCATATCAATCCACAGCGAGTCGTGCAGCCAGCAGCCGCAGCCGCATATGCAACTCCAGCTCCCCAAAATTATGTGACTGTGGCGCAGTTTACAGATGTGAAGCGTGCTGCAGTTTTTAAGCAAATTTCCGAGCACTTAGGCCGCTCGTGGCGCAATTTGGGTCGCAAGCTAAGTATAAGTGAAGGTGCCATGGACGAAATAGAGATGCGTTACCCACAGGATCTCAAATCACGCATTTTACGACTCCTCCAGATGTTCGAAGAGGACGAATGTAATGATCCCAGGCAGCTGCTATTGCAGCTGTGCCGTGGACTATCAGAATGTGGACGAAAAGATTTACGACGCCGAGTGGAGCAGATAATGTCTCACTGACAATATTATAAGTGACTCCATTATAATTTTTATCCAATTCTAAGTAAAGTATAATACGTTTTTAACCTTAGTTTTATTTATTTTTCGCAAATTCCATGATTAAAAGTGCGGCGCGTGTAATAAGACGCTCCACTTTCTGATAACAAGAGGGTATATGGTATATCTCTCGCATAGTTTCTTCTTTTTTTTTTGGGTCTGTTTGTTTGCGTTGCTATAAACTGGGTTTGTCATAACCGGTAATAAAGCCAACGCAAAAAAACTTATAAAACTGTTGCAAAATTTTGAGAGCCTAGCTCGAAATTTTACAAAGTATAAATCGATTTGACACTCGATCCCTGCTTGACCATGGTGTCCTTATGCAGTTGGTATTGAAGCGAATTTTGGCGTCCCAGACGTAAAGCATCGCGCAGTTTGTGTCCAATCTCTAGAGCGGCTTCCTCGTTATTGCCATTGGCAGTCCATATGGCTAAAGGGTACGATAGCATATTAAGATATTTTTCAAATTTTTGCAACTAGAGATTTCTTACATATTTTATTGCTCTTGGCGCGAATATTGACAACGGCGCCACAGATTTGATCGGAATGATCGAATGCCTCGCCAATCAAACAAAGCAGCTGGAAGATAATAGATTATCAGAATAAAACAACGATTCGTCTCCTTAGCCTTCTCTTACCACATCGAGCCATAAGTTGTCCAAATCGTTCTTGGAGCTTTTGTTCAGTGTGATCACCCAGCGACCACCTTGCTTATTGGCAGCGTCCTCCCACATAGGGCTAATAAGACAAGGAATTAGGATTGCTTTAAATACAGATTATTACATGCTTACCGAATGCCCTTCTTGAATAGAGAGTAATCGCTGCCCAATTTGATCTCAGATGGCGGCTTAATATGATTGTATAGACTCCAGAAGTCCTCGACTGTATCGAAGCTGGTAATTTCGTTTAGCATATCTTCCCAGGATTTGGTGCGATCGTTTTCCAAATACCAGAGGGTCCATGTGTTCTGTAGCGGGTGTTTAAACAAATGCTCGGTGCGCACAGCTCCATCGTCGGACTGTGGATCGGCGACAACCTTAGGCTCCTCCTTCTTGGAAGCCACTTCGGTAGCAGGAACGGCAGCAACGGGACCAGTTGGAGTCGGATCTGGGCGGCCAGGTGCTACTGTGTTAGCACTAGCATTGGCCTGTTCAGTGCCGGCAGACACAGTGCTGCTCTGATAAGATAAAAAGAAAAGAAGTGTTAAAATCGCAGCAAATCGAATTCGAATTCATTGGCTAAATCAGTTTTTGACGTTTACTTTGAACATGGACTTGGGGTTGGCAAAATTCTTCATTCTGTGAAAGTCGCTCTGCATGTTGAGACCGCCGAACGAGTCGAAGAGGCTTTTGCTGCTGCTGACGGGCTGTTGGGAGGGAGCGTGAGAGAGCTTTTACGAGTGGGAGCGACGAGACGATCAGAAGCTGATTCACTTGACGCGTTCACTAGTCGTTGCTGTGTACCGTAGATACATATACATATATATATAAATATGTATATATAGGTGTGTGCGTTTTAAGTGTATGTGGATGTGTATTTGTGTGCGTGCGTGAAGCTTTTCTTTTGTAAGTTTCTCTATGTACGTATGTAAATAACGGGCCGGGTGGAATTCTTGCTTATTGCAGTATTTTTAATTTTTCACTCTTCTGCCAGTTCAGCCAAACCAAGAGACGCTTACAAACGGATTCTGGAGATTTAGTGGATGTCATTGACATTACACTGTCACTTTGCACTTATGTGTCTTTTATATCAATTATTTATTTTTGTATGCAGAAAATTAACTTGTTCAGCTCGTTGTTGTGTGTGCAATTCGCGGCCGCTTTTTACTTTCGATTTTTTGCACAATTACTATGTATATTGTATTTATTTATGTATATATACACATATATACATATATAAATTTACATATACGTATATATATATGTATATATATGTCCTTTATTTGTTAAAAATAATACACGAAATATCTTTTTTCGGTACTGGAATGGAAGTACAAATTCCGAAATGAATGTGTTGCTTGCACGTTAAAATTTACGACTACACAACACACAGATGTCTGAATACACACAGTTTGCCTGGATCTTTTGTTTTTCTCAGTGGCTACTTTTGATCTTTGTGGCAAATGAGAAACAAAAGAAAAAAAATGGGAACTATATGTTTAAATTAGATATATGAATATGCAAGTTCCGAAAAGTGCGGCGGCGAATTACTTAAAGCCAACGGGTTGAACTGAACTGTTCATATGACGTTAGCTGTAATAAAAGTCTAAAGCAAAGCGTTGCAGTCGCCATGGTAAAAAATTTAACTGTTGTTTCTCTTGCAGGCTGCTGACTCTTTGTTGCTCATTGCAGTAATTTAGTTTGCTGTTTCTCCTGCTTCACCTACTTTTTATGCTGCACACATGCACTTGTACACACACTCAAACACACACACCTATGTTTGTACGTACATATATGTATATAAAAAGACGAGTTAGGCGTGTGCGCGCGCGAGTAGTAGTCTCAACGAATTCCAGCGACCAAGCGACACCACAGAAGAATGACAGCCTCAAAAGCACACTCGCGGCGTGTTTTTAAAGAGAAAACGAAAGACACAGCACAGCACAGAACACACGGCACAACATATGCAAAGGGAGAGAGTAACTTCGTAACGTAGCGCGAGAAAAATTTACGTAGACAACAGCGTGCAGATAATAATTAACTTTACTGCATTACGTTAATGGCAAACAATAGAAATGTGGTTGTGTATGTAATTTAAGTAATGGAAAAATGTAAATCGAAAATCCAGCGATGACTTGCCACGCCAGCTGCACTCTATACTCTGTGTGTGTTTATTTTCCTCGCTGCTCGCTCCCCTCTTGTGCAACATCCCTGTTTATCGACGACCCTGCCACGGCTGAAACCATGCGGCACACTTTTATCATATTTTACTTACCTTTTCGTTCTCTGACACTACCATGATGTCACTGAGAATTCGATTGTGAAATTACTGTATACGCACTTGATTTGCGTACTAAGACACCCGGCAAAAATCAGTTAAACGTTAAATAATTGCGTCTGGCTAACTTTGTATGTTCAATACAGCGTGACCGAACTCAAAGCGATCTGAAAATATTTTTAGTATTTATTTCATACATTTTATTGAAATTTTCTATTACTGCTGGTGGTCACACTGACATCATACAAGACAAATAGTGCCACTCACAGCTGTTTTCGATTAACAGTCTGTTAATTTTCTTTGAGAATTTCTATCGGCAATAGTTTGGATTTTGCGAACAATTACTTCAAAGGCGGTTAGTTTAAATATATGCTATAATATCTGATTTGATACAATAATCTGTTAATAGCATTGATTCAATAAGATCAAACCTTTTTCGTCTCAGTATCTTATAGCTCGAATATTTCATACGTAGTAAACATAGCTTTTTCATTAATTTATTTACTTATTATCTTTCTTTTGGATTTGCTCCGATTCGTGCTTTAAATTTAATTTAAAGTCTATGGGCTTATCGTAGCCCATAATGCGAACATAATGTTCGGGATCATCAAAGAGTGCTGGGTCAACGAAGAGCGGTCGATTTTTTACCAAAAATGAGGTAAACATGCCTGGAACCTCAGGCACAGTTACGTCGCTTGCCCGGAACTTCGTCTGGAAAATTAAATTTGAATAGATAAAATCCCAGATGAAACGAAATCTTTCACTCACCTTGATCTTCAGTAGTATTAACGATATTGTGGTAGCAATATATTCATCGGTAGCTTGATTATAGTGTAGCTCTGTCACATATTTCTTGGTTACAAAATGAAGCAGAACTGGCGTCACAAAAGTAAAGAAACCGCCCACCGAGCATAGGAAGACGGCCATGCCCGTACCACCAATCTTCATTCCCTGCTCCATGAGAATGGGCTGAGCAGCCAAACCGGCCAGGCTGGTGCTGAGCGAGAACAGCTTTACGAGCCTCATACGTGGAGCTAATGTTCCGTAATATATGCGTTTAAGATCCTTCTCTTCCGTGTCCTTATCGGCCACTGACGTTGCCAACCATCTGTGTTGCTGCTGCAGTTGTTTCTGTTGGTGATGTTGTAAGTGTTGGTGTTGCAATTGTGTTCTTGACCAGGCCGCAATTCCGCAACTGGACTGCACTTGAACTGAACGACCTATATGCATCATGGCCAGCGCAAATTGCTTGCCACAGCGTATTGACAACATTTTATATATTATTTTTGGTCAAGATTCAACTAGTTTTCTTCTTATTGGTTGCTTGCAAAGGTTCTTATTATTGGATAACACATTTCACAAACAGCTGTGTTGGTAACACATGTTGCAGCTGTTAAATTAAGCGCACGAGTGTTCAATGCCGTGAAGGTGGTAGCGCTTCTGCGGTGGACTCAAAGCGCGCGGCATTTGAAATAGAATATTAATTTAATGCACATTTATATATATAGATAGGTAAATAAGATTGGGTTCTTTGATTATTTGATGCTCTATTTATATGTTACCAACCAATACACAGCAACAACGAAAGCTTAAAGAAGGCTATGACAATATTGGCAAAGTAAAAACATGCATGACAAATAAAATTTAGAGCAACCTCGCACTGGGGTACTGTTTGTTATACATATATTCAGCACATATACATACATTCATATGTATGTTGCATGTTTGCATGTGAATTCATAATCTGCGTAAATCGAGTATGAAACCTATTGATGTGTGTGTGTGTTGGGGTTGTTGTTTCTGTTGCTGCTGTTGTTGTTGGAGTTGATTAACAATCAATTTTGTAATGTGCATGTTTGTGGAAAGCGATGCGCTTGTAAATGCACATTAATGCCAAAACGAACAGATTGGTAGGCGTGGAACATACATATATACATATGCGCTACAGTAAGGACCCATATAAACGAATATCGATAATGAGCATGAGAACATCGAATATAATAAATAACATAAATGTATAATTCTATACTACCATTAACCATAATAGTGATACTACTATGGTTAATGGTAGCTTTAAATTGTTCGTTCAAAGAGTGTTAACTGCATAGGTATGCCTTTACGCAATTAAATGTATATGCATATACATACATACATGTGTATATATATGTGTATATTTTTTTTATATATGTTCGTCGCAACCGCATTTTTTAATTGATTTTGCATTGTAATTGTTAATATGCCAGAAATTTAATTTCTCTTCACATTTATTATTGAATGTTCTTCATGTGTGTTTTTGGTTCATTGCTTGCCACAATTTGTGGCCTTGCTGCATGTCCATAATTTGTTTTCTATGTCAAGTGTTCAAAACGAGTTACAATCTCTCTACATCTCTTCCCACTGTCCCGCCCAATTTTATTCCTACTATTTTCTCTCTCGCTCTCTCTCTGTCTCTGTCTATGTCGCATTATAATGCATTCAGACGTAACTAATCAACAATTTTCAAAGTGACCAAAAATCACATTTGAGTTGAATTTGGATTTTAGCTTTTCGTCTACTTCCTCCTGTCCTATGTATCGGTCAACTGCTCTTGTGACATGTGCATTCGCCTGCCACGCCTACCTGCACGGCCGTCTGCTATGGCAATTCTTTTGTTATCTGTGCCTTTTGTTGTCATTTCATTATTGTTATTTCATGCATCATATGCACTACCCCCCATCTCCAACCTTAACCCCTCTCTTTCCATCTCACTCTCTCGCTTAAAATTTCACATGCAGACGAGCCAAAATAATTCATAGCCAAAAAGTAGATATGATATATGATTCTATGAAGTGTCGAGAGGGAGATGAAGAGAGGGTGCTGACTTAGGCAGCGCATATTGCATTCCAATACACTGGAATATCAATTTTTCCTTTTATTTATTTGTTTGTTAGTTTTTTATATGTATATCTGCATCGAATTCTGATTAATGTAATTTCTGATTCCATTTGCCTTTTGCTTAATTTAATTCCTTCCTTTAAAATATAAATGATGCGCAATTATGAGTTCCTGTTGTGCTCAAAAGCTATTAGCAATAAACTCAACTCAGAATTATTTCAACTCAATTGCTGCTGCAATTACTCATTTGCATCTCAGACATTCTGCAAAAGTTCGTTGCAACATGTTGTGTTCGCTGTTTAATGTTGCGGCTCGTTAAGGAGAACGGCGAACTCTTATACGCAACATGGCGAATCGCCTGTTGTGTGTATCCTGTTTGATGCAACACGGTATGTGGATTATGCGAGTTCCTATTCGCGTTCGAGGGCAACTTGAGTGCAGCTCAATTTTGACGTCTTCATTGGGGAAATTCGCTTGAGTGGAGTGCATTAACACATATAAGCCCGTTAAGGCAGTTAGAGTGGAAAGCTTTGTCAGCACTCAAAATTCAACTCAAACCTAATTTAGTAGCTCAAACGTAAATAATGTAAACGTAATTACAATTAACTTTCTAATGAGGCGCGCTGCAAAAGATGTTGGTAAGGAGCCAAGGCAGCCAGCGAAATTCACACGATTCCTGAAACGCGTTTTTGTAATTGTTGCATATTTGCATGCAGCTGCCTAGACCCTCGTAGCTAGACGTGCAATATATCATTTAAAATTCACTTTAACCCGCGCAAAACACCTAGGCACATCCTGACCAAGTAGACAGAAGTAGACAAGGTAAACAAGAGAATGGAAGAGTGAGACAGGTAGAGGAAGTAGAAGTGAAGAAGAGATGCAGGAGCAACGACGCATGCAGTTTTCATAGCGCGTTCCAAAAGAGACGAGGGCGGTGGTATGGTAGTTGTTTGGTGAAATGCTAAACTAAATGCTGGAATAATTACAGACTTAAACTATGCGCATATTCAAAACGATGCAAAAAGAATGCGATGAGCATACAGGCCAATGTCCAGGATATGCACATCGGGCCATACAAAGACTACAAATTTTGAGGATTCGCTCGTACAGGTGGCAGGCGGAAACTGCAAACATTGCTCGATATACATATACTCATATTTACAGTGAAAGCTCTAGCAACAAATATCCTACACAGAACATAGAATAGATAGCAAAGAATCTTGAAGTAATTGGATATTTGTGATTTGACAGTTCACAATATCATTCCCCTTTATCTGAATAACACAAGCATAAATTCTAATTATTTCTTTGTTTAGTTTTGTATCCATACACTTTAACCAGTATTCACTGTACTTGGCATTTGTGTGCATATGGGTTTGCCTATGAGAATATGCTTTTTCATTGTCGAGCGTTTGGGCTCTGTATTTTTTTTGTACCTTTCGTATTTTTGCAGCATAATTCATGTTCCCGCTAACACGGCGCTATTATAATGTTTCGTTAAGTTAGGTTTCGGTTTTGTTGTAGTCTATAAATTGGTAGTTCATTTTGTGCACATTTTCGTTTGGTTAGATTGTAAATTGCTTTATAATTTATACGCCCTCTCGAGTGTGCAACCAGCCAAGCAATAATTTTCAACGTTTAATAAAGACAAATGTGTAGCAAATGGATCAATTTCGGGAGTACATTGCTTTTGAATTAAAGTTGAGCAAAAGCAGTGTATATATGTGTATGTAAAATTTGTATACATATATATTTTCACATATATTATATACTGCAATGCCAATCAGCGATCAGTCGATAGCTCGATAGAAAGCCCCAGAGCCTTGTCGATAAGTTTTCACTAGCTAGTGAGGAGTCCTTCAGCAATCGCTAAGTCAGTGTCATTATCGAACTATGAAGTGAATTCAGTTGAAATTTGAAAGGTGCATTAATTAATTTGATACACATTTAATGTTAGTTTCATCAAGCAGCAGCCATTGACTTTGTCCAGTTCTCCAACATCTTGCTGCTGCCCATTTTGCCATTTTCTATTAGTAACTTGGTAGCTGTGGCAACCGACAACGGGCGACGGGCGACGGGCGACGGGCAATGGGCAGAGCACAAGTTGTACTAAAATAATTACTGACAAAGCCCTAAATATTAAATTACACACTTATTTATTTTTGCCAAAGGAGAAGAGGTGTGACGGGCGGCATATGGACCCGCAATAATGAGAAGCTGCAACTACTCGACACTTGTGTCTGTTCCTGTCGCACTTCCTGTCGCACTTCGCCTGCTGCTGCGAAGTCCTTGTCCACGTCCTTTGGCTGGGCTATTCAAATACCTCTTCAGCCACTCTGCACTGCCATGGCCAGTGTCCCTGCCATTGCCACATCCCCACTACTGCTACTGCCACACTCTGGTGTTTACTTTGTGGTTATTTTGAGGCTACAAGTTGCAACTTTTACATTTGCAAGGCGAGGCGCAGGACCTTGTCCTGTGGCGCTGGCTATGGATGTGGCTTTTTGCTGCGGCTGTGTCTGTTGACTGTCGGGAGATATGCTTAAATGCTTACCTTAATCTAATGCAAATGAAACGACAGCCGAGTGGGCGACTCTTTGCTCATCATCGATTTGGTGTCCTTTCATTAACCTCGATTGCGATGCGTGCAGCAAAATAAGTGGAGGAGAATCTTAAATTTCAATAATCTGACAACTGAGGCGGGGCCATACGACTGGGCTTAACAGTTGGGCAAGTACCAACGAAGTTTTATGCCTGTCCAGCTGCATGTGCATCCATGTCTTTGTTCTTGCCCCAGCGCGCAATGGACTTTGCCTGCAAGCTGTCTGCCAGCATTTAAATCAAAATTAAACCCAGTGAAAATAAGCTACTCTTAGAGATATGAGGGAGGGAGTACATGTGGCAGACAAGACTGTACTGTAGTGCCTCAGTTGCTGCAGCAGTCAAGTGTCCAAAGTCAATGGCTGCCTGTTGTTCTGCTGTTGCTGGGCAAGCGTTGCGTATACGTAACGTGCTGTTTGTTTGCTTGTCCTGCGATTTAACAGACACTGCCTCTCTCAGTGTTTGTGTGCGTGCATGTGGCGATTTAATAAAAATAGATGAGTAAACTGGCATTAGAGTCTGAATGTGTGCGTGCCACACACAGACATGAACTTCATTGGCTTTGTGCCTTTGGCTCACTTCAAGCGTTACAAATTTAACTTTAAGCGTTTTGACGCTAAGTAGTTGATGGCTGCATCAGCAGCTAGAGCTGGAGCAGCAGAGTTCCAGCTGCTGCAACCATTGGCAACTGCTTTTGAGTGCACTCCCACATTATTTCTTTAGTATATATCAAAAGTTATAGTTAAAGAGTTGCATGTTTGGAGAGTGCAGACACACATATTCCCAACGATATATATATAAACCCATATAGATGTATATGTATATATTTATAACGCCCGCCTGCCGTCGTAGCGCATTTGCTTCCGGCACTTTGACTGCCTTGACTGGTTGATTCTAGTCAGCACGCTTCAATGCCAGAGCACAGCATCCCTTCTCCGACTCCTGCTGACATACACGCATCCTTGAAGCGAAATTGAAGTGTTTGTGCGAAGCGCACAAGTGGCCAAAATGTGCATGAAAATAGCTTAGAGCAGCATGAAAATTGTGACAGCAGCATCAGTAGCGCGCTTTCCCCCAAAACTGATGTCGATGAGCTTCGCTAGCGCTAGCAACAGGACAAAGCGCCAACCACGCTTATGATCACAATGGCAATGCGAATGATAATGTTAAGATGAAAGGAGCAACGAGTATATGGAAATTCGGATGCGAATGATGTTACGCATACTCGTTTCACTTTAATATTGCATTACACTCACACTCCTAGCTTAGCTGTTGCTGCCACATATTTGTTGAGTTTCGTATTAAAAGCAAAAAAAAAAAAAAAAAAAGAGGAAACAAAAAATTCTGTTTGCCAAGCGCCAACTGCCGGCAGAAGGACATGGCATGCTCAACAACTTGTTAACAAGTTCAAGTATTTCAATTTATTTTCTAATTAGCTTAACATTTAAAGTGAAAAAAGTAGAAAATGAAATAAATATATATAGATATATATTTTTGACTATATATATTTAGTTTTTTTTTTTTTTTTTATTTTACTTTATTGAGCTTTATTTCCCTTTAGCATTTATATTTATGTTATGTAATTTAATTGACTTTCTTTTGTTGCATAATGCGGCGTATGCGTAACGATGGCAACAATTGCTTAAGCTGTATTCTGTGAGGCAGCTAAGCTATTTAGCCTTAACCTAAATGATTTTGAATAATGAATGCAGCTGCAGTCTGCCTCGCCTCTTCTTCTCCGCCCCGACCTCCTCGTCTACAGTTGTCCCTGGCAACCAGATGCCAATTAGCTGCTGCTTTGGCTTTAAATCTCAGCTACTTAGTTTTGTGGTTAAATCTTGGGCAAAGTGCTGCGCATGGCTTGACTTGGTGAAAATTCATAAACGAACTTTATTCATTAGTTGGCAACGCAAGTCCAACAAACATCAACAGCTACAGCAACGGCAACAAAACTCGTAAGCGAAATAAGTTTCTGTGCAGCGAGTTGCTGTGAAATTTAAGCAAGTTGTCATAAAAATGTTCACACCCAAATCGCATTACAAGAAACACCCCAAAATCCCAGCCATTGCCAGAATGCATCGAATAACCAATGCCACTGTAAAGTTCGCCACCAAAATCCGCTGTGGTTACAACTTTTGCTCTCTGAGGAAGGCTCCAGCTGCAGCTGTTGATGCTATTGTTGCTGTTGCTGTTGTTAGCCACAACTTTTTGGCTGGTACAATTGACACCTTCGCTATGTGGGTGAAGTGTTCTTTAACATGGCCTTAATGCAGCCTACCTACATCTTAATTTGGCTAGCAGCTTGGCAGGCGCCTCTTGTTATTGCCAGATGCTCAAAAACTGAAAGCTGAAAACTCAAAACTGAAAACTTTGCACACAGCAATTGAAGCGGATGAGCGACATTGTTTTTGCTTACGACAAAAACTAAACGTGCCCAATGCGAAATTTCACTAAATGCGCACAAAAAAGCAAAAAACAATAAAATGAAAAACAATAAAATTAAAATGAAACTCAGTGGGAGTAAGGCAGGTGAGAGAGGGAAAGAGAGACAGGATGACTCGCAGATACCCTGTTAACTGTACCCATTTGAATAAGGATTTATCATTTTGCTCCTATCCCAAACGCCATTAGATAGCTTCTATATGGCAGGTTTACGAATTTATAATATGGATAGGAAATTTTTATATTCCAAAAGCTACAGATGGCTCAAATTATTTATTTATGCATGACATCAACAAAACTAGCATGCAAGCAATATACCCCATTGCATATATGCAATGGGTATAATGGATGGAAAACGATTTCTTTAAGTTGTGCAAGTTCTTTTAATTTTAATTAAACGGATGAGCAGCAATTAGCGAAATAAATTCAACAATTTTGCAAATGAGCCAGCAGTGGGGCCACGGCGCTACGGGCCCAAGTGGGCGTGGCAAGTGAATCTGTCGTAACTTTTGGCCGGAATGCGAGCCAAATAGCAAACAAACTAAAAATATGTTTTTACTGCAGAATTTAGAAGTTCAGCAGCAACATTGACAGCAACAACAACAACAACTAGTCAGAGGCTGAGCTCGCTCCTTTCTCTCCATGGGCTCTTCAATTTCGAATTGAAGCTCTCGGCTTTCTAGCTTCTTCTCCTCATGCTTATGTTCCATTTGCAGATAATTTTTTTTCTCCATTTATTCATTTTGGCTTTAATTGGGGCTCGCTTACTTGCATTTTCGTTGTCAGTTTTGGATTTGCTCCCCAAGAACTTAGCCAATGGCAAATGCATTCTATTCTCTCCCCTTTTAACTTCTTGCCGTACTTTCGCATTTAATTACGAAAGTTTTTTAATTAAATTACTGTGAAGAACATCTGTGTCAGGCTGAGGTTCTTTTTTTTGGCTTAACATAATGGGCGAGAGAGCAAGCAGCACCCTCGATTTGCGTACTCTATCAATGTGAATCCCCGCATGAAATGAATATGATGTAATTGTACATTCCCTTTATATGAGAGCAAATAGATTCTTGCATTTTGGGGAGTTTGTGAAGTCTTGAAGCTCACATGCAAAATGTGAAAACATACAATAATAAATATATATCCACAATTTCCCTGGATATTGCCGAGAAAAACTTCGAGTTGCCCTTGTTTATTTCCGGGCCAGGGTGGCAATTGATTGAGTTGCCCTCGCAATCATTCAATTTGTATGTTTTTATATATGACGTTCGCAGAAAAATCACCTCGTCTATCTGCTCTCAGGGGCTTATCTTAGGTCAATAAGTTGCTAGCACATTCTCGCGCTTGACTCAGTCACTAAAATGAGCTTCGCGTGGCAAGCACTGCTTCTCGTTGTTGTTGCAGCACTCACAGCTGCCGATGCAGACTCTAGTCTGTCAATAGTTTCTCGCGCGGATTGGCATGCTCGGCCGCCAAATGGACCAATGACAGCCATGTCGCTGCCATTGGGACGTGCTGTGGTTGCGCACACGGCAGGACGCAGCTGCACGGATGATCGGAGCTGTGCCGAACAGGTGGCCAGCATCCAGGCGTACCAGATGATTCGCCTGAAATACTCAGACATAAGCTATCACTTTTTGGTGGGTGGCAATGGCCGCGTCTACGAGGCACGCAGTCCCAGTCAGCAGGGCGCAATTGCCGCTGGCAATAATGCCAACAGCCTGGCAATCGCCTTCATTGGAAACTTTGATTTGGAGTCGCCCACTGATGCCGCTCTAGTCGCTGCCCAGTCGCTGCTGGAGCATGCTGTCAGCCACGGTGAGCTGGCCCAGAACTATGATCTGTTGGGCCACAGGCAGTTGAGCGCCACCAAAAGCCCTGGCGATGCGCTGTATACTGTTATAAAGAGCTGGCCGCACTGGAGCAACGTGGGAGATGTGGCATAGGAATATATTTGAGAGGCAAATGCTTAGATTTCGACACGTAAAGACCATTCCTTACACATTTATTGTAAATATAATTATGTATAATTTGTTGCTTGCTTAAATACGAATACTAACTTTTAATTTTGTCGATCTGTTTTCTCATTTCATTTGTTTGTTTATATAATTTGTTATTATATTTTGTTTTCTTTCATCTCGATATACTCGCGCGCCGAAACGTTTGGTTGCCGCTTTTGCAAAGCTCCCCGGGAGCACTGGGCCACAATAGAGATTTGAGACATCACATAGCATTCACTGAACTTCAAAAATAAAAACCTAAACTAACTTTACAGAACCTTAAAGCACAGAAGCAAAAGAACAGCTCACTTAATGCAGAGAAGATTAGAGGCAAAACTAGCTGGCTAGCAACATAACCAATATCAAGTGCTAATGCCAATATCAATTCAAATATGATATATAATTAGATAGATATATATCTATATATATATTTGTTCACATACATATATAGATATATAGTTCATGATTTAGAAAATAGAAATAGAAAACAAGGAACTATACAAAATTCGTAAAGTACTTAGGTAAAATTGCACTAATGAACGCCGCCATTCGTGACGGCGCTACTATTCTGTTGCTGTGCTGCCACAATGGGCAGTTGGAGCAGCCAGTCTCGCTTGGCCTGCCCCTCGGGCGTATCACCACGCTGTGCGCTTAGCGTTTGGAAGCAGGTGGTCAATCCCACGCTGGGCGTGAACTCGGCTCGTTCGCGCAATTCCTCTTCTGTGGCCAGCATAATACAATCCTCGTCAATCTCCTCCCCGTCCACGTAGGCCGGCTGATGTTGCTCCATGCCGTTCCGCTGCTGGGCTATGCTGTCGCTGTTGCGCCGAAAGGAGTCGTCGGTCTTCCGCAGGAAATTGTATAATGCCACACAGCCCAACACCACCTCGTTGACGTGCTTCTCGCTAACGCGCAGTGGCTGCGCCAGTATCGGAAATATATTGCATAATATGCGCAACGTTTGTTCTGCATGAGCATTGATTTGTTCCAGAGCAGCGTACGCGGCACTCTCCTTGGCCACGAGCCGTGTGCTCACCAAATACGACGTGCTCGGTAGCACCGCATCGCCGGCAAGATAATAGCCTTTGCGATGCGGCTCAGATTTGGCCTCCAGTGCCTGCATCTTCTGCTCGATAAGCTCGACGGCAGTGGTCTGGTTATAGATATCATTTGGTCGACCATTCGCTGCACGCTCCACCTTCACATACTGGAAATTGTTGTCTGCATCGACGATGGCCGTGAAGATGACAGTCGCACGCTTGCGTTCGTCGTTGCTGATGCTGTTCTGCAGCTGAATGCTGCGCATAAACAAATTACCCACACACTGGGGCAAGTTATGTTTGCGCTCCATTTCGGTGGCCGCATTGCGCCACTGCTCGTCAGTCTTTGGTAGTGTCACGTATTGGTCCTTCAGGTGCTCGTAGAAGCCCATACAGATATTGGCAATCATTTCGTTTATCACAAATTTGGAGGCACGGAAGCAGTAGTTTCGACAAGAATGCACTTCACCTGCAACATATACACATATACCATGATGTATACTAATAATTCTATGTATAGTTTTGGGATGGGATTGAAGTCATTTTATTAGTATTTTGCTTACCCGTTGCCAAATACTTGAGCGTTATGGCCAGACGCTCCTCGGCGCTGAAAGATTTCTTTTTGCGCTGCGGCGCATACTGACTGATAATGGGCTCCAGTTTCTCTACCAGATATCGAAACTGGCTCTCGGTTATGGCTAGGAAGTAATTCAAATGGTAGCACTCGTCCTTGCGCGACTGCAGCTCGCTGAGCAGGTTCTCTTTGCTGAGAAACTCCGATTGGTTCTTGCGGAGCCACTCCTTGGTCCATTCGAGACGCCGTCGCGTGTTCAATATGCCAGCTAGGTCAAGCGCACTGATTTTAGATGTTTGCGGCCGTGTGAGCACAGAGGTGCGTGCCGCACCACTCGCTCCTGCGGCAGCAGCACCACCAGCTGCATTCAGGGCATGGGTATCAGAGCGTTCTGGTCCAGGGGCGTTGCCATTGCCGTTGTCGTTGCCATTGCCATTGGTATTGTCCTGCGTGACCCCATTTGCAACAGCCGCGCCCACGCCCACCTGATGACTGCCAACGCCAGCAGCGACGCCGCCGCTGCGATTCACATTCGTGCCACCGTCGCGCTCGCGCAGCACACCGATAACCTTTAGTTTGATTTTTTCCATTGCCTGGAAATGTATTCAAAATTTGTAGTAGGCATCTCTCATCAAAACAGTTCGTCAGCTCCTCGTACACGCCCCGCCCCGCCCACGACAACCATTCGCCCTCGTATACAGGGCTGTCACAGTCGTGTGCGTCTGTGTGTGTGTCGGTGTGTGTATGACTGTGGCGTTTTGTGCAACAAATCGATTTTTACTCACCCTCACTCTCCGCTGCGTTGAAATGCCTTTCGCTGCTGCTGCTGCTGCTCCCGTTCCTTCGTTGCCTTTGCCTTTGCCGTTGCCGTCGTCGTCGCTGTTGCTGTCGTCGCTGTGTGTATAACCAGTTTCGTTCTTTGAGGGGAACAAGGTTGGACTGTTGTATAATTAGAATTATTTGCACCACTGTCTCAACATTCGTTTGTTATCTATTCAGTGAATTTCACAAATTTGCACGTAGATTTTAGTTTTGATCTGTCATCTGCTTCTTGGCTTCTGTCAACTCAATGCGATATGCGATAGCAACAACGACGAAGAATCTGAAATTTTGGCAGTAATTTCATAGCAAGTTTGTGCGGCGTGTTCTATGTAGATTCTTATATTGTTTAACTTTGTTTTAGCTGCTATGCAATTATGTGCTTAAAAACCACATTTTTCTTGATTTTTTTCACTATGCAGTTGCCCTTTTCCAATTTTCTGTTCCATACGCACGAAGTATTGCTTTTTCGCTTCGTGTTGCTGCTTCGTCAGCTGTTGCTTTCGTTGTCAGCTGTAATGTGTTGAGGTGCAGTGTTGTCGAGCTACCTGCTGCAGAACGAGTCAGTGGATTATTGAACTGATTCCATAAATTTGGTATTTTTTTTTTCATTTAAAAAATTAGTGACATTGTGAGCAAGCCTGCTGCTTAACTAATACGAGATTGAATCTAAGAGTAATCACAGTCAGTTATAAATGATTATTAAAGAAAATGTTACTATTTCTTGTCGCAAAATTCCCTTGGTAGTTTGACCTATAATTGCACTAGACCAATTGGAATTGTTTAAAAAAGTACTGACTTCCTCACTTAAAAGTATACTAGCAAAATCCATATTGAAGCTAACGATTTGCGTCTTCGTCTTGGCAGCCCCAATGCGGTATTTTATAGTACTAATTTTAAAATACTAAATAATCAATCAGATCCAAACGTTTCAGTTTCAAACGTTTATAACGGCTATGCTTTGTTCGGGGCAGCGATTATTCATGCTTTATATATATTATATATGTGGGTACTCAATAAACCCAAAAGAAAACAATTAAAGCAATTTTTTTTATTAAGCATTTTATTTGGTTATTTATACGCGTGTGGTTTACAATACAAATAATGTTGTTTTCTTCTTTTGTTGTTTTTCTATATTCTGTATGTTTTAAACACAAATATTATTATATTTATAACCCATTACACTGGCGATGCTAAGACATTTTAATATTGTAATAATTTAGTATTAAATATGAATACACGGCAAATGTGTGCATTACGAAAATTAGCATTAAGTATATGAATCTGTTGTATGTTTGCGGTTTTAAGTGAATAATTACCATACATCGGCTGTGTTCATCTTGTATATAAGTATTTTAAATTTTATCTATGCATGTTTCTGTTTGGTTTTGTTTTGTTACTGTATAATAATAGTGTATGTATTTATGTATATTTTCATTAAAATATGCAAGCGTAAAAATCTGCTTGGTTCTTGTAAAAAATGAGACTTTAAAAGCATTTCACTTCCCAGGCCTTCACTACTTGCTCTTTACATCCGTATGCACTTGTATATTTTGCTTAAATTAAACTACAATAATAAGCGACTCATTTAATATATATATATATAATAGATATAACTACATCAAATTAAAAGCATATGTGGATTTTGCATTCGATTACAATGCGTTTAGCTCGAGAACTCTTGTTTCTTAGAAGATTACATAAACTTGTAATTATAAAACATGAAAGCCAATTATAGAAAACAGTGAATTAGCCTTCGCTTGCCATATTCAACTTTGCGTTTTTTTATAGTTTTTATAAATATATAAAATATATATATATATATGTTTATATATATTTATTTATTATTTAAAACTCATGTGAATGCATTTCATATTCATTTAAAATGTTTATACTGATGAAAAATGACGAATTTGCTAGTTTTTATTATAATATGATCAAGCTTTTAGTAATATCAAAGTCCGTGACATTAAAAGTTGGTGATGTGGTGTCCCATACTGTATTTCATAGTCAGGATATAGGATGCTGTCTGTACTTCCATCCTTAGTTAAATGTCTTGTCTGCAATGGTATATAAGAAAATATCCGAATATTTAGTAAAGGCGACATCGTAATTTCTAAAAAGGCGACATATTTTTTCTGTCTCTGTTAAAGCTGAGCTCTGCTGCTTCTATATTGAGACTAAAATAAAAACTAAAACTAAAACAACTAAAAGCCAAAAGCCTTGCCTTATAATGCTTACCTAGCCAAATATTCTTAGTCATTGTTTAAGCCCTTTATTAATTAATTCTTTTTTTCTCATCTTTATTGGCGTTGTTGCTGCTGTTGCTGTTGTTGCGGCTGTGTCCTTAGATCTTCATCCTCGACCACCGTCGACTCGTCGTGTGACCAAAAACTGGCCGACATTTGAGAGGACGACATGCCACCCACACCAGGGAATGAATCCTCCATTAACGTACTTGATGCACAGCTCGTAATGCTTCCCGACATCTGAGAGTTTCCAGCGCTGGTCTGATACGTAGCCGTGGTACCAGCTGAGCTGGTAGTTTGCTCAATGCACAGATTTAGAGAATCAACGGATATGTCCTTGGACATACCACTCTCATCCAATGGCAACTCCTGAATACCAGTTCCACCTCCACCGCTGGTGACCGTCGTGGTGGTTATCACACGTGTGACAGTGTGTTCTTGGCCATCGGCGTCTGTGCTAGTGGTTGTGGTTGTCGTGGTGGTGGTCAAACCATCTCCTAACGTTACACCACCACCAGTGACTAGCTTGGACATAAGATCCAGTTGTTCATCCCCAAACGATTCAATACTCTCCTGTCGCGAGTGGCGCTTATCAATTTCCAAGGAGTCAATGTCCGACCGCGTGGTCGCATCCTTGGAGATATCGAAGCTCTCTATGCTGCTGGTCATCATGTCATGGCTTCGAATCTCCATGCTATCGATGCTGTCCTTTTCCGAGTCCTGGCTGTCTATTTTTGACTTGGGATCCAGTTCTGTTGTTGACAGTTCGGTAATCTTGACTGTGCCACTAACTGCCTTCGAGTCGAATTCGTCCCTGTCCAGTTGTTGCTTGAGCAAGAGCTCAAGGTTTTCAGCTTGGCCAGCTGGCAGCATTTCAGTGCGGGTCACAGTGCGCGTTACCTTGGTGACCACCACATTGCCAGCGGCACCGTGCTCGCTGCCGTTTGATTTGTTTGACTCGTCCGAACGTGAGAGCATTGCCGCTTCTTCCTTGGCTTTGATCTCAATTAAATGAGCTTCAATGCATGCATTTTCCAGTCCCTCAAAATCTTTGAGGCTAGATATAGAGACATCGTCGCCAGGTGCTGTCCCACTGCCACTGTGCCTCACCATATAGCGGCGTGTAAAGCTACCATTGCTAGAATCTGTCGAGCCCTGATGGCCACGATTTCGGTTTTCTAGCGAAATGGCCTGCTCCAAAGACTCAAACTCTTGCAGGCTGCTCATGGAGACATCATCGTGTTCACCGCGCGAATGATAGCGACGTGCTGCCAAATCGTATTCTGGTGTACTCGAGAAGGAATCCTTGAAACTGCTAATGCGACTGCTACCCACCTCAAACTCTCCATCTTCCTCCTTAATATCCTCCAATACAGCGCCCGCTAGATCGTAGGGATAACGCAGCTGTGTATCAGTCAGCTGCATCTCGACCCAACGCTTATTAGCAGCTGCAGTATCGCTGGAATCGCTTTCTTCCTGCTGCTCACTGCTGCTGCTGGCTCCTGTTGGCGGACTTTCCTCGAACTCAAAGTTGAGATCGTCCTTGTATAACTGGGAGCCCAGTTTGGGATCGGCAGGTGCTGATTTTATTATAATTTTTTCAACATCCTGATCATGTTTTTGTTCATATTTGGTTGGTTTAATCTTTATGCTTTTTCCGCCCAGGTCAACCTCATTGGCCTCTTTGGCTACCTCCTCAATGATGACAAACTCATCTGAGATATCAGGTTGTTCAACCATTTCAAACGAGTCGGGCGAATCAGCTGCCCTTTGGTCATCGTAGTCTGCACCGACTTCGGCTCGCTTGAGTTCTTCAAGCTTCTGCTTATACTGCTCCTGCACTCGCCTCTGGAAGTCGAGCTCCTTTTCTTCCTCTTTGGCTTTTTGGTAAATGGCCACATCACTTGCTTTGTTCAGCTCTTCTTCAGTGCGAACTTTGTACAAAGTCTTCTCCGGATAATGATCAGTGTCTTCTTCCAGAATCGGCGACTTTACATCCTCGGTAACCATTATGTCAGGGATATTTGAGTAGTCTTGCATATTTTGCGAGGGTCGTCGCTCTTCAATCATGGCAGCTTCCGCTTCCAGCTCCTCTGTCGCATCCTCGACAATAACTTCAGCTACCAGCTGAGAGGGTGTGAATGGACGTTTCTCAAGCTCCGAGCTGTGATCCATCTCAGCAGCTGCTTGCTTTTTTTTCTTATGTTTTCGTTCTTTTGGAGAGCGGAATTGACGAGCATACTCGGATTCGTAGGGGTCTGTGTCGGACTCACTTTCCGATTCCTTGCCTTCACCAGGTGTTGGGGTATCCTTGTCTAAATTCTTTAACACATCTCCAGAAATTGTTGTACTCTCATTGCGCTTGTGACCACGCCTCTTTGACTCACTGCCAGGCGGTGTACTGGCATTCGAGTCTTGTGGCGAGCTTTCTTTACTTTCCATTTCCATAATGAATGTGTCTTCGGGTATCGATGCGGATGGAAGTGGATCCTCATGGCCATACTGAAAGCCTTCAATACCTGTCAATGACGAGGAACCGGCAGAGCCGATTATGTCATCAAAATTTTCCACAACGGTATCAATATTTGAAGTACTTGACATGCTGACAGAGAGGATGCTTCCCTCATCTAAGCTTGAAGCTAGCTTTGACTCGTCAATTGATCGTCTTGAATCACCGTGATAAAGCAGTATATCTTCTCCCTTTTCGCTCTCTCGAGGGCTATCCAGCTTTCCCTCTTTCTCTTCAATTGGATAAGCTAGTCCCCAAGTGCGTTCGATCTCTCTCGGTTTTGGATACTCATCAATCTGTGCAGTCTCTGACGTTTGTTGCAGGGGTATAGCTTCAGACTCAGACTTGGGTTTGAAAATCATTTCCTGAGAGCGCTTCATCGCGCTTTGCTGTTCAGTTGTGGGATAGGCAGAGGCTATCATATCTAGACTCTCATCACTATCGTCGTCATCAGCTCGCAGCTCGTGCAGGCGAGCCATTTCTTCAGCTTCCAAGGCATCAGCTTCTGTTGATGACGCTACCAGAGTCTCTGATAGCTCAGAGACATCAATGCTTATCAGATTGGCTGAAGTTTCCGACTGGGAGTCCAGGCTACGCATGCTCTCATGCGAGCTAATCGACTTTCCACTGCTGCTACCTAGAGTACTGACTGCACTGACGTACTCGGTGCCATCACGACATGTGGAAGGTGTGAAATCTCGAGCAGTTTGATATTCGCTTGATGTTCCGGTACCTGTGAGCAAGTTTTCTACATCTGACGATAGTGGACGACTCTGTGTTTTATCAAAACTCTTGTGGTAGCTGTCGCTGGAGCTAGAATGATCTACATCTGGAATGGACCAGCGGTTGGTGGAGTCTGGCGACGAATCAGTTTTTATGCGATGTACTACCAAGTCGACTGGCTTAATACTGTGATCAGAAACGGCTTCCTCGAAAGCGCTGCTAATCGATTTATCTGCAACATTGCCTTCTGCGACTACAGATGCTGTGGCCAACCTCTCTGTGTAATAGTCCTCCATTGAGCTAAAGTCTTCAGCGGTTTCTGTAGATATAAAGCCCAGTGAGACTTGCTCCTCCTTTGCCAAACGTTCCTCCATTGAACTAAAGTCTTCAGCTGTGCCTGTTGAAACAAATCCTAGAGATCCATGATCATCACGTCGATCTACTTCGCTAGGCACATCGTTAGCGTAGTGAGCAATGACAGCTTGTTTGTTTAATGTCTCCTTGACTGTCGTATCGAAGAGACCCTCTGGTGGTCTAGTAGCATCTATTGTGGAGACTTGACGATCCGGTATGCCTATAAAGGATGACACATCTTCAACTTCAATATCAGAACTAAAGTCTTGAGGCACTTTGCTAAGCTCAAATTCTCTTTTAACAGCCCCTGCGGATTCTTGAATCTTTTCATTTGGTTTCTCAGTCAATGCCTGTGGCTGCAGTGGCGAGTGAAGTACCTTTGGTTTACTTGCAGTGGGAATTTCTTTTTCAGCCATTTCCCACTCACTTTTCTCAAGAGGCACCTCGAATTTGTCTGGCTTTTCAATAATTGTGTTGACTATTTCCGGAATTTCCTTGCTTGATTCTTCACTGCTTGATGGGGCCACCTCGATAACCGCACGACCACTGGAGCCGGTCGATGTGGTTAGGCTCTCCTCGGTGGTTACTTTAGACATTTTTGCTTCGGTGGTTTTATCTTTTTCAGCATTTTCCAATTCCAAGAGATCATTTCTAGTTTCCGAGCTTTGTCTGATTAGCTTGCTATCCAAAGCAACTGGATCATCGGGTTTCATAGTAACATATTCCTTAAAAGCATCATTAGCTTCATCTGAATCAACTGAGACTTCCTTCATGAGACATATATCCTTTGCTTCAATCTCGGTCATTTCTGTCTTGGGCTCTTCATCCTGCGGCGTCATACTAGGGGATTTTGTAAAGGTTTTCGTGATTACATTTCGACTTGATTCGCCAATGTAAAAGCTCGTTGTCTTTTCGACGCCTTCAGATTTTTCTGTGTCTGCTTCGTCTACTGAAATTTCACTTGTTGGCTCGAAACTTTCAGTGTGATCCTCAGAGGCAGTTGTTGTGGTTGTTGTTGTTACAACATCCCTTAATTGCGAACGGATCGACAGCTCTGTGGAGGGCTCGTCTGTTTTGGAAATATCCTCTGTAAAATCAAAACTACGTAGGCTAATGCTGTCGGATTGCTCGCCCAATGCTGCCAGATTCTCAAACTGATCTGTGTGCTTAATGGGAGCACGGGGCTTCGGAACTGGTGCAGATGCATCAATATTTATATCGATCGGTATGTCTGATTGTTGAACTTGATTTGGAATGGTGGTGCTATCTGTGCCTTCGGAGATGGAGTCGGGCGGGCTTGCTTTGAGTACGCGAGGTTTTGGTGTGGGTGTGTCTTGGCTGGTGGTCGTGAATGTATTGGTTTCGACCACCGTTTCAGCTGCTGTTTTAGTTGTTGTTGTTGTTGTGACAACAGCCGACGGTGGTATAGGAGTGGTATCGGTTGATATTGGTAAATCGCCGCCTGTTTCTACAAAACAATAGGTGTGAAAATAAAAGCAATTTTAAAAGTGTGTTGCGAAAGTCGAAATCAGAAAGAAGATGAAAACGAGGAAACACAAGTATACACAAGAGAGCAGGAGGATGAACAGAACAGAGTGTAATAGAAGAGATATGAGTGATTAGTAAGTGTTAGATAGGTTGATAGATAGGTTCTTAGAGATAGAATAGATAGATAGATTGATAGAATAGGTGTGAATGATTGATTGATTGATTGACTGACATTTATGGAGTTGACATGCATATTTCATACGAATAAACTAGAACAAATTGTAACAATTCGAAACATAAGATTAAATGCAATTAGAGCTCAACTTGAACAAAAAGTATTTTGATATTTTCGCTTTCATTGGCCGCCATTTCACATGTGTTTATGAAACGTAAACCAATAACGAATGTTATACGTTTTACATCTAGATTTTGTATTCACAATCTACAGAAGTCACCAATAGAGGAACCATATACAAAGCAATATTTATGTATAAATTAATGTGTTAAGTGTATGGCTATATAGTTGTTATACTGATGATACCTGTAGTTAATTCTTGTATGTCATTATCGGGCGTTAACTGGGTCTGTGCCATATCGGCCATTGTATTAGTTGTGGGCGAGACGCTATCATCCCAACTGAGCTTCGAATAGTCGCCCTGTAGGGCGCTTATCTCGTCCTCTTGTACAACTGTTTCGAATGCCTCATCAAATCGGGCGCTGACATCGTCTACGTCAGCGGATAGCTTTGCGATCTTATGCTCGATGCGTCTGGTACGCACCTCCATTTTATCTTCCCCTTCACTAGGTTCTACATACATACGTGATTTGTAAGTATTTTTGGGGATGAGACATGGTCAACGGGTAGCACACATACAAAGAATACAGGATAATGATTAAATTTAACGGACTACTGCGACCCAATATGTACGTGTATATATTTGATGGCGCTAAGATCCTATAAGGTTCCTGCTAACTGCTATTATTGTAGATCGAACAGATTGATGCCTTGGCATTATAGATTACCTTTTGCTGTCGATGAGGCTAGTGGCTGTTGCTGTTGTTGTTGGAATTGCGTTGTTACTGTTGTTGTTGTAGTTGTTGCTGTTATGTTTTGGGCATGCAAGGGTAAATTAATGTGCTCATCTGTGAAACTCATATTATCATCGAATGATTTGCCCGACATGGACTCAATAGTTGGCGATTTGATGACATCAACGCCGACAATATCGTCGCATGTTATAGCATAATTCTCACTCTCAGAATTGTATTCGTGCTTTATGAAATCGTGGCCATTGGGCTGATCCCCATGGCCCTCAATGAAATCGACACTCTCTTCGAGTACATTATCGACTAGAATTTTGGCTTCCTCGCGTATGCGTGCCACACGATTAGCATCTTCGCCATCATCACCTTCACCAACTTTAAGATCACCTGTAAAACAATTGCACATATTCATTGATAGGTAGAAACAAGACAGACAGATAGTTGACAAGCTTGGAAATCATGAACGGCATGAGAAGCGAATTTTTGAAATCTTGTGATTAATTAGAGTACGTATGTGCAGTATTATGTGATAGAAGATGGAGTTGAAAATGCGGTGATATTGGTGAAGTGAGCGAGATCTTTGAGCAGCGTATACGGTTTGTCAAACTGAGTTAATTGACTTAATAACTTTTTGTCTCAATGAGCTTTAATTGCATTTGTTAAACAATAAGAAATCACTTATAATTATCAAAAATACTTGTGAAGCGCATGACAAAATGTTCGCGCAAAATCAAGATAAGCATTTTATGTAGACGAAAGATTGCTCAACTCACCAAAAGTATGAGAGATATTCTCTGTATGCAGAATGGTTGGGGCAATTGTTGTTTTCGTAAGGCCTTCTGTAAACGAACAAGCGAATGATTAGTAAGTGTTGGGAACACTGGGAAAGTAACATAAAAGTAACCTAAAAGCAATTACATACGTTAATTATACGCTACAAAATAAAAAGGTAACACGGACTCAAAATAAGGACGAAACAAACAGATTCCAAAGATCTTTTTTCACATATTTGTTAGTTCTAATTACTAAGTATTTAGAATGTTAGTTGCACGACGCTTAGGTGATTAGAAATGTTGATTTTGTTAGTATTGTACGGGGGCACAAAGTTAAGGCAGACATTAGCATTTAAATTCAGGCTTTTTGTTGCTTGTTGTGTGGTAAAAACTTGAACGAAAATTTAATTTTATGCATGGTAATTATTAATTGTTAGGTTTACTTACAATATGCTTGAGTGTATGTGTTAAATATTTTCAGTTGAGTTTATTCATTATATTAGATATCTTAGTTAGACACTTATACGAGTTATGAAACTATTGTTAAATTGGTTATTTGGTAAGGATTGGATACTTGAAGACTAGTTGTCGACTCTAGCGGCCGACTCATCGGACTCAACATATTCCACATCGGTATGGGCATCTCGTATCACGCCCTTTATGTGCACCCTCTCGGCATCGGCATTGTAGCTCCTGCCGCTTTTCTCATGTACCACGGTATAGCTTTCATTCAGCATATCGTTTAGCTCTTTGCTGTTGCTATTGGCCACCTTGATGACCGGCGGCTCGAGTACGTCCTCTGCATCAGATGGCAGTTGCACGTCCTCCACATCAGTGTTCGGTTGACTGATGGCGTCGTGTTTTAGCAAACGCAAGTGAAGTGGCTGCACCTTATATGTATGCTGAGATACCTTGGGTAGTTCAGCTGGCGGTAAGGAAGCATCAGAACCATCAGATACATCATCGGTGGAAGGTTCATCGGAATCAGTGTAGTCCTTGGCTTGCTGCTTCAATTGCGCCACCCGCTTCACGCTGGGCGGTAGGTCACATTCACTAAGTTCCATGTCCTCCACATCGGTTATGCCGTCCTCTTTGCCCTTGACAATATCAAGGAGCTTGTTCTTCCCCTTGCTAAGAGTGCGAGTCTTCATCTTCTTTCGTCGATTGGTGCCTGCCACAAAGATTTCCTCAACATCAGTCACTGATTCGGCATTCGAAAGCACCTCCAGACGCTTATTTTGCTGCTTCAACAATTCATTGGAGACAATGACTTCATTTTCTATAAGACTCGCTGCTCCAATGGCCATTTCCTCGGCAAGTGAAATATTTGTACTTAAGTCTTCGGCACATGAGTATTCATCTGAATCGGTATTGTTCACATCTTTCAAGTGGTTATATATACCAAACTCGTAGTTGCTCTTCATAGGCATAACATTGGTAATCGTGTCTCCATTCTTATCCTCTTTAAGCACAACGACCTCGCGATGGGGCACTGGCAATGCCTCGGAGGGAATAGAAATTATTTCGGGCAAGGCGCTGGCAAGTGAAAGGTCATCGTAGTATATGTCCTCTACATCAGTTAGGCATGTGCCATCGTCCCCAGAGGCTAGAATGATAGCACGTGGAATCGGCTGTTCATCTTCATCCTCATCAAAGCTATCTTCTGCTGCTGAATCATCGATGCCCTCAATATCTGTGAGCACCTCTTCGTTTTTCGGAGCCACTTTAAGGAAATGATTTTGCTCAGTACTGAATAGTGTTGACTTTGAGTTCCTGCGGTGCTCTCCACTAGCGTTAATGAAGGCCACATCGATTGGTGGCAAACTGGCTTCACTTATGCTCGCGCTCCTCGCAGCAGCGCCACCCGATTCAGACTCAGAGCCCGAACAGGCTATTTGACATACTTCTTCGCTGCCACTGCCAGATATTTGGAGCACCTCGTCCTCAGAATTGCCACGCACATGAGTGCCAATGCCTGTGCAGTCGGACATTGCGGATGCCAGGTCACTAATTTCGCTAACGACGGAGATATCCTCATATTGGTCAGAGTCATCTTCGTGCTTCTCGCCATCGGCTATGTTAACACGTCCCTGATCTCCCACAGCATTGTCTAAATCAACACAGACAGACTTTTCACAACCATAGTCTACCTCGGAGTCTGTGTCGTAGTCTTCGCAGTCGGTTAATAAATCGGCCAGGCCATTCAGATTTTGTGCTTGAAGAAAATTACCATCTTTGATTTCACAGCTCTCCTTAGCATCGTTGTCTACAGCCTGCTGGTTTTGCAATCCTTGCTGTAAGAATTCACGCAGTGACAATTTCAACTCGGGATAAGCAACGCTTTTTTCATCATCGTCTGATTCAGTGTCGTAGTCCTCCACGTCAGTAACATCGTTCTCAATGGGACAAGATTTTTGCTGCTGCGGCTTTAGCCTTGGCGATACGTTACCAGAGCTGCGCCGAGAGTTGAGTCTTAATACCTCAGCCTGGCTATCGAAATCTTCAACGTCTGTGACGCCGCCGTTGTTGCGACCATAGTCCATATCATTGCTATCGGAGTCATGTGAGGATGAGGAAGAAGTGGAATGCTGCTCGGCAGTTACGGATATAGTTGGGAGTTTTTTGGACATTTTGGTGGGTTTGGTTTGATTTGATTGAACTGTGGCTTTTATATATTTATATTGGGTTTAGTTATTTGCGTTAGCTAGTTGTGGAAAATAAGTTAAAATTAAATTGAATAAAAGCATTTTGCAAATTGATATCAATTAGAAAAGTTGCATAATGTTTTGTATTGCCCTAAGCATGGTGGGTATCGCTCTAAGCTATGCTTAATAAATGTATGATAGTGCTCTAAGCCTAAATGTATCTATTTACCTTTGGTTGTGCAGTATTTCTCCGTCTCTTTCTTTTGACGACTCTCACACACCGCCACAATGCTGCCGCTCTCGACATGCAATTGTTGCGATGATTCTACTGCACTGCCCGATGAACCTACATGGGCATGCTGGTGCTGATGGTGGCGCCGCAGTGTTTCCTCAATTAAGGCTAAGGGACTACGAGTTGGCTTTGGGGAGTCGGGGCTGGCGGCCTGCAGGCGCTCTGGGTCACCAGCGCCAAGCATGGGCAGTGTAACAGAGTCGGAGAGACTGGAATCGGTGGTATCAATAAAGCTGACATCGAATTCGTTAACATAGCGCTGTTGTTCATTTGTGGATTGCGGACGCATGCCAATCGATGTATGGTGTTCTCCATCAAAATCGGGCTGGCGGTAGATCACTTCTAGGGGTTTGTCGGGACCGAAAGTCTTAGTGAAAACCTCGCTGGTTAGCACCTTGCGACTGTTGCTGCCACTACCAGAGGATGATGAGGTAGAGCTTTTTGTACTATCACTTGATTTAATGGATCGTATGGTTATCACCTCGGAGTCGTCATCAACGAGCACGGTGCTAACCGCGCCGGTTGTGGCCGTCGGTGCCTTGTGAACACGCACTGTCGATGTCGATGTGGCAACCTTCTGCTCGGCTGATAGCTTCATATTGGTCTTCTCTTTGTCAGTCTTACGACTGACCGTTACGGAACGAACGCTGCGTCTGGTGCTGTTGGAGGAGCCACTGGCACTGGTACTGCCACTGGCTGAAGTGCTCGACTCGTTCATTGTATCCTTCATTTGCTTTTGTAGTTTGGGTTCTATAGAACTGCGTACCATTTTACTGCTTCCCTCACTCACTTTGCTTACTGTCTTCCTAACGGTTTTCTTATTGTCTATCTGAGGTTTTAAAACGGTGTCATCACTTTTGTTGCTTAGCTTAGATGAAGTTCTTGGTGTTACGGAAGACAAGCTAATTGGAACTTTAGTGCGTTGTTGCATAGTTGTAGTTTTCTTCTGTAGATTTTTGTTATCAGATTCTATGGAAGTTCTGTAGACAATGGATTTAGTTGCATTAGCTGATTGTGTCTTCATGCTTTTAGTTATTTGGCTCTTGGAGCCTATCACGTTTGCTTGTTTATTCTCTTTGGATGTTTGTCTTTTGTAAAGGCGATCTGTACTCTTTAAGGACTCCTTACTTTCGGTGTGGGAGCCTCTTTTGGTCAAAGCTAAAGGCTTTTCCGAACTCAATTTCTTTTGTTTTTGATCGATTGACGAGTTTTTTGTCAAGGCACTTGTCACATTCTTTGTTTTATATACACTTTGTCGATTGGTTTGTGTCGGAGCTGGAGATTTTGGCGGTGCTGGTGATTTTGCTGGAGCCGGAGTCACACTTCGGCTTTCGTTCTCGGCACTCCGGCCGTAACGCATATTGTGAGCTAATGTTGGCTGCATATATCGGTGTGTGGTGGTAGATGGAGTTGGCGTTTTTGTTCGCTTATCTTCGACAATTTTTGTCTTTGAGGTGATCTCTTTTTTCAATTTTATATTAACCATTTTGGCGTTCTTGCTAACATCTTGTCTAATGGAAGTTGTTTTCACTTTTGTGGCTTTAGTTGATGGACTTGACGATCGAACTGAGCTGTTGTAAGGTATTTTAGTGACATCTGTTTTCACCCTAGGTCTAGGCGTTGTGGAGCGACTACTATCGCCTTGAGGGTGACTTTCATAAAATATTGAGCTTGATGCTGGACTTGAAGACCTTTCAAAGTGGATTTCACTTATGACTCGACTTGCAGCCGATGCCGAGCTTGTCGTCGTTGAAACTGAACTTGTCACAGATCTCCTCGACTCGGTTTTCTTAGCAACCTTGGATGATTCAATTGATATTGTTTTGGGCTGCCCTGATAGTTTGCTTGTGACTTTAGTAACTTTTGGCTGTGTTTGTGGTGCTTTCTGTCGTATTGTCTTCGGCTTTTCTTTATTATCTATTTGCTTTTTAGTCTGTGGTTTTATTTTTGCACTAGCCGTCGATTTCGCACTGACATCGCTTATAAGTTTTGGTTTTGTAATTGGGGTCTTCGCTTCCTTCCATTTATTGGGTACTACATCTATACCTTTATCATCTAACTTCACAAAATAGGCTACAGGTCGAACTTCCTTGCACTCAACATTTTTTCTGTCCTGTGAAACTATTTCATTCTTCAACTGATTAACTAGCTGAGTCTTTTCTCCTATTATAATATTAGCATTTTTTAATGTACTTTCCACAATTTCTTCGACTGATCGTTCACTTTCGGCTAATTCAGCAAATATATCATCTTTTTGATCTAGTTCTTTACGAGCCTGCAGACTTTTAAGAGTTTGATTAACAATCTTCTCCGCCTCCTCATCACCTGCTCTTAAAGTTTCTTCAACTATTTGTTGCACAGATCTTGTATCATAAATATCTGCCTCAGGTAATACTATTTCTGCAGACTGTATAGATTGAACTAATGATAATGGAGTATCTGACATTGGGCATAAAGGTGCTGATAAAGAACATGAATTGTCTTGTGAAATAAACGTTCCAAAACTGTCAACAGCCCCGACGTTTGAAAATCCTTTATGAACTGAATTTGAAAAATTAGCAGGGGACTGGGGTAACTCAACAGATTTTACTGTATCTGTAGGCAGCTTGACATCTTTGATTTGTATATCAACAGATTCCCGAGTTTCACTGACAGAAGTAATTTTACTTGTAGTCATAGAAAGAGGTACCAGAGGTGTGATGGAGGGAAGGGTCTTTTCTTGAGGCTTATCGAAACTTGTCTCCTCATCACTTACGTCGTCAGAATAGTCCTTTGGAGTTTGCTTAGATACATCCAAAGAAGACTTGGGCTTCTCATCTAATTTGGGTTGTGGCTTATCGTCTTTTACGTCAGTAACGGGTTTTGGTATATCGTCAGATTTTTGGATAGGTTTGTCAGCAATGGAAAGAAGAGGAGTGGTTGAAGCAATTGGCTTTTCTTGTGGCTTTAGAGATCCCAATTCTTCATCACTCTCATCGTCTGAATATTCTTTTGGAATTGTCTTTGGTAACTTGGGTTGTGGCTTATCGTCTTTTACCTCAGTAAAGGGTTTTGGTATATCGTCAGATTTTTTGATAGGTTTGTCAGCAATGGGAAGAAGAGGAGTGGTTGAAGCAATTGGCTTTTCTTGTGGTTTTAGAGATCCCAATTCTTCATCACTCTCATCGTCTGAATATTCTTTTGGAATTGTTTTTGGTAACTCAGTTAGGGATTTGGGTTTCTCAACAGATTTTACTGTATCTGTAGGCAGCTTAACATCTTTGATTTGTATATCAACAGATTCCCGAGTTTCACTGACAGAAGTAATTTTACTTGTAGTCACAGAAAGAGGTACCAGAGGTGTGATGGAGGGAAGGGTCTTTTCTTGAGGCTTATCGAAACTTGTCTCCTTATCACTTTCGTCGTCAGAATAGTCCTTTGGAGTTTGCTTAGATACATCTAATGGAGACTTGGGCATCTCATCTAATTTGGGTTGTGGCTTATCGTCTTTTACGTCAGTAAAAGGTTTTGGTATATCGTCAGATTTTTTGATAGGTTTGTCAGCAATGGGAAGAAGAGGAGTGGTTGAAGCAATTGGCTTTTCTTGTGGTTTTAGAGATCCCAATTCTTCATCACTCTCATCGTCTGAATATTCTTTTGGAATTGTCTTTGGTAACTCAGTTGGGGACTTGGGTTTCTCAACAGATTTTATTGTATCTGTAGGCAGCTTGACATCTTTGATTTGTATATCAACAGATTCCCGAGTCTCACTGACAGAAGTAATACTAATTGTAGTCACAGAAAGAGGTACCAGAGGTGTTGTGGAGGGAAGGGTCTTTTCTTGAGGCTTATCGAAACTTGTCTCCTCATCACTTTCGTCGTCAGAATAGTCCTTTGGAGTTTGCATAGATACATCCAAAGGAGACTTGGGCTTCTCATCTAATTTGGGTTGTGGCTTATCGTCTTTTAGGTCAGTAAAGGGTTTTGGTATATCGTCAGATTTTTGGATAGGTTTGTCAGCAATGGGAAGGAGAGGAGTGGTTGAAGCAATTGGCTTTTCTTGTGGTTTTAGAGATCCCAATTCTTCATCACTCTCATCGTCTGAATATTCCTTTGGAATTGTCTTTGGTAACTCAGTTATGGATTTGGGTTTCTCAACAGATTTTACTGTATCTGTAGGCAGCTTGACATCTTTGATTTGTATATCAACAGATTCCCGAGTTTCGCTGACAGAAGTAATTTTACTTGTAGTCACAGAAAGAGGTACCAGAGATGTTGTGGAGGGAAGGGTCTTTTCTTGAGGCTTATCGAAACTTGTCTCCTTATCACTTTCGTCGAGAGAATAGTCCTTCGGAGATTGCTTAGATACATCCAAAGGAGACTTGGGCTTCTCATCAAATTTGGGTTGTGGCTTATCGTCTTTTACGTCAGTAACGGGTTTTGGTATATCGTCAGATTTTTGGATAGGTTTGTCAGCAATGGAAAGAAGAGGAGTGGTTGAAGCAATTGGCTTTTCTTGTGGCTTTAGAGATCCCAATTCTTCATCACTCTCATCGTCTGAATATTCTTTTGGAATTGTCTTTGGTAACTTGGGTTGTGGCTTATCGTCTTTTACCTCAGTAAAGGGTTTTGGTATATCGTCAGATTTTTTGATAGGTTTGTCAGCAATGGGAAGAAGAGGAGTGGTTGAAGCAATTGGCTTTTCTTGTGGTTTTAGAGATCCCAATTCTTCATCACTCTCATCGTCTGAATATTCTTTTGGAATTGTTTTTGGTAACTCAGTTAGGGATTTGGGTTTCTCAACAGATTTTACTGTATCTGTAGGCAGCTTAACATCTTTGATTTGTATATCAACAGATTCCCGAGTTTCACTGACAGAAGTAATTTTACTTGTAGTCACAGAAAGAGGTACCAGAGGTGTGATGGAGGGAAGGGTCTTTTCTTGAGGCTTATCGAAACTTGTCTCCTTATCACTTTCGTCGTCAGAATAGTCCTTTGGAGTTTGCTTAGATACATCTAATGGAGACTTGGGCATCTCATCTAATTTGGGTTGTGGCTTATCGTCTTTTACGTCAGTAAAAGGTTTTGGTATATCGTCAGATTTTTTGATAGGTTTGTCAGCAATGGGAAGAAGAGGAGTGGTTGAAGCAATTGGCTTTTCTTGTGGTTTTAGAGATCCCAATTCTTCATCACTCTCATCGTCTGAATATTCTTTTGGAATTGTCTTTGGTAACTCAGTTGGGGACTTGGGTTTCTCAACAGATTTTATTGTATCTGTAGGCAGCTTGACATCTTTGATTTGTATATCAACAGATTCCCGAGTCTCACTGACAGAAGTAATACTACTTGTAGTCACAGAAAGAGGTACCAGAGGTGTTGTGGAGGGAAGGGTCTTTTCTTGAGGCTTATCGAAACTTGTCTCCTCATCACTTTCGTCGTCAGAATAGTCCTTTGGAGTTTGCATAGATACATCCAAAGGAGACTTGGGCTTCTCATCTAATTTGGGTTGTGGCTTATCGTCTTTTACGTCAGTAAAGGGTTTTGGTATATCCATAGGAGACTTGGGTTTCTCATCTAATTTGGGTTGTGGCTTATCGTCTTTTAGGTCAGTAAAGGGTTTTGGTATATCGTCAGATTTTTGGATAGGTTTGTCAGCAATGGGAAGAAGAGAAGTGGTTGAAGCAATTGGCTTTTCTTGTGGTTTTAGAGATCCCAATTCTTCATCACTCTCATCGTCTGAATATTCCTTTGGAATTGTCTTTGGTAACTCAGTTATGGATTTGGGTTTCTCAACAGATTTTACTGTATCTGTAGGCAGCTTGACATCTTTGATTTGTATATCAACAGATTCCCGAGTTTCGCTGACAGAAGTAATTTTACTTGTAGTCACAGAAAGAGGTACCAGAGATGTTGTGGAGGGAAGGGTCTTTTCTTGAGGCTTATCGAAACTTGTCTCCTTATCACTTTCGTCGAGAGAATAGTCCTTCGGAGATTGCTTAGATACATCCAAAGGAGACTTGGGCTTCTCATCAAATTTGGGTTGTGGCTTATCGTCTTTTACGTCAGTAACGGGTTTTGGTATATCGTCAGATTTTTGTATAGCTTTGGCAGCAATCGGAGTGGTTGAAGCAATTGACTTTTCGTGTGGCTTTACAGATCCAAATTCTTCATCACTCTCATCGTCTGAATATTCTTTTGGAATTGTTTTTGGTAACTCAGTTAGGGATTTGGGTTTCTCAACAGATTTTACTGTATCTGTAGGCAGCTTGACATCTTTGATTTGTATATCAACAGATTCCCGAGTTTCGCTGACAGAAGTAATTTTACTTGTAGTCACAGAAAGAGGTACCAGAGATGTTGTGGAGGGAAGGGTCTTTTCTTGAGGCTTATCGAAACTTGTCTTCTTATCACTTTCGTCTAGAGAATAGTCCTTCGGAGTTTGTTTAGATACATCTAATGGAGACTTGGGCATCTCATCTAATTTGGGTTGTGGCTTATCGTCTTTTACGTCAGTAACGGGTTTTGGTATATCGTCAGAGTTTTTGATAGGTTTGTCAGCAATGGGAAGAAGAGGAGTGGTTGAAGCAATTGGCTTTTCTTGTGGCTTTAGAGATCCCAATTCTTCATCACTCTCATCGTCTGAATATTCTTTTGGAATTGTCTTTGGTAACTTGGGTTGTGGCTTATCGTCTTTTACGTCAGTAAAGGGTTTTGGTATATCGTCAGATTTTTTGATAGGTTTGTCAGCAATGGGAAGAAGAGGAGTGGTTGAAGCAATTGGCTTTTCTTGTGGTTTTAGAGATCCCAATTCTTCATCACTCTCATCGTCTGAATATTCTTTTGGAATTGTTTTTGGTAACTCAGTTAGGGATTTGGGTTTCTCAACAGATTTTACTGTATCTGTAGGCAGCTTGACATCTTTGATTTGTATATCAACAGATTCCCGAGTTTCACTGACAGAAGTAATTTTACTTGTAGTCACAGAAAGAGGTACCAGAGGTGTGATGGAGGGAAGGGTCTTTTCTTGAGGCCTATCGAAACTTGTCTCCTCATCACTTTCGTCGTCAGAATAGTCCTTTGGAGTTTGCTTAGATACATCTAATGGAGACTTGGGCATCTCATCTAATTTGGGTTGTGGCTTATCGTCTTTTACGTCAGTAAAAGGTTTTGGTATATCGTCAGATTTTTTGATAGGTTTGTCAGCAATGGGAAGAAGAGGAGTGGTTGAAGCAATTGGCTTTTCTTGTGGCTTTAGAGATCCCAATTCTTCATCACTCTCATCGTCTGAATATTCCTTTGGAATTGTCTTTGGTAACTCAGTTGGGGACTTGGGTTTCTCAACAGATTTTATTGTATCTGTAGGCAGCTTGACATCTTTGATTTGTATATCAACAGATTCCCGAGTCTCACTGACAGAAGTAATACTAATTGTAGTCACAGAAAGAGGTACCAGAGGTGTTGTGGAGGGAAGGGTCTTTTCTTGAGGCTTATCGAAACTTGTCTCCTCATCACTTTCGTCGTCGGAATAGTCCTTTGGAGTTTGCATAGATACATCCAAAGGAGACTTGGGCTTCTCATCTAATTTGGGTTGTGGCTTATCGTCTTTTACGTCAGTAACGGGTTTTGGTATATCGTCAGATTTATGGATGGGTTTGTCAGCAATTGGCAGAAGAAGAGTGGTTGAATCAATGGGCTTTTCTTGTGGCTTTGCAGATCTCAATTCTTCATCACTCTCATCGTCTGAATATTCTTTTGGAATTGTCATTGGTAACTCAGTTGGGGACTTGGGTTTCTCAACAGATTTTACTGTATCTGTAGGCAGCTTGACATCTTTGATTTGTATATCAACAGATTCCCGAGTTTCACTGAAAGAAGTAGTTTTACTTGAAGTCACAGAAAGAGGTACCAGAGGTGTGATGGAGTGAAGGGTCTTTTCTTGAGGCTTATCGAAACTTGTCTCCTTATCACTTTCGTCGAGAGAATAGTCCTTCGGAGTTTGCTTAAATACATCCAAAGGAGTCTTGGGCTTCTCATCTAATTTGGGTTGTGGCTTATCGTCTTTTACGTCAGTAACTAGTTTTGGTATATCCATAGGAGACTTGGGCTTCTCATCTAATTTGGGTTGTGGCTTATCGTCTTTTACGTCAGTAAAGGGTTTTGGTATATCGTCAGATTTTTGGATAGGTTTGTCAGCAATGGGAAGAAGAGGAGTGGTTGAAGCAATTGGCTTTTCTTGTGGTTTTAGAGATCCCAATTCTTCATCACTCTCATCGTCTGAATATTCTTTTGGTATTGTCTTTTGTAACTCAGTTGGGGACTTGGGTTTCTCAACAGATTTTACTGTATCGGTAGGCAGCTTGACATCTTTGATTTGTATATCAACAGATTCCCGAGTTTCACTGACAGAAGTAATTTTACTTGTAGTCACAGAAAGAGGTACCAGAGGTGTGATGGAGGGAAGGGTCTTTTCTTGAGGCTTATCGAAACTTGTCTCTTTATCACTTTCGTCGAGAGAGTAGTCCTTCGGAGATTGCTTAGATACATCCAAAGAAGACTTGGGCTTCTCATCAAATTTGGGTTGTGGCTTATCGTCTTTTACGTCAGTAACTGGTTTTGGTATATCCATAGGAGACTTGGGCTTCTCATCTAATTTGGGTTGTGGCTTATCGTCTTTTACGTCAGTAAAGAGTTTTGGTATATCGTCAGATTTTTGGATAGGTTTGTCAGCAATGGGAAGAAGAGGAGTGGTTGAAGCAATTGGCTTTTCTTGTGGTTTTAGAGATCCCAATTCTTCATCACTCTCATCGTCTGAATATTCTTTTGGAATTGTCTTTGGTAACTCAGTTGGGGACTTGGGTTTCTCAACAGATTTTATTGTATCTGTAGGCAGCTTGACATCTTTGATTTGTATATCAACAGATTCCCGAGTCTCACTGACAGAAGTAATACTACTTGTAGTCACAGAAAGAGGTACCAGAGGTGTTGTGGAGGGAAGGGTCTTTTCTTGAGGCTTATCGAAACTTGTCTCCTCATCACTTTCGTCGTCAGAATAGTCCTTTGGAGTTTGCATAGATACATCCAAAGGAGACTTGGGCTTCTCATCTAATTTGGGTTGTGGCTTATCGTCTTTTACGTCAGTAAAGGGTTTTGGTATATCGTCAGATTTTTGGATAGGTTTGTCAGCAATGGAAAGAAGAGGAGTGGTTGAAGCAATTGGCTTTTCTTGTGGTTTTAGAGATCCCAATTCTTCATCACTCTCATCGTCTGAATATTCTTTTGGAATTGTCTTTGGTAACTTGGGTTGTGGCTTATCGTCTTTTACGTCAGTAAAGGGTTTTGGTATATCGTCAGATTTTTTGATAGGTTTGTCAGCAATGGGAAGAAGAGGAGTGGTTGAAGCAATTGGCTTTTCTTGTGGTTTAAGAGATCCCAATTCTTCATCACTCTCATCGTCTGAATATTCTTTTGGAATTGTTTTTGGTAACTCAGTTAGGGATTTGGGTTTCTCAACAGATTTTACTGTATCTGTAGGCAGCTTGACATCTTTGATTTGTATATCAACAGATTCCCGAGTTTCACTGACAGAAGTAATTTTACTTGTAGTCACAGAAAGAGGTACCAGAGGTGTGATGGAGGGAAGGGTCTTTTCTTGAGGCCTATCGAAACTTGTCTCCTCATCACTTTCGTCGTCAGAATAGTCCTTTGGAGTTTGCTTAGATACATCTAATGGAGACTTGGGCATCTCATCTAATTTGGGTTGTGGCTTATCGTCTTTTACGTCAGTAAAAGGTTTTGGTATATCGTCAGATTTTTTGATAGGTTTGTCAGCAATGGGAAGAAGAGGAGTGGTTGAAGCAATTGGCTTTTCTTGTGGCTTTAGAGATCCCAATTCTTCATCACTCTCATCGTCTGAATATTCCTTTGGAATTGTCTTTGGTAACTCAGTTGGGGACTTGGGTTTCTCAACAGATTTTATTGTATCTGTAGGCAGCTTGACATCTTTGATTTGTATATCAACAGATTCCCGAGTCTCACTGACAGAAGTAATACTACTTGTAGTCACAGAAAGAGGTACCAGAGGTGTTGTGGAGGGAAAGATCTTTTCTTGAGGCTTATCGAAACTTGTCTCCTCATCACTTTCGTCGTCAGAATAGTCCTTTGGAGTTTGCTTAGATACATCCAAAGGAGACTTGGGCTTCTCATCTAATTTGGGTTGTGGCTTATCGTCTTTTACGTCAGTAACGGGTTTTGGTATATCGTCAGATTTATGGATGGGTTTGTCAGCAATTGGCAGAAGAAGAGTGGTTGAATCAATGGGCTTTTCTTGTGGCTTTGCAGATCTCAATTCTTCATCACTCTCATCGTCTGAATATTCTTTTGGAATTGTCATTGGTAACTCAGTTGGGGACTTGGGTTTCTCAACAGATTTTACTGTATCTGTAGGCAGCTTGACATCTTTGATTTGTATATCAACAGATTCCCGAGTTTCACTGAAAGAAGTAGTTTTACTTGAAGTCACAGAAAGAGGTACCAGAGGTGTGATGGAGTGAAGGGTCTTTTCTTGAGGCTTATCGAAACTTGTCTCCTTATCACTTTCGTCGAGAGAATAGTCCTTCGGAGTTTGCTTAAATACATCCAAAGGAGTCTTGGGCTTCTCATCTAATTTGGGTTGTGGCTTATCGTCTTTTACGTCAGTAACTAGTTTTGGTATATCCATAGGAGACTTGGGCTTCTCATCTAATTTGGGTTGTGGCTTATCGTCTTTTAGGTCAGTAAAGGGTTTTGGTATATCGTCAGATTTTTGGATAGGTTTGTCAGCAATGGGAAGAAGAGGAGTGGTTGAAGCAATTGGCTTTTCTTGTGGTTTTAGAGATCCCAATTCTTCATCACTCTCATCGTCTGAATATTCTTTTGGAATTGTCTTTGGTAACTCAGTTGGGGACTTGGGTTTCTCAACAGATTTTACTGTATCTGTAGGCAGCTTGACATCTTTGATTTGTATATCAACAGATTCCCGAGTTTCACTGAAAGAAGTAGTTTTACTTGAAGTCACAGAAAGAGGTACCAGAGGTGTGATGGAGTGAAGGGTCTTTTCTTGAGGCTTATCGAAACTTGTCTCCTTATCACTTTCGTCGAGAGAATAGTCCTTCGGAGTTTGCTTAAATACATCCAAAGGAGTCTTGGGCTTCTCATCTAATTTGGGTTGTGGCTTATCGTCTTTTACGTCAGTAACTAGTTTTGGTATATCCATAGGAGACTTGGGCTTCTCTTCTAATTTGGGTTGTGGCTTATCGTCTTTTACGTCAGTAACGAGTTTTGGTATATCGTCAGATTTTTGGATAGGTTTGTCAGCAATGGGAAGAAGAGAAGTGGTTGAAGCAATTGGCTTTTCTTGTGGTTTTAGAGATCCCAATTCTTCATCACTCTCATCGTCTGAATATTCTTTTGGTATTGTCTTTTTTAACTCAGTTGGGGACTTGGGTTTCTCAACAGATTTTACTGTATCGGTAGGCAGCTTGACATCTTTGATTTGTATATCAACAGATTCCCGAGTTTCACTGACAGAAGTAATTTTACTTGTAGTCACAGAAAGAGGTACCAGAGGTGTTGTGGAGGGAAAGATCTTTTCTTGAGGCTTATCGAAACTTGTCTCCTCATCACTTTCGTCGTCAGAATAGTCCTTTGGAGTTTGCTTAGATACATCCAAAGGAGACTTGGGCTTCTCATCTAATTTGGGTTGTGGCTTATCGTCTTTTACGTCAGTAACGGGTTTTGGTATATCGTCAGATTTATGGATGGGTTTGTCAGCAATTGGCAGAAGAAGAGTGGTTGAATCAATGGGCTTTTCTTGTGGCTTTGCAGATCTCAATTCTTCATCACTCTCATCGTCTGAATATTCTTTTGGAATTGTCTTTGGTAACTCAGTTGGGGACTTGGGTTTCTCAACAGATTTTATTGTATCTGTGGGCAGCTTGACATCTTTGATTTGTATATCAACAGATTCCCGAGTTTCACTGAAAGAAGTAGTTTTACTTGAAGTCACAGAAAGAGGTACCAGAGGTGTGATGGAGTGAAGGGTCTTTTCTTGAGGCTTATCGAAACTTGTCTCCTTATCACTTTCGTCGAGAGAATAGTCCTTCGGAGTTTGCTTAAATACATCCAAAGGAGTCTTGGGCTTCTCATCTAATTTGGGTTGTGGCTTATCGTCTTTTACGTCAGTAACTAGTTTTGGTATATCCATAGGAGACTTGGGCTTCTCATCTAATTTGGGTTGTGGCTTATCGTCTTTTAGGTCAGTAAAGGGTTTTGGTATATCGTCAGATTTTTGGATAGGTTTGTCAGCAATGGGAAGAAGAGGAGTGGTTGAAGCAATTGGCTTTTCTTGTGGTTTTAGAGATCCCAATTCTTCATCACTCTCATCGTCTGAATATTCTTTTGGAATTGTCTTTGGTAACTCAGTTGGGGACTTGGGTTTCTCAACAGATTTTACTGTATCTGTAGGCAGCTTGACATCTTTGATTTGTATATCAACAGATTCCCGAGTTTCACTGAAAGAAGTAGTTTTACTTGAAGTCACAGAAAGAGGTACCAGAGGTGTGATGGAGTGAAGGGTCTTTTCTTGAGGCTTATCGAAACTTGTCTCCTTATCACTTTCGTCGAGAGAATAGTCCTTCGGAGTTTGCTTAAATACATCCAAAGGAGTCTTGGGCTTCTCATCTAATTTGGGTTGTGGCTTATCGTCTTTTACGTCAGTAACTAGTTTTGGTATATCCATAGGAGACTTGGGCTTCTCTTCTAATTTGGGTTGTGGCTTATCGTCTTTTACGTCAGTAACGAGTTTTGGTATATCGTCAGATTTTTGGATAGGTTTGTCAGCAATGGGAAGAAGAGAAGTGGTTGAAGCAATTGGCTTTTCTTGTGGTTTTAGAGATCCCAATTCTTCATCACTCTCATCGTCTGAATATTCTTTTGGTATTGTCTTTTGTAACTCAGTTGGGGACTTGGGTTTCTCAACAGATTTTACTGTATCGGTAGGCAGCTTGACATCTTTGATTTGTATATCAACAGATTCCCGAGTTTCACTGACAGAAGTAGTTTTACTTGTAGTCACAGAAAGAGGTACCAGAGGTGTGATGGAGGGAAGGGTCTTTTCTTGAGGCTTATCGAAACTTGTCTCTTTATCACTTTCGTCGAGAGAATAGTCCTTCGGAGATTGCTTAGATACATCCAAAGAAGACTTGGGCTTCTCATCAAATTTGGGTTGTGGCTTATCGTCTTTTACGTCAGTAACTGGTTTTGGTATATCCATAGGAGACTTGGGCTTCTCATCTAATTTGGGTTGTGGCTTATCGTCTTTTAGGTCAGTAAAGGGTTTTGGTATATCCATAGGAGACTTGGGTTTCTCATCTAATTTGGGTTGTGGCTTATCGTCTTTTAGGTCAGTAAAGGGTTTTGGTATATCGTCAGATTTTTGGATAGGTTTGTCAGCAATGGGAAGAAGAGGAGTGGTTGAAGCAATTGGCTTTTCTTGTGGTTTTAGAGATCCCAATTCTTCATCACTCTCATCGTCTGAATATTCCTTTGGAATTGTCTTTGGTAACTCAGTTGGGGACTTGGGTTTCTCAACAGATTTTACTGTATCTGTAGGCAGCTTGACATCTTTGATTTGTATATCAACAGATTCCCGAGTCTCACTGACAGAAGTAATACTACTTGTAGTTACAGAAAGAGGTACCAGAGGTGTGATGGAGGGAAGGGTCTTTTCGTGAGGCTTATCGAAACTTGTCTCCTCATCACTTTCGTCGTCAGAATAGTCCTTTGGAGTTTGCTTAGATACATCCAAAGGAGACTTGGGCTTCTCATCAAATTTGGGTTGTGTCTTATCGTCTTTTACGTCAGTAACTGGTTTTGGTATATCCATAGGAGACTTGGGCTTCTCATCTAATTTGGGTTGTGACTTATCGTCTTTTACGTCAGTAAAGGGTTTTGGTATATCGTCAGATTTTTGGATAGGTTTGTCAGCAATGGGAAGAAGAGGAGTGGTTGAAGCAATTGGCTTTTCTTGTGGTTTTAGAGATCCCAATTCTTCATCACTCTCATCGTCTGAAGATTCTTTTGGAATTGTCTTTGGTAACTCAGTTGGGGACTTGGGTTTCTCAACAGATTTTACTGTATCTGTAGGCAGCTTGACATCTTTGATTTGTATATCAACAGATTCCCGAGTTTCACTGACAGAAGTAATTTTACTTGTAGTCACAGAAAGAGGTACCAGAGGTGTGATGGAGGGAAGGGTCTTTTCTTGAGGCTTATCGAAACTTGTCTTCTTTTCACTTTCGTCGAGAGAATAGTCCTTCGGAGATTGCTTAGATCCATCCAAAGAACACTTGGGCTTCTCATCAAATTTGGGTTGTGGCTTATCGTCTTTTACTTCAGTAACTGGTTTTGGTATATCCATAGGAGACTTGGGCTTCTCATCTAGTTTGGGTTGTGGCTTATCGTCTCTTACGTCAGTAAAGGGTTTTGGTATATCGTCAGGTTTTTGGATAGGTTTGTCAGCAATGGGAAGAAGAGGAGTGGTTGAAGCAATTGGCTTTTCTTGTGGTTTTAGAGATCCCAATTCTTCATCACTCTCATCGTCTGAATATTCTTTTGGAATTGTCTTTGGTAACTCAGTTGGGGACTTGGGTTTCTCAACAGATTTTACTGTATCTGTAGGCAGCTTGACATCTTTGATTTGTATATCAACAGATTCCCGAGTCTCACTGACAGAAGTAATACTACTTGTAGTCACAGAAAGTGGTACCAGAGGTGTTGTGGAGGGAAGGGTCTTTTCTTGAGGCTTATCGAAACTTGTCTCCTCATCACTTTCGTCGTCAGAATAGTCCTTTGGAGTTTGCTTAGATACATCCAAAGGAGACTTGGGCTTCTCATCTAATTTGGGTTGTGGCTTATCGTCTTTTACGTCAGTAAAGGGTTTTGGTATATCGTCAGATTTTTGGATAGGTTTGTCAGCAATCATCACAAGAGGAGTGGTTGAAGCAATTGGCTTTTCTTGTGGTTTTAGAGATCCCAATTCTTCATCACTCTCATCGTCTGAATATTCTTTTGGAATTGTCTTTGGTAACTCAGTTGGGGACTTGGGTTTCTCAACAGATTTTACTGTATCTGTAGGCAGCTTGACATCTTTGATTTGTATATCAACAGATTCCCGAGTTTCACTGAAAGAAGTAGTTTTACTTGAAGTCACAGAAAGAGGTACCAGAGATGTTGTGGAGGGAAGGGTCTTTTCTTGAGGCTTATCGAAACTTGTCTTCTTTTCACTTTCGTCGAGAGAATAGTCCTTCGGAGATTGCTTAGATCCATCCAAAGAACACTTGGGCTTCTCATCAAATTTGGGTTGTGGCTTATCGTCTTTTACTTCAGTAACTGGTTTTGGTATATCCATAGGAGACTTGGGCTTCTCATCTAGTTTGGGTTGTGGCTTATCGTCTCTTACGTCAGTAAAGGGTTTTGGTATATCGTCAGGTTTTTGGATAGGTTTGTCAGCAATGGGAAGAAGAGGAGTGGTTGAAGCAATTGGCTTTTCTTGTGGTTTTAGAGATCCCAATTCTTCATCACTCTCATCGTCTGAATATTCTTTTGGAATTGTCTTTGGTAACTCAGTTGGGGACTTGGGTTTCTCAACAGATTTTACTGTATCTGTAGGCAGCTTGACATCTTTGATTTGTATATCAACAGATTCCCGAGTCTCACTGACAGAAGTAATACTACTTGTAGTCACAGAAAGTGGTACCAGAGGTGTTGTGGAGGGAAGGGTCTTTTCTTGAGGCTTATCGAAACTTGTCTCCTCATCACTTTCGTCGTCAGAATAGTCCTTCGGAGTTTGCTTAGATACATCCAAAGGAGACTTGGGGTTCTCATCTAATTTGGGTTGTGGCTTATCGTCTTTTACGTCAATAACTGGTTTTGGCATAACGTCAGATTTTTGGATAGGTTTGTCAGCAATCATCACAAGAGGAGAGGTTGAAGCAATGGGCTTTTCTTGTGGCTTCACAGATCCCAATTCTTCATCACTCTTATCGTCTGAATATTCTTTTGGAATTGTCTTTGGTAACTCAGTTGGGGACTTGGGTTTCTCAACAGATTTTACTGTATCTGTAGGCAGCTTGACATCTTTGATTTGTATATCAACAGATTCCCGAGTCTCACTGACAGAAGTAATACTACTTGTAGTCACAGAAAAAGGTACCAGAGGTGTGGTGTAGGGAAGGGTCTTTTCTTGAGGCTTATCGAAACTTGTCTCCTCATCACTTTCGTCGTCAGAATACTCCTTTGGAGTTTGCTTAGATACATGTAAAGGAGACTTGGGCTTCTCATCTAATTTGGGTTGTGGCTTATCATCTTTGACGTCATTAAAGGGTTTTGGTATATCGTCAGATTTTTGGATAGGTTTGTCAGCAATCATCACAAGAGGAGTGGTTGAAGCAATTGGCTTTTCTTGTGGTTCTAGAGATCCCAATTCTTCATCACTCTCATCGTCTGAATATTCTTTTGGAATTGTCTTTGGTAACTCAGTTGGGGACTTGGGTTTCTCAACAGATTTTATTGTATCTGTAGGCAGCTTGACATCTTTGATTTGTATATCAACAGATTCCCGAGTCTCACTGACAGAAGTAATACTACTTGTAGTCACAGAAAGTGGTACCAGAGGTGTTGTGGAGGGAAGGGTCTTTTCTTGAGGCTTATCGAAACTTGTCTCCTCATCACTTTCGTCGTCAGAATAGTCCTTCGGAGTTTGCTTAGATACATCCAAAGGAGACTTGGGGTTCTCATCTAATTTGGGTTGTGGCTTATCGTCTTTTACGTCAATAACTGGTTTTGGCATAACGTCAGATTTTTGGATAGGTTTGTCAGCAATCATCACAAGAGGAGAGGTTGAAGCAATGGGCTTTTCTTGTGGCTTCACAGATCCCAATTCTTCATCACTCTTATCGTCTGAATATTCTTTTGGAATTGTTTTTGCTAACTCAGTTGGGGACCTGGGTTTCTTGACATCTTTAATATGTATATCAACAGATTCCCCAGTCTCACTGACAGAAGTAGTTTTACTTGTAGTCACAGAGAGAGGTACCAGAGGGATTGTGGAGGGAAGGGTCTTTTCTTGAGGCCTATCGAAACTTGTCTCCTCATCACTTTCGTCGTCAGAATACTCCTTTGGAGTTTGCTTAGATACATGTAAAGGAGACTTGGGCTTCTCATCTAATTTGGGTTGTGGCTTATCGTCTTTTACGTCAGTAAAGGGTTTTGGTATATCGTCAGATTTTTGGATAGGTTTGTCAGCAATCATCACAAGAGGAGTGGTTGAAGCAATTGGCTTTTCTTGTGGTTCTAGAGATCCCAATTCTTCATCACTCTCATCGTCTGAATATTCTTTTGGAATTGTCTTTGGTAACTCAGTTGGGGACTTGGGTTTCTCAACAGATTTTATTGTATCTGTAGGCAGCTTGACATCTTTGATTTGTATATCAACAGATTCCCGAGTTTCACTGACAGAAGTAATTTTACTTGAAGTCACAGAAAGAGGTACCAGAGGTGTGATAGAGGGAAGGGTCTTTTCTTGAGGCTTATCGAAACTTGTCTTCTTATCACTTTCGTCGAGAGAATAGTCCTTCGGAGATTGCTTAGATACATCCAAAGAACACTTGGGCTTCTCATCAAATTTGGGTTGTGGCTTATCGTCTTTTACGTCAGTAACTGGTTTTGGTATATCCATAGGAGACTTGGGCTTCTCATCTAATTTGGGTTGTGGCTTATCGTCTTTTACGTCAGTAAAGGGTTTTGGTATATCGTCAGATTTTTGGATAGGTTTGTCAGCAATGGGAAGAAGAGGAGTCGTTGAAGCAATTGGCTTTTCTTGTGGTTTTAGAGATCCCAATTCTTCATCACTCTCATCGTCTGAATATTCCTTTGGAATTGTCTTTGGTAACTCAGTTGGGGACTTGGGTTTCTCAACAGATTTTATTGTATCTGTAGGCAGCTTGACATCTTTGATTTGTATATCAACAGATTCCCGAGTCTCACTGACAGAAGTAGTTTTACTTGTAGTCATAGAAAGAGGTACCAGAGGTGTGGTGGAGGGAAAGGTCTTTTCTTGAGGCTTATCGAAACTTGTCTCCTCATCACTTTCGTCGTCAGAATACTCCTTTGGAGTTTGCTTAGATACATGTAAAGGAGACTTGGGCTTCTCATCTAATTTGGGTTGTGGCTTATCATCTTTGACGTCATTAAAGGGTTTTGGTATATCGTCAGATTTTTGGATAGGTTTGTCAGCAATCATCACAAGAGGAGTGGTTGAAGCAATTGGCTTTTCTTGTGGTTCTAGAGATCCCAATTCTTCATCACTCTCATCGTCTGAATATTCTTTTGGAATTGTCTTTGGTAACTCAGTTGGGGACTTGGGTTTCTCAGCAGATTTTACTGTATCTGTAGGCAGCTTGACATCTTTGATTTGTATATCAACAGATTCCCGGGTCTCACTGACAGAAGTAGTTTTACTTGTAGTCACAGAAAAAGGTACCAGAGGTGTGGTGGAGGGAAGGGTCTTTTCTTGAGGATTAAAGAAACTTGTCTCCTCATCACTTTCTTCGTCAGAATACTCCTTTGGAGTTGGCTTAGATACATCCAAAGGAGACTTGGGCTTCTCATCTAATTTGGGTTGTGGCTTATCGTCTTTTACGTCAATAACTGGTTTTGGCATAACGTCAGATTTTTGGATAGGTTTGTCAGCAATTGGCAGAAGAGGAGTGGTTGAAGCAATGGGCTTTTCTTGTGGCTTCACAGATCCCAATTCTTTATCACTCTCATCGTCTGAATATTCTATTGGAATTGTCTTTGGTAACTCAGTTGGGGACTTGGGTTGCCCAACAGATTTTATTGTATCTGTAGGCAGCTTGACATCTTTGATTTGTATATCAACAGATTCCCGAGTCTCACTGACAGAAGTAGTTTTACTTGTAGTCATAGAAAGTGGTACCAGAGGTGTGGTGGAGGGAAAGGTCTTTTCTTGAGGCTTATCGAAACTTGTCTCCTCATCACGTTCGTCGTCAGAATACTCCTTTGGAGTTTGCTTAGATACATCTAAAGGAGACTTGGGCTTCTCATCTACTTTGGGTTGTGGCTTATCATCCTTGACGTCAGTAAAGGGTTTTAGTATATCGTCAGATTTTTGAATAGGTTTGTCAGCAATCATCACAAGAGGAGTGGGTGAAGCAATTGGCTTTTCTTGTGGTTTTAGAGATCCCAATTCTTCATCACTCTCATCGTCTGAATATTCCTTTGGAATTGTCTTTGGTAACTCAGTTGGGGACTTGGGTTTCTCAACAGATTTTACTGTATCTGTAGGCAGCTTGACATCTTTGATTTGTATATCAACAGATTCCCGAGTTTCACTGACAGAAGTAATACTACTTGTAGTCACAGAAAAAGGTACCAGAGGTGTGGTGTAGGGAAGGGTCTTTTCTTGAGGCTTATCGAAACTTGTCTCCTCATCACTTTCGTCGTCAGAATAGTCCTTTGGAGTTTGCTTAGATACATCCAAAAGAGACTTGGGCTTCTCATCTAATTTGGATTGTGTCTTATCGTCTTTTAAGTCAGTAAAGGGTTTATGTATATCCATAGGAGACTTGGGCTTCTCATCTAATTTGGGTTGTGGCTTATCATCTTTGACGTCAGTAAAGGGTTTTGGTATATCGTCAAATTTTTGAATAGGTTTGTCAGCAATCATCATAAGAGGAGTGGTTGAAGCAATTGGCTTTTCTTGTGGTTTTAGAGATCCCAATTCTTCATCACTCTCATCGTCTGAATATTCCTTTGGAATTGTCTTTGGTAACTCAGTTGGGGACTTGGGTTTCTCAACAGATTTTATTGTATCTGTAGGCAGCTTGATATCTTTGATTTGTATATCAACAGATTTCCGAGTTTCACTGAAAGAAGTAGTTTTACTTGAAGTCACAGAAAGAGGTACCAGAGATGTTGTGGAAGGAAGGGTCTTTTCTTGAGGCTTATCGAAACTTGTCTCCTCATCACTTTCATCGTCAGAATAGTCCTTTGGAGTTGGCTTAGATACATCCAAAGGAGACTTGGGCTTCTCATCTAATTTGGATTGTGTCTTATCGTCTTTTAAGTCAGTAAAGGGTTTAGGTATATCCATAGGAGACTTGGGCTTCTCATCTAATTTGGGTTGTGACTTATCGTCTTTTACGTCAGTAACGGGTTTTGGTATATCGTCAGGTTTATGGATACGTTTGTCAGCAATTGGCAGAAGAGGAGTGGTTGAAGCAATGGGCCTTTCTTGTGGCTTCACAGATCCCAATTCTTCATCACTCTCATCGTCTGAATATTCCTTTGGAATTGTCTTTGGTAACTCAGTTGGGGACTTGAGTTTCTCAACAGATTTTATTGTATCTGTAGGCAGCTTGACATCTTTGATTTGTATATCAACAGATTCCCGAGTTTCACTGACAGAAGTAATTTTACTTGTAGTCACAGAAAGAGGTACCAGAGGTGTGATAGAGGGAAGGGTCTTTTCTTGAGGCTTATCGAAACTTGTCTTCTTATCACTTTCGTCGAGAGAATAGTCCTTCGGAGATTGCTTAGATACATCCAAAGAACACTTGGGCTTCTCATCAAATTTGGGTTGTGGCTTATCGTCTTTTACGTCAGTAACTGGTTTTGGTATATCCATAGGAGACTTGGGCTTCTCATCTAATTTGGGTTGTGGCTTATCGTCTTTTACGTCAGTAAAGGGTTTTGGTATATCGTCAGATTTTTGGATAGGTTTGTCAGCAATGGGAAGAAGAGGAGTCGTTGAAGCAATTGGCTTTTCTTGTGGTTTTAGAGATCCCAATTCTTCATCACTCTCATCGTCTGAATATTCCTTTGGAATTGTCTTTGGTAACTCAGTTGGGGACTTGGGTTTCTCAACAGATTTTATTGTATCTGTAGGCAGCTTGACATCTTTGATTTGTATATCAACAGATTTCCGAGTCTCACTGACAGAAGTAATACTACTTGTAGTCACAGAAAGTGGTACCAGAGGTGTGGTGGAGGGAAGGGTCTTTTCTTGAGGCTTATCGAAACTTGTCTCCTCATCACTTTCGTCGTCAGAATACTCCTTTGGAGATTGCTTAGATACATCTAAAGGAGACTTGGGCTTCTCATCAAAATTGGGCTGTGGCTTATCGTCTTTTACGTTAGTAAGGGGTTTTGGTATATCGTCAGATTTTTGGATAGGTTTGTCAGCAATCGGCAGAAGAGGTATGGTTGAAGCAATTGGCTTTTCTTGTGGCTTTACAGATCCAAATTCTTCATCACTCTCATCGTCTGAATATTCTTTTGGAATTGTCTTTGGGAACTCAGTTGGGGGCTTGGGTTTCTCAACAGATTTTACTGTATCTGTAGGTAGCTTGACATCTTTGATTTGTATATCAACAGATTCCCGAGTCTCACTGACAGAAGTAAATTTACTTGTAGCCATAGAAATAGGTACCAGAGGTGTGGTGGAGGGAAAGGTCTTTTCTTGAGGCTTATCAAATCCCTTCGGTTTAGAAATTTGCTTAGATACATCAGTAGGAGACTTTGACCTGCCATCTAATTGTTGATGTGGCTTATGTTCTTTAATTTCAGGGATGCTGTGATCTGTTCTCTTATTATCTGTTTTCCCTTTTGATAATTTTTCGGAAGTGTATTTTCTTTCGCATTCTTCTGAATATGTTGGAAATTTTCCCTTTTCGCGCTTACCTTTTTCTACTGACTCTAATATTGTGGTGTCGCTTACATAAATAGATTGTTGAGGCTCGTTTTCTATATTTGATAGTATTTTTATTTTGTGCAGTTTTTCATCATGATCAATCTCTTCATCACTTTCACTCTCATGAGTTTTAATATTAGGTCTATCAGATGGAAAAATTGGTTTAAAATCAATGGGATTTTCGGTTTGTGCCGAATCGATTGAAGTTTTTGATGGTTTATCAATATTTTCATGGGTTGGAAACTTATCTAAAAACTGTTTTTCTATTTCAGTTTTATCAGTCTGTGGTTTCGGTCGGCTCTCATCTAAAATTAGTTTACTTAGTTTTCTTTCATATTCAGTTGCAACATTTATAAATTCTTTTGTGTCTTTAATGTCAGATTTTGAAATTGAATGCAATCGCTCAACTGTGTGTGCCAGTTTTGGAAATACTACTTCATTATTGTGCTCAGTTAATTCTATTGGAAACTCTTGCTTATCACATTGCTTTGATAAAATATAATCACTTTCTGGTGCCTGTTTAATACTTTCGGCTATATTGTATTTAGTTCGTTCATCCAAAAGGAACTTAGCAGTAATTGATTTAACATTGTTCGACTGTAAACTGTCATCACTATCTGGTTCCCTAGGAATCTCCTTTGCCATATCAGAAACTTTACGCTTTGAGCATATCTTTTCGCAAACTACTTCAAGGTTTTCAATACTCGGGCTTGTTTTATCCATGTGGAACACCGGCGAAACCACCTTCTGTTCAGGAACACGGCTTGATCCCAGATTTTCCAGAATCAAATCAGTTTCGCTTAAAATCTGTTGTTCTATAGTGGATAAATCAGCCTTGCGATCTACTATTTCACACTTACGTGGACTAAAAGGTGTAACATCTAAGCTCGTTGAGGTAAACCTACGTTCAATGTCTTGGACAACTTCCTTCACTTTTGGCAATGTCTCTAATATGTTTTCCTTACTTTCTAAGTCTTTCGGTAAAATGCTGCCAGGTACCTGTTCTACTTGTCTATTTAAATCTACTACCTGCTCATCCAAAGTCTTTTGCGTTTCATTTAAGTCTTCTGCCACCACAAAGGCCTTTCGCTTCTCACAAATCTTTTCGCACACCTCTTCCTCAATTTGCGCCATATTAATCGCTCCACGCTCCATAGCCTCAACCGGCGAACGCTTAACAACTTCGGTAGGTGGCTCGCATCTGGTTAACTTATCTAATGCGAGATCTGCAGCTGTTAGTATCTGTTTCTCTACATCAGAGATGTTTGGCTCTTTATGTTCCTGATCTATTGCTCGCTTATGTACTGGGAATGGAATAGCCTCAACTTCAGTGGCGCTTATTTTATTCTCAATGCTCTGAACCACATCTTTAACAACTGTCAACTTATCGCCTATGTACTTGGGTGGTGCGCTCTGCTGTGTGGCATTGGATTCCAAAGATTCCGTACTGCCATAGCTCTCCAAGCGCAATATCTTGCGCCTCACATCACCACAGCCCATTATCTGCTCTAAGTATTCCCTATCGCCAGCATCGCGCTGGCCTTCATCCAGCTCCGTTTGTTTCTTTGGATGATCGATTGGTTTTGCAGTTAAATCTACTTTGGTGCATTCTATTTGCGTGGTCAGAGTCGTCGTTGTTGTTGTTGTGGTCGTTGTCTTCGGAGTTGGACTACTTGCACTCATTTCTGTAAATGAGGTAGTGTCTTGTGAGTATGGTTTCTGTATAGTGGGGGGAGCTGCCATTCTATGTAGCAGCTTATCAGTTTCATCTGTACTTGTAAATGTTTCGGTTTTTACATTATGAACACTGAAGTGCTCTGTTTGAGGCGTTCCATGTGGGGTGGCGCAATATTTTTAAGAAGTAGAAACAAGGCAATATTTAGACAGTTAAACACCTATTACAAACAAGCCAGACTTATATGGTGGGTTAGTTTATATACACTGTGCAATTGATTGCATGACTACAAGCTTGTATGCCATAAAAAACCCAGCAGCAGGCACAAACATGCAATTGATTGTACGATATAAGTAAATGCGCCTAAAAGGTTATTATTTTTATGCCAGTCTAGCATTTCTTATTATGTGCTATGCTCTGCAATATAAGTCTAGAGTATGGTCTATATGAAGTCGTGGATTCCTTGCCCATTTGCTGCTCTGACATCATTTTGAAATTCAACTCAACTTGAAATTTTCATTAATTACGTTTGCATATTTTTTCAGAAGAATATTTAAGCAATTGTTTTATGTTTTAGATTTTGCATTCATTTTGTAGTTTGGAAACAAACTTAAAAAGACAAAATTAGCAAAGTACTGCAAGAATAATGATACCACGACATCATATGTCACATACGATACGATGCAGCCCTCGAGTTAATCAGGCGCAATAGTATAGCAGGTATTTATTGTTGATGTTTTTCTCAATCTAACTTTTACATTTATAGATATATCATACATTATACATAGTATGTAGCCAATTGGGATAAGGAAGCGCGTTAGGAGTGCATTTAAGTGTATTTATTGTAAAAGCCGCAAATGCAAAAAATGTAAATAATCTATAAACTAAATATAGAGTACGATTTATGCATGTTTACACAACGGCTACTGTGAAATTATTTTATTTTTGATGTTAATTGTATGTTTTAATATTCGCTTTGATTTTGTTTTACTAAACATTTAGTTAAGATATTTGTGGTTTTGAGATGACAGAAAGAGAGAGAGAGAGTACATATGCTTTTTCGTTAAGGACTCACAAATATTACGAAAAGCAAACAGAACATAATCAAATAAATGATAAAATTACTGGAAACTTAAAGCCATGGTGGTTACAGATATCGAAATTGGAATTGAAGTGCTGAATGCGGCAGTTTGATTGGGATCGAAATGCGAAATGAGATCACAATGGAATTGAATCGATGGTTTTTCATATATATATATATATATATATATATATATATATTTCTTTTTTTTTTGTGGTCCCTCAACTCATTTCAGATCACAACACACATTACGATTGACATATGAATCTATATAAATTTCGAGGATTTCGAAAATTTGAGTGTTTATCTTAATGAAAAAAATCGTATAGTACATTTTTAATATGTTTAATATTATGTACAATAGTTATATTGGCTTAACTTGTTATTGTACTTATTCATTTGTATTTAAAATGTTTGAAACAAATTGAATGGAAATTGAATCAATTATTGTAGCTTGCAGTATTTGATAGTAAAACATAAACTGGATTGCATAAATAATTGCTGAAAAATTGCAAACGTAATTGTCGTTTTATATTCGATCATAAAATAAACAATTATGTTATATTATTATTGTTGTTGGATGTATATAAATATTTATAGAGTATATTAGTGAGAGAGAAAGAGACCTATTAGCGATACCCATCTTATATGCTTAGAACTTTTCTAATTGCAACTTTTCAAATTTGCTTTTTTCAGAACTTACCATATAATTACAATTCTTAAAGTTACTTTAGTGTTTGGGTATTGAGTTTTATAAAGTTTTGAGTGTAGTTTAAACTAGATTTGTTTTGTATTTAAATTAATTTAAGATGTTATCAATGCATTGAATAAACCACAAACAACAACTCAACGCTACAATGCTCGATTACTACTCGTTAAATTGAAACGCACAAAGGAAAACAAAACAAATTAGGCCACAATATAGTTGAGGGCTTTGGCTTGGCCAGAAGGCAGCAGATAGAAGACAGCGCGTCTATAAGAAATCGGCTACGAATTACCGTCGCGTGTACTTGGGCAAATGCAAATGTGTAACTAATTCTGCGAGCAAATGTACGCTCACTGTTTAACTACGCCAAAATGAACGAAACAAATTAAATTAAGTATACGCCAGCGCGTACCACTTGACGGCCTGCGCAGTGACATAACAAACGGCACCTACCCCAAAACTACGAGCAGTTACATTATATTATATTACATATAAGATAATAAATAGATATATAGATATGTCTAACTAAAGCTAACTATATGAAATAATAGGTTTTATATTAGAAACTTTGATGATTTAAGCTTAACTTTGAATGTACTGCATTGCCCTTTCCCCTGAATATTTACCCAAATAGTGCAATTGCTTTTTATCGATTCGAACATTTTGTGTTGACATTGCCAATTTTGAATGTTAGTCAACCACAGCAGTTGCAGCGGCGCCAGACACTAGCTGAACTATTGGGGATTTTCTCTTGTTCATGTTTTCCTCATTTGCCCGACCTTAGACTTTAGGTAATTGGATTAGCTACTGTACTGCGACGTTACAACGGTATTTCAGCGGTGTTTTCTTGAAGAGCTTTTGTCACCATCAGCTGCTACTGGTCAAACGCCACTCGGTGAGCTTCAATTTGAGATAGTGAATTGCGAATTATGGTTTCTTCACATACAGACTTTTTTTATTAAGATATACACACTAGCAGTTTGTTGCTTGATGCTTTTACGACTATTTATTGTTAACAATGAACTATTTTCGTTTCCATTGAATCGTAGATAGTTTTAATGAATGGTAGTTTGCATACAAAAAGCCTTTGGATTTGAATTCAATACGAAATGAGTTCAACATACAAAACAAGAGGAAATACAAAATTATGAGTTGTACTAATGCAAGTATGAAACAAAAACACTACAAAAGGCTCAGAAATAATAGGGAAAACTGAAACCAAAAAACAAGGGGTGTTACAAGTTCATTTCTTATACCAAAAAGGCGAACAGAAAACGTTGGTAAGTCAATTTACATAACAAATACGTTAATTGCATAGAGTAGAGGCAGCACTTACCAACTGTGGAAATGGCAGCGACGCGCTCGAACTTCGACTCTGTGGTCGTGTGCAAAGTGGTCACAGTGTCGGCTAAATAATCTGTATACATATATATATATATATATATATATATATATATATATATATATATATATATATATATATATATATATATGGTAAAGAAGCACATCAATCACTGTAATCAATCACATGTTAATTTACTAAGACTTTACCGTGCTCTAGATCGCCCAGGTCGGATTGCTCATTCTGCTTCTCGGTTTTGGCATCACTCGGTGTTGGTGGCGGAGTTTGAGAATGTGGTATGTCGCTCGCTGAAAGTATAACTCGATTAGCCATGTATTCCGGTTTATATATGAATCTTTTGTATACGCACCTATCTGTTTGAGCTCATCTGGCATTTCAATTAAACCCTCGCTCATCTTCTTGGTAATGGTCTCACCGACATATTTGCAGAACTCCGCATCGGTCAGCGATTTACGTGGCTCAATGGACAGCGGTGCAGATAGTCCTTCTTCTTTGAGGACATCGCTCAATGGCACTGTGGCCCGCTTATCGAACGTATCGCTATCATATTCTGACATTACCATAGGTATACTAGGCTGCTGAGCTTGTTGTTCCATCGCTAGGAAATCGGCGGTTAGCTTGCGTGCGGCAAATGGTGACACTTCGCCAATTGGTGCAGCAGACTCTATGCCATCTCCTGAAACGATGTTCGCCTCAGGCTCTACGACTTTGGTTTTAGGTTCCTTGTCAGTGGTAGTTTTAATCTCAGTTATAACTGCTGGTTCCTGCGCTGTAAGTTTTGCCTGCATGGCTTCTGGCAGAATTGTCGTTTCCGCGATGATCTTTGGAGACTGAGCCTGGGGCTGCGGCTGTGACAGAGGCTGAGGCTGAGGCTGAGTTTTTTGCTCCATTTGCAAAAAGTCCGCAGTAAGCTGACGTTCGTTGAGTGGAGCAGGCTTCTGCTGTTGGCTGCTTGCTACCTCAGCTGGTTTCACTGTTTCATCGACTAATGACTTTCTTGGTTCTACAACAGGTATTTTACTGGCTGGTGGTGCTGCTTTTACAGATATCACGGATTCTGGCTCGGAAGCTGTTGATGTCTGGCTGGACTCGATCAGCGACTTGGGTGCAGTACGCAGGCTGGGCAGCTGGCTTTGCTGTTCCATGCTCAGAAAATCATTAGTTTTCTGGAGTGTATCAAAGACAATGTGCTCCTCGATTTTGTGGAATGCCTCGATAACACCAGCTACTTTTTCTGCCACTTTATCTTCCTTTTTGGCCGATTCGTGCGGTTCTTGCTGAGCTGCAATTAGAGGCTCCTCTTTTTTGCCAGCAAGTCCCTCTATTTTGTCAGCTAGCTCTGCTGGCTTGTCTGTTTTGATTATTTTTTCCTCGATCTTGTGGAATGTATCAATTAGGTCGGTCAACTTTGCATTCACAGTTTCGGCCTTGGCAGCAACTTCGGGTTGTGGCTTGGGTTGTTCGGAAACCATTCCAGATGTCATAATCGTTGCAGTAGATACTACAATGTCATCAAAGACTTTTGTCTCCTTTTCAATTGACTTTCTGGGCTCCACCTTCGGTATCTTACTTGCAGCCGGAGCTGCTTTGGGCTCCACTGTAACTTGGGTCGGTATCTGAGTCTTTTGCTCAGCGTGCAGAAAATCTTGTGTTAACTTTCGTGCATCCACTTCGGCAATCTTGGCACCTTCTCCGGTCTTGACAGGAATCTTTGAGATTTGTTTCTCGACCTTCGCTTCTACAGGCTTTTCAAATTCTGTTTCAGCTGCAGCCCGAGGTGCTGCTGTCGGTTTAAGGGGCTCTTCGCTGGGTCGTTTTACAAGTTTAGGTATTTGTGTCTTTGGCTCGCCGCCATGGAAATCGTATCTAACCTTCTTGGCTTCGAAGTCAGCAATTTTCTCCTCAATTTTGGTGCTCTCAATTTCAACTGTTTTGGAAATTTCTTCAGCCGCTGTAATTTGAGTTTCTTGCAGCTTCTTTAAGGTCTCGCTGACCTTCGTTGTGTCTGTGGCGATCTCACTGCTCTTCTCCTTGACTTCCTGTTTGCCACTCTCGAAGGAACTGATTATATTCTCCACCTTCTTGCTGGCAGTTTCAGTGACTTCGCTGATGACTTGTTCGACCTCTTTGAGGGTTTCCTGAGCAATTGTTGCCACAGGACTGGTCTTTTCCTTGAACTCCTCTGAGAACTTTTCATGCACTGTAGCCGTCGTTTCGGATGGCAGTTGATTGCGCTTTTCGAATTCCAAGAAATCCTCAGTCATGTCACGCGCTTCCTGTCGGGTAATAAAGCCCACTCGACTGGTCGTTGCCGTATCCTTCTTAGCCGTCTTCTCAGCGGTGCTTATGTCCTGCACAATTTTATCAACCTTGTCTGGAGATGGCAGTTCTTCTTCTTCTGAGCTGCGTCCGGATGTTTTCAGTTTATGTGTCAGCTCCTTATCGAATTCGCTTTTGCTCACTTCAGTGGAATCCATTTTGCCCATCTTCATCTTGATGACCTGCTCCGGCACTGTCGTCGTTTTGATTATGACATTGTCGGCGGGCAGCTGCATCAGAATCTCTGACTCGTGATGCGCCTTTTTATCCTCAATCAAGCTCTTGCGTTTGATCTCAGTTATCTCTCGCGTAATTTCCTTCTTTTGGGTTGAGGCTGGTATGGAGCGTTCCACCGAGAGACGCTTGACAATTTTCTCTCGGCGTTCGGCAACGGTTCGTTTTGCTGGTTCCTCATCGGACTCGGACTCTTCAACTTCCTTCTCCTCAGCAGAATATTTGACTTCTTCGCGTTCGTTGATTTGCTGGATTCGCTTACCTAAAAGCAAATATATGAAGGTGTTAGTTGCATACCGTAAATTCTCAATAGTAAATACTCACTTTCTCTGCGGACCAGCTCTTCTACGGACTCGGAGTTCTTCATAAGATCTGCCTCGTCAAACTCTCGCGAATGCGACAATCTGCCACTCTTACACTTCTTCATGATGTCGTCTCGTCCAATGTTTTTAAGAGCTGTTTCCAGAGCGAGAATATCGTAGTTAGGCTTATCTTTGTACAAGCGAATCATGCTCTGCGCCTGTCGCGCAATACTGTCGGTATTTTGGTTGATGATTTCGTCAATCTCATCGGCAGTTATACCTATCTCAGGGGCCAGTTGTATCCAGTCTTTACCCAACAAATTGGATAGGTCTACAATGCGAATGTCGCCAATGTAATGATCGTTCTGATGCTTGCTCAGGCTGAACATCGAAGTGCGATAGGCAGAGGAGACGCGTTCAGAGAATGCTGTCGTCGAGTCGGGTATGACAGCCTCTGGCAGGACAATGTTCAGTATACAGATGGGCTGCTGTGGAGGTTCGCCCTTGGCCACCTTGGGCTCCTTCATGAACAGCGTACGACCCACAATATCTGCATGCTGATCCTTCACACGCACCGTGAAGGGCAGACGATTCTCGCGGAAGGCCTTGAACTGCAACTGCAGTTGATCACCCGACTTGGTAACGGGTACTAGATTGCCAGCCATTTCAATGTATTGCGGTTTTCCTTCGAGCACCTCGACATCACGGCTCTTGGCCACCTCCGTGTATAGCTCGTGCTTCTCGAGAGTTTTATCCTCGCGATCGTCGGTCATACAGAAGACACGCAGACGTGCCTCGAAGGGCTCTATTTTCTTGGCAAACACCACAAATCTAGCTATGAAGGGCACGTGAATGACTTCTCTATAAAGAGCACATGGTTAACATGATCTATATGAGATCAAGCATAGTCGACTTACTTGTACAGCTCTGTTGCCATTTTGGTCGCATCGGAAATGTTGCGACAATCCATTAGCCAAAAACGGGCCGAAACTGTTGTCGTGAATGAGACGCAGTCGTTGACAAATGTCAACGGCGTGGAGCCCGTCACATCCTCCCATTGGGCCCGAGACGGTCCGCCTAATGGGTAATAAGACGTTCAATTTTCAAGCATAGGTCAACGTAAAGGCGAATTGCATAGACTAAATATAAATAACTCTTTGAAAACTCTACTTATGTCTTATTAGCAGATCAATATGTAATTCGAAAATTTGTTCAACTAAATGAAAATGAAAAAGTTTTTGTCTTTAAAGAGAGAGAAATACGATAGTGTGTTATAATTACAAAGCAATTGTTTTTATGTATTAAAGAGTATTATTGAGAAAAGTATTAAGATGTAAGTTATTTCTAAAAAGTACCGAATATGTTAGCGTAAGAGTTATTGAAAAATTAGTAAATTGTTTCTTGTGGTCTGTGTGTCTATGGCATATCGTATTTATATATATATATGTATAGATTAATGTGATGCTGTGACTGGGCTAGGTCTAAGCCTTGTATAATGGATCAATGTACATGTAATTGTGTATGTATGCCTATGTATTTGTGTGTGTGTCGCACTTTGGATTCAAGCATTATATGTATTTGTTAAATTAAGTCGTTGGAGGGCTGTAGCATTTACAGGGATATACAGGTACTAAAGGTACTTGTTACGCTGACTTCGAAGCCATTTTGAAACAACATGCTAAATATGTTTGGAATAATAAAATTATTAGACTTTTCAATGATAATTAAGTGAGCGTGTTTCACGTGTTTCTTGTAAATGTGTAGAAAACAAGAAAAACGAAAACCAAATTAACCGAAACATACAAAATCATAGAAACTGAATTAAAACACACTTAATAAGATAAGATCAATAAGTAGACCTTGAGTTGTTTATATACAATAAACAAAATATATTTAGGTTCGTTAAAATTGTAATATAGAGCTTAATTTCTTTAATAGCATAAATTTAATTTTCTTTTCTTCTTCTTTTATTTTATTGTGTGTGAATATTTTTGTGTCATTTATTCATTTTCTCGGTTTCAGAAAAGTTCTCTTTGGGGCCACAAACAGTTGAAATTCGAAATTGAATAAGTTCTTTTTTGAAAACAATTTATATAGATAATATGTGAATATATTCTGCTTTATGTTGAACTCAAAAGGAAGCATAACAAATCAAATTAAATTTGAACAATCTAATAAAACAACAAAACTGCGAATTATGTTAAGTGCATGACATTCCAAATTAATAAAACAACAACTAAAGATATATGATAAATAAGGAGAGTAACGAAATAATTCAGTTCAAGTCTGGTCTTGATTTAAATACGGTTTCATTGGCCCAAAGAGCAACTTTAGCAACTTGTTTTATTAGAGACCTATTAACATTATTTTATTATTTTTATTGTTTAATGAAAATGTGCAATTTATATATGAATAGAAAAAACCGCGTGCAGTCAGAAATTTCATTTAATATATTTTTAATTTATTCTTATTTATTTAGTTTAGAGAAAGAGAGAGAGAGAGAGAGAGAGAGAGAGAACGCAGCAAAAGATTTGTTTTTGTAGGACAAGCTTAAGAGTTCGAGAAAGTTAGCTTACTTCAAAAAAACGAAGCTGCTTTGATCTGAAGAAGCCTTGGCTTTAATTGGAAGGGAATCAGAAGAGGCCCAACAGAATTTGTTCCTGATCTTCATTTTATTTTATTTAATTTGCTTTGTATTTTAAAGAAAACCCAAAGACGCAGCGCAACCCGAATTAAGGCAGAAAAAAAGATTCCAAAATTAAGTAAATAAATTAAAGCAAAATATATCGAAATGAAATAAACATGTTGAAAGCATAGCAAATATTAACAAAATGAAATACATATTTTTAGAAATATTTGCAATAGTTTTTGATAATTTTTAATAAGAAATTTGTTTTGAAATAAAATATGCAGAATTTTCAAATATTATTTTTGATTGAAATTTGCTAAATTTTTTCATTTGGTATTTTTATATTTGGTTCATATTCAATATAAGTAACTATGTTTTGTTATTGTTGTTAATTATTATTAATATATATTTTTTTTGGCATAGAACGAAACAACTAAATATGAACAAATAACATTTTGTTTATATTGTAAACAGAGTTTCAATTTGAAGAAACTTCATACATGTTTGTGAATTTCTGAATTTATTTTATTTTTTTATGGTTTTTTGGACATTTTGTCATTTTTTAGTTACCTTTTAGAGACCTTTTCCGAAACACACCTTCAATGGATTGAGAAAACAGAATGGAATGCGTGCACAAATGCATTTGACGCATTAGTACAAAATTATAGAACAATTAAATACGGTTTCAATTAAGAATTTAATTAAACTATTTTTGTATTTTTAGTTTTGCCTTGTTCCAAAAATCAAAAACATATTCAACTGAAGTTAAAGGAAAATCATAGAACAAAAGTCATATATATATGTACATAAGTAAGAAAAGAAGAGGACAAATATATATATATATATATATATATATATATATATATATATATATTGATATATATATAGTATAATATATACTGGATCAAACACTGTTTGGCACAATGATAACATTTAATTGAGTTCGAGAGAGAGAGAGAGAGAGCATATGTGTGATTGGGTTCGTATTTGTATCTGTATTTGTGTGGGTGTAGCTTGGAGTATGAGCGTATTCTATGTCTGTATGCGGGGATGAATGAACATTTAACTATGCTGTTTGCTGTTATATAATCAATACTGTTGCTGTTATTTTTACTGTTAAGATTACTGTTACTGAATATAAAAACGAGGCTACTGTTAATCAAATTTGGATCGCAATTTCAAATTGAATTTGGAGTAAATGCTGCAGAAACGAAATAGAGTTTAACCCGAAACAACTTATACGCATCAACTACACAGACACAAGCACATTGTTGCTATCAAATGCGACTTGGATTTTTGGCAATTCACGAATTATTATAATTATTATTATTATTATTTTAGATATTATATTGGTAATTTGGCAATTTTCACTGTACAACATTTTATGTATATAGATATATATGGCATGTATATATAGTACATGATAATTGTATGTAGTACACTATAGTTAAATTAAGAGGAAATATATACTAAACGAAATCATACTAAATACAGACTAGAGTTGGGCTGCAGGAGAAAACTAAATGGAAACTAATTAGAGAATAAAGTGGAATGGAATTATAAAAGGAAAGCCTGAGAGGTTTACAGATACAGAGAAAGAGGCTTCAGGTATTCGTTACTCATAAAAAAACAACATCCAACAAAACAACATAATGTTAAGTAGATACTCATTATTTATGTAATTTGCTTGACAACAACAAAAAAGGGAAGAACAGAAACAAAGTTAACTTACCTGTTATCGAACAGAGCAGGCGCAGCGTTGGCGTATTGCCCGAGTACTGATTTATCATGCCCTGGCTGTGTGCCTTCGGGGCGGGCATGCTCAGTGTGATTGCCTTGTGGAATTTGCGACGGCGCGGCTCGACCGTTACGATCGGCGAGACGGCAACGCCGCGACCCAATAGCTTAGCCGTTAGATCTGGATCAACTGGTTGGGCCTAGAAATGTAACGAATGTTCGGCACTATAGACAACAGAAATCGATTTTCGGGCCACACACTCACACACTCTTCAGTAATAATGATAGATGAGGACACAAAATGTAATAAAATAAAAACTATATATACGAACTATGCGTCAATTGTTAAAATATATACATATATCTATATCTATATATGTATAACTTGAATGAATTGAAAAATACAAGAACTAAAATTGAAATTTTTAAAATGAAATGAGTTTTGGGCTAAATGGTGAACATTTTTGTTTTGTCTTTTGTGTAATATTCTTTTTGTTGTTGTTTATACAATGCTTATTTAGGATTTAGATGTTTCATTCATACAACTATTATTTTTAATGGTTCTATTGAGCAATCGTATGTTTTTAGTTAAGTTAACTACAAACAATAACAATGTTCAAGCCCATTTATGTCCCAATAAATTTAGTTATCAAAAAAAACTTTGACTACTTAATCGAACTCTAGAAAACAAAAAATTCTTCAATTTGCCGGAAATCATATTTTATTGAAATTTATACACAAAATGCAAAATAAAATGTGCTAAAAAAACGTTTTAAGCTCATGAGTGGGGCCATCATAAAATCGTTTTTTTCTTCTTATTTTTTGGCTTACAACTTCGTTAGGCATTTCTATACCGAACCCAATTGTAACGGTCTCTAAGCATTTTTACAATACATATATACAATTCCATTACATTTCTTTTTGTTCTCAAAAAAGCAATTTAATTGAAAAATTAATTAATAAAAATTAAAATTAATGAAAAGATTTTCATTGTTATAAAGTTTTTGTTGAACTAAATTTATTGGGTATAGTACTTCATTTCAGTAAACTTTTATAATCTTATGCATATGTAAGTTTTTATCGTTTCCTTTTTTAAATATGTTAAATTTATAATAATAATAGGCATATGTATATTTAGTATTATATTATTAGTTGTCTACTTCGATTGGACAATTTTTTGTTCAAGTTTAAGAAAATATGCGATTTGTTGGATAAGTCGCTTGATCCATGATCAATCATCGTAAATAGATTAATATATGTATTTAAATATTATTGCAAGTCACTGTAAAGTATGTAGTTTTTTCTTTCTTTCGTCGTAAAGTGCCAAATAATTCTCATTTAGTTATGCAGTGGGATTTATATTAAGTTCTCAAACAAAGTGCGTATATATATAAATATCATAAGTAACACATAAAGCCCCACAACAATAAAAAATTTGAATATTGTAACTAGAGGCATTCAAAGTAGGAATATTTCTAAACAAATCTAAATACTAGTATTGGAGTAGATTATTTTGATTTGATAATAGGTTCCGCCTTTCAAATTGATCAGAACTGATCATGCTGGAGATATATATAGATATAAGTATGTATGTGTATATCATCGACGCGTGTTACAAAGTTTTTGGAGCGGTATTACATCTTCATTAATTAATTAGTATTTAAATGCGTACTTGTAATATTTTGGAAAACTTGGCTGATATACTTTCGGGAAGCTATTTATGTTAAATGCACGATTATTGGTGTATACTCTATATAAATCGGTCGTTTATATCTTTATGTTGATCTTGCTTCTTAATTTACCAAATGAGCGAGAAGCGCTTCTTTTTGGGCACATGATTGACGCTGATCTTGCGTAGTTTCTCGGGCGCAACGCCTTTGCGTGGTTTAAAGAGGTTTACCTGTAAGCCAACTTTGATTTTCTTGGTCAGGGCGCCCTGCGGGAAGACGGCCTGAACCTGCGGTACCACAGTGCTGGACACCATGCCGCCTTCGGGTCCAATGGCATGCACCTCCTGGCGTATACGTGATACGACAGCAAAATATTGCGGGAAATCGTAGGTGACAAAGCGACAGACATGATTGCCGGCCTGCTCTTCCAGCTGAGCGATTTCTGTGGCACCACAAGAAATGAATTGCAAATTGAATGAGAATAGCTGATTTAAGTCAAGCCAAGTCCACTTACCCTCTGGCTCGAAGCACTGTTGCATGACATCGTGAATGACCTCCTCGGAGTTGTCAATGGTATGTTCTCGCCAGGTTTCGCCGTTGTCGGAACGCAAGATGATGATCTCACGCTCCTTGCCACGCAGCGAGGCGAAATGCGGCACCTCCATGACAACGGGCCCAATGAACTTGGTCGAGCACGGTCCCAGTTCAAGCACGCGGCTAGCCAAGGCCTCACCCTCCATCAACTGCGGTGGATGCATGGTGCGCTGCGGCTTTACATAGCGGCAGGTCACCCGCGTCGGCTGGCAGGTGGAGCGCGACGGTATGATCATACGGACGCCGCTGTGGCGACAGCCACGCATGGCACCGCCGCGTGCATCCACCAGGAATGAGACCAGGAAGCTCTTCCAGCTCAGCTTGCGACTAAAAAGAGCAGAAAATCAGGAATCATATTTGAATAAGTCGATGGCTATTCCTACCCCACATGTGGTGGCTCATCATTGCCAGTTCCATTGGCTATATAGACACCGTCGACCGTTGCCTTGGGCGAGTTGCCATAGACTTGAGCCTTGTGCGGACTGATCACCTCCTCGCCAATGGTAGGTGGTACTCCACCTGCATATTCAGCACTTTGGGTCATGCGGTTGGAGTCCATGCGCTCATCGCGCGTAACATCAATGGGAAGCGAGTCATCGCCTAGGGATTTCATTTCATCAACGGTCAGATAGCGATAAGGTTGATCGGATAGCATATTATCTTCGCCTATGGGATTTTATTGTTTTTCGTTTATTTGCGTAGCATTTCGGTTGCATTCCACGGCATTTCAATTAAGCGCAAGACAGTCCAATTGGCCATATAGCGAAGTATTGTTGTTGTTGTATTGTGTTGTATAGTGTAGTTCAGTAGTAGTAGTAGTTGTTGTTGTTGTTGTTATTTGATTTGCAGATGATGAGAGCGCAGTGCATTGAAAATAGAAGAATGCAAATGAGTTTTTCTTTTAGTTGAAAAATTTGGTCAACACTACATGCATATTTTGTATAAGTAGATATATATTAATAGGATGATAGTAAAGCTAGTATGATTCATAGATAGGAGCAATAGTATATAACTTATTTTATAGATTATATCAGATACATCATTTAAAATATATATTTTGATATAGTATTTCATGCCGTGGTACAAAGAAGTCACAATTTTCACCCAAAACCTATCTCTTGTATATTTACATCGACATCAAGTTATTCGAAATGAAATCGTTATGTATTTCAAAAGTTTATATCTATATATATATATATATATATATATATATATATATATATATATATATATATATATATATATACATATATATATATATATATATATATATATATATATATATATATATTCAATATCGATAAATTTCAATTCGCTGCAAGTTGAAAGAATACCATAACGATTTCCTTTCTGTACAGTTTAAGTGTTTAAATAAATAAACATTTGGAAAAGGTGTTAAAGAACACCACATTTTGTGTTTCATGTGATTTTCTGGTGTTTACGACAACGTCAAGATATAATTTATACATTTAGGCGAGGCAACCATATAAAGTGCTGCATTATCCTTGTTGGTTGATTATAATTTGGATTCCAATTAGATTCCAATCAATGCCAATTGGTGCACTTGATAGCAGTCGGCTCTTCAATATTAATTTACAATTGGCCTGGCAACGTTTCAATTGACAACTTACTGGAGACATATAGATAGTCGCCCTGGTAATACGGTTGAAAGTTCTGGATGTCTGGCCTACGGTCTCGATCACCGCCAATGCCAAACTCGTAGCAAGCGTCCAATTCCCACTCTGTGTCACCTGACGGCACACATAAAAGGGGTTTGTTTTTGTTTTTTTTTTTTTTCGTTTTACTTAAGACTAATCATAACTTAGAGTATTGCTGTAGTCGAAGTATGTGTCTGTGTTTAGGTGTAAGCCGAATAGAAGTCTATACATACCACCCTCTTCCTCGGAATCGGACATGAAGGATTCGTGCATGGCTTCGGGTGCGACCACGCGATACTTTTCCTCCGTCTGAGTGGCAGCAGCGGCATCCTCGTCTTCCTTGGTAATTGACTTCAGAGAATCGAGAACACTGATGTAGCCCAACTTGCGTGCAATATGCAAAGGTGTCTGGCCATTGACAGTCTGGGCATTTGCATTGGCTTTGTGCTCCAGCAGCAAGTTGACAATATGGCAATGGCCCTGCTGAGCTGTCTGATGCAAAGGAGTATAGCCAGCCTTGGTGGCCATATCGATGTTGGCCCCGTTCTGCAGCAAGAAACGCACCATGTTGGCCTGGCCGAAGTGGGAGGCCACATGCAGCGGAGTATAACCAGCCTTGGTAGCCATGTCGATGTTGGCGCCATTGCGTTGCAAAATGTCAGCAACATTAACATTATCCTCCTGAGCGCACAGGTGCATGGGTGTTAGGCCATTCTTGGCTGGATGATTGACGGCAGCCTTGTGCTCAATCAATAAATTGGAAATCTCGGCGTGTCCCTCCTGGCTGCTTAGATGCAGTGGGGTGAATCCAGCCTTGCTCTCAGCATTGGCCTGAGCGCCGTATTCCAGCAAAGTGGTAGCAATGTCCATCTGGTTTTTGCGTGCCGCAATGTGCAGCGGCGTATGTCCATTCTTGGCAGTGGCATGGGGACTGGCGCCCTTTTCCAGCAGCAGCAGTGCCACCTGCTGGTTGTTGTAGTGGCAAGCCACATGCAACGGGGTAACACCATTCTTGCCCTGTGCGTCCACATCCGCCTCCTTCTGGAGCAACAGCTGTGCGACCTTAATGTGCCCATACTTGGCTGTCAGATGCAATGGCGTAAAGCCCTTCTTGGTGGCTGCGTCCAAAGCAGCACCGTTCTCAATCAGCACAGCGGCCACCTAAATAGATAATGACTTATAAATAAACTGAAATTGGGTTTCTCTATGCATCATTTTTATGTCGACAAAAATTCAACTGTGAATGCGATGCATAGATTTAACTACCTGTTCAGGAATACAACTTAAGATGAGCTAAAAATCATAAGTAATAAATCAATGTAAAAAATGCCAAAATAATATCGAATTGGACACATTTATTTATGGCCAACATAATAGACAGTAACAAAAGACATAACGAAACTCGTAATACTCGATGAACGTAACAGAAACAAAAGTAAAAGTTATAGTTAAAGAAAATATACATAAGGAAACTTAAAACCCAATTTCAAATGAAATACTCCTGATGACGTATCCAGAACAATTGCATTAGGTAGACGGTGTCGATGTGATCCGTTATCTTTTTGGCAATTAAGTCTTTTACCTCATCCTGGCCCTCCTTGGCGGCAATATGCAGCGCCGTGTACATGTCCTTTGTAGTGGCATCCACTTGAGCGCCATGCTGCAGTAGCAGCATTACAATATCAACGTTGCCCAAACGCGAAGCGATGTGCAAAGGCGTTTGCTGTTCCCGAGCACGTGCATCAACCTGGGCGCCATTGCGTAAAAGAATACGTATGATGTCCGTCTGAAATGAAGAGCAATAAAATTTGAATTTAACGTTTCAATGAATATGGTGATCTAGGTAAACTATCGATATATTTTTTAAATTTGAAAATAAATATATTTAAAATATCGAGTACTTAAATACGGGAAGAACAAAACGATTATTTTGTATGAGTATTTAATGGATTACTTAAAAAGGCTTTCGATCGATATCTTTGATATCGATAGGAACTTTTAACGGAATAAAACTTTGAACAACACTCACCTGATTTGCGCGTGCAGCCAAATGCAATGGCGTCTCGCCACGCACAGTGGGCACATCGGGGCTGGCGTCGTGCTGCAGCAAGTAAATGACGATGTTCATGCAACCCATGAAGGCGGCCACATGCAGCGGAGTTAGGCCGCTTTCCGTAGTAGCGCTAATGCTGGCGCCGTGGCGCAGCAACAGCTCGACGACCTTCAAGCGATTCTTTTTGCAGGCAATGTGCAGTGGTGTAAATCCGTTGAGGGCGCGTGCATTAGCATCGGCATTACGGTCCAGCAGGAGCTTGGCCACGCGCACATGTCCGCAATGGGCGGCCACATGCAGGGCAGTGAGATAATCGACGGTGACCTCATCCACTGGTGCGCGATGATAGAGCAGAATACGAGCAGCGTCCACATGCTCACCCTGGGCAGCCATATGCAAGGGCGCCAAGCCGTTCTTGGTTTTGGCGCTGATCGGGGCCCCGCGCTCTAGCAACATGTCTACGACTTGCTCGTGACCGGAACGTGCGGCACAGTGTAGTGGAGTGAGGCCATCACGAGTCTTGGCCTCGATGTTGCCGCCCTTCTCGAGCAACAGCGAGACCATGTTCGTCTTGCCCCACTTGGCAGCCACATGTAAGGGACTGATGTTATGCTTGGCCGAGTAGTTGACATCGGCTCCCTTCTGGATCAATAAATTGGCAATGTTCTGGTTACCATAATGGGAGGCAATGTGCAGAGGTGTAAAGCCCGACTTGGAAGTTACATCCGGATTGTGGTCATTCTGTGGGAGACAGAGGCTAACTATCCGAATGATATACAATATTTGATATATACTTACATCCAGTAGAAGCGTCGCAGCCTTGACGTCATCCTTCTTGGCAGCTATATGCAGTGCTGGCAAACGCACCTTGCCACGTGTATCGCTCTCGAGAAGCACGGCTACAACTTTGTCGTGTCCCTGCTGCATGGCTACAGCCAGCGGAGTGAAGCCATCCTCCGTGGCCAAGCTCTGGTTAGCGCCATTAGATAACAAGAGACGAACTACTGCATCGTGGTTCTCTTGGGCAGCCATGTAGAGGGGTGTGAAACCATTCTGTGATTGCACATTGACAGAGGCATTGTGCTCCAGCAATAGCTTCACCACCTCCTCCTGTCCAGCCAGCGAAGCAATGTGCAACGCTGTATTCCCCTTCTTGGTGGCGCTGTCAACAATCGCGCCGCGTCGCAGCAGTTCCGAGACAACGTGTATGTGTCCATCCTTGGATGCCAAATGCAAAGCATTCAAACCGTTCTGCAAGTTCGGGAGAGATTAGGCATTGTAGCTCACTTTTCATGAAGAATTTACTTACCGCATTGCTAGTGTTAATGTCAATGTTGTTCTTTAGGTGTTCCAGCACACGCTCCAAATTGCCAGCGCGTGCGGCACGAAGGAAGGAAGTATTGCCATCGCCCTAGAATTAAAAAAGATGATTTTATATAAGTGAGAATTGAATTAGAGTATGGAAAAATACAAATACTCAATGAAAATATTTATAATCGAAGAACTTCATTGTGTACTAAAAACTCTTATATTCCAGAGAAACATAGAGATAAATCCGTATAGTCGAAATTATTTTTGCACAAATATTATTATAAAACTGGTTCGGAACAGCTGAAAACTCAAACTTTTCATTTTATCAAATCAGTAGAGAAAACATGTTACCATTCTCTTATTAGATTCTCATTTAGATTGATGTAACATTTAAATAATTTCAAACAAATTATTACACTGTATGACTCAGTTTTTAAGTCGGGCAGAGCTATAAATCAAAGAGCTGTTCTCTGTCCTTGGCCACGTGTAAGTTGCGTGTTCATCAAAAGAGCTTTAGCTTTAGCTGAGGGCTGTTATTGATCATATATGTACCTGCATGTGGGTAAAGAACCGTTACAGTCGTTGCGCAACTGAAGCACGCACTGTGAACTGTGAACTGTGCACCTGGTAGAGTGGGTATGGAGGCGTGGAAGAAGGGAGACCAAGTTCAGTTAGCTGACGGTCAAGGCGAGGGGTCAACGTCAGCGTTTTCAATGCGCAGGTGTAATTCGGCTTTGTGCTAACAGCTGCCTTCGTTCCTTCTTTTTTTAATAGCCACCCACAATTTGTTTATGTTTTCGCTTTGCTTTACGCTTCACTGAGCAGCATTTGGGGCGCGTTGCTTGGAATTCGATATCGAAAATGACGTCATGATGTGGCATTGGAAAACTGCAAGTGGAAGGCGGCTTCCAATTGGAAGGTTGATTTTCGCACTGGATACGCAATGCCGACAACGTTATAAATGACCGCAGACAAAAGTCCCACTAAAACCGAGCCGCCGTTTCCTGTCGGAGACTTCAGCTCCTAAGCTGTTGCAGTTCGTAAGCACAGAGCGAGAGAGTGTGCGAGAGAGAGGGGAAGCGGGCAAGAGCGACGGTAAGGGCAAATTCGAGGGCTCGCCCCTCCGCCAATACGGAAGTTGAAGCGGCACCTATTCATGGCATGGCTGGGCCAACACAAAACTCATTTCATATGCTTTTGTACATAAGTGTATATATATAGAAGCAGCCCAACTCTAAACCATGTCTTTAAACGCTGGCCGCTTCCTTGTTTGCCCAACTTGATGAGGGACAAACACACACAAACACATTCTGGGAGCCAAAGTTCAAAGGTGGCTCTCAGGGATTGTATAACAAGCTCAATTGAATGCTTGAAGCCTTGAAGTGGATTTCCTTTGAACTTGTGCAACAAAATGTCGCTCAAGTAGCTAATCAGCTCGAAGCTCAAAACTCGAGTGTAGATTATAATGGAAAATGGTGCAACAAATGAAGTGATATCCATTAAGTGCCAGAGAGCAAAGGCAGAATATGACTCATATTATGGATTTTCTCTACATCTCGCTCGTGGCATGAAATGTCGCATGTCATCATTAAATTTAACCTAAATCTGTATTACCTTGCAACACGGGTTGAGGCACGGACACACGCACAGCATGTACCGCACCACACCCAGTTCGGATGACAAAATTGCTGTCACTCTCAACAATAGTTAGCTATTTATTTATAGCTCATTGCATAAATGAATATAAATACCTTTAATTATTATTCTTATATTTTATTCGAATTAAATGCGCCTAAGAAAAATCAATAAAACTTTGCAGTCATAAAAATGGCTGCCAGGTGCCAGGCAGCAGCTATAATTAAGCCAAATACTAAAGTTTTGTTTAATAATTAACAAATTGAGTTTTAATTGCTCTTTGCTGCTATTTGCTAACAATTTTTCGGTCCAGACACTGAAAAATCGATAACGTGCAAAATGGACGCCAACATGGCCGTCTCAGACAGTTTGTTCGAAAAGTTAATACCCGCTGCAATTGAAATGAGATATTTTCTCAACTATTTTCTTTACCTGAGCTCCATTTTCAGTGACCATTTTGCGTTCACCGTTTTTCAAATAGAGTAGAACAGCCGAATTTCAATCTTATGATATATATGTATCTCTATATATATCTAGTATAGAAATATTGTGTAAGCGAGGCTCGCGTATGTCGTCACTGATTGGTCATCGTTTTTCTTTTTCACTCGGCTAATTAAGAAACTTTAGTTTTTGTATTCGAATATGACGCGAATAAAGAATTAACTACTCGAGACTTCTTTTTGTTGAATTTTAAATGCACTCGCATCGATTTTTCCTTGGGTTTTATGTAAGCTTTGGTGCATGGGTGTGCGTGTGTGTGCGAGGGTGTGTGTCTGTCTATGTGTGTGTCTACGTTTATATGTGACTGTAACTGTGACTGTGTCGCTGTCTGTGTGTGTCTGATTGGATTCCTTTTGCTAGTTAACACAGTCGCTACTGAATTATACACGCTGAGGAGCGGTCGCTTTTTGCTGCCGCTTTCTTCAATGTTCAACTCCAGACTGGATTTGCGCTGGGCCCGTACGAAGTGTCCTACCTTTGAGTCGTGGTTGAAATTCGGATGTCGGCAACCGAGCAATGTCAGGATTTTCGAAGGACCTGCGCACTGGCTTATTCCAATTGGGAAACGCCGCCCGTGCGGCCTGCGTCTGCGCCACCATCACCCAAGGGTGGTTCACTGGAATTGGAAGCGGAAGCGTATGCCGCCCAGTTAGCACGTGCGTCTCGCTTTGTTGACATTTGAAGCAATTGGAAGCGGTGCAGCGAGCACGTGTGCAGCGAGTGCAATAATAAACACGATATTAGTATCAAGTCTCTTAAGAAACCAGATGAAAACTTTAGAAATTGAGATACTCGATAAGAATCTCTAAATTTGGAATTCTATCAAGACCTTTCGAGACCGTTAAATTGAAACTCGAGAGAATATTATGTGTAAATTGATCCTTGGGGACTTGAGCAATATTTTTCAGTGGAAAAAGGACCTCCCACCGTCCCATAATTAATTTGCTGTCACACCCAACTGGGTTTGTAATTTCAGCATATTCTAAGTAATTAGCTGAGCAAATATAATCATTTAGAAACAGGTCCTTGGCGCAGGCGGGATTAAAACGTTGTTGACTAAGCGTAAACAAAATTACGAAAAACTACACAATCCACAGTTGGTTGGTGGAGGGTTTATGTTTTTGGTTTGATGTGGGGTTGATTCGCCTTCCAATCCAGCGCTTTGCAAGAGTAATCACTACTCTTGGCTGGACTTTGTTTACTTCCAGTTTCGAATTGGAAATGAAATAGCAACCCTAAATCCCAACACCCTTACGAAAATCCAATCAGATGCGTATGCAGCCGCATTCAGAGTCACGTTTTGTCAAGTAAGCCAAGCCGAGGCAAGGCAAAGCAAGCCAAGTAAAAGGAGCGACACAATTTCTACTATTGTTCTTGGCAAATTAGCCGATTGCAGGGAATTCCACCCTATTGTTAAAACTTACCCCTAGGCGATTGCATAAAATTGCATTTCGAATTGCATTCGTGACCGGGACAAATTGTGCAAAGTGCTGGCTCTGCTTTATATGCAGCAAGGCGTTGGGCCTGAGCACGAGGGTTAGCAACTAATGTGGCATGTGGCATGAGGCAGCAAGGTGTGACGCACATTTTGGTATTCAATTAATGAGCCTTTCAGCTTTAGCTGGTATCTTTAAGCTGCATTTCAGTTTTTATCGCTTACCCAAACATTGGGCCTATTTGTTTTGGCCAGCAAAGGGTTTTCGATTACACTTTTAAACCCATCGAACTCTTTGGGGTTGTGCACGAAATGCTCGAGACGAAGCTAAATTGCAGGTTTGCATGTCAGCTGCTACTCCATAATAAATGTTGTTTGAGCCTCTATACTCTATATTCACTATTAAGTGTTATATTAATTACTATAGATATTGCTTCATTACTATTTGCAAACAGCAGATCTATTAAATATTGTATAACTGCTTACATTTCAACACCTATAGTATTTACGTCAATAATTTATATTTATATACTCTATGGAATGTTGTAAATTTGTTTGTTATGTAGCTAAATTTTCCTTTTATTATATATTTAGTAAATTTATTTCTTAGTTTTGATTTGTTTTTGTTGTAAATAAATAAGAAAAGTGATAGAAATATATAATGAATTCAAATTTTCATTTGAAAAAATCAGAATTTTCTAGGTAATAGATTGTAAATTTGCAAACTTTATAAATATATACCTATAAATTTGATTAATCAGGGAGTATCCTGAATAGCTTAGCTATACTGCCAACTAGTAATATCAAATATATTTAAATACTAATATGGAAAATAAGATCTGTTTTAGCGATGGATATCAACTGTTGCCACAGAGTATTTAGACTTCGGTATACCTCAAAATATTTGCCATATTTTCTTACATATTTTTAAACAACTTTGTTGGCGCCGATGAGGCTATCGCTTGTCCGCTCGACATGGCATATAACATTTCAACAGCCAAAGTAGCCGCAGCAACAATAACAACAAACATAAGAAGAAGACGAAAATAACAAGAAATGCAAACACGAATGGCTCGAAGTAAAGCGCCAGTCAGACGACACGGCTGAAGCTAATTGTCCACAACTTTGATGACCTTTGAAAACGCAACAGAAATATGGCGAAGCAAGTCGCGACAGCCAATTTAATATAAAGCTACCCTGGGGCATCTAGACGAGAATGGGAAGTGGTGGTTGAGAGAGAGACCGAAGTAGTTCCTCGTAGATGAACAGTTCACTGCACCGACACAAAACAAAATAATATAAATATTTTATGCACATAAATCTGTCTATTTCTGTTTTGAAATTCTTGATATATTTGGGTCAACTGCACTTTTGATAGCAAACTATATGTGCGTGTATATATATGTACGAATATATATACGTGTATATATTACATAAATCGAGTCCAAATAGTCAACGACTTACGCCCAAACTCTGCAGCGAAGGAAATCGTTTTTTCAATGTCTCCATGCCGTTGATTATTTTTTTATACGCAAACAAAACACAGACGCTTAAAATTTATATGGAATAAATATATATGTATATATATATATATATCTAAATATATAGACGAGTAGTCACGCGTTGGCCGCCACCAAGAACCGCAGACAGCGAGCGATTCGAGTCGTTTTCTAAATTATTTTCTATTCGCCGTGCGGCCAGAGACCCATGCGAAGAGCACAAAGAGAAATTCGCCAATTGGTTTTATTTTTAAAACATACACAACAAATATTAGAGAAGCAAATTATCAAGAAAAAAGCTTTCGGGTGTACAGGATGAATGGGGGCTAATGTGGAAATGAGGCAGGGCTGGGTGTTTTTTGGAATGGGGCGGACTGTCGCTGGGGGTGCGGGTGGTGGCCAGGTTCTAAGTTCTAATTTTGAAGCTTTTTTTAATAGAGTCGTAAGTGATGCCTGGGAGACGTTACGACGCCAGAGAGTCGTCATGGAGTGGCTAATGGCCCAGCAAGGACAGCGTTAGATGTGCTCGATGACTCATTTGGCATTCAGTTATTCAGCTCAAGGATTGCGATTGCGTCATTCATGGATTGGCGGCTCCACACATACTCATATACCCACACAGAAATAAAGATGTACATATACACAAATATATAGTTAAAAGATGAGCACCATGAATATGGGCAATTCATAAGTAAACGCGATCGTTGCCCGCGCTTTATGGGCGTATATGATGTACGCCTTGGCACTCACCGTACTCTGATGTCCTGTGGGGCAGTGTTCATGCTTATCGTGGTGCTGCTTATTGTTCGTGCCAAAAGGCGGGGAGCCACCATGCTGAAAGACCAGCTCATGCTGATGCTGAAAGTATTCATAGTGGCCCATATGCTCCGGGGACAAGGGCTTGGGTGGACTTTGAATCGTCTTGGCAGCACCATGAGCTGTCGGATGATGTGATTTCTTGTGGTGCTGCTGCTGATGCTGATGCTGGTGCTGGTGCTGGTGTTGCTGCTGTTCTGGATGCTGATGATGGGATTGCTGATGCGACTGTTGTTGCTGATGCGATTGCTGGTGGTGCGATGAGGCATTGCCATGATGTCCGCCATGATGATGATGATGATTGTGTGCCGTGGGTGGCGATGGCATGTTGTGGCCACTGTGTGGCAAATGCGACGAGTGCTGCACGCCTACCTGATGGCTATGATGGTGCGGCACATGACCTTGCGATGCCTCCAGTAGCGTTGGCTGTATGTGAGTCACAAATTGAGCCATGATGAAAAGCACTTAAGGCCTTGCACTTGTTTGATTACGGTTTTAGAGACTTTTTTCCACTTAAAATTTAGAGGGGTACATATACACACATATGTATACCAAAAAACTGAGAGTGTGTCGCAGTCACACACACCCGCACTCACACTCTCACACACTCACACATGCACTTGCACAAATACAGTGGAACGGGAATTGGAGACGGCTTGTTCGACGACGGATTAATTTTGCTGTGCGCGTGGACAACCTTTACGCAGGAGCAATGTCAAATGACTGGCCTAGCCAAAAGCAGCAGCTATCCCAGTTTTTGCCTTAAATGTGACGGGACTTTCACCTCGTCCTCGTCCTTCGTTACTTCGCTGTTCGCTTCGGCTCCGAGTCGTGTGCGCTTTTTTGGGGGTGCTGCTCGGTGGCAAAACGGAAGCTTTAACCGGACCAAGTTTTATGTGATGCTGCTGCTGTTGCTGACGTGCCTGATAAGAGCTGCTGGCAATAAACAATTGATTTATTTTTGTTTTTCTTATTTTTTTGTTGTTGCTTCCATAGCCCAAGCATCGATTTCGACACAGCAGCGAAAGGGCGGCCGACTGTGCTTTCAGTATATACAAAATGTTGTTATTTTTAACATAACCTTTGAGCTAATTTTGGCAACGCCTGAAAATATGCAATACTTTTTATGTAAATCATTTAAATAGAGCGCGTTTTCTTCTACATGCAAAACTTTTTGCATAAAAAGCTTTGTTCGCTTTGATTGCTGAGTTTCGCCTTGGCCTTGGGATCTCATTTGGGGGTGTGTCTCGACTAGAGTGCCAAAGCGAATGAGATTCGCCTGCATACAGCGAAAGTTTATTGACGCCACTTTCCAACCCACGCAAGCTTCGAGCAAACTGCAAATTGTTGTTGTTCTGAATTCGCCGCAAGCAAACGGGTCTAATGTTCACATCTCGCTTTTGCTACGCTGCGGCGTTTTGTGAGCAACAGTTTGCTCGTCTGTTTCAATTCGACACAGTACCTCGACGAATCAGCAGCGTGACCTAATTAAAAACGGAATAATTTAGTATATTTCTTTTTTGCAATAAGTTAATAATATATTTGCTGCGACATGGCATTTCTAAATAAGGTTTGTATATGTTAAGTTAAGCACATATGTATATATACAGTTTTAATAACTCTAGCCAAAGCAATTACAGCCGCTGATCATCTGGCAGACATTTTGAAATGCGCTTGAAAGAGAAATAGAGATTTTTCAGATTACTTCTCTTATCTGTCGTGTTCGTACTTTGCCCCCTGGTTGGACTTGTGAACCCATACGAAATTCCGAGACTAATTATTTTGTTTGCTTGCAGCTCGCAGCTCCTGCTATACGTCAGCTAGCCGCCAGTCGGTGCTACGCTGCCGTCTCTCACGTATCGCCCACCGGTCCGTCCTTTGCTCTCACCGAAGAGCAACAACAACTCCAGGAGCTGGCGCGCAAGTTTACCCGTGAAGAGATCATTCCAGTGGCTGCGCAATATGACAAGACCGGCGAGTACCCATGGCCGATCATTAAGAAAGCCTGGAGCTTGGGTCTGATGAACAACCACATACCTGCTGAGCTGGGTGGCTTAGAATTAGATGTGTTCACGACATGCCTGACTGCCGAGGAGCTGGCCTATGGATGCACCGGCATTATGACTGCTCTGGAGGCTAGCGGTTTGGGCGTAAGTGAAGATGACTTCACATTTTATGTAAATATATTTAATCACTAATATATTTTAGCAAACACCTGTGATCCTCTCCGGCAACAAGGAGCAAAAGAAAAAGTATCTGGGCCGTCTGCTGGAAGAGCCTTTGGTGGCAGCTTATTGCGTGACGGAGCCTGGCGCCGGCTCTGATGTGGCCGGTATTAAGACACGAGCCGAAAAGAAGGGCGACGAGTATGTGATCAATGGCCAAAAAATGTGGATCACCAATGGAGGCGTGGCCAACTGGTACTTTGTGCTAGCACGCACCAACCCCGATCCCAAGTGCCCGCCCAGCAAAGCATTCACTGGCTTCATTGTTGATCGTGAAACTCCTGGACTAACGCCTGGCCGCAAGGAACTGAACATGGGTCAGCGTGCATCTGACACGCGTGGCATCACCTTCGAGGATGTTCGAGTTCCCAAAGAGAACGTGCTGATTGGCGAGGGAGCCGGCTTCAAAATTGCCATGGGCACCTTCGACAAGACCCGCCCTCCAGTCGCAGCCGGAGCCGTTGGCTTGGCACAGCGCTGCATGGACGAGGCCCTGAAGTATGCGCTGGAGCGCAAGACCTTCGGTGTTCCTATCGCCCATCATCAGGCAGTGCAATTCATGTTGGCCGACATGGCCATTGGCGTGGAGACATCTCGATTGGCGTGGCGCCTATCCGCCTGGGAGATCGACCAGGGACGCCGTAACAGCTACTACGCATCCATTGCAAAGTGCCATGCCGCCGATATGGCGAACAAGATTGCCTCCGATGCTGTACAAATCTTTGGCGGCAATGGCTTCAACAGCGATTATCCCGTAGAAAAGCTAATGCGCGATGCCAAGATCTATCAGATCTATGAGGGCACATCTCAGATTCAACGTCTCATTATCTCAAGGAACATGTACGAAATGGCCAAGGACGGTGGCAGCAGATAAGATGTGGGTCACGGTCACAATCATCATTTCACAAACAGCGATAAATAAAGTTAATATATAAGTACTTAAACTATTGCTGGAAATGTTATAAACCATTTGGTAGAGGTAGTCATATAGTACATATTATTGCTATAGATAACATACATACAATCTTAGCTAGAAGACACCAAATCGCGAGACTAAATTGGGACGCTCGAAAACGTTTACTGATAAGATACGAAAGCTCTTGACAGTCTGCCCCTTGGGTTCTTCTGATAAGAATTATGGCTATTTTAGGACGTCAAACATAAAAAGGGACATAAAAAGGCGACTATAAACACAAATAACAAAAGATATCATATTGACTTCATCCAGTACACCAATGCAGATCACTTTCATCCAAATAGAGTTTCAGCAGACCCTTTTTGCCCCTGGGAGTCAAGGTTTTGGCATTGTCACCCCATTTTAACTGCCAAATGGCTACCAATGTGGAGAAGGCACCTGGCAAGGAGAATGCCTGCTCATCGATGCTCAGTTCCATGCGCTTGGGCAGCTGTTTCTGTTCCTCCAACTTCAGCAGGCGCAGATCGTCTACCAGACGTATACAATTCGTGGCCAAAAGAACACGTAGATGGGGCAGCTCGTCGAGCACATAGCCCAGGGCAGCCCCACTCAACCGCTCATTGTCACTAATGTCCAACCACTCCAGCTGCTGTGCCTTGGCCAACTGTTGTGTTATCTTGTAGATATGCGCATCGATCAACCCGCAGCCAGCAAGTTCCAATCGTACAAATTTCTCACTAGTACCGCTCTCGAGCAGAGAAACGAGACGCTCTCCAAGCGCAAAGCCACTCTGTTCATCTAGTGGCCATCGTACGTAGCTCATATTTAAGTGCTCCAGGCGACAACTATTCAACTGCTCTGTCAATCGGCGCACACTTTGCTGCGTTAGCTGATTGAAGCTAATGTCGAAGCTGGTCAATTGCGTATACGCCAGATCAAAGTCCTGCAGCTCGGTTATTTCACATTGTGAAAGATTCAACGTTGTCAACGCTCGACCAGCTCGACTAGCACAAAACTTATGCAAAGTTCGCAGACTGGCGTTCCCCAGAGGATTTTGGCTAAGCTGTAGCTCCTCTACATTTTCCAGCTTTTCAATATCCGTACCGCAAAGCAGCGCCTCGAGACCTATATTACTGATCCCATTACACTTCAGTCGCAATGTCTTCAATTGCAATAATGTAGGCAGTGCCTTGGCCAACTGTTGACAGCCCTCGTTGCCAATGAAATTAAAGGATAAATCAAGGAGGGTGAGTCGCGCCTGGTGCAGCAAAGCCTTGAACAGTGGCTCCGTTTGAGCGTCACGTAGCCACAGACTCGACAGCTCAAGTGTGAGTGTACTTTGCGAACGCTCTAAGCGTAACTTTATCTTATCATCGACAGCTGTAGAAGATTGAAAAATGAGTTCATAAACTAACACGATTAATGTGTGCCGCATACCTTTCTTCAATTGATGGCACATTTCCTCATAGCGTTGAGAAAGCGGTGAAATTTTCCAATCGAGAATTGTGGATAATAGCATATTCTGCTCAAGAGCAACGCTTACGGAATCAGTCTCCTCGTAGGCAAAGCCATCGGATGTCTTGAGGCGCAACAAAGGCGTGAGTCCAGTTAATCTAAAAATATATTGATATTCTGGGACTAAGTATTTCGCATTCTATTCACATTTGCTCACTTATTATATCGTCGCCCTGTCTCTTCGGCCAGCCAGCGCATGTTAATATCTTGTAGTTTTTTGCGTTCAATGGGCACTAAAAGCAGCTCGTCCTGCACTTTGACTTTAAAGGACACAGTAGTTGCCAGCACTGGTGTGGCTTGTACTTTAATGGGCGACGCCATTTTAGACGGCGAGATAAGTAACTGAATGCTGGTATTTTGCGCACCACTTGTTGTGGAATCCGGTTCCGTGTGCGTGCGGAAGTTAATCAACGAAGCCCCATCCATCGAATCCTCGCCACTGCCCAAAGGACTTTCACTGCGAAAGCGACAAAAGCCGCTGTCGAGCAGAGATGCCTGCTGCTTGGGCTTGGAATTGCTGCTGCTGTGATTGCTGCTCATGCTGGAGGAGCGAGAGAGCGTTAGCTTACGCATTTGTTTCTGCCGCTGCTTCGAATTGGCTGCCTCGAGTAACACTTGATGAGCATCCTGTTCTGGGGGCGTGGCCTGGAGCTCCGCATCCCAAGCCAGAGCAGAGTCTTGCAGATTCTCCTTTGAATTAACCGGTCGACTACCAATACTGCCAGAATTGAACCGCTTGCGCTTGCGCTCTGGTCCTATATCATCGATCAGCCAGTTATCTGTGTCTACTTCATTATTATCCAAGAGCGCGGCACGCTTTTGCTTGACATTGAGGCTTGTACTACTGCTCGGCTCATCGTAAGTGGCGGGTGTACGATTTGGACGCTTCAGCTGCGCCATCACGTTGCGATATTCCTTGCTAGCGCTTGATGGCTGACGCGGACTGTGTGTCGAGCTGCCTGAACGATTGTGCATGTTAAATGAGCGTCTGAGGGTCCGTGGTGCTAGCTCAAGCTCCTCCTCTTCAGCTTCTGAAGAGGCTGATGCACTAGAAGATGGCTGAGCATTGGCATTGGTCAAGGGACGTGCCTGTCGCATGCTGCAAATGCCCACCTTGGAGAGTGTTCGCAAAAGCGTTTCTCGTAGCTGGGCATACTGTGCCTGTTCGCCATCGAGTAGTTGTTTGGATTGCCGCCATTTGTCCAATGCCTCAATACAAGTCTCATTATAGTCTGTGCGTACAGTTGCATCGGCTCCCCGCTCCAATAGCAACTCGGCCACGTCCAGGTAGCCATTAGCACAGGCATCGTAGAGTGGTGTAATGCCATCACAACTAGTGCCGCCCTTGTCATTGATCGCCACTGTGGCTCCCTTGTCCAGTAGCAGCTCGACGATATCACGATAGCCGTGGTTGCAAGCCTCGTGTAGAGGCAGCCAGCCAGCATGATCGCGCACATTCACCGTGTGGCCCTGTTCGATCAGACGTCGTGCCAATTCCAGGTTGCCTGCTATGCAAGCCTGATGCAGCTGAGTTTCGCCTTTGTTGTTGCGCTTGATAGTGAGTGTGCGATTGCCGCGAGTAATACGCTGTGGGCGTGGTTTGTCCGTCTCATCGAGATCGCTGGCATCGGAATCAGTGAGTGCATCCAAATCTACGTCATCCCCCCAATCAGGTGTGTTCTGCTGCAGAGCTGCAGGCACATCGTTTTCAGCATCATCATCCTCGTCCAACTTTGCTGCCTCCTCAGCCAGATTAATGCCCTTGGCCTTAGCCTCAGCCTCTAAGTTTTCAGCTAGCACAGTCATTTTATGCTTTAGCTGAAGCTTATGTAAGCGTACTAAAGCAATCCGCTCTAGCTTTGCGGACAATGATTCATCGGCCTTGGCTGCTTGTCTCAACGCTTTTTGGTACACATCATGCACTGTCCAGAATGGCTGCGCCAGCAGCTCACAAATCTCCGCAATACTGCACAGCGTCGTAAATGCCTCCCCGGGCATATCCTGATTAAGCTCATACTCTTTCCACAAAAACTCCAGCGCCTTGTCGTACTGCTTGTTGTCCTTGTAGGTTTGATAGAGGCTTACATAGATAGGCACCAAGCTCTTACCTCGCTCCCCGTTTAGTTCCGCATTTTCCAGCATTTTTTTATAGTAATCGATGGCTTTTTCATAATTCAGTAAATGGCAACAGCCATCGCCTAGTTTCTCATACAAATCTTTTAGTTTGGCATAGTTTACCGAGCTTGTCAGCACCAGCTCGTCAAGCGTTTGGCAAATCTTGACCACAACGCGCAACGATCGCTCAATAGTAGCGCGGTCATTCTCATCGGGGGAATGCTTCTTATATGCCTTGGTCAGTATTTGCTTCACACTTGCAAAATCTCCAGCACTGATCAGGATCTCTGACTTGGTTATAAGTGTCTCACAGATCTTTTTCACCTTATTGGGCAAACGCTTGGCAACTTCCTGTGCCATATTGCAGTAGCGCAACGCAGACGCTGTGTCGTTTTTCTTGCAATTGTAAAGCAAACTCATCGAAATGTAGCACAAGTGGGTCAGCTCGAACAAATCGTGAGTTTTGCTGATTTTAATGGCTTTATCAATATACTCGATTGAGGCCTCGAACTCTTCCATATGCTCTTTCACAACGCCAATGTTGAGGTAACAACGCGCTTGCATATCCAACTGTTCTAGTTTCGAAATCTGACCTGAAAGCCTAAAAAATGGATTCTTGACAATGAGTAAACAATATAAAGAAATCAGCACTTACTCTTTGATTAGCAAAAGACTCCGCAGAAAACTCTTTTCCGCCAGCTTTAATTGCTCCATAGCACCGGAAGCTGAGGTTTCGGATAGACTCTGTCCGTGGAGGAGATGTACACGCCCTAACGTTGCATAGGCTCTTTGCTGCTCAACTTTGTTTCGTAGCCTTTTAGCGATTTCTGTCGTGACAAAGCAATGTTAACAACGAAATAGATATAGATATGTATGGTATACAGCAGCTACAACTCACTTAAATAATCATTGATGTGATCCTTTGCAGCATCGTATTCACAGAGCAATGTGAACATTTCGCCCAGCATGCGCTTCGCTTTTGCCGTCTCCAGCTCCTTACCCATGCTGGTGTATATTGCTGCCTCTTGTTTATACTCTTTGGCCGCTTCATTGTATCTTCCTAGTTGATAGTAAAAGTCGCCCAGTTGATTGCAGCTGACTGCCAGTTGTTCGCGATTGCCATCAATGCGCGCTTTTTCCTTGCGCTTTATATAGCGCTTTTCATCCATCAAAACAAATAAATCATACAAGTAAACACAAATTTTACAATCTCAATACATTTTTCGCACCCATCGTTTTGTTTTCGGCGCGAATTAAAAGTATTGCCACACTGTCAGACATCGCATTTTGAACATATGGATAGGTACTTGTAATCGGATATCAACTTTGTTTATCGGACATGCTGAAAGTTTGTTATCGGCAAAGTGCGATACTTGTACTCACATCTCTACTGTCGCCGGTTAATAAAGAGAAAAGTTTTCAGCAGTTCAGAAAATTGAAGGTAATTTAAGTGCGCAAATATTTCCTTAAACGCTGTTTTTTATGTGTATGTAATTGCATTATTTAGGTAACATTCTTAGTTGTGCGTGCATGTTCCTTGCATATATGATGATATGCATTAAAACTGTTGTGCCAGAAAAATCGATAGAGAAAAAAATGGTGGGGGCTTCCTTTCAGCCAGACTGCGAAACATGACGTGACTAAAAGTACTTTTTCATGAATTCTATTAACAGATATAAACGGCTTATTATTTGTCAAGCACAAATAAATAAATATCTAGTCAAAGGGAATGTTTGGCCCAGCAATAAGAAAGTAATAAGAAGTAAATGTAAATGTATGAACTGATTTGTCGATTTGGACGAGAAGGACTGAAGAAAGCAAAAAAATTGGATCATTAACTGATTTGCATTGATTGGTAATTTGTATGTTCCATTCGTTTTACAGCAATTGCGTGGCAATGGCGAACAATAACTATGCCGGGTTCAACTACGGCGGCACCCAGTACAACACGGGACAGGTGACATATCCGGCTGTAACTAATGCAACATATGCAAATGCGGCTGCCTATCAAAGTGCTGCTGTGGCTGCTGGCCAAGGAGGTGGTGGGTATGCAGCGGCCGGTGCCGGTGCTGGTGCTGCTGGCTATGGGGGCTATGGTGACTATCGTAGTGCCATGCAGTCGTACGACGCAACCAAAACATTCTACCAACAAGCACCGGCCAGCTACAACACGGCCTCAGCGGCAGCAGCAGCAGCAGCAGTTAGTAAGACACATTATTCGGCGCCGCCGGTAAAGAATCCTAATTCTACACAAAAGGGCATGGGCAAAATGGACAAATCGAATGGTGCACCAAAGCCACCTCCAAATGTCGCCGGAGGCAATAGTTATAGTGGCTATGATACGGCTATCTACAATGCGGCCAGCATGTACGTGGCACAACAGCATCCGGGGTCGCAACAGAAGCCAAACGGCGGCTCCAATAATAGCTGGTATCAGCGCAAGATGGGTCCGACAATCCCTGGGGCAGTTGCTTTGCGTGGTATGCGCCCAAAGGCTCCGCCGCGACCACAACAGCTGCATTACTGCGAGGTATGTAAAATCTCATGTGCCGGTCCCCAAACGTATCGAGAACATTTGGAGGGACAAAAGCATAAGAAGCGTGAGGCATCACTGAAAATGCAGGCATCCGCTGCTAACAGCGCCCAGAATCGTGGTAACAACTATCACTGTGAACTCTGTGACGTCACCTGCACAGGCACCGATGCCTATGCAGCTCATGTACGCGGCGCTAAGCATCAGAAGGTCGTTAAGCTGCATCAAAAACTGGGAAAGCCAATACCTTCTGATGAGCCCAAGAAAATGGGAAAGATTAACTTTGTGCCAGCTGCAGGGCCAAATGCACCCACTTCAGCTACAGCAGCTGGAGGAACCAAGTCTGATCAAGCCGAAGCTGATGCAACCGCAGGCGGTGGAGCAGCAGCAGCTTCTGAAAGTATGGATGACAATATGGACGACTCGATGGGCGACAACACGGATAACATTAAGCCCGTGGGCGGCGAGTACATTGAAGAGGTCAAGGACGATGAGGGCAAAATACTTAGCTTCAACTGTAAGCTGTGCGACTGCAAGTTCAACGATCCGAATGCCAAAGAGATGCACATGAAAGGACGCCGTCATCGCTTACAATACAAGCGCAAAGTTCAGCCAGACTTGGTTGTTGATTTTAAGCCCACACCACGCCAGCGTCGTCTGGCCGAGGCGCGTGCCCAACGAGCGCTCATGTCTTCGCATCGCGGGGATGAGCATGAAGGGGGCAACTACTGGGATGAGCAGCGCAATCGTCAATACAATGAAGAGTATGACTACAATAATTGGATGTCCCGCAGCTTTGGAGGTAATCCATGTACATAAGTTGAATACATATATAATATTTATATAATATCTATAACTTTGATCACAGGGGCCCAGCGCTTTGGTCGCATGGGCAGTGGACCACCGCCACACTTTGGCATGATGCCTGGCGGCGGAAATGTGCGTCGTCCGGAGAGCACCGACGATCGTCACGCTATAGCACGTCATGCTGAAATCTATCCAAAGGAGGAAGAACTCCAGACTATACAGCGCATTGTTTCGCATACAGAACGCGCTCTTAAGCTCGTCTCGGATACTTTGGCTGAGCTGCCAACACCTGCTGCGGGTAGTGATAGCGAACCGGCCGCCAAAAAGGAGAAGACCGATAAAGCATCGGAAAAGGATGGACGAGATAATCAGATATTCTCATTCCACAAAGAAGCCGACAATGGCGGAAATGTGGTGCGCATTCTAAAGGGTGTGATGCGTGTTGGCTTCTTGGCCAAAGGACTGCTGCTGCACGGCGACACAGCGGTCGAACTGGTTGTTCTCTGTGCAGAGAAGCCAACTATAAGTCTGCTGCAACGTGTGGCCAATGTGCTGCCCGATAAGCTCAAGGAGGTTGCAGGTAAGTTGTAGACCATTTGGCAATCGTCCATCACATACAATATTTACATGCATAACTATATCCCTTGATATATATACACGTATATATATATTTCGGTGTCCATTGTGAATATTGATTGCAAAAACTTTTTCCAGAGAAATGGCTATAAAAAGATGATGCAGATATCTTTATTTCTCTAGTACAGAAATTACAAATGTATCATGGATATGTCTTAGGCTCTCCACAAATGCTCACACATTACATAAGTTCTTACAACTTCACCTCTTCTCTTTAGGAAGTTTTTGTTTTGAATAACTTTTTAATATTGTTTGTCCGATATGGATAAATTTATTTCAATTGTGTAGATTTAGCTAAAGTATGACAATTTGATGGGCTCGTAACAAACTATAATACCCTTTCCTTTATTCTTTAGACACATATAATAATATACCCTTTGCACATTGGCTAAATAGTGTGTGGAACCGAGTTATAGTTGTAGCTCTTAAAGGAACAACATTTTCAAGAACATTTACAACATATTTATAATTATATGAAGTGATCAAAATATAAATTCGACAATAAATAAAACTTAATGTGATACCAAGACATATCCATGTCAATGAAAAATCGAAATACAAAAATCGCGACAAATTGCATAATCAAAAGCAGCAAATCCAAAACTTACAAAACTTCTGCCTGGCCAATTTCACAATGCTGAAACTGAAACAGAAACAGAATGTGAATTTCGCCGAGAGAATATATGAATTTCGGAGCGCCATAATGAATGCTAGTAAAAGCAATGCGAAAGCAAGTAAACAAATTATAAATTACGAAAGCACAACTAATGTGATGTAATATATTCAATATATCAATTTAGTTTCGTTTGAAATGCGCAATTTGTGTGGAAAAAGTGAAATCATTGTTTGAATTAATGTATGTACATACTCTACTACTACTACCTACCACCTACTACTACTACTACTACTACTAGTTGTACTACTGTTGAGTCCTGTTGTTGTTGTTGCCGTGATGGATTTTAAATTGTTTGACGACCAGAACCAACAGCAACAAACAGATACAACGAACAACAGCAGCCTAAACAAAGCCGAAAAACAACAACAATAGCAAGCAAAAAAAAAATAAATAAAAAAAAATAAAAAAAAATATAAACGTATTTGCCGTTTTCAGCTTCTCTTCACTGCAGGATTTGAGATTTGAGCCCTTAGCCATATTGAGATGCTATCCACTCACACTACTCACACTCAGGTGTCTGTTAGCCGTCTATAGCTTTCCAAGTCTGCTGCTGCTGCTACCAACTGCTACTGCTACTGCATCTGCTGGTGGTGGATAACAATCAACGGACTTCGTAATCGTAATGGTAACACACTCTCTAACCCGCGGATGCCCTTGCGGATGCGGAAGAGTTTATAAGTGTGGAACAATGAAACTTTAACAAAATGAACAGACAAAACAATCGAACCAAAGGAATATATTTATACAAAGTTTGGGTGCTCGCTCTGTTGTGCTCTGTTGTTGTTCTACTGTACACATATACACACAACGCACACACTTACACACACACTCACTCTCACATTTTTCCCTCATTCTCCACTTCCAATGCGATGAAACTTTGTGTAAATAAAGTCCTTTGAGATATATATATTAAGCTCAAAGCAGCTATACATATTAATATAAAAGTAAACGAGCCGACCTGAAGCAATGCGATTGATCCACACAGACAGACGCATAGAAGGCGTACACACTCATGGAATATATAGAATGTGTGTACCATATATGTACAATGATCATATCTATATAGTTTTATCAACCAAAATTGTTGCGCCCCTTGCTAAATGGGCAGCTCTACTAGCTTACTTGAGAATCGATGCCTCTTCAAGCAGCCGTTTTGTGTGTATCAAACTTGATTGTAAAAAAAGAAAGAAAAATCGAACGAAAAATTGCGACCGAAATTTATGTTGCGAACGGTGAATGCTGACCGGACCGATGATTAATTGAGTGAGCCGCAAATAAACGAAAAATTTCGGTCAATGTTTTTAGTTTTGTTTGCCAGAAAACTAACCAAAAATGACAACAAAAAACACAGCCAGCCACGCGCTCTAAGTGGAATTGCAGTTCCAATTTTCCAATTTCAATTTCAATTCTTGCAATTCCGTTTATGAGGCCCAGGTGGAAGTGGCGGTGGTGTCGTCGCTTTAACCGCTGGCTAAACCGGTCCGATTCCAGCACGCAAGTTATTAAACAATGTTAATAATCGTTCTATATATCTATATATACATATATATATATATATATATATATATATATATATATATATATATATATATATATATATATATATATATATATATATTTGTAATATGTACGTTTGCTGGGAACTGAGCGGAATTTATCTGTGGAACGTAGGAAGAAACAAACATTTACATTTTGCCTATGATTATCAGATGTGCACCTTCATGTCTTATATACCTATATATATACTTTGTGGGCCCACACATAGAATTATCTATTGTATCTATTTAACAATGTTTGTCTCTTTTCTAAGCCGAACGTAATTTTTACTGCTTATATTGTTAAGTATGGATTGAAACTAACCCAGGGCCAAACACTCTCCGTTCCAGGTGAAACACCAGTCAACTATCGCGTTGAGGTAAATGCCGAGGAAGCTGCTGTAATAGTACTCGATGAAGTGGTCGCTGTGAAGATTACACTTACTTCGCCGCTGCTCCGCGAAACCGGCGATCCCGTTTCTAAGTCCGAGGATGGGGCTTCTACATCTGCAGCTGCCGAAACAGACTTTTTGCCTCGTGAACCGTGTCTTCGGGTGAGTACTTCACGTCCATACATCTCCTAACGATTTTATACTTATTGCTTCTATTGTAGGCACTCGCCGATTTGCGGCATGCCAAATGGTTCCAGGCACGTGCTACCGGACTCCAGTCGTGTGTGATGGTTATTCGCATATTGCGCGATCTTTGTCAGCGCGTTCCGTCGTGGCAATCGCTACCGCAATGGTCATTAGAGTTGCTAGTGGAAAAAGTTATCTCATCGGCTGGTTTTCCTATCTCACCCGGTGACTGTTTGCGTCGTATTATGGAGGCTTTATCTTCGGGCTTTTTAATCAATGGTCCCGGTCTGTTAGATCCATGTGAAAAGGATCCAACCGATGCTCTACAGCAACTCACCAAGCAGGAGCGTGAAGATCTCACTGTCTCGGCACAGTTATTCCTGCGTTATATTGCTTTCCGGCAGATGTTCAAAGTGCTTGGAATGGATCAACTGCCGGCCATGAAGTATCCAATGCGGCCGTGGCGCATTAATCGCAAGCGACGCCGCTCATCCGGCAAAGCTGGTGCACCTGGTGGTGAAACAGATCCTGCCGATATCGAGGAGACTGGCTCCGATGAGAAAGTGGCCAAGAAAGATATAAGCGCAAGTGCTTCAACTGCCACAGCCTAAGTGCTAAGCAATCAGCAAATATAATAAAAAGTTTTTTCTCAATCTAATTGCGCTATAAAATGCGATGAATAATAACTATAACAATTTCACACTAATTAAATTTAGACACGAATATTTATTGTGTCCCGTAAATTGTACTATTTGAAAGCAACCAGAATATTAAATACAATCCCCATACTAACAATATTTAACTCAAAACAATTAGTTGCATTTTTCTATATTATGTAAAAATTAATACAATGTGTAATCGATTAGCCGTGGAGGCGTTGATCCTCCACACCGCGTTTCAAACATTAAAAAGATCAAAGAACAAAAACAAATTTTAATAAAAATACATTATTACAAATACTTTATTTTATGATCCTATTATAATTTACTACACAAAGTTTTGCCACTTTGAGTAGGACTTTATATCAGCTACAATCTCGGTTTGTGCTTTGCGCTTGTTGGAGCCACTTTTCTTCTTATAAAAAGAAATGTTCTCCGGCTCATCCAGCTCTTTTGGTTGAATATGTATGTTTGAGCCAGAGCAAGAGCCTGCAATGGGCTTATCTACGTATTCAGCCCATTTGCTTGAACCTCCAGAGCGCTGCGATGTTTTGAGTTGATCTCCCAGCTCAACCAATGAACGTTCACCCAGATTTTGTTCTTGTACCTCTAATATATTACGTTTTTCTTGAGCTTCCTTGCGTTCTCCACGATTCAGATTTAAATGTTTCACCTTTGAACGGCATTCAGCACCGGAACCGCGAAAAAATTCCTTTTGCATCACTTGTTTAACGCCGCAGACCTTACATTCCCATCTATTTGTCTTCTTAACTATATCCACCTACATAATTTGCATTCGATTAATTAAATTATATACAAAATTGTTGATTAACCTACCTGATATAAACTGCACTCAACACATTGTACAACGCGGATTTGTTGAGACATATTTTGTCTTGCAATATTTTTAAACGAACGCCGCTATATGCGTGCTGCCAGGGATGCCACATTATATTTTCGCTGTTAATATGAACAGCTGATTCGAAGATGGCCCTGTTATGAGAATGTAAGCATTTGCTGCTAATAATATGTTCACATAATTAAAACTTTACCGTGGCAGTCTAGTTGCATCTTTTTAGCACACAATCATTATTTTTTTCTTACTTAATAGTTGCATACATCTCTGAGATAATTCAAAATGTGAGCTGATAAACCATCGTTGACCGTAATATTCGGAGAGACCCTCGCTGTTAATAACATTTCCGCAAAATCTATATGTGGAACGCCAATTGTTTTAGTTGTAATCAAATAGCCGCACGGTGTCGCAGCAACTGGCAATTTTTCAAAATGAGATTGGTAAAAAGCACCTGAATAACAAGTGTTATCAAGGGAAATGACAATGTAAATTATTCTAAACTTTGTGCTCTATCTTTGTAGTATTGCCTCAGCGGTGACTTGGCAAAACCATGCTATATCATCACATTCAAAGGACTGCGCATAATGCTCGATTGCGGCCTGACGGAGCAAACTGTGCTCAACTTCTTGCCACTTCCCTTCGTCCAGAGCTTCAAGTTGTCCAATCTGCCAAATTTCGTGCCCAGCAGCGATCATGATCCCCAAATGGATGGCGAGCTAAAGGAGTGTTGTGGTCGCGTGTTTGTTGACTCAGTACCGGAGTTCAATTTGCCCATGGACAAAATGCTTGACTTTAGCGAAATAGATGTAATACTTATCTCCAACTATCTCAATATGCTGGCACTGCCGTACATTACGGAGAATACGGGTTTTAAGGGCAAAGTCTATGCAACGGAACCAACGCTACAAATTGGTCGATTTTTCCTCGAGGAGCTGGTGGATTACATCGAAGTGTCCCCCAAAGCATGCACGGCACGTCTGTGGAAGGATAAACTGCACTTGCTACCTAGTCCGCTGAGTGAGGCCTTTCGCGCTAAGAAATGGCGCACCATATTCAGCCTAAAAGATGTCCAGGGCAGTCTCTCCAAGGTGACCATAATGGGCTATGATGAGAAATTGGATATACTTGGTGCCTTTATAGCAACGCCAGTCAGCTCGGGTTACTGCTTAGGCTCCAGCAATTGGGTACTTAGCACTGCGCATGAGAAGATTTGCTATGTCAGTGGATCCTCGACGCTGACGACGCATCCACGTCCCATCAATCAGTCCGCACTCAAGCACGCCGATGTACTAATCATGACGGGATTAACACAAGCCCCAACAGTCAATCCGGATACAAAACTGGGTGAACTCTGCATGAATGTGGCGCTCACGATAAGAAACAATGGCTCAGCCCTGATACCCTGTTATCCATCGGGCGTTGTCTATGATCTGTTTGAGTGTCTAACACAAAATCTAGAGAATGCCGGACTCAATAATGTGCCCATGTTCTTCATATCACCTGTGGCAGACAGTTCTCTAGCCTACTCCAACATTTTGGCCGAATGGCTGAGCTCAGCGAAGCAGAATAAAGTCTATCTGCCCGATGATCCCTTTCCGCATGCCTTCTACCTGCGCAATTCCAAGCTGAAGCACTACAACCACGTCTTCTCCGAGGGCTTCAGTAAAGACTTTAGACAGGTGAGTTTACTCCTAACTGAAGCACACAATGGCATCTACAACTGTTTGTATTGCAGCCGTGCGTTGTCTTTTGCGGTCATCCAAGTTTGCGCTTCGGCGATGCAGTGCATTTCATTGAAATGTGGGGCAATAATCCTAATAACTCGATTATATTCACGGAACCAGATTTTCCGTACCTGCAAGTATTGGCGCCCTTCCAGCCGCTGGCTATGAAGGCTTTTTACTGTCCCATTGATACCTCACTGAACTATCAGCAGGCCAACAAGCTGATCAAAGAGCTTAAACCGAATGTGCTAGTCATACCGGATGCATACACTAAGCCGCATCCCACGGCACCGAATCTATTTATAGAACAGCCTGATAAGAAAATTATTACCTTCAAATGCGGAGAGATTATCAGATTACCATTGAAGCGCAAGCTTGATCGCATTTATATTGCCTCAGAGCTGGCACAAAAGATCACGGCACGGGAGGTGGCAGCTGGTGTATCACTTTCCACACTCACAGGCGTGCTACAGGTGAAGGACAAGGTGCACTGCATCCAACCGTGTGCAGACAGCATTAAGGATGAGCCCGGTACAAGTAGCGGCGGCCTTAATGCCGTGGCGCCCTCCAAAGAAGATGTGCTCAAGAATGTCAAATATGAGTATGGAACAATCGATGTGGATGCACTTATGAAGCGTTTGGCTCAGGATGGTTTCTCCAATATCAAAATGGATCGCAGCGGCGGCAACTTGACGCTCCAGCTAGTCAATGAAGACACGACCATCAAATTCGAGGACAATGAAACTCACATCATATGCGGCGGCAAGCCAACAACACGTCTCAAGCTACGCGACACGCTTCTCAAGTGCTTACAGAGTTTCTAACCAATCCTTTTTTATTAATATATAAAACGTATTACCTTTTACATAAATGACCTACACAAACAATATTTTTACTCTAATTCTTGGCAGATAATATTTCCGAGCATCTGCTGCAAATCGCATGATCTACAATGCTAAAGCGTCGACAACGAGGACAGAGCGACGCATCCAACGTTTCCAGCCTAAGCATAGCTGTATCCATTGAAGAGTCTAGCTGAGACTCAACTATGGCACTGCCCACTTGCAGAATCTCACAGAGCTCCGAGCTCGCAACGGGCACATTCAACTGACCATGCAATGCGGTGAGCATTTCCAGTTGTTGCGGTGAACAGCATTTGATGCTCACGGCGAGATGCCAGCTATTGACATCGCCAGCCTGTTGATTGACAAGCCGTTTGATATCCAATGCTGCATTTACTATGCAGCTAGCTTGGGTATTTCTCCAATCCTTATCAGCTTGCACTGTCTCCTCGTGAAAGGCGCTGCCTGTCGGTTCGTAATAGCTCCAACTCTCCTCAGTTAGATACGGCGCTATAGGCCACAGTGCCTTACAGAGCTGTCTGTAGCACTGGGTGAGCGTGTAGCGAATATCCTGCAGCTCCTGCTTGTTGCCGCAGTACAGACGATCCTTAATCAAATGCACGTATATGCTTGATACCTGATTCGCAATGAAATTCTGAATGCTGGCCACAACGCGATTGTATTCATAAGCATTATAGAGCTTCTCGATCTGTGGCAATTGAGGATATTTAAATATTTGTTTTTATACTGAATCCATTGTATACATACCTCCTCCTCGAATTCCAGCAGGCTATGCAAGAGGTATTTATTCAAATAGCTATCATTTATAGGCATAGACAGCTTCTGCTCGTTTTGATTGATGACTCCATTGAGGTATCGTAGTGTGCCGCGCACCTTACTCAGATTCTCGGCTGCCTGCTGCATCAGCTTATCGCTGACTGTGATGGACATGTGTTGAGTGCCATGCGAGGCTACCCACCAACGTAGCACATCGGTTCCATATTTCTTAGTTATTTGCTTGGGCGAAATGACATTACCCAATGACTTCGACATCTTATGCCCCTTTTCGTCCACTGTGAAGCCATGTACAAAAAGCGCTCTGTAAGAGAAAAATGATCATGGATACTTTGAATTAGTTCTGATAGGACCAACTCACTTGTAGGGCGCGCAATTGCGAGCAGCTATGCTGGTTAAGAGCGACGATTGAAACCAACCCGTGAACTGATCGTATCCTTCCAAATATAGATCAGCTACTTGTTGTGGCTGATCCCTCAGCACTGCAGACCAAGTGCTACCCGAATCGAACCAAATGTCAAATATGTCGTTGCCTTTGCTAAGCTCATTTACTTCACAACCAAGTTGCTTTAATAGCTGGTCCGGCAGCAGCTCTTCCAGGGACTTGGACCACCAAAAATCCATTGAACCCTCGCTGCGCAATAGCCCACACAGATGCTCAATCAATGCACCATTAAGCACCACCTGGTTGTTGTCTCTTTTGTACAGCACAGGTATAGGCACACCCCAGGCACGTTGCCTTGAGATGCACCAATAGGGCCGTTTGTGCAGTTGAGTCAGCAGCGCTTTTTTGCTCGATTCAGCATTGACACGGGGATAGATTTGCACTCGTTCCAGGGCGGCAGCTGCAGGCGCCTTCAGCTTGTCCGTATTGATAAACCACTGTTCGCTTGCTCGGATTATAACTGGTTGCTTGGTACGCCAGTCAATTGGATAGGAATGCTCGAACTGGGATGCATGCACAACGTCATCGGCAATATGTTGCAGCACCAGGGGATTTCCCTGCGCCAGCACTGACTGACCACGCAGGAATTCAGGAGCTTCCTCAGTGTAGATCCCCGATTCATTAACGTAACACTTGACAGGCAACTTGTTGGCTAGGCTAATCAGAAAGTCATCTGGTCCGTGAGCCGGAGCTGTGTGCACCAAGCCCGTTCCCTTAGTATCCTGCACATGCGTAGCTTCAAAAAATGGCAGTTTTCCATGTGTTTTGTCAATGGGATGTTGATAGCTACAATCCCTTAATGCGCTACCAGGCAAACGCTCCACAACCTCACACTTCAACTGCGTGCTGTTCTCAAAGTCAGCTATCAGCGCTGAGGCCATAAGGTAAAATTCATTTGGGTTGCGATCTAACAGCTTGACCAACACGTACTCCAACGAACTATTATAACAAATTGCTTGATTACTGGGCAGTGTCCAAGGCGTTGTTGTCCACACTAGCGCATAGATTTGTTTTCCCTTAGCAGCTTCAACATTTGGTAAGCCATTTAAAACGAAACGTAAGTAAACGGAAGGGCTTACGAATTTCGGATCATACTCCAGCTCCGCCTCCGCCAGCGCAGTTCTATAAGAAACAGGATTAAGAGAAATAAAAATCAATTAACTGAAGATATGCTTACTTAGAGGAGGGTGACCAGTAGACGGGCTTGAGATCACGATAAACAAGTCCGCGCTCGTACAGATTGTAAAACATTTGCAGCTGATTCGCAATAAACTCTGGCTTGAAGGTCAAATAGATTTGCTCGGGCTGCCAGCTGGCCAAAACGCCCCAACTGCGAAAGTCTGCCTTTTGCGATTCGATGGCCTCCAGGGCAAAAGCACGGGCTGCAATGGTAAGGAGTTATACAACTTGACAACTATGTAACCTCTACATAGGCTCACATTTTTGCCGTATTTCCAATGCACTCTGCTCGCCCGCCGCAGAGCTCGTTGCCTTCAACTCAATGGGTAAGCCGTGGCAATCCCAGCCGGGTATGTAATTAACTTGCTGTCCATGAGCCACGCGCTGACGCAACGTAATATCCTTGAGTATTTTGTTAACAGCGTGGCCCATGTGCAGCTGGCCATTGGCGTAGGGTGGTCCATCGTGCAGCACAAAAGTGGGTTTGCGTTTGTGCTGTTTCTGGTACTGGTAAGCGGACGCAAGCTTATGCTGTAAAATAACACTTCAAAAATTTAAACTGCCATACGCTCCAATAGACATTCTAGCTCACATCCAGAATTTCTCGTTCCTGTTCCTCGCGTTTGGCTGCACTCAAACGATTGGGAAATCTTGTTCTGGGCAGGTTTATTGTATCAGTGTACTTATTTGCATCCTTTTTCACCGGCTTCACAGAATAAAGGCGTACGCCCAAGCGAAATTGTACGGCACGCAACATTCTGTACGTAACCAAAGCAATTTAACCGGTTCAAATAAAGTCAGCTGTTCGAACAGCTGATTACTGTTCGACAGACCGCGCGACATATTTAATTTAAAAAAAAATTACATAATGACATTAAAGAATATTTACTTACTGTTTTAGTTCTTCATTTTAGCTAACGCTAATCAAATAATTTGTTTACTTATTGTTTATTTTAAACGATAAAAAGGTATATTTTCATCGAGAAGGTATTACATTTGTAATTATAATTATTGTATATATTACATCAGAAAATCTATTTCTTCTTATCTTTTGGATCATCTTTCTTGTCCTTGGCTTTGTCATCTTTTCCCTTTTCTGGCTTCTTTGCATCTTTAGCCTCTGCTTTGGGTGGTTTGGCGTCAGCCTTAGCTTTCGGCTCATCTTTACCTTTCGGTTCATCCTTTCCTTTCTTGTCATCTTTCGGCGCTTCCTTCGGTTTGGGGGGTCCATCGGCGGCCATGCTTGTTGCCAACTGATTTGCTTTGGCCAGAACTTCATCTATGTCCCCGACCATATAAAATGCTATTTCCGGTATGTCATCGTATTCGCCATTTAGCAATCGCTTAAACCCATCCACAGATTTCTCGACAGGCACTAGCTTGCCAGGAGTGCCAGTGAACACCTCAGCGACTTGGAATGGCTGAGAGAGGAAACGTTGCATTTTGCGAGCCCTTGCCACCGTTAGCTTGTCCTCTTCAGAAAGTTCATCCATGCCAAGAATGGCAATGATATCCTGCAATGATTTATACCCCTGCAGTGTTTTCTGCACTGCTCGGGCGACATTATAGTGCTCGTCACCCACAATATCGGGATCGAGAACACGTGACGAAGAGTCCAACGGGTCCACAGCTGGATAAATACCCAATTCGGCAATTGGACGGGACAGTACAGTAGTTGCATCCAAGTGGGAAAACGTAGCAGCTGGCGCCGGATCAGACAAATCGTCGGCCGGCACATAGACCGCTTGCACCGATGTGATTGAACCATTTTTTGTACTGGTAATGCGCTCTTGCATGGTGCCCATGTCTGTGCCGAGCGTGGGCTGGTAGCCAACGGCAGAGGGTATACGACCAAGCAGCGCGGACACCTCGGAGCCAGCTTGAGTGAATCGGAATATATTATCTATGAAAAGTAGTACATCCTGTCCATCGATATCCCGAAAGTATTCAGCAATAGTTAGACCAGTCAACACAACCCGACTGCGAGCGCCAGGTGGCTCATTCATTTGGCCGTAGACGAGTGCCACCTTCGACGTATCATCCTCTAGGGAAATAACTTTGGTCTCGATCATCTCATGGTACAGATCGTTGCCCTCACGAGTACGTTCTCCGGCGCCAACAAACACTGAATAGCCGCCATGGGACTTGGCAATGTTATTAATGAGCTCCATAATTAGTACTGTTTTTCCAACACCAGCTCCCCCAAAGAGACCAATTTTTCCGCCCTTTACATACGGTGCAAGCAGATCAATCACTTTGATGCCCGTAACTAAAATCTCAGGCTTTACGCTCAATTCCTCCAAGAGCGGCGCTTCATTATGAATAAATGAGTAAAACTCGCTCTTTATCTCGCCGCGCTCGTCTATTGGATCACCCACCACGTTTATGATGCGACCCAATACAGTCTTGCCAACGGGCACCCTAATTGGGTATCCAGTATCAATAACTTTCTGTCCACGTCTGAGCCCATCCGTGGAGTCCATAGCGACGCACCGCACAACATTGTTGCCTAGATGATGAAAGACCTAATGTCTTTTCGCTTTAAAAAAATATCAAATTACTCGAATAAATAGGTCTTACCTCTAATACCAATCGACCAATAGGGGCGTCTTGTACCTCCATGGCATTCAGCACGGCTGGCATCTCATCAGGAAAGTAAACATCGATTACTGGTCCAATGACGGCGTGAATTGTGCCCTCGATACCTTTTCCAACCAACTTTGCCTTATCTCCGCCACCTTCTTTTGCACCACTTTCACGAGAATCTTTTGTGCATGTTCAACAGAGTTATATTGAAATAAGCGATCACAAAATATCGGAAATTTTCACTTACTTTCCTCATCCGGACAAGCCTTATTACCCTTGTCGTCATCATCCTTCAGCAGAGGCGTACTGTAAAGGCAACGCCTCTGTAATGAAAAGTTAACCATTGCTGGTTGGCCAACCTTAAGGCCGCTTCTGGCGAAAGCTTCAAATAATAAATTTAAGTTATACCCACATAAAGAAAGCGGAAAATCTCCAATCTTACCCGTTGCCAATCTAGACCATATCAGCATCTTGAATAAATAAAGTTTTATTATTCGTTAGAAACAAAGAAATAATAATAAAACAAAGTATTTAACGAGATTTATTATTTTTCAATTTCTCTCAATTGGATTTATTTTTTATTTCTCAGCTAAATTTTATTTGCAACTGACACGATTCTGTTTGCAAATGAAAGTTTCTCCTCATGTGACAGTTTCAATTTGCTGCTTTTTCAAGGACTACTCAGAATAATCCGTTACATATTGAACCGAGTACTTAAAATACGATTAGTTCATCGATAAATATAACCTGCGTACCAGAACACCAGTTTGAAATAGGGAAAGCAGCAGCATACCGATAGGCTAATCAAATAGGGGAATTGATCGATAAGTCTATAAATTCTAACGAGAATTTTAAACAAGATAAATTGAAGATGACTACAAAACTCATCTCAACTTATGTTTTTATTGATGCAAAGCTTACATCAATACAACTTATATGGTTATATTTAATTATGAAGTAAAATCTTAAGTTTGGTGACCATATGTAGTTAATTGTTGCTATGCCAACGCCTGACTGTTGTGTTGTGTCCATGTGAAAATTAAATGATTGCAGAATGGACGTGCTGTCGCATTATAGCTCTCCTGTGATCGAATTTCCAGCTGCACAGCCGCTGGAAAAGCAAAGTGTACTGGTAGACAATTGCACTTGCACGGATCCTCCACCACCCCATATAGACACGGCTACCGAAACACAGCAGAAGCAGGATGTGTCCACACAAACAGAGCAAAGCTGCAACAGCAGTAGTAGTAAAAGTGTGGAATATGATGCGCGGGCCTTGGCCAAATGGCTGCGGCAGATCTGTCCGCTGGTAGAGCAGGAATTAAGTCAACCAACACCACTCATGGAGGAGCAGCAGTCAAATCAGGTTACACTGCAGGAGCAGCTGCAAGTTCATGCTTATCAAAAGCTAACGATGAGCAGCATTGAGAACTCGCAAGGATTGGCCATTTGGCTGTGCGTGCACACCAACAATGCGCCCGTACTGGTGGTCACAACCGTGGCACCTCACGACGATTGGTGCGAACATATGGAACAGCAACTGAAACTCTTTGTGCCGCAGCGTGTGTCCCATGGCAACTTTGTAGTATACTCAGAGGCCAAAACTTTGCCTCTCAAATCGTGTTTGCGCAGCCTGTGCACAAATAATTTTAATAAGAATATCTTTGCCGGCGCCACTATGGATGGAGAGCTCTTCGTTTGGCAGTACGAACAGGCAACTCTGGAAATTAGGCAATTGCACAGCGTTTCCTCTACGCAAGGCACCGCCGTGGCACTAGATTGGGTAGTGGAGCAACGTCTGCTCGCCTGCTATGCTAATGGCACAGTGCAGCAATGGTTGGTGGCTCAACAGATGACCTTGGATTGGGAGTAAGTTAACTGCAGACAAAATAAAAACTCTCTTGATGTGCTCTTTAGATATTCCTTGCCAGCTTTAGTAGGCGCAGAGCTGACGACCATGGTGTCTCTTGGCCTAGATGACTTCGTGCTGGGTACCAATAGTGGTGGCATCTACCGTTGCTGGAGCTCAGGTCGCCAGCCGGCTTTAGATAGATCCAACAAGCAATTGCAGTTGCTCGCACTGCGCAATCATCGTTTCAGGGTATCCACGCTGCTGAAGACTTTAATGGATGGCCATCAAATTGTGGTCAGCTGCGATTTGAGTGGGCAGGCCTACTATCACGATATGCGACGTGAAGAAGAGGTATGTGTGTGGATGGACATATAGGCCTACATATACGTAAAAGTATGTTTTATTTGACAGGACACTGCACAATTGATTGTGCAAATTCCGTTGCCGTTTAAGAATGCCATTGCCTGCAGCGGTGATGCCAACATCATCTACTGTCCAAGCAATGACGGCGCCTTGGAGTATTACAGGATCAGCGACGGCGCCCATGCTCATGCAAAGGGTGGCCTACGTGGGCGCGGACACTTTATACGCATCAGCGACAATGGCTGTTGGTTGATCACAGGTCTATATGGCAATGAGTTTCAAATATTCTACATCGAGAGTAATTTAATAGAGTAACTAAAAATAGATTTCAATTGCATTTCTACATTTAAGTTAAGAATTTATTGAATGCATAAATATTTCTTCTTCATTGTTAAGCCTTGCCACTCGGTTTCTTGCTTGAAATAATTAGCTTTCCACAGAACCCAGATACCTTTTCACACAAGACAATCAGTTTTCTACCGAATCCTAATGGTTTCTGCATAGCAGTAGTCTTCATTTTATTTGAGTTTAATTTGGCTTCGACTGGATTCTCACTTTTGTTGACGTTACTGTCGGTTTGACCTGATATTTCTGTCTTATAGATGGGATTTTCACAGGACATAGATGTACTGAATACAATCTCGTTTTTATTGTGGGTCGTCAGTCCTTCACTGGATTGACTGGACGTAGGTTGTGTCCCAAAGGATTCTTCCGTATTGGAGTCGGTTTGCTTTACATCAGGCCTTCTGTCATAAGAGTTTCTCGGCTCAACAATGGGCGACACAATTTTGTAGCCAGTTACTTTCTTATAAGCTATCGGGTGCTCACACAAATATGAAAGATTTTCATAGGAAGAAGACTGGTTATTCTGGCTGGGAGCTGAAGGCTTATTATCTCTACTCTTCTTTCTATTGGACGTTGGATTTTGAGAGGACGCAGTGCGTCCGGTTCCAGATGAAATAATCTCTCTTTTATTCACGGCGGGCATATGATGTGTCGGAAAATTTGGATAATTGAAAGATGTCAAACTAACACATAAGTGAGTCCAACCATCACTAGCTGAGGTTTCACTGATTGCATTCTCTTCTAATCCAGCGGAGCTTTTATTAGATTGACTAAAATTTTGTCTGACGGCAGTGGGCTCGTCACTGCCACTACTAATTTCTTTATCTGCCAATGCATTTTGTTTATAAGCGGCATTTTGCTTTCGGCAAGTACATGGTTTCTCAGTGGAAACATTTGAGTACTCAAGAGAGCTAGTCTCTTCTTTGCTGCAAGCAGTAGCTATTTCTCTGGAAACAGCCCGTTTTTTACGGGGAACTTGATTGGAAACCGCGGCTTTCTTATTGGAACTAACTGTTGTTTCACTAGAGCCAATAAATAAATCGGCAATTTCCTTTTCATCAAAGAAATTCTCGTTCACACTAGAGTCTTTTTCCTTTTCACTAGGGATGGTCTCCTCATCTTTGGAAGCGCACTCCTCTTGATATAGTGTCGTCTGCTTGGTACTATTATTTGATTCAGACGAATTTTTATCTCTCGAGCATGGTTGCTTAACGCATCTTGGAGAGTCTTCCTCATCATTTTCGTCGACGGATGGAGTCGGGCTCATTGGCTTTTTTTTATTAATTTTGGAAGTGACCATCGTTACATTAATAGACTTGTCGAAATCTGTGGTCTTCTTAAAAAAAATCGACCCATTATGGAATAAATTATCTTTCTTCAATGGGAGCTGATGTCCATGAGAATGGCTCTCGCCTTGATGACAAGTTTGAAACCCAATTTTGGGACATACTTTGAAAATGAAGTTAAATTAATAACAGAAGAAATACAATTTTCTTTTCTACTAATCTTACCATTGGAAAATCGCAAAATTGTGAACATCTCTCTAAATTGTAATTTTCTGTGACTGTTAATTTTTCAACATAACTGAATATAAAATAAATGATAAATAATTATGAAATGATGAATGCTTCCATACCTAGGCAAAGTAAAAATGAATTTTGCTGCAAAGTTTATGTAAACAATCAAGTATTGTTTTTTACTACTAATGACGTTACCCACATAGGAGTAATATATATAATCTCTGACATACATACAAGAAGTACAGAGCATAGTTGTTCATATGATATAGACTTTTATATAGCTTCGCTTAAGTTTATTAATGGTTTCATCATTTTTCAATGCTATTTACACGAGTTGAGATTAAAATTTCACAGATGTCTAACAAAACACAATATTTGTATATATTTATATGTATGTATATAAATATTAGGTATGAATTTGAAACAAAATGCAAAAAATATAATCCATTCTTATGAACTTTCTATTAAATAAAATAATTTCTTTCATACTATTGCCTGTGCTATCAGCATAAAAATTACTTTACATAAAAAATATTTCCAAACATTCAATCCACATACGCGTGATGTACAATGGTATATAAAAATATGATAATTACATATTATTAAAATAAATGTAGACAATAATATTTTGATTGCGTTTACAAATGATAATAATTACAGAGTGGAAATTAATGAATATGCTGCAAAATTCCGCACTAGTTTTCAATAAATTATACAATTAACATTAACGAGACAAACATATATATATATATATATATATATATATGTATAGTTATATACCAATTAATATATACTATACATATGCATGTATATATGTATATAGTAGTACTGCACACAATTTTACTAAATCCACCATGCTATCTGATTCCGTTTGTAAATTTCCTAATCAAATTTCCTTACTCGTGCTCTCAACTTTCAGCTTATTCATATGAAGTTTTGTTGGTTTTGCGATAATAGAATAATAATAATAATAATAATAATAATAATAATAATAATAATAATAATAATAATAATAATAATATTAACTAGGCATCTGCCTGATTGGCTAATAAATTCAACTTAATTAAAGAGCACAGTATTGGGATCTTCATTATCCATTTGTTTAACATGCCGTAGTACATCCTTTTTCGTTATAACACCCAACAGGCGACTGCAAATAATTATAAAATTTGTTATATTATTTCTACAATTATTAATGTAGTATGCTTACCCATTGTGTGTGACAAGCGTTTGACGCAGACCCAGTTTACGGAACATATCAACGACAGTTTCCATGGGCGTTTGATCGGTCACCGTGATGGGAGCCATATCAAGAATTTTCTTTAGTTTAAGTGGTGGCGGTCCCAGATTTTGAGTGGGTGTCGTGGACGTAAATAATACTATGGAATTGCTATTGATGCCCTCGATAAGACGCTTTGCGTTACCTGTCAATAAACAATGACAAATATATATACAACTTGAAAATATGAGTTATTAACTCACCAATAGCCAAGTTTAGATCCCTGCGCAGTACAAAGCCAACTAAATATTGGTTTTCTCTAGACACAACGACAGGATAGCCATTGTGCTCGGTCTCTTTAAGCAGATTCTCAACATCGTCCACCGTCATGGAATCCTGTGTTATGACATTTAATGTTTCATTGCGCTTTGGCTGCATGACATCTGCTGCCAGCGTTGTATGAGCAAACTCCTCTTTGCTGTCAAGGAACGGATAACCATTTAAAGCAATATGTGCATCGTATATTCCCTGTCTGCCCAGCGCATCGCCAACCCACTTAGAGGCCATGGCAGCCGCCATCAATGGCACAATATAACGCACTCCACCAGTTAGCTCGAACATGATGACTACCAAGGAGACAGTCATACGTGTGACTCCGCCAAGCACGGCGGCAGCGCCGACAACCGCATACAATCCTGGTGTTATTAGATTGCTATCCGCACACTCTCCGGTGAAGAGCCATATGTTAGGATAACTGTACGCAAATTGCTCCACACCGATGCCTACAATGCGACCCATAATGGCGCCCAACAGCAGCGATGGTATAAACAAACCCGAGGGCACCTTTATGCCGAATGTAAAGATGGTCAGTGCCAGCTTCAGAACAAATGTCAACACCAGCAGCCAAATGGAACGATAGACGCCGGGACCTGGCTCTGTCACTTCTATAAAGCTAGTTCCTGTACTGATATTCATTCGCTTGTAGTCACTATCAGATAATAAAATTAGCGTTAGTTTTAGCTTAAGTCTAAGCTTAACAACGGCTAAACTTACCACAAAGGATTTGAGTCTCCAGACGAGCACTTGCTCACCAACAGAAAGATGAGTTCGTTCATATTCATGCGTGTGAAGGGATTCGGATAGCAAATGATAGCAGTTACCAACGTAACAAAGAGCACTTCACTAACAGGATATTGGCCCAACTTACTAAACTTTCTGTAGCGACACCACCACAAGTTTGCCTTTATAAAGAAGGTGCCAATGACACCCTGAAAAATACATAAGGAAATAAATAACCACATGTCATTAGTATTTAAACATGCTACTTACACCCATGATGCCCAGAAAGACGAATGGAATCAGCTCAAAGAATATCCAAGGTTTGTTATATTCCACAAAGAACAACACGGAATGTTCATTGCCAAATGGCGTCAGTGATCGTAGAACAAAAGCAGCAATAAGCGCACAGAAGAACGAGCGCCACAGAGTCTTCAGTGGAAAGTAATAGGACACTTCCTCCAAGGAGAACAGCACTCCGCCTATAGGCGCTCCAAAAGCAACCGAGACGCCTGCAGCAGATGCTGCTGATAGAATTTCACGCTTTTTGGCCTCGTTGCGTCCATATTTGGGAAAGAGATGCGAAAATATGTTCCCAATGCAGCTTGCAATGTGCACCATTGGTCCTTCCTTGCCGAGTGTCAGACCTGCAGATACGGAGAGCATCAAACCCACCGATTTGATCAACAAGGTCCATTTGCCTAAATAGCCGCGTATGATAAAGCCCGACAATATGGTCTTAATCTCCGGTATTCCCGATCCGCAGGCATAAGGAGCAAACATGCGCACCAGCGACGCGCTTAGTGAGGCAAACAGCAATGCCCATAAAATATATAAGATATACGATACAATATTCGGACCCGTGCCTGTGCGATTAAGCCCAAAGAGCTCCGGCCACGTCTTCCACTAAAATGAAAGTGAGGTAATTATGGAGTTATAGAGTGAAACTTCGTTTAATGAGACTTACCATAGAACAGTTACCCTCCTCGAAGACAGACTGCTTATCTGGATAGCAGCATTGTTCGCGATTAAACCAAAAGGCTGTCGGGCATATGCCATGCTTCAGATCTGACATCCAGCTAGCGCCTATATCCACCATGCCCGCAACAGAGCCCGCCGCAATGCCCACAAGCAGGACGCATAGCCAGCCAGAGCCTGCGTCAACAGCTCCCTGCAAAGGTAGTTGAGTATTAGTTGGGATGACATAGATCTCTCTTAAGGCATATCATTTTTACTTTTATCAAATCCCAAAGTGAATCCTGTCGCTTTTTGACTATGTAACGATGGCGCATGCGATCGCGAGCAATATCCCGTTGCCAATCGATGGTATGAAAATCCTCGTACTGCCCAATGCCCGGTATGTCATCATGTACCTCCGATGAGCCATAGAACGATAGTGCTCCTAAAGCGAGAGACATGATCGCAAAGTAGAGTGTTTTGATTTAAACTTCTCATTTGCTAAACACATTTTGAATGTAGTACTTGAAAACAATCAGCTATTAATATTACAAAACAAACCTATATTCAATATTTGTAATATTTTTCTGAAATAACGTTCTGCTTTCAGTACAAAAATTCTTATATCGACGATGTAACAATACAACAGCTTGCAGTTATTTTTAACTACGAATACAGACTAGAATCGTGCACATGTCTGTGTATATTATTAATAAGTAAACGAAATTAATGGAAACGAGTGGGAATGGCCCACAAACATATGCGCAACCACATACTCGTACATGTGTATACATATATTAATATCAATAAAAGCAAGTACAGTCACAATTATTATGACGTCTCTCGGGATAACGAGATTAAGATGATAAGTGAGATAAACAAACACTAATTTCTTATGTGGATCTCACCATCCATGGGGTCGCCGAAAGCGCTGTGAGTTGGCACATGTTGATGTTGATGATGATGATGATGATGCATTGCTCGCTGATTTGGCGCAAAGTCGCGTTCCGTATCCGATTCGGTGACAGTCTCACGATGATAGCCGCTGGAGCTGCCGATAAGATCGCCTGGACTAGAACGTGGAGTTATATCAATCATATCCTCGTCGTCTGTGTTTGCGGTGAGTGACGTGGTTGCCGCTGCCGCATAGGATTGCTTTGAGTGTGGGGCCAAGGGATGATCGCCGTCTCCAGCTCCTATGCTATGGCCATTTGACTGTAAAAGCGATAATTCAATTTACCAATTTATCGCTTTTTGTGTACTTTGCACAGCATATTAACACTAGGCGACACAATAATTATTTGCTCACGCACTAACATATTGATAGGCTTAAATGGTATTTTTGGCTTTAAATGTGTCCAAAGGCAAGGGTGCGGAGTGGGGTGGGGTGTACATGCGGCAGCTCAGCTGTTTAGCTCTGACACCCACGTAGACACTTTTACAAAACTTAATTCCGCCCCTAAAATGTGCACAAATAATTTATGTATGAGCACATATCTTGAATGCAGCTTATTTCGTATCACGTTGAGTGCCAGCACTAGACTATTACATACCTTTTTCATGACTGTTTGATATGCGGTTATGTAGTTGTTGCCTTCCGCTGCAGCCTCTCTGCTACCTTTTAATGGAAATTTGTCCATTTTTATTAAAACGTAGTATTTTAAATGCGTGTATTAAAGCGTCGCTTAGTTTGGTATTTCAGTGATTATAGTGAATCTCTTCTTTTCTTTTGATTTGCAATATTGCTGCTGGTTTTTTTTTTTTTTTTTTTTTTTTTTGATCTTTACATATTTTAATTGGTATTAGTGCATAACAAGTGCAACCAGACGTCACACACAAAAAACACAAATACAAGCACGCAAACAGTTGTTCGAGTTGGACAAACAAAAAAAAAACACTTCACATTTCACTTGCACTCGCTGTGTACACTTAATTCCTAATTTGTCTAAAGAGATGTGCGTACATTTTTCCAGATCAAAACTTAATAATCCACTGGTTAATTACATTTTTAAATTAATGCATCTTACGTTTTTAGCTTCAATTGTTCTGCTTTATTGCAAAAATCACGGTCACAATTCTGTGTGACCAGGTTAAGCATATAGCAAAAATACTTGCCATTTTTTTAAGAAAATGACTCGTTTAACGATATTATTTGTAAACTCAATTTAATATATTCGAATTAGTCATTATCAAAATGCCTTTAAAAACTAAATAATCAGGATCATTACTTAGAGTAAATCTGAGATGAACATTTAATAAATTATATATACAGTTTAAATTGAACGACCGTGCTGACGCAAAATTCACTGCCATAAATGTGGACCATAATTGAAAAACTTCCTTATTAATTGAAACAAGTTTAAAATTTACGGATTCTATGTGTTTAGCGATAGTTGTTTACCATAAAAATACTAAAAATTGTATTTTATGGTATCGCCGAAAGTGAGTACCCCTAATATGCAGTTAGACCAGTATTGAAAAGCACATATTCGTAGTATTTTTAATAAGTTTGTAATGAAATCAGTATTTTGGCGCATTTAGCAAACGGTCGTTGTAGTCTCAGCTTCCTCTATTGTTTAAACAAACAAATACTAAAATAGCATCTGTCCGCTGTAAACAAAGGCCACGAAACGCGAGTGCAGTCGGCGTTAGCAGCAACTATACAACAACAATATGGCTGGTTTCGTTGCGGTGCATACAGGTTCGTTTTGATTGATGAGCGTATACGTATATGTATTTATTTACGATTTACCGACACGCACATTTGTTTCAGGAGCTGGAAATTGCATCGACGAAACCAAATACCAACGCGTCATAAAAGAGGCATGCATACGAGCTACAGAAATTCTACGAAACGGCGGCAGCGCCATCGATGCTTGCGAAGCGGCAATAATGCGCCTTGAGAACTGTGGTCATACAAACGCCGGCTTTGGATCCAATCTCTGCTTAGACGGCTCGGTGCAGTGTGATGCGGCCATAATGAATGGAACCACTCTCAACTTTGGTGCATGCACGAATGTCAGTCGAGTAAAGAATCCGATACAGCTGGCGCGTCGCATTTGCGACAGTCAATCGGATCAACAGCCACTGGAACGTATTCCGCCCATGGTGCTGGCAGCCAGCGGTGCAGAGCAGTATGCCGAGCAAGTGGGCTGTGCTATGGTCGATCCCAATGTGCTGATCTCATCGAAAGCGAAATTCCATTATAATCATTATAAAAGCAAATACGATCTAGTCGTCGGCGGCAGCAAAGCAGTTGAAGCTTCCGAGGCTGTCCCCGAGCCGGGCAACGAAGTGGAGTTAACTGCCGCCTTGGACACCGTAGGCGCTGTGTGTGTCGATGGTGCTGGGAATACTGCAGCTGGCTGCAGTTCCGGTGGCATTCTACTCAAGGTGCCTGGTCGAGTTGGTCAGGCGGCAACTTATGGCGCCGGCTGCTGGGCTACCGACACAGATGAACTGGCCATTGCCACGTGCACGACGGGCAATGGAGAGTACCTGATGAAGACATTGCTTGCCCGCGAGATATGCAATGGCGCTTTCAGTAGTGATTGCGCGGTGACTAGCCTGCACAAAACATTCAAGCAAAAGTTCTTGGACTCACCGCTGCTGCCGCAACAGCAGGATCTCTATGCGGGGGCCCTCACACTGCTGTACTATCCCAAACAGAGCTGTGGCGAGGTGATGTGGAGCCATACGACGCAATCATTCTGTGTCGGCTACATGGCAACCACGCAAAAAGTGCCAAAGGTTTGTGCAAAGCCATCAGCTATCCATCCATCATCTTGCCCATCTACATATTGAATACTATATCTATAAATATATTCTAATGCTGTTTCTATTTCTTGCAGTTCGTACACTCTCCGTTGCCCACGTACAGTGTGCCAGGCAGATCGTGCGTTGTCAATGGCCATAATTTCCATTTGCGCATTTAATTTGAGGCTAGCCAAATAGCCTCAGCCAGTAGCCCACAACCAACAGCAGACAGCCGACAGCCTGCTCTGACCCAGACACAGGTCCGCCTGCGCGCCACCTCCATCGTCATATCTTCTGCCAACTCATTTGATTTAATATTTAATTGCCGCACCAAACACTGTCAATGCAGGCGCGCCGCCTTTCGCCCAACCAGCGAACCGACAAAGCCAGCCAGGCTGCAGGCACCATACCAAAACCTACAACGACAACGGCAATATTTCATATTGCTTTTGTCTCGATGAAATATTAAGAATCATTAAATGGCAACTTTTCATTGTATATCACTATGTATGTATGTAAATAGTGTGCATGTTTATGTGTGTACGCCACAACTAGCAATAAAATAAGATTATTTTGCACATATATATTTATATACACGTCTATCTAAAACTAAAGCGCAACGCAACGCATCTGCCCGCCTCATAAATCAGACGAACAGTGGTCGAAAAACGTGAACATCATATTCTAATCACATATTTAGAATTTATGACGTGGACGTCAAAACAAAAACAAAAATTTTCGTCTCTGTTTTTAAGAGAATTTAGAACTTTACCAATTTAGCATAGGATGTATTTGGCTAAGAATTGTTACAATAGAAATTCGCTGCAGTTCTTATTAATGAATATTTGATTTTATTTATGAAAAGTACATAAATGATATGATTGTTATTAAGCGCACGCAGTTTTCTATATTTACATCAGGCCGAAGTGGCATCTGTCGTAACTGTGGTTGGGGTTGTGGTTGTACGTAACAGTGGTTGAAGTGGAACCTCTAAGCGTTACAGTAATTCGGCTTAGTGGCAACACAAGATCTAAGAACTACATCGAAATAAGGCTTGGCAGCATAGCAAGATCTATAAGAGAATGTCCAGTCAGTGCTCTTCAAATTGGGCCTCTGGCAGTAGACGGCGCCCCGACAGGTCGAATCGACATTTTTATAATAATATAATAGTTGAAAACTGTCCGATACCTGACTGCATAGTAAGTAAAGTTGGTTGGAGTTGGGCGTTGTGCTTGGCGTTGCAGTTGATGAGGTATACTTGGCATCGTCATTGCAAGTGGCATTCTTTCCCAGCTATAGAGACCCGATATATGTGAATCCCAAAAACTCGTTAAATATTTCTAAAAGCTCTACTTACATAGGTAGCGGCACACTGGGGCACACAGACGGAACCGACGTCAACGTCTGCAATGCAAATCTCATCTGCCTTGCAATTGATGACCTCAGCTATGGCGTTATTTAAGCAACGCGCAGCTTGCGTCGGGCTCACACAGGTGTATTTATTGCCCGCGATACATCTGCCGCAGCCTCCGATGGTAGCATCTCCGCATACGTTCTTAACTGTTTCGGAGAGCTGAGTTGTAGGCACACAGATTGCTTCCGCATTACTACAAACTGTGTTTCCAGTGCAATGTATCTCGTTGCCATATGATTCGCCATCTGATTTAATATTAGTGAAAGTCCTTATGAAAATCCTTCAGTACTTACCAAAGCAAAGATAATATGATGTCTCCGATGCACAACGTGCCTCGTTTTCCGCCATGCAAGCACCGCATTTGAGCTCCTCCTGAGTCTGCACAGCTGTGAAGCTTAGCGAAGCGATAACCAGAACTGCAATCCACTTGATCATGACTTGCCTCTTGATTGTAATGGAAGTACTTGACTGATTCCAAGGCGCCCACGCAAATAGCTTATATAGCAAAAGTGTTAACCTTCACGGCTGCAGTTTATGGATCCTGTCATTATAATGCTGTTGACTTGTCAAACGGATCATAAAGCAATATTGAATCATTCTGTTTGGTTGAGCATAACAACAAGAGCGACAGCTACAAATTGTATAAATTACATTGCGATAGTAAAGGCAGAAGATCGCTAGTTTTTCTCTGGAATACATTAGTGGCTTGTTTTTATCTTTATTATCTTTGCTCTCCATATGTAAGGTATTCAAGAATGATAAAACAGCAGGTCATTTTAGATCATTTTGATTTTTGTAAACAATTTTTGTTCGTCCCTTTTTTCAGAAGTAAAGTTGACTTTTAAATTTCTATTTTCAAATTTTAATTGGGCTAAGGAGTTTTTTATAGAGTATTTTCCAGTCGAGTTGTTTATAACTTTTGTATCCAATTTGCTAATAAACATTTATGAAAATGGAATACAAGCTAATTACTTTTCATAAAAAGAGTATATTGTATTGGGCATGTAGATAAACTTATCAGGTCTAAACTTCCAATGCTAACTTCAGAGATCTGTATGAAATACTACTTAAAAATGTAAGATGCCTTTGGTCATATTATAATATAGGTATAGACTACACACTACATTATTAGATTTATGTCCTATATACTCTATACATTTGTGTTTAGATACCTTTAATACAAAATAGATAGGAGATGAATTCGATATGCTTGCATAAATTATTAGAATTGGCATACTGCCAACTTATATATGTATGTATGTATATATAGATACTTGATGTATGCATATGTCTTGGCGGGTATACCTCCAACTTTATCGAGACATACAACAAGGTTTCCTTTTCTATTCATCTCCACCCTCTTACCATCCGCTGGAGGATTAACGGAATTTGAATAGCATATATATCTATCTGTTAATGTAATTCGTTAATGATTATTTTATTTTATTTTGCAAATTTTACAAGTGGCATAATTGTTATTAAATGTACATACATATATAGATTTTAGTACATATTTCTTATTTGAATCAATTATGGGCCAGCAGCTGTGCTAGGACCTGGAGCAGCAGTTGTGCTCGGAACTGGAGCAGCAGTTGTGCTAGGAACTGGAGCAGCAGTTGTGCTCGGAACTGGAGCAGCAGTTGTGCTAGGAACTGGAGCAGCAGTTGTGCTAGGAACTGGAGCAGCAGTTGTGCTCGGAGCTGGAGCAGCAGTTGTGCTAGGAACTGGAGCAGCAGTTGTGCTAGGAACTGGAGCAGCAGTTGTGCTCGGAATTATTGGGGTCGTGACTGGGGCAGCAGTTGTGGTAGGGGCTGGACAGTTTGTCGGCTTAGTGGCAACACAAGACTTTAAACGCGTATTGAAATAAGGTGTGGGAGCAGAGCATGGTCTATAAAAAGTTGTCCAGTCGGTGCTCTCCAGACTGGGCCTTTGGCAGTAGACGCCGTTCTTGCAGCTCTCATCGACATATGCATAGAAAAATAATGTTAGAACACCATCAGATGCCTCATTGCAGATTCTGGAACGTTCGTCAGAGCTGGGCGTTGTGCTTGGTGCTGGAGTTGGTGAGGTATAATCGGCATCATCATTGCAAGTGGCATTCTTTCCCATCTATAGAGACCCGATATATGTGAATCCCAAAAACTCGTTAAATATTTCTAAAAGCTCTACTTACATAGGTAGCGGCACACTGGGGCACACAGACGGAACCGACGTCAACGTCTGCAATGCAAATCTCATCTCCCTTGCAATTGATGACGCCAGCTATAGCATTATTTACGCAACGCGCAGCTTGCGTCGGGCTCACACAGGTGTATTTATTGCCCGCGATACATTTGCCGCAGCCTCCGATGCCAGCATCTCCGCATACGTTCTTAACTGTTTCGGAGAGCTGAGTTGTAGGCACACAGATTTCATCCGCATTACTACAAACTGTGTTTCCAGTGCAATGCATCTCGTCGCCAAATGATTCGCCATCTGATTTAATATTAGCGAAAGTCCGTATGAATTTCTTTCAGTACTTACCAAAGCAAAGATAATATGATGTCTCCGATGCACAACGTGCCTCGTTTTCCGCCATGCAAGCACCGCATTTGAGCTCCTCCTGAGTCTGCACAGCTGTGAAGCTTAGCGAAGCGATAACCAGAACTGCAATCCACTTGATCATGATTGGAATGGAAGTACTTGACTGATTCCAAGGCGCCCACGCAAATAGCTTATATAGCAAAAGTGTTAACCTTCACGTCTTCAGTTTATGGATCCTGTCATTATAATACTGTTGACTTGTCAAACGGGTCATAAAGCAATATCAAATCATACTTTTTGGCTGAGCATAACAACAAGAACCACGGCCAAAAATTGTAGAAGTTATATTGCGATAGGCAGAAGATCGCTCTTTTTTCTCTAGAATACATTATTGGCTTATCTTTATCTTTATTATCTTTGCTCGCCAAATTTAAGGTATTCCAAAAATTATTTCATGTTATCAAGTCTATACTTCCGTCGCTAACTTCAGGGATCTGTACGAAATACTTCCTATGTAGATAGAATTTAAATGTAATACTCCTTTGATTATACCATTATACAGATATGGTAAAATACTTCATTCAATTATAAATCCTATGTACATAAACTATAAATATATAATACCTCGAATTTTATTTAGACGCACAACCAATTTGTGAGAACAAGTGAATTATTCAATAGGTTCCCTTGTCTATTCATCTCCACCCTCTTCACCCTCGGCTGGCCCATCAGCGGGTGCTACCGCCGACGCCCTCTTGGGTGCACCATCTTCCTTCTCAAATTCCTCGGTCCGGCGATCACGCTCATCCTCTCGCTCGAACGGGTAGAAAGGATGCTCCGCAGCTTCCTCAAATTTCATGAGGCGATCTTTGGGCTTGATACCTTTCAACAGGCGCTTATCTTCCTCAGTCAGCTGGAAATCGAATATGTTCAGATTCTCTTTAATGTGCAAGGGATTTGCCGCCTTAGGTATGGGCACTACCCCATAGTCAATCTGAAAATATATAGACATCCATTAGTCAGGATCAACTCACATGCGGCTGGCCATACCAGGTAACGTAGAACGATTTGGGCCGGCGTGCGCTTGTATTTCTTCACCAGACGTCGCATGCCCTCGGAGAAGAAGTAAATGGGTGTATGAGTTTCACGATCCGGCTGGCCGATTGGCGCGTAGGCAGTCACAACAATGCCATTGTAGCGACAATAGTCGACCAGGTCCTTTTGCATGAAGCCAGGCCAGACTTCCACCTGATTGACAACCGGCTTGGATGAGCTGCACTGGATGATGCGCTGCACCTGCTCCATATTAAAATTGGAGACACCAATGCTGCGCACCATACCCAGCTTAACCAATTCCTCCATCGCCCGCCAAGTGTCGATGTAATCCACGTCGCTATCGAAACGGAGTATATATATATTTAAAAGAAAATTAATTTAAAATGCGAATCTCCATAACGTACGATAATTGTACTTTATCGTCCTGCTTGGGATATAGAATCTCATCGCATAAGTGTGTAAAGCCGACTGGGAAGTGCATAAGGTAGAGATCGATGTAGTCAAAGCCAAGTGCTTCCAGCTGCTTTTCGCATATGCGACGCACATCTCGCGGATCATGATGGATATTCCAAAGCTAAACTGGAGTTGGAGGAGCACTATGCACGCATATCAAATTGGACTCACCTTTGTAGTTAGAAATATATTCTCCCTGGAGACATTTCCCATTTGGATTTGCGTACGTAGCGCCTCGCCCACCTCCCTCTCGTTTTCATGAGCATACGCCGTATCGAAGTGCCTGAACCCAGTCTCCACAGCGCAATGGATGGCAGTCAGGCATTGATAGCCGCGCATCTGCAGTGGGAAATGGGAAAGGATTTAACAGATTTACAGATGCTGTCCTTACGTTAGCCGTGCCAAGTCCTAGCACGGGCATTTCGTAGCCGCTGCTGAGTTTGATTTTGGGCGCCATCAGCAGATTCTTGATGCCGCAGACGGGCTTCTCGCCCAGTATAAGAGCGACCCGAGTGTTGTCATCCTCATCGTCCTCACATGTGGTTAAACAACGTGCTGGTATCATTATATTATGAATATGTGTATATTATTGGTTCAGAATTATAAAAACAAAATAATAAATCAATTTCGATTGCACACAATATCTTGGCAATTTTGAGTTGTCTAAAGCTTTAAATAATTTAAATACTGAAATTTATGACCATTAAGAAACGGTGCGCAAATTGCAATTTATTTTAAATATCATATTACATATATTTATATTTTTTTTATTATTTTTATTTTTTGCTTTAAAACTCAATGCCAAACGGATAGTACTTGTGATTGAGACTCTTGATCAAATTCAAAGGCACATATCGCTCGCCGGTGTTATAGCCATCCAGTAAGCATCTCTCCTCCGACGTTAGCTCAAAGTCGAAAATATCAAAGTTCTCACTAATGCGTCCAACATTCGACGATTTCGGTATGGGTAGTACACCTAATTCCACCTTTAAGTAGAAGAGTTATATGAATAATTACAAAGTTATAATGAATCTTAAACCTAGCTTAGATTCTTAGAGCTTATTCTACTATATATACCAAATAACGTAGCACAACTTGGGGAGTTGTCTTCTTATATTTCTCAGCAATTGCCTTCACTTCGGCAGAGTAGAGGAAGTCGGGCTTCTGCTGTTCCGGATTCGGTCTACCCAGGGGCGTGTAAGCAGTTACAGTTACGTCATACTTCTTGCAGAAGGCCGTCAATTTCTTCTGATTAATTGCTGGCGAACACTCAACTTGATTGGTCACCGGCTTGATTTCACAATTCTCGATAATGCGCAACAGTTGTTCGCTGTTGAAATTCGACACCCCAATGCTGCGCACCAGGCCACTTTTGACCAATTGTTCCATTGCTTTGTAGGTGTCCAGGTAGTCAATGTCACTCAGCAAAAGCTGGCCTGCTTCATCTTTGGGCAGTAGCGTTTCCTCATCGACATACTTGTAGCCAACCGGCATGTGCATCAAGTACAGATCAATGTAATCCAAGCCCAAGTTGGACAGCTGCTTGCGGCATGCAGTCTCAACATATTTGGGATCATGATGAATGTTCCAGAGCTACAAGAATTCATTTGTTTGCTTGAAATATGATTTTAAAACAATTCCAATTATTCAGTCTCACTTTTGTAACCAAGAAAATGTCCTCGCGCTTGACTACGCCCTCTGAAATCTTATCCCGTATAGCTTTGCCCACCTCTGCCTCGTTTTGATAGAAATAGGCGGTGTCGATATGCCGGTATCCAATGTCAATCGCGTGTTTTATGGCTATTTCCCCTTCATTGTTCTTGGACTGAAATATTTAATATGAATATTAATATATAATATATTAATATAAATATTAATAATATAAATATTTAATCATATATATATTTTTCTATTTAATGCAATTAATATTTAATATAATTAAACGCAACTTACATTATACGTTCCCAAGCCCAATACGGGCATTTCGTAGCCATTATTCAATTTAACTGTCGGTGCCACCTTCATAGCTAATAAAGTAATAAAACGAATAACAAAGAAAAAAGAAACTCCCCAATTATTTCGCAAGCTAAGCTATTGTCTGAACAGCTGTTGACTGTCAAGAGGCTTAACATTTGCAAAAATGCTATGAACAGAGCTTACTAACATTTAACATTTCCCGGGGAAACAAAACATCTGTTAACAATAAAATGTAGTGACTTTACATATACAAAATATTTACGCATTTCGTCCAAGATTTTCTGTTATAATTTACGTGAACACTTATACTTTTTTTAATATACAAATAACAGAATTTGCAAAAATGATTTCTGACCGTTGACTCAGTGACTTCGCGATATATCGACTAAGCTTTAATTTATCGATTAGTTTTGATAGTGCTGTATAAATAATTACTTGTTTATGTTTTGTTTGTATCGTCTGGTCAGCAAGCTTAATGTCTGAAATTAAAGTTACGGATATTGTGGAGGACAATGCAGATACTACACCTGATCTGGAGTCTTTTAATGGATATGAATTTAATAACTATACAGCTGCCGAATCTTTTATTCAAGGCCTATCTGGAATGGTAAATCAGAGCGATGTTGAGACCATGATAAGGGCACAAAAACAAATGTGAGTAGAAAGAAATGACAGGAAAATAAATATAAACCAAATATGTACTTAAAGGCTACAACGCTTTGAGAAGACTAATGAAATGTTGCTCAACTGCAATTCCTTGTCGCAAAGCCGTTTGAAGAATGCAAGTGAAGATTTCAAACGGCATGTAAAATTACTGAGTGAAATGAAAAAGGATCTAGATTACATATTTCGCAAGGTGCGCATTATAAAGCAAAAGCTACAACAACAATATCCTGCTATATATGCAGAAGTTCAACCCCAGCGCAGCAGCTTAGCCGAGGAGGCAGAAGATGAAACGGAAACTGCGAAAGCTGCGCAGTTGGCGGAATCAACACAGGCGAAGCCCACGGTTGAGCCAGCTCCCAAAAAGAGCGGAGCGACAATTGAATACGTGCAAATGCAGGAGGCTATTGAGAACGGTATTGTTGAGATAGAAAATGAGCTGATAAAACGTGTCTGCTCCGTGGAGACAGCCAACCCCAATGACTCTTCCGATTGTACGTCAGAAGATACTGGTTAAGCATTAGTTAATAATTAGCTTTATTTTACATACGTATTTATCTAAACAATATTTATTATACGTTCTAGTGGAATATTTAGTATACACAAAAGGTTACATTATGATTTGGTACTTGTATTGTTTTGGTACCCTTGAGATTATCACACGGCCGTCATAACTTAACGATGCGAAAATCCAAGGGTCTACATTACTCCATTCTGCACAGTAAACCGAGTCCTCATGCTGGTCGAAGGTCTGTAATAAGCCATCTGAAAGCACTTTATGTCTCTCCTGTGAAGCGCCCGTTCCAAGTTCTTCGCCACCATCAGTGCCTGGCGCCTCTGAGCTCACTGACCCTGCACAGGTCAGTAGGACCTTGCAATCACTTGAGCTGGATAGTATTAGCTGATCATGGAATGTGTTGAACCGTACCGACCACACCCAGTGCGAATGATCGCTGCGTTCGAATACTGGAGCTTTGACCATGCGACAGTCCCACACTTTTAGACATCCATCATCACCTCCTGTCACTAGATGACACTGTTTATTTGGATTACAGTCTAAATCACGTACTAACTGTCCATGTGCATCTTCTATACTCCACGCGCAATGTTGAGTGTCCCGCACATCATACGCCCGAATACTCGTGTCATGCAAGGCCAAGAACTGATGTCCCTGATGATGATGCGACCATTTGCCAGTGGTAAATGGTGACGTGTGCTTGGCTCCGCTAGTACCACTGCTGACTTCGGCTATCACGCGAGTGGACGCCTCCGCGCGCTGCATTACAGCCAATTTATTGCCCACCACACAAGCCAAGGTTTGCTCTTGGCTTGGATGGAATTCAACAGTCTTTACACGGTCGCCCAAGTCAGCAGTGTCCAGCACCTCAATTTTTGCCCATGGTATATATTCACTCTTGATGGGCTCAGCATCGATTTTATCCCTTAAATCGTCATTCGGTAAAGTTAAGAGTGCTGCCTGTGAAAGCACCTGAGCACCTTTTTGTACGTTGTACACGGATGCCAGCAAATGGGCATCGTGGGGACAGCTATTCAGCTTCCAAACCTCACCCAGTGCATGCTCGAAAATCTGAAAAGACATTGGTCAATGAAAAATGTTTACAATAAATAGAAATCTAGCTCACTTTTGATTGTATGGTGCCCTGCTCCTCGTCATATTGCAGCAGGTGCAATTGATTAGTGGGCTTCAGCGAGTTGGTGGCTATAAAGAAGCAGACATCATTGCCTTCGCCATGTTGTGGCGTTAGAGCACGAGCCTGCAATTCCAGACCATAAATCAAATTATTCTCTTCCATTTAGAAGTGGATTCTGATTGGACTGCTAAAAAGATAAATAAATTGTACACAATGATGCAGTTGTATAAACAAATCTAATTATAGCTTTGCTTTCTCATTAAGCCTCTATTTGCAGATTCTTAAACTAACTTCAATATTGAAGATTTAGATGCATACATATTCTCATGTAACACCTGTAAATTTCAGCGTATCCTAATAGCCGAAACAATAAATTTCATACATATTCACTTATTCATTTATACTCCCGAAAGCGTCGCCATACCCAAATAATCTTAAATCAAGCCCTTATTTTTTAATACGAATAAACTTCGCCGATATTTTATTAGAGATGAACTCATAGTATTTAAATATCGACATAGTAGTTATTATATATATTTAAAGTGGTACTAACAAAGTTGCGAAGAATATAAAATTGCAAATATGCACATCGCTCTTTCTAACTAATCTCTGTCATATCAAAAATATATAAATTATTGATGCTTCTGCTGTAAGCTTTATTTATTAATATTATTGTTTTCTTATTTGTTACTCGCATATAGAGCAAGCTATTAGTTATTTTTCAGCTGACGGGAAATACAACCCTGCGCACGCTCAAAGCAACACTGTGTTGCCTCCATCCATTTTGTTTTAGTGAAAAAAGATTCTCAAAAGTAACAGACGCGCATTACCAAAATTGACATTGCAGTATATATAGTGACACTTTTAGCACCTTAAACACCTAACTAAATTCTCAGAGTGCAACGCAATGGCACAAAACATCAGCCCTGAACAGAGTGGTGCTGGTGGCAGTAGCAAACACAATGATGACTCGCTACCTATCAAAGACAATCATGCTGTGAGCAAAAGGTAAGGCGCCAAATTTTGATACATATATGTGTATATAGATATACATATGTATGTTTGTGCAACGACCAAATGATTTGCATTAATTTTTGTTGTTTTGTTGTCATTTTACACAGACTGCACAAAGAACTCATGAACTTAATGATGGCCAACGAGAAAGGAATATCGGCATTTCCAGACGGCGAAAACATTTTCAAATGGGTCGGCACCATCGCTGGCCCAATAAATACTGTGTACTCGAGCCAGACTTATCGCTTGTCGCTTGACTTTCCAAATTCCTATCCGTATGCCGCGCCAGTGGTTAAATTTTTGACGCCATGCTTTCATCCCAACGTCGACCTGCAGGGCGCTATTTGTTTAGACATACTCAAAGACAAATGGTCGGCGCTCTACGACGTGCGCACCATACTGTTGTCCATACAATCTCTGTTGGGCGAACCGAACAATGAGAGTCCACTAAATGCGCAGGCCGCGATGATGTGGAACGATCAAAATGAGTACAAAAAATACCTAGATGCCTTCTATGAGAAGCACAAGGATACCTAAAAACCAAAAAAGAGAACCCACGGCGGCGACCCCCTCTCATTTTCATCTATGCTCATATTGTGGCGTATTTATTAACCATTTGTATGTGTGGTGCGACAAACAACCAACAAACACCGTACTACCTACACACCACCCACCCACATCTCAACCTTTATATTAGTTCATGCTGTTTTGGTACATTCGCATTTACAACTCCTGATTTTCATTGATATAGGTACTATTGGATTTTTAATTTTGAAGAATTTGAAGCAAATTAATTATATGTAATGTAATATGATATATGTATGTATTTTCCATAACGTCTGTTTCTTTAAACTTAAGCATGAAATTTAGTTAATTGTTTTTTTTTTTTATATAAAAATGATTTTTTGAAGTATGTCAGCGGGCGACTGCCATCAATTTTGTACTGATTTAAAGCAATTCGTGCAGGCCCAGATCCAGGCCCGGCCATCATGTGAATGTTAGCTAATTATATAGTAATCCTCCCAGATACCCAATCGCTACATATATGTATTTACTTTTAATGCAATATCAGCATCAACGGTTTTTCGACTCGATAAATATACATATATATATATATATATTAAAGAAAAATGAACATAAAAAATAACAAAAGCGAAAATTTTAGTATTTCAAAATGATTGTACTTTTTAAATTGTAATAAGTTGTGTTAGCTTGAAGAGTTATTGAAATTACGTATATATATAAAAATTAAAATAAAATCGAATAACTGAATAGTTCTGTCAATATATATATATATATATAAATTAACAATATATATATACTATGGACTGTGCATTTGCCTAGGTGCTTAAGGATATACAAGATTTTAAATGCTTATTCAGGTGAGCGGATAAAGTGAGTCGAGATCCAAAGATACGCGCACATCGCTTGCAGCGCCACAGTTGCTTCTTATTGCCATGTCGTCTCTGGACGTGATCCTTTAGATTTTGATTGGTGTAGAAGCGCTGCTCACACAAATCGCATGCAAAGGCATATTCGCACTTGTTCCTGTGCACCCATTGATGGCGTGTCAGCAGAGCCTTCCTCCCATATGACTTGCCGCACTTATCGCACATGTGCGTAGGACTCTTAGCTTCAATCTGTTTTGCATGCTGGCGGCGAATATGATAGTTGAGGCTGCGGAGCGCAGTGTACACCTTGTTGCAGTCAGGCTGCGTGCAGGCATATGAGGAGCGCTTGTTTTGGTGAACTTCGCGTAGGTGGGCTGCCAGTAAATTAGCTCGCGCATATGTCCTGTCGCACTTGTTGACCGTACACCTGTAGGGCTGCTTGCCCTGATGCTTCTGCATGTGCGCCTCGTAGAGGGACATCTTATAGAACCCACAGCCACAAATATTGCATTCTATTTTATGGCGAAGTCCTAAGGGGCGTTTCGTGTAGCCAGGCTGAGAGGATTTGACAAGCCGTTCCTTGCCCAGAATGTCTTTTGCCGCATCATCTTCGATTATATAGACTTCTTCCTGCAGATAAACAAATATATATTCAGATTAGTAACTAAACTTGTTTATATTTTTTGCCCGAATATATAGTCTATAAATATTAATGATGATACCAAACAAGTTCTTTGATTGTTCATACTTGTTTGTATTTGTGCATATAAAACAAATAAATAAAAAAGATAATTCTGTGAAATGTGCTTGATTAACAGGTACTTCGTGTCAGGTGTTGCTTGTTGCTTAAACAAAATATAAAAATTAAGTAAACAATCATTTCAGCTATACACAATTATTGCTGTTTTACAGCATTGCTCTGGTAAATCATTTCGATCCTTTTCAGATTTCAGCTATAAAAGCTCCTACAATTGGACGCCGTTGCTATCCCACCGCTTCCTGCTCTGATAACATTTATTCAGATAAATGTATATGTATTTACACTTGTGTGTGTGTGTGTCTTCTGATTATGTTGATACGTTCTCACGCTAATAAAATAAGCGTGCCATAAACATACATACAGACATATATGAGTGTTTGCGCTTATTGTCTTCTGTATCATGTACACACAAACACATACATGCACGCTCAAATTAACAGTTATACTTTCAAACGCGCTCGACAACATCAGCCCAAATGTGATTAGATTGTGCAGACACACACAGATAAGCAGTAAAATTTATCTGTGTATGGGTTTACTCTTGAATTTTACACTCACAATATCTTCAATTGACTCGGCAAACGTTACGGCAGATTCCTCTGCAGGTTGAACCTGAGCAATTGATTTCTCGCTTTCTGTATGCAAATCAATTTCCGCGGGGTTTGGCTTTGCGACTTTTATCGTCCTTATTGGCAGCTCTTTTGTCTGGTTGTAGCTGGTCTTCGAGCTTACTTCCGCTAAGAGTTTTTCGAAATTCGCAAAGGACTCCTCGCACATACGTTGAAAGCCATAGAATCGCTGTACCAATTGGTAGCAGCTATCGCAGATGCATCGCAGCACAATTTGTGGGCTCACTTCCTTGTCTAGTGGAGCCCCCAAGAATCTTAGCCCATCGCCGGCACGCATGCAGCCAATGAACTTGGCGGCCAAATCCTTTTGCTGGTACAAATCGTAGGTGGGCTCTTCTGCGCTGAGTAGGACCAAACAGGCCCGACACAATGACATTTTACCAGCAGCGGCTGCGCTTCCAGCAAGTGTGCGACGCGCGCTTTGTTTTCGCTCTGATTTAAACATCGTCGTCAGGTTACATATACCCAGCCAACCGGCATGCTATAAATTAACATCAATTGCGACAATAACAATACATTTCTGTATATGTGTGTGCGTATGTGGTTTGGAGCACCCGAAATATGACGCCCGCACCCTGCGCCTCGAGGCCTTTTACTGCGCTGGATAACAAAAGCTCGACACTCGTTTATTAGATGCTGTTGCCGCTCCATCAGCCTATGCGAACTAAAAAGAAAAATAACTGTTATGCTGCACAGGGCGTGTTTGCAAGTCTAAAGCTTTCACAGGGTGCCCCAATAACTGGCATTCAAACTTGGCGCTAATTGTATTAAAATGCTTTATTCTCGCTAGAATCGCAAATAAACATAGTTAAAATATTCAAGTAAAATATAATATAAAAAGTGATTTGTGACTGAATATAAATTTATGTTAAATACTATATACATACGCTTGTATGTATTTACAGGCAGAGATATTATTGGTTAAGTATGTCTTATAAACTATCCGTTGTCATCGCCGAGCCGAGCGTTATGGATGTTGCCACCGACGATATTGTCTCCAAGGACACGTTGAGCTTCTTTTTGAAGGCACGCAATGCATCCAGGTGATATATCTGCTGATAGCCAGCCTGCTTATCTATAGACAGAGTATAAATATTTCGCTCTCCACTGGAAGTCAGCAGAGTAGGCATGTAATGGGACAAGTAAGCGCGTTGTATTTCTGATGACTCTCCGCCTTCTGCATTGGCCATCTCTTTGCTGTAGGAGCGATGTATGCGCATTATCTGCACGTACTGATAGTGCGCCACGTAGAGGAATGGCTCGCGGTATAAGAAGCCAGTTGGCGCGTAAACCCAACTCAAATCATAGGGACGCGAACGGCAACCAAATTCATCGACAAAGATGCCGCATTCGGCAAAGCAAAGCAGGAATTCCTGGCGAGAGATACGCACAGCTACGAAGGGCTGACAGTTGGATGAGTGCTGCAGCGTCTTATCTGCCAGATCCACAAACTCTTCAGCCGCATAGTTATCCAGATCGATTTCATAAAACTTATCTGAGCTGACGATGGCCGAGTGGCGTGTATAGAAAATCGATGTTACGGGCGTGGCAGTGTCCAATGCACGAACTGGCTTGAATTTATGCAGCTTATGATCGTATTTGAGTATGACAATGCGTGTAGAAGTTGCCGCAATGGCCACCGAGTCGAGAGCATTCTCAGATTCGTTTGAGATCTGCACAAGTTTCCACTTCTCGCTGACCGAACGATTGGCAAAGGGCAATTCAATGACAGACGTCTCCAGCACAGGCTTGTTGCAGGGAATCGTGCTCTGGCAACGTGACTCCAGCTGCCGATAGTCACACTGATAGAGCTTCTCGCCATTGGCACCCACCATCATAGCCTTGGCCAGACGTGTCGATACGGACACGCAGCTAACCGACTCGATGCCAGCAATGTGCAGCAAGCGCTGTGTCTCCACATTGTAAGTGAACAAGCCGCTGTTGCAGCCAAATAACAAGATTTTCTGCTCCACTATTTCGAATGCGCAATTAATCTCAATGACCTCGCCGTTGTGGCTATTCTGTGAGCCATTGTAAGCCAGTGTGCCCATGTACTCATCTGTGCAGTTACTCTCGCTTTCCAATGTGTCCAGACTGCTACTGCAGCTGGACTCTGGTCGAGCTTCGCTAACCTCATCGTAAGACGACACAACTGAGCTGCCACAGCTGCTAGTAACATTAGCTCTACATTTGCGGTGCGACGCATCCTTGCATTCCTTGCAGCGCCAATAAGGTGAGCCGGCTATAATTGGTTGATCACAGGCCACACAGTTGGCAGCATCGACCTTCGATTCTTGCAAAGCCAACTCGAAACGATGATGCGTTACCTCGCCCTTGCCTTGCTGCTTTTGTGGCGATTTCCCATTTGCTTTGGTTTCCGTTTGACTTGCCGAACGTTTTATTGTCGTCGCTTGCTTGCGTGGAGATCGTGGAACTGTGGCGATGCTAGCGGGTCTCAGCTTGGGCTCATCTGCAGCTCCATTGACAACGGTTGACTTACGTGGAGAACGTAAAGTTGCAGTGCCTAAGAGAACAATTTATACTTAGTATATTCCTTTGATATTTCTTTTACTATCTTGTATTACCATTTAATTGATCCAATTGTTCCTGCAGCATCTTGGAAAGCTTTTGTTCCCGGCGCAATTCCTCCTTCAGGGCACGGTACAGTATTGATGACTCCACGTCATTAGGGGATATGTTCTCCTTGGTATTGCTGTTGGATCCAAAAATTTTGTCTGCAAGTGTTTTCTTCTTCTTCGCTGACAAATCCTCCACTTTAAGCTGCAATTGTGATGCATTAGTTATCAATTATCAATAATAGTCTATAACTATCAAATTACCTGTAAATAGTCGATAAGTTTCTTGTGCTGAGCGAGCGTTGCCATTGCCTTGATGTCCCGCTGCACATAGAACTGTTCCTTTTCAGTCAGCGCATTCTGCAGCTCATCGATCTCGGTGTGAAGTCCTGTTTGAACTGCCTGCAGATTCTTGACCTCGTCATGCAAATGCAGCACCTCCTCCTTGCTGTGGAATAGCTCACTGAGAATACGAGCATTCTCCTCCTTCAGGCAAAGCAGCTCCCGCTCGTAGTCTGCATTCTGCGCCTGGCAACTGGCGCTCTGCACATCCAACTGATCCGCCCGCTCCTGAGCGCCGAACAGCGCATTCGTTTGCTCCACCAGCTGACTCTGTTGTGCGATTAACTTCATCTGCAGCTGCTTTAAGTTCTCCTTGAGCTCCTCCAATTCTACGCTCAGTATTTTCGCATGCTGCTCAGCTTGCCGCTTCTCAGACTCCTGCACATTCAGATCCTTCCGCAGTTGGGTGACCTGATCGTTGCGTTCCCGTAACTTTACATGACAGGCATCCAGCTGGGCTTGCTGTGTCTTGTTTCGCTGCTGCTCCGCCTCCAGCATGTTCTCCACCTCCGTCAGCTGATTGTCAGTTATGCTGCAGGCGTATTTTAGACGCTGGAAATTATCGGTCAATTGCTTCAGCTCCGCCTGCAAGGCCTGAATGTTTTCGCCAGCTGCGGCATTGCGCTCTCGTTCCTCTTGGAGTTCGCGCTGTAGACGCTTCTGTTCCAGACCCAGACCGTCGCAACGCTGCTGAGATTGATTCAACTTTTGACGCACCTCTCGAACCTGCTGCTCCAGCCTGTGGATGTTTGCCAAATGCTCGATTATTTCGGATTTGCACTTCATGCGCTCCTCCTCGGCTTTCTCCCACATGCGATGCTCCTTCAGCACATCTCGCTTGCTGGCTGCCAGCTCAGCTTTGAGTTCATCAATGCGTGCATCGCGTTGACGGAATTCATCCTGCGTGGACTTTTGTTTACGTTGTGCCTCGTCACGTTCATTTTGCGCTTTCTTGACGCGCTCTTCCGTCAACTCCATGCGTCGCGCCAACAGCTTCTTCTCGGAGAGCGCCTCCTCCAGTTGTTTCTCCACCTTCCAGAGTGATAAATTTGCAGTTCGTGCCGCTTGGCGCTCTACAATCATTTGCTCTCGTACAGCAGCCAATTTATCCTCTAGTTTCTCATTCTGCCGCTCGAGCATATCGCCCACGGCGCTGTTACCAGCACCCCCCGAATGACTCTTCATGGGCGACAAACTTTGCTCATTGAAGCGTTCGAGCATTCTCTCCAGTTTAGAAACCAGCTCCTGCAGCTGATCTGCGCGAGTCTTTTGCGCCGACTCCGCATCCTTCGCAGCCACCAAATCGGCGCGCAGTTGATCCTCAATGGCATGCAACTCCGTCAGCGAGCCAGGTGCTGTTTCGTAAGGCGAGGCCTGTGATGCAAGCGATGATTCTGCCAAGTTGCCACGGCATTCAGCAAGCTGTAAAATAAGCATAAGAGAATTATTGCAAAAACTTAGAAATTATTTGAGAATCAATGCCAATCACCTGTAGCTCTCGTTCCAAACGATTGCATTCCGCCTGTACTTCAGCGAATTCCTTTTTGACAAGACTTAGCTGCGTCTCTAGAGAAGATTTGGCTGCACGCAGCTCGTTGTTTGCGCTTATCTCGCAATTGAGACGCTGCAGTATGTCCTCGATGCTACGCTCTGTCGCATTTTTAGCTTCTTGGTTTGATTTACCCGAGCTTATTGACTCATCCAGCTCCGTGCGTATATTCTGCAGCTCAAAGGTCATGCGACGATGAGTGTCCTGCGATTCGCGCAACTTCTGTCGCAGCTCTGAAAGCTTTTGCTCATAGCTTTCTGTTAGCTGTTGTCTCTGCTTCTCGTGATTGTTGTCGGCTTTAACACTCTGTTCCTTCAGCTGCTTCAGCATTTCCTTGTAGTTCTCCAGTTTGTCTTGAAGATGTTTACATTCGTCAGTTTTGGCATGAAATTCTAGCTCACGCGCATCCAGCTTTTGCACCGTGCAGGCCAGCTCTTGTTTTTTCTCCGCCAGCTGCTTCTCATATCTTTGTTCGGATGCAATTTTCGCCTCCTCGTACTTTTGGCGATTCAGGCGCAACAAATCTGTGATTGTGGCTTCTTTCTTCGACCACATTTCTTCGTCAATTTTCGCTGAGCTCTGTAACGTTTTGATTTGAGTCTTGCAGCTCGCCAACTCCATAGTCTTCTCCTTAATTATATCTTGGAGTTTTGTAATTTCCATTTTGGCTTCAAGCACCACTTGAGATGAACCGTCACTCTGCTTAACAGTTTGTTGTGCTTTAACCAGCTCCTGCCTCAGCTTTAGGATTTCCCCTTCGCGTGATTTCAACTTTTGCTGCAGAGTTCGCAGCTTTTCCTGCAGCTTAGTTGTACGTGCTGTATCCGACCCATCGGCTGCACTGTAATCATTTTCCAAATGAACGAAACTGTAGCCAATAAAAGGCAAATCCTTGCCGCTAAAATCGTTCGACTTCATGTTCGAAGTCAGTGACTTTTTGGCCTGTGGTTCACGGCGTGCTTTATGCCGTATTCCATCCTCAAAGTTGGAGATATCATCATCCGACTTTATGGTGGGTATAATGGGCGGCACCTGCGAACGAACTGTGCTCCACTGGATGCTCTCGAAGAATGGATGTTTCACGATCTGATCGTACGAAAGCCGGTTCGTTGGATTTGTGACCAACGAACCAATCAAATTTTTCAAATTGCTAGAAATCTTCAGATCACTAGGAAAGCTAACTATTTTCTTCAACCGGCTATCCTCGCAGTGAGAAAGTATTTTCGAATAGGTCTCGTGTACGTTATCCTCATGGAAGGGCGTAATCTCACATATGAGCTCGTAGCCAATTATGCCCATGGACCAATAATCGCAGCTAACCTGATTAATGAATTAATAATAAAAAGTTATTAGAATTGATGATGAAGGACTTCAGAGAAAAATTATCAGATGAGATATGAAGAAACTTTTCAAGTTCTTCCTTCATATTTGATTCATTTGAGGTTGGATGAAATATTTTAATCATACAGTTACACTCACGTCATGCATTGATTTCGATAGCTTATACGTTGATATAGTTTGTAAGAGCTCTGGAGCTATATAATCTGGTGTGCCAACTGGTGAAAGACTCAATACATGTCCATCTCGATCCAAGGCAGCAGCATTGCCAAAGTCTGCCAATTTGATGTGACCAAAGCGATCGATCAAAATGTTTTCCGGTTTGATATCTCGATGAACATAGCCCATGGTGTGCAGCGTATGAAGGGCCAATGTTAGCTCGGCTAAATAAAAGCGCGCCATGTCCTCGTCAAAAGGTCCGTGACGCGACATTAGGCTCAGAAGGTCACCTCCTGGCAGATATTCCATGACCAAATACAGATTGTCATTGTCCTGCGAATATAATTCAATTTAGCCATGTATATATATTTATGTAAATGAAACTCACCTGGAAGGCATACTGTAAATTGGTCAGCCACTCAGAGTTACGTTGTGACATTATGTCGCGTTCCACTTGCGATGTGGTCACCATCGATTTCTTGATCTTCTTCATGGCGTAAACATCGGATGTTTGGCGCTCGACCACCAAATGGACATTGCCGAAATAGCCTTTGCCAATGAGGGCCTTAATAACAAAATCATCAGCGTTTACGCGCAGTTGACGCGTTTCCTCAACGATCGAACGAACTGGAGCGAAAAAGTGCTCTAAGTGCCATACTAAATTTATCAACTAGAGAACTTACATTTATTTACAAATTCCGCTATGTTGCGGTCGCGTTTCTTAAGGGCCTCTTTGTCGCACTCATTGTACAGCAGGCAGAATGCGTCCAACAAACCCTCCCGACAAATGGCCTCTGCGACAGCTGCACTTGCGGTATTTAGAGGTACAACGCTGCGTCTTGATGCGCTTGTCGAAGGTTTTTGCACGGCGCCAACTCCTTTACCTAATATTAAATTATTGAGTCGCGTCGTGCGCACACTAATTGGATCGCGTTGTGGCGGCATATTAATATTTTTTGTAATTTAACAATATTTTAACAGCTACATGCAGTATTTATTTAGCTGATGCCGTCGACAAAAATCAAGCGACGCCTTGTTGAGAATCGAACGTTTTGAATGTTAAACGCGGTGACAAACGCAGGGTTGCATGTTCAGCTGCCAGTGCTGTCGTTTGTGAATTAATTTTTCGTAGGTGATGCCATACTTATGGTGCTTATAGATAATTATTTATAAGCGGTTACTAAAATAAAATTGATCAACCAACATGTTTTTAAATCGCAACCAATTTATTTTTAATTGCATGTTAATAATATTATTATCAATACATGAAAAGTGTGTAATCATTTGAAATTATGCAGCCCCAGGTTTAGGCGTTTAGCAACACTTAATATGCTAGCGAGTGCTCTTGCTCGTACGAATATCTTCCACTTTCGACGGGTAGGTTTTTGCAGACGGAAGGTGAAAAAATTTTCCACATTACGAATTGCAAAAAAATTTATAATTTTTACAAATTTATCCATTTGATTTGATATAATTTTCAAACTGTGCTCCATATCTATTGTATTAAAAATCTACCTTTTGAAAGTTTAACATTTGCTCTGGAAAAAGAAAGTTATTGCGTGCTTGTCAACGTCGAAAGGTTGAAACTGCAGCGCAGCAGGCAACACTCGCTCGCAAACGGGGCAACGTCGCGCTCGCTATAATTGTTTGCTTTACTTGATTATTCCATTCGTCGGCAATTGTCGGCCATAAGCAGAAACATTTTTTGGTAAAAACTGGTGAATTAAATATACTTGGATTAATACGCGGGTCGAACAGTGAAACAGTCAGAATTCAAAATGAGTGGGGGATTACCGGAGTTGGGCTCAAAGATCAGCCTAATTTCGAAAGCTGACATTAGGTATGAGGGCCGCCTATATACGGTGGATCCACAGGAGTGCACAATCGCCCTATCGAGTGGTAAGTAATATACAAAATATATGTACATATGCATGCCTACACGTTTGTGTTATTTTTCTTTAAATGTGGGCAGGCTTGCATGTACATATGTAGGTATGTATGTACGCAGTGTAATCTGTGCTATAAAACTAAAACGGTAAAATGCAAAGGCGGCTGCTAAAAAGAAAATGGTTTCTTTGAATTTTTTTTGTTCACGTTTTTGGCTGCTTCAGTTAGTTTTTACAGTAATTTGCTGCTCATCGCGCAAAGAGCGGGCAGAAACACTCGACGGTATTCAACTCGCTCTCCCACTCTCTCGCTTTTTGTCCTCTCTCTCTCCCTCTCTCTTGTGCTTTTTGTTTGTCATGTTTGCGAAGCTCAGATGCTGTCGGCACAGATAGAGCTTCGGGTTGTACAGTGTTGCTTTTGCATCCCCATGCACGCGTATAATGACATACATATAAACGTACAAGTACACACACATGCATATAATGCATGTACCTATATTATATATATGTATATATATATATATATATATTTATATATGTGTGTGCGTGTACTGATTTACATCAAAATAAATACATGTGTTAGTCAGATAGAGACTTGTACATGTGTTCAGTTCCTTGGCAAAACCAATTTTTGGCGCCAGGGTCAATTAACGGATTATGTGCAGCAACTACCGTTAGCATGGTCAGTAATTTAAATGGACCAAGGGAGATTTTGCACGCAAGCTAATGTTGACCTATCAAATAAAATTAAGTATCCACATTTTGTAATTTAACAGCAATTACAACACTGTACTTTCGATATGACTTTGTATCCATACTCAGATTTGCCGCGTTTTTTGCATTTTATACATACATATTCATACGTAAGTGTGGAATATAACAGAAAATACATACATATGTACATATATGCATACACAAAAATGTAAAGATATTGAGGTTATATATAAAACCTTTTCCTTTTATCATTAAACAGTGCGCTCCTTTGGCACGGAGGATCGCGATACGCAGTTTCAAATAGCGCCACAGTCGCAGATCTATGATTACATCCTATTTCGCGGCTCCGATATCAAAGACATTCGCGTTGTGAACAACCATACGCTGCCGCATCACAATGATCCGGCTATCATGCAGGCCCAACTGCAGAATGGGCCTCAGGTAATGCCACAGCATTTCCCAATGAATGCGCCCCAACAACAACAGCAGCAACAGCAACAACAACAACAACAACATACTGGTCCATCGATGCCTGGTGGCAGTGCAGGTGCCCCTGGAGCACCTGGCACTGGCTTTGGAAATGGCAATCCGTTTGGTGCCTTGGGCGCACCCAGTCTAGGCCCCGGCTCCTTGGCACCAGGTGCCGGCGCACCTGGCAGTGGAGGACCGTTTATGAACATTGGCGGTAATCAGCAGCAGCAGCAACAAAAGCCTCAGCAGCAGCCAAAACAAAGTAAGTTGTAGACACGCAACATATACATACTCTCATACACCCTCACATAAAACACACACACGCATACACATACACATACACATCATTAATATGCACATATGCACGCCTTCCTGTCTATATGTAAAGTTTCTGTTTTAGATATGTTAGCGAGCGCTTCGCGTTCGACCACGCCTATTAGCCTCATCATCAGTCCAACAGCCGACCTGACTCAGCAGCACTCCCAGCAACAGCAGCAGATACATCAGCAGCAGCAAAACTCTGCACAAGCTCTTGGCGGCGGCGGTGGAGGTGGTAATGCGCGCGATGCCGGTCATAAGCGCCAAAACCATCAGCAGCAACAACAGCAGCAGAGAGGCGGAGGAGGAGGACCAAACATGCAGCAGAATCAGAGGAACAACCACAACAACGACTTCTACAATCATCCCCACCAGCAGCAGCAGCAACAGCGCGAACGCCGTGATTCTGGCCGTCAAATGGACAACAACAATTATAACTATAATAATCAACGTAACCGTGGGGGTGTTGGCGGTGGTGCTATGCAGCAGCGCAGCGGTGGCGGCAACGGTGCATGGAACATGCATCGTGGCGGCCCACAAAATCCAAATAATATGATGATGCGCGGCAATCGCGGCATGGGTACACGTGGGCCAATGCGACCAAATCAGGTAAATGCTAGCAATGGAAAAAAACACTACAAATTGCGTTAGGTATCATATTGATGTTGAAATTTGCTTGTTTATTAGCAGGGCTATCGTCCGCAATCGGCTAATCAGAATAAGCCGCGCAACAAGATCAAATTTGAGGGTGACTTTGATTTCGAGCAGGCCAATAATAAGTTCGAGGAGCTGCGATCCCAGCTGGCGAAACTCAAGGTGGGCGACGAACCCAACAACAAAACAACAGCTACAACAGCCACCACAACATCCACAACTTCTACCACTACTGATCAGGTATAAGTTTGTTTGTTTATTTTCATTTTATGCCTTATTTAAAATCATATGAACTGTAGTGCGTTCTGTTAGTTTAATGTATGATTTTATTTATTTAAAAATCATCAATTTACACTCAACTCGTACAATGCACCACACACTCATGCGAATGCGTATTTAATTTCAAATGGTTAAATTGCTATTCCGTTGAATTTTGCACAGTTAAATGGTGAGACCGATAAGAAAGACGACTCTGGCAACGAAACCGGCGCCGGCGATCATGAGCCTGAAGAGGACGACGTTCATATTGGCTACGATAAGTCCAAATCGTTCTTTGACACCATCTCGTGCGAGGCTGCTCAGGATCGCAATAAGAACAAGAAGAATGACTGGCGTCAGGAGCGCAAATTAAATACCGAGACATTTGGCGTCTCCTCCACCAGACGTGGCAGGTGAGTTAAAGCAAGGCTCACGCCTCCCTGCAGCAAGTTAATAATTTCTTGATTTATTTAATAGCTACCGGGGGCGCAACAATTATTATAATAATGGCAATACGATGGGTGGTGCTGGCAATGGCGGCATAAATGCTGGCTATGGGGGTGCACCAGGCTACAATCGAAACAACTATCGCATGGGCGGTGGCGGAAACTATCGTAACCGCAGCAACAATCGTAACAATAACGGCGGCAACCGCCAGAGCAACATAACTAATGGAAATGGTAGCGTAGCCGCAGCTCTGAAAGCTGCCAACAATGCAGGAAGTGTTGCCGGTACAGGCAACACCACGGACACCACGGCATCGAGTGCCGCAACAACGAAGACAACCACGTCTACGCTCACAGAGCAGACGCAACAGGTCGCGGCAGTTTGTAAGTGATATAACGTCTCACCTGTTAATATACTTACTATTTGACTTTGGATTTATTTATATATTTCAGCTCAATAATGTCGCACAAGTGGAGAATCCTTGCCTAACTTTACAAAAATAAAAATGAAAGAATGAAAGAAAGCAACAAAAAAAAAAAAAAACAAAAGTCCTACTCATTGCAACGCTAGTTACCCGAATGCAACCTAATCAAGCGACCGATCGACGACAAAAAAGGCTCTTATCATCATGAAGAATCGAGTTATGGAACTAATGGCAAAAAAACAAAATAATTGTAAAATTTTACTTAGTGTTGTAACGCTCATGACGTCCTGCGCGCACTCTCTGCCCGCCCACCGTGTTGCTTAGCTATTAATTATATATGATCTGAGAGCGTTCAGCAGCCATATGGATAGGTATTTTGTGTAAATGGCATGCTAAAACGTCAATAGCGAGGCAGCACTTGATTATAGTGAGAGAACATACACACCTCTACATATATTTAGTAATAAATGTGAAGAAAACAGTTAAGCATAAGTTTATGAAAAGTTAAAACGATAAAAAGAAATAAACTCTAGGAGTCGCAAATTATGAAATTAAAGGAAAGAAACAATTAAATCCATGGAATTCCCAACATTAATAAATACAAAACGCAATTCACATGTTTATATTTTAAAAACCAAACAAACAAAAAAGTCTACAACTATACTTAATGTGGGCAGACATCATAAATAAATTAATTCAAAGCGTTACTAGCATTTAAACTTTTTTAAGAACAATTTTAATGATGGAGAAATGGAAATACATACATATATAAATATAACAATTAGCAGCAACTCGTACATATATTGAACACAACAAAAAAAAAAACCAAAAACCACAAAAAAGAAATTAAAAATTGTAAAAATAAATAAATCACCTATCAGCAGTAGTGTGGGCAAGAAGTAAAATTACACTTATTGTTTATAAGAAAAAGGCAAGACAAAAATCGTAAACTACAGTTATAGCGTGTCTTTCAGAGATTAGTTAAATTTTTCGATCATTTTTCCGGGTCTATAGCCGAAATCGTTCTTAATATATATATAGTGTGTAGTTGAATGCGTTTCATGTGTTTTGGGGAGCTAACATATATATATATATATTTTTAACTACGCTACTTAAATATGTCTACACCAACAAACAACTATGTATTTAGCTTGCAGCCTTCAAGACAATTGCAAAAAAAAAAAAAAAAACGAATTGAAAAGAAAAGAAAATCATATTCTGTCACCCAGGAATGCACAACAATATCTCATTATACTACAGTTTTATAGTTTAAGGAGTTAGCTGTACGCATTGTGCGTGGATGTTCGTTCGCGTAAGATTCCGATTAATGATCTAATTTTTAAAAGAAATTTATTTTAAAGATATCATTTTACTTTACATTTATATTCGAGTAGCCGGAATTGAATGGGGATACTACAACAATACTCCACGGATTGTACATCAAATATGTTTTTTGTAAATGTTTCATATAAATAAGCCATATAATTCGTATTAAATTCAGAGCAAAATAACTTACCGAGTTATACTTTTCTATCTCGGAGCCCCATGGGTTCTATTTTCATTGATTTTCTTCATTATTTTTTCTTAAATTTAGAATGGACACACTACTTCTATGTTGAGCACAAACCTGTATGAAATTGTAATAAATATATGTGTATATGTTGCTTATAAGTAAGGAACGAATCAAATTTTGAAATAGATTAACTGTTATTGGAAGGATCTATTGGTATGGATAAAATATGCGGCTTTCGTTTAAATTTAACAATTGGCATCAGAAAGTACTGAAATCGAGCTTAATTATGTTAAGGGGGATTATTATTATGCATTGGATCATCGTTATACTAAAGTGGATTATAGACAAATGACAATATTATATATATTTATTTCAATTCCAGTTACTTTGCTTTTCAACAGTATTTTATTTAGAAATAAAAAGAATGATAGATATATTTTGCTTTCAATATTTCATTAACTTGGGAATAGAGACAAAAGTTTAGCTTCGTAGAAACTGAAATATAAATAATGTCATATATTAGATAGGTACAAAATAATTTATTTAGTTCATGCGAGCGAAATAGGATCGTCAGATCATTTATCCCACAATCCCAGCTCGCGCATCTTTGTTTGAAAGTATCGCTCTAGAGAATTGGCGCAGCGATAATATTCGGTATCAGGAGAGTTGTAGAAGCGACAGTTAGAGAAAATGCGAGCCATGTCGGCCATGAACAAGCGACGTGTCTGATAATATCCCTTCTTCAAGCGTTCGCCCATTGTCTTCAAGTCCATGGGGTATTTGATGTGATCGTAGTAATCGGGCACTTCGGCCGCAGTAACTGGGCGAAGGAAGGGCCAAGCTGCGGTGTGCTGGCGTACAGATTGTAAGACAGATGCAAACTGGGTCGCTAGTTTCTCTGGATCTGTAGATTCTTCCAGGGGGCGAGAGGCCCGCACTGGACGCATTTGCGGCTTCCAGCCGATTTCCCTCAGCCCAGGAATGGACTCAACCGGTATAGATGGCAATCCCTCTTTAAAGCAAGTTAAGCCAGTTCTTACTTTTTGGACTTCATTGTGTCGCTGTGCAATGAGCTCTTTAAGAATCTCACTTTGATTGCGAATAACTGGAAAATGAACAAAAAAAATACGCTTGTCAATTGGCAATCAATTAAGGATCGCATCAAGTTAACTGACCGGCAATAAATTGTGTATTCACAATGCTTGGATGCAGCTCGCAGTGCATTAGCGTAGCGCTGTCGTACTCCTTTATATAGCCCGCATAGACGGGACGAGCCAATTTGATGTCCTTGGAGAAACCTTGTTTCTTGAAATAGCCGATTGCATCGCAATCGGCAAAGGTGAGCAAATGTTTAATGCCACGTTGTATGCTGTAATCCTTTAAGTGGTTCATCAGATGGGTTCCATAACCCTTCACCTGCTCCGCCATGGTCACTGCACAGAAGACAATCTCAGTGAAGCCCTGAGTGGGAAATGGGCGAAAGCATATGCCGCCTATGGGCTGATTTTCCTTGATCAGTGCCAGGGTTTTGTGCTTGGTGTCGAAGACAAGCTGGCTTATGTATTCACGCGGCATCTCGGGCAGTTGATAGGCGAACACCTGTTGCAGTCCGAGCAGCCAAAGGATCGTTTGCTTATCCACGGGCTTGGTAAGCGAATTTCCGACAACGTGAAATTCAATTGCACGCTTTTGCTCCTCAGCCTTAACATTCTCATCGCGTGACACATTGCCTGGAAACAAGATTTCCGATTTATTTGATGTCTTCGACTCAGCAACGGATTTCATGGCGCGCAGCACTACTTCAGTTGGCAGATCATCTTGGTTTTCGCTATGGAACGAAATAAGTAGAAGTATATTAATACAAAGACAAACCGATAGATACCAACCTGGTAACCCGTTCGGCGACCTCCTTTTTGACCCTCTTGTGAGCAGGTTCTCCTACGCGCTTGCTGCTACTGGGAGCGGATGCACCAGCAGAAGATATGGTGGCTGGTGGTGCCACTTCCTGATGCCGCTTTCTCTGTTGCACGACAAAGGAATTCGGTGGCCTGTATGTCGAGTCCCATATGGGCGAATCATCTTTTAGCAACTCAGCCCTTAATGCCTCCAAAAACTTTGGCATTTGCGTAATGATGGAGCGTTTATCTTCGGGAAAACGATCTCGTTCCGAAATGCATTTCTTCTTCAGCTGCTGCGACATATATTGAAAAACAGTTCGCAGAAGAGTGCGCCCAAAAACGAGAGATGTCTCAAACTGCCTCAGAGAATTGCAGAATGCGGGCACATGGCAAAATACAAGCCAACGCGTGTAATTGATCTTATAGGTCGATGCATCCTCGTGCGTCAGAGTTGGATCGCCGCGCCGTGCGGAGGGCGACTCAAAATTGTAATGATTGAGAAAATTCAGAAAGGTCTTCGCCACCTCTGTCATGGTCTGCAGCTCAGTGGGATTCAAGTGGTTGTACTTGTAGAAAACCAACGATAGAACAGCTTTTGTTATGCACGGCGACTCGAATGGAGGATCGCCCAAAGGACCACGAATAACAGCCTGCTGACGTGTGAGGACGCACTGTCGCAGCAGCCTGAAGAGATACAAGTAAACCTTCTTTGTATCCTCATCCTCAACGCGCTGCATGGACATGAACAGATTTTCCATGTCAATGATGGCGCCTAATAATTCGTCCATACTAGATCTGGAAATCTCGGTGAGATGAGAAATGTGGGAGCGGAGCGGATGACGACAACTGGCATTTCGACACTCTTCAGTTGGCTCAGGGCAGTAGGACGACTCGACATCTCGATGTCTGTTCTCCTGGGGCGTCTTCCAGCCAGTGCAACGGCAGCCCTCGAATTGGCACGCCGAATACATGGATAATTTGGCCAGTTTCTGTGCTTCTGGCAAATTATATACCTTTTGCTTGCGTAGCTGGATGCGCTGCAGACTACTTTGACGCGTGCCTTCCGGAGCTGGCGGCACAGTGCCACTTGAAGCCTGGGATGAGGATGAAGACGCTGCTGCTGCTGCATTGTTTGCAGTTTGTTGTTGCTGTGCTGCAGCATTTCCGCTGTTGCTATTGTTACCATCTATTGGTTGACTTTTGAGCGTTATTGCTGGTCCACCGGACATGCCTAGTTGTAGGTTGTAAGTTTTCTGTTTTCAAAAACTTAATATTTATATCTTGATTTCACAATCTGTGAAAATGCGGACGAGGGATGCTGAATTAATACAGTTTCAAGGGACGGCGAAATCAATATTTCTTTGAATCGCTGTTAAAAGTAAATAGCTAATTATTTGTTGTTTAAATAACAGCACAAATCATACAACGGAGTTATAATTACCTTTATTATTATTTAATAAAATACAAATGACAATTAAAGCATTGTCAACGAATCTAGCGAATGAACTGGAGCTAGTGCTCATGGCATTAGCAACAAATGTATCGATTTCGATTAATTGTCGATAGCTGGGCACCCAAATGTCAATTGAAACAAATATTTTCAAATAAACAAAAGATTTTTAAAAAGCTAGTTTGTTTAATAAATAAAATTATTCGATATGACAAACTTATCGTCTGAAGACATTGAGGATCAGTTGGATAACTTTATCATACGAAAAACAATAGATCAAGCATACACTTATGTTGCGCGACAAAAAACAACAAAAAATGGAGAAAAGATTTATGAGCACATTCCATTACTTGTAAAAGATATATTAGAATCTCAGCCAGATGCAGACAACAAAGGAGCGTTCACTTTGTTTAATCCCAATAGACTGAAGTATCACAGTTGTTTGGTTTACGGGTTTGTCGCAGGTCGCGGTGTTCATAACAAATCATTTTATAATTACGTTTTAGACGATGGAACTGGATCAATTAAATTCCGAATCTATGCCAAACCAAGAGAAGAAAAGATCATCAAGTGCCTCTACAATGAAGCCCAGTCTTTGATTGGCAGTGCGGATACTGAGAAATACGAAAGGATATCAACAAGCATGACTCGACTCTTGGGTAAAGCCAGGGAGTATATCGACGGCTCCATAATATCGCCTGGAAGCAACGTCATGTTATATGCACGTCCACACACTTTTAGGGATCAAATTAGTCTTGACGTGATCTCATTTACTATGGACAACGAAAAGTCGCGCAGTCTGGAAATCGCCTTCAGTGGAAGCTTAATAGATTACTATCAAAGCCATACTAAATAGTTAAGCTTTTGTATATATATTGAAATTTTAATCAATAAAAAATCCAATTAAAAGTATACAAGTAATTTATGTGGTTTTTGCTCGAATGGCGGCACGCTTGCCTGTGACGGCTTGGAAACCAGACTTAATGCTAGCAACGGAGCACCGAGAACCGCAGGATTCGCACTGTAGAAAGAATAGACGCGTGTCCTTTTGCAATATTGTCTCTGGAGAGCGGCAGGTGTGGCAGGTGACGTATTCCTTAATATAGCGACGCAGCACGTTCTCAATTTGCTTGGGCTGAAAGCGGCCCTTGATAATCAATTGCTGGTTGCCGTCCATTGAGCCACTTGTGCCCAACTCGGCCAACAGAAAGTCTAGCAGATGTTTCGGCAAACGATGCAGAGTTTTCGCAATATCCATAAAGTTGGCAAACGATGTTTTCTTTGTGCCCACACGAAGCACCTGAGGTGGTCTCATCACGAACTTGGGTTTACGGCCAGCTGCCATGTCTGGGTTCTTGTCCAGAATGATTTCGAAGACGCGTTTCAGCAATTCGTCGTATGTGTAATCGCGATCCGAACCAGCCCAGGTGCTGCTGTTATCCTCAACTACAAAGCAATTAATAAATTAATACTGATAAACTAATTATGTTTAAATAAATAACTTACAGTTCTCTTTGTCTTCGCTTTTATCGTCGTCTACCTTATCCGCAAACAATTCATCCAAGTCTTTCTTTTTGCTCTTTTTCTTCTTTTTGGCCATTGTAAAGTCCATGTCCAAATTAATCTCCTCTTCCTCTGGGTCTTCAGCTACTGCAGCGGTGGCGTCGTCCGCGCCATCAGGCAACGCTCCTTCCAGTTCATCCAAGTTGAATGGCTTCTTCTTCTTCTTCTTCTTTTTACCGAAGCTTTCTAAATCCAGATTATCATCCACTTCAGCTGCTGTTGAAACAGTGCTTGCTTCATCTTTGGGATCTTCTTTCTTTGCACCATCGTCCAGTCCCAATACGGCATCCAAGTCAAATGTGGTCTTCTTCTTCTTTTTTTTCTTCAACAAAGTAGGATCGAACCCCTAAAATATAAAATATATAAAAATATACATTAAATATATGGGCGAGTAGGTGAAATTCATGCAAATGTTAATGGAGCTCCATATGTGCTACATAACCTCACACATGAGAAACACAATGTACGGCCTCGTCGTTTGTATATAATTATTGATACAAAAAATTGCAACACCCAAAACTTGTCGACACTTACGTCTTCACCCTCCATTTTAGATGATTTATGTCTAATGAATAAGAGAACAATTTAAAATTTCAGCGACTCTTTATAGATGAAATTGCATCAGAAAATTTATACTTCAGTGACAGCAGGGCAGTTTGACGGCTTTGCTAAAGGGATGTTGTTGATTTTCTTATCGATATACCTAGATTACAGTCGATAGTATTTCTTGAATCATCTGTTTTTTGGTATTAATTGTTTAGATTGTAAAAGTTTAGTATGTCATGGAGTGGAATTTTGGCGCGAAATTTGAATACATATATAGATATTTTTATGTGTACGCTATATATTTTATTAGTAACTGTCTGTTAAACTGACAAAGCAAAGATATGAAATATATTTTTCATATATTTCACAATCGAAATTTCAAGTATAAGGAAATCCAAAACCCATTTTAAACGAAGGCAATTCAAATTAATATACTTTCTATACAGGATACAAGGGGAAGCACATCTAACGATTTGTAGACATATGTAAATCTTTATAAATTTGAGTAAACTACGGGTTTATATAGTTGTGACAGTCACAATATCGTGATAACAGTCTCCGTACTTTTTATTCTGGCAAGAATATAAAATCTCTTCAATTGTCTCCAAATACAAATATTTGTAAAAATACATACTGCTGTCAAAGAGGTTCACATGGGTATATGACTGGTGTAAAAGTACTTAAGAATAGGAACAGGCATATAGTTAAGCACCTCGACCTTTCTATTAAAAATTACTTCGATGCATTTCTGACGATTTTTAAACAGTTGTAACTTATGAAAAAAAAAACCTAATTTGAGAATTTTTTTAGCTTACTTTCTTTTTAAAAGCATAAAAAATGAATCACTTTTGCGATTATTACTACATTATAAATGCATTTGTGAGTGATTGAAATTGGGTATACTTTAAGGCGGTGTATAAATTTAACATACTAGTTACATATTCCCCAAGGCAGGATGTAAAATAAGAGCTACCAATTAAGCACGCCGGTTAAATGCGATTCTGTGAGATTATGTATAAGCACGCATGCCTTCTCTAAAAATATTGACTACAAATGAGCATTGTTGCTTGGATTAACTAATTCCGGTCCAACTCCGCCAGCAAGTTTTTGAACCAATCGTCCCACCTCGTACGCTAGCTGAAGAGTGTCCTGTAAAGGGGGATAGAAGAAGCAATTAGTTTTTTTTAGTTATATTCATTTCAATATACACTTACTTCTCTTGTTGAAGCTTCGGCGTACACGCGTACTACATCCTCTGTGCCGGATGGACGCACAAATGCACGTCCACGTTTGTAGTTTGCAACAACTTGATTGATTTCATCCTGTAGTCCCTCCGGCTTTACACAAACGCGCTCCGCATCTGTGGTCTGGATGACGTTTCTATCCTTGACTTGTATCTTAAGCTGTTGATTTGGCAGGTCGGTGTAGCTCGAAATCCAGTCTTTAACATCCCAGCCCTTTTGATTCAAAATCGTCTCCACCAACAACATATCGGAGATGGCATCGCCCACAGTTTCATTGATCAGATCTATGACGAGCAGCAGAGCCTGCGCTTTGGGGTTCGACTTGGCTGCCTCGCTTATCGCTGCTTTACTACTATCGCTGAACACAATGGTGCCGTGGCCATTGGCCTCAAAGTAAATGCCAATATCGTATTCCAGGGCCTTGTGGTGCAAGTGCTTAACACCTGTGGGCACACAGGAAACGGGCACCTTCAATTCGTTGACAATGTAATCTGTGGACGCGCCATTGGCATAGGCCGTCTGCACTAGGCCCAATCGTAGGTCCAGCTGGCAACTCTGAATCAAGTCCATCAGGTATCCAGCCACTAGGGTGGCTATCCGGTCTCCGTCGAGCAGCCTAAATTGCCCCGTTTCATCGGTGAAAAAGTAGACCACACGATCAGCATCGCCATCGACGCTGACACAGCGCGTATACGGTTCCACAATGGGCATGCCCACTGGAGGTCTTTGCTGCACCTTGACATGATCTGCACCGCACTCGTCGTTGATCTTGCCCGGTCCAATGCCCTGGTTTATAACCGTCACGTCGAGGGACTTATTCATGCGCTTTATGAATTGCAGCATTTTCCTAGCACCAACTCCGTTTGCGCCATCGAAGATCAGCCGATTGCGATAGTTGCCATTCTCCAGCTGGCCATTGCGAAGTTTCTCAAAGGCGGAAATTAGCTTCTCGTAGTAGCCCTCTTCTGTGGGCTTGCCATACGCCTCTTTTGTGTTGGCTGCCACTACGAAGAAGTGCATCATTGGCGTGGTGACTATACCAAATTCTCGTACGTTTCCCTTGAGTGCGATGACACCATCTGCCACAGCTTTGAGCAAGCGTGGGCTATGATAGCGATTGTCCATACCCACGTAGACATAGGAGCTTGAGTTAATATCGATTTCATTATCCTTAATTAATTTAGCTACATGCTGCTCCAGTTCTTGGTCGCTAACGTTCACTAGATCTGTGGCAATCTTCTCCCAGCTGGACTCCAACATTTCACCCTTCGGATCGATCAGTTTAACGCCATTGTCGGGCTCCGGATTGTGTGAGGCTGTGATCATTACGCCAATGACAGAGCCCTCCCTGAATCGGGAGCGTAAAGTTGCCAACACGCCCATACGGAACATAACGCTGTCCAAGAGCTCGGCTCTGTGCAAAAAGAAGATATTGATATTCTTGATTATTATCAGCTAAAATTACGGAGCAGTCATATATAATTGTGTTGTATAGTAAATATACAAAGAAACAAGATAACGTGTACATTTGTGCGATTATTAGTCATGCGAGTAGTATATGTATTCTCTATATGTAATCTTTCATCGTTAACGGTCGAATGTCTTTATTATCATTTCGAAACTCGAATGCAGTCGTGCAAGAAAAGTCTCGCCAGCACGTACATATATAATATTCGTATATGTATGAGTGTATCTATGTGTTCTGATTTCTTGAATTGTCTTTGCCTCTAGGCGTTCAAATAAGCCGCCAACAAGAACGAATTTTCTGATTGGAGGTTAAGTTCTTCAGTTGCTTAATAAGAAGTAAGAAAAATACAACATTCATTATAAATAAACTACCTAAAACGGGAGTTAAATTATTATTGAAGACGTGAAACCTTCGTCATATTTAGTAATACTAGTTATGTATGTACGTCTGGTCATACTTTGGTACCTTTAAAATGTGCATGTCCATTGATAAAGAAAGAAATTCTATTAATATAACAGAATGCCAAAATAGTGCATCGCCTTACTCATCTTCACCACTCCCTAAAACACACACATACAAATACATACTTATCTAGCAATATGCGGGTGTGTGTCGTGTTTGTTCGCTTGGGTGTGGGCGTGGACATTCACCCAATGGGACCCATGTATTTGTATATATGAGGCAATTTATATGTATGCTGTAGCTAAGAGTAAGTAAACTCACTTGCCGCGAAACCCAGCTGTTCCGTATTGAATGGTTTCCTTTGATACTTTTGGGTACATTTCTCTCGCAAAAGCGTAAATGGTGCGTAAATTGATAGACATGTTGATAACTGAAGTGCTGACTCGATATCTCTGTGGCACTGACGATCCTTGTGAAAACTCGCAACCAGCCGCAAAACTACTTTCCGTTTTCACCTTGTTGTTGTACTAAAAGTGGCCCACATATAAGAAACCGTCGAAAAGCAACGCGTGTCAGTGCGCGAACCAGCTGAATGAATGTGAAGAGGAAGAAAGTGTCAATACCAATGAAACGTTTGCAGACGCGGTTTCACCACACCAGTGACGTCACCATTGACCATTTGTTGAATTTGCTTTTTCAAAAACCATTTACATTTAAATGGTGCGCAGGCATGATCATTTATTTGATCAGTTATTATATAGAAGAGAATAAGACAATATTCAATCTAAAAAAGTTTATTCAATATATCTATGTTTGTATAATTCAGATAGTATATAAAAAAACAATACAATGTAATTACACTTTAGACTTGTAAATCAAATGTGTTATTGGACGGTTTGTAAAATACAATATAATTTAAATTTAGAGGACGGAGTTGAACGTTGTAGACTACAAAATTGCTCTCTGATTTGTAATGTTGATCTTTATATCTTAATATTAAATTATTGTACATTTAGTATAATTTGTAGCTGACACGTGGAATGATAATGAAAATTTGTATAAACAATGGACTTGTTTAAAATAGATTTTAAGGCACTTTAGTCAGAATCGGTCAGATCGACAAATTATACTCTGAACTCTCTGTTTGGTGTACACTTAGATATGTTTGTTTGTCATTTGTTGTGAGATTCGTAATGGATATTCGAATTGTTACGAGTCATATGGGTAAGGTTACCCTATTTGGAGTATGATATATAAATTGAGAGAACCCCCTCAGGCAATCAGAGTAAAATTCTTAGGGCAAATGCACTCGCTAGGAGCAGGAATGTGGAGAAAGTAAACTGAGTAGCACTGGCATAGCAATCGGTGATGCGACGTGCTCTCATGTAGTTTGCACCCAAATAGGTGTCGTACCGTCGTTCGTTTGGCTGAATGACTTGCAGTTGGCGTGTGGCGTCTTGGAAGATTAGATCGTAGTGTCCAATGGGCGATGAGAACATGCTGAAACTGAAAGCATCCACGTCCTTGCGGCCATACAGCTGCTGAGCATACGTCAGCAGGTTGATATATGCATGCAATTGGGTTTCATTGTAGTTCACGCCGCCTCGGGTAACGACAGCGTTAGCCTTCACTTTGCCCAAATTGCAGCGTTTGTAGTCCTGCAGCTCGGCGCGAGTGCCATCGGTACACAACAATTCAAAGTCGTCGTTAAGGGCGTTCCTGGCCCACCACTCTTTGCGCTTGCCCCCGGTGCTCTCCATGACCGTGGTGTGCTTCATGAATGCCACATGGCCGCCACCTTCGACGAGGCAGCGGAAGGCACCAGTGTGTCCATAGTAATCCTCTGATGCATCACGTCTACAATATCTATAGCTGGTCCCATGGCAAAGATCACACATACTGTCATAAGGGACGCCAGTATTGTATTCACTGCTTATAGCACCGGGCACACAAGATTTGGTGAAGTATTCTGCAGCAGCACGTATCGAGTCACAGCCATAGGGTCTGATCCAACCGTTCGAGAGGAGGAAGGCCATCGGATATGTCCAGCCGGCGGCTGTGTTGATGCCGGTGTGGCATGTGTACTTGCCCTTTAGGTATGTAAGCTCTGTATCGGGATCCTCTTCCTTGGCTACAGCCACCACATAATATTCAGGCTCACCCAAGTTGTATACCTCAGACATGAATGGAATCAAATCGTAGTTCAAACCAGCCGTATAGACATCTCCAGCATCAAACACAGATATATCAGCCTTTCCAGATTGTATCAACTGCATGCAGTTTATGTGCGAATGCATTTTCTTGCAGATCAGCTCGGGTTTTAGGATTTGTGCTTTCAGTGCGGTCTAGAGAAGGGAATTAATTAATTAATAATATTGGATAGGGATTAAGGAGAGGTTATCCAACTTACTCTCATCTTAATGCATTTTTCCAGCTCTGGCTCAGAAGTCACACATAGCGTCATCGCAGGAACGGGACACTCACGAATGCCGTATATGTAGTCAATAGCTCTTTGCAAATATTTGGTAAAGGATTGATCATCCTCTGGTATGGAAACAAGGGTTCTGGCTGCATCCTATGTATTTAAATTGGAGTGTTAGATTAATATACTTAATTATATATATTTGTTCTGTATGTTACCTGGAAGAGCAGATTGGATTTGCCATAACGCCGCGATTCAAAAATACGGAATTTCTCATAGGGCATTGAGGTGTTTCCCTCAAGTCCACTGCGCTCTGTGGTAAAGCTGCTGTCTAGGCGTTCATTGCGATAATTCGAGCCGTCAAATCGATCATATTGATTTTGATTCTGATTTCTAATGTAGGGATTATTGTTGTCGTATTGACTGTTGAAGTTGTCATATGGATTATTACGACTTTGATCGTTGTAGTTGTTGCGATTCTGATCGTTATAGTTGTTGCCGTTGTATGCGTTGTATGCTCCTCCTGTCTGAGGATGATTGGGTTCCTCGCGAATGCCGTCTGAATACAGCTCAGCGACGCGTTTCAGGAACTGCTGATATTGATTACGCTCTTTGAAGCTACGCGCTGAGGAAGTTACAATGGCATCTGACGGAATTTGACCCCAGCTACATTGGCGATAGTCGCTGATGGGCACACGACTGCCATCGCGGCAGAGCAACTGAAAGGTGTCCGGCGACAGTTTTTCTAAACGGGAATAATGGTTTCAATATATAATCTTATACAAGTTGGTAAACTACTCACTAAATTCGGATGTTTGTAGCATTTCGGAAACCGTTGAGTGACGCAAAAATGCTACCTCGCCAGCTTCCAGAAGGCACCTGAATGCACCATCGTAGCCAAAGTAAGGATCAGTCGAGGAGCAGCGTCCAGGTATTTTGCCAGTACATAGAGCACAAAGTCTGGAGAGGAAAGATACTTGTGAAATGATCGATCTATAAAGATCGAAGTCTGCTTACTTATCAGAGTTATCTCCGATGGGGTTGTATCTATCAATTAACGAGTGCACGGCACAGGAGCTGTTAAAATAGTTGGCAGCGGTTTTCACTTGATTATTGCAATCTACAACCTCCATTCCACCATTATGTTGCAGCTAAAATAAGGATGAATGAAAGCATATTAATATATTACAAAGGCAAAGTTAAGAATTGCTCGCACCGTATATATAGGCACTATCCAACCAGCTAGACTTCCAACCCAGGGGAAGCAGGCTCTCTTTTGGCGCAACTGCCGCAGATCCGTAACGTCGGTTAAAGTATTCTTCTTTATAACTGCCACTGAATGATAGTCCAGGAATCCACCTTCCAATTTCTCCTGCATTATGGGAATCAAGGAGTTGTAGCGACCGGCGGTAAAGACATCTCCAGCATCCAGAGTGGTGATATGTGCCTTCTCGCGATCCAAGAGATGAATGCATTCATCGGCACTGTATGCCATCAGACAGGTGAGATTCAAGAAGACATCATCGAAGAGCGCACGATCCCGTTCGATGGCAACGGTTAAATTCTGGCATTTGTACTGCTCCTCCTGGCCTTTTGTGCACCAAATAATATTGCTGATTTTATCTTCAGCATAGTGATGTTGTGCTATAATTATTAATAATAAATAAATCAATAATAGTTTCAATTTTGATTTTAAAATTAGCTACGCACAGAGATTGACATTTTTAAGAAAACTAGTTAGGCCTAGCTAGTATAAAAGAATACAATACGATTTTCTATACATTTCATAAGCTACATTTGTAGAGCATAAATAATACTTATTGTGATCTGGATATGGCTTATTAAATCAGACTTACATGCGTACACACACACTCACAAACACACGCATAGAAAATATATGTATGTTTTACATGCAGCAACGCCCAATGTTTAGTCAGCGAGCTAGACAAATGAAATTTGACTTACCGTAGGTTGCAGTTAAATAAACTGCGCTTAGCAAGCATATTAGCAATAACAATCTACCCATTTTACACATTTATAGCAGTACACATTTAGTTTAAATATATGTTAAACAAATAATAATTATAAACGAAATGAACCTAACAACAACGACACGCCCGCAACGCTGCGGTAATCGATATTTGTTTGTGTTTTACATTTGTCATCGATAGAATATGCGATAGTGTTGGCTACGATGTTTGCATAGGAATCTTGTCCATTTTTAGTCCATTTGGGCATCAAGCAGGTGTTTGTTTTATAATAGTAAATAATGAAATCAATTTAGAATTATACCAATTCTGTTTTGCAGTCTAATGGCAACTTTACGCGGTTGGAGATTTGTTGGCTTTGTGTCATGCATTGTCGGAGCAATAGGAGTTACTCTATATCCAGTTGTTGTGGATCCCATGATAAACTCAAAAAAATATAAATCTTTACAAGAGCACATCAGCAGTCGTGCTAAATAAAAGTATATAATGTTGGAAATAATTTGTGTTACATTGCGATATATCCTAAAGTGTAAAGAATATTATTATATCGTAACTACTTATTGCGCAAAGAAATGTGAACAGCTGTTTTGAGCGCATTTTGCATATGTATTTGTAATTGACCGGCTTACCAATTATTATAAAATATATGTACGTACAAACAAATATTAAAAAATTCTAGCTTTCTTTGTGTTCGATAAGAAATGATCGTAGTGTGAACATCGCAACCGGTTTGACTTTCTTATCAGTTCCATTAAAACAGCTGACTCAATCCAGTTTATTTACACACATACGTGGTCAATTCTGAGCAGCAATTGTGGGGTTTCTTTTTCGTCTGTTTTAAAATGTCGAAGCGCGAGGATATTTTGCTGTTATTCGATGTGGATGGCACCCTGACTATGCCCCGCTCAGTGGTGCAGCCCGAGTTTGAGGAGTTTCTTTATACAAAAGTGAAGCCAAGAGCAACAATTGGAATTGTTGGTGGCTCGGATCTGGAAAAAATGTTCGAGCAGCTGAATGGTCAGAAGATATTGAAGGAGTTTGATTTTATATTCCCCGAAAACGGTCTGGTACAAATCGAAGCAGGCAAGGAAGTGGGCAAGCAAAATATTATACAGCATTTGGGTGAGAAAACACTGCAGCGATTCATCAACTATGTGCTGCGATACCTCTCGGAGCTGGAGCTGCCCATTAAACGTGGAACGTTTATTGAGTTTCGTAACGGTATGATGAATGTCTGCCCGATTGGTCGACAGTGCACCAGGGAGGAGCGCAACATGTTTGCTGCCTACGACGAGGAGCACAAAGTTCGATCGACTATGATTGCCAAGCTGAAGGAGGAGTTTGCAGATATCGATCTTACGTACAGCATTGGTGGCCAGATAAGCTTCGATGTGTTCCCACATGGTTGGGATAAGACCTTCTGTCTGCGCCACATCGAAGCGTATCATAATTTCAAAGAGATTCATTTCTTCGGCGATAAGACCGAACCAGGTGGCAATGATTACGAGATCTATATCGATCCTCGCCTTCAAGGACATAAGGTTAACACTCCAAATGACACGAAGAGAATACTAACAGAGCTTTTGAGTCTTTGATGACTTTTATTTGTATAATTCCATATGAAAACATTGCATTTTCTATATGTTTTGTAAAATTTTTATGAATATATATAGTTGCTTCAATAGGCGATTGCCTTATAACATTTATTTTTGGAGAGATTCTTTATAGATATCTGAGTGATATCATATATATATATGATATCTTATCTAGTAGTACATTAGGTTTTAGTATTATAAAGTAAACCCTTTTCAGCTTTATATTGTCTTATATTAAATAATGCCTCATGGAATTATTGGTATGTTTCGTTTATGAAAGGAATTTTAAAAACTTATAAATTTGTTAGAATTTAGGATCTTAGGACATTATTGTTAGCTGAATTGCGACCGTTGACAGACCAATTGGAGTCAAATCCACAAGCTGAATCCGAATCGGAATCGGCGGTGATTCCAATGTTTTTAGGAGCACGTATTTGATTTGGAGTAGTTGGCATGCTGCTGTAGCCCGAGTTAAGGTTTGAGCTGGAGTTTGAGGAACAAATGGAGTCACGGGGTGAGTCGGTGGCATTCGAGGCATACGATGAACGTTTCGAAGACTTGTAACGCTTCGAGACGTAGTCAACCGATTTTGGTGGTGGCATTAGCGTGTCGGGACGCTGTGTTATATTATCGGCTGAGCCCCACGATTTGTGTACAGCGTCATATATATTCCGATTGATTGGCACACTGGAACGGGAGCCCAGCACATTAGTCGAGCCGTATGGTATTGTCGTCGATGCTCTCTGATTCGGATGCCGATCCCGTGTCGTACCATTGGCATGATGTGGATGACGCTGATGATGGTGACGGTGAGTTCGCTGGTGATGGCGACCTGCTTCGATTGGGGCTGCCCCGGAGACTCCGCCAGGTCCATACGCCGTCAGGGCATTGCCATTGCCCACTCCCAAGAAGTTGCTGAACGCTTCGGTTGTTTTCTTTACCCGGACATTCAACGAACCAATCCGCAGGAAGCCCAAATCTTTTTCGACTGAAAATATGGTGGAATTCAATGAGAATTCATTACATTATGAATTGGAATTTTTACTTACTTGCATGCTTTTTTCGTGCCTTGATTTCTGCAAAGATAAATTGAATATATTTATTATTAAACACATTTTTTATAGGAGAGCTAAACATGCACATGCTGTTAACAATTAAAAATGATAAATATGTAAACCTTAACAATATTATATATTTTGTGTTTTGTTTGGAAGGACAAATGAGTTTTGCGATTTAGAGAATTCTTTAAAAAGTAAAAACTTACCAAGCAAAGAAAAGTAAAACAGGCAGCAAATTCTTTTAAAAACTAAATCAAATTTAAGTGTGCCACAAAAGCAGTTTAATAATATTTAAAGATAATTTTAAGAAATCATAAAGTATATATATACATAATACCATGCGAACAAACAAATAACAAGTTTTATTGAACATTAATCGTTGGCAAACATTCAAAATCTTTAGTTATGTCAACCTGCCTCCAGGTTCCATTGAGTCCGTTTGAGTTGAGCCGCATCGCTTGAATTTCTACACGTTGCAATAATGAAAATAAATATAGAGAGAGGTGCCCAGAAATTCTTTTAGATATTTGAGAAATTACAAGGAAGTAGAAGGAGTATTCCTGATGTCATTCAAGACTTGTCAGACTGCAGGAGAGTTAGTTAATATTAAGTTGTCAAGGCTTGACTCGCTTGATCACTGGCTGATCATCGTAATTTCGATCAGTTGCAGGAATACCGCTATTATTTAATACAAATTCAGGCTAGGCATGCTGTTTGAATACCACTTTGTATGAAAAATGAAAGTACTACAAAACACGAAAGACTTTGTAAAATTATTAAATAATTTAGAAAAACTCTAGCAAAGCGTATTATATATTGTTAAATAACATGCAACACAAAGGTGATTCTAGAATCTAGACAGTACATGTTCTTGCATTCGCTCTTCGAGAACTATAGAAACCTATCAATGGGCAGGTGAATCAGATGAAATGCTTGAAGAGGCAGCTGATTAGAACCATGATTCGAACTTTAGCTATTAGTCGAAACAATTCTTGTTTTCTAATGTCCTGACCAGCCATATGTTTTATATTATATATTATTTAATATAAGGTTACTAGATATGTAATGGTTATGCGTTTTTTATTTTAATTTTTAATTCAAGCTTGAGTTAATACTTTAATATACATATGGCTATAAATAATGAATAATGTAGGTTTAAAATCTGTTGGTAGACCAATCAGCATATTCCATATATAAGCTGAATTTGTTCTTTTCAATGCAACAGCTTAGCTATACGTTAAAGTTTCTTTGTTAACATATTTGCTGACTATAACTGGGTATATTGATATATAAATATGCTATATACAAAGCTATTTTCGACTACAGTGTAAGTTATATAGTATATAGTACATAGGTTATTTTGGCGCATGCTGGGATTATTTGCTAGTTGGGTTAGTAACAACATCATGTGGGTTTCGCCTTGCACCGGCAGCGGACCGAAACGTTTTACGCAAGAAGCTCTCTTTGCGCTGAGCGTAAATACTGCGTGCTCTGCTCGCTTGGGTCTTTGGCGCTTGCGCACCATATTCGCCAGGCTCTCGTTTACCGCGTCGCTGCGTGGACTCTAAATTGCTGTCATCATGGGATCCTTTGACGAGCAAACTTTGCACCGATGGCTTTTTATAGCGGTTATATGATGATGATGGCGATGCCAACAGGGATTGAGTACGAGTCACAGTACCAGAGCCCGAGCCACCACTTATAGTGGCATAGTTGCGCAACTGAGATCGCTTCTTGCCACGTGTTAGTGCGCTGCCGAGTGTTCCGCCCATGATCCCATTGCCACCGCCATTGCCAGAGCTTGAGAGTGGAGTCTCAAGAACGTGCTGGTATCCCACTTGGTAGTTGTTGTTTAGCTCCGTGCCAAGGAAATACTTTTGATACTCACTGCTGCACGTTGAGGCCGAGACACTGGGTCGCTGTCGACTATAGTCCAATGGCTTATTGCCACTCCAGTCCATAATGTCACGATTAGCCTCTGCAAGAGTAGAGATGTTAGTATGATCGATTCAATAGATATATCCAGTATTAATAACTTATACATACTATAAACATTCCAAAGTAGCTCAAATATATTATGTCTTCCAAATTGTGTAGCCAAGTGTAACGGTGTATAGCCCTATAAAAGAATAAACAGTTCATAAGCAAGATAATTATATATAAGGACAAAAATTATTGACTCGATTAGTAACTAGAAATAGTATAAAATAGAAGAGGGATAGGATTGTTGTTTAAAATTTTGGTACAGAAAAGAAAAAGTTCTCTAAGTATTTCTTCGAAGCCTTTCCTCTAAGTATTTTCACAAAGTTATTTCGTTTAATATTCTAAGTGTTTCCTCTAAGAATTTCTTGCAAGTCTTTCGTCCAAGAATGTCTTCTAATTGTTTCCTCCCAAAAATTCTTCCTCCAAGAATTTCTTCTAAGTCTTTCCTTCCAGAAATTCTTCTAAGTGTTTCCTCCAAGAATTTCTTCTAAGTCTTTCCTCCCAGAAATTCTTCTAAGTCTTTCCTTCCAGAAATTCTTCTAAGTGTTTCCACCAAATGTTTCCTCTAAGTATTTCCTCCAAGAATTTCTTCTTCTGAAGTCACTCCACTTCATTTCACTTCACTTCACTTCACTTCACTTTACTGCACTGCACTGCACTGACCCCCACCAGGCCTGGGCGACTGAAGAAATGCTACAGCTGCTGCTCTTTATATAGGGCGACTTTCACTCAAAGTCAAGGTCGCGCTCAAATGTTGAGCCTCAGGGAAAGGTCGTTGCAGTCGAGCTTTAAGTGACCAAAGGGAAGACGCTCTGCTGCTGCCAGCACTCTAGCGTCGTTTTACTCAAATATAAATATCAAATGAACTCTGCTGCATACATATAGAGAACTTAGAACTTAGCTTATGTATATTAATATTAATAATTATTAGATGGCATACACATCATTTTCTTCTGTTCTATAGTTGTCTTAAGGACTAGAATTTCTGTATAGTCTACTTCAATTTATGTGTGTGTGTGTTTGCTGTTTCTTCTATAAGCACAAAAGAAACGATGAATTATTAAAATATCAGTGCTTCCAAAGGTTCAGAAGATCTCGTAGAAAAGCATTTTCTGGCATGTTATAATACCTTCACTTGGAACCCTTTTGGCAAGATGCGTAACAAATCAGTTGGAAATTCATATTAAATTGAATGTAACACATTCGTCGTGATTGACAATTCACTTTGTCTCAATTTTTGGAGACAGACATTTGGAAAACATTTGAGGGAACTTAATTTGTTTCGAACAACGGCAACGTTTCAATTTAAAATTGTGTAAACTCGCATGCATAGACAAAGGCAGTGGCAGGAGGCCGGAGACAGGGGAAGGGGCACGTGTTGTGGCACAATTGGATTTGCTCGTCACGATTTGTCACAGCTTGACTGGGCTTTCCTCTGCCTCATGGGAAGGGTTAAAGAAGTGTTTTGCCGTGCGACATGTGACGCAGATTTTCGCGTGATTGTGACAAGGCTCAATCACTCGATGCGCGATGCTCACAGCTCGTTGCTCGCTGCTCGCTGCTCGATTCGTATATATTATTAAAAAGTATTTGATAAAGACACTTACCCCATGCTGCAGCCAATATATAGATGTATAGGTCGACAGTTGGACAGACAACATGCGAATTAAAATCAAAAACATTTCAAATATTTAAATATTATTGATATTTGGAGCTCTCACCGTTCGGGCATTGACATCCGCTTTGTAGGTGCCGGCAATCAGCTTGACCACATCCTCGTTCCCATGCTTGGCAGCCCAGTGTAAAGCGGTCTGCAAGGAGTAGAGTTTAATTAGTAAACTGACTAATCGTTAGCCGATACAATGCCATATTATATATATTAATATAAGGAGATGCCGGGAGAGAGAGAGAGAGAGACGTAACAAGCAGCAGGGCGTCGGTGTCCCAATATGCTGCACTTCTGGAACTATTTGTTCGGCCATCAATTGCTGTCGCTCCATCGAAATGGAGAACAAGGATTCCACTGGGCTCAAGATTATACGATATAAATAAATTGGCCAGCCACTGCCGAATGCCGAATGGCGAATGGCGAATGGTGAATACCTTTTGCCTCAATTATTTTCATGTTAACATAATAATTTAGTAAGGCGCAACGATTCGGGCCGCTCAGATAAGAGACTGAGCCAGGAGATCGCCGCGAGTGCACGATGATTTTCTATAGAATTGTTTGCCACAGCAATGCTACGTACCACGACGTACCACTAAACCATGTGTTGACAATGAAGACGGTCACTTTTTTCTTGAACAGCAAAGACAAACAAGCCGAGCGGCAGCAGGCTGCACCGGCAACAGATTCAGAGACACTGGGACAACATTGAAATCGAACAGAGAGAAAGAGAGAGAGAGAGAGAGAGAGAGGCACATAGTGTGTGAGAGTGAGAGAGGAGAGCTTGACAGTACAAATAGAGCTACAGCCAATTCCCGCTGCCGATCGGTATGTAATTCTTTTCAAGGGAAATTTGTATCGTGTCTCTCGCAGTTTGAAGCTGCAGCCAGCCCAGGGACTGCCCTGACATACATATGTATATCTATATGTACATCCATATGTATGTAGGAATGTACGTATGTAGCTACTATTCGCGTCCGATGCATCTTAATCTGCACTCTTTGGCATTTAATCTCGGCCCATTGTCTTAGCATTTCGTGGAGAAATGTGCTCACCAAACAGAAGCTACACACAAACAGCTACGACTATCTTATCAACATTGTCTGCCGATTTACGATATGTATTTCCTTAGGCGAAGTAACGTTGAAGCCCCTTATTTATGCTTTATATGTAGTTGATGTGCACTTTACTGAAAATATACAAATAGTTTACTAGAAGGAACAATAAGATTGGCAAAGCTAAAATGATCTTGGGTTTAAGTCACATCATTCTTTACATAAAATATTCCAATTGATTTTATTTTGTACAGAAATAATCATAAACTTCCTGTTTCTCATTTTCAAATAGAGCTATTCTTTAGGCTTTGAAACTCGAATTTTTCTGTTGTGTACCAAAATAGAAGGGAAAACATATCAAGTGATCCTGAGTCGAAAGGCCGAAAAGCATATGAATACGAACTTGGAAGCTTTAATCTATTTTATTTTAATATATCCAAAACCATGCTCAATTGGAAATTATTTGTAATCTGTCCAGTTTTTTTAAGTATTTCAATTTTCTTTGCCATTAACAGATCAACATCAAATCAACCTTCTCATTTTCTTATCGCGATGTCTAATGTCCAAGGGCGCAATATACCCTATTGAAAATGTTGCCAATGAATAGGTGGTTAATAAGGTTCTGATAACAATTCAAATGAGGTGTGAAGTCATGAGATTGTGATTATCGCTTTGTCATAAGACAGGATGCAAAAACCAAGAGTGGCTCGGCTTGGATTTACAAATCGTCTCACGCGCAAAGTAAAGAGCTGCGATTTTGGCCATTTCGTGAATGTCGCCTCTAGAGCTGAGGCTTTGGGCTTTGGGTTGGCTTAGGCTCTTTACATATGGCATGTTGTCCGTCTGCACGTTTAAATTTATTGTCCATTCCATTAATGGTGGCAAGGGACAGAAATTCTGCGTCTCTGACAGTGAAATGCCATAAATTCTTGCGTCTCGTTCAGTTTGTGGCAGCATTGTGTGTGTGTGTGTGTGTGCTTGTGTGTGTGTGGATGGGCAACGAGAAAGAAACAGAGCGATTTGCTCTCCAGACCCTGAGACAGAGCCAGAGTCAGGGCCTGAGCTACCGTGGAGTCGTGGAGGCATCCGACGGTGTTGGCGATCGATGCTGAAGGGAATCCAGCTGCTGCTGCAAACGCATTGTGCAGGAATTCCAGGAGTATGGTACACACAGAGTGTACGTATGTCCAGGTCGTGAGACAGCCAGCCATGGTCCTGGCTTACAGTGCCTCACGATCATAAAAGGATGGCCCAAATATTTGTCACTCGTTTGGTCCACAGAGTGCAAAGTAGTTGTGAAGGTGTCACAGCTGGAATCCGATATGGTAAAAATGCTGTGATGGTATTTGCTCATCTGGATCATGACAATGAAAATAGATGATTGAGCACCAAGATAGCAATTTGCGATGATAATCTGCAGCGCGCACAAAGAACACAGCACAGAAGCATTTTATCGAAATGTGAACAAATTTAAGCCAATACTTGAATGCAAAGCTCTCTGAGATAGTTGATTATGTGAAGCGCAAAGAGTGCATTGGATTCGCCTAAAGTCTAGCAGACTTTGATATCTGTATATAGCTTGGTCATAATAATTATGTATTTGTTTTGATGTATATTGAAACCTGACAAATAAGATATAAACATTATGTTGGTAAGTTCGACTGAAGAGTTTTTTGTTGATCTCCTCATTGATATTCCACTTAGTAATCTCCTTTGTCTTTTCTACAGTATTGACCAAAGGAGCACGCATGTGTATAGCTGGATCACTGCTGATCCCCCTGTTGATCATTCTCTTCATTGATGGCCTTTTTCTCAAAGTACTTCCCTATCCACTTGTCTAGCTCGATCACTGTTGATCTTTTCGTTAATTTGTCTCCCCATTTCTCCTCCTGCTGATCTCCTCTGCTTACCGTTCTTCAAGTCTTCTAGTTCGATCACTGCTGATATCCTCTTCATTGCTTTCCTTTCCCCCTTTTCTTCTATTTAAAACTACGATCATTAAGTTTTCAAATTTGATCACTGCTGAGCTCCCCATTGATCCTTCTCATCTCAACTTTTCTCCCCTTTCCACACTATTCAAGTTATGATTAGCAAATTTTCTAGTTCGATCACTGCTGATCTACTCTACAATTAGATTGTAAAAGTTATACTTACATACTGTTAACCACAAGTTCATAGATAGTCACAGTCCAGTATGAGACATGTAAAGAGAAAGAATTAAAATGAGTTTCTCAAAGAAAGAGACAATAAAGATATCTGTATAAATAATTGCAGAATAAACAAGCTGACAAACGGAATGTAGTTAAGGTAAAAAAAGATTATGGAACTAGTTGGGCTTTAGCTTATTATTAACTGCTAAACATAGCTTTCAAGTGGAGCTGACATTGCGCCTTAACAATTTAATAATACATTTTGGCAGGTCTCAACGGCAATTACGGAGTCAGTGGCAGATGCACTCGGACGCCTATGGCTGATATCAGTCGCGGAGTGAATGTCCTGGCCAGGACATGTTTGTAGCTTCCCCTAATGGTGCCAACTATGATAATGAGGGTCATGCGAGCTGGAATGTGGGCTGGCAACAGTGCCTGCCTGCCATTCATGTACAGAGCTACGTTCCGTTTTATATATTTTTTGCGCCAAAAACGATGTGGCCTGCAAAGAAGTCGCTCGAAGGCGTTTTTGATCGAAATTCGATATTACGTTGATAAGACACGAGCTGCCACGCAGACTTCCAGGCCTTCTGTGGACCTGTAGACCTCTAGACAGGTAGACCTGTAGACCTGTAGACCTGCGGACAGTGAACAACCGGAATCTTTTGGCACATCCAGTAGCTGTCGTTTTGATCGATCGCCGGCACATGAAAAATGTCATGTTTAACATGTATTTTGCTGGTTGTAATTAAGGTCGTCTCACGTCCGAGGCGCTGCCAGTTCCTCAATGTAATAGGAACTTTAAAGGACATTTAAGTACGTGCCAATTGTTTCAAACAATTCATTTATCACAACACTCAGCAAACATTTCATGGCCCAGTTCGCTTTACCAATCCACCTACTCATTACATTTTCCACATAGTTAATGACTATTTAATTGTGTTTGTTTTTCAAATAATTTTCAAATACTTACACCCTGATATTAGCAGTTGAGCAGTTCAGGTTGATGTCATATGCACAGTTGGGGCGGTCGGAAAAAAGAGAAAGAAAAAAGTACATGAAAAATTAGATCTTAATTGTAGATGCTTATCGCTCATACAAAAAAAAAAAAAAAAAAAAAAAAAAAAAAAAAGACATTACAACAGAGAAAAACTTTCTTTGCTTTCTATTATTAGAAATATGAATGATTATCTAAAAAAAATTTTTTTAATGGATGCAAATAAAAACAAGCAGGAGGCCAAGCCTATTTTTGCTTGTTAGTTCATCTATCTGTTACTTGTTATAAATTATAAAGCAATATAATATATAATATTAACAATGATAATACAACAACAGACCTTCTTTCATACATAATATATTTTGTATAATACTTCATTTACTATTTTGGCTATGATTTTTAAGTAATAGTTGAATGATTAAATGTTGAATTGATTAAATAAATATTTTTACTTTAAGAGTATATTTAAATATAGTTCTCTTACAGAACAGAACTATTATACCAATCGGTACAGAAATCATTTACATCAAATCATTCGGAAAATAACCCAAAATTATGATTATCTAAAAAAAATTCTTTTAATGGATGCAAATAAAAACAAGCAGGAGGCCAAGCCTATTTTGGCTTGTTAGTTCATCTATGTGTTACTTCTATAAATTATAAAGCAATATAATATATAATATTAACAATGATAATACAACAACAGACCTTCTTTCATACATAATATATTTTATATAATACTTCATTTACTATTTTGGCTATGATTTTTAAGTAATAGTTGAATGATTAAATGTTGAATTGATTAAATAAATATTTTTACTTTAAGAGTATATTTAAATATAATTCTCTTACAGAACAGAACTATTATACCAATCGGTACAGAAATCATTTACATCAAATCATTCGGAAAATAACCCAAAATTATGATTATCTAAAAAAAATTCTTTTAATGGATGCAAATAAAAATAAGCAGGAGGCCAAGCCTATTTTGGCTTGTTAGTTCATCTATGTGTTACTTCTATAAATTATAAAGCAATATAATATATAATATTAACAATGATAATACAACAACAGACCTTCTTTCATACATAATATATTTTATATAATACTTCATTTACTATTTTGGCTATGATTTTTAAGTAATAGTTGAATGATTAAATGTTGAATTGATTAAATAAATATTTTTACTTTAAGAGTATATTTAAATATAGTTCTCTTACAGAACAGAACTATTATACCAATCGGTACAGAAATCATTTACATCAAATCATTCGGAAAATAATTCAAAATTATGATTAGTATGCACGCCATATCAATATCATGGAAAGAACACTGAACAAAACAAGGTGAAAACCAATCGTAGCTTGGAACTAGTAAACAAAAATGTGCGCTAGTTCTCAGGATAACGCGCAACACGCATGTGAAACAGATGCAATTATATTCTCTTTATGGGCATGAGCCTAGTATCTAAAGTGCAGATTAACTAAATTGATTAGAAATTATACGAACTGCCTCGCCTTGACCCAATCACAATAAAAAAGCAAGAAACAGCGGCTAATTTCCAGCGGGCCATGTTAACTTGCCAATGCGTACGCGCACACCCCACGGAATCGGAACAACAATAATCGGATAACAAGAGCAACAACAACAACGGCAACGAAAACAAATGAAACAAATAAAAAAAAAAAAAACAATAATAATGACAGCAAAAGTCCTCGCTGCGTGGCTATCTTTGGCAAACAATCTAAATGATATATTAAGCGCAAAGCAAATAACGCTCTCTTTTTGTCGCCCTCCCTCTCCCTCTCTCTCTATATATATAATTCTCTCTCTCTCTCTCTCTTATTCTCGCGTTGCCTTTCCATTTCCATTTCCCTCGCGAGTTAAGTTCTCCAATTATGCGGATTATTAATTTAACTGGGTCGCTGGTTAGAGTGGACCTTATTTCCCTGCGCTGCCCGTTCGCTCAGGCTTCTGTGTTTTTTGTTTTTGTTTTCACTCGCATGTCGCTCGTTGTTGTTGTTGTCGCTGGCCACTGGCAGTGACCACTTGTCGTTTCACAAGTTGTCAAAACTTGTCATTTAACCGACAATGAGCCTTGTTTGCTTTAATCGTGGTTATTATGCGTTCGCCCGAACCGTCTCTGAATTATTAATGATACCAGAGCATACCTGGGCAGGTGCTCCAACTTCATGCCTGACTATCTGTGTACGTGTGTGTGCGAGTCTCTAATTAGTTAGCCAGCGCAGTTTATACTGAATCTACTCTTGGGCTTTTTGTTTGTTAATCCTAAGCAATCATGATTTATATTTTCATAGTTTCTATAACTTTCTTTTGATCATTAATCAGGCTTATTTCTCGTTCTCGCCAGCTTCGAGTCGTTTCTAACTTGTGCTAAATGACGATTTCTGATGCTGTTGTTGTTATTGTTGATCAATTCTTTAATTGGTTTCCCAACGGCTCATTTGTCAATGGTGCAATCGATAAACTCGCGGACAGGTGGAATATCCTGCACTCAGCCAGCTCACGTCGTCGCCTGCGCCTGCCTGCTGGGTCCTCCTGCTTCCTGATCCTGTCTTTACTCTGATGTCTCGATGAGGGTTGTTTTTGAGTTTTGACATACTGGTGTCGCCTGCGGGGCTGACGCATGCGCATCCTTAGTTTAGCAACAGGTGATCGCAGCTAACTGATCGAGTTGAGGTGTTTTTTGTTGCTTTGTTATTAAGTTGTTAAGCTAAATTATTGTTTTTTACTTTATTTTTTATTTGATCTTTGAGTTTTTTTATGAGTGCTGCCGGCGACATTTAACAGTTCATGCATTTATATGAGCTGTTGCAAAACTCTTAATGGCCATTAAAATTGAATATATTTATATTTGTCATTTTGTTCAGTTTCCGATTCTTCAAGGCCTTCAGATTCAAGTTGAATATGTAATAAATATAATTGATTTTAAGGAATTTTTTATACATTAATTAATTCTTAATCAATTTAATTGACTTTAATATTATTTCTCTTCTCAAGACTTGAATTGAATATTAAATATATTTGCCATGCCAAATCCGAAGGGTTTGGGTTGGAATATTTAAAGAAATTATACAATAGATCTGGATCAGAGCTTAGGAAATAATATAATATAAAATTTAATACTAATTAAATACTATATAACAAACGAATAGAAAATGGAAACAAACAATGTGCTATCAATAAATTAATGAGTATTTTGGCATGAATATTGAATATGCAAAGCTATAATGTATAGATCTTGAATATTGAGAGGGAATGGTTTAGGGATCAATTTGCTAATATTTTAAGCAATCATGATGAAAACTTACCGTCGCAGGACACTGTAAAGAAAAAGAGGAAAAAAGCGGGTTAATATTAAATATTAAGCTCATAGATAGATAACGATAAAAGCTTAATTATAATCACTCTGCTTCATACGACATAATGAAAATCGCATAGAGAGGCAATAGCGATAATTCTTGCTGTTCTCAAGAAGACTCACTTAGCACTGCCTTAAACGTTAGCACAATTCATGCGAAGGCGGAGATATTGTAAATATTTGACGTACGTTCGTATAAATGAATGAAATCGAATTCATTTGGCATCGATTGCTGATTTAATTGTCTGACTAATTGAGAGATTTTTTTTTGCGCTGGCATCTGTGAACTCCCATGACGCACATTCGGCCTAGTTGCAGCGTTATTTGCTCCATTTGGCACTCCGGCGAGCTTAATGACTTGATTTGGGAGGCTGATGAGGCAGCCAGGCAGTTTTGCTGCTGCACAGATTGCTCAACGTTGATTAGTGCCCGGGTCTGAGAGACAAATGCTGTACGTGCAGAAACGCCAGGCGATGCTCTGGCTGACCGGCGACGACAATGACTTTGCCATATATGCACTCTCTAGCTGGTCGGCTCTACCCAACAACAACAGGAGCAGCAGCAGGAGCAGCAACAACAACAAAAAACCCTTTAAATTTCATGCAGAATTAATTAACTGCTGTTGGTGGCGACTCCGACTGCGACCGATTCGTGTTGTCGCCGCCAAAGCCGCCCAAGTTGCGGGCGCCCTTCTGGCCAGCCCCGTATCGCTTTTTCAGACTCTTGATATTTTGATGGCCAAGCAGACAACGCCGGAACACACAGAAGCGCGCTCTGGATCGCTCTTCGCTCTGGAATTTCATTGAGAAACGTGGCCTGTACTTGCCGAGACAGCAAGCGCAGGTCGTGTCCCCAATGCTCTGTCATGAATTGCACAGATATATAGACGTACATATAGAAAGAGAGAGAGAGAGAGGGATTTGTGTGTGTGTGGGACAGTCGTTGTTTGTCTTGGGGATCTATGTTGTGGCGCCATTAGCTGCCATTGGCTGGCCCGTGTCGCAATTTAATTACAAGCATCGCTATCTAGAGAAGGCGGCAGCAAGATTTATGCAAACAGTAAACAACATGGATAGACTGGAGCTGGACAGATGCACGGCTCCTTCAAATGATATGAGCGGCCGTCCAACGAGCAACGGGCAACAGCAACGGCAACGGGCAACGGGCAACGGGCAATGGTTGTCATCAGCGTTGTTCTTTTTGCTTTCCACCCGATGCACAACTCAATTCGCTGCTGCAGTTAACCCACTCATAAGTAAGTGAATGAACATACATACTATATGTGTGTATCTGAACAACAGATATGGTCTGGCTGTAGCTTCTTGAAAATCGAATCACGTTCGCCCAATTTTGAATGGACTGCATGGACGTTTGGGGTAGCTTCGACAATTTTAGCTCCCTTGTAGGCGATTAACTTAAATGCCACTAAACTAATTTAAAAGCGATTGTAGGAGCTCGCTCTCCCTCTCTTTCTCTCTCTCTCTCTCGCTCTCTGTCTGTCTCTCTGCGAGACTGGGCGATAGAATTTCAGTGCCTGGGCTGTTAAACATCTTGTCCTCTCCGCTCAAACACTGTGCAACGCACCCATTGTCACGTACTGTAGAATGTGGCCATCAGTGTAGAGATCTGTGTAAAATAAATACATAAATACATATGTGTGTGTGAGTGTGAGTGAGTGTGCGTGTGAGGCTCTTGCCAAGATTGCTTTTTCCATATGGAATTTAATTTGCGCTGCCCCTGAAACATGTAATAACGATGCAATTTCATTTGCAATTTAGAGCTACGGCTACTAGCCCCGAAAACATTTGACCACTGTCCTGGCATGCCACAGATGCAACAGCATGTTCTACTCTATATTAATGCCACGTTATGGGCTGAACAGAGACAGAGAGAGAGAGAGGAGGAGGAAGCACAGCCCAATGCAAAGCGATGACAAAGAATTTCTCGTTATGCAAAATACCTGCGAATATTACACAGTTAAGTTTACGATTTGATATATAGCTCTAAGGACTGTTCCAGTTGCTGTACCCTGCATAGAACAGGGGTGCAAGAGGTGTATACGTGTTAGACTTCTTTATATGTAAACTGTGCGTGAGTTGCTTAAGCTATTGATAACTCTTTTATTTCATTTTCAACTTGATTTCATTTTCTTTTGTCTCTCATATTGAATATAAAGCTATAAATTTAGTTTACTTAACTAGAAAACTTCTGCTAAATATTATCTCCCTAAATTGCTCTCTGATCTTTCTAGTTATGCCCGGCATTCGGATTCCCTGAACAGCTAAGGCACAATCTGTGCAGATTTCATTATCCCATGAAAAGAACCGTGATAAAGCCCCTGAACACTCATACTTTCAGAATAATTTCCTTATACCCTAAACAATAAGCTCTGTGATACATTGAGCTCGCATTCTTACAGAGCATCTGGCAGTCGTCCATTCTCAGATCAATGCATTTTGTGCATTTTGTTACTGTTATTGCTAACTGGCCGTCGTCAGTGAGTGGCCTGGCGCTTAGAAAACAAAACGCGACGGTGGCAACCTGTTGCGCCTATGGATGCCCCGCGGTCAGGGGCATCGTAAAACCTTACGAGCTGAATAACAAATACATGTATGGGATGATTAATTTAAGCACTTTTACGATGCCTCTTCATGGCGCAACTGATTTATGGCCGTGCGGCCGTGCGACGAATTTGCGTCAGGGAAAGCGCAACGAGAGGTTCGTGGCGCGAGGGTTTATGATTGGCTTAAAGGGGCGATAAATGAAATTAGGGGCTTTGCAATAGAACTGAGCAGCCGCTAGGGTGCACAGCTTCCAGGCACTGTCATGCTTGTAGGCGTTGCAATCCCAGACAGTCAGACAGACAGACAGCAAGCTACGAATATCATCTAAGTTTTGCTGGCCTCTTGCACTGCAAGTACAATTGGCGTGGCGAGGAGGGGACAGGAGAGGAGTGGAGTGAGGGGAGTAGGCGGCTGGCGCATGTTGCCATCAGACGCATTTACTATTTTGCATAAATCATAATGTAATCTGCATCTGGAAATGAAAACAAACCGAAGCGAAAATGTCCAAGCTTTTATAATTAACTGCGCGGGCACAAACCGAAGACATTGGCAGGCGACATGCCGGGCACAGCTGCAGGACCTCTGCATTGGCCACAGCCAACCAGCATCAGGCAACAGGCAGCCAAGCAGCCAAGCAGCCAAGCAGCCAAACGGCCAAACAGGCAACAACCAACAACAGCGACAACCGCATAAGTTTCTCAATGAAGCATGGAGCCCAAACATCAAAAAAGCAACAAATACAAACACAAATACAAATATACAAATGCAACAGCAACAACAACGGCAACGGCAATGGCAGCAGCAGGGTGAGCTCTGTGCCTGGTCAGAGCGAACTCGCGCTGGAGAGGACGACGCCGGCACAAATGTGGATAAGCCCTCACTTGGTGCGCAATCGCAAAATCTACGCAGCGCGCGGTCAACGGGCGCCTGCCAAAACTACGGCTAAATAATTTATGCCCCCAGTCAGCAGCAGCAACAGCATCAGCATCAGCAGCAGCAGCAGCAACAGTCAGCGATGCGCAGCAACACATTGGCGCAACATGCTCCTTGGAGCGAAGCAGCGGGTTGGATGTTAGTCGCAGTAAAAATCAAACAAAATTATAAATTAATGAAATTTATGCACAATAAAATTGCAAAAGAAATTATTAATGCAGTCGTTCACGCTTTAAATGCACCCTAAATCAACGAACGTACGCTAAAATTATTAATACGGCTGCCAGACATGCAGCAGACGCCACTGCCGCGGCTGCCTCCTTGCCTGGCATCATTCCCAATCATCCTCAGCCTCCTGCTCCTCAATCCACAATCCTGGGCAATCAGTGCAAGCAGTTGATAGGCTTAGGCGCCGGATATGTTAAGTTGCAAAGACATGCATCTTGCAACATTAAAGCACAACTTGCGTTCAGCGCGCAACTCAACAAACCAACAGATCCACCTTCAATTTTTATTGAAAGCGTTCTCCTTGGCTGCGTTTGTAGATCGGCAAAGGGAAAGAAAACGATGTGAATTTATGTGCTCATGATGTCTGTTTGTTTTCAATAACACACATATTGAGATATAGGCAGACGGATGTAGAAATGGGAAGCTTTTAAATATTGATTTCAATAGATATCACATATAAGATCTTTGCTTCTATTCAAGAAGTAGTCAAGAATTTCCTCGTTGATTACCTATACAAATAAAAGCAGCTACTCTAGACCAATAACAGGTCTCTCTCATTCTTATTATCTCGCTTTCTCTATATTGTTCTCTCTTTATTAGTCGTTTAGTTTACAATTTCCTTCTCACTCTCTTTTATTCTTTCTTTAGTAAGTAAATCTACAGCTATAGACATTTCTTTTAGGATCCCCCTATGCCTGTAATCTGCTCATATTCCAAAATTTGTATTAAATTCATATGAATTGTTCCCACAACATGCACAAATGATGTCAGACTGCTACCATAATACTCGCAACATAAATTGTGAACATGGCCCACTTAGATGTCTCTAGATAGGACTTATTACGTTTCGAATATTGCCCAATTTATTCTTTGACAAATGAGGCTTTAATAGGGCTCTAGTTTATGAACTAGTTTCATGCAAGTGGCATATGAATAGTTAATTTCATTTCGCTGAAAGATCTGAGATCATCAAGTGGCAGCTAAATCAACTTGGGCCTAAACAAAAAAGGTATCACACACACCCAAAATATAAGAAACAAAAAAAAAAAAAAAAAAAAAAACACAGCTAAGCCTTAAAAAAAAAAAAACCAAACAAAATAAGGTCTTTTGCAACAAAAAGACAAAAAAGAGTTATTTAAATTTTACAGCGAATTTTTGAGAAGCGTAGACAGCTTTATCTTATCGCCAGTTTAGTTTCGAGTTGGAGTTTGAGGTTTCCCTTTAACGAATACATTAAATACATATTATTCCCGGAATTATATGTAAATTCCACTTCTCACATGAGTCCCCAAGCTCAACAGCTCTCCATCTTCCATGATATTATCGTCATCGTCGTCGTCTTGGCCGTCTTGCTCTTGCTGTGGCTTTGTAACTTACGCAGAAATCTTATAAATGTTCGTGTTCAAGACAGGTAGCGCTCTATTGGGTCCATATCAGCAAGCTAAAAAATTAGTTCCTCAACGATGACAAATTAGACGTCATTAAGACTGACTGACTGGGCTCAGGGGCAACGCAGTTGACCAGTTCCAGTTCAGCTCAAGAGAGTGGCTAACTCTGTGTGACCTCATCCTTTCCTGGGAAGCACAACAAATGGGCATCCTAGGTCCGCGCTAAACGCGTGGAACTGTTACTCCATATTATTTATGATAATCTCGATTTTGTGTGGTAGCAGCAAACAGCCATTCAGCCATTCAGCAAGCCAGTGAGCCAGTGAGCCAGTGAGCCACTGAGCCAGCCGCTGCGCATGCGAAGCTGGAGCCACACGATGCGGCACGTTGGCGCTGTGTGTGGCCTGTGGCATGGCTTCCTCGCCTACCTGTTGCCCGTTGCCCGTTGCCGGCTTGGCTGCCTGACTGCCTGACTGCCGCCTGCGGCCTGCTGCCCCGACTCCAGATTAATGTGAAGTGACATGTTTAAGTAAATGATCCAGAAGCTTATCCGATAATGGCCACCATATTTATTTAATGCTACACTCAATTCCTTGCCTCTTTTTTTTTTTTTTTTTGTTTTTAGGCCAGGTCAGCGTCTCTGGGTCCACGCCCTGCGGAAAAGCTAATTGACCCGATCATAAGCCATAAATCGGTACAGGATATGCTGGACGAGATCACGAAGAGCGCTAGACCGAGCGAGCGAGCACGAGATGCGCCACAGACGCGACACGATTAGCTCCTTAAATAGACCCCTCACCTTCCGCCCAGCCCCCCCTTCACCCAGCTGCCCTATAATCATTTGTTTTTGGTAGTCCCCGCCAAACAATGCCTGCCTCACAGCCAACCAACGTGGGCCACCGCCGTTGCAAACTGTCGTCAAGTTTGTTGCAGTTGCTGCTGCTGCTGCTGCTGCTGCTGCTGCTGCTGCTGCTGCTGTTTGCAACTGTTGCAAGTTTAGCGACAACACGAAGATTAGCATGCGTGACTAACAGAATTTTGTTATTCCTTTGCCTGGCCGGCCGGGCAAGTCGTGCGTTTACCTCGCGCTGGGATAATCGTTTCTTAATTTTCCTAATTAATTATTATGAAATGCTCGATAAGCAGCAGCAAACCGAGAGACGCGACCAGCTAAATAATTGTTAAAATTCCTCTGCAAATGTTGCCCGTGCAAATCATTCCATATTCAAGCGAACATAGTTTCAGATCATTTGCCTTTTTGAGTCAGTTTTATACTGTGTAAGCATGTGAAAGGGAGTGTATTGGCTTGCTGTGAAGTCTGTTCTGTATATAGAGAAATACAGATTAATCCTCCACAGCTCTTTAGCCAAAGGTCAGATAAATTAGGAAAAACTATCACAGTTCTAGATCAAGGAAAGGTATAAGCCATTTAGCTAGGTATGCCTATACATTTTTAAGTTTTTCAAATTGATTTCGCTGTGAGCAAGTATTCCACAGTCATTCAAGCTCGACTGCCATATTTGTGCTTGTTTTTATTTTAAGCTCTTTTTCTGTTTCGTTGACCGGAACCTTTTTTATTGACAAGCAAATGCACTCAGGCTGCATATGTACCGTCCATGCCTTGGCTCTACATACATTTCTAGACGAGAGGCTCGACCTGGCTCAGCTCGACTCCACGCGACTTGCCTCGCCTCGCCTCGCCTGGGTCTGGGGCACAACACATTCGTCCCTTCTGCGCCAAAAGTTTATTTTCGTTATTTATGATGTCGCTGTAGCCGGGATGCGCTGCACAGATTTTAGGCAAAACGAGCCGAGCACAACGAAGTGCGTGGGATGCCGCTGGGTTGCTGGCTCCATCTGGCAATCACACAAATCGCATGCGAAACTATTATCAGAAGTTTTATGTTAATTTTTAAGCATGTTGCCTGCTTGCCTGCTTGTTGCCTGCTTGCCTGCTGCTTGCCTGCTGCTCGCCTGTGCCTCTATCTCTGCCTAACAACATCCAAGGGTCGGTGGCAGCAGCAGCAGCAGCAGCCGCAAGTTGCAAAATGTAATCTTTTGTCATCGTGTTTGACAGAAACGGTTGTCGCCCCAAACACGCGCACCTGTTCAGATTCCCTCATTAATTATGCATAAATTCTCATCAAATCGGAGAAGAGTTACAAAACAATCTTTAAAGCCGATGCCAATTAGAATTTGCGCACGCCTCGATTTAAATAAGTTTGTAAACAGCAACTCTGTACAGGAGTCGAGCTTGGAGCGGAAGTATGTAAAACTAAGTTAGACGAATCTCAGAGCACTTCAAATCTAATTGACAATTTTTGATTCTATTTGGAAGTCTTATATATGAATAAGAGGAAATGTATAGAATTCTTTTTAGCGTATAATATATAGAATACAGAATGATTCGTATGTCTTTCCATCAGATTCGGTATAAAAACATTCAATTCCAATCATGCAGAAAATTAGAGCTCGAAGTAAAACCATTCTAAGTCTAAGAACAAACTATATGAAATCATTTACACTTATGGAAAGTCTGAAATAATATAACTATGTATTTAATATAATATAGCATCTGTCTTAATTGAACAATTTTTTATTGACTCTTTCTATATATTATATATATTATATATTATATATTATATATTATATATTATATATTATATATTATATATTATATATTATATATTATATATTATATATTATATAGTCTATATACATGACAGAGCTTAAATATTCCTAAGGATGTATGATACTAGGGAACTAGGGAAAGCAATCATCAGGAATATGTATAATTCGTGGCATCGACCAGTCAACATAATCTACAAGTATTTTGCAGCTCATGCTATGCCATTTGCTCCAATATCTCATCTTGATGCTCTGCCCAATCCCCTAAATATCCCATATTATCACATTTCAAATAATATAATAATATAATAAATGATTAATTTACATTTACGTACTTATACACCAAGCATTTATTTATAAAACTTAAACACTAAATACTTGACTTACTCTCTCATATATATATATAAATATATATATATTTACATATTTCTTTTTTTCTGTTCGCCTCAACATTATGTGCAAAACAAATATGGGCGTGTCGGTGGGCGTTGAAAAGGAATATGTTGCAGGTACGCATTGTGCGCGATCAGAGTTGAAGGCAATTTGAAAAATCGATTAAATACGAATAAATGTTGAGGGCTGGGGGTTAGGCAGATTTAAAAACTCATAACAACGTGGCAACACCTCTTTTTGTATTGCTGTCCGCACGCCGAGGTGTCCAAAGCCATGTGTGGGGTAGTCACCGGCATCGGTGCCACTCGCCACTCGCCACTCGCCATTCCCGATGTCCGATGCCAAAAAGCCGCTGGCAATTGGCAATGGGATGAGAAATATTATTTATATTTGTATTGCAGAATTTATGAGCCGAGAGGGAGAGAGAGAGTGCGCGAAGTTCGACTGGGTCCACATATACTCGCAATATATATGACAAATTTCCTGCCGCTGGTGCGGCGTCCCTCTTAGGAGGACAATGTGTGTTTCAGTAGCTGGCGCTAGTACATGGAACGGTGGCAGTGCGGACGACAGGAACATGGATTCGCCAAAAGCGAAAGCTAATCAATATACAACTCGAATTAAAGCCAAAGGCAACGGCGCGTTGAGTGGGGTCGATTGCGGTGTTGATTGCTTTGCATGCAACACACACACACACACGCACACATTAATAACTACAATATCTGATTGAGGAGACAATTTGGGCAAGTGTATATCATTTGGATAGTGGAGCACACTCACACACAGCCACACACACACTTGCGTATCCAAACAGAATGCATTCCATTAAAAATGACAAGTTGCTTGTCCAAATAAAGGCAGATCAAGTCCATCTGATTTCCCATTTCGAGTTCCAGTTCCAGTTCCACTTCTGGGGCTATCAAAAGGATCGTGTTCAATAAAATGCAAACGCCGTCACCGTCCAAGTTGCCGTCGCCGTCGCCATCTCAACTGATTGTAATCAGTTTTGTGCACTAACAATGGCTGGGACCAGTCGGCAGTCAATCATGAGTCCATCTTCGTCAATCGCTGATTGTGTGAATCTTGTGGATTGCGCTGGAGTTAGTCAGTGACTTCTTGGTGGTTAACATGGCGCCTGAGTTTGTCGTTTTGGGAATTGCGCGATCAGATCATCAGCCACAGATGATCATCATCAATGGGTAACGCTGATGCCATTGTCTCTTGTTATATACATTTTTCTTTTTGTTTTTGTTTTTCTTTTGCTTTGTTGGCGGCGTCTGCAAATGCACGTCATTCCGCGGCTCATGAAATGTCACTCAAGTGAGCTCAACAGCCATCCATCGAAACATTCAGCCAGCCAGTCATCCATCCAAGATCTCTTTGGTCGCCTGCAGACCCCGTCAAACAATTCAATTGGAGTAGCGAATAAATCACACAGAAGACGACTGCGGATCGTGAAGCGTCGTCGTCGCCTTGGCTTAACCCTCTTTGCAATTCCTCTAAATGCCCTGTAGCTGAAGGTGCGAAGCGGGTGTATTAGGCTACGCCCTGATATTCCATTGATACACAGCAATCAATATTTAGTATGTTGAAAATCAAGTCTGACTCTTTGAGATCCACTTGCAAGCTTGATAGTTGCCTTTTAGCTTATCCTTAAGGTATAGTTCGTCGGCTCACCTAGCAAACTTAGCTCTTGGTAATGCCTAGCCAGTACTTCTCCTACAGAACACTATTTAGTTCGTAAGCATGCGAATTACCTTGATTGCTCTTCAGGTAGTTTAGTGCTTAGCGTATTCGGGAAGTGTCTGCTCGAAAGTCCAGGTCCTGAGCGCCGTGACAGATCGTTTGGTGGCTGTAGAGTGCAGGAAATGACTGCAACTTCGGCGGGTTTGAGCATTTTATTTTGTTTACGATTTTCGTAGTTATCTGGGAAGTATTTCGAACGTCGCTAATTTGACGACTGCACGATTGCATCGAGTCGCCTTGGTGCACAGAAGTTGAAGGAGGTGAACTGGTCCTTGGGCAGAGGCTCCGCGATCGATGCATTTAGCAGATAAGCTCAATTTCGTTTTTGCTGACACTTAGGCGGCAGACAGACGGAGGGACGGACAGACGGGTAGACGGATGGACAGCATCAACGGATCGAACGCTTAGGCCAGGCGGCTGCAGAGCGGGGGAGTCTGTACTGTAGTTGCACGTTTTTCGCTCTGCGCTCTGCGCAGCGAAATGAAAATTCCGAACTCTAAAGTCACGGACTTCAGTTTCGTTTCATTCGTATTTCTTGGGCCTTCCACTGATTCCTGAGCTGCTCTAACTATTTAGCCAGGCAGTTTGTAACAATCAATGAATAAGAGAATATTTATTGAATATGTAAATTTGTACAAGAAATTTATAAATATTTCAGATTTATATAACTGGAAATCTCTTTGGCTAGCATTTCAAACAAGATTTAAGTTTTCTGCCAAGGGACAGCCAAGGGACTTTTAATCCCTTCCAGCATCATCTATCTGGCTGATTAAAGGGTATTCAAGAATTCAGCGTGCCACACACGCAGCTCACACAGAAAGTCAGCTTTTCGTGTTGGACTTAAAGCATGCGCCGGTAATTGTGAATGACAATAATTGTGAAGACATTCTGCGCTGGCCCGGCTCGGCCAGGCCAGGCCAGGGCAGCCAGGAGGAGTGATTCTGTGGACGTCCCACTGACCAAAGCAACGTTGGAACGTGCAAAACGTTGGCGCCAACAGCGCCACCCAATATATGCTACAAACAAACACAAAAAAAGGAGAACAAGACAAAAAACACAGACGAATTTTTGTCAATTTGAGGAGTCAGTCGCAAGCAGCAGAAGAATTCCCAGAGTTGGGGCCATTGGGGCAGGCAGGCAGGCAGTATGCTCTGTTGCCACGCCTCCTATTTAATAACTTTCGCCCTAATTCATGTTGGCTGTCAGTGCGTCGATTTTTCATAATTAAAAGCGAATTGAAAAACTGTGCAAAACTTGTAGGAGGCGCGCTCGCAACTCCGGCGTCTTTGAAATTGAATTTGTGGCCTCTGTCGATGCGATGGCAGCTACTGCCGACAGCCACGTTTAAGGTGGTGCCATAATAAATGGTTAACGTTGGCTTGGTTAGAACTAGCCTCCTCGAATCGATGGGCACGTATCTAAGGTCTTGATCGTGCCAGCGATGCATTAATCAAATCGCCCAGTTCAACTGCATATTGACTGAGGGGCATCTAATGGCTCGATCAACATTTTGATTGCAGTTCAAGGCTTGCCTTGGGTTAATATGGTACTATATAGCTATTTCTGATCAAACTGTTAAACTGTCGATTGTAACTGTAGAGGCAGCATTTTTATGGAAATATATTGTAGAATATGTTATCGATCAAAGTTATCTATTGAATAATGTTAATATGCAAGCACATTTAATATTTACTAAAAAGTTGATAGCTTATCGATAACGAGATGATATAATATCATTTAAGCCCGGGCATATACATATATATGGTGTATTATTATATCGTATATGTATATTAAAAATTAAGTATACGATTGCTATAAGATAGTAAAGAAAAGTCTATCGATATGGAGTGTTTGTTGAATAAAATTCTATGTCGGCATATTGCTCAATGAAAGTGATATTTAATATATAATTATTATTATTATATATTATCGATTGCATTGATAGTTTATCGATAACATAAGGCAATCTGAACTATCAAGCCAAAAACGAATATTTAATGAATAAGTTTTAGGCATTGTAAATGTCATTAAGAAGCGAATGAACTCTTTGCATATATGCCAACTCAATTATGTCATTAGAAACTCCACAGATAACACCTTTGATGACTCTGTCTAAACACTCCCAGCGGGCACATCCTTTCGCATGTCAACTGACAATATGGACAACAACAACTTTTGACGACGCGACGGCAATTGCTAGCGAGCCCTGATGAACTATATAAGTAAGTCACAATCCACGGGGAGCTAAATAAAGAGAGACACGCAGTCGTACTTCTTGAGCACTGTGCGCAGCAGGCGGCATCATTTGATATATATGTATATATACATATATATATATATATATATATATATATATATATATATATATATATATATATATATATATATATATATATATATATATATATATATATATATATATATCTGTATTTCAGTAGAATATTTTTGGTGACATTTATGTGCCGCTGACGGCCAATGGCGGTAGCGACAGCAGAGAGCTCTAATTAAATTTAATAGCTACGCAACGGCATAAAATTGTGCCAAGCCACCAACGAGGCAGGCCCAGCCAGTCGGGGAAAGATGTCAAGATTGGGGTCGTAAACACATTTGATTTGATTTCTGGAAAGGATTCAGTCATTTCACGTCGGCTGCTTTGGCGGATGCGTTGATTGAATTGTCACCTCCAATTTAATGGCCACAGCCAGAGCAGAACGGGACAGATCGAGTCAGTATTTCAACAAGTTCTATTCGTTTTTGATGTTCTTTTTCTGTATTCCGATGTGGACGGATTTAGAAGAGACCTGGTAAAAGGCGCCACTGTTGACGCTTCTGACATTTGCTGTGGGTTAAGTTTTTATTATTATACCGGCCGACTGTGTCTTTGGCAAAAGGTGTCAGACGTTTTATGGCTGTTCTTTGACGACCTGCTGAAAAGTTCACGGTCATTTCTACAATTTCACCTTTGAGTTTTGAGCGCTCTGGCCCCCATAGGCATTGCCAGGGCAGGCGGCAGCAGTTGGGGTATACGAGTATCATTCATCAAAGCCAGCCGGCTTTCAATTACTTTCACCTATGGCTTGCCCCGGCTACCAGCGGAAAAGTGGGTCTAAGTGAAACAGGTAGCCAGATCTCAACATCAAAGACTAAATACCGGCATGGATACATACCTAGAGTTAGTTTTTTACTCTTTTTTTTTTTGTTGACAGGTATTTAAATACCCTGCAATACGTAATATTTTATAGCAGGCAGTTCTGAAAATTGCATTTCGATTCCGGTTTTCCTGAATGAACTTACTAGCTCTTTTAAGAAGTACAGCAAATATACTTTATATATAAATTGCAGATATACTTAATCAATTTCTAGCTCGAATGAAAAGCATTATAGATCTTGTCTAAGCTTCAGCTGTAAATTGCGATTGTCTACAAATGTTGGGAGTTATAATTAACAAGAGGCAATGCCAGCATGTTTCATCTAACGAAGAAAAACCACAGTTTGGAATGCCAAAACAGATACTTACATACATGTATGTATGTTTGCATATGCTAATACACATACATACACGCACGTATGTACTATGTAAATAGTGGAAAGAGTTGAAGGTGAAACATCGACAACATTTTTGTGCCCAGTCATTGTTCATATGCAGCCAAAATAATACAAAACAAAAATAAAAAAGAGGAGAAAAAAAATATTTTTTTTAATTTGAATAAGTAATTCGAACAACACACAGCCAAAATCAAAAAGGAAAAACAAAGTAAAAACAAGTCAAAACAAATGTGAAACAAGGAAAATTCAATTTACTCGCATGTCAAGCCGAATTGCCGGCTAGGTCAAACACGTTGATGGATGGATGGATGGTTGGTTGGATGGCTGTTCGTATATGGCTGCATGGCTGGCTGAATGAAAGGGACGCACAACAACAGCAGCAACAGCAACAAGAGTAACTACAATGGCTACAAGCTCAAATGGCAAAACGTTGCATGCTCGACTATTGGGCGGTCTGCTGGCCCTCCCCCTCCCCTCACACACAGCTGACCGCGCTGTGCCCCACCCAGAAGAACCGATGCGACGGCAAACAAACAGTCAAAAACTCGCGTTTCATTCCACATGCAGCACGTGTAGCATGCTTGCGACTATTCGTATTCGTAATTGTGTGCAAGTGAGTGTTCATAGTTGTATTCACTATATAGGTATTTACATTGTTAGGTAATAGAAAATGAATGAAGAGCGAACGAGTCTGGAACATGACTAGAAGTTAACCTGGATCGGGCAGAAAACAATTAGTTGATTTGCATTTTTTGATTTGGTGGCCCAAAAAGGATTTATTTTTAAGCTGCATACCGTTGACGAGCAGCTGCTCTCCAAATTGCACGTCAATAGCTTCTATATATCTCGAGATATGCTTAAAACATGATGAGCTGCTCCAATTAACGACTTTTGAATATGAATATATATCAAATTCAATAAGAATAGAGGCAAATTATTAACGATTTTCACTTAGTTCTCTGCTCTTAGAGGCTTTCTTGTCCACCTTAAATATTTACAGGGTATATAAATAGAAATAGCTAAAACTACACATACAATACACTCACACAAGGACATTCGGCAGCTAAAGTTTTTAATTAATACAAAACTTGTTACACTTTATAAGCGCCTACTATTAGCATACCTAGACATAGATGTGCATACATATGCATAGATGTAGATAGAGAGGATGGACATGTGGCCACATGATGCCAGTCGCATGTGTGCAGAGCCTGAAAATGGGGAAAAAGGAAAAGTGGATTTGGCAGCCCTAGAGCGTAACTGAATTCCAAATGAGTCTGAGCTTTGTTATTTCGGCAGCTGCTGATTGCAGAAAATTTAATTAAACTTGAAATGCAAACAACTATTAACTACAAACATCGAATAGCTAAATGGAATAGTTAGATAAAATATGATAAATATTAAAAGAGTTGTAGTAGTTGTAGTTGCAGCATTTCAATGAAATGATAAATAAAGTTATCAGAGCATTAACTGAGCTTCAATTCGCAATCATGAATACCAATCTGAAATATATATATGCAGAACACTATAAAAGAGAGATCGTGCGTGCGTGCTGGCAACGAGTTGAGACATTAGGTTAAGTGACAATCGTGTCTCTGATTTATTGCTATTTCCGTCTCATTGCGATTTCAGTGATTCGGGGAATTGCAAGCGCCGCTAATGAGCTGCCTGCCATTCGTTCACACTTTCAGTCGAGAGAAAGAGAGAGGACGAGCTGCGCTCTCATATTAATTGATTGCACTTATGGCATTCAAGATTTGCATATAACATTTATATACATATATATATATATGTGTATGCATATATAGTATAAAGTACAGAATCCATTATTTCCGGGAACATTGCATTTGTACGGCAATTAGTTCGCATAAGTTAAGGCTTGCTCATTCGACTCCGAGCTGGTATCGTTCGGGAGTGCGACCCATGTTCGCTTGCGGCTGGCATAAATCATCTTCATGGAAATATCGTGTAGAGGGCACAGCAGCAGCAGCAGCAGCCAGAGCCATGCCACACATAAAAATATGTATATTTGTGGGACCGAAAATGTTCTCTAATTGAGAGACACCGCAGCAGGCAGCAGTCCCCAAAGATTGCCTCCTTTTAGCAAATATTTTCGGTTCATTTTTGTTTTCGGGGGAAAATATTTTCGTAGAGTTTCCCAGCCCACCCGCACGACCCTATCGAAAATGTTCTGTGCTTCGAGTGCTGTCATATATATTAGAAATGAGCAAGAAAAAAAAAAAAACGCACACAAAATAAACGTAGTTTAATAAATTGTTGGGCAAGCTAATTTATGACCATTTAATATGACATTTATCTACAACAATAAGTTAGCGCAAAATTGTTTCGTCTGCTCGATGTCAGAAATAATTCTATTTCTTAACTCAGTTTTTAATCACTTGTGACATTTGTGTGTTTGCCTTTGATATCACATCGAAATCGACATCGATGTAGATGTAGACTACCAGCTATATAATTTGATTAAACACGTGTTTATAGTTGTTCTATTACCGGCGACAATTGCGGGCCTTGTAAAAAGCATTGCTTAAAATCGCTCTGATGAGAGCGAGTACAAATATAAACACGTGTTCTGTCAAACGCTTGTATACAATTGTCTGTCCAAAATGGAAATTACATGTACCAGAACATACACTCAGACACACACACACACACACACACACACACACAGATATAGAGATCGGTGTGCACGTTTTGGTCCATCCTAGTGGGTCAAGTTTTGGCTGCATTTGCCGACTGCCTCTCGCCTAATGGCAATTGTCGCAGCTTGTTTCGAGGCCCACGCTCTCGCTCGGAAAAATTGTTTCCTCAGATAACGCCCACTTTTGCTGTTCGTATTATTATTATTTTTCTATTTTTTTTTTTTTTTAGAGAAAACATGCACTACAAGTGCTAAAAATTTTGAAAAACATATTTCACAATTAATTGTCAGAGGCAGCAACTGGGGCTGGCAGCGCTTTACTTTTCTGTTTTTTTTTTTTTTTTTGTGCCACGTACTGCCACCGTCGACTGTCATTATATATATATACATATACACATACATATATATATCTGTTTTTTTTTCTCTCTCTCGCATTTTTAAATGTTGTTCGACATGGCAAAAACAACGCGTTGCTGCTTAATTTGTCGTAATTAATGCTTATGAATAGTTTGTACTTGTCTTTATTTGTTCGAGCTTCTTAAGTCGAGCCGATGATTGCGCCTGCCTCTGCCTTGGGCATTGTGTGTTGGCTTTGCTTTTGCTCCTCTTACCTAATCTTAGCTGACAAATCGTGGCTAATACATGTTGGGCTAACTGTAAATAGCTATTGAAATTGTTTGAAATACTAAATTAAAACTAATTTCAGGCAAAAATGCACTCAAAATTGGCTGTACGACAAATGAGACGCAATCTTGAGTTAATTTCAAATTCTTTGCATAACATTGGGAGTTGAACTGAAACGAAATCAAATCTTATCACTGAGCAATAGTCGCACAGTTTATTTTCTCCTTTGTAGCTATTTCTCTAACATGTATATTATATAGGCTTGCTATATCTATAAATATATTATAACAACTTTAAATCTATTTACTAACCTGCAGTTTGACGAGTTCTGGATGATCATTAGCCAGCTTAGCGAGCTCTTGATAATTGACTTTGGCCATTGAGACAATCCATTCCTTGGCTTTCGGATGCGACAATGTGACATCGGGTGAGTCCTTTTCCTCAATTAACTGCTGAAAGACATAAAAACGGGTTACCAAAGCGCATAAATTAATTATGCATGTTTCTGTCACAACATTTTACAAAATTCAGCAGTGACGCGAGGGGCGGGGCGTTAAAAACAAAAATTATATGTATATATATAGAAATATATACACATACATGTATATATATGTGAAACGGGCATAAAACATAGAAAGCCCATTGAAAGCATTAACGCCAACACATCTTAGAGCACACACACGCACACACATGTGGCGAGGCAATCGTTGTAGCAGCCGCACGGTTTCTGGGCGGGATTGGGATTCTCCCTGTTCCCCTCCCCCCCCCTCTCTTTCACTTTTTAGGCGAGTGTAAAAAGCTGGCATAATTATGCGCACACATTCGACGACGACGGCATGTTCTTGCCATAATTATGAAGGTAATAATTTTTATTTATTAGGCGCGTGCTTTAGGCATTTGGTGCGCCGGGTTTTCTTTAGCGATGCGCTAAATGAAATAGAGCTCCAAAAAGTTCTTGTTCTCTCTCTCACTCCAGTATTTGTTCCACATGTTTTTTCTTCGTTTTTTTTTCGGGAATGGGTAGCTGTTTAACCACCACGCATTCCCATTGATAATGAGCACTCTAATGAGCGAGGGGCGCAGGCACACACATGTGCCACATCAACAACAACAACAACAACGACAACAATAGCTGGCAACATGTGTGCTTGCCTCTCATATTTACGAGCGCTGAAAACATTTTCGGCAACTAATTATCCATTCGCATAATGTTTCGCGTTTGCTAACAAGGCTGCAAAAGAGTCAGGCATTTGCTTACCTGTAACTCTCTGCGTGCCACACCTCCGCTAAACAGCAACGGAAAAAAGAAGAACAAGCAGCACTCGCTTCGTTACGTTATGTTACACATAGCAAATAAATGCGGCATACACATGGTTGGGGCATTTAGCCGCAGGATGCAGCAGCAGCAGCCGTAACTCCTTTCATATATTTACACGCCACTTGACTTTGGGAGTGCTCACGTTTTTCCAATTACTCGCCGCCGTGCTTAAATCCCGTTAACCACCCGCTTCAGGTGGCGCCATTTGCAAATGCGGCAATGCCGCATGCCGCATGCCACACGCCGTATGCCGCACGCCGCATTGCCGTTTGGCGTTTGCCGAATAGCCGACAAGGTGAGCGAGAGAGCAAATGAAACTGAAACAGAGGCAGAGCTACGGCAACAGCAACAGCAACATAACAGGACAAACATTGCAAAGCAAGGCCCCGGGCAAAGTGGCCATGTCAATGCTAAACAAAAGAACCGTAACGCCCCCAAGTAGCTACCCACCAACAAACCAAAAAAAAAAAATCGAAAAAAAAGGAAAATGTTGCCGACGACTGCTGCTACTCGTCGTCGTCGTCGTTGGCCACGGCCACCTCCCAGTTCAAGTTGGGGGCAGTTCTCCCCAATCGCTTGTTTGCTGACTGGCTTTCTTATGTCCTGTGTGTGTCCCTTTATGCAAGATATTATATCACACTGCTGGCCATTGTCCGGCTGCAGATCGGACCAAACGAGAACCAAACCACACCAGAGCACAGCAGAGCAGAGACCAGAGTAGACTGTAGCATGTCCTCGTCGTGCGCTGTGTTTACGTTTGCCACCCGAAACTTACCTTTGACTCCCTTTTCAAAAAACACACACACAAAAAAAAAGGAAAGAAAAAACGGAATGAAGCCACAAAATGGTCATGTTTGCCGTATTCCGTATTGCCGTATTGCCGTATGCCTTCCGCCCGTAGTCAGTCGCAGTCCGCTGTGCCATTGTCCGCTTCGATCGGGTCGACATTGTTGCTGTTTGTAAATTTAACCGCTTCGGGACATACGGCGTTGTTGTTTAACAGCAATAACAACTTTTGGTTTGTTTCCTTACATTTTTAATTGGGTCCTTTGTGGTCGGTCGGTCGTTCGGTCGCTCGCTCGCCCGCCTTCCTGCCTGATGACTATAGCTTTGCCTAACTAATTTCTATTGCTGCTTATTGGCTATGTTAACATGTTTCACCAACTTGTTTCTATCCAAAAAAGGGTTTTCTCTATCTCACTCCCTCTCACTCTCTCTCGTCCTCTCTCTCGCTCTCTGGCAGGGCCAACCTCTCATTCGGGCTTAATATGCATATTGGGACACGGACTTTGGGCACCAAAGTACCTTGTGGGTTAATAAAAATATATGTGGTTTGTTTGATGCTGCAGTTGGAGTTTCATTTCAATGCCTTTTAAGCGTGGCATAGATGGGAGTTAGGGTTGTTTCAAAATTCTCATTTTAGTGTTGGGCAGGCACTATTCCGTGCAAATATGGTGTGGAGTGGGCTCAATGAAGTTGACCAGATTTGTCTCATATTAAAATTGAACTAAAGCTGGTTTAGAGCTTAGGATATTATTAAAGAGTCTAAAGAGGGAGATTTCGAGGGAAAACTTTATTTTCCTTGATTACACACTTTGAACTGAGAAGCATAGCTCGCTTTAATTATCTCATATCTTATCATGAGTCATTTCTAGAAATGTCATTCATACGAATTATAAACCTTAAATATCTATTTCAAAATTGAAATATCTAGATAAATATTCTTAAGAACTTTATTAAAAGATAATTCATTAATTAAAAACTATTCTCCATTAGTTTCTTCTCTATAGTTTTCCTATATTCGTTCATAATATTTTTATACCCTGATTCCATTAAAAATGGGAAATCAGGGTATAATGGTTTTGTGAAAAGTATGTAACAGGCAGAAGGAGGCGTGGCAGACCCCATAAAGTATATATATTCTTGATCAGGGCGACGAGCTGAGTCGATATAGCCCTGTCCGTCTGTCCGTCCGTCCGTCCGTCCGTCCGTCCGTCCGTCCGTCCGTCCGTATGAACGCCTAGATCTCAGAAGATATAAGAGCTAGAGACTTCAAATTTTGTATGCATACTCATGTATACCATACGCAGTACAAGTTTATCTTTTTTTTTCGATAACTCGTCCGATTACTTTTTTATCGCGAATAATCGATAAATTGATTTTGTTTATTCACCGTAATTTCAATACTTTTAGACCTGGAGACTTCAGATTTGGTGTGTATATACATCTGATCAATACGCAGATTTTGTCATTTACAGATTTTGGATACCACGCCCCCCTCGCCCCCAATTTGCAAAAAACGTATTTTAAGTACTAGAGACTTGTGCTTTGGAATGTACACACATTTGCACATTGTGATCACATTCTGAAAGTTTCATGAAGATAGTCCTTCTACAGGAGAAATTATTCAGCAACAAAATTCTTATAATATTGCCCACACTGCAGCGCAGCCCAAGCGCAGTCGCTGCTTACTGCGCAGTGAGCAGAGCGCGTGCTTATGCGTGCGTGAATATCAGCTCTTTGTAGGGATCAGGGTATCTCCTAGTCGAGCAGTCTCGACTAGAGCTTCCTTACTTGTTATATATATATATATTATATAACCACCCTGGACAGTTAAATTAACTCCAGCTCAACGATAGCTAAGCAATTTAAATAGTTGTATGTGTCGAGGCTACAGTGGGTGCTGACTAAATGCGCAAAGTGCCAACTCATGAAGCTAATTAAAAACACTCGAAACGAATTTAATTGATCAGCTAGCAGGCAGATTCGACCCGCAGCGCTTACGGTTGCGGCGCCTAAATTTCACGGTCTATAATATTGATGGATCTATGGAACAAGAAGAAGAAGCAGAAGGAGAAGAGGCAGAATTCCATTTCGAAACTCTTTCATGAATGATTTGGCACTTTTTCCACAATTTCTTAGATGATTAATGTATTAAACATAATTGATCAAGGGGGTTTCACATACATTGGGTTTGTGATAGATAAAGATTTCTGGCGCCGTCTATAAATTTTTTTTATTTATTTACTTTTTTCCTTTTTTTTGTTGTTTTTTTTTTGTTTTTGTAATTTTCAATGTTGATTTGGCTTGTTAGCGCACAGATTTGTTAACAATTTTTACAGGTTCCACAGCTTCGGCAATGATGAACACGAAACTGTTGATGAAACTGTCTTGAAACTCAGATTATCGATCCTAGATAACTTTCGAATGATTTGTAATGAGATATCTAACTAGGTTTGGGAATAATGGGAATATATGAAGGATTGCTAATACTCTAGCAGAAAGGTAATTGAAAATATATTCTATATACGTTCATATAAATTGTAATGTAAACTAAAACTATTTTGATCACAGAACACATAAATATCTGCTCGACTGCAAATACCCTGTTTAAAATCATATTTCGTACAAGAGCTAAAAGAGGAAATATTTTTGTCTGCATGTAATTCGGGCCACATTAATCCGGAAACATGAAAAACGTGAGAAACCTAACATAAATGCTGTGATTCCTAGACGCTGCAAGACGTTTCGATATATGTAAACATTAATTTAACACACATACATAAGTGGAAGCGTGTGTGTGTGTGTGTGTGTGTGCACAAATGAACACTTAAGTCTTTTTCGTTAGTGTTTTAGTCGAGTGTTGAGTTGAGTTTTTATAGCGCTTGACATGCAGTTGACAATTCGGAGTTCGCATTTGACATACATCTACTGCTGCGCCTGTCGCCTGGCTCGTTCTGGAATATTTGTGGGCGGGGTATAGACATAGGCATATTCATCTTGGCCGGACGTAGTGGAATGATTTATGCAGTTGCCTATGCCTAAACCCTAAATACTTTTGATTGACAGCCCTGAGTGGATGACAGTTGTTTGTCAATGCTCGGGCCCGAATGGTAATTGCCTTCGTCTTTAGCTCGCAACATTAGCTACGAAACGATTTTCTCGTAACGCTTGACAAATTTTAACATGTTGTCGCCTTTTATTGTCAGCTACAATATATGTAATGGCCGATATGCCAACTATATATATATATATTTATTTAATACGTATATATAAAATTTGCTCAATGCATGTACAAAGGGGAAAACTTGAGTTTGCTGCATGGCTAATTATAAATAAAACCATTTATATAATAATTTTACTTCGGCCAGGTGTCTTTGATGTTGATTAAGAAAGGAGCATAGAGAAATCATGTCTGTGCTATTGTAATGGGAGCACATAAACAGAGTAATCTTTATGTCTCTGCATGCATTGTTTCTATGCCTTAACTCCATTGAACTAATTTGTGATATAATAAACCAGAAAGATTTCATAGATAGTATGACCATATGACATTATCTGCGTACTATATCATCACGTAATCTTTCTATATAGCTCGGCAAGTAGAAAAGTCTTTAAAATACTTTAAAGAATTTGTTTTTCAATTAAATTTTCCTTGTATGTATATTAACAAGAGCACATGCGTCGCTGAATGCATGTACGCATGTCATTTATATATACATATATACAAATATATATATCAGAGGGGAATGAGTGACGAAAAGACATTGTAGCGTAGGCTTGTAATGTTTATGAATCTCACATTTTATTGTCCGAGAATAAAATTAATGGATATGTACAAGTCGAATGTGCTGGTAGTGCTAGTTCGTGACCAGCAGTTCCACTCGAGCTATATTTGAGAAAGAGACCAACTGAGAGAGAGAGAGAGAGTGAGAGTAGGATCTAAGTGCCCGCGTGTCAGGTAAAAACACCCTCATCTCTATATTGCCATGCGAACTAGTTCAAAGAATCTGTGTAGGCCAGGTCAAATATGTCTTGGAATTCTGTTAGTTGCCAATAAGAACAGACAAATTTGTTTTATGCAAAAGAAAAAACTTTAAACACTTCCCACAGGAAGTAAGCAAAGTATAGTTGGAGCTGCAGCAGCAGCACCGATGTGGAACTGTTTAGTTTGGGCAGTTGTACCCGCACCCGCACCCGCATCCATATTTGCATGGGTTAATTGTTAACCGGTTTTTGTTAAACATAAAGTAGACATACCTTTTCTGGCTTTTTCTTGGGCGGCGGAGATATTATTTTTGCCTCCTCTTCGGAGGCCATCCGGTTGAATTTGCGTGTCGCTTCCTTAACGCTGATGGGATTCTCAGCTGCGTCCACCTTCTCTGCGATGGAGCTATCAGTGGAGGCGCCCGACGAGAAGGAGAAACGCGGTATATTTTCCTTATTGTTGCCCTCGTCCACGGAATTGACCCGGGATATAGATTTGGCGTTGCCATTAATATCGGGATCGACATTGGCCTCCGCATTGATATTGCCATTGGCATCGGCGTCGGCATGGGCGTTACCATTGGCATTAGTTTCGGTGTCTTGTTCGATCTTCTTGTCGATATCTGATTGACGCACGAGGCGTGCCGGATCAATGCGTTGCATGGCAGCTGTGAATTCGTTAACGCACTCCCGATAACTCTCCACTTGACCCTGGTGTACAGCCAGGCCGGTGAGCACTGGAGCACTTGGTTCTGGCCCTGGGGTTGGCGATTGCTGCACCTCGGGCGGCGCTATATAGGGCGGAGGCTGCCTCATTGGCGAGATGCCGCTATCGGTTACGGACACCATAGAAGCAGCTCCCGGGCTGGAAGGCGCAGAGGCAGTGCCCGCAGCTTCGACGGCGCGTTCCACCACCTCTTCGCTCGGACACTCATTGATATATTTTTTGCGTAGTATTAAATACTTTTGATTATTTTCATTCCTGATGGTGGAGAGCAGCGTCACATAGGTTTTGAACCGCTTTCGTGCCTCGGCCTCATCTGAAATTGAGATTTCAGTAGTGCTTAGTTTACCTACCAGATTGCATTACTCTATGATGTCAACAGGTTGTTCTCAAATAAACGAATACACATAAATTTGTCTCTGACTCACTTTGTGTGTGCGTTAGATATTTCTTGAAGTGCTTGACGAGAGCATGATTTGTCACCTTGCCATCGTTTTGCAGCATATAATTTCGTATATCTACAATAGACAATTGCTTTGTTGTGTCGCTTGCACTCATCTTTAACACAATTAACTACTTATTGCACACCAATTATTGGATAAAAAAACAAAATAATTCGCACAAGAACTAAACAAACACACAGTTACCAGGGATACACACTAACAGACGCCAGCTGGCTGAGCCAGACTGTGTGTCAGCCCTGTTGCTTCGCGGAAATAAGCTGATTGCTATGAATCAAGCAATTTAAACGGGAATTAAAATTAATTAATTTAGAAATTAATTTAGATATACTTGCAAATATAGTAAACAAATATAGAGATGGAATTTGGTTCAATTAATGTAAGTCAGCTCAAATTATTTGTTTACCTAAAATGTTGTGAGTGATTGAGCTGTAAATAACGATTTTGGAAATGGTAAACTGAGTTTCAAGACAATATATTTTTAGTTTCCTCAAATAAAAAAATATTTTTAAGAGGAATAAAACGATTATAATAAATATTTAGTCGAATTCCTAATTCAATTTCTAATTCAAATATGTCAAATTTTTTGAAAATTAAATTCCAGTTCATTTAGCAATAAAAAATATTATATTATAAAATTTAATATTTTAAAGGTTATTGAAAGTTTTCAAATTTGACCGCAACTGGCATTGTCGGAAGGCCCAGAGAAATGAAATTAAGCATCTGAGCAGTTTGTTTTGTGGGCGGCTTGTGCCAAATCTGTGAATCGTAATTGTGAGGGTACAATGGGGCTCTATTTGGATATGTGGGAGAAGTGTTAATTTAATTTTCGATTTGGAAAATGCGATTGCGAAGGCAATTGTCGAAAGGCCGTCATTTATCATGTGCACATGCGAGAGTTGAGGAATCTCCCTGTCTCTTTCTCTCCCTCCAGCTCTCTCTCTCTCTATCTTTCTATCTCTCTCTCTCTCTCTCTCTCTCTCTCTCTCTCTCTCTCTCTCTTTCTGTTCTTAAGTTGTCTGTGCACAATGTCTGGGGCTTCGATGTCGATGAGAGCGACGGCTACACAGATTGGGATTGTATCTTTCACTTACATTTCAAGTTTCAAATGTCAAGCTGACTTTGCTGATGCTGTTGTTGTTGTAGCTGTTGTTGTCGTCTGACTGCGCCCACCCAGTGGCCCAATATATGTATGTACATGTGTACGTATGTGCCTCGGAGTCGACAAGCGCATATTCATTTGCATATTGCAATTACAAACTGTATAATTTCGTTGGAAAGCCACAAAACTCGTACGTCTCCCACAAGACATTTGAAGACATCAAGTTAATTTGGCTTTTTGTGAAATGGCTAAAAGTGTAGAAATTTAAGACAAAGAAAAGCTGGGTAGAGGAGGACGTATACATTGTGTGGGCAGAAAACATATGAGGAGTTATATGAAGTAATGTTCACGAACTGAGAATGAGTAGAGAGAAATAGAGTCTTTGAGAGGGAGAGTGAGAGAGACTGAGCGAGACAAGTGGAAAAAACGGACAGTGGGGAGAAAGACAGATGGTATGAGTAAGATATAGAGAATTGAGTAAATTAGGGAGAGAGCGACCAGCAAGACATCTGTGAGAAACAGAGATCTAAACACCCAACTTATTACAGAGCTATACTCTACAGAGCTTGACAACAGGACCACTAGCCAGCCAGAGATTTTTAGAGCACGTTCCTAAAAATATTTGTTGATATTTTCGATTAATTGGCTAACATGAAACTTAAAGTCAACTTGCATTCTAAATCGACATAACGCCGAGTGCCCGAAATCGAGTCTGAAATCTAAATATTTTTGACAACACGACGTTAACACTCAAAGGTGTGTGTGTGTGTGTGTGAATATGTCTGTGTGAGCGTGTGTTAGCCATGGCACGATAGTTGGCATTCATTTGTAGTACGATTGAGCCATTGTCACCGATTGTCTCTGGGCCTGGCGCCTGATAAGCGCCGCAAATTAAATGAAATATATTATATAAGAAAAGTGAGAGAGAGAGAGAGGGAAAAAGAAAAAATAGGTTCGAAGCGTTTTGTGCCACGATTCGCCGGAGAATTTGATCGTCTGGTCGCAGCTCGAGGGAAAACTTTTTTTTGGGGGCCTCTAGACAGGCGCGCAATGGATTCCGTCGTGAAGCTCCAAGCTCTAAGTTGCTGCTGCTGCTGCTGCAGCCGCCCCTCACATCCAGCCGCTCAGCCTATGCCGAATAGCTGACAACGGCAACGATCGTCGATAGCTGGCAACGTTTGTTTTGTCATGGCGGGGTCTGCTTGCAGTATAATTGGCAATTGGGAATGGGGCTTATTCACTTTTATGACTCTTTTTTCTCTCTGCTGGCGACTTAGACTGACTGCGTCCGTCTGCGGGTCTGTCCACAGACGGTGTCTATCTGTTTCAGTCACATCGAAGTCGTGGCTGGATGGCTGGCTGGCTAGTTGTGTTTTGCCTGCCTCCTCCTTCCCATTTGAACTTCTTTTCTCTTTTTGCCCCCGGCTGCTTGTTGACCCCCGGCGAGTGGCGCCTAAAGCTACATGCGAGCTGATCGACGATGTTGCCGCTGCAGATCTGCAGAGCTGTCAGAAAAGTTTCCTCTTATACAAGTGTTTGAGATTTATTGTCGAATGGGAAACTCTCCACACACTCGACACACACACACTCTCTCCACACATTTTGTTTTATCAAACAGATGTCCAGCTTTCCACGCATTGCTTGGCTGTCCTTTTAAGTACTCTCGCGCTCTCTCTCGCTCGCTCTCTCTGTCTCTCTTTGCTTGTGCTTGTGTCATTATCGAACCATTACCAAATGAGCAGCACGCATTATAAATGAGCACATAAAACATAAACGCTGTTCGCTGCTTTCGCTGAGCTCAAGAGCCGATTATTGCAATTTAACAACCCCACCCACCGCCCATCTTGCCGTTTCGCTCGCTCTCAGTGCCTCACTGTCGCACTTGCAACGGATATCATGCCTGTCTCTCTCTCCTGCTCACACATCAATGTCATCCTCGTCGTCATCGTCATCGTCGTCATCTGTTGCTATTTCCGCTGCATTCCCTCCCTTCGCTGTCCTCTGACGGCTGCGGTCAAACGCTTTAACTCGCACCGGGATTTCGGTTCGTTTCGTTTGGCTTAGCTCAGCTCTCAGCTCACAGCTCTCAGCTCAGCTCCCAAGTGGGATTATGTCACTTTCCCTCTGACATTTGCATTTTGATTGACAAACTCATTTGGGCAATCCTCTGCTGCTGTGCAGCCGCTCAACATTATCCTCTCAGCCCGCGCCAAGGCACTCATTGTGTTTGCCCTGGCGCTTAAGAGTCCTCTCGCAATTACATCGCGAGACACGCGACTGCCAACTGCAAATACATTAAATGTTTTGCACTTGCTAACTGCATTAACATTTCGTGTTGTCAATTGAAATCGGAAAAGGCCCCGATGATATGCCTATTAAGCTGTCAATTATAATGACCTGCCTTCCATGGAGTCTGCCAGCTGAGCAATCGATGAAATCTGTTGGCATAGCTTAACTTGTTTTCATAGATTTGTGTCATCCTTAAGTAGATTTTTATGGGCTTAACTCTACAAGTCCGAGTTCTTATAGAGTTACAGTTGTTATAGCTTAAGTTCTATATGGATTTTATTTATTCATTTATATATTTTTTTTGGCTCAAATTAGTAAATACGAATATTTGTAAATAATAATGAAGATCTTAATTAAATCTCAATTATAAAAATAAATATTTAATAAAAAAAGAAACCATGTATTTAAAAATAATAATAATAATAATAATAATTCACATTAAACATAAGAGCTCTGAGACCTTAAAGAATTTTATACCCAGACTTTGCACATATATGTAAATATATTCTATAGTTATTTATTTTGAATTTAGGTATTACAAAAGGTGAGAGGGACCTTGGATATTTTCTTCTTAAACTAAAAATTAATTTGCAAGAATATAAATATAGTAGAATATTTTTACATAATAGGAAATATTTTTGAACTTTATAAACGATTACTAGATGAATATTATACAAGATATTTTTGTAGAGCTTTAATAAAATATATAAAGTTAACTCAAAAATATTTTCTTATTTTTTTTAGAAAAATATATTTGTATACTACATACGATTTTTTCTAGGACTTTTCATTTCTCTAAAAATATAATATAATTCCATCTCAATGATTTGTTATTTATAGCCAAACATGATAAATTTCCATGTTTTATTTAACAGTCTAAAAGCTGCTCTCAAACACCAGTCAAATCTTTTTTGAGCAAACAATTTTATTTTGTTGTGATTTAGTTTGTTATATAATGGAAATCAATTATGTAACAGCGCCATATTTCCCTTTGACAATTTTTATGTATTCTGACATCCATTAAAGTCGGCAATGCTGACAATGACAACAACAACAACAACTGCAACAATGCCAAAAAAAAAAAACAATGCTTTCGCATAGTGCGTGGCTCATCCTCTTTGTCAAGCTGCTGCTGCTGCGGCTGCCACATTGAGTGTTGCTGCCACAGTTACTGCCGCAGCCGCTGCTTCTCTGCCACTGCCACACACAGCCCTCGTCTTCAGCTGGGCTGTCGTGTCAGAAGCGAATGTTGTGACAGTTTTGTCGCATGAGTTTGCGAGGCGAAAATAATAAAAATAAAAATAATTCATTTTTCATGGTGGTACTTTCAGCATGGGCATGGGTTCGAATCTGGGTTTGGGTTTGGGATTGGGCTCGGGCTTGGGTTCGAATCATTGCCGTTGCCATTTGGCAGCTATTTTGAAATTGATATATGCATAAACCGCAGTGACAGATGTTGCAATTAAAACAGCATAAAATGCGCGTTCCAGCTAATGGTCGAGAGAGAGAGAGCGAGAGCGAGAGGGCTGAAAGGCAGAGTATATATGTGGATAGGGGATGCATTTGGCTGACATTTATATGCGTGAAAAGTGAACGCTGTCAGACAGCTCAATTGTCAAAATAGATTTAAGTGGCGGCAACTGATTTCATACTTGTGCAAGGGCCAAAAAACTCGATTGCATAAGATATGCCTAAGGCCCGAGCACTGAGTATTAGTAGAAAACCAAAGCGAGAGAGAGAGAGAGAGAGAGAGAGATGGGCAGAGGCAGAGAAAGTGCACGGGAGGGAGAGAAAGAGTGTCGTACTCCTTCTGGGGCATGGCACTGAGCGCCGAGGGAGGTCAATGTGTGGCGGTTGCAAATGGAAACGCCCCATGTGGTTGCCACTTCAAGCGTCCAACCATCCATCGGTCTGTCCACAGCTGGACGGTTGCGACCGACCCATTGATTGATTGCAGTTGACTCGCAAAAAGTGCGCGCAACAGAGCAAATATTGTACTTAACACCCCAGAGGGACACTTTGAAGTGGCTTTGACTGCTCCCGCTCCTGTTGCCGCTCTTGTTCCTGCTCCTGCTCCTCGTAAATGATGTTGCTGTAGCTACTCCTGCTGCTGGGCCTCTTTGCCCTTGCTCCTGCACTTTTTCTTACTCCTGCTACAACTGTAGCTCTTACTCTTACCTCTGCTCCTGCAGTTTGTCCTACTTCTCTTGCTCCTGCCCCTCTTGCTCCTGTTTTTCATCCTACTCTTGCTCTTGCTACTGTTCACTTCTGTTGCTGTTCCTGCTGATTACCTCCTGCTCGTGGCATTGTCCTCTTCTCTTCCATGTCCTTCTGATCCTGCACCTGCATCTCTGCCTCTTGCCTCTTACTCTATGGATTTCCCCTGTTGCTGTTTCTGCAACGCCTCCTGCTGCTGCCTACCACTCCTCGTCCTCCTCCTTCTGCTCTGATTCGCGATTTTTTCTGGCATCCCTTTAAATTTGTTAACCTGAAATTGTTTTGGTCAGCTGCTGCTTTAAGCCCACACTCGACGCTCGCCCTCGCTCTCGTCCTCGCCCTTGCCTTCTCTGTCTCCCTGCTCTCTGACATCCATATATCTTTCGCCTTGGCAAGGACACGCCCAGACCTTATGTCGCAATTCCATCATGTAAGGCGCACACTTTTTCGGTTTTATAGGTTAATTCGCTTTTATGACATTATCATAAAAAGTAAACAGAGAAACAAGTTTGCCAAACACAAGCTTCAGCACCTCGACGCGACCACAAAAAAAATTACAGTGAATACGCACTTGATGCGCCCGCTGTGACGTCTTTCTATTAGTTCGCTCTGGGTGTTGCCACTATAAAAAAAATCTAGTCGTTAAATTATATATATGTGTACACATATATATCTAAATATATAAATATATATGTTTATATACACATATATTTGGTATATGCTTTTGGGGCAAGTTCATTTATGTGGAACATTTTTCATATTTTATGAAAATTTTAGATGCATTTGATTTGGTATAAAAAGTTTTGAGAGTTCCTTAAATGCAACTGAAGTTTGATATGAAATGTGATCAAACCTGCTATCTGTTACTTAGCAGGCTCTAAAAATACCTTGGTTAGGTTTTAAAACCCAAAGCACTTTGGTTTTATGACTTTTTTATTGAATTATCAACGGAAAAGTTGGAAGGTAAAACAATTTGTGGGCACTAATTCTATAGGATAGATGTAAATTTGCAGCTTTAAAATATTCTATTATAGCTTCGTGTGTGCTTTAGCTAATATATTTTTGGCCAATACCTGATGATGATCATTATTTATTAAAATTAATACTGAATTCCGTATCATTCTTCAGTTATATGTATTTATATTTATAAACGATTCTTGTATATTTATTTGTGGAATAATTTATTATCAAATCTTCTCCTTTTTTAATTGCATCGTTGGTAACCTGTTTTTTTTTTAGTTGTATGATAATTTCAATTCACTGATTTCAAGTACCTTTTTCACATTTTATGCTATAACCATCCCAAAATCCTCTAAAGCTTATACAGTTCCTATTTATTTTTTATGCAGCTCTATCAATACTGAAATTTTAATGAAATTTTTTTAATCACAAATTTAAAAATAGTTTTAATCAATCACAAATTTAAAAATAGTTTTAATTTTGATAAATTTTCATTCTAGATATTTTTTTTGTCCCACCTACTCTGCCTATTTCTTCATTTACATGATTTTTTATAAGTAATTTATTTTCTTTGATAAATATGAATCAATTTTATTTTAAAGAACCTTAAAAAGTGATTTAAAAAATACTATAATTATTTAAAAACTCTTTTGCATAAACTATATTTTTCTTCCAGAAATACCTATAGAAAATGCTATAAATACTTATAAAATTCTTTCTACCTTAAGTAACAGTTAAAAGTTACAACTTCTTTTTGCTGCTTATGTATTTTGAACAGTACTTATCTCAGCAAAAATATAGGCCAACTTGTTTTTTTGTATATTATTTTGGTATTGTTGTTGCTGCGTCACGATCGTTGTCGGCATAGAGTCGCTCGGCAGAAAGGTAAACAAACAAGCGACTAGCCAAACAAAACAAATGGGCGTGCCCAAAATGAAACACTACCCCTGCCATGGGAAGCGTGAAAATAAGAAGTAATTAATGGTCGTATTTCCACTTCGTTTTTGCTTTCTTTTGTTTGGCTCAAATGGCATGGTGCTAATAAAAGTCGCACCTGTCAATGGGGCTACAGGAAGCGCTAAGAACAGAAGCGACTACGTCATACACGAATCAAATGCCGCGCTCTGATTGGCGGGTAACGCACCGCACTTCCAGCTGCTATAGCAGTGTGAGTGAGCGTGCGTGCGTGTGTGTGTGTCTGTGGTTGTTTATTTATTCTCCTTGCTTAGGCGGAGAAGCGAAAGGCGAGAGCATGCATACCAGTGTTTGTGTGTGCGTGTGTGCACTGGAACGATATAGTCGACTCCACCACCACCGCCAGTAGCAAAGCTCAGAGGGCGTCGCCGCGCACTTCCAGCGTCGGCCTAAGCAGCATTTCCATTCTTGTTAGACTGCGCCAGTGAGAGAGTGTAGCGTCGTCTCGCTCTAGCCCTGCACAACGAGATTGCAACGGAATGCGAACTGAGTCGCTGAGCAACGGCATTCGTATTAGCTCTCGTGCCGGTTGTGAGTAACCATCCGCAACCAGTTCGTGTTCGAACGTACATAGGTGAACATCTGGAGCGCGCAACCGTCGCTGTCGCCGTCGCCGTCGCTGTCGCTGTCGCTGACTCCGTTTCGTTTTTTGCGTATGCGTTTTGCGTTTGCGTGCAGCTGAAATTTGTATCTGTATCTGTGCCAGTGGCTGTTCATCTGTGTCTGTAGCTGTAGCCGTGCGTCTCTATCTGTGTCTGTGTGCGGATAAGCGTTGCAATTGTTATGGTTATGTTTATGTCGGTATTGTTGTCGTCGTCGTCGTCGTCGCCAGTCGCTGCTACGCTCAATAATCCCAATGTTGATTCTGGTCTGTCGCTCGGTCGCTCGCCCGCCCGCACCTTCATTGTGTTCAACTGAGTCTCGTGTTTAGAATTTTGTTTATGCGTGTGTTAACCAACGGTAAAATTGTCACATTGAACAGCAAACTCGAAGAGGTGAACTGAAACACGAATTGATGCGCAAAGACAACAGCAGTGCTATAAACATAAACAATTAACTTTAATACCAATAATTAACAACAAAATAAAAACAGCTTAATAAACGAATACAGCTCCTAACTAGGCTTAAACTTGAGCTGCTCTTTGGCAATGGCCGCCTATACACAATTTGGATACGGCGGTTTTCCGTCGGCCTCACAGGTGGGTTATCAAAATTGATGAATCGAAAAAGGAATTATATAAATATTAAAGCAGCTTTTGTCGTTCGTGAAGAGGCCCTCTGATAAGTTTTCATGATCTTAAGAAGCTAAAGAAATGTAGTCAACCTTACTTTAAGTCCACAAGCTAGACCATCGAAGAGGTTTCTTAGATATTGTCAAAGGCTTTTGAAAAGGGTTTACTAAAATATTTGTGGGTTTATAAATGCTTATTATTTTATAAATATTAATATATTATTGTTTTTATATTTCTATATATTTTCATTTCCAAATACTTTTTACAAAACTTATCAAATAGTCTGCCCAGATTGTTTTAACAGCATTTGGACTTCAATGTATTAATTATCATCATCATCATCATGATAGATTAAGTTTTACTGAGAGATCAAATTCAGTTTTGTATATTACTATTGCCAGAAAACATGATCTATTCATGATCTTCGATTCCATGATCCTCTATTCCAATAGTTAGGATTCTTTCTCGTAGAATACTTCCTTCTACGTCAAGTGCAGTGCTTGCTGGGAACTTAATCAAAAGGGGGCCAGTTGAGAGTGGGAGGTGGCAAGCCGACGCACACTATCATACAGTCACACACAGCTCACACACACACACACGCACAGGCGCTGTGGTCAGTGCGTTGAGCATGTGAAACTGTTGAAAAGTCAATAAAATTCAATTGCAACGATCGTAAATCATAAAATTTATAACCGTAAAGTGACAGCTCAGAGCAGGCTCTGGGAATGCGCCTGCGCATGCGCTCACGAGTACGTGAGCAGGCAGTCAATGAGAGCAGGGAAGATGCTGCAGAGACCGAGCCAGAGGCAGAGGCCGAGGCAGAGGCAGAAGCAGTGGCTGGAGGCCCAGCACAGATGCAGCCACACCGATAGTGGCATCAGTGGCGGCTACCGGAGGTCCGACATCAGACGGGCGGGCGAACATCGATCGAGTGGCCGGAGCCAAACGATCGACAGACAGATCGCCCGACCAACTCGGCGACAAGCGGGCCTCGACGATGTGATCTACTTTACATTGCGCTGCATTCCCATTGCTCGTAGCTACCGACTGGAGCCGGGCTTGCGCATCATGTGGCGCTTGCAGTTCCACTATCAACTTGGTTATCTGCGGAAGTGCAGGAGTGGGAGAGGTGGGAGGAGGAGGCGGCGGCGGCGGCGAAGGAGGTGGAGGAAGAGGAGCACTCAGGTAGGCAGCCAGGCAGGCCAACCAGCCAGACCACTGGCCTCGCACTGGAGACGCAGCAGATGCAACAGTCGAGATTAGATCATTGAGCTCTGTGCGCAGTTTGCGATTCACAGAAATTGGTAGTGCACACACATGGGCCGCGCAGCAAGGCCGCACAGAGATCTTATCAGATCAGGCAGTGCGCGTGCGCGCTCAAGAGAGAGAGAGAGAGACAGAGTAAACGGGGTCTGCGAGCCAATGTTGTCCATGTCCATGTCCGCAACGGAGTGGGTCTCAGCTGGCGCTTCCTTCGAGCAGCAGTCCCAGCCCCGACCACAGCTCCAGCTCCAGCTCCGGCTGCAGCTTCCTTTTTACGCAGTCAACTCGCTGCCCATTGGATGCGCTGCACTCATGCATAATGCATGCGGAATCTGCCCATTCGCATAGAAGTCCCTATATGGTGTCGCCTATCAGATCAGTTGTCATAATTCTCATATGTTCCGTGTGTGAGAGAGCGCCCGCTGTCTGCCTGGGAACTGGCCAGTGGATTGGCCAGAATGTCCTTTCGTCCGCTTCATCATCGTCTTTGCCAATTTTTTGTGCCCTCTCTTTCTGTTTTACTCACATTTGCTTTTTTGTGCGTATTTTTCACTAATTAAAAAGCGCGACATAAAAAAATAACATTGAATCAATCATTTGTTGAAATTTGATTAATGGTTGTTCTTTGATACATGCGGACAGACCTCGCCTCGACCTCGCCGCTCGCCGCTCGCCGCTCGCCGCTCGCCGCTCGCCGCTCGCTGGCTGAGTCATAATTTCATCTCGCTTGATGGAAACAACAATATTTTCTATTAATTTATGAAAGCAGGATGAAATCTATTTCATGTAGTTTACCTTGACTCTATACTTATAAAATTAGGCCTCAGTGCCGCAGCCACGGCCGGCTCACGTATCTCAGACAATCGACAGATTATGTTAATGATTTCAGGATAATTATGACTTTGGCTACAACGACGACGGGAGCTGTAAGCCAGCCGAAGCCAGCAGGAGGCAGTGTGTGCATATACACGTATATGACCTTTGGGCTAGTCTGATAGTCGCTGGACGGCATTCGATCAATTTGTAGCTGTCCATCAGCAAAGTATTTCGAGTTAATTATAGGTTTATCGGCATATTGCGAAAACACTCTGGCAAAATATTGAAGCTCGCCTCGTTTCGCAGATTGTCCCGCGGCAATTTTCAGAAGCATTTCGATGTGTACAGCTGCCCCATCTTCCTCATCTTCGGTGTTTTGGCCTGCAAGCGCTGCCTGCCACACCCTCATTGATTTCTGGCATCTTGAACGGAGCTGTCTGGTCTTTGGGTCTGTGTCTGGGGTCTGGAGTCTGGGGCCTGGGTTCCAGGGCTTGGCTCGCATTTTGCATATTAATTGCCATGGCCAAGCGACTGGCGCATGCCATTGGCGTAACGCTTCAAGATGGTGAACATCATCAAGCTGCTGCTGCTGCGGCTGCTACTCCTGCTGCTGCACTTTAAATCGATTGCGTTGGGGTAATTGATGTAGCCGACGTTACAGCAATCCGTCAATGGGCGGCCATCGATGTGGCAAATATGGCGGACAGATTAATCGGTTGCAGGATTATAAGATCACTCAGCCTCAGCCCCAGCCACAATTGGAGCTTCTGTACTGTAGCCCATCGCCCCTGGCGCTGATTGTGTGTTAACACCATATTCGCTTACAATATGTTATCGTGCGATCGTGTAATGGGGCCTTCTGTCGATTTTTCAAATTAAACTTAGGACCGGCCTTCCTTACTTACTTTCCTCATTTCCTCCTCCTGCTCAGTCAACACGTACCAGCACGTTTATTATACGTCCATCCATATTTATGAACTCTGTTGCAATCCGTTGAGCTGGACCACATCATGTCTATTCATCAAGTGGTCTGGGAACATATGTAAATAGCCGATCTGGTATTGCCTTCTCGTCAGGTTGTTGAAGAAAAAAAGTATATGAGGAAGACTTTATTGGAGTAAGAGTATAATAACTCGTTCTCCAATGAAATTTCATGGAATAATTCTTGGCATAGCTAGGTAGCTTAGTATATATACTAGGATTAGTAACTGGTTTTGATCTGAACTGGTTTTGTATCTGAATTGCCAATCCTATTAGCCATTTGGCTAATTGGAATGTCCTCTTCGAAGTAGAGAAGAGAAATATAGAATACAGAATATAGAATATAGAATATAGAATATAGAATATAGAATATAGAATATAGAATATAGAATATAGAATATAGAATATAGAATATAGAATATAGAATATAGAATATAGAATATAGAATATAGAATATAGAATATAGAATATAGAATATAGAATATAGAATATAGAATATAGAATATAGAATATAGAATATAGAATATAGAATATAGAATATAGAATATAGAATATAGAATATAGAATATAGAATATAGAATATAGAATATAGAATATAGAATATAGAATATAGAATATAGAATATAGAATATAGAATATAGAATATAGAATATAGAATATAGAATATAGAATATAGAATATAGAATATAGAATATAGAATATAGAATATAGAATATAGAATATAGAATATAGAATATAGAATATAGAATATAGAATATAGAATATAGAATATAGAATATAGAATATAGAATATAGAATATAGAATATAGAATATAGAATATAGAATATAGAATATAGAATATAGAATATAGAATATAGAATATAGAATATAGAATATAGAATATAGAATATAGAATATAGAATATAGAATATAGAATATAGAATATAGAATATAGAATATAGAATATAGAATATAGAATATAGAATATAGAATATAGAATATAGAATATAGAATATAGAATATAGAATATAGAATATAGAATATAGAATATAGAATATAGAATATAGAATATAGAATATAGAATATAGAATATAGAATATAGAATATAGAATATAGAATATAGAATATAGAATATAGAATATAGAATATAGAATATAGAATATAGAATATAGAATATAGAATATAGAATATAGAATATAGAATATAGAATATAGAATATAGAATATAGAATATAGAATATAGAATATAGAATAAAATCTCTCACATAATTCAAACGTTTTCAACATGTTTAGTTCAATAAGAAATAAGTATATGTTCCATTGATAGTAATCCATGGAGATATCAAGAAATTATTATTTTTAATTATAATAATTGAACTGAAAGTGGTATGAAGATAACGTGCAAGTGGCTGAGGTTGACAAAAACCACTTAGGTCTGCGCTGTGCTATTCTAAGCAGGAGGCAGTTCATTCAGTCGAGTGTCTTTGACGACATTGTTGGTTATCTGAATGCGTCTTCTATTTGTGTTTGGAATTGGGAATGAAGTTGGAATCGCTTTGATAAACATTCATTAATTATGTAAACCAGTGGCCAGCCGACGATAGCTGGACTTGAGCTGGAGGCGACTCGACACGCATAAGTAGTTGATAAGCGGCTGAATTGAATCTGAATCTGTTGTTTATATTAATATTATCTAACCAGGTAGTTGGGACATCTGTTAATGCATCTGAATCAGATTCGGAATCTAAAGAGGGTGACAATTTTTCCACTTTAAATGAAGTCTTTAGCCGCTCGCTGGCTCGCTTGACACTAAGTGGTGCAAAGATAATGGGACACACGTCTCCACACACATGCTCTTCAATGCTCTCAGTCAATCGTCTCAATGTTTGCAATCTCTGTTTTTTGTTTTTGGTATTTTGCAGCTCCTGCCGCCGAATGTGACGCAGACACCTGAAGATGTCTCGGCGAACATGAATGCATCTTCATTGGTGATGACAAACGCGCCGGCTCTGAGCCCCACGGGTGGTGCCGACTGCCAGGCGAGCCAGCAGCAGTCGGCTGGTGGAGGAGGAGGCGGTGGGCCTGGCTCTGGCACTGGAGCTGGAGGAGGAGGCGGTGGAGGAGGCGATGCCTCAACGGGTGCTCTCAGTCCCGATGCGCTTTCGCAGAACTCAAATGCGGCCACGGGATCAGCTGTGGCTGGCGCTGTCGCTGGTCCCGATGCGATTACCGGTGGCTCCCTGGACAGCAGCGCTGTGGGCACAACGCCTACAACGGGCAGCTCCTGCTGCGAGAACGGCCGTCCCATTATGACCGATCCGGTCTCTGGCCAGACGGTCTGCTCCTGTCAGTACGACTCAGCACGGCTGGCGCTATCCAGCTACTCGCGCCTGCCGGCGGCCAGCGTCGGGGTCTATGGCTCGCCATATCCATCGACGGATCAGAACCCCTACCAGAGCATCGGCGTAGACAGCTCCGCCTTCTACTCGCCGCTGGTAAGTGAAAGCCAAGACGGCTAAATGGATTATCTCCACATATGACTTTAATTGTGTAGTCAGCGGGCAGACGTTGCCAAAGACCTCAAACAAAGCAGTCGAGCCATGGACGTAGACGAGTTGCAGTTTGAGTTCAAGGGAAAGGGTATACGACAACGGCTTGTCAATGTAGTCGAGTAAATCGAATTATCATTATGGCTGACTGAAGCTCAGTCAAACCTCATTTAGTCGCTGCTACAGCTTGTATCGGAGTTTATTCCTCTCTCCCTCTCCCTTTCCCTCTCCCTCTCCCTCCCCCTCTCTATCGCTGTCTCTTTCTCTTGTGCTGACTACCATTGTGATATTCGATACTTTGCGCAACGAAAGGCAAAATCATTGGAAACAAAACATATTGCCCCATGGCCTCAATTACACTCCCAGATGAAGCTCGCCATGCATTTGTATGTGTGGGCTAATCGAGCTTATGCTTTTGTATGCATCTCATTCAAACACACACACACACACACACACGAGAGAGTGTGTGTGTATGTGTGTGCCCTTTGTATTTTCTAAGTGACCACAGAAATGTACACGGCCAACATGCACACAGTTTTAAATGACATACTAGATGACATACTCGAGCTTCAGGAGGGCAGCGGGCTATGAGAGCTGTAGCTGGAGCCGGAGCGGGAGCTGTAGCTGGAGCCCGAGCTGGAGCTGGAGCTGTAGCTGTAGACAGGCATACACATTCAGCTGTGGACAGCGCAAACAAACAACATACATAAATATTTGGCCTTTGTAGCGAACTACAAGCTACCAATTAATAGGCCAATCAGTTAGCTCGCCTTCTCTACATAAAGCCTAGAACTATATAGATTTCAATATAGTTTCGTTTATTGAAAATCAAATGTGAATATTGAAAAGGGTTTTCCATTTGGAAGAGGGCTTTTCATTTTGAACATAAATTTCATTTGAAGCATGTGCTGAAAGCTTTTGTTATTTCAGATTTAGTTACGATTAGGAAGGCTGCAGATGAAGAATTTCATTGAATTGAGTTGGCATTTGTCAAGTTCAGGCTGGTTTCCGATATACATAAATACATATATATTCCATAAATTATAGTCAATAATGTAGTTACATTAATATATAAGAACTTTTCAAGTTTCTCCCTCATTAAATTTCGAGAAAACTCCTGTTTGAAAACTGAAATTCTTTGAAATTTCAGTCTTCAAACAAACCCACACGTTGCCCCAATTGTTAACTTAATAATGCCCAAACAAGACTCTTATGTCGTTCTCCCCCCGAAAGAAAAAAAAGCCGAGTTAAGTAAAAAGTGAGAAACTGAGTGCGCAAGGGAGAAGTCTCCTGCGTGATACCAAATAAGCAGCTACCAATGTGTCATGTTAAATTGTTATTTACAAGAACAGGAAATTCAAAGTGAATCGTGGCCGTTCCCCTTTCTGCTGGCTGCTCTCTGCTTCTGGCCCTGTCTTGCTGTCACCTGGCATATGCACCTGAGCGCTGGCCGCGCTCTTATCCGAGTTCTCTTTTAATTAAGAAAATATCATTGGCTGCGCGTTCGCACATTCAGCGCGCGATAAGAAGTCGAGGGAGGCCGCCGCTCCAGCAGGAGCCGAGCAGTGGGAGGGAGCGGCAGTTAGAAATTGGTTCTACTCATAGATAGTGCGAAGTCTGAAAGATCTGCTGGCATTTAACTGTTGTTCATACAATAGTGAGCAGTGAGCAGAGGCAGCAGAGGCAGCAGAGACGGCCGAGGCAGTTGGCAGACAATCTCGTAAATCAGAGTTCATGTTTTTGGTCGGCCTTCGTTTGATATGAAATGCGCAGGCCATGTAGATAGAGAGTCAGCGATATCATATCCGATACCTGTTTCCCTGTTTTCCAACTCATATATGACATATATATTTCGATCGAATGACATTTCGATAAATATATTTGTCACTCTGCCGGCATCGGCATCGGCGTCGGCGTCGGCAAAAGGTGACTTAAAAAATTATTAAACAATGGCATACATGATGTTAAGCAATTAAAAATGTTAATGCCATTTCATAAATCAAGAGGCTAAACAAAAGTCAAGTCGGCTCGGCCAACCAGATTCGCCGCTAGACTCTCAGCCCAGCGGGCTCAGCTGCCCATCTGGCCCCCGATCTGTGACCAATAGTTGGCGCTCATAAATCGCCAAAAAAAAAAAAAAAAAGAAGCCATCTATAAGGTCATACGGCGGCCATACGCTTCCAATATTAAAATTAAGAGTGTTCGAACCCCATAACGACAATAATCGCAGTTCCAGCTTATTTTTGTCGATTTCTGTTTCGGTTTCTATCTCTGTTTCTGTTTCTGTTTGAGTTGTTGGTCTAAATTATGTTTTTGGATACACATCACATTCGTCTGGCTATAAAATATGGTCAACGTCAGCGCACGCTTGTTTCATGGCAAAATATGTTGCCAAATTATAAATTCCATGTTAACAAAATCGTCAACTTTTTTGTAGATACTGTGGGAAAATCATTTTGTTCATAGCTCCTCTATGCCTTATGTCTAAGGTCGAATAGACAAAAGAGTAAATTTGTAAAGTAAATAATTAGAATTGAATTTGGTTTTATAAATCTGTTGTTTTAGCTGTATTTAGAAGTTGTTTATATGTATGTGTGTAGTAATTACAGTCGAGCAATTGATTGAAGGCATGATGTACAGACTGAGGCTAGGCATTGGACTTAGCCAGTTTCAACTTGGGCAGTAGCTTCTTTATGGTTTATTAAAGCTAAGTAACGGGGCGCTTCGGCATTTAAAAGAAGAAGATTGTGCCTAACTTCAATCAATATGGATTGAAGCAATGATGTACGTCTTGAAAGGATTTGCTGAACTATCTGAAATTTGGGTTTATTTGCTGATTCAAGACTTCGAATGAAATAAAAAAATTTTAATTTAATTTAAATGTACTTTTATTGAAGTAAAAATTGAACATTTTGCAAGCATTATTTAACATATTTACTCTATTCATTCAAATCATCATAATTGATTTTTCCCTTCAATCATTCCAGAGCAATCCCTACGGCTTGAAGGACTCAGCAGCTGGCACTGAAATGGGCGCCTGGACCTCGGCTGGACTGCAGCCAACAACGGGCTACTACTCCTATGATCCCATGTCTGCATATGGGTAAGTAATGGAACATTTTGCCATATATGCACATAGATATACATACGTGTTATATAAATGATTGTGTTGGCTGCTGGAGCTGGGGCAAATCAAAAGCAATTGTGCGCCCATAATTAATTGTTAAATATATTTGCGAGTACTTCAAATTGATTTGAATTTAATTGCGCGTCGCTGGGGACAGACAACGAAAGGGACAGGGACAGGGGCAGGGCCAGGGACAGGCACTGGGACAGAGTCTGGCCAGCCAGCCAGCCAGACAGAGGCGATAATAAAATTTGAATTGTGAAAATTGCTGGAGCGCGCGAAATTATTTATTTATGATTGCGGCGAAAATAATCGCAGTTAATTGCACGCCACAGTGAGCTATGTGTGTGTGTGTGTATAACGTATATATATACATATATATAAATGTGTGTGAGGCACACGCACCAGCAGCAGCAGCAGCAGCAGAATATTGACACGGATACGTTGCAGCGGACAGTCAACGGACATGCAACTGCAACTGCAACTGGCGTCGCGCTTGCCCCATGAACGTTGCGTGCGTAAAGCTCATGAAAGCTGAGCTGCAGTAGGGTATGAGACGGCGACTGCGACTGCGACGCCGACTGAGACTCTTACTCTGAGTGAGACTGAGACTGGGGACCGGGCCTGGGCTCTTACTATGGCTCCGGCTCTGGCTCTGGCTCTGGCTCTGGCTCTGGCTCTGGCTCTGGCTGAGTGAAGCCAGCGCTAGGTGTGAGTAAATGAACGCCATGTTGGCCGCCATATTGAGCGAGAGTACATACGTTTGACAGACATTTAAAAGAAGAACGGGCTGTTGCCAGAGAGTGAGAGGGAGAGAGAGAGAGAGAGAGAGAGGGAGAGGGAGAGGGAGAGAGTAAGTGCGTGCGTGTGTGGGTGGTTGGGCATAAAGTGCTCTGCCGCGCGTCCATTTGGAGCCAATGTCACTTGTCGTGCCTGGCATTATTTGTTTAAAATGTGTGTTCATTGCTGTAAATTGCTACTCGCAGATAACAACAACAAGAAAAACAACAGCAACAACATGTAATTATAATTGCCAACTAACATTAAATTGCATGTGCACACACACATACATACACAATAATTTAGATCTATATATATTTATATAAAAAACTTTAGCGACGTGGCTGTGATTGTTTTTTTATTTTTTGTGTTTTGGTTTTTGTTTGTGTGTGAACAAGAATTCGATTTGTTAACAAGATTATGGGCAGCGGCCGAGCTCGCAGACTCAGGCTTATAAGCCAGCCGCAAACAAACACAAACACTAGCACACAAGCGCACACACACACACATACAGCCATTCAGTGCAAAAATAGAATGCGTGGCAATTAGCAACAAATGAACGCCTGTGCTCGTCAAATTGTAAAGTATTAGAGAACAAAAGCGCACTAAACACACACACACACATATACACCTGCAGGCGGCTGTATCCGCCGGTTACGGTCAGCCTACGCGATAATAATACGGCGGGAACTAATCGCCAACTGCGATGCTCGTTCGCTCAGCTTTCGTGCACCAAATTACAGAAATCGTAACATTTGTTTTTAACGTTCATAAGATGCTTAAGCAAATTGCAAATGCACTAAAAACAACATGAATACAACAAATAACAACAAATAACAACAAAAAAGTAAACAACAACAAAAAAAATCAACAACTTTACAACGACTATTAAATACCTTGCACAGGTGCGCAAGCTATAGTTAGCATGCTTGTTCGTTTTGTTGTCGAAAGCCGATTAGCAGACTTTATGGCTCTTATATACCCACATAGTGTTTATTTGTATGGCATAATATAGTATATATATACATATATATACTATATATATTAGGTATATACGATTAGCGCCGCAGTCCTCCTTTAGATCATTTGTTTTTGCTAATTTTTTTTATTTTTATTCCACGTAAATTTGATTTCTTGCATTTTATTTTTTCTTGTTTCTACTATTCTATTTTGTGTTTAAACTGTTAGGCGTATAAAATTCCGTACGGAACTGTTATATATTATTTTATTTGAAACAGAATTCATCTGTATAGATTAGATAGATATAAATTGTTCTCTTTTTTTTATAGCTAAAATCAGCTACATAATAGACTAACAAAGGCAAAGCTAATTTGTTGACTTCTGAAGCTGAATAACATATGAATAGACCATAGATCATATCTATTTATATATGGATATATACCATATATATAGTATTATTCAGAATCTATAATTATTTGTGAAAAAGAAAGCTGTGCTAATAGAACTTATAACATAAGAGCATCAAATGCGTTATTTACATATTATGTTTAATTTATTTATAATATAATTTATAATTTTATAATAAAGTTTATAATTCGATTACAAAATTTCTAAGTAAATTAATGCAACACGTCTATTATTTTAAAGAACTTTTCTAATACAAGTTGTGATAAAGCGATGTTGAGAGGCTTCTTAATACTATCGATTCTTACAGAACAGAAATCAAAAGAGATATTTATCAAAAGAGCAATAATTGAGACATAAGCTTTAAGTCATATACATATATTTTATACAATTTATCACACTCAATATATATTTCTCTAACCTTTAACAACAGAGATTTACCTCCCCTCAAAATGCATTATCCTTTTACTCAGTGGCAAAACTTTTACAAAAGCTTTTTAACAAAATTTAATAGGATTGAATTTGTCTCTTTGGTTAAGTTCGGCAAATCGATAGCTTTAAGCGGCAGCATTTACATCCTTTTTGCAGACTTTAGACTGGGGCTATTCTAGCAGGCGGGCAACTTACTTACGAGCCGCACTGTGAGCGAACAAATTTGTGAGTGCCCAACGTCCTTGTGCCAGACAATAATAGCAAAAACTCAAACATCAACTTCGACGCTGCATAAAAATCGTGCGCATTTCTTCTGCCACTACGCGTTTCTTTTTTTTTTTTTGTGTTTTGTTAGATTCAGCTTACCGCAAAAAAGAAAAAGAAAACGAGAATAAAAATGTGAAAAACAGTAAAGGATGCGCGGGATGGAAATGGGGGCAGGACAACGACACCAACGAGTCCGCAGCAGCTTCCGAGGCTGGCAGCACAGTTTCCTTCTTTATCTTGTTGTAAAATTCACCGCACAAACTGTTGATTCTGCGGCACCATAAAAATCCCATGAAAAATTAACAAAAAGAGAAAAAACTGAAGGGAGAAAGGGGGAAAAAAGAGACTGCTGTCGGCAGTCTCTGGGGAGCTGTTGCACAGATGAGTTGCAGCTGGATATACGCATGGCTGGGGGTGGCTTAATTTAGCTAGCAGAGCTTTGGAGCAGGGCAGACTGATGTGGGTGAAGGCGAGCTGGATAAAAATGCAAACGCAATAACTGTGCTCCGGCTCGGCTCGGACTAGTAACTCCAGCTCCTACTGCCGCTCCTACTCCTGCTCCTGCTCTAGCTTCTGCATCCGACTCGGTTTCCCAGTTGCATACCCAAACCCAAAAAGTTGACCATACGCTTATGGCGTTGTCGTCCTCGTTATTGTTGAGTGTTGTTCTCATTGTTGTTGTTGTTGTTGTGCGCTGTTTCACAACTATGTTTTACAATATTTTGACGTTGTACTACACTGGAGGTGTGGCATCTGTGGGTGGTGCACAGCTCTAGCTCTGCATATGAAAGCATCAATTTAAATTGTTCGCATTTTTAATGAATTTTCATGTTTGTTCGCTGTAGCGCAGTGTAATAGAAAATAAGACATGCCTGACCATTACACTAACCAGTTTGTCTCTTCCTCCCTCTCCCTCTCTCTCCCTCTCTCTCTCTCTCTCTGTTTCTCTATCAGCTATGGTGCCAGCTACGATTTGGCTGCACGCCGGAAGAATGCCACACGCGAATCGACGGCTACGCTGAAGGCGTGGCTGAACGAGCACAAGAAGAATCCATATCCCACCAAGGGCGAGAAGATCATGCTGGCGATCATTACAAAGATGACGCTGACTCAGGTCTCCACTTGGTTTGCGAACGCGCGTCGTCGCCTCAAGAAGGAGAACAAGATGACCTGGGAGCCAAAGAATCGCACGGATGACGACGACGATGCTCTCGTGTCGGATGATGAGAAGGACAAGGATGATGTGGAGTCTAGTAAGGATTCGCATGGCGGCAGCTTGGCCAAAGGTAGTGCATTGCACGAATATTCCAGGCAATTGTAGCTGAGCTTTGCTTTTCTTTTTCCCTCTGTTCCTTTGCAGATGTGACCAAGGACGAGGAGGAGCTCATCGACGAGGACCAAAAGAGTCTTGGCCAGGCGAATATTTTGCGTGCTGGCTTTGGCTATCCATCGGGTGGCTATCATGGCGGCAGCGGAAGCAGTCATCCGGCTGCGTATAATCCGTATCATCATCACCATCAACATCCCGCCTATTATCAGCCGCAACAGACGGTGCTGCCGGCTGCCTTCCATGCGGGTGAGGGCGGCCTGGGCATGGCAAGCAGCAAGCACAGCGAGCATAGCGATCCAAAAAACCAGCTAGGCCGGGACTGTGGAGTGCCGATTCCAGCTACGAAGCCCAAAATCTGGAGCTTGGCCGACACAGTTGCCTGCAAGACCCCGCCACCGGCATGCATGGGCCCCGGGCAATTGATGCCACAACAGCAGCAGCAGCAGCAGCAGTCTATGCAGCGTCATCTGCATCCGCAGTCCCAACAGGAGGGTCTGGGCATGGCTACCTCCCAGGTGCACCAGCACCAACAGCAGCAGCAGCAGCAGCTGCAGATGGAGCAACAGCCTCCGGCAATGGGCAGCCACCTGTTCAACGGCACGCCCTATGTCAGGGCGCATACCACGGCCTACGGGGGTTTTCTAGGGGCTACGACGCAGCAGCTTCATACTACGAGCACGAACAGTGTAGTCCCGTACAGTCCCAGTGGCCTGCACAGCAGCAGCAGCTCCAACGGCACACATACGCCTACCATCCCTACTACGGCAAACCCAAGCCCGAGCGAGGCCATGAGACTGGGCCTGGGCCTGGGTCTGGGCCTGGCCGAGTCGCCGGCATCGGGGCCATACCCAGCGGTGCGTCAGTCGCAGCCATCTCAGTCCACAGCGAGTCAGCGGGCGATGGCGATGGGGTTTCCCGAAGCCCAACCCGATACTCCACCCCAAACTCCGCCGAATATGAAGGTGCTGAGCGGAGCTTTGAGCCTGCTGCCTACCGCTTCGCAAATCCCTATGACCGCTACCTGTCGCAGCAGTAATGCCGCCTACAGCAATCCCGGCTGCAGCTACCCGATGAATTTCTCCACGCGCCTCAACGACTACGAATACCCTGCCAGCCACAACAGGGATGACTACAGCAGCGGCAACAGCAGCGCCAGCAGCAGCTCCTCCTCGCCCCAACTGCAGCGGACGTCGGACAACATGTTCAAGCCGCTCTTCAAGAGGTACACTCACTCAAAATAGTCCATGTACAGTAAATGACTTATAAATCTCCTCTAGCCTGACCTCCGTCTAGACAGTGGGACTACAGACCTTATGTATTTGCAATATCGTATATACACACACGCGCACACACACACACATGTATATAAAATAATTTAGGTAAGCTTGCAGTTGATATCAATTTACCATTTACAGTTATTTCCACTGAAATCTATTTATCTCCGCAGATTTCTGGGCTCGTGCAACAACGTAATTTGATTGTGTAATATTTAACACTTAATATATATAAACACAGGCATATACATACATATACCACATTGGTACATAGGTACCAAAACTACTAAAACTTAATAATAATAATAATAATAATAATAATAATATTGATTATATTAATAATGAAAAGCCGTGCATTGTCTTAAATTATATCTGATGTAAGCATTATAATAGGTTCAGCTTCTTTTATAAACCGCATTGTAATTGTATACAGGCACATTTAAACACTTAGCATTAAGATTATAAACTGTGATAAATTTTACATTGTTTAACAGACTTCAAATTTAAAGAAAAAAATGAAAAAAAAAAAAAATAAAAATAAAAAATAAACATAAAGCTGAAAATAAAAATAAATAATAGTTCAATAGTTCTCTATAAATTCATAATATTAAAAATAATTTAAAATTCGTTCAATATAAAATAAATCTTTGTAATCCTAACAAATATTGCGTTTTTATTACTCGCTGGCGTTTTCTGGGTATTTACATATATGAGAGGTACGAGTAAGAGTTCTGGTAATGAAATCTTAGTGAACTTATAGTCAGTGAATGAAGAAATTGAAGATATCTGTTTGGGGAATTTAATATAGAAAATGTTTACAATGTACCTTTGATTATTCTTGTTGCAGCTTCTTCAAAAATAAAAAAAAATTTACAAAAATAGAAGTTGCTGAAAACAGAATTTATATTTATTTTAGAGTCGTGTTGAGAGTCTTTACAAGGGACATTTGGTAGTTTTTTGCTTGAACTGATATAAACGACTAGAGGACTTATCAGAAATCCACATATATTTCATAGAGAAACATTGCTCTTTGCAATATGCCGATGATACTGTTTTGATTAAGGAATTTAACAAGCTCGTGATGAATGCAAAGATAATAGAAATGAATATACGGTTTACAATGTAGCTTCGCTACATTTTGGAATAATCAACCTACAGACTTATGGATGAAGATGACGACAAAGTTATTGGAAGTTCTTATTAGATTTGAGAGTATTCCTTGATTATGGATAATATTCTGCATATCCTAGGTACAATTGAAGCCCGCTGAACTCCAGTCCATTTTCATTGAAATCGCAGCTAATTACCTTTACAACGTTACAGGTTTTTCTTTTGCCGCGTGAAATTAACATAAATTACATATTATAATTCATTACATCGAGCCATGTACCCAAATGTCATTTGTAGCTGAGCTGAAAAGCAGAGACATGTGGATTAAAAAAAAAAATATATATATATATATCGCATTAATGCAAACGAGCTGCAAAAAGTGGAGGGGCTAATAGAGAGTGGAAAGCGAACTACTTAAATGCAATTTAATGTGCATTGTGTACTACATTTGGGGATTTGCAAATGAGCTTTACGAGAGTGGCGGTATTCCACATAATGCAAAATGAAGATGAAAACTAAAGCTGGCTTTGAATCGATGTCAAGTATTTAAGAAACTCCTTTCTATTTAAAGTCAAGCTCTGCTATGTCGCAACAGTTGTTGAGAGTGAAAACATATTCTGAAGGCTTACAGAATGGAATGCCCCTAATGTATATACGTATAGACAAGGAGCCCTATTGTAGTGCGAAACGAGGTTTTGGCACACAGCCACGATAAATTACGCGACAGAGAAAACGTTGGCTGTCAAAGTCTACAACTTGGAGTCTCTCTCTCTCTCTGTGTGTGTGTGTTCAGGGAGGCTGGTGTTTTGAAGGGGGGAGCCGAGCAATTTGTAACGACTATCGGCATTTGATAAATTAACATTCAGCAGTTTCTCGATTATGCAACAAATTGTCATTTGAATTGAAATTGACAGCCGCTGAAGGCAATAGCTAACGATAAATTTCGACGTATTTGGCCGATGACGATGACGATGACGATGACGATGACGACGATGACGATGTAAGTTGAGCTGATTAATTTGGTTTTAGTTTGACACACTTTACATAGATAGGCAGGCATTTAACTGGTACGTAGCGCAGCGTGCAGTCCATAATACAAATTTCTTAAACGGTTTCTATATGTAATCCTCTTCAACTGTTGCGCCCTCGCTCTCCTTCTCTCTCTCTCATTCCCTCTCTTTCTCTCTCTCTCTCTCTCTCTCTGTCTCTTTCTCTCTGTGTGTGTTTTAAGCTATCAGCGGGATATTAGTTCCGTTCCCATAGTTCCCATAATGCAGCCTTATGCGCTTTACGAGTTGTTTTACAATGCTAAACGACCTGCAGTGGGCATAAAATTTCCCATTACAAATGCGGCCAATCAGTAAGCCGGCTAAATTAATCGCATCACATGCCATCGCCACAGTCAACCAGTCGGCCAGCCAGCCAGCCAGCCAGCCGGCCAACCGGCCAGCCAGTTAGCCAGCCAAGTCCAGATCCTGCGCTTCGTATAGCGATCTCATTTATGGCCCATAAACCATAGTAGCTGCAACGTCTTGAGGCAGAGCTCGTTGCTGCAACCGCAACTGCGGCAGTCGTCGGTCGGCGCTCTTCGGTCGGCAATCGGATTGAGCATTGTTTCTGGATCGGTCACCAGCGGTGAGGATATACGACAGTTAACTTATCTTGCATCCACTTAACGTCTCGCGGCAATAAATCAATCCAATGCTCAAAATCACGTTGGCAGCCAGAAGGCGAATTAATCACTTTGAAAATTGTTACCCATTTGGAAACTTGTCGCATTAACTTCCCAGCTGCATGCAACCCGTCTCGTATAAAAAACACACACACATACATACACATACATATATATTGCTATTGTATATATATATATATATATAGACAGACCAGTTGGTCGATCGAAACGTGTGTGGGCAATCCTTCAACATCATGTGAAAATCGTGGTTATTTATGATTGACAGTTTTAGGCACTATTTGATATTAGAGAGCTATTATTTAGAGGGTCCAGAGTGGATATCTTTAGATATATGCTTTGCATAGAGTTAGGCGAAGTTTTGTAGATTAATATCGGAAATATGACAGATTTCTGGAAATAGATTGAGAGTGATTGGAGAGCAGAAGCATTGGGATTTTTAGGATTATAGAACTGTTACTTTCTCTCCAATAGAAAATTTAAATTGGGGAGTATTACATGTTAAAGTATGGCCACACCCATAAAGTATATATATATTGTTGATACAGACTTATAGACTAAGCACTTAAGCGTTCTTCGCCTTCCTAGAAAGGCGTAATATATTCTAGTGCAAGTTAGGTTTATTTTAAGTTAGTACAAGTAATTTAAGATTAATTCAAGTAACAAGAAAAATTCATCCTAAAATTGTACAATAAAGGCTCTGGTGGCAATCCTTACTCAGAAAACTGCCTCAAAAATTCTCTGAGCCTTTATCATATTTATAGCAATAATAAAAACCTTTCAACTGCTCAAACAAACAAATTTTGTCTGCCTTGTTGGCGCTCCGAAATGTCTTCCATTCATATCGTATATTTGGATATTTGGCTAGCAAATTGCTTAAATACTTGTGCCTATTAAAACAATTAGTCACTGCTGCTGCTTCGGGTAAGACCACATGAAGAAGTTTTATTAAATTTTCACAAATTTTCATATTCATCGAGACTATTCACACTCAATTATAAACATACCAAAGAACACAAATTTGCCGAAAATAATTAAAGTGAAATTCCAGTAGATGAGTTTTCTGTCTGTTCGCAACGATGCGGGAAGAAAGGCGAGAGACGTGGGATGTCTAAGGGCTGTGTCAGACCCAACAAAAGGGAGGCTAACCCACTGGCGAGACCTGCCTAAGATTCAAGATGCTACAAGAATGCAAAGTGTCATTTAAGTGAAACAAGACGAGAACAAATATACAGACACTGCCAGTCAGTCGACTTGGCTCGGGCTTGGGTTTGGGCACCAGAAGGAGGTCCGGTCTGTCAGAGGCCTCTAGTTCTGTGTGCGTGTGTGTGTGTGTGTGTGTGGTGAGTGTGCTCATGTCGTTGGTTGGCAGTGCGTTGCATCCTTAGCAAGCATCCACGCATCTTGCTTACGCAGCCTCTATAAATTATTGCTGCTGCTTGTCATGTACGGAAATCCTTGTGTCAGTGTAGCCGAAATGCCAGGCTCTCTGCCATTGACAGAGCACGGCGGGCATGGCACGGCACGGCACGGCACGGCATGGCATGGCATGGCAAGAGATACGTTTTCAACAAGATTAGAATTTCGTTGCAACGCACAAAGCCTCAGAAACAATTCAAGCAGACACACATCTCGCAACTATAACAATTAATATCCTGGGCAACTGCTGCCGTCGAGGCATGGGCATGCATTGCGTCTGCGCACATCGGGGCGTATGCTTGATGCCGTATGCTAATTTAACCCATTCCCCGACTCTGCACTCGACACACGACTGTGTTTGAGTTATTAGCTAACTGCGTACATGCCAAGCAAACTATATTACCAAACTTGTTTTACTGCAGCTGAATGAGTCACTAATTAAATTGATAATATACTTAAGCTGAAGTCGTTGGCGAATAAGAATAGGTAGATCAACATGTAGCGCTTTTCTTAAAGCATGAGAATTGCAGAGAACGGTGATCGCTTGTATAAAAAAGTAGCAATGGTTTAATACCAGATATAGAGAGAAAATTGATCATTACAAAAGCAGAAAAGTTCAGCTTTATGGCGGGTGCATTGCTCATTAACGCTTACTGAATGAGAATTGCATAGAAAGGCAATCGCTGGCTTAATCAGGGAGATAAAGATATATAGATTATGATAAGTCTTTAGGAATTTGTTCTCTCACATTCGAACTTATCTCATGAGAATTGCATAGAAGGGCGTTATTCACTAAAGCAAATTAATGGCTCCTCTTTTCAGCTCTTTTTGTTATAGATACTAATCAGTTCGATATCTCTAAATTCAGATACTAAATCTTGTGTTAAGATACTTTTTGTCACTTTCAATTGATCATCGAACCGTACTTAGCCTCTAGCTTGCCTGCTAACCTGTGCCGCGTCGCTGTTGAGGCGATTCATTAATTAAATCTGAACATGAAGATTTCTACTTGACCGTATTTGCTTATGGACGCCTCGGCCTAAAGCCTTCTCTAATGGACGTACATTGTTGGCCATAAATCATGACCACACGTGCAACTGCTCACTGTCTACCTTAGAGTCGAAATTGAAGAAATACGGAATTAAACGCCAAGCGAACGACTAAAAATACTCATTTACAACGATGTCAGACGCCTACAAAATGTGGGACCCATGGCCACCTTTGCGGAACCGGGTGGTGCGCTTTTTGACATCGACATGGACACACACACACACACACGTACTGAGAGTGGGGGAAATGTGAATTCAGACAACTTTGGTTTGATAAGATGAGTAAAAATAATTATGGCCATTAGGCGACCAGGCACTGGAGTTTGTCTTGACTGCCTGCCTCTGCCGAGATCGCTTGGCTAGGCTATTACAGTGAAGCATCATTAACATTGATTGGCTGCCCAATTTTACTGGTAAAAGTATGTATATGAACAGTCTATAAAAATTTGACCATAGTTAAGTTATAGCACTTCTATGCAATTCTCATAAAATCAAATTAAGCTTCTGTGGAGCAGTAGAAGATAGGAATTTCTTTGAATGCATTTAAAGCTATTATAAATTGTTATAGGACAGATATTCTATACATAGTTATATATGATATGGTACTATATATGATTCCATTGATATGTAGGTTCTATGGGATTGCTATATTTTGGAATTTAGTGCAGCATATAGGGCCTGATATAGGGTCTAGCCTTGTTGGAGTTTTTCAGTTTTTCTTGAGATTTTCATTGCTGCAGAACCTTAGTTAGTGGCCATTTGAAAGCAGTGTTAATGCTTATTTTTGTTTTGTTTTGAATTTTGATGTCTTTTGTATTATGTAAATCAGCGCAGGGCTAATAAATATTAATGAGTGAAATAAACTCATGCTCATGTTGTCGTCGCCACGAAGTCTACGAATATAGTGGTATTGAAAGATAGTTTTTCGTCGAAGTTTTTCATTGGAAATGACCCTTTGGGGCTTTGGGCCTTTGGCCAGCATTTTATGAACCGGCGAGTGAGTGAGTGCTTCTCAGATCTCTGGTGGAGAGGAGCAGGTATCTTAGATGCCCTATCAAATTTCGTTATCCACTTGGCGGTCTAATTAACATGACAAAGAAATGTCACTTTGTTGAATTTATGGCATGGCACTTGGGTGCTCTGCTTGTTGTTGGCCTGGCTAAAAAAGGCTGGCAGGCTGCAAAGTTGCAGATGGCTAAGATAGTATTTACGATGCCGTTTGATTGGTCTTCCAATCGATCGCCTTGTGAAGGCGGCTCAAGCAGAACAACCAGAAAATGATGAGGACTAGATAGAGAGAGGGCGTGTGTGAGAGGGAGAGAGAGAGGGAGAGGAAGACTATGCTAGGACAATTTCATTGTCGTTAAAACAGCTAATTTTATTATTCCGCTGACATTTAGCATCCACACGCACACACACACACACACACACATACAAAGGTTCGTCGGCGCGACCAGACGTTGTGGACCCGCAGTCCGAGGCAGTTGTCTTATCTTGTTAAAGTCCGTTAGGCTATCCCATCATTTGTTGCTGTTGTTGCTCTGTCTGTCTCTCGGTGTGTGTTTGAAATAAATTTAAATTGTGTTACCGATTTTTAATTCAACTGTAGATTATGCGTTTTGTTAGACGATTTCTCTTATCTTAATGCGCTCGCTTGTGCATACTAGTTTGTGGAGACACAGCGTCTGGCCTTGCCAGGGCGTGGACTCACACTCCATCTACAAATATACTATATATATATATATATATATATATATATACAAGTCTTTTTATATATTTGTATTTGAGCCGTGCAGTGCATTGTTTAATGGAATTTTCTTGTAATGCGTGCTGAAATTGGATTTTAAAGTGCGGGTCCAACATATAATTTGTTTGTTAATAGTTTCGAAATGCACGCGGCTGCACATGCACCGGCTCATGCACCGGCACGTCGGCCATATCGACCAGATTGTATCCCATAGCCCGGTATTCCGTGTGTGTCTGGCCGGGACTGTTTACATGGCTGCCCAGTGCATATCTGCCCATAAAATGGCCTGTTGTTGCTTAAATCGGGCGTAAGCGAATCAATTCTCATTTTAATTTATTGACACAAACACTGTCGCCCAGTCCCCAGTCCGCAGTTCGCAGTCCGCAGTCCCGAGTCCGCAGCCCTCGCCCTTTTGCCATGCTGCACCAGCTCTGACTCCGGCTCTGGCTCGATGAACATTGCACCAATTATACAATAACTCGACTACAATACAATTTGCATTCAGCTGCAAATTGGAACTGTCCGCCGTGCTGCCGTGTCGCCGTGCCGCTGTGCCGCTGTGCCCTGCCGTGGAAGGCCAGGCCAAGAAGGCAATGCCATCGACCGATTTTCATTTAATAAATGCGCATACGCCCGGTGGGCTTCTGACTTTGGCTTGCAATGCAGCATTACGGAAAATAGGAACATTAACTGCAGACCCGAGCAGGCGGGGCATACGCATATAAACACACACCCACACACACACGCACGCACACGCATACTCTGCGGCTGGCCAGAGTCAGATGCGGTAACGGTACATGCACCCACTTACAGATACCAGCGACGTCCACTGTCCTGACCCACGTCCTGTGCCCAGGCAATAATTATTTATTGAATTTATGAATGTTCGCTTCATTTTATATCGCGGACTTAAGCGTTGTCCAACACCAGCTACAGTAATGGATCCCTGTTCGTTCCAGCTCTGAGTTATGGCACCTAGCTAGAGCTGGAGTTGGAGCTGAGCGCGAGCTGGGCTGGATTGATGCTGCTTGTAATTGTTTTTGGTTTTATGTTTGTTCATCTGCCAATTGAAATTTGCCAAATTGTGAGTCACTTTATAATGAATTCATTTTTGAAGACTTTTTTATATACATATTTGAAATTTTATTAAATTATATATATTAAATATGTATATAACATAATATAAATAGTCAAACATTTTTCTTTATTTGCCAACTTTAGAATTTGGCAATTTTTGTGCTTGGTAAATATTTTTAAAATTAATTTTTTCCTATATTAATGCTATACGACAAATATGTTCAACGTTTTCTGAACATAACAAAAATTATGAATGCTTTCAAGACAATTAAAATGTGAAAATATCATGACAACAATTTACAAGTTCCAGTTATTCCAGGACTTGAAATGGGTTGACAGTTCCAAGTTCAATCTACCATAAGTTAGCCAACACTGAAGATCTTTCATATTAAATTCTTCAGCTGCATTAAACGGCAATCTAAGTTTAATTTAGATTAAACTTATATTATATATATATTATTACTTAATTAATATCAATCTATATTCATTTGACATTCTTGGACTTGTTATTATAATGCTCCACTATTAGATAATCCAAACTGAAAGATCATCTTATGTGCATGTAAATATTTATATGTTCTATGTTCTATATATGCAACATCTAGTAAATAATTATGTAAGTAATTATGTTAGTATGTTTGTCGACACTTATGTGCATGTGTATTGAACAAATGATTTGAGTGCCATGTGTCAATGTCCCAGCAGAGCAGAAGGTAGAGAGAGAGAGAGAGAGAGAGAGAGAGAGAGAGAGAGAGAGAGAGAGAGAGAGAGAGAGACAAAGAGAGAGAGGGAGGGTGAGAGAAAGTTATGTCGAGTCGACAATCGACTGTTGGCAGTTGCCTAAAATGCAGGTCTACATAATTAATGATTGCTTTTAAATTGAGCCAACTAAGAGAGAGACCGAGGACTTGTTGTCAGCGAAGAAAAATGATTTTTTACTGTATAAACATTTGCACTTGCTCGTAATTAGTTAACGTTGTCAGCCGTGGAGCTGAGTGTGGCATCAATTTGTTTTAATCGATTTGAATTAATTTTAACAGTTTTATATGTTCACAGTTAATATGGCACTGCTCGCAGAACCGGAGCAACAATCTAAGATAGTAGATGTTGCCTCGCACACAGTTATGCATTCAATATGAGCGTAGATAACTCAAATTTAAGCACTCTATTCAGCTAAGGTATTAGGGAAATAAATTAAAATGGATACATTTTGTGTAGACGGCTTCGTGGAAGAGTGAAGACTAATTACCTGGACGACATCCGGGGAGATTGGGCTAAATAAAGACAGACAGATTCGAAGGGAAGGCGTGTGCGCATTTGCATATACATATATATATATATATATATATATGTATATATCTCATATTATTTCTATATATTCTATTTGGTTTATTTTTACTCACGCCCGACTCAGGAGCTGCGCATTACATCAACTTAATCACTAATTACTGTGTTACGCATAAATAAATGTGCCCACTCTCGAGGGGTGCCCGACATGGAAATTTTTGTGGTGTCGCACTTCTCTCGACTCTGAAATTTGCAAACTAATCTGCCATTTATCACGGCCCTGGCGACAGGTATCCACTTGATAGGTCGACCCGAGGGTGGGGGCGGGGGCGGTGCCGGGGCCGGTGCCGGAGGCTGAGGCTATGGACTTGGACTCGACGCATTTGAATACGCGAATTCGCACTTGGAGTGCATTGCGCAGGGAACTCTTTAAAATGATTTATTTTTGATAAATTGCCAGGGTCTACGCCGTACGCTTGCGCTTAATTTTGCAAATGATTTACACGGAATGACACGGAATTTCATTTCGAAATACGCTATTGCCCAAACTAGCTGGGTGGCAAGCACATGAATCTCCCGAAGAACACGGACTACTCCATGTGACAATGTCTACAATTTATTAAGTCAACATTGCTGGAGTTTGTTCCTGTAATTAGATCATCAGAGTCCATTTGCAGCTGTGGGGATGCGATAGAGTATATTTGTGTATGCTGTGAAGTGGGGTATATTAGTTTTATAGATGAAATGTCGAATGCACTGATGGAAGTTTCGATTGAAGCTAGAAGGTTGAGATTTGGCATTGTCTATACTATTGCTATTGCTATTGGCATTGCATATCGTGTACATGGAGAATCGAGAATAATTATTTTGAGAGCTATAAGATCATATCAGATATATGATTAGTTCATATTTATTAGATTCTGCAGGAGCATTATTCAGTTGGTAGCATTCGCTAGAAATGTCTTTGGTTACTTTTACAATTGTTAAAGAACCTCTACTTGATGATGAGCCAAGTAATAATTACAATATTTAAGCAACATGTTAAATAACACAGAGAAGTTGGCATATCAATCATTTATCATTTTCCTTCTTTAATTCATTGGCACACAGATTATTCAAATAGTTCTAAAGCTAATTATTTATGTATGCAAAACATTAATTCGCTTTGCAGTCTGTGCCTAGCTTTAATTCTCAGAACTTTCTCATATACATAAGCCAACATTAGATCATTAGCTCATTAAGCTGAGCTTTGGCTGCTGAGTCAATTTTCGAAATTTCATTGTTTTTATGGTTTATTGTTTCATTGATTTATATTAAAACGATTGAGAATTATTGCTTGGCTTGAAACGAAACTTGTTTCGTTTCGTTTATCCGAGTTTGCCTGGGCAATTTGTCATGCTTTCGCACTTGTGTTGAGCAGTGTAACACGTGAAGTAAGCGCCTGAGCAATGCAATTTATTTGATATGTTCGAGTTATTCCCTCGAGAATGTGGTTCAACTTTGCTCGACTTTAAATATGAAATGCAGAATGGTCAGGTTGTGTGTGTGTATATATATATATATATATGTATATATACAATGGTTTATGCGTACTTACTCCCAATTAAACCCAATCAACTCCAGCATAGCTGCCCTCTAGAGAGCCTCAACTTTGACTTTGTTAAAATATTGAAATTTATTTTGCAATGAATCATAGAGACGCATTATATTGAAGGTGTTATATGGTGGTAAATTTAATGGGCAGACTGAATCGAGGAAGTTCGAATCTATTTCCAGTACGTGCTCAAAATTGCAGATAGACTTGATGTTCCATTTAAAAGGAAACAAATACCAAAATCGTGGTGTGAAACTGAGCTGATTTGGAGTGATTTGAGTACATGCAGTAGCCACTGTGTCGTGCTGGTGCTGCCTGTCCACTGGCAGCTGTCCATGCCAAGCAGCTACAGCTACTTAGTCATATAATTGCCTTATGCCAGCTCGAAACGTGGGCCACTTATCACGCGCGATAATAGGAGTGTGAGTGCGCTAGTGTGTGTGCGTGTGCGTGTGCGTGTGTGTGTGTGTTTGAAAAACCAATTGGAAATTAGAAATCAGCGTCAATCGGTGCGGCAATCAATCGTGACTGTTGTTGTCGAAATGCCGACAAAGGAGCAACACACGCGCGGGGCAAAGGCCCACAATTCAGGGTAAGGGCTCCGAATCTGACTTTGACACCAGCCACGCTGCCATCCTAGACAGCCAGAGAGCCAGAGGGCCAGAGAGCTATAGACCCAGTCAGAGCCGGGTCCGGGCACTTGAACCACAAAGAGCACCGATTTGTTGATTTGTTTTGAAAAGTGAGTAAATATGTTTCCATTTATGAATGTTTGGAAAATGTGTTTTTTCCGACTTTTTTCTACTTTTGTTTGAGCAGCAATCCCATTTTGAAGTGGTCGATAAGATGCCAGGTGCTGATACGTTATCAGCTCAACTGATAGCAGCTCGCAACGTTGATTGGCGCTGGTTGTGGTGGTGCTGGTGGTGTCAACACTCACTCACTTTGTGCACCCACTCTACGACGACTCCACTTTGTCTGCCATCATGCACAAACAATTAAAATGGTTGCAATTTGCTAACAAAATCTTTGCTGGGACTTTGTCCAGGGCTCAAGCCGAAATAACAAATTTATTGAAAGCAATTTGCATGGAATTGTTTGGCTCTGCTCTGTGACTTTCATCATTTGTTCTCTCGGATACGATTTTATTTTATTACTTTTATGTATGCACGCATTGATGCACAAATTTAAGAAGATTCTGTATGGCAAACACACACACACACACATGTGTGTCTCTGTGTCTCCTCCTCCCTCTGTCTCTCTGTGTGTGTGCCACATACTGAAAAGCGACAATTTCATGTCCAATTGCTTTCCAGGTGACATGAAACAACACTTAAGTAAGAGGAAGCAACGCTGAGTGGAGTGGGCCTCAAGGATGGGCTGAGAGAGCTTGCAACTCCCATTCGTGCAGCTGGTGCCGTTTCTCGTGCCCAACCCACACACACACGCACACACACACATGTACACAGAGAGATTTGTGTGTGCGTGTGGTCCTACCTGATGCCAAGGAGCACTATTATCTGGTAACGCTACAATCTGCATTTAAATTGTTTTCAATATAATCTGCATGTTATGTTTGTTCACTGGCACAAAAATGAACGAGTTATTGTTTTTCTTTCTTTCCGTTCTGGCAAAATGAAAATAGAATGTGAGCTCTGTGTGTGTGTGTGTGTGTGAGTGTGCGTGTTTCTTAAATGAATCGCAGCATCTGCAAAAGTTCACATAGAGCAAAGTGTAAAGTGCTCAGTTCAGTCTCTGGGTTTTTGGTCGTGGCGCCAGCGAGTGCCATTCGTGTCCAGTCGCAGCTATTATTACCACGATCTGCCACTTGGATCTCAAGGGTCACTCTCAGCTCTCTCAGCGATCCTCAATCATCCTCGCCAAAAACATGTGCGCTTAGACTGCATTCCGAGTCCATATGCATTCCTTCTCGCTCTCTCTGTGGCATATATATTATAAATGACAGTGCGTTAACACCCCCCGAAAAAAGGGAAAAAAGCAGTGAGGCCTCGTCTTACAAGAATTCCAACAAAATGGGCTGATCTTTCATAAATTAGAATGCGACCAAGTGCCTGTGGAATTTCAAGTGACTTTCGGCATTCGATTTCATTCCATTTCGAATTGAATTGTTTGTTTTTTGTAACACTCCAAACACACTTTTGGTTTCGTGTGACGAGCCTTTATACTGGGGTGGCTCTACAAAAGATCTATGGAATTTTGAGAAAGTAATTCTCTAATTCGTAAATCGAAACGAATTTGTTTTAGCATATCAAGCGAACATACAAGATTTTATATTAATTCTCTACGTAATTATTTGATATTTAGACTATATGTAGTTAATTTCCGAAATATATTAATTAGGATTTGCACGGCGTGATTTATATTTTGAAAATATTTTCGAGTTCACATTAAAAGGAAGAAACACAAATACCTGCTGACAGTTTGCCAAAAATATTACTAATAAATATAATAAAAAAGGCCATTTGTTTTAATGCAGTTGTTAACATGCATAATACAGAATAAATTAATTTTATTCCAAACTGGTTTCTATATATTTTTAAATATTTGCTATATATAACGCTAATCTTAACTTTCATCGGATTTCGTATGAAATTTCAATTGTTCAATTATTTATCAACTCAAAAGTAAATATAATAATAAAAATGTATTTCAATAATTTATTTTAAATTTCATAGCAATTGTTTGTTCATAATAAAATATTATTCTGATGGTTAGTAGCTACACACACATACACATAGTCTACATTTATATGTATGTATGTAACATCAACAACAACATCGGCTGCCAGGAGTTGGAAGAAACTCAAAAATGTGCGAAGCCTTTCGATCGCAGTCCGCCATAAAAATATTTCCAACGTTACACACAAAACAAAACAGAAAAGAGAAGGCGAAAAACAAACGAAGAGGGGAAGCGCAAGCACTGGAATATGCTTGCCTTGCGACGACGAGTGCAGCTGCCTTTCATTCCAGTCGGAGGTGGGCGTTGTCGTTGGTAACCAACACACACACACACACAGAGCACAACGAGCACACATAGCGCTGTCTCGCTTGCGCGCATGCCCAGCCTGGCCGTGCTGACAGAGATGGCATATGCACTGCGCTCTCTGGTTGGAACGACAGCTAACCAGAACATTAATGTGCTCGCTCCCCCAACTACAGACGCCATCTAGCGCTCTCGCTCTCGCGCTCACGCCGTCGTCGACAGCGCGTCGGCCTTGTGTGCCCCTTGGCCGGGCTGTCTCTGACATCGGGCAGACCAGTTTGTGTTTAAACGCGAATAGGCATAGGCGCACATCCCAGCGGTGCCTTGTCGACGGACTTCAAGCTCGTTTGTTCACAGAGAGAGAGAGGCCACTGACAGGTTGTGGAACTCGTTTCAGCCGTCGATCGCTGCAATTGCCGTAAATAACAAAAATATTCACCATGTGTTTGTGCAATAGACGTAATGCGTAAAGCCTCGACGTGTCCATAAATATGCGAAAAATATACGAACTAAGCAAATACAAATTAAGAGCAACCAATAACAGTGCCGCCGATCTCTGTGCAGAAGCAGCAACAACAACAGCAACACCAACAGCAACAGTAACAAGAAACATCTACTAAACAGCAACACATGTTATTGTGACTAACTAGCGCGACCTTTGGGTCGGTCCGTGCGCAGTCCGTGTCAAAGTGAGCATCGGGAACCCGTGACAAGTACGTGAATAAATAGTGTCCAGCATCAGAGGACGATTTGTCGGTTGTCCGCAACATCTGCAAAGAGCCAAAGTCAATAAAAAACAACAACAAACAACAGCAGCAAAAACCATACAAAAGTAAAAGAATAAAACGCAAAGTCACAGCAAAACAAACAAAACATTTTCCGGCTCCGGCGACATTAACAGAACTGCTCGACATCGACAATTTGTTTTATCAATTTTCAACAAGGCCAACAACACAGCACCAACAACAGCAATAACAACAACAACAACAACAACAATAGCCAACAAACCAACAAACAACAAAAGCGCCCAGAGTGCTTAGCCGCGCTCGCGCCAAGCACGCACGCCACCACCACCAGCACCACGAACACCACCAACAACATCAAACCATCTCCAACTCCATATCCACATCCGCGTCCGCATCCATCTTCAGCTCCACCCAACACCCACTACCCAACCCCTTGGCAAGTGCTCGCCCAGCATCCGCCTGCTCCAGCTTCCTCAGCATCCTTGCAGCGCGCCGGCACCCCCCACAGTGAGCACTCAGACTCGCGGCCTGCCGTTGCCGTTGCCGTTGCCGTACTCGTAGCCGTAGCCGTAGCCAGTTCCCGTTAGCAGTTCAGCTACAAAGGCGAACGCGACAATGGCTGCATATGCGCAGTTTGGATATGGTTACCCGTCGGCAAATCAGGTAAGCGAAAAGCAAACGCCAACTGAGCTTGTATGACAATGTGGCTAGTAGGGGAGAGGGGGGGAAAGAGTTGGGTATTTGCTTATGATGAGTATCAATGTACGACATTTGCATATGTTAGCTATATATCAAAATAATAGGACTAGGCGATAAGATAAGCTTATTCGTTATAGTTTTTGGTTCAGTTGGGGGCTTGGAGCATTCGAATTCTAGTTTCAAGATACAACAATAATATCTTATAGATTAGCATTTTATATAAAAAAAAAAAAAGAATGAATATAATGCTGAAAGCATTTATTTAAAATATAATTGCAAATATATTTCATTTTACTATTTGAATAATAGTTGCTTTAGCATCTAAATATCACTATTATATCTAGATAATTAAACAGAATCAAATGACATATTTCAGACTGTCTTAATTTAATTTTACTATGCATAGTCAAAATTGAACTATTTAATATTTTACAAAAGAATTTTGCAATAAAATAAATAAGTTCTAAATAAATTTAGAATTGAGCAGCGCAAAAATGAGAGATTTTCATTAGATATGGTAAATGGGCTAACTTTACTAATTATATGTATATTTATATTTGAGCAAGGAACTTAATGATCATTAGCAAATTTAAAACCATTTTACACAAATGCGTAACAATTTTAAGAAAATTAACTGACTTCTTTTATATAAATCAACTTTTTTAATTTGATAATTTTTCAATTCTTTATTCACACCGAATGTGGCATGCCAATAAATCTGAAAATTTCCAATTAGACAAAGCTTGAATGAGTCTTGAATGAGCAGAAAAGAAAAGGCGATAAGATTTATTAAAATATTGCTTTTGTTTCTTAATGCTTAGTATAGCTAGTAAAACAACAACATAGTTATATGCTTAAACCTTTATCTATTCAGCAAAGTTGCCTAAATTATTATGCAGAAAAATGCACTTAAAATTCAATAGAATATTGCCAAACTCCAGTGGAAGACTTTTAATAATAAAGAATTAAAATATTATAAAGGAATATAAGAGAGTATTTAAATGGATATATCATTATAACTAACGTGTAATAATCTATAAATATGTGTATAGATACACATATACATATACTTTAGATACATTCCGTTACACAAACGTATATAAAATATGTATATATGTATATATACTATATGTGTATATAATATATACATAAACAGTACTAAACTTTGACGTCGTCGGCTGTGTTTGAAATAAACATAAATTTAAATTCTTGCGCCCTGGCCACAGGCAGCAGCAGTGGCAACAGCAGCGGCTGTGGCCGTGGCTGGCATGAATATTCAAGGAATACGAGCATGTCCAGCTTCTGGACTTTACTGCACCGTGAATAGACGGCCGCAAGCAAATGTTGCACAATTTAGGACATTGTGCAGCCGTTGCAGCGCTGCCTCCAGACCATAATTACTGCTCCGAGCTGGGCAGCACGGCTACTGGGTAGCTGACCAGGAGTTGGAGGTAATGTGAAGTTCAGTAATTCAAATTAGTTAGCTGAGGTTTCGGTGCGAGAACCCAAGACCGAAGGCAGGACATGATATTGGCTTTACACTGAGTGCCGTAAATATACACTCATATACATACATATATATGTATATACTTCTTGCCCTTGCTGTAGTGCTTAATTTATGTGTATGAGAAGCGCATAGAGCGCCGTTTATTATAATATGCAAAACCTGGCAAATGGGCTTTAATTAAAATAATGTATGCTCAGATTATCGACTGTAATTATGTCTGCGGATGTGTGCAAACTGCGGTCTACTAATGTGAGTCAACGTCTCTCTGCTATCTCTCTCTTTCACTCTCTCTCTCGCTCTGGTAGTCTACCCTAGTCAACTCCAAGTTCTGCTCAAGTTTTAGCGCGGTTTCTTGGCGGGTTTCATGAGTGGTATTTATTGTGAAACTTAAGTTTTTAGATTATTAAATGTTGTTGGCAATTGTTCTATATGAGACTCTAAACTTTATCAATTTTAATCAGTTAGAAGAGGAAGGGTAAACGGTAAGCAGATTCTATAGATAAATGAATATATATATGATGTACATTTTAGTTATATATAATATATTTATGAACACAGCTGTTCTATGTTTGCATATTTAGCTTATATGATATATTTTGTAATATGGTTTATCTTATGCAATCATATTGTGTAATAATATATATTAACATGATTATGAGCTGATGTTTTGAGTTGTTCTGAAATCAAATGACATATATATAATATTCTAAAACACAGATAATTAATATATTATAATATATGACAGGGAAATGACAAGAAGTGCCCATATAAAGAAATTGATGTACAAAAGAAGAAGAGAGAGGATTTACTCTCAATATATGCAGTTTGTAGCTGAAGATTTTCACATATTCCCATGTTCACATATTTTGTGTATATATTATAATGAACTTTATCAAAAATAAATAAACTCTCTTATAACCTATATCTATATATATGTTCATATATGAATGCTCCGTCTAGGCTATTACTACATACATAAAAATAACTGACCTGGAATTCAAAACCAATATCACAGGCAAAGCACAGCTACACAGGCATGCATATTCGTATATGTATATAGAAACACACACATTTATAATATATTTATGTGCACGTATATATTGCAAAAACAAAATCGTATTCATTAAATTAATTTAATTTTAATTTCAACGCCAATTCGGCATCCCAAATATGACATGAAAATCGCTGACGAATTCAATATATGATATAAACACACACACTTCCACACTCATATGCTCATACACAATACATATACACACGTGTGTGTGAATTTAATCAAGAGTCTGTGTGCATGAACAGAATTGTCAACTTCCTTCATGCGAAGGAGCCGCAGTTCACGCATTTCATGGCAGAATAACTGAAATTCCCAGGCTGCATAGCCATAGTTAGGTCCTGAAACGGACTCACGGCCCGATCCCAGATCCGAGATGCGAGAAAAAACTAATATTTTGCAGTGTGCATTCCATAATTGATTTATGAATTTTTAATGCAAACATTGAAAGCCACTGGCACGCTGAAAACAAAGAGTTGGCTGCAGTGGCAGGAGCTGCTGTTGCTGCTGCTGCTGCTGCGGCGACGTGAAGCAACAACTACTGCAAACTGAAGTTAATTCAATAAAAGGAGCGCAACAGCAGCAACAACAACAACAGCAACAGCAACAACAACTTATTCGCATTAGCAAAAACACGCATCAGAGCTATGGGCATTCGGATTGGTATTGGCATTGGCAAGGAATGGGAACGGACTTGGGTTCGGGCATGGGCAAGGGCTGGCAGCCTGGCTGCACTGGTGCTGGATGAATGTGAGAATATGCCAAATGCCACGACGCACTGCCGTTGCCAGTGCCAGTGCCTCGAGTCTGTGTCTGCAGAGCGCCCAGAACCGAAAAACCAAAACCAAAAACCGAAACTCAATGCTGGCAGAGCCTGCGAGCTGCTCAGAGCTCCTGCGCCAGCTTCTGCTCCTCTTAATTTCGCTTATTGTTTGTCATTGCTGTTGCTGTTGTTGTTGCTGCTGCTGCTGTTGTTGCTGTTGCTGTTGCTGTTGTCGGCGCCGTTGCCGTGGTGCACTGGCAGCTCGACTGGCGTCAGGCGCAACCTATTGCAGAGCAGCTATCACTTTTTGCAGCAGACTCTTTGTTTAGAGACGAAGCTGCTGCTGCTGCTGCTGCTGCTGCTGCTGTTGCTGTTGTTGTTGTAGTTGTTTGGTAGTGCAAAAACAAAAATCCATAAACGCATCTTCAGCGGTAGCAGCAACAAGAGCGAAACAGCAGCAGCCACAATAATTCTGCTGCTGCTGCTGTTGCTGCCTCCTTTGTTGCACGCACTGAGCAATTGGCAATTGGAATTGAAATTGGCAAAAAAGTTGGGTCCGGGCCGACCGACTGGCTGGCGGGTTGGCTCAGGCGTTTTCGTGAGCTTTAACATAAATCATAAAATTAATAACCATAAAGTGACGGCAGCAGTTTCCCCAGTGCAGGGTGGTCGGGGCATGTGTGCCACAAGGTGGGGCACTCATCGTTGTTGCTGTTGTTGTTGTTGCTGTCTGCACTTCAAAGGCAACTCAATAAGTAGAACCCGCTCAAGCAATAACAATTGATGCTTTTCACTTTTAGTTTTGTTGCTGTTGTTGCTGGTTTGTCGATTTGCCTACTTAAAAAGTTTTTGCAATTCAACTGTTGCAAGCTACGCTGGCTGCGTGGCATTCGATTCTTTGAACTTGCTTCATGCAACCGTTCAGCTATTACGCCGCCTACACCACGCTGCCATTGAGCGGCTCTCATTGAGCTATTCCAGATTTCACTTCTAATGAAGGAGGAAGGCAGACAAATATTAGACACATGGGGTGTTCATGGATTTATAGTTCCGTCTCTGATCTATAATGATGAGTAATGCGAATCTTTAATTACTAACCTTATTGACTAATTGAATTACCTCCCTATTATTCAAAACAATAATATGATCTTATATTGAATATTATTATTGTGTTATTATTAGCATGGCCATTTGATAATCAATATTATTAATAAAATTTGTCTTTTCATTACATTTATAATAAAAATTTGAACTGTTCATTATTATGCCGTTGTCATTGACATTGTCATTGTTGATTGGCAAATTCATTATTATTTTCATTATATTTTTATTGGCCATTTACTCCAATAGAGTATCTTAATCCCGCATTGAAAAAAATCAACAAACGCTTTTAATTGCATTTTTATTATTCCATTAAATTAGCTTAATCAAAGCTTTGATTAACTTTACAAAGTGTGTTTAGCACTTCTATGCAGCAGCGTAGTAATTTATTTGAACTGCTTCTTGTATTAATGCCACATCTGGGTGGCTGTGTGTGTTGGTCTGTGTGTGTGAATATCCTTCCCTCGACAAGGCAGACGTCAGACTTCAAAAGCGGACATGCAGTTCACACCGTTTATCGTAATATTCAAGTCATAAAACAGCGCACTATAAAGCAATATTTAATAGTTGCCAACACTTGGCAACATTTGCAACATTTCCGCATTGTGGTAACTAAAGCCGTCTTTAAGCCAATCCAGTCCCCGCGGGACCATCCAATCCTGTCTGAGTGTTTGTGTGTGTGTGTGTGTGTTGGTGTCTGTCTGTTCGTTGAGCTCACGATAAAGTCGGCTCCCCGAGCTGGCTGCGCCTCCTCATCCAGTCCTCCACAATGCATCCCAGAGTGGGTGAGTGAGAATCATTAAAAATAAACTGACTTGCGTGCCGATAATAAGCGCTGGCCGGTGGCTGCCTCGCCGGACCGCGCTCGCCCGGACGGAGGGGCGGACAGACAGACAGACAGACAGACAGACGGGCAGATAGAGAGACGGACGGACGGCGGGCCTGTTGGCCATTCTCGGGTCTCGGGCCCTGGTCCTCAGTGTCGTTGTCGTCGCTGATATGTGTTTTTTATGGACGACCACAAAAACTGAAATTGATGTTCGAATCGCATATAAAAATAAAGAATAATAAGAAATGAGCGCGCGCAGCGTTTTGTACATTAGCTGTTGACTGACCGAGAGAGAGGGCCACACTCCGATAGAGTGAGAGGGGGAGGAGCACCAGCAGCAGGAGGCGGAGGACCACTTGTTGTGGTTTTTTGGATTCGTTGCCTGCTGCTGTCGTCGACGTCGACGTCGTTACAGTTGGCCATCGGCCATCGGCCATCGGCCATCGGCCATCCGCCATCCGCCATCGGGCCAACTGGTCATTCATTCAGAATTCATTAGATTTCATTCATGAAAACGCCTTCATTATGCAATAATTTCAAGTCCGGGACAGGAGTTGGGCCTGGACACGGTGTGTCCGCACGAAATTGCTTTGCGATTAGATAGCCTGGCAGGAGGTGTTGGAAATCAGCTTGTTTAAGCCCTGAATTACCATTATTATTATTTAAAGCATAAATTTGACTACAGTAGCTCAACGAGTGAGTGGACGCCCCAATTGGGCAACGGTAGCAACAAGTGGCAGCAGTAATAACTGTGCTTTAACTTACTTTTGGTAATAGGTTAATCAAAAATGCAGTATATGGACTACGACTTCGGTTTCTTCACCTCTGTGAGAGAGTTTGGATAGGCCATTCATAACGTAATTGGAATATTGACAGTTGTGAGGAGAGAATTCGGATGAACTGGATTATCTTATATGGTTAGGCCAGGCAAGCAGGCGTCAAGCGGCTGAAGAAATAAATTATTTTACGCTCATTGATCTTTACAGGGCAGCCTCTCCCTCTCCCTCTCCCTTTCCCTTTCCCTTTCCCGCTCCTGCTCAGCATGAGTACAGAACAGCCTAGCACTTGCCTTGCCTTGTTGTTGCGGTTGCTCTGCTGCTCTGTTGCTCTGGCTATTGCTGTTTGTTTTGAGTAGTAGAGGGTCTTACAGCCTCTCCAGACAGTCTCTCAAATCGAAGTCGGCGATTCGTTGCGGTTATCGTGCAAGCGCATACCTGAGTGCCTCATTCAATTTCTTTGCCTTTCTGGCTGCGCAATGCCCACACTCAATCGAGCGGGTCGATCGGTCCGCTGATACTTCGGATGTACCCTCTTCAAAGAGTTGCCCGTGCCGAGGCTTTGGGCATCGGAGCATCAGAGCATCAGAGTATCTGAGCATCAGAGCATCTGAGCATCCGAGTCCAGCCGAGTACGAGAGCAAAGACAGCCCCAAAACAGTATCTGAAATCTGACTGTGATAAATTGAAAATTAATGAAGTGAAAATAGATGGAACGGATCGCAAAATGCGCCAAGCCAATAAAATATTTTGACATTTGGAGTTATCGTCTTAATCTGTTTTCTTGATTTCGACCTGCGCTCGAGCTCGAGCTCGGACCTGGGCTCGGGCTCGGGTTCGGCACTCTGCGTAACATACCCTTCTCCTGCCACTGTCCCTATCCCTTGTCCGAATGTCGTCCTTGATCGCATCACCTGTTTTAAGAATCGTACCATTGCAAAACCTTTTTTGCCTTTATATTTATATATATATATATTTATATATAGTTTTTTCGATGAAATAAATTCAGCGTGTTTTCTTTTTTGCTTTTAGTTACTCGGTGGTGCGGCGGCAACCACTGGCGACAGCCAGAGCGGACATGGTGGGGGCTCGGTGCCCTCGCCGCTGTCCGGCACAAACGAGGCATCCCTCAGTCCCTCGGGCGGCTCGACTACCACAGGCATCACCGGCCCGGTGAGTCCAGGTGCAATTTCTCAGTCGTCTAACAATGCGGGCCCGACTGCAGCCACAGCCACGGCGCCGACGGATGCAGATGCAGTCGCCAGCGATGTAACCGGCGCTACAGAAACAGATCCAGCTGTCAGCGGCGGCGGCGGTACCGGCGTCGTTGGCAGTGCCCTAGATGTTCACGTCCGTGCAGCGCACAGCATGTCCTGCTGCGAAAACGGACGGCCGATCATCACGGATCCCGTCTCGGGCCAGACAGTCTGCTCGTGCCAGTACGATTCGGCGCGTTTGACGCTCGGCGGCTACTCTCGCATGGCATTGCCCTCGGCTGGCGTAGGAGTTTATGGCGGCCCGTATCCCTCTAACGAGCAGAACCCCTACCCCAGCATCGGTGTGGACAACTCGGCCTTCTATTCGCCTCTGGTAAGTGCAGTCTCTCTCTCTCTCTCTCTCTCTCTCGCACACTGATCTTGATGCCGTTGATTATATTATGTGGCTAATTGGATTTGTGCAGCGGGCATAAGTCCACGCAGAAAGTAAGTAGACGACAGGTTGCGAGCGCCTCGCAACGATTTGCCATCCGGTTTTCAACTGTGCCTGGCCATCAACAGTTGTGCTGGAGGCCATCACGATCTCTTGATCTGTCCAACTGTCCGTCTGTCCGTCTGTCCGTCTGTCTGTCTGTCTGTTCAACTGTCGCTCTGGCTACTCCAGTAGGCAATTGCTGGACGCTTACAAGCATTTTATCGGCTTAGCCGACTCAATGGGGCTCTTCAACGACTGATTAACTATTTGAGTGTGCGTAAACTGCTTCACTTTCAGAGTAATCCCTACGGCATGAAGGATACCAGCACCGGCACCGATATGAACGCTTGGACCTCAGCTGGGCTGCAATCAACTAGTGGCTATTACTCCTACGATCCCACTCTGGCCGCTTACGGGTGAGTCTCTATTCTGCGATTCACCGATACACAAAACAAATACAAACAGCCAAGAAAGTTAAGCGAGTTTAAAATGTTTTCATGGCCTGGCGACCAAAAGTTTTCGTGCGCCGTCTGCTGAGTTTTTATCACCACCAAAAGGTTTGAGCCACTGGCAAGTGCCAAGTGTCACGGGGTAGAGGGCAAGGGGCATGAGACGTGTGGCGAGTGGCCTAGGTCCGGACTTAAACTGTGCGGCAACGCGCGTAGACAATCTGCCGGGATATCGTGCTTGTAGCTATGCAACCCTGCTCTAGCCCAAAGCCGAAACCGAAGCCGAAGCCGCGAAGCTTTTAAAAAATATATAGTAAACTCAATAAGTTTATGGCTGGAAGGGACGCTCTGTTGATTGTACGGCGAGCTGGGCGGAAGGAAGTTACAAATGCACAGATTAAAATTCCCACAGCGTTTCCCCTCTCGCGGCCTTCTCATTCTTACTTCTTTTTTCACGCCGCACCATTTTGTGAATCGAAAGTGCAACACGTACAAAATTTTAACAAAGTGCTAAAAAAAATTGAATTTTAAAGGCATTTCGGCCACAGAGTTATGCAAGGGACTATTAAAGAGTTTAAGTAAATATAATTTGGTTATTAAAGTGAAGGAATGACTGTGCAATTAGATAAAGTTTGTAGAATGATGGGTTTATTCTGAGAAGGGCTAATTCATTTAATGGACTTAAGATTTCAGTTTAAAGGTAATCCTGCTCTCAAGTCGTATTCCATACATACAAAATGTTTTATCTTTACCCAATAAAAATGAATATCTTCCACAGTCCCAAGTCTTTTGAACTTTCTTCAAAAATAATAATTTAAGTTCTATTTTTGTTGACTTACTTATTTATGGGAGATTCCAAAATAACTTCCGAGCGAGGCGGCAATTTAAAGATCACATTGTGCGGGTTTTAAACACCTTTGAATTGCTCTGTCCCATCGTGCGCCTCGCGGACTTTGTATTTGCATTTGAGTTGTGCTTTCAAGGCTTGATGGGATTGAATGTGATTGTTTGACTGGCGCAGGGTGTGGCCAAGCCAAGCCAACACTGTTAATTGCCTGGGGCGCTGATAAGAGCGCGGCCTGTACTGCGTCTGATCGACCGGAAGAGCCAAGCACTTGACTGTTTCGTATCGGGGCGTTGTTTAGCTTTCTGTTTGCTTAGTGTATGTAATATCGTCGTACTATATGGCTGTAATCTATAATGAGAACACTTTGCCTTGCAGCTATGGGCCCAACTATGATCTCGCCTCGCGCCGCAAGAATGCCACGCGTGAATCGACGGCGACGCTGAAGGCGTGGCTGAGTGAACATAAGAAGAATCCATATCCGACCAAGGGCGAGAAAATTATGCTGGCCATCATCACGAAGATGACGCTAACCCAGGTCTCAACATGGTTCGCGAATGCGCGACGCCGTCTGAAAAAGGAGAATAAAATGACGTGGGAACCAAAAAACAAGACCGAGGACGATGACGACGGACTGCTCTCGGATGAGGAGAAGGAGAAGGAGACCGGCGAGGGCAGCAAGCTGCAAGCCAGCGACACATTTGGTAAGCTGTCACTTAATTTGTGCCCGCCCCTTTGTCCCTCTTTTGTCCCCCCTTCCCCAGATGTCATTGACCCAGGCAAGTGGCTAAATCCGTATGTTTTTTATCTATAGAACGCGCGGGGGCTTATATCATTTTAAGGTCGTATTTGTATTGTTTTTCGAAAGCTCTGCGCCTCCCAGCACTTCCTATCGATTTGAATGGCTGTCGCTTTCTGACCCTTCATGCCATTTGGCCCCATAGCCCCCATGCCCTAGCCCCAGACTTGCGGCAGCGGCCTTTTAAGTACAATTTATGTGGCGAAACGAATGTTATGCAATCTTTGTCTTCTTCCTCCATCGCCCGTCCGTTCGTTCGTTCGTCCGTCCGTCCGTTTATTTGTCTGACTGCTTAGGCGACATCCTCCCCGGAAGTTGACAGCACATTGTTGGCAAAGTGGCCTTGCGCCCGCACTTGGCTCTCCACATGCATGGAAGGCGGCCTTGCTCGACTTGGCGACTGACTTGGCGGACGGAGCACGGACGGAGTTGGCGGAAGCCGGAGCATTTTGTTGCTGAAAGCTTTCTGTGACTCTACTGCGCGCGAGGGTTGCACGCATCAACGCCCACCAACAATTTCAAGGGTTTTTGCCCGCGCCTGCCAAGGACTGTCAAACGCCCAGTTGCCAGAGTCAGAGCCATAGTCAGAGTCAGAGTCAGAGCCAATTGCCAGCTGTTGGCATGGCAAGTGGCAAGTGGCAAGTGGCAAGTGGCAAGTGGCAAGTTTGTAGTCTTCTTAGAAGTTGTCTACTTCCGCTCTTGACTTGGAAATTAATTTAATTTAATTTTTGTCTCCGTTGTGCCAACTCAACTTTAATCGCCAGATCCCGGCAATCAGCGTATCAAGTCCGAGCTGGCCAAGTCGGACAAGGATCTGGACATCGAGGAGAAGCTGGACCGTGAGCCACAAAACTTGCTGGCCATCCGTGGCCTGCCGCCGTATGGTGCACCCAATTTCAATAGCCATCCGGCGCACTCCTACAGTCCCTACGCACATGCCCACGCCCACGCCCACGCCCATGCACACCAGCAGCAGCAGCAACAACAGCAGCAGCAGCAACAGCAGCAGCAGCAGCAGCAGCAGGAGCAACAGCAACAGCATCAGCAACAGCAGACGGCAGCTGCTTACTACAATCCTGGCTACGTGCAGAGCCACAGCCACGGCCATAGTCATGGCCAGGAGGGAGTTGGGGCTGGCAGTGAATACGCCCTTCAAAAAAACCAGCTGAGCAGAGACTGTGGCATACCGGTGCCGGCGAGCAAGCCCAAAATCTGGAGTGTGGCCGACACAGTCGCCTGCAAGACACCACCGCCTACGGCATATCTCGGCCAGAACTTCTATCCACAGCAGCAACAGCAGGCACAGTCGCAGTCGGGCCTGGTGCCAGATTCGCCGACGACCCAGCTGCATCCGGAGCAGTCTCTGACGCTGATGGGGCCGCAAGTCGAGCTCGGTTCGCCGCTGAGTATGATGAGCAGCTACGCCGCCGCATCGCCATATTCGCGGATACCTACGGTGTACACCGAGGCCATGGGCATGCATACCAAGACGCCTATCAATATGCATCGCGACCTCTCCCAGCTCCAGGTGCATTCCAGCTCGAGCCAGGCGCCCTACCTGCCCCATTCCCAGCAGCAGAGGGTGGGGTTTTCCGAGATACAGCCCGATACGCCGCCGCAGACGCCGCCAAATATGAAGCTGATCTCTCTCAGCAACAACTCGAGCAACAACAACAACAACAACAACAACAGCAACACCAGCAGCAACAGCAACAGCAGCTCTACGCTGCATTCCGGACCCGGCCCGGTTCCAATAGCATCCATGGGTTCAATGCTTTACAATAACAACATCTACAACAGTAGCAGTAGCTACCTGACGAGCAGTCGATCCAACTCCTAATTGGACAAGGCTCTGGATGAGGCGGAGGGGGAGTTGGCCTTAGTAGATGCCGATACCAAATATTTTCGTAACCAGGCCCAAGTGGACAAGTGCAAACAAATATCGCCGGCAATCGTTAAGCGTTAGCGATAGCGATAGCGATAGCGATAGCGATAACGATACCACACTAATTATTTTGCAATAAATGTAGCTTAAGCATGGCAATAAAAAGTTTATTTCCTACCATATCGTAAATTATTTCACTTTATAACTTTAATTAGCATATTCACACTCATCAATTTAAGCAGACAGACTACCCAGACGACGGACTACCCAGCAGTTTGTCATGCAGTGGGATTTGTTTGAGTCACTCATTCAGTCCCCTCCACACACACACACACACACACACACTCACACACGCCCCCATCCCCTCCCTCGGCTTGGGTTTAATGACTCGAACATGATGACAGTACACGGCTCTCCAAGACGACTTGGAGTATTTCTCAGCTCATTCAGACGTCATTTCAGAACTCTCGCTCTCACTCTCTCTCTCGCTCTCTCTGTCGTTCACTCGCTCTGCGTGTAAAGTTGTTTATACAGTTATTTAATTACTACCTTTACGTATAAGTGCGATAATATCTTGAAGAGGGAACCTAGAACTATTTAAGTTAGAAATGCGCAAAAATATCGGAAACACTATGAAACTAAGTAAGTTGTAATATGGATAAAAGAGTGCTTAAGTTGATTTATTTGAACGAATTGTAACTTTTGATAGCTGCGAAGAAATAGCATAACAAAACTTGATAGCCAGTGTTTTCTGTGATATATCCATAAAAACAACTTGAATAATCGATAGCTACTTGAGAGTGGGCTTACTATGGAAATGTATTTGTAATCGTTTGCAGTTACTATGTAAATATGTGCATGGGTATGCCCAATTGATGTAAGCACATATGAATGTATTATGATGTATGTATGGCTTCGTAATTGTATGTATTTACTTGTATAATCACTTCTTCACTTCTTGCTAGCTAATTCCCTAGTTAACTATCAAATTTAAGCCTGTAAATACATATACATATACACTTATACATACATAAATATATTACTATGTAGGTCTGAAAATGTAATACAATTTTTAAAGAATAATTCTAATAATAAAATTACAAAATAAGTTTGTAAACTTGCACTATATATAATTAAAATTAAATAAAATACAATAAAGATAATCAACGTTGGAAGTTTTTAATGGGAAGGATTATGGAATTGCTAAGTGAGCGAAGGCAGAAAAGCTGTTCGAATTATTATGCGATAAGTTGGATGCCAATGAAGCTGAGCCTTAAATTTTTAAATTAGTTTACATACATATGTATGTATGTGTGTACAGTTCCCATTACTACGTCAAATCGAATTGAGATATTGTTTTCAATTCTTATAAGGAGCTTTCAGGGGCACGTCCACCTATAAAAGAAGATTCTCTGCTACTGATGTATGAATGCATGAATGTATGCATGTATATATATATAAATAAATATATATAAATAAATGTATAAATATGCATACTAAGGTAAGTATGATTGTATCATATATACTGTATCATATATATCATATATACTGTACGTGAGCATTTGTTTCAGTATGTAAGTATGTAGTATGTTTGAGATTTTCAAGAATTCAGATGAGGCTAAGTGCGCCTGCTTATACCCTATCACATATTTATTTATTATTCTATATATTTATAAATAGTTTATAGTCGAGTCAAGTATGACTCATAAATGGCTGATTAAAAAAACCTAAATGGGAATATGAGACGCATACAGCGATTTCTAGTACATGTGAAATATCCGTGGATAATTGGAGCATTAAGCAGTAACCCATACCTGTTAGGGATTATTATCTGCATTGTATTGAAAGAACTTATAAATGATATTTGGCTACTCTATTCGAAACACTCGCGCGGTTCTTTGTACAGGTATCAGGTATGCCAAAGCGGATTATACAGGTATTGTTATGATTGTGGTATGTAACTACGAATATGTTTCTTTTCATTTGTGTTTATTTATTTTTTGGAACGCCGATAATTCCATTTTGTCATCGACGATTTATGGCTTTTCTCTGCGTTTGTGACACGCGTCACATGTGTATCGCATTCTGGACATGACTGAGTGTTTTTTCTCTCTCTCTCTCTCTCTCTCTCTCTCTTTACTATCTCTCCTTCTGCTTCCCCCTCATTCCTCCATAGGATAGGATTGAGAAATGTGGCTAATGCGACCACACCTAAATGCACGGCAATCAATTTAAGCCCTATAACCTCACAGTCCATCGACAATGATAGAAATTGTGATTTCATTTCCAAGAGAACGCAGAAACGAATCTAATTCATTTGAAGCACTTACCAAGAAGTTTGAATAATGTTTCGACTAGGCTCGCTCTATAGGAGTGACAGAGGTAGGGATAACAGATAAGCTAAGGGAGAGTCAGAGATAGGCCAGGCTCAGGGTAAATTCAAATGAAATATATTCCTGATATATGCAATATTTAATTAAGCAACATTTTGTCTTCCCCTTTGGCTGCCATTAAAGCTCATTTGGATTGGGCCTGCGCGAATCGTTAGATAAATTTAAAAATTTTCAAATTAGCTGTCTGAATTATGGTAGCATCTGCATTCAATTGCACTCGTTGGCAATGCAGAGTGCAGCAGTCGTTGTCTGTGTGTGTGTGTGTGTGTGCACTGATCATGCCCTAATCAACCCTACATAAACATATATAAACTCCGCCGTTGCATTGGCTTTTGTCTGTTTTGGCTTTTACAATTTCATCCACACAGAGTGGAAAATGTCAACATTAATTTTGTCTTTTATTTGTGCGAATCGGGCCTGGCCACATTTTAAATTAACCCGAAACATGTTTAGGGGTTTTCCGCACAATTGCCTCAACCGTTGAGGCAGCCGTAACCATGTGGCATAATGGGCAATGCGAATGTTGCAGCACCTGACGCCCCTTGCCATGCCCGCCCCAAATGTAAAACGAGTATATTCGTTGCGAGAGATTTGCCCATTGTGTATATACATATAAAGTCGTGTGCATCCTGTCCTCATATTGGGGGCGTGACAAAGGGATAATTTCATGTACTATCAGAAGTCTAGTGTAGCATAGGTACTTAAGAGCTGCGCTGTGGCTTTGAGGCTTATTGGCATGGGCTATATCTTTCATAGTATTAGTATTAGTTTTACCTTGTTTATTTTAATACGTTGCTTTATTTTTGAATCCTGCACGAGTATTCTGCTGCCAGTTACACCCGACTGCAGCATTGCGACTTGTTTATGCCATGCAACTAACCTTAATGTCGCCAAAAGTCCGTTGCAGACAGCGGAGTATAGCCCACTCCACTATATATATATATATATATATATTATATACATAATAATTTTTTTTATATATGTATGTATATATTTATACATATAATGAGCTGGCATATAGCTATCATATAAATTATAAATAAATACCTAATTATATAAAATTCATATTAGAATGAGAACAAAAAGAAATTCACTTAGTAACTGCAACTGAGGAAAGTTAAAAGACTATATATGTATATAGATATATAGTATAAAAATTGTATTAACTCATTAAAAAATTTTTACATCTTTAGGTATTTTTAAAAATATTCCCTTTATTTCAAATAGAAACATAAATGACGGGTTTCCTGCTTAGTATAGAGGAAATCTCAGTTAAGTTTTGGAGATACCACATTATGCATTATATATATACTATCTACATACATCTAAGAGTATTGTATATAAACTTTTCTCTTTATATAGCCTACAATATATCATTATGATAAATTTGTCAAACATTTACATATTCAGCTTAAGACTTAAATAGTCTCTCTAGAAGTACCCTAACAACTAAAATTCTTAAGCTTTAAGCAGAGACCTCACCTGAATAGGATGTATGGGATAGCATTACATATTTACATGACTACATATTTGCACTTGTAAATAGTTCTCTAAAAATGTAAAGTAATTTTTATAAAAAAAGAACAATATAAAACAAAAAACAAAAAAAGGAAAACAGACAGAGTTTTTAACACGACCGCAGTGGGGCAGGCGGCGGCTAGTGGATAGCGAATAGTGGTCTTTTGGGCTGGCAATCCGTATCCGAAACAGGTCCACAGGGTCCGGACGCACACGTGGTACATTATTTGGCTACAAAATGGCCAAAACAACAAACCGCTATAATTTACCATATTTTATGGCTGCGCTGTGGCAATAAAATCGCCAACAAGCGCTATAACTCATTCGAGAGCGGCCCGCAGCAGAAGCTGCCCCCGGCGCACGTTACACCATGGAGGACGTTGCTCGGGCATGGTTATGTTTTGCGTACATTCGCGGTTGTAGATGCGTGTGTGTGTGTGCGGGTGTGCGGGTGTGTGTGATGGGCGTTTGAATGGCTGCGCTGATAGCCGGCGCTCTATTGGCCACGCGGTTCTAATTTGTATCTGAAATGTAGGCTGTAGGCGCAAGCGTTCTCTAATTTATCTATGCTCAAATGTATATTGATAGCGTACAAGTTTATGGCTCTGTTGTCGTTGTTATCCTTGCGGTGGGAATTCCAACTGTTGTAGTTGGCGGGCGGGGAGAGGGGGAAAGGGGGAAACAACAACAAAAAAACGAAGCAGATGAAGAGCCAATTGGCCAATGGTGGAAATGTTCGTTCGACAGTTTTCAATTTGCGTGGCCGACTGCAATTCCCATCGAAAAACAAATTTAATTAATTTTATTTAAATTCATTGTCCTGGCGCAAGGACACGTTGCCCGTTAAATTATTGTCCCCGCTGCTGCTCCTGCTACTGCTGCTGCTGCTGCTGCTGTGTGTGGAAATAAAATAAAATTGTTTTGTGGTTTTTGCCCAAAGGACGCGTGTCGCCATTTTTCATTTCACGCTGCCCCAACATCAAATGCAAAAAAACTTAAAAACAACAGCAAAAATAAATAAAAAGTGAAAAAAAATATATACAAATACAAACGCAGATCGAACAAGGCAGAGCGCACTCGGACTCTGACTCCGTCTCCGTCTCCGTCTCCGACTGTGCCTCTGACATGGCGGGGGCTTAAACCAATGTAGCTGTGGCTGCAGCTGCTGCTGCTGCTGTTGTTGTTGTTGTTGTTGTTGTTGTTGTTGTTGTTGTTGTTGTTGGTGCTGCTGCCACAAATAGTCTAGACGCACTGGAAGCAACACCAACTCGAGCCGTATATATACTTTATATTCACCACTTGGCGATCCTCCATTAATGATGGAAATAATTTAAATATTTAATTAACACATTCCGCCGGCTAGTTGGGTAGCACGTACCGCCCTATATGAGGCACAAAAATCTCAAGCCAGCCAGTCAACCAGACCAGTTGCAGGAGCAGCAGCTGGACACAGAGAGGCAGCCACAGACGCCATGCAAATCGTGCGCCCAATCGCGCGTGTGTGTACAATTAATGCAGGAATAGGCGCAATTAAGTTTGTCAACGAGTCCCAAATGGCATTTGGGGAATTGGCGGAGGGGCTGAGGTAGGGGAGGAGAGATGGAGAGGGCAGACCGCTGGGACGAGTGGCGACTGGGAAGCCTGCTTATCGCATGATTCCGATCGAGCTTTAACTCTCAGACTGAGGTCCTCGTGCGCATGCAAACGCACTCGCACTTGTCTTGCCAGAGCTTTCAGCTTGTTTTGCTTTCTGTTGGCGGCAGCCCAAAGATTTATCTGCATCCGGTGTCCAGTTACCAAATGCCAGTTGCCAATGGCCAGCTCCAAGTGGCCGAGCAGTCCAACTTGAATGATGCGCTCCTTGGCCATTTTGGGAGTAAATTTGTGTGCAAATGGGTTTTTTATTTGGCTCATGTTTCCTTCAGTTTGGCTTTTTTTTGGTTTATTTTTATTTATTCTGCTGGCTTAGGACATATTCGTCTGATCGTTTCACGCACCGAATGCTGATTATGTAACTGAGTGGCCTATGATGGGTTGCTTATTGAGCTTAGCCTATGCAAGACTGACTGCAATTGTCTTTCGAATTTTATGACAGTTACAGTTGCAGTACCTTGAGATAAGTGATATTCGTAGTACATATATCTATATGTACAATTCTCATTCGTATGTCCAAGACAAGTCAAAATTCGATTGGGTCTGGATCGAAGCTGAGCAGCACAAGCTGCAAGGAGTCTAGCATGCAAATGTCAGTTATGAACATATTTTAAAGAGCAAATTCTTGTTATTTATGACAATGAAAGGTTCTTTAGCATTGAAGCATGACTTCTGAAGACTTGCTTGGAATGTATGTTTCACGATCAGACCATATAAAAAGCAGTCTGCATTAATTACTAACTACCATTGGTAGAACAATTAATATTATGGAATATCGCTTAAGCGCTTTGTGTACATTATATAAAAGATATGATCAAATAAAAATTGCATATGCACATATAAAGCTATTCATCCTTTCTATGGGTCCTTAGCCCATTGTATAGCAGATACATAATTAAGTGTTTACCTTTCGTTAACAAATCACACATTAAAGTAGGCTTCACTCAGTTCATCTTAATTTCCATCATATAAATATGGGCGTTTCTCCTTCTGACTTACTGCACTTTCTTACTTACAAAACTTTCTTCCTAATCATTATCTTATTGACTTTATTTTCTTGCGTATCTATAAATTAAATAATTCTTTGATATGTTTCTTAATAATTTATATAACATATTACAGATTTTAAGTACATGGCAACTAAGGCAACCTTTCCAACATCTCCCCTGTTACGTTTCAATGAATATTATTTAAAAGCAAAAACTAATTTGCATTAAAGTTGATTTCGACTCGCAAGTCGTGCTCTCTTAACACGTTAAAGCAAAGTATTTTCGCATTTGGTAAAACAACATTTGTGCATCGTGGAGCATTTTTGAAATACTTTAAGGGATAGGATGCTGTGTAAACATGCATATGGAAGGATTTGTGAAGCACTGTGTGTGGACGGCCAAGTTAGCCCGTAACAACACCGAAAAAAAATGGACAAAAACAAAAAAAAAAAAAAAAAAAAAGAAAGACGGGCATGCAAAAAAGGAGCAGCTGAATGTTGAAACCAGCAAAGCCATTTGTTTCCTAGTCGGACAAGATGTTTGCTCGTTCGGCAAAATAAAGTACAGAAAGCCCAACTCCCAGTGACCAGTGACCAGTGACCGGTGCCCAGCTTCCAACTCTCTCTCTCTCTCCCGCTCTCGGCCGGCTAATGTGCAGCGGGTGCATTTGGGCACTCCGAACATTTGGGATAACATGCGAACACGGCATATTTGCAGGGATCCAAAACGCCAAACGCTGTTGTCCGGCCACTCAGCTACTAGTGGGTAATGAATGGATGCGAATGCATGACATGGACGCAATTTTCGACAGTCCTGGCAGCACGGTGAGGTGGCTGCCAGCCCAGCACCGGTGTCCGCTTGGCCGGTTTGCCGCTTGGCAGGGTGGCCGGGGGACGCTGTTTGAGTTCTGCTGATTAGCTCATGTTCAGAGTCTATAGACGTAGACGGACATAGTAGGCTCATGTGCAGGCCTTTGGCCAGCTATAGATGCTCCACATACACACACACAGGCAAGTACATATGTGCATATGTCGAGTGTGTGTGCTCTGCGCACATTGGAGCGATAATGCACAAAGCGAGAGTCCTGCACTACCTGCCCGAAAGCTATGTTGATCTGAGAATATTTCGAATTTAGCTCCCTCTGGTTCTGACTCGTGTTAGATCTTCAAAATTCGTGTTCATATTCCAAGACAATTGCCAAAGGCATGTATGAGCTATGTTTACAGAGTAAGACACGTCAACGCCTGGTAGAATGGTTGGTTAACCTAGCTTTATAGAGGGACTTGGCCAAATTAGCGATAGGCTTTCCTATAAGCTTAAGCCTTGCTTCAATTGTTAGTCAAATTTTAGTCTATAAACTCATTTCAAGACTTATTCCAGTTCTTATCATAATTTAAAAAGAAAGCCCAAATTAAATACATGCTTTTCACAATCCCAACTTGGACTTGAATTAGATCTAAATTAATTTGGCCATATAAATATAAATCAAGTGATCTGAGTGCACTTTTATTGCTTACCTGTGACTGTGAGTGCTCCTCTCGGGTACGGCGTACTTCATACCTACTTTCGGATGGTGTGTAGGTTCAGTCCTTTCATTCGCGTTATTTGAATGTACTAATTAAAACCCTACAACTACAGCTACATGGCAAAGTTGAAAACTTAAAAATACGCCGGCTGATACGAAAATTGGCAGCTTTTCAATGGGCGGAGCAATTTCCCCTCCACGCCTGCAATTCCAATTGGGGGCCCCAGTTCCACACGACACACGTCACACACTTGCAGCAGCAGCAGCAGCAGCAGCAGCAGCAGCAGCAGCAGAAGCAGCAGCAACGGCAGCTGGAAAGAGCAGTGCTGCCATCATTTTATCGCATGCATCTGTCCCGCTCGCACTCGAGGAGCAAACCAGTTTCAGCAGCGAGTGGCCCGGCGCCGGCAATGCGCATGCGCCGAATGCACAACCCCTCGGCCCGGCTCGGAGCGGCCGCCGGCGTCAAGCACAACTTGGAACGCAACTAGTATGCGCTCGAACACGGCATTGCGCACATCATGGGCGAGAGTGGGCGCGCGCAAATCGATGCAAATCGTGTGCGATGTGCCAGGCACGAACGAGTCGTGTCACGAGGCACCTTCCCAACACAACTGAACTCAACTCGGCGCGGCGGAACTGTGCGGCTAACGGTGCCTCTGACTCTGGCTGGGTGGTGCCATCTGACGGTGGGTCAACGTCAACGACGACGACTGCCTCAAGTGATCCGCGGGTAAGTAAATCAAAAAGCGCCGCTCAGGCATGCGAAGGAACAGCGTTTGACTTTCAAAAAGTTTGTCCTTGACGGGGTGCCGGGAGAAAGCGCACCACAAACTTTCAACTGCTCCGTGTCACATGGCAAACAACATCATTATAATAATTATTATAATAATAAGGCTTAGGCTACTCGGATATGCACAGAAAGTGTGTGCGGGTATTCCGCCTTAAAAGTGTGAAAAGCTTTTGCTGGGTTTTTATTTTCGATTTTTGGCTCTAGTTCAAAAATCAATTGTAAAGCTGTGAAGCTTGAAGTGCGAGTAGTCGACGAACTGATGCCCTTGAAATTTGTTCATATATGGTTCTATAACTTTTATGTGGCAATAAGTTAGTTATATTAAATATGTCTGAACTGTTTGAGTTGTTAAGCAACTTTAGAAAAATTTAAAGCTTATTTTATATTTATATATATATATTTATTTCTATAAAATAATATATATTTCTCAGCTGCTATAGACTTGGGCACTGTTTAGCCGTGATAGTGATCTATCACATATTTTGATAGATGTTTATTGAAATTTACAGGGTATACTATTTGCACTAAGAGCATGTGACGAATGAATGAAATGTTTATTTAAAAATAGCATTTTACTAGAACTAATTGACCCCATTCCAACGTAATTGTCTGAATATATAGTATGCAAAACTCGTATAGAAAATATTTTAATTGCAGTCTGATTCATGTGTATATTCGAAATGTGAACTCTAATTATAGCAGAGAATATGCCCCACTTGAGTCTATATTATATAAACCTATAAAATGACTAAATCAAATACATTCACACAAAATGATCTTTCTAGTATTTGCTTACAAGTTCAATTTGAGCCCTTATTCAAAATAATGCCCATTTAAATCTATATAAGTGCCTTAATCAGTATATAGTTCAGATGGCCGTTGACAAAGGCCTTTCAGCTGGCTTAAAGTGAGTTTTGGCTATGGGCGTGAGTGCAATGCTTTGGTCCCGATGAAAGAGCGCACGCAGCTAGTGCGAGTGAGTACTTAATATCGCGTGACTCGGGCCATAAACAGAAAATACTTCACAAAACGGCTTCGTCGCTTTGGCAGGCATTAACAGCATGGTAAGAAGCGATTGCAAGGAGCGCAAAGCCGAAACAGAAAATTATCATGCTGTAAATAATATTATTCATAAATGCAGCAGGTTTTTCTTTTTTGCCTTGGCCCTCTCGCTCTCGCACACACTCTCTAGCCCGCCCCGTTGAGCATGCGGTCAAATGTTGCTGCGCCCGCCCCTCGCCGAGGCAGCTATCCATCAGCGCATCATGTTTAGGCGTTTCGTGGCGCCGATAATAAAGGAAAGATAAGAAACCAATTTTGCAATTGCCCCATAGGAATTTTTAATTAGGCCAACTTAGCCGAGTCTCGTACTAGCGCGACTTCACCCAGCGGAAATATTGCTGCATCTTGATATACTTTGTAGCTGTGCCTGCTCGCCTCTCCCTGCTCCCGCACTACCCTCGCAGAGAACCAGTTGCCGCTAAAGCGCACACATGTCCAGCATAACCCTATTTGCATGCCATTATATATACATATATAGGAATATCTATATTCAAGACGGTAATAAAACTTATGGCTAAATATGTGTGAAGCGCATGCCGAACGCCAATTCTCTAGTTTTACATATTTCCATTAAACCATCCATTAAACTTGAAAACAAAAAAGAAAACAAAAATAATGTTTTGAAGTTTGAGAGGAGTATTAAAAAAATGTTGGGTATTTGATAGACTGGAGCTATATTCGATATAGATTTGTATGTTCAAGTGTAGTATCTAATAGTTAGTTGTTAGCTTAGATTCTAGCAAAAAATTTAGTCAATTAGGAATACGAGAAACTTTATTCAACTCAAGGATTATGGAACGACCACATACAGAGCAGTTCATCCACTCCTATCTGAAGTATCCTTAAATAATATTCAAATTTTAGCTAATAAATATACAGGGTATCTCACAATCACGCACTACTTTAGATTATACTAGAATGTTAGTGTAGTTTATGAAGAAACATTTTGTTGTTTGAAAAGAATTTTGTTTTTAATTTGAATTTGTTATATACAGCTATACAGATATCTTCTGCCTAATCCCAACTGAACTATCGCCAGAAATGTTTGAGGTTATTCAAAGTTCAGCAAGTGTGGAATAGTGAAAACAATTCAATTCGCAATTTGCACCATTACAAAATTTAATTATTCATTTATGCATAATTCAACCGCTAAATTCTGACGGCTGTGGGGAAATCAGCGAAACGTAACGCTGGCCCTAGTTATATAGTAAATTTATATATGTGTGTATATGCTTCAGACTAAAGGGTGTTTAAGGAATAATTGTTTTAACATAATAAAATATGAAGAGCAAAATGTGGTTTTAACTGCATTTAAATAGTTTTATGACCAGAGCTTCGACTATGCGAGGTGTGCCCAAGCAGTTAGCTAACAAATGAGCTTTCGTATCGAACTTTCAAAAGCTGACTTAAACTGTGGCTACGGTTTGTTGACTTATTGAGCATTTTTATTATGAATTGTGTATCTCTATATACATATAATCTTTTAATTTGAAGAAGGCATTCGGAGGAATTGGCTATTCTTAAGGAATCTGCATAGAGAACCGTTGCTCCCTGTCTCTTAATATAAAGGCCATTCCCCTTCTTCCATCTCCAAACCTACACAACTTTATGATAAATTGCGTACCTATTTTTAATGGGCTTTCGCAGACCATCAAAGTCTGGAGTCTTGCAATGAATGTTGATTTATGCTTTATTAATATTTGTTTATATTAACAGATTGCAGATCTTACATCTATTTAGGCTACGCCTCGTCAGTGCTCTTATTAATATATATAAAACTGTACATAAATATATACATATATGTATATAAATATGAGATGTATTCGCATTTTACTTTCTGCACTCATTCAATCCATCGCAGTGCATTTGAAAATGATTTTGAGTTTTTCGCTCGCTCGCAAAAACGCACTCATTGAATATTCATGTGCATATCTGAATATGTTAGTGGCAAAACATGCAACTCCGTTCCGTGATTAGCTGACATTGTGTGTGATGTATATATTTTTATTTTCTTTCTTTTCTTGCTTACAGGGTAGCGTTATGTGCTGTGAAATTCTTCAATTAATTTTTGCAGCGAACTAGACTACACGCACATTTCTACGTCTACGAACTTATTAACTCTGCAAAAGATTGTGAAGAAATATATATTAATATATATATTCATATATATATCTCTTCAATCTGAGCTCTTGTTAATGCAGGGCGAAATACTACATTGTATTTCCTACTGTTTCCGCACTCTTGTTACAGTTTGCTAGCATATTCATAATTTCTTTCATTTGTTAAATACACTTGGTTAATTTACATAAGAAAATTTAAGACTCAGACTTTATATATGCTAAAGTTTTTATATTTTGCGTAACCATGTGCATTCGAATGTTATTGATCCAGATTATTATGAAAATGAGAAAGCGTGCAAAATCAAGGATATTTATGCTGCTTCATGCAGTGAAAAGGGTATATTGGCTTTAGTCTTGCACATATTATTCAACTAGCTTATAAAGAAACGGCTATTGAGATTATAGTAATTCCAAATTAATCATAAATTCAACATTTAATATAAAAAGAAAAATATAATAAATAAATAAATAAATAAAAATAATACATGTGTGACTTAATTAGATTTATGTTGAATGGTCTCCTCTATGAACACACAATATATGATATATATTTGTTCGTCATATATCATATCATCATAGAACCAACTTCCATTTATGACTATAACTCAACTAGGCCGCTTCATTCGACACTTTCTCACCGTTGCCTTTTAATAGCACTCGATGACATCTATATGTACATATATATGTTGCTATACAGCAACATGCCACCTGCCTCAGTTGAACTACTAGAATTACATTTTCTTCCTCTTCTCTGCTGCTGCTGCTGCTTCTGACTGTTATATACGTATATATATATATATATATATATATATACCTAGGCCTGTTCAGGCTTTCGTGTTGACCGTGCCATTAAGTTGGTCAGCCACTTGGCACGTCCGTTCAGTTGGCATTTGGATTATTATAAAATACCGCAAGTATGCAGCAACATTGTTAATATTAAATTCCTTTATAATGTCTTAATTTCGTCTGCTCCCATTTGTTTGAGGGAATATAAACAATTATTTCAAGTTTAATTGTTGCACATAAATTAGCGTCAATTTATGCACTTACAAAGCGAGTACTAAAGAGAGCAAGGACAAATATACATAAGTGCACACTTAGTCTTTAGTTATATAGTAGATAAACGTAGATTACATATATAGAGAGTATATACTCACCATCTCTCATAGAGTATTGAAATACATAGGGACTATTTAGTGTAGTATATGCTTAATGAATAGTTTGTAATTATTTTGTAAAAGCCGCAGAACAAGACTCCAGTGTTCTGCTCAGCAGAAGGCCAAGGCGCAATTGCAATAGATTTTACAGCAACCGCTTGGCTGTAACCCTTTGTCTAGCAGCCATTTTAAGTGCCATAAAAACTCGGGGAAAGTTGTAGGAACAATGTAGACAGCGTGTTTTCATTTTATGCGAATTAAGCTGCCACTTGAACAACTTATTTTGCCTGCACTGCCGCCTGGACTGGACCGTCGAGACCCAACGACAGTAACTCACGTGTGTGTGTGTGTGTGTGGGTGAGTGAGAGTCTGGGCATGTGTGTGTATGTGCATACAGACCAACTAACAGCCAACAAAAAAGCTCACATGAAAAACAACCCTGTTGACAGAGCGTCACAGTGGCGAATCTTTAAATCGAAAATTCTGTTATTAAATATTTACAAATGAAAATTGAAACTTGCACTAGGCAAAAAGTACACGCCGTAGTGTTAAATATAGCCCATATCAATTCAATTAAGAACTTGCATGCATTGTAGTCTACTTTTAGGCTGACTTCAGGAGTCAACGCTCATTTCCTACAGGGCATCAGCAATGTCGTCGACTTCGAAAGGGATACAGTTATAGCCGTATATAGCTGGAAGCGTTGCGGACGAAAACGGTAACATGGCAGCTGAGTGTCGTGAGCGCGACAGACAGAGACGGCGAGAGAGGAAGAGAGAGAGAGAGGGAAGAGACTCTGTGTGTGTGTGTGAGTGGGAGGTGAGAGCGTCCTCCATTTTATGTACAATAAAGGAATTTGCACACACAGCGACAGACAGCGCCACAGAGAGACAGAGAGACAGAGAGACAGCGAGACAGACAGACGTGCGCATGAAGTGAACTTGTTAATGCTGTCTATAAGCAGCATTTACATACGAGTTGACCCCACATGTACACATAAATATGTTTATGCTGTTGTGTGTGCATGTGTGTGCGTGTGTGTGAGTAAGTACGATGTCCTGCTTGCTTTTAAGAGAATGCCCAGCCGCAAGTCTTCGAATGGACACACTTGACTAAATGTGATTACTATGTATGTGCATCAGCAGCTATGTATGTGCACACACACACTCACACACATACACATTCACATACTTATGCATGCCAGCATGTATCACTATGCCCACTCCCATTAGACCCACGATGAAGCACCCTGTAAATCTATTGTCTAACACTCTGAAGGCTGCAGTCGACTAACAATTTCCACTCCATTTAAAATGTTCGGTGAGTATCTTTAAATCTAAATTAAAAGTAAGCTAGCCATAAGGGATGTAATTGAAAAGATTATAGTTAGTCTGGAGACATCAGCAAGAGAGTGGATGAAGTGAGTCTGTTGCCCCCTTGCTGCCTTAATATGTCTATTAATGATTACTTATAGTATTTCATATACATATCTCATAGACATTGTTGTATGAGGAGTATTTCTCAGTCAAGACTGCATTTGATATTTTTAAATGTTATCAATTATATAGTTGTATGCAAAAGTAAATCAATATGGAAGCAAATATGAAACTACTTCTATATGCATACTCTATATAGGCATTCTATACTTAGATAGTTAAGTCAGTCATATATACCTTTCAACTTATTCAACTTAAGAAGGCTTGACTAGCACTTGAATACACAGGCTGGCAGCCAAATAATTAAGGATATGCCTCCTAGTTGAAGTTGGTAAAAAGAAATATCTCGAATATTGAATTGAATTAGAAATCGAATAATTAAAGCTAAAATACATATACTTAATACAATTGGAAATCTTTTTCCAATTAGGGTATTCATAGAGTCATGAATGAAATCGTCTGATTGATTGACAACCGCAACTCATGTAAATATGGTAGATTATATGATATTGTAGTTAAAGGGCTATATCATAGGTTAAATATTAAAGCATCAACTGTAAACACTTGCCTATGTACACACGCACACGCACACGCACACACACACATACACATACACACTCTCACATAGGCAGACGCACACCTATTTGCACATATTGTATATAAGGACATATGTAAATGTGCTGGATATGCGATTTCGGGCGTATGAGCACATGTGTATTTCCGATTGTAGCGCTCCTGGGCAGACTGGCTCATTTACCATCGAAAGTCGTTGATTGTCGAGTCGAGGCGACGCAGCGTCGATATCCTCTCAGCCTTGCAGCCGCACAGAACCGACCCTAGGCGCACAACGTGCGCACATTCGTCAGAATTTGCATTTCAATTCGAATGTCAGGATGACGGAGCGTCGAATTCGGGTGGCTGTGGATTTCCAAATGAAAATAAATCACGTTGCGTACTGCCATGCTCTCATCCTCTGGCATTCCGGCGTAATGGCAACTGCTGACTGCTGGCTGCTGGCTGCTGGCTGCCTTGGCTGGTGGAACGCACCGCTCGGGCTCGAAACATAGCCACCATTAAGCCAAAAAAGCGCCTGGGGCTGCTGGGCGTGGAGCGTAGAGCGTAGAGCATGGGTGGTAGGGCGTGGAGCATGGGGTGCTCTCCATAGCGTAGTCCCATTTTGAACTCATTTATTTTTGTTTTTTTATTTTGCGAAAACGAATGTGAAAAGTTTTCTGCCATCATTTTGAGTGATGTCAATTAGATTGATTTGATCAGCGAAAATATGTGATTTATCAGACGGTAACAGCGAGTGGGCGGCCCCGAGGCAAGCCCACCCAAGCCACCCAAGCCACCCAAGCAACCCAAACCACCCAAACCACCCTGCGCTGCCACATGCAATGTGGATGCTCAATATAGATTCGCATGAATATCTAATGTGCCACACACTCGCACGCATTTGCCTCATCACACCTTTAGCATTTATTCACGTCATCAATCAGTCATCCAATTGGGAACTTGGATGGAACGCCCACTCCCAATCAGAGTCTGCGTACATGCATATAAGAGCCTGTCCATAAGTAAATGGGGAGATATGTGAATGCGAATTTTATTAGCATGAAATAATAACAAGCAAAGGCATTATAAATCCCAATTGGCAGTCCAATAGGACGAATCGAATGGAATGTCAGCTCAGCTAGTCCGATTAGATAATACTAAAATATAGCTGCTTAAGTAGCATTCCAATAAGAATTAAACACTTGTTAAGATAAGTGTGTAGACACAGCTCGGCTATCAATATATTATATGCAGCTAATAGCACTCATTAAATCAAATCCCTGAGTCAACTAAGATAATGGCCACTTGTGTTGGCCAGCACACACACACACACATACACAGATAGATACAAAAGGAAAGGAAAAGCGCAGTAATTTTCCCACTGTTGTATGTTATTACGTCTATTTGATTAACCACACCCCGTTGTCCGTGATGTGGGAATATAAATATTATGTCTCAAGTTAACATTTCTATATGTTATGTATGTGTGTGCTTGTGGAAGCAGTTAAACGCTTCTGGCTGCCAGCTACGCCTACAAAATCAAAATTAATATACCGCTGGGGCAGCAGCACTTGCGGGTGTCATACAAAACAAATAAAATAAATCAAATCGGAGAAGCGAATGAAAGGAAATCGCAATTCGAATGAACGAACGCATGTGTGTATGTGTGTGTGTGTGTGTGTGCGTCTGCGTCTGGGCGGGGGTGCGGGGGTGTTCGTTGCGAACAAAAGGGGAGCAGCACTTGGTATCCAAAATTTATGCGCACAGCCGCGCCCACGCCCACGCGCCCTGAGTTCCTGCTCTCTGGTCTGCGTGTTTGTCTGAGGACATACATATATAGATTGGGCAAGGGACTCAGGGTGAGGGGTGCTGATTTTAGGGGTTGTTACCAGCGCCAATAACTCATTTTCAAATGGAAATAACATCAAATAAAATTCGCGCTACTGTGTCGCCCAGCATTTTCCGGCCTTGACGGCCATATGTGTCTGTGTACGTGTGCGTGTGTGTGTCTGTATATTTGTGCCCGCTGCTGTTGACGCTGGTCGTGGTCCCGTGGTCTGGTGGTCTGGTGGTCGTGGCGTACGGATCGTGTGGTCGTTTGACTGATGAAATATCGTGACAGGCAGTATAAAAGCTATTAAAGCCGAGCGTAGATGGCGCTACTTGAATTTGTCAAAATGTCTTTTTACGCGCTTTCCAACGCAGGCGGCGCGCAGCAACAACAATAACAACAAAAGGGGCCCAAGCCCAGCTCACATATGCCCAACAACACACACACACACACACACACGTACACAGAGAGTAAACGGGTGAAACTTTGATTGATGCCAATGTGTCACGCAGGCGCGCATGTGGCTAATGGGCGGTTACGTGGCTGCCCCCATCGCCCCGCACCCCACCGCACAGCATAGCTAGCCCCTCGCCCTAGTCGCCCCAATCGTAGCTCGAACTCATGCATTGTCACATCGAAATGCCACAAGCTTTTCAGCCTTTGACAAGCGTTTGACAAATGTTTCGGTTTTCGGCTTTTGTTTAGCTACAAGTGAGTGTGAGTGTGTGCGTGTGCGTGTGCGTGTGTTTGTAAGCTAATAGGTAATCGAAACTCAATTATTTGTTTGTCTTGTAGCTCGATATGACAGCGTCTTAGATGTGTAAACAGCGCTGGGCTTAGATTTATTTATGAACTGGCTGTTGGTATGTCCGAAATGTGCGGATCGGATCACACATCAAATGGTGTCCCGCTGCTGCAACAGACGCGTCCACAAATAAACGCGCGCGCCACAAAGCATCTCGAATACATCAAAGTAACAAGCTCCAGCTGTGCACCACAGCCAACCACAGCCAAAACCACTGACCATGCACGCCCGGAGAGCGAGCAGGAGTGAGCGAGACAGAGCTAGCCAGCCAGGATACCGGCGCCCACTGTCGCAAAAATATGACATTGACTTAATAAAGAAATGAAATATCGCAAGCCAAGTGGAGCCCACTCGCCGTCCCAGAAGTCGCAGAAGTCGCAGCTGAGGGGGATTTAAGGCGAAGCTGGCGCTAGTTGCCATGCTGCGATTTCGCAAATTGTGGCACTTTCAGCTGCAATGCCCCCCACCTGAGGTGGCTCCCTCCCCACTCCACCGACGCGTCGGCTGTGACTGCGCGCGCAGTTGTGCGAGCTGACCCATTGATCTTGTCGTGGCGTTTCATTATTTACATTTTCTCTAACTATGGCGGAGCAGTTAGTGAGCAGCAAAAGAATCTTAATTGGATTAGCTTCAGGTAGTACATATTATGCATGCAAAGGTGAGATATGCTTGGCAAGTGCACATGAGAAGATCTTGTATAGGAGAGCTTTTCTTTTCAGTGAAGTTTCCTATACTTAGCATATACTTAAATAGTTCTAATGACAACCTGCATTCTTTTTGTATATTTCAACTAATATATAGTAATGCAAAGAATATGCACATTCCGGCTTATATATGCTTTTTCCTGATCGCTCATTTATAGTATATTACTGTATTGAATGTCTTCATGGTAAGCTTCATATTTCAATGCATTATTTCATTAATTTGAACAATCAACTAACATATGAGCTCAACCCTGTGAATCTTTAAAAGTTTAAAAGTTAAGTCCAATTGACAGAAATCCAATTGGAAAATCAGAACCAATTGGAAGAGTGGAACCAATTGATATAGTCTTGCAAGAAAGCTCGCGGTCTATTCCGAAATAAACTTAAGCTTTTCGCGTGCTTTTGGCAAGTCTTTATATATGTTAATGAATGTAGATTCGCATTGATTCATATAAATAATAAATCTAGATAAATGTTAAATCGTTTTACATAGTAATTAAATTAGATTCGTTTTCGATTATAAATCATAATCTATAACACTTATATATCAAAATTAAATGTCTTCATTGAGCCGCTCTTTATCCATGCATCTTCTCAATCAATTTCATATGTACTTAATGCAAGGCTTGTCAACACGATATCCACATGTTCTACTCCCTTCGTTCCTTCTTCCGCACTTAATCAAACCCAATTCGCTCTTTTATACTTGCAGCGCCTTCTACATGGCCAGCCACGCCTTAACTAGTCGCAGACTCTAACTAACAGCCTCTCTAGCAGATAATTAACGTACGTATATTAATTTCACTTTGTATGTTCATGTATATTCACGCTTTATCTCCTCGTTGCAACATAAACTCTGAGCTACAGCAATTTTCTAAGCTTGGATATAGCCAGTGCTACTAAATTGGCTACTTATTAGATCCTATGTATTAGCAATTAGAGTAATTTGTATAAGAATACAGTTTTAACTGGCTTAAAGAGCTGCTCTATGAATTACTATTGGCAACTATTCAGCTCTTGGGCTAACTAAACTCGATTAAGTTAATGTACAATAAGTCCGCACTATTCACAATAGACAAAGGCTTTTGGTTAATGCTCAATGATTTAAGTGTGCTGCAGGTCAGCTGCTCGATTTAAAGCTGAAGTCGAGATGTCAAGGTGCCTAGACTCCTTGCTCCTGCCACCTTCCCTCTCTTTTCCACCTCCTGCTTCAGTTGACTCAGCCATTGTTCGCTTCGCAGCTATTGTCTGATGTAAATGAAGCGAATTTTCGTATGAGTACCTGGCATAGTTGCTTCTCTCAGCAAATCAATTGAACTTCAAGTCTGCTTCTGTGTGTGTGTGTGGTTGTGTGTGTGTGGTGTGTGTGTGTGGTTGGGTTAAGTAGAGGATTTAAATTTCTGCCTAGCTCGTACGGTATTAACTTTTCACTCTAAGCCAGCAGAGCAGGCAGCGTGCAATAAATTACGTTAAAGACGCCAAACTCAGGCAAATTTGCATTTCCCCTTTTACTAACCAAAGAGGATGAAAGAGAGGAGGTGAGGGGGCGAGTGTGTGAGTTAGAGTGCGGCACACGCATCATCATAATTAATAAGAGACAATTTGACAATGGCCCTGTTAGCGATATCATTTTCAACTGCACAAACTGTGCAGCCAAATGAACAGCAGCAGGAGCCGGAGAAGCAGCAGGAGCAGGAGCAGGAGCAGCAGCAGTGGCAGCCCGGTCCAAGCTGGGTCCTGGTCCACCCTCTTTTGCCATTTTGCGCCAAATTAAATTCAACCTCAATTGAGGGGTTAATTTCTATCACCACGCAAACAAAAACAAAAACAGCGAGAGCACGAACAACCTCGAGGGGTGGCTGCGGATGCGGCAAATGGGCGTGGGTGTGAGTGGTGTGGATGTCCGGGCAGCCGGGACAAACGGGGCAGGCGGGCAGCAGGAGTATCGCACCATTATCTGCATCGAGTTTCACATAGAGAAAATCATTACGCCATTCGCACCATGAGACGTATTCAATTTGAGTGTCGTTGAGCTCTTTATTACGTTAGTGTGAAAGTCGCGTGCGCCCGAAAAAACCCCGGCAACAATGCCGACCAGACCCGGGGCGGCCCGCAGGCACTGCTCCAGGTCTTGGGTCTGGGTCTGGGTCTGGGTCTCGGTCTATGCCGGCTCTTGCATTCATTCACGGTGCGTAAGTCACAGCAGCAACAACAGCGAAGGGCGTTTGCCGTAGGAAGTGGAAGTAAATTGAAAGCATGCTGCCGGGCGGGCAAACCGAAAACGTTCGCAACCCTTCAACTGAAGAGAGGCTACCCCAGTGGCAATAGCAGGAGCAACAGCAGTAGCTGTGGCATCGCCAACTCTGAAATCCATTAGCAGGCAGCGTGCGGCGATGGCCAGCGGCATGAGGCTTTTATGCGCAACGCGTACTGCTTTCGTTTTCGGTTAACCATGAGGCATGCCCCCGCTGTCTCTATGCTGAGTACTCAATCTCGACGAGACTCATAAACATATGCGCCTCACGTCGTTTGGCGTAAATCTAATGCCAGCCAGCCAGCCAGCTAGCTAGCTAGCTAGACGACACCCTCCACCCCCCCCCCCTGCGGGGGCACACGGCCAGAGCGCCTTTGCTTCTTTGATGAGGTTAGTGACTTTACCGAATTAACTCCCACTCGCCGTTCACCGGAGTAGCCCGCCCACTACGCCCCATTTCGCCGGGGCGTTGCCGAACCGGAAACCAATGCATTTTGTTGGTCCAAAACAAGGGGTGCCACGCTTTAACGCCTCAAAAGATCTCTGGGGACACTTTAGAAACACAATGCGGCATTTAAATGAACACATGAAACCTTAGAGGTTCGCTCTACCGAAATACCCGCTCTAAGGCTTACACACGCACACTCACACATATGACGAGTAGCTAATTATGTTCATTTGGGCTGCGAGGCAGTTCCAAAGGGCAAACAGGAATTTTGCATAATATTAAAAATTTGTTAATTGAGCTTTTCACTTATCTAAAATTATTCGGCTGAGTGATAAGGCCTGAATATGTTATAGACTGAATGTCAACTGAAATGAAAGCATGAAAACTGGAAGTTAGGCCAAAGGCTGTTTGGGCTTAAATGAAAAATATGAGCACGAAAAATCTGAAAACATTTTTAGAGATTTTAAAGAACAAGTAAATGCAGTGTGGGTAAATGACGCTCTACCTCTTAGTATAATTCATTTTCAAAAAATTGACATTATAAAAAGAAATATATGAATAAGGCAAATGTGTCAAGGGGAAAACTTTGGGCTTTCAATGACAAATAAATGATTAAAATATAATCTACAAAGGTTATATATTTTTAACGGCTTACGTAATTCTACTAAGAATACAAAATATATGTTGAGTTGCTTTACAAATTGGCTCACAATAGCCCAAATGCTGCAATAGTTTATCAACCTGAAAAGATTATAATTCTACTAAAGAAATTAAATGGTAATAATAATATATTCCCAAATATATATATAAAATATTTATAATATAATATATTTTTTATATAATATATTTTTTAAGTTTGCAAACTTCATTTGAAGTTTAATTGAAATTTTATAAAAATCCCAATTGGGATAGAGTATTTCTCAGTCGAATACGGCACAAACTATGCTTAATTGATTGATATGCTTGCTCTCAGAACAAAGCTGGCTTATGCCTTGCTTATGTTTATCTGACATTTGAAATCCGCAATCTGAAATCCGGAATCCGAAATACGAAATCCGAAAGCCGAATTCCGAAATCCGAAATCCCAGTAGTGCAGCGCGTACAATCGAAAAGTTGTTGACATATCGAATCTGTGCGCCATAAATTTTATTTATTTATGTGTGGAACATGGCTTGTGCTCCCGTTTGGGTTGTGCAGCGCGAAAATCGGCCATGAATATCAATGGGGGACTGTTTCACGATGCGGCGACACCGGCACGCGCCCAACGTCCAACGTCGATGATGCGACTAAGTGCTCCTGGTCCTCAGCTGTTCGTGGCACAAGGCAAAAGACCAAGTCTATATATATCTGAGTCTGTGTATATGTTTGTGTGTGTGTATGTGTATTTGTGTGTATTGCTATTGATATTGTTTTTATCAACATCAACGTGTGCAAAGCTCCGGGTCCGGCTCCAGCTCCGGCGTCGAGTCCGGGTCCACTTGTGCCCCTGATGAGATTTTAATTTTATTTTATTTGGGATTTTGTTTTGCTGCCGGGACTCGAACTGAAGCTCAATCTGAGTGTCTGCTGGACTGGGGGAAGTAAATCAGCACACTTTCAATATTGGCCGTATCGAACAAGGAGCAAGACGCTGCCGGACTTTGTTTTGGGGTTGTTTCAACTACTTTTATATCGAGTCACTTTAGATTGCCTCGGGCTGATCCTGATGGACTTATGCCCGAGGCTTACACACACAGGGATTCCTTTGCGTTTACACATATGTATGTACGTGTTTCTGGCGGCTTACACTTGTCCCGGACGGGAGCAGAGAAGGAGAGAGAATGGGAGAGCGAAATAGAGAGTGAGCAAAAAAAAAAAAGAAAGATGATTGCTCTTCCTGCTCCTGTTCCTGTTCCTGTTGAGTGCTGATTGTTTCGGCATATGAGATAAATGAGAGCATCTGTGCGCCGGCCGGGCTGAAGTGCCTGGCATCTTTTCGTATTAAATTCATGAAAGTTAAGTGCTTTGTAATTGATGTTATAAAATATTTATGACAGCCCCAGCCCCATCTACAGCTACGGCTACAGCAACAGCCACAGTCTCCGTCTCAGTCTCTGTCTCAGGTATCTCCGTGTTACCTGCGGGTCATGAGAATGCCAACAGACGGACTGATGGCCAAAAAATTAACTTTGTCTCTAATTGACATTAATTATTTAAAAGGATTTCATGCGCTCCATTTGAAGTAAAGTGTTTGCCCAGCCACAACGAAATAGAATTGTCGCCAGCATAATTGACAGAGTTAGGAAAAGTTTTGAGCCTGTTGGGCCATTAAATAAAATTCTAAGCACTGACACCTCTACCAGGTGTTAAGCAATCAAGTCAGCCACGTACTCTCAGTGATAAATCACAGCCTCGATGGACCAAGGGGTAGCAAGTGGCCAGAGACAAAAGACAAAGGACAATAGTCGTACTCGAACTCGTACTCGATGCCGTTTGATGATGATGATGTAGTCCACTTATTGTCTGCCAATGCTAGAGCCTCGATTGGCCTTGGCCTTGGCAGCAGCCTGGTCTTTGATGATGCTCTATGGATGATGAATTATATTTGACATCTATGTGCTGTCGCTCACACTTGAACCTCTGCGCTTGCCTTTGCCCAACCAACTATGACCGGGCACACTCATTTGGCTAGAGTCGTACTTGGATATGTTTATTTTACTGTCAAAACATTAAAGCAAACTCTGTGAAGCACCGGCCGCCACCGGAGGGTTGTTTGCCAACAAAAAAGGGGGCGACAGCGGCTTACTTTGATAGGTTTCCACTTACGTGAGGGTGGAAGCGTTGGCGTCACGTGGCGCTCGTCTGCCACGTACCACATTCACGTCCAGACGCAGCCTCTTCGGCTTGGCTTTGGCTTGTGTAGACAAACATATTTGCATATGTTGGCGGCATATTTTAACAAATCCTGCTGGATTTCCTGCTCAACAGACACTAGATACACACACTCCCGGCCAGAGAGCGAGTCACATGCCTTTTTGACAACTCATAACAATCACTCATCATAAACAATGCGTCCATCCGTCCGACCATCAAGTTGGCAGCTCGACACACTGAAGGGACATTGGCAAAGCTCGAGCACTGGTGCATGTCTATAGAGACACATGGACAGAGATAGATAGAGATAGTCTGTAATAATGATTGGGAAAACCTCAAGTAGCCAAAGTGTTTAGTATAATTGGTGGCTCTTACAGATTGGCATCCTTTTGGCGAGTGAGAATCCCTCGCTTAATGATTTAATCTACTGCAAATTAGTTATCGGCGTTGCCTTTGGCCATTCATTTGTCCGCTGTGCGCATTCTTTGGTTGCCTGCCTGGGCATCTTGAGGTCAATTAAAACAATCCGCAAAATAATTGCCAAGAAATTTATTCGCTTCATTAACTTGTTAACGGACGTGGGACATGAAAGTTAAGCGCAAAGTCAGCCGCATGAAGTCAGCTGGAAAATTAAGTGAAATAATTAAATCTCAATCGGAATCTATTAGATTGGCATTCGGGATGCACAACCCTTGTCAGTGTGAGGGCCAGAGAGAAGTGGTGCGAGCGGGGGGTTGGAAGACAAATAAATTTCGAAGGCCATCAGCTAATCTCATAGCGACGTCTCAGCAAGGGGTTAACGACGCTGCCATTTGCGCTGGGGTTGAAAATTTTAACATTTCGCCAGTGTTTGGCAAATGCAACAATCGCTAGGGTCTGCCCGAAGGAAGGCGGCGGTGGGTGTGGGTGTGACTGTGGCTGTGGGGCACACACACCCTTCACCACATACAGTCTGGCATGGTCATTTATCACCCACGCAGCATCTTTCATAATCAGGCCAACAGCAGTAGGCAAAATGCAAATGACTCAGCCTGCAGACTGCAGCCAAAAGGCAGCAGGCTGCAGCTACGGCACAAAGGACCAGCCGCGGCTTTTAATTTACAACATCCTACGGGCCAACAACAACACAAGCTGAATTTGAATATAGCGCCCAGCCCAGAGACAAAGACAGTCAGAGACTGAGAGAGATAGAGAGGGAGATGGGCGGACAGCCGGGCTGTGCTCTCTACTTATAGTGCCACAGTGCCAGACAAAAGGTCGGCACGGCAATGCACGGCACGGATCGGCTTGGCTCGGCTCGGCACATACACGTCCACATTCCGACCGACTTAATTAATTTATGCACTCATGGTTGGTCCCACTGAAATGCATCGGAGTCGGGACTGGGGCTGGGGCTGGGACCTGGGCTGTTTTATTCGGACTTTAGCTGGACATCATTTCTTTGCTCTTCTTGAAAACCCGCCTAATTTCAAAATTAATGAGCGGAATCTTGATGGGCCGATGGAAGCGATAAGCCTCATGATTTTGACTGTCACACACACACACACAGACTCGGAGAGAGGCACCAACACACACACACACACACAGTCAGGCAGACAGACTGTTGGCTAAGTGCGGCGTTCTCGTACCGCTGAGCTCTTTGAGCATGGCCAGAGCCGAAGTAAATCACGTGTTTATTGGCACTTCACTTACGACACCGTCACCAAAGCAACCAGAAAAGAAAAACAAAACAAAAATGGCACCGCTCTGTAGAGGCTGTAGAGGCTGTAGAGGCTGTAGAGGCTGCAGAGGCTGCAGAGGCTGTGGAGGACAGCGGATCGGTGCCGGGGCATGAAAACGGGGAAACGTCATTAATTAGCCGGTTTTTTGAAGTGTGGGGAACGGATGGCAGTCGACGTGTTTATTTGGTTCTCTACTCCGTCCCGTCCAACTGCCATCGCATATGTATTCGGGGGAGCTTCATTTACGAGCTCTTTTTAGTGTGTGCCTTTGCCTCTGCCTCTGCCTCTGCCTCTGCCTTTGGCTTTGTTGCCGCGCCAGCCACAGCCGCGTCCCACATATAGTTGACAGCCATATAAATATCAGTGACAAGTGAACAAACATATAACAGCGTGTTCATTTACTCTCTTAAGTACTGTCAAAATATATTTACAAATTGTCGGACAGGACAATTTGTCTGAATGAAATGCATACTCTATACAGAAACCAAAAATTGTATATATATTTATTAAATTAATTTAAACAGCGATCATTTTGAATAATATTCATGCCAGCTCAAGCTTCACAGATTTTTCTCAACAGTTGGCTTACCGTACACAGCCTGTCTAATATTTCGTGCCACCAGTGTAGCCAAGCTATTCTTTCATTTATTTCGGTTTGACCGGAAACTTCTTATCTGCTGGCTAATCTTATTGATGTCTCTCAGATCTGTTGAGGCCCAAATGACGATGTGGGTTTCAATGCTGACCTCAAGACAAACGTAAATTTGTATATCGCATCCATTTGATTCATTCATTGGCATTCCATTTGGGCCCAGAACCTCGTGCTCGTAAAAGCCAGCCAGCAGACAAACAGTCTGCCTCTACAGCCTGTTGCACACTTGGCTCTGTTGAGAAAGCGGAGCTTTCAGTTTTATTTAATATTTTCTTTTATTCATACTATTAATAAATATATAAATTCAATGTAATTTGGGCTTCGTTAACTGCAATTTGCTGAATGTTTATGCTCGAACAATAATTGAATCAATATTTTTATTATATTTTTAGTGGCTTTAACTATCTTGAATGAGGATTCGGATACTGCTCAACTGGTTTGCTATTATACGTTGATTTTACTCTTGTTGCACAATTTTTCTAACATTTTTTATTATTTTCAGATTTTTGGGTTGGCTATGACATGGAGGAACTATCGAAATCTGGCTTTATTCATATATATATATATACATATATATTCATATATATAATGAAGCTACAGCTATAACTATTTTGATTATGTACTCAAATCTGCTTATTTTTATTCGCTAATTAGTGCTCATTTTTGTTAATTGAATAAGTCCAAGTCAAGCAAGCGTAAAGAACAGATAATTGTTGATTAGCTTTTTAGCACTTTTACTTAAACCAATCATAAAATCATCATTAAATTAATCATATCATATAATACTTAAATGTGGGTATTTTCAATTCATTTAATACATAAGCTAGAAAAATAAATAAAATGAACAATTCTTAATTATACAAATTAATATCATTTAGATTTTTATATGTAAAACATTTAAGATAAGTTTCATTTCCGACTCAAGGATGAGTGGAATGTGGATATGTGGAATAATTTGTACATATTTAACATATTTAATTATATATAAATAATTAATTATATATAAATATAATTCAATTGCTTATTAGCTTATTTTGAAAAAATCACCAATATACAAGATATTAGCTTCTGCCAAAAGCAATTTATAATTGCCACAAAACATAAAATTTGCATAAAGTAATGCAACAGATTCGGTGCTTCATTAATATCTCAGCTGAGCTCAAAGCAAGCTTCTATTTGGACTGTTAAATATTATATACAGATTGATTAAAAATCAAAATTGATTGTAATAGATCACGTTGATCGGCTTAAGTAATTAAATTAAAAATTAATTGCCAGCTTAAAACAAATTTATTGTGAAGTCAATTAAAAGATCATTCAGAGTTCTTTGAGGATTCATGAGGCATAATATTTCATGCTGCCTAAAAGTATGCAACACTTTTTCCAATCAATAAAATGTTGCATACTTTTGTATATATCCAATTGGCCTCAATGAAGATCGAAATCCTTTTTTATAAAACGATGTATGTAAATTATATATATTATTTATTTATATATGTATATATATATATTATATAAATAGATAAATCATAGCTACAAAACCAATTTAAATTTCCTATTGAAATAAGTCATTCCCTTGTCTAATGGATCTCAAATAAAGAAAAACAGTATTGTATAATATATATTATTAAATATGTGTTAAACATTTGAAGTGCTTGAATAAGAACTGAAAACATTAAAAATGAGTTACAAAAGAGTTCTAAAAAACTTAATACATATACAAATACAATATCATAAATATATGCATAAAGATAAATCCCTGATAGAGCTGGCAAAAACAAATTTGTTAAATGTATAATATAGAAAAGTAAATTTTTTGGAATGCACGACTGTATATATTTGAAAACACTTAGGTTGAGACAAAGAATGGCAACCAAGCAGATATTCTCATACAAACTAGAGCTAGAGCAAAGAGTGTCAATGCCACCCCAAATGGCTGAAGCGTTAATTGTCGGAGGGAATTAATAAACTATTGTTGTCTGTTTACGGCCTGGATGTGGGTAATATCGGTCACATCCTCATCTGCCAGACAAAATAGATCTCTATATACATCCAAACAGATATGTGTGTATATACATTGTGGCAGTTGGCAAATCGAGCAACATAAATCATGCCAAACAGTTTTGCTTTCTGGGCATAGAAAGTCAAACAAAATACGATCACTTAAATGTATTCAGGCATTTATTTATGTCAAAACATGGTACATTAAGCCGCTGGCAACCCTCCGGCAAACCAGGATCAAGTATAGCCGAAGGGTCAGTCGTATAACTCAATTAAAGACGACTCTGCCCTCACGCACACCGTCGCAGCGGGGTGTCGGCGCATTAGCCACTTCTTCTACAACCTCGTCTGCGTCTGCGTCTGCGTTTGCGTCTTCGCCTTGGTTCTCTGATTTGAGCAGTTGCTCAATGGACAGTCTAGATAGTCTCAAACAATGCTGCTGCTGCTGCGAGGATCACAACGGGGTCGTTGTGGTTAGGAGGCTGGCGACGCAGTCGAGACGCCACAAATATCAAATGAAACTCGAACTGGCCATTCTGAATGAATGCCTCCTAACAGCCAGCTCTCTCATTGTTAGCCCCGTCGCTAGCTGCTGGGGTACAGCTGCTGCGGCTGCGGCTGCGGCTCCTGCTGCCGCTGTGTGGCCCGCCTGCGCAATTGATGGCAAATGCTGGCCACGACCGACCTCCAAGGGCAAGCGCAGAAAACATGATTTTTGTGTAACGAGAACATTGTTCTCGCAATCTCTCTACCCTGGCCACACTGCAATTGGCGTCGTTGGCGATCGTCGTTACTCCTGGGCAGCCTGGCAGCCGGGGCACTCGAGCAGCTGCGCAGGGGCAGCGCAGCAGCCGCAGCGGGCACTTTTAGCAACTACACGATTGTTACAGCCGGATCGTGCAAGAATACAGCGACGGTCTGACAGGTGGCGCCGGCGCCAATTTAAATATGAGAACAACGAATGATTATCCAGCGATCAGGCCTAAAAAGAAGTACGACAAAACAATACTCAAAAGATCTGCTCAAACTTGAAAATTGAATGAATAATGAAAACTTTGCTCTACTAATGCGATAGAAATGTATATGTAAATGTATATATGTATGTAGATATAGACACCTATAATGTTTTTTTAGATTGTTAGTTCATATAAAAATATTTGCTTGTTTGTTTAAGGAATAATTTTAGACATTACTTTTTGTTTTCTCGAAAGCATAGCTGCGCCTTACAGGATCATATTTCCTTACCAAATCTATTATAAACACATAAATAATTTCCTTTCTTTATTGACAGTATATGGAAGAATATGACAATTTTCTCCTCTGTGTATATTTTTGTTTGTCAATTTTATTTTCTATTAGTTTGTTTCGTTACGGACTTTTGAGCAGTTGAGACTTCATTATATATATGTATAATTTAAAAAACATAATTTATTTGACCATAGTAGTTCCATTTCGGGAAACACAATATTCTTTTGCTATATATTCCCTACACAATATATTCTATTCCATGTAAAATATATTATATATACAATTAAATACCATTTACTGCATCACTCTATAATTGAGAGCTAAAAAACAAATGTAATTTCTTAATCTATTTCATTCTCTCTAACGAATCGATAAGTTTGCTTAGATAAGCGAACAGAGGCATAAACGTGGCTATATTAAGTAGCTTCGTTACGGATCAAGCATATACGTACACACATACATATATACATATAAATATCTCCTTGTGAATACAGCGATATAAATATGTAAGCTGGAACACGTGATGTTATTTATGTGCCCCAAGCGCTGAGCCCACGTTGCAACCCCTCACATAAATCAATGCCAAAAGCCAAAAATGTTTCACGAAATTCAATTAAGGGTAGAGAAATGTTAAGATTAAGCCTTCCAGAAATATAGAAACGTGGCCTCCATTGTGCCAATGACTTGAGGAGCTTAAATACAAACACTTGAGCCCTGAAATGATGCAAGTATCTCTGTATGGGTATAAAAATGTTGCTGATAATTATCAAGTAATTACGAAAGCTTGAGTATACTTTCTGGAAATAATTGAGCCATAAATATATATGGAATCGGGACTGAGCTATATATGGACTGCGTAAGCTATATATTCTTGATCCGAATTACGTTCGATTCTCTTAGTTTCTTTAGAGATTTTCCTGTTATTGCAGATTTTTTCTGGTTTTATATTATTTCTGCATATAACTCAAATTAACGGCAATAAATCTTTATATTAAGAGAAAATGGCATATATATCCATGCAGCACTTCAGATTATTTAGTTACATAATAAAGGATGGAAAACTACTTAAGAGCCTTTATATCTGTGAAATGTTGATGTACTAGTGAACAACCTGAATACCCTGTACCTAATGTATCATCAAATAGGGTAATATGAACTCTCTGATTTCGATCACGAATAACTCAATCATGAGTAATCGATTAATGTTTGTGTGCCTACAGACTTACCATAGATCCATGTGCATGCTGCCTAAGCAGATATCTTATTTAATAAATAATTCATTATGTATTCATACGAGTATACTTAAAGTATCCTATATAGGCACTCTTTCATTATAAAGTAGGCTGCAGTTAGTAGCTGCAGGATATCTTCCAGTTCTCATACACCGTGTGCAATCATGAATGAAGGACTCCCCTGTCAGATATAGGGTATTTCTTAGTTCTCGAGCACCGTTACATGTGCTGTGCCACTTTTTATCTATTTTATGAGCAGCGGGGCAGGCATTAAAAATTTAAGATTCAAGTTGAGCTCGACTGTGTCCCGAAATTTGACTGCCTGATGAATGAAGAAGGTCAGTCGCTCTCACTCCCGAAAAGTGTCCCCTCGAAGGAAGGGCAATTTGATCTAGGCGACGCTGGCGCCAGGCGCTGGTCCAGCCGCAGCCTTATCAATGATGCAGCGAGTCCTTTTCTAGTTTTATCTGCGTCTCACTATGTCACTGACGCGGCGACACTTGTGAATGGACAACGGGCAGGACAATAGCGCCGCTGTGGGTCACTCTCCGCGCTCTCGGCCTGGCTGGCACCAGTTGCCAACTGGGCAGATCTCATTTTAATTGCACGGCCTGATCGATCACACGCAGTGTGCCAGGTCGAGCTGAGTATGTATGTATGTGTGTGTGTGTGTGTGAGTATCTGTTACAACAGAGCAATGAACATAATGTTGTACAAGTATCTTTAAGATGCATGCGATATATGCATTTAACTCAACTACCTGTCTCCGCTGGCCTGCCAGTCTGCCTACCTGTCCGCCGTCTGTCTGAGCCTAGTTAATCTGTCCCGCTTTCGGTAACGTTTTAGTGCTCAATTTTTAACTCTACGCCCCTTTTGTGGTTTTGCTCTTTACAACTGTTTATGCCTTTTATGATACGTCTTGACCAGGCCAAGAAACAAGAATCAGGAATCAGGCAGTCGTCGACATCTACTTCGACTCCGACAGCGACTTCAACTTGGCCAACGACTTTGTCCTGCCGACAATCAGCACACGAATGCCCCGATCCAGCGTTGTCCACTTGTCAATCGGAAACTCGTTCGGATTGTAATTTAATATGCTAGCCCTGTATTCATATTGGCTCTGTTCGTTGTTTCTCTTATTTAATCTGGGCAGCTGGATAGCTATTGGCGTTCGACTCCTTCACACTTTTGGTGCCCCTTGACTATGTTGGCCATGTCCATGTCCAGATAGATGCTTACATAGGCCCATTAGGGCCGCTGCGGTCGCTGACTTTCGGTGTTCGGTGTTCGGTACTCGGTTTTCGGTTTCCTGCAAATGTGCCTCGCTCATTTAAATATTTTATCATTGATGCGCCGAGTAGACACTAAAGAGAATTTTATATCTTTTCAGTTCGCTACGTTTTTATCACTCGAATGAACAAAAACATTTGTTACCAATCAGAGTTCTTAATTTTACGGCCTGTCTTTCGGCTCTCAAAAGTGCCGCTGCGACAAAAGTGGACCCAGGTGAACTTCCCAATCCACCTCCAGTCCAGCCTCACTCGCGCTCTCTCCCTCTCGCTCACGCTGTCCCTCTCTCTCTCACTCTCGCTGGTCTTTTGTCGGCTTTGTCGCAGAAATTAGTCGTGTATTCCTTTAAAGCTTGTATGTATTCAATGGCAGTATCTTAATTGGCTTTGATGCTGCGATGGCCTTTCATAAATTTCAATCCATTCACATGCGACTCTCTGCATCTGTGTGAGTGTGTGCGACTGTGTGTGCGTTGTTTACATTAGCTGGTAAAAGCATTAATGAGTATTCCTCTCTGAAAATAAATGACATGAAGTGTATGAAAATGAATTGTTGAAATGAAATGTTAATATGTACATATACATCACTTTATGATCGCGATGACAGCACACGATAGCCAGAGCGCAGACATCATTTATAATGACCAACATCCAATTTGCCTTAAGTATGAATGGCCTTATGAATCACTAATCAAACATTTGGCTTCCTTTCTGATTAGTTAACTAGCAATAAAATAATATGAAGAAGAGCTAAGCAAAACTCGAACTGCTTAATGACAGCTCAACTTTGTGTGATTGATTGAGCTGACATCCGGTGTAGACTCTATAAAATATATACATGAGTATATAAGTATGTGTATAAATACATATTTATGAGTAAATGGGTATTTAAACATTCAGCCATGTTGCTTTAGATCACGATTAAGCAATATCATGTTCTCTTAACCTTTTTGCTTTTTATTATTCTAGCTTCCTTCATAACATTGAATGGCCTACAAATTGCATTGCATAGTATATCCTCTCTATGTGATTCTCATGAACTCATATAAAACTCTAAGTATTTCCAAGGATTGCTCTCTGCTGTCAGTTGACCAAATTATTAGAATAGCAATTTATTACCAAAGCAAGGCATACAAAATGCTCAAATTATTTGCTTTCTATGCGATTCTCATAAATACTCATTCAGCTATGCTGAATGCACGTATGTGGGTATGATTTAAGTGAATATATACACGTCCTATGTCAGACGTCATATCATACATATCCACATCATATCATATGTTTGCCATCAGAGCTAAAGCAAGCATTCAGGTACTCGAGCTTACTTGAGTAATCTACTACTACTACCTCAAGAATTCAATTGACATACAGGAAGATAACTCAGTCGAGACAAAGAACATTGCAAATAAATGACAAATTATGGACTATAAATTCTCAAGAGGTAAGCTGGACAGACGTCAGACATTCAGATCAGGCCAAATGTTATAAGCGAGAAACTGGAGCAGTTGCTTCTTTCGAAAATTATGTTAAACTAGCGGAAGAAGCGAAGCACAAATTTATGCACTCGTCCACGCAGGGTGCAAAGGCATAATTTATGAGTGCGTTCCACAGTTCCGATCTCTCTCTCTCTCTCTCTCTCTCTCTCGACATATAAGTTCTGGCGGATATACAAGCGAATGGACATGGTCGTAATGCTAAATGACTAATAGGAGGGGGAAACGCTGAAGATGAGGGCAGCCAGAGGAGAAGGCGAGAGTGAGTGAGCAGGAGAGGGAGACAGAGAGGGAGATAGCTTGTACCGCAATAATGAAACAAGGCATATTGGAAAAATTTCACGGCCATTTGGCCGCTGGCTAAACCGAGTTGAAGTCCATGTCACCGGCCACTGGTCAGGGTCTAATTTATAGAGCGATTCGGTGGGTGTTTTGTTTATTTATTCACGAGTCTCTACTGTGAGATTCAATTTATGCAGGCTGCGAGGGCGACGCGAGAGGTCGAGGCACGGTCAGGTAAATTGAAAAATGGACATTTGTTGTTACAGATCCATTCACTCATTTACCAGAGCAAGAGCAACAACATTTGTTGTGTCCCAGCTCTTGAAGCAGGAATAGGAACAAACACAGAAACAGAAACAGAAACAGAAACAGAAACAGGAACAGGAACGGGAGCTGGGGTGGGGCAGGGGCACGACTTTGGCTTTTCAGCTTAGATAAGCCGGCTGCTGCTGCTGCTGTTGCTGCTATCGTATCTCTACTGTAGCAGACGCAGGGCACAGTTGGGCTCGAGGGTTGTTTGGCTGCTGGTTTGACATGCAGATGTGACGAGCGCGGATTTGTTTCGTGTAGTCAATGTTTTTTCTCGCTTTGACAAGGACAACTTGATTTTTTTCCTATTTTGTTTTTGTTTTTTTGTTTTTGAGCGATGCGCTTTTTTGGGGCGTAATGGAAATCCTTTTTAAGCTTGAGCGACGACAACAACAAAAACGAGGAGAAAAAGTGTTCGCGAGTGCATTTGACACTTTGTACTTGATGGATTATGCTTAATTATTGATTAAATGGGCTTGTACTTGTCAGCCCAAATGCAAAATCCATTACCTATTTTGAATATGCTCGGCTAGAAATTAGATTTACATTTTTTGCGATCAACCAGAGAAGAAGAAGAATTTATAATTTGACACACGCTGGGCGCGCACTTTTGATGGATGCAAAGGCTGAGGCTGCGACCAAATCCAGAGTCCAAAGGGCTGAGAATTTACGTCAATGTCAATCGCTGCTATCGATGCGAAGCGCCGCTTGCCCCTCTCTCACTCACTCTCTACTCGCTTTGATGCATGCATATCAATGGCGCATGTGTGTGTGCGTGTGTACAGAATCTGGTGCCTGGTCACGCAGAAGAAGAAGAAGATGAAGATGAGGAAGACGAAGATGTTGAAGAGGAAGACTGAGAGCCGGCGTTGTCGATTGAAGCGATAACGCGAAGCCTTTCAGTAGATGCCGCGTCGTTATTTTTCGGTTGTCGCTTCATCTGCTCTGATTAATTCTCTGTGATGAATGCCGCAGCCACTTGCTACGCTGCCTCCCGACTGGATTGGACCAACCAAGAGAAGAGCCATGACCAGACCCATTGCGAGAGGCAGCGAAGCTTTGATTTATCGACATTCCGATGAATGTGCCGCCATTTTAGAGGCGAGGCTCACGTATGTAGGTGCAGGCTATGGCTGCAGCGTGCGTAGCTTTTCCGACTTGGAAAAGCTCTCGTCGACTGCTGAGCTTTCACAGAGTGCAGGCCAACGATAGCTGAGCGAATAGTTCCCAAGCGAAAGCTGAACTCGAACTCGACGTCGAGTGCGAAGGTTGCATACGGTGTGGTACATTTTCCTCGCAGTTTTCCCGCTTTTAAAATCCAGTTGGGCATTGGCGAGAAAAACCTTGTCACAAATTTCCCACTATTTCCCCACTATTTGGTGCTCAGCTCTCGTGCAGCCACAAGCACCGCCCGTTAAAAAATGGCTGCGCATTTATCTGCAGACCTCTCGCTGTTGGAGTGAAGCGTGCCGCTATACTGGTGTAACCCTCGTGCGCTCTCGCTGTCTCGCTCTCACACTTCCCCTCAACAGCAGCCACGCCAGCCGCCTTTATCGCGCCACTCTTTTTCCTTTCCTGCCTTTTCACTTCGATTTTCCTTTTCTCGTGCCACAATAATAAGCAATACAAAACTTTAATCGGCGCTTTACAATTCTAATGTGCCCGTGCATAATCCCAGCCCCCCAAAAGTGTATTTAAATCAATGTACAACGGAGAAGTACAAACAAATCTCATTGTTGAGACGCGCACAAATTATATGAAATGCGTGAAAAACTCACTGAATATGCAATCAACGCGTCTTCCTCGAAAGCAATCGGAATAACTGAGAGATAGGTTCATATAAAGAAATATTTCCAATATACAATTATTTAATAGGTTTGCGTAAAAATGTATATTCTGCGAATAGTTTGGTATATATAGAAGAAAATGATATATAAAAAGGACATATTAGAAAATGTACTTTAGTAGAGAGATATATACACAAAATATTATGTACATGATTTGGGGTAGGTATTCATAGACGACAGGGGAGGGGAAGGTTAAAAATATAGATATGTATATAAGTGTCATGAAGCATATCTAACAATATGTTTATGAAGACACAAATAGACAAAGAATTCCGTGTGAACAGAAAAAAATTGTTTTATTGAGGAATATAATTATTAGAGACCAGATATACCAAACACTGAATACTAGAAAGACAAGATTGTATTTATACTAACTAGATATTCCAGATGATTGGCATGCTTCATGCTAGATGCTAGATTACTTACGATAGTATATAATAGAATATTCGTTTTCTTTAGCCTACGAAGGATTTAGTTTAAAATAGGAACAACAGCACAGCATTTTAAAGTCAAGTTTCATATTATACATAAATTTATAACAGCCAAATATGACTTTAATAAAAACACAACCTTTATAAAAGTCAGATATTTGAGCTGTGCTCCCATTTCTTAGTAATCCATAACCATCTTTGAATGTGCTATAATAAATTGTTTCAATTCGATTTATTTCCGAAATACACATAAAATCATATCAATCTTTATATAGCTGAGACTATTATTTATTCTAACAGCATTCAATATATATGTATGTAAATTCAAAAATATATCAAATTGATAATAAATGCTTCTTTTTATATAGTATTTTTATGATTTGATGTACGTTTGCGGAATTTTTAAGATGTGGAAATTTATGTGTTTTCTTTTGTATTTTAGCGTTGAAGAAAACTTTGAGAAAAAGTAATAAAATATATTAGAATATAAATATTATATAGTTTTGATAATTTTGCTGATAAGAATATAAATCTGAGCTATACCATATAGAATGCTTAAATATAGCTCGTCTAAGCTATTAGTTGCTATAAATTTTTTAAGTTGCATTTCTAGTCTGTGTCTAAATTCTATCCTCTGTGTTTATCAGATTTTTTTAAAATTTCTTCTGAACTTTATTAAAATTTCAATGAATGAGCTCATATTTGTTGATTGACAGTCGCAATTACCTGATTTGTCACGGCGCTCAGAGCCTCTGTAGCCGGGTGACAGATGCCAATGAAGGCAAGGCGCTTTCACGAAAACCTAATCTTAAGATAACAAAGAGCGCATTAGCTAATCAATAAATGCTGACTTTTTGAGAGCTCTATTCAAAAATAATTTTAGGAACAGAACTAATTCATCAAAGATCATTGCATTTATAATCTCATCTGCAGCTACTAAGAATAAAGCTGTACGAAGTAAATTTGAGCTTCACCAAGACACTTATTCAACACTTGAAATGCTATCCAATAGCTGTTTAGTCACTTCATATCTCTATGCATATTTAGACAGATATTTAGGCTATTCAGTACAGAAATAATTATTTGGACCACAATCCACAACATAATAACCGAAACCGAAGCCGACACAGACCCCGTGACCGAAACCTGAGAACGTGTCGCCAAATTTCATGTTTGTGTTACAGAAAACAATGTCCGATCTCAACTATTTGGGAAAGCTCCGCCCAACCGCTGCGCTAGCTTAACTATGTGCCGAAAGGGAAGGAAAGGCAAGGCAAGACAAGGCAAGTCACATAGTGTCCGGTACGGTCAACACCCAGAAGTAAACCCAAAAATACCATTTTTAGAGGCGACGTAACTAAAGTTTTAAATTTCGGACATTTGTTCGTCACGGCCTGGTTAAGCGAGTCGTTGCGGCAGGGGTTGAAGCTAAATGCCTCGACCTGAACACGGACATGGCCAAAGGTGTGTGTGTGCGAGTGTGTGTACAGCCTGAGGGATTGAATGTGTATGCAGGCCTAAGACAACTGCGGCAGGAGCAGCAGCAGCAGCATTAGCAGCGAGGACATCAGCCACCATCAGGATGAGGACGAGAACGAGCCCGACTATGAGGACAAGTCGTGTGAGTCCTTGTATTTAGTGGCATGTGAGCAAGCGGGCGAGCGGTGAGCGGGCGGGCGGAGGGCGAGTCCTTGTAGTTAGCTGAATGTAGTTTGTTTGACATCTATTTAAAAGTTTAATCGGATGAGTGTAGTCTGCGTGGTTAGGCTGACCAAAACACTGTGTTTTACATTGTCATTGAGTTCGGCATCAGCGCCGCAACGAAGCAACGCAGCACCAAAGCAGCACAGGTGCGACCAGGTGACCAGCCAGTCGGGTCACCTGTCAACGGACAGCGTGCTTAAATCTTTCCGGCTGCCAGCCACCCAGCCACCCAACCACCCAACCGCCCAAACAGCGCCCGAAAAACCACCCAAAAGCAGATAAAGCTGGGTCAGCCTGTCGCCAGCCAGCACTTGAGCCAATCAGATCGGCGTTCATATATCTATTGAATCGCATTATTAAGTCGAATGGACGGACTAATGTAAATACGAAATCAATATGCTTATAGTCTAGTTTCGTATAGATATCGGGACTTAAGTGGAGCAGAGGCCGGGGCTTATCTGCCGCGCCAGCTGCTAAGTAATTGTCGGCAAATGTTTGTGTTTGTGTTCGCTATCTGCAGGCGGAAACTTGAATGCATGAGTTCGACACTTTGTCCGAGTATTCGACAAGAGCAAGAATGCTTATTCAAATGTTATCAATGACAACAATAGCTCCCCCCCTTCAATCGCCCGACACGCTTCCTCTCTATCTGCGGACTCGTGCAAGTGCGAAACTTTTAATTAAATGCCTAATAGATGTTTGTCACTCTTGTGGGCTTCGCTTCGATTCGGTTCGCTTTGATTCCGTCTCGTGATCTTTCGTGTCATGTCTATATGGTCAGCAATTAATTTTCACCTGCCAGCCAGATAGTTTCTATCAGTGGCCAGTGCCAGTAGTTCACAATTGTTCGCATTTGGTAGCAGGCGATGGCCGACTGCAGCTTTGTGCACTTTGAACCACCGCCTCAGCGTTTGATTTGCCGCCCAAAGATTAGTTTTGGCGCCTGTCCCCTCTACCTATATATCTAATATATACATACAATATATATATTTATATGTTTAGTATTGTCCAGATATATTTCATTTCCTTCTGCCCAATTGATATGTGCCTCTAATTTAATTAATTAAATTGAAAAGGCAATGCACAGACAACATCTACCAATTAGAGCTCTAGAATATCCAGTGAAATATATTTAAGCATATCTAGCCTAGTGTTTGCTAGTTTTTATTTGAAAATTGATTCATTCTATGCAAAGTTTTCAGTTATTTAATATGATTGATTGGCTCGATATGGATATTGAGATAAAAACATGATTTCATATAAATAGTCGAGTTGCTTTTCCATGTCAACAGGAAATGCCACAGTCAAGTCATCAAATTTACTTAACTAAAAATAAAACAGACCCAGTGACTAAATAAAGTTGTTTGCTTACTGTCTTAGCCAGGTGGCTGCGCAAGGTGGATGCAGTTTAAAATCCCATGTAAAGGTTGAGTATGTCTTATGTGAGTAGTAATAATAATAATGATAATGATGATGATGATAGTTGATAATGATGCTGGTGTTGATGTTCTCAAGGCAATTGAATTGATAATGATACAAAAGCAATGACAATAATGATGCTGATAATAATAAAAATACTAATGCTAAAAAGTACTAATGCTAATGCTAATGACAACGATAATATATTGATGATCATCCTATTGATAAGGCTAATGCTATCAATAATGCTAATGCAATGCTAATGATCATGCAAAAGCTGAGGAAAATGCCAATGAAAATGCTAATGTCAATGTTAATACTAACAAAAGCTAATGATAGGTAATTATAAGTCTCATATTTTTTGCGAATGCAAATGCCAATAACCATGCTAATGCTTATGAGAAAGTTAATAATACCCCTAATAATGAACATGATACTTATAAGTGTGGTGGATAAAATAGTAAATATAATAATAATGCCAATAATAATGATTACTATCAATGTGTAAGATTGCCAATGATAATAATTACCATCTACTTATTAAAAAGATATGTATGAAAATTTCAAGTTTTTATTTTACTCTTATTTTTTTTTTATTATTCCCCCAAGGAAATTGTAATTCACAGACCACACTTGCACATATATAAATGTGTTTAAGACTACGCGCAGAAAGGGCCCAATGCATAAACACATCATGTATAATATACCTACTTTACTCTCGTATATATCATAATTGCTGACTCTTGGAAACGTGTAATGTGTACTATATGCATATTCTTGTGCCTGGCCATTGTAAGTTTCGCTTGGTGTTTAGCACCTTTGCGTGGCTTTGGCGAGCAAAGCGCCGCAGCTGAGCGCAGCAACTTTACTGTAAGTAAGTATGTTGTACTCGTGTACATATACGCACGCACACACGCACACGCTGCCATGCTTACATGTGTGTAGATAAAGTACATGAACTTGCACACACACACAAATACACACATACACACATAGGTCTGCATTCGTTTAGTGCTCGATTGCTGGCTGGCTTTGGTCAATTAACTGTGCTGACAATGACTATCCGTCTCACTTCCTCTCCCTCCTGCTCCACCCAAGCGTCTGTCAGTGTGGAGCAAAGAGAGCAACAGCGGGAGGGGCATATATGTGTATGTATGTATAGTCAAATCGCAAAGCTGCGATTTCATTCAGTAAAACTTGAGGCCTGCAGTTTTTCGGCTTTTGCATAATATTGATTTGAATGGCAAGTGCAACTATTGTGCTGGCCAGCATAGTGCAGCTAGTGCTAGCTAATTAGTAGAGCAAAGGAGATCGGCAGCTATTTAAATGCCGGTGCAGTTTGTTTACAAATCAAATGCACATACATTGAGCGTCGCAATTAAAAGAAAATTATGCGATTTGCACGAGCTGGGCGGTCGGACCCCACAGCTAGCTAGAGTGAAGTGGAGAGGCCTGGCCTGGCCTGGCCGCCTGCCGGCTCCCCTTTGGAGCGCTGCCCCTGACTGAAATATGATCGGCGATCGCATTTACAAACACAAATGTAATCGCGGCCCATTCGCGTTCTGCAGCGCTTGCAGTTCTTGCGCGCTGTATTTTTTTTTTTCTTCTCTTTCCATTTCATTTCTTGTTGTTGCTGCTTTGGTGGTCTCAATAGCCCATCCGGTCGAAAAGCAGCGGACGGACAGCGCGACGGACGGACGGACGGACAAAACTGTTGTCGACGCCCCAGTCACAACTGCTGCCTACATTCAGATTCCGGTGTGGTGTAAGAATGTCGCGATGGCTTTGCACCCGCTCCCCACCCCACCCAGCGCCCCTCCTGGCGGCCGCCTCTGGCTTTTGCTTACGCGAATCGCGAATCGCGAATTGCGAACTGCGGATTGCGAATGCGAGTTTTGCATGAATAAAAATTATGATTTTGCTTACAACGGATCATGCTTAATTGGCAAAAATGTGATTCATGGCGTTTTGCACTTTCGCTGCGAGCGAGTTGTTGCAGCAATTGCGCTTTTTATTCGCCTCTCCCCTGCCCTTCTCCTATTTTCTTTACTTGTTATTGTTGTTGCTCTTTCTTTACTTTTGTGAACAATCGCCTAATGGACTTTTGTAACCGATTCCGCAGTTCCGCCGTATCGCGTGTGCTGCCCAAGCTATTTTTTTCATGTTAGGCTATATCAACATATTGATATGGCACACATACACTTACCCACACATACACACACACGATTACACACGTGCATACGTTAATTAGTAGATATGTAAACCAATTTTCAGAAGATTTTCACGCCATTAACGGCTAAAATAGGCTCGCGCTATATTGTCCACATCGTCATCGTTGTTGTTGTTGTTGTTGTTGTTGTTGTTGTTGTTGTCAAGCTCATAAATACGTCATGTTTAATTATAGAAATTTTAATTGAGAATAATGAACGAACGCATTATGCAGCGCAGAGCTGCTGCAGCCGTTGACAATTATTGCAGTTGGCATCAATTGGCCGATATTCGATTAAGTCCAGTCGATGGATTGTTTTTAAGTGCTTTGCCGCAAATGATTTGTATTTCATTTTCATTTTCATTATGATTGTCATCCTTATTGCTGTTATTTTCACAATTAGCGACACTTGATCAGCTTAGTTTTATGTCCAGCTTGGAGAGACAAGCGACAAAAAGAAAACAAACAAACAAACACACACCAGCAAACACGCACACACACACACATGTGAGGAAACATGTTTGATCCATTAGTAACATAAACAATTTGACGGCTATTTCATGTCTTTTATTTACCACACAAAATATAAACATAACTCGATGTTTATTCAGATATTTCTACCTGATGATATCTAAAAATATCATTTTAGATATGATGGACTATCATCAATTCAGTTTCAACCTCTTCTACCCGAGAAGGAATACCCTTAATATGCAAAGCCTTACCAAATGACCTGTTTTATATGCATATCTATTTCAAATATTCGCTTAGCACTATCAATGCAGCTAATCGCTCAAATATTTTGAATAAAAACGGGCCAAAAGTTTCTTTTCCAATTGGGGGCCTGTAAATATGTATGAGTTCTGAATGGGTCTACGGACCGAGGCGAGGCTGGCATTGTGGAAAAGTTTTTGCGTCTGGATTCTTAATTCAACAGAACACGCAAAGTTAATAAATTTCAAAGTGAATATGTTTTCACCAACATGCACTTAGTCCACAGCGAACGGCAGCTCGGACGTTGCCAAAGAAATGGCCAGAAGCAGCAGAAGGCGAGGAGGCGGAGTGGAGGAGGCGTAGGAGGTGGAGAAGGAGTGAATGGAAATGTTGCTTGCGGCGTGGCTACATTGTTTGCAACTACAAGTAATTAATTTTACCACTACAAGGTTTTAATGACTTCTAAAAACTTTTTAGCACTGCTGGATAATCCGGCCTGCTACGCTCCAAGTTGCGGCCGGCGGAGCAACGGGGGGCGTACACGCTGGCCAAGGGGGCGCGTGGGCGTGGGCGTGCCGACAAAAGCCTACTACGACTATTGTTGCTACAAGCTTGTAAAAATAAATGTAGACCTCAGGCTGTAGCTGGTGCCAGTCTCTGACTTTGTCTGGCCGAGCTGCTTCAGCTTCAGCTGAAGGACGGGGCCAGCCACAAGGCCAAGATACAGCAACGGCAACATCTAGAGAGATTGAGTCATGCAGTTGGTCGACAACGTGCGGTTTTGGTTTGTTCATATAATTTGAATTTTAGGGTGTAATTAAGGCCATAAATGTATTTGCCATTTAATGGACTTTGGCCAGTGAGACGCGCACACAGACGCAGACGCAGCCTCCGCTGAGGCCACCCAGGCAGAGGTCGTTGCTTGAGTTGACTCTCTCTCTCTCTCTCTCTCTTTCTCTTTCTCTCTGTTTCTCTGTGTGTGTGTGTGTGTGTGTGTGTTTGTTGATTTCCATATTACAACATTTCAACTACAAAGTGTTAAAAACTGACGAATGTGAGGGAATGCCAGTGAAATCGAGAAACCACCAAGACCAAGAGCCCAGCAGTGCCCGGGGGCGCCGCGAATGCATTTTAATTTGCATTTATTGGCCGACATAAATCCCTATGGTATATGTGTGCCATAGCCATAAGCTATACGCGATAAGCAGTGGCTAAGCAGCGCCCAGAACAGTGTGCAGTGTGCACTGTCTACACTATGCTACACAAATCGGGCCACATTCGCGCTCATTGTGGGGTTTTTGGAGCTCTTTTTTCTTTTTTTTTTTTCATGTGGCCAATGTGACGACAGTTTGCTGTCGCCGTTGCGGGTAGCACAAAACAAATACAAAAAAGAAAAACAGAAAAAAAAAAATAAAACACTCTGAATTATAAACATTTTAAATTGAAATAACGTGTCGCAATTTTTTTTTTTTTTGCTTGCCACCAAAAAACAGAAGAAGAATCGAACCGAGGAGCGAGAGGCGAGCAGCGAGAAGTGAAGAGAAACTTCAAAAACGTCGTTAACGCTTACCTACCGCGCATTCTGCAATCGAATGCGATTGATCTCACACTATATATATAGGAGTGGAGAGTGGGCTATCGGGTGGCGGGGGGCGGGGGCAGCCAACCCCAAAGAACCAGGCATCAGCAGAATGACAATAGCAACAGCAGCCAAAGCCAGAGCCAATGCTGGAGCTGGAGCCGGAGCCGGAGCTACAGGACAGGACAGAGTTTGGGACTGAGCGGACGGCCAAACAGTCGCAGGAAGTGAGCTGAGGCGACTGTCCTCGCGTGTGTCGGCAGTGGTGCTGGCGGGCGGTGGCGGTGGCGGTGGCGGTGGCGGCGGCAGTGGTGCGATGGCATAGGTGACATAGGTGGCAATGACAATCGCGACCGGATGCTTCAAATCAGATATTGTTTTACTTTTGCGCCTTCATTCAGCATTTTGGATTGTCGATTGTCAGCGTGTCTGTGTCGCTGTTTTTGCTTTTTGTGTGCTTTTGTCTCGAGTAGCAGCACCAGCAGCAGCAGCACCACCACCAACAACAACAGCAACAGCAACAGCAACGAGCAGCTCGCTTGCAATTTGAGGCAAGTTGCGGATTAAATAAATGTGTCGCGACTGCGACTGCATTAAAGCTGTTTCGTGTTGCCTCTCTTGTGGCAGTGATGCTGCTCCGACTGCTGCTCCGAGTGCTGCTGATGGGGCCACGACTGACTCTGGCCTGAATGAAGTCTGAGTCGTAGATCTAATCGAATTTAACACCATCAACGTGGCCTGCGCTTGGAATATGTTTATGTTCAGTCGTTGACAAATTCAGTTCTCAGTTCTCAGTTCTCAGCTGGGTGCACAGCGCTTAATTAAAATACATTGGTTCCACTCCCAGGAGCTTACAACGGTGTCCGAGTTGCTCAATACCTAATCTATTAGTTGATAAAGTCCGTGCAGCCATAAGCCCAAGCAACGGCCCTAAGCCAATGGCAGATGGTCCGGTTATTGTCTCAATTGAAGCAATGGCCATTGCCATCCCAACAACGGTTCAATCCCATCCCAGCTCAGTCCGGGCCAAAAGCAATGCCAACTTCCGCTTGTCAAGTCAGTCGTCGATGCGTCGTGGAATGTCCCGCCTGAGCTTTGGCTTTCATTCATGAGAGAGCCCCAAATCCCACCGGGAAAATAAGTAAGAAAGAAATGCGGTGTGTGCGATCCGTACCTTTTTTTTTTTTTTTTTTATTTGTACGTTTTTTTTTCTGCCTGTTGCCTGTTAACAACTGCTGCCGGTGCTGCAGCAGACGCCGAAGTGTCAACAAGCCAAATTGACAGCCATTGGCAATGGCAAAACAGAAACGATTTTGGAGATTTGTCATTGATAAGTCGGCCACAGTGCCAAAACTGAAGAGGCCCAAGTCGAATCCCCAGCCCAGTCTGAGCAGAGCCTCAAAGGGAGGCTAAATGCAGGCAACTTTTCGTAGAATTCCGTCCAGAATTCCGACGTTCCGTGTGCCGGCGCGGATGGAAGGGATGGAACGGGGTTGGCTCCGGCCAAGGAAAAAGGCAAAGAGCTGCGCTCGACAGGATTGCTGTGCGGCTGTGTGTGGCTTTTCTACTCAACATTTGACTCTTGGCGTGCGGAGCAAATTAATTCACACCTTGCCAATCCATTGTTGGAACAACAACAGCAGCAACAGCAACAACAACGCGGCTCTACATACATATGCAAATTGTTTCTTACGAATTAAGTGAGTCTGCCTCCCAGCTCTCTGCATCCATTGATGGCACTTTTTGGCAAGCTGGTACAAATAACTTCTCGTGTTCCACGACCAACAAGCCACATCCGAGTCTGGCATGGACTGGGAGTGGGAGAGGGAGACAGAGGCGGCGACGGAGACGGAGACGGAGACGGAGACACGGCCAAGCATGAGTCCAAAACCAAATTTTGTAGGCAGCTCAGCGACTGCGTATCATAAATTAGAAACAAAATATGCTCATGTCTTCGTGAGTAGACAAAAAGTGGCACACGGATTGGCTTGGAAGAAAAGAGAGTCTCATAGGAACATTACAATAATATTATGTCAGTAATTCGGCCCGGCTCGCACTGATGTACAAGCACACGTACAGCTCCCACTCCTCCACCTCTGCCTCCGCCTCCTCCACCTCCTCCTCCGCCGGCAACTCCCACTCCTGCTCAGCCATTTACCAACCGGTTCGCATGAACAAACACAAGAAACTATCGATTCGGTTGGGTATGCAAAGTGTCGGACGACGCGACGGCTGCTTTGTAGACTTCTGTGGCCGTGCTCCCGGTCCAACATTGTGTGGGGTCAAAAAAATAATTAATTTAAAATTCCCGCGGCGCACACCGAAACGACACATTGAAAGCTCTTAAAGGCCCAAATTACGACGATTGTACCAGAAACAAATGAAAGAGGCACACAATAACAATATTTCTGACACATTTGCTGTTTGTAATGCGATTGTCAACGGCAACTCCGACGACAGCCGAATTCGGCACTTCGATCGGTCTATGGAATACGAGTATGCCAGGCATGAACCCCATGAAAGACCTACACATGTATTCACATCGCAGACATAAATTAAATAATATATACGCATATATACATATACCTGTCCACCTATGTATGTTTCTATACATGACCGAACAGAAGCTCTTTAGTCATTGTCTGAGACATGCGTAGCCATAAATATAAATCGAGTTGGACTTTGTAAGATTTCACTATGTTTATCCACTTTATACATGAGCAAATCTGCATAGACTAGGGAATTCATGATGGCTCGATTTATGAATCGAATCAATGCTTCTCCAGTCTCTAAGGCACATCTGTTATGTAACCAATGCATTTAGCTAGTCTGAGGGAAGTTCCCTATCCAAATGTGTAGAGATTATACAACTGTTATACTTCTGTTATATTTCTGTTATACAATTGTTATACTTATTTGTATATTTCTGTTATACTACTGTTATACTTCTGTTATACAACTGTTATACTTCTGTTATATTTTTTCATTATACAGCTCTTATACTTATGCTATTTTTCCGTTATACAACTGTTATACTTAAGTTATATTTCTGTTATATTATATATCTATATATATATTATATATCTGTTGTACAATTGTTATACTCGTTTTATATTTCAGTTATACATCTGTCATACTATTGTTGTACTTATATTCTGATACTGCTTCCTCTTTTGCCATTATTTACTATTTTTTTTTGCTATACTTTTATATATTAGCATACTTCTATTATATCACTACTTTAATGTTGTCGAACAACTGTTATATTGATAGTATACAACTATTATTATAATACTGTAGTACTACTGTAATTTTACTGTTATACTACTATTATACCACAGCTGTACTACACATCTACTACTATAATGACCGCTGCTATACTATTTTAATCGTACTATTATACTACAACACCTTTAAATGCACCCATATAAACTATTGAAGATAGACCTATTGTGATTTAATTTTATATTCAAAAAGTTCGCAAAGTCTACTTCCTAAATTGCCCTCAGTTTATGTCAGGAAATAAAAGATAACTGTGACAAGTCTTTTAGGGCATTTTGAATATATAAATGTGTCTACATAGATCCAACACTTTGGACGAACGAGCGGTACGTTTTGATGTGGCCAGTTAAGTACGGGCATTTACGCTGTCCGGTCTCCGAGTGCGGACCACTGCAAATGGAAATGAGCCTTAAGTACTTTCCCCAAATGCTCTGCCGGGCATCCTTCCAGTCGTACGCCTAACAATGTGATAGCCCCAACTGACGACGTGTATTCAATTAAGTCGGGAGTCGCGAGTCGAGAGTCGCGAGTCGTACGTTGCAAGTCCGGGTCGAAGTCGCAGTCGAAATGGCAACAGTGTTAGCTCGTTTGATAAACGCAACTCGTAAATCATCGGCGAGGGCTGAGAGATCCCCCTTGAAGTACCGCTTTGGCTGAAGTTGGCCACGTTTTCGTAGGCAGGTGCGGAAAATTACTTTTTATATGCTCCCTTTTAGTGGTTTATTATGACAAAAACAAACGCGAGACCAAATTTGAGCGCACATGCGACGGGCGAACGGGACGGACGGCACATGCGCGACGTCCAAGCCAAGAAGTATGCGCCTCTCTTTCTCTCTTCCGATCTCTCTCTCACTCACACTCAGAGTGTTCGGGGCTGGGCCGATAAAGACACAGACAGAAAGCGCTATAAGCGCTATAAACATCATAAAACAGCTATAAAGAAGCCAAAACGAAAAGAAAGAGAGAAGAAAACAAACAACCGCTAGCTGCACAACATAAATCATCAAATTGTTAGGAAGATCCATTATAGCCCATTACCAACGCCAGCTAACAGCTAACAGGCAACAGCCTACACCTGAGCTATCGTCATTATCATCAGCATTGTCATCATCATTCGCCATCAGCATTATTAAAATGCCGTTTTGCTTAATTTTATTTTATTGTTTTTAAGAAAAATTCAACCAGAAATACCAAAGGTGCTCAGCCAAACAGTCTCAGCTACGAAACACCATTCCACTAATCGGGTGGTCGCTCGGACGGAGCGAAGAAGCAGCAGCAGCAGCAGTAGCTGGGCCCAAAGCGACATCAAATACTCTAACAAGACGCTAACGAACACAATGAGTAGCAGGCAAATTCAAATTTATGAATGTGAATGAGATACGCCAAAGATACGAGATACCAAGTTCGACTTCCACTTTGACTGCGAGGCAGAGTCGCTGAATCGAAGAGTCGTCGAGTCGTCGAGTCGTCGAGTCGTCGAGTCGCCTGAGTCGCCTGAGTCCGTCCACTCCAAGAGCCGTAGCTGACCGGGTGTGCACGTCCGTGTGTCGAGCGGCTCGCTTAGCGTTTCTTTGGAAGTGGAAATGAGTAATATTTTTTGTGTAACTTATTCAATTTTGTATTTTAATTAGATTTGGAGGCGTTGATAATGGAGGTGGATGATAAAGCTAATGCGTGTCATGCCGGGCTACTGTTCAGCGGGCAAACACACACAGTTTATGAACAATGAAAATATTAATAAGCCTATTAATGATCTGGTCGAAACACGGAAATACATACCGCCGAATAAGGCGTTGCTGCATGCACATATATGTCTGCATATTATACCAAAAATAATTTAATGAATGAACATTTTTTTTCTTCATATATTCGTATGCCTTCTGCCTTCTTCTACAATGTATATACGTATATATATAGCCGTAAATATCGCTTATAAAGTCAGCTGAGTTGCATTTTCGGTCAGTTGATTCATTTTTAGCATAGCTGGCAAAAATGTTGAATTGTGAATTGTGAATTGAAAGCCAACCCGATATTAATTCATATAATTTCTGACCTCTTTACATAGAGTCGAAGTCCTCTGCTTCTTACCTGAGTATAAGTGATCGGGGCCTGTATTACTACTATTTTATTACTCACGTCCATCCGAATTTCCTAGAGCACTGGGCGCAGCTGCCGATGCGCCAAAATTAGAAAATGGACCTGGGTGCGGCTGGCGGGCTCTTTCTTCTTTGATAATGATTTGGGTACCCAATGAAACCCCAAAGAGCGCTTATCTAGATCACATCTACTAACGGCCGCGCAGCCGCCGTCAAAGTGTCTGCCGGAACGGCTTCTGTCCCGCCAGCGTGACGGACTGCCGCACAGTCGCACTGCCGGAGGTCTGCTCAGTCGACTCGCTCCCGCTCTCTCTCTCCCTCTCTCTCTCTCCCTCTCTCTCTCTCTCTCTGCTGTCTCATAGTAGATTGGGGAGCGTTCGTATGAGTGCAAGTGCTGGTGCGTAGATGTTCAAAGATTGTTAAATGATACTCAAACAGCAATTTGGAATTTATTTGATGCGATATTAATCGCCCCGGACAAGGGTTACGCATTGTTGTAAAAACACACCTTGCCTTCGTTTATTCACTTAGCTCGAGCACGAAATGAAATTCTGGCTCGCTCTTTTGGTATCGCTGTCTCTTTCTGCCAGTAAATATATATATACATATATATATATATATATATATATATATATATATATATATATATATATATATATATATAGAGTGAAAGAGAGTGCGATATATATATATATATATCTTTCATATATAGAATATATATAGAATTTTCATCCTATTATTATTATTATCATTTGCTTATTCCTTTTTTGAGTCTTAAAAGTTACTGGACTTTGCCTTTTCAGTCATCCCAGCTGACTTTGCTTTCATTAATGTTAAAGCTATAGAAGTTAACCAACTTCTGGCGCTATTTCTAGACTACACCTTAAGTACATTCTGAGCACTCTGCATATATTATAGATTCTCTTTGATTTGTCCTATAGTAATAGTAGAACATGTTAAATAGCTGTGCTACTACGTCGTGTTTTTGCATATGCATTACAATTTAGCTATAGATTCGCGGTCGAGTTTTATGCAAAGCAAACTACACTCGACCCCTTTGGCCCCTTGATGACCCGCTTGACTCCTAATCGGAACTTTTAATGCGTCCAAATGTTTAACAAATTGTGAGCGATGGGACAAGGCAGGACTGAAAGGCTTAATGAGCTGCGCTAGTGTTTCACATTTCCACTTATTACTATTCAGTCAATCTATATGCATATAGATATATGTGTATATATATAGATATATTTATAAATGAACACATGTTCGGTTTGCATTGTCTGCGGACAGTTTTGCATACATTTTGCGGCGCCCAATTGGCAATTCAGATGGATGGAGCTAACTATGTGCATATGTGTTGTCTATATAGTGTGTTAATATGTGTGTTGTTTCTGTGTGTGTGTGTGCGCATACATATGCATATTTGGGGAACACATGTCAACATTCCATGAACACATGTACCAAGTTTTACACATACACGCACCGAGCAGCTACATGCATGGATACATGTATATATCCACATGCAGATTTCAGTGGCTGGGCGTGGAGAAAGAGAATGTCTCTGTGTGTGCGTGAGTGCGTGTGTGTGTGTAGTGGGTGGTCTCTCAATTAATTAATTGCCTTTGCCAATCTATGGGTGTGTATGTGTGTGTGTCTGGCTTTTGGGCAAACTGCAATTAAAACACTTACTAGCAAATGTGTCTGCATTGTGCGTGTGCGTGTGCGTGTGTGTGTGTGAGTGTGAGTGTGCGTGTTGAAATAATGGTGTGCGAACACAAACACTGCGCCAGCGGCAAAGAGGTCGCCACTCTACACAAATAGTTTGTGACCTTTTGGTTGTTTTACAAACAAGCCCCAAACAGTTTGGCTGCCCGTTTCGCGCCTCAATGTCACACGCCTATGTTGCCGTTGTTGCTGTTGTTGCTGTTGCTGTTGCTGTTGCTGTTGCTGTTGCTGTCATTATTGCTGCTGTTGCTGCTGATGCTGCCTCTGCTGCTGCAGAACAAGAATGAAAACCAAAAAGACGCCGGTGTTTGGAATTGCAAATTGCCAACGGCCGGGGCCGCCGCGTCGCGTCGCATCGCATCGCATCGTTGAGTCCAGGCCCATTTTAATTGTTTACATTTTATTTAGCTTTCAGCGCTTATAATTATTAATTTCACTGACAACCTCACCGCCCCAGCCCTTCCCGCTCTCTTTGTTTGTCGTCTCTTTCAGTCATGAAGCCCCAGTTGTGGGTGTTGTGTTATTGGCTTTTGCGAATGCGGCAGAAATGTATGCAGCAACAGCAACAGCAGCAACAACAGCAGCAACAGCAACAGCAACAGCAGCAACTGCAACGGCACAGTGGGAGTTGCAAGCGCAGCCATTTGTAGCAGTGCAGCCACAGCTGAAAGCTAAAGCAATAAACAAGCTGGTTTATGAAAATAAAGCCGAGCATTTTATACACTTTAATATGCATACGCAGACTGATTGCAGGCACTGTTTTTTCCACTTGTTCATTTGCTCAAATCCGATTCATGTCTGCAGTGAATGCACTCCATTTTGATGTAGCTCGATTGAGATGTTATAAATGGAGTGAAGGAGATTTTACATAGCGCGGGACTTGACGACTGGATTCCAACTCATGAACCAGATTTGGAAACTAGCTTTTGCTTGCTTCATTTAAAGGAATAAATATGCAATGGATCAAAGTTAGCTTTGCGACTCCATATAAGATATCACAGCTCGTATGATTTTCAGGTTTACTTTTTGTTTGTGAACTACATCCTTAACTGGGTTTAGTTCTTTGTTGAGACTTGCAGTAGAGCCAGCTAGGTCATATAAATATACTACTAAGTCCCATATACTAAATATGTATACTAAGATCGTCTTAACTTTAGCAGATTTGTTTTAGTATTTTCAGTTGGATTGGAGCTCTTATTTAAACTAAATAATTATCAAATTCACCCTACTCAATCAATTATTTTTATTATTAGTCCAAAAACTACTTAGACTTAGCCTCGATCTATTATAGTACTGAAGTAGTCCTACATACGCATAAGAAGCCTATTATATTATTTATTTTATTATTTTATATTATATTATATTATATAATATTATTTTATTAATTATATATATATATATATATATATATATATATATATATATATATATTATTATATATATATATATTTCCTTTTGCCCACATTTTGTTCAACATCTCTAGGGTATCTTAGGCTTAGCACATCCCACATATAACACTCCTATGCCAATCAAGTCTGTGCACGAGTGCTGGAAGACTACACAGTTGGAGGCAACGTCGTCTGTTTCGTTCTTTATTCATTGCAAACAGCGATGCACGCGACTTCTGGATCAGACTCCCCTCAGGGCCGAAGTCTAGATAGAGCTGGAAGAGTCTGAGTCAAAAAGTCGTAGATTGCCGACACGAAACGGACTATCACTAGCCACTTTTGAGGCTGTCCACCGTTAGGGAGTACACGACTATATCTGCTGTTTTCCATGCATATAGCAAGTGCCACATAGATATAGCTAGACAACGAGTCAACTGTGTGTGAGAGTCGCAGAGGAAGGCTCAAGTGCTCAAGTGGAACCGGAGCTTACATCGTGTTCGAGCAGCAACTTAGGTGATAATTGCGCCTCCACTATCAGCTTTTGGCGTGAGAGACCAAATAGGACACGACTGCTTAATGTACTTATTAAAATTTCAGATGCTTGGGCAAACGTATTACCCATATATGCTTGTGTCTATGTTAATGTTGGATTAAAATAGTTCTCGTGTCTGCCGCATGCATAGGCGAAAAGAAAACCAAACTGAAACACAATGCAATTTAAGCTGTTATTGCGTGTAATTATTTCGGATTTAAATAATTTTAATGATCTGCAAAGTTTAGTTGTGGTTGGGATTAGTTAGATATATATATAATATATGTATATGCCCAAACAGCTGTTGCTAAATCGCGCCAAACTTCAAACTTAGCTTATGCATTTTTGGCTCTTAATATTATAAATGGAGTTGTAGTGCCACACAATGGTCTATATGGTCACAATAGTCTCTCGGATCGAAGGGAATATACTTTGTTGTCTCTGCTGACTGTGACTGTGATACACTGCGTTCACTGTTGGCTGTTCACTGTTCGCTGTTCGCTGTACGTGATTACAGCGTGTTTGCTCAGATTTGGGCGGAAAACATGTGTAGCTCGACTGCTAATGTTAATGTCGATTGTAGAGCCGGGTGTGCTGCTGCCGTCCTGCATGCGAATTAGAAATTAATTCGCCCTTGAATGAATATTAAGTACAAGCGTTGAATGTCAGCTTGCGTTTGCCGCGTGTGCAACTGCATTTGAGTTTCAGCAAGTGGCGGTGCCCATGATTTATAGAGCTCGAAGAACTCCCCGAGCACTCAATAGGGACATTCCATTGATATTCCCTGTCCCTAGAGAAAGAAGGAGAGAGGAACCGTAACGCGTTGCTGTCAAGCGCGTTATACTTTCAGAGCGTTCCCACGGCATTTTACATAAGAAGTAGGTTGTAGTTAGAGAGCGAGAGAGAGAGAGAAAGAGAGAGAGAGAGAGAGAGAGCAAGGTGCCGGCACCTGGGCAATGGACTAAGAGCACCTAATTTAACCGGGAAACGCAACTCAACCATTTGGCAATTAACAGTTTTATTTCTATGAGCCACAAACAATGTTACCGCTGCTACCATCCGCAGTGGCAGTAGAAGTGGCAGTAGCTGTTCCAGTGGCAGCTACTCAGGCTCTCACTGCTGCTGCTGCTGCCACTGCCACTGCGACTGTGGCTGCGGCTGTGGCAGTAGCAGACTGGCGCGCGTTACGCCTCCATTACACCTTGTTGCAGTTGTTACGCAGTAATTTTATGTCTTTTCTCGGAACAAAGTCATACAAAACGGCGCGGAACTGCCTTCCATCCAAAAGAGACTCTTGACTTTGACGTTGTCGAGGCGATAATTGCGTGCTTAACTTGATAAGAGGTCTGATCTTTGCCTCCAGCCATTCGCTTGAGCGACATACTAAAGAAAATTCATCTTGCCAACTGCAGTTAGTAATTTCTCAACTTTTTCATATAAAATATACATTCATTCGAGATCCTTATCCACTTGGACGTGGAATTGATGTTGAAGCAAAAATGATAATCTTCTTGGCCATTTTTAAGACCTCATTATAACATTTCTCCAATGCTATATAATTCGAATTGTTTGCTAGAAATACTTAGTACTACTGGAAGTTGCAATAGATGTAGGGAGGATTAGAATTGGTAGTTAAAATGTTAGTAGAAGCAGCAGGAGAAGCTATATTGTTGGAATTAGATGAAATAGTAGTAGAAATAGTAGTCTATGAACCATTAGTAGCAATAGCAGTTGTAATAAAAGTAGTTATAGCAATAGTAGCATCCGTAATAAAATTGCAAAACTAGTGCTAGTCATTGTAGCAATAGTTGGTTTGATAATAGTAATAAGGATGAAATGGTAGTAAAATAGTAGTAAAATAGTAGTAGAATAGTAGTAGAATAGTAGTAGAATAGTAGTATAATAGTAGTAAAATAGTAGTAGAATAGTAGCAGAATAAAAGTAGAAAGGATAGTAAAGCAAAGAGTAGCTAGGTAAATACCAAAATTGAGAACGATCAGAGTTCGTAGCAACTGAAACAAGCAGACATAAAGTAGTGTAAGTAGTAGTAGCAAGAGTAGTATGTAAAAGTAGCAAAAGAAGAATGTATTAGTAGTAGCATAAGCAAAAGTTCCACTAAAAAGCTGGTGCGAGGTAAGAGTTGCTGTTTAAGTAATCATGCAGCTACTAGTAGTAGAACTAGGAATAATAGTAGTACCAATACTCCGTTTCTTCCTTCCCTCTTCCGCTTTAGGGCTTTACACAATCGATGACAAATCAGTGACAATTCTTTTGGCGTGGCACAAAGGAAAGCAAAAACGGTTACTCGCCTTGTAGATATGCCCACCCAATCGGAGCGTCCATCCGGGCAGAACTGAAATAGTAGTACGACACATTCCTGGGTGCACAGTTCAACAATTGATCTTTGGTCAGCAGGCGTTTAGTACAATAGTTTGATTGTTTGTGCCACTAAATTTGCATAGCCCATTGTGCGCGCTAAGTCGTACGCATTCCGAAAGGAGGCGACGCGGCGAACGGCGAAGGCGGACGAGGGCGGACGAGGGCGGCTGGGCGCCGTGTTTGTCGGCGTCGGTCGTGCGTCATGGAATCGCGGCTCGCGGCTTGCATACATATGCCGCACCTGCGACTCCATGCCAAATCCAGCAGTCCAACCAAAGAAGGCGTTTTTTTAATTGCGTCGACATGCCCGAACTACCAATGAGACTTGTCGTCAGTTGAGCGACTGCCCGATCCGCGGATAGCAATAGCTAAGCCAACGTCGTCGTCGTCGTCGACGACGTAGTGGCCCCTCTCCAGCCCACCTGCCAGCCTCAAAGTGGCAGGCACATGTGCGATAATCCACTTACAGTGCAAATACATGCACGGAGCACTGCGGGCATGAATCTGAGCAGCTCTCGAAACAGGCGTCGCAACACAGTTTCGTCTAAATATTTGTCCTGTTTGTGTTCGCCAAACTGGCAATTGCAAGAGTAGGAAAAGAGAATAAGAAGAAGCAGACGGAGACGGAGACGGAGCAGTAGTGCCACTGCAGTGGGTCCATTGTCCGGTCCAGTAGATGCTCGTCCATTTATGGCTGGCAATAGTAGTTATTGCTATAGCAGAATGTGGCCTAAACAACCAATCAGCGCATTAACTTTGGCCATAATATCATATAGACTCGTAGTATATGTCTAACGACAGGCCTAGCTGTGTGTGTGTGTGTGTGTGTGTGTCGCTTTTAGCTGGCATTTCAAATATTTGAACAGCCGCCAGGGACAACGAATCGATACGAGCCGTTGAATCGTTTTTAAGATTCCATTATGACATCCGACACTGTTTACCTATTTGCTCACATTTAACGGATTACTGCGCTTCGGCGCGGAAACCAGCCAAAGATCGCACTCCGCACACAGTCGGCAAATATATGTAGTTGAACAGCAGCGAAAATGTCTGCCAAGCATCCCATGGCGATCTCTCAGTCACTCTCTCTCACTCGCTCTCCCTCTCTCTCGGCCTCTGTGTGTTTGTGTGCTCATCCCATCTGTGTTTAGCAAATAGAAATCAATGGCCGCTTTAGTCTATGGGCTGAAATCAATGGGAATGTGATAATCATTCCGATTCCAATTCCCATTCCGCTGTTCCGAGTCATTGGCTGGCAAATACGCATTCAACAACTCGAGTTGTTGTTGTTGTTGCTGTTGTTGTTGTTGCTGTTGTTGTTGTTGCTGTTGAAACAGTCAGCGATGTTTTGCCTTGGCTGCCTTTTATCATTTGTCTTATTTACCCACTCGTCGCTCTGGCTCTGGCTCTGGCTCTGGCTCTGGCTCTGAGTGTTGTCTTTCGCCTGGTGTGCATCTACGATTTGCATGGACTGTGCGCTCTCGCCTGTATTTGCCTTGTTAATACGAGTACTGTCGCTCGCGCGGCACATTAGTTGGCGACACAAGAGTGGCCTATCCCCCCCCTCGTCATCTCTCACTCTCCCTCTGTCTCTCTCCCTCTGGACATTTTTAGCTGTTGCAAAACAGATGCCGCTTGGTTTATTTAGTGCGCGTGCGCATGCGCCTGGCTCATCAGCCGAAGCTGCCGTCGCTGCCGTCGCTGCATTCGCTGCAGTCGCTGCGCCGCGCTGCTGCCACAAACGCCGGCGACAGGGTACTAGACGGGCGGCTTGGTTAAAGGAATGCCTGAAATGTTTAGGCCAAGTTGGGATTACTGGCGTCCAAACAGTTCGGTGTAGTTCAAAGCGTTGCCAACATTTGATGGTAATTGCCGCTAAACGATTTTCAATGTTAACTTGTAAAAACGTTAACATTTTTAATTTGTGTTATATACTCACGGACAGTTGTTTATATCTGCTGGCCGGGCCAACCAACGAGCCACTGTCGTTGGCAGTAGCCTTTTGCATACCCATTTCGTGCTTTATCAAGAACATTGACCAACGCAAACGCAGACACGCCATTAATATACCTGCCCAACTATCTGATTGAAAAGTGCAGTAAAATCTTGTTTTTTATCTGATTATCTTACTCAGATATTCACACTCATCAATTCGATGCGAGTCTTTTTCTTAGGTTCTTCCGTTTCGTGATCGAGTTGAGATTGAAAAAAAAAAGAAATACATATATATATACAGGGAGGAATTCTTGAAGGTTCTCTGAACACTCTGTATATATGTAAATATTCTATAATGAGAGATAAGGCATCATATATCACTCAACTCCATCTGCATGATTTTTGATCTATCTGAGTGGAGATCGGCTAACTATAACAAGAAATTCAATGCCACATCAAAGAAGATCTGCTGCTGTTCATAGTCCATCCATATCGCTCTCTCTCTCCTACTCCTCCTCCTCCTCCTCTCTGTATAGGGAGTGATGACTGTGCCAGTCTAGGCATGATCATAATGATCATAACGACATAGAGTGCATAAAGTGGAATTCTCGAATCAAAATCAGCTCATTACGGAGGCTAATGTAAGCACAACAAAGCCATTCTGCAAGATTTATTCAACAGCTTTAAGTGCCTGCCCCGGCAGGAGAGGCAGGAGGCGAGGCGAAGGGGCAAGCTGGAGGAGGTAGGAGTAGGATGATGCAGCGCTAATGACATTATGCACGATCGCTTCAAGGGAGTCGAATTCAGATTTTTGTTAACGAATCAATGCAGTGAAAAGAAGTATTAATAAGAAGCCTAGTAACATTTTTTTCTTTCATTTACTTTTTGTCGGTCGATACGTATACGAGCCGAATATGAGACCGAGGTCGAATCTGAAGCGGTGTGAAAAGGCTTTCATTTCAAACGCAAACAATCGCTGAGAGTAGGAATTGAAATTAATTTCATGTATCATCATTAATCAAAACACTCGCATGGTGCATATACATATGTAAGTGGATGTACGTACGTGTGTGTGTGTGTGTGTTTATACATTCATCTGTAAGTAGAAAGATGTTGACTGCATTGGAGTAAGTAGTCATGGTCTGGCTTGGCCTCTTCACACACACACACACACGCACACACACACGCTTCTGTATATATAACGATATTCATTCTGCAATCGGGGCCCGCGTCTGACAATTTCAATAGCCAGCGGGGGCGTCGGGGACAGCGGCTCGGGCAGGGACATTCCCCGAGCTCAACTAATCAGCATGCAAAGAAAACAACATTAAGAGTCAACAACAACGACTGGCACTCAACACAATTATGAGAACTGACGCTGCAAGAGTTTCATGTTTAATGACAAGTCACTTTCTGCGCCCCAGTTCAGGCAACGTCATTCAGCAGAAGTTGGGCAGAAGAGAGCTGCCCCTCCTGGTTGCTCCTCTGCTGCCGCGCCCGTCCGTCACTTGGCCCTATTGCGCCCCTGGCTCTAACGATGTTTTCTTTGAAAAGTTAGAAGCCGTTTCCAGTAGTTCAATTACAACTTCACCTCACTTCAAGCGTTTTGTCTCGACGGCTTTAACCTCACGCCCTCAACGATAATAACCACGGCCGAGAGAGCTTCATGCGATGAAATAAAGATGAATCTATATTTAAAGAATACAAATCTTTCATCTATTCAAAATTAAGTGTACTCAAAAGCTAGATTGATCACGCTGGCTTTGATTGATTCTAGAATTGCTCGACTTTATATCTGATCAAAAATTTCTAAATTAATGCCTTAAATGTCAATTAGCCTTAACCTGTAGTAGCTTGAAAATATTCATTCATAGTAGATGAAATTTCATTCGGCCCAGTTTGAAAAACTTTTACATCCGATCAGGATTCACTTTACTCATTCAATCACTCGCAATATTAAAATTCAATTCCATTTCGAATGGTATTGTACAGCTAGCTCTCTTAATTTATTCAGCTTTTCCTGTATAATAGTTTATTAAAAGACTAAAACCAGAAAGCATAATGAATTCAATGGACTGCCAACAGCACTTGATCTAAATACCCATTAGTTTTGTCTTCGGCTAGGCAGTACACAGAATTGAATTCAAAATCAGTTGTTGAACTATGCACAGCTGGGCGGGCAGCTTGATTTTCGTATTTCAGATTTCGGTTTTCGGTTTTCGGATGGAGCGGGCTACATAAAACACATTAACAAATCGTGTCTCAAATTAGAGCTCCAACAACAGCAGCTCCGACACAGAGTTCGACACCGACAACAGATACAAATGTTGTCGCTTTTCAGTGCGTCCCTCCGTATGTGTGTGTGATGTGTGTGTGTGTGTGTGTGTGTGTGGGTTGACAATTTTGGGGAACGGTTTTGGCCGTTAACAAAACATGGCATTTAATAATACGTCTACAATACCCATACATAAGTGTTATCGCTGACTAAAAAGCTTTTTGTTGCTACTCGCTCGGTTGTTGTGGTTGTTGTTGCTATTACTGTTGTTGTTGCTTCTATTGTTGTTGTTGTTGTGGGTCGATGTGTGCCTCTGGTCGTTATATCGTATGCATCCGTATCGGAGTCGGCTCTTTGTTGCGACTCGTAGCCGTATCTGTTGTTGCTGCTGCTGCTGCTGCTGCTGCTGTTGCTGTTGTTGCTGTTGATTGGGCAGCGAAAGGTTGATACAAATGAGGTCGAACGATTTTCGAGTCGGGTTTTATCAGCGTTATTAATATTGTAGATCCAATACAAAACACATGCACACACGTGATGCCATTAAATGCCATGTTAAATGTGTTTAGTACCAATTCCGATTTATGTCCGTCCGATAAATATATTCAAATTATATAATCGCAGCACAAACTTGCGGTGCCTCAAAAAGAAAAAAAAGAAAAAAACAAACAAAAACACTTCTGAATGTCATTCCATTATACATATAATGAAACAATTTTAGACGCTTTGTTTGTTAACCACGCTAATTGACAGCTAATCTAGCTAGATAAAATGGATTATGTGCGGCAGAACTTTGGGAAGAGTAGCAGAAATTATATAGATGATAGCTATAGAATAGCAAAATTGATGAAATAAGCATAGAATATTTAAAGACCTTCATAATATTAACATTCTTTACGAAATTCAACTTGAAATCTTAACTTTACTTAAACATAACAATATCAATTCCATGTGATACATGAAAATATTCTCAATTATTTTTCAGCTTGTGCTGAAATATTTTTTCCAATAGATTTTATCTGATTGCGCCCAGCTCCATTGTCCAACTGTGTCCGTGGCCGTGGCTAAAAACGTTTGATTAAGCAGTTTCATAAACAATTTCCGCTTTTGGCCAACTCGAATGCTGGCAAATAAATAAAAATAAGAGTAGAACAATCTGCTTTTTCCGTCAATAAATTGTTTGGCAGTTACAATCCAGAGTCCGACGGCTCCAACCACCCCAAACGAGTATGTCATATGTATGGTCCTTGCCAAGGAGAGGGCTCGCCGTCCGGCTGGGACTCTGCATTCGCCAACTGGCATAACTACACGGCATAAAGCGAAAATCAACTGAATTCCAGCACCGCGTCATTCGCATCCTGTCATTTATTTATCTCTCGCACTCTGTGTGCGTGTGTGTGTGTGTGTGTGGCGCGTTCCCCTCCTCACTAGGCAAGGACCTCGTCCTCGTCCTCTTGCTCTTCCTCATCGGAGCAGTATTAGTCGCGTCATCGCTGCTCACAATGAGGATTCAATAGCTCTCCGGCTACCTCCCAGCTGGATGTATAGATATGCGTTTGCACACACACACATACACACATACACGGACACACACATATGTGGCCGTTATGTCAATAGAGACAACAATGCGGTTCAGATGCGACAGTCGTCATCCTGTCAAAACAAAGTGTGATTATTGATAATTTATGATGTCACGGATTTTTCCACACGCCAAATTATTTTTCTTTTACGCAGGCAATGCAATATTTTTTCCCGATTTTCCTTCCCCATTGAATGCATAAATACCTTACAATTTGAAATAGATTTCACCATACTTCTTATAGATATATATGCATTTAAGATATATGAATATAAAAATATATTAAATATAATATATAAATGTAAGATGAAATGTGAAAGTCGATGCAGGAAATATAGAACAAGTTATACGAAATGTGATAAATGGAAATGAGATATGTAACAAATCGGAAATAAAAGTTCCAAATTGGAATAAAGTAGACAGTCTGTATATTATAGTCCTAGTAGTATCCTTTACATATATTATAACCATACTGATTAGCTCACATACAAATGAACAACTCCGGAGTTACGTGAGCATAGACAGCACCTAGATCAGTCTCTAGCTAACCAGAGGATCAGCTTGATCCGAAATCGTGTTGCCTTGGTAATGGCATTAGCAGTAACTTTTCACTCGGCCCTCAGGGTTGCGCATGCGTTTCGAATGTTGAGGAAAGGCTCGCCACGTCCTAAGCAAATATTGTCGAAGCGACAGTCGCTGGCAAATGTCTGTGGACGAGTGTTTGTTTTAGGGCTGTTTAGCCAGGGATTTAGTGGTTGGCACTGCGGTTATTGTGTGAAAATCTGTTTTTGCGTTTAGTGCTAAACAGTAATGAGCGGAGTAGGCATTATATAAATAACCAAAACAATGGCTTAAATATGCCGTGCCATAAATTCAACAATGACCGGAAGTAATGAGCGGGAAATTGACATGCGTGCCACATGGGCATATACGTAGGTATATGCATGTATGTGCACCAGAGATTTGTCAACATGGCCAGTGCCCGGCAATCGATGTAAATGGTCGGGATATACATATAGAAGTATATATATATATATATATATAACCCATATATGTGTATATAGGGGTCGATGATCGTGGCCCGTATGCCCGAGCACTGTTTGATCAGCTTCAATCGAGAATTGGAACAAGTTGGGCGCCATTACTCGCTGCGAAGCGAGTTGCGTCACTTAATCCATTTAACTCGTGCCAGGCCAGGCGTCAGTTATGACGGGTCTCCACTGTGGCGCACACACACACACGAGCACACGAGCAGTTGGGGCACGCGACGGGACACGCAGCCCGTCTCGAAGGCTTATTAGGTTAATTACGAGTTTTTGATTGGTAAATTAAGAGCCGGCTCGCAATGCGGCACGCGGCACGCGGCAAGTAGTCTGCCTGCCGGCCATTACGAAATCAGTTCTCAACACACACACACACGCATACACTGCCTCAATTCAAATGCGTAAATAATTAATTTAGAGCCAATTCATGAGCTGCTGTTGCTGCTGTCTGCAACTGCCACAAAGACTGCTACTCGTATCTCCTCGCTGCTATCTATGCTACTGCCGCAGATAAACCACCCGCCGCGCCTCATAATTTATCAGCGCTCAACCAGACGAACCGTCCGCTCTCACAGTGGGTAGCCAACGAACGCCAAGTCCAATCCAAGCCGCGACCAGGCCTCAAATCTACGCTCGCCTCTAAATTCGATTTAAGTTGAAACTTTACAGACGCCGTTGGCCAACCGAAGCATTGTCTGGGCGCAGTGTGAGAGAGCGGCTTATGTCCATGGCCCGGACTATATATTATATGCTTAAGCTTTGTGCTCTAGGTTTTGCTACTCCATTCGGAAGTATGCGGTAGTTGGAGAATGATGATATGATATGTGAATAGAACATTTGTATGTATAATAGAACATTTTAATGTATAATATAATTGTATTGTATAATAGAAGTTTAGATAGAGCTATTTTGTTATATCTTAGACATAGACTACAATACATACTCTTTATAAGCAGATAATAAGATTGTCTCAATTATATATAATATAATACAAATATAGATCGAGCTATTATTATTATGAATATAATATGAATATGTATAATATTATTAATAAGAAGAAAGACTGTGATGATATGATATATATATTATTTAATATTGATCGAAAAGGTATCATCGGACACTCCATAAATCTCGAAAACATCATTAGTAAGAGCTTAGCAAATTTAAGTTAATAATATGGCAGGGTATTTAAAAAATAATATAAATATTTTACCTCCATCTTTATAAATATTTTAAAGAATAATAATTTAATATAATTCATTTAAATTCTGTTATTATCTGCAAATGGCATTAAGTTGAATATTTTATTTATTTTTATTTATTTATTTATTTATTTATTTATTTTTTTTTTTTTAGGTTTAAGTTTTGTATTTAAGCTTAAAATTTTGAATTTTAGCTTAGACTCTTGCAAAGAGCTTTGGAGAATATAGCATATCGTCCATTCCTTATTTATCTGAGTTATGTAACATACATATAAAACAAAGTAAAACATGCTGAAATTACATTTGCGCACCTCATTCAATAACATGTAACAAATTTGATCGGCTTATCAATTTATTTGGCCTAAATCCCATCAGTTAACCAAAATTCAAAATGGAATTACGAAAGAGAGATTCTTAGTATATTCAAAGTAACTGCTGGTTGTGCAGAGCTGGGCTAATGTTTATTGAACCGATGTATATACATATATATATCATTTACATAAATATTTATATATATATATTTATTTTGTTGTGCGAATTCAATCTGTAGCCCTAATGGAAGGTAATGAACACATACCCCAGATAACAACAGCCAAGTACACACAGATATTTTTGTACTATATAACAGAGCATATTATATCAGCGTAGATAATGCATGCACAATTACCGAACGATACGAACTATGGGATTGTAATTGACATTTGGGCATAGATCTGATAACTGATAAAACTGCGTTGTTTTCTGGTTTTATTCATTTATTTAGCTCTGCGACGATCGTAAATGGAACACAAAGTGCAGACATTGGCGATACGACTGTAATTAATTAGAACAAATACTTATTATGTAATCGCGATTTAAACTGGGCGTACACAGAAATCGATAGATCGATAAGCGTGTGCATTGCGTAACTGTACATGGGCGTATAGATAACACATCACACTGGCTTTTGTTTCTGACTCTGTTTTTTTTTTTTTTTTCTTTCTGTTTTTTGGTGTAATAACAAAAGTTTCGTTTTGTTTCAATGGATAAAGTCGTAAATTGTGTTCTAGCCACGCATGCTAATGCCATGCCCATGTTAAAGGGAGTGATAAATGTATTTATGCATAAACAATACTTTTACTGACAGCTCCGAAAGGGGGGCGTGACATAAAGAGCTTTTTTTATTGCCCACCTCGAAGACGCTGCGCTGTAATTTGAGTGTCTATCCGGCACTTATCTCGAATCGCACTTGCCCCGTATTGAAAGCTCGCCAACTTGCAATTACACTATGGCAAAACACAGAGTCACGCACACACCAACACACACACACACACACACACCAGCACACCCACACACTGAGAGAGTAAAAGAGAGTCGGGCACGCAATGATGAAATAAATCAAACAATATAATTGCTTCTGTTTCAACACCAACTACATAACATGGACTTGGGAGCTCAAACCGCCGACTACTCGTACTAGCTCGCACCTGTTCAAAAGGAGCGCCCCCAACTCCAGCTCTCGCCCCCCTCAGACTCTCGCCGGCTGTGGGTTCGGCTTCCACTTTTCTGCCAACTCAAATTTACGGCACGCAACTTGCGCCGAGCTGTGGGGCGTGAACTTGTTGTTGTCTGTCGGCCGTCTGTCGACGGCGAAGACAGGCCAACTGTCCTTTTAGGCCGCAGACACAAATCGAAGAGCACCTGCGGCAAATGGCAAGCGGCAAACGGCAACCGACGCAGTATGCAGCTAACAGCATTTCGATGTTAGTCAGTCTCTCTCGCCAGTTATGAACCACTCGATGCCTGCTGCAAGGAGGCTGAAGAATTAAGTTCTAATCAGCACTCGTTAAGATGAAGCGAATGTAGATGCTCAACTATGTGTAAACAAGATGGAACAGTGGAGGTTAGCTGTAGACCGAAACTGAAATACACTCTACATACTCCGTAAAGGATATGAGGTATGCCAAGTATCGATACCTGATGGATAGCAGAAGGAATACATATTCTAATCAGTCAGCTAAGTGGACGGCAGATGGAAAAGAAGATGCGCATGTGGAGAGTAAGCAAATTCGATCTGAGAACATATACTTAAAATTATAATAAACTTAAAAGTAAAAGTCGAGATCCATGTGGGATATCGAACGTTCTCTTTGTTTAAGCTAGGTTTTTACTATTTATAAAAAATATCTCTACTATCAACAGCAGATGGCTATGTTAAGCAGATCCATAGATAGCAGCGTTTAAGAAATGTTTTCATATAGGAGAACTTCATACTGTTGCTTCAAGCTCTATCCACAAAAACTTTAGTAAGTCTCCGAACTTTCTAGAATATTTATATTAACAGATTCATTTCTTTACTTGAATCCTCTAGGTAAAAGGGTATATACGTTTCGGTTGCCTAAAGCTAACCTATACATCCCTTTTCATTGTATACCATTCCCAGCCTCAGTCCCGCTATCAGCTATAGTAGATCAACCATATCTTTAAACTGACTGAATCGTATCTAGACTCCGCTTTTCAATGCTCTCGTCCATTAACGGCTACATAATGTTGTCTGTTCCAGTTCAGCTTATGTCTCCTCCCGACTATTGTATAATGCGATTCCCACCCCACTGTCACTGTCACAGTGGGCCTACCTAACAAGCTGTGTCAAAATATGGCGCAATGCTGCGCATTATAGAGGTCGGCCAGGAATTATTGTCGGCCATTATTTTATTGGCATTTTCCAAATTGTCATTGCCAGAGAAGTTTATGTACTGCCTGCACTATCCATCTCTCTCTCACTCTCGCTCTCGTGCTCTCTCTCGCTCTCCCTTGCAGCGGGCTGGAATATTTGTTTTGCTGCGGCTCTGATGAGCGGCACCCGTTCGATCATTTGAGAGCTGCAACACTTATTTACAGGCAAGCACCGCGGGGCGTAGTTGGGAGGGGAGAGATGGGAGAGGGGGGTATGGGTAAATGTAAGGGTAAGGGCGAAGCGTGCATCAAATTAGAGCCGAGTGCAGGGTCTACGGCTGCGTCAGAGGCGGGGTGGGTAGCTCTGCAGCTACTTTTATTCTGTTCCATTTGGGGTGGCTACGCCCAGCTCAATTTGTATATAATTTAATGCAATATTCCACGAAATATGTTTATGTAATACATAAAAACGAACACACAACGGATACATATTATTATAGCTGAGTAACTGTTAAGTTGCAAAGCTCTGCGCAGAGGGTTCTCCACATCAGAAACTGAAATTGAAATTGAAATGAAATGAAATCTTCGAGAGGAAACGTCACATCACATTTTTCAATATTTATTTATATTGATGAAATAATTTATTTCTATAATTGAAGAAATTAGCTGAATGAAAATCAAGTAAATATTCAATTTTCAGTCTAGAAATGTTTACTATTTTTATTTCATGGTATCATATTATTCGTTGATCCCTTTTAGTATTTTAGTAGTTTTTTTTTTGGTACATTCCAGAATAATAATCGATAACAAAACTTAGATAAATCTTACTATTAACAGTTTGGTAGCTCTTAAATATGTTAGGCAAAAGTAAATAAATGACTATCCGTAGTTTATAACATCTCTTCGTATGGTGCCCATCTTAATCTTCGTTTCCCCTAAGATTCTATCACCCCACTGCCTCAACTGCCTCTTGGCAGTATCTCGATTAATATTTACTTATAGATGCTCTTCTGTATTCACCTCAAGCTTCACACCATTAACGCCCTCGACTCGCACTCCCAGTTGATTAAGAATATATCATAACAACGGCTTAAATGGCTCTGGCCATGTGCAGCTCGTTAAATGATGCCAAACGACATCCGTGCGATATTTACCCATATATAGAGCTAATTATGCTTACTTATAGAGGCCAAGTACTGTCGTGTGTGTCTCTAGAGCACCTGGGGCCATGTGAACGGAGACGAGCGAACAACAACATTGACGCCTATCCGCATCCTGCATGCTACACCCATACACAAACACACACACACACGCACACACAGTCAGCCATGGGCTGAACTGAAAATTGAATCTGTTATCGTTGTTCATTCACAGCCGCTCACATTGGCAGGCTGCTTGTTGACGGGAAATGCGATTGGGATTGCCTTTGACACGTCCTCGGCTGCTGCAGGATACGTGCAACTGTCTGCGTGTGTGTGTGTGTGTGTGCGTTGGCTTTGTTCATATAAGTTAACAGCGCTGTTCAATTTTTCCGCACTAATTAGATTAAAGGAGGCTGGTACAGATGAAGCGAATGGATTGATGACTCCACGGAAAATCCGACCAAACTTCAGTGAATGGAATGCGCAAAAAACAAAACAAAAAAACTGAAATCAGAAGAAAACAAAGCCCCGCCGAGAGTTGTCCCGAATTCCGGCAAAGGCACACGGATAGGGAAAGGGAAAGGTGGTAGGCAGACGGCAGACGGCAGACGGCAGAGGGCGATAAAAAGGCAAAAAAAACAACTGCGAAATACTTTAATCCTATTAGGCATATAATTCAACAATAACAGCGACACATGTTGCCAGTGCAGCCGACAGGAAGGATAAAGACCAGTCCGATTGTCCTTTTCGCGCTGCCAAACTGAAAAGCAAAAACTGAACCATAAACAACAGCAAACAAAGCAGGACTTGCGATGCCAAAGGTGCCAAAGGCCGAGTCGAGTAAAGGCAAACGCGTGACACGTCCCAATTAGACGCAACTTTTAATTATATTCATCAAGTTTCTTTCTGGGCATCGATAGGCTGAGTTGAGACAGAGAGGAAGGGAGAAAGAGTGAGAGAGAGAGAGAGAGAGAGAGAGAGAGAGAGCGAGCGTCTCATTTCAATTTACTTGTCAATTGCATCTGGCGCAAAAGGATTGTGAGTTGGGTATTCGGCAAACATATAAATATATGTTATAAAATATATAAAGCTGTATTCAAAGATGCTACCAAACAGATATCAGAGCGAAGAGTAAATAGAACGAAAGAGAGAGATACTTAGACGGATAGAAAGATCCTCCAAATATTGTTAGGCAGCAAATGAAGAAGGCAAAAAAGCGAGAAACTGAGTTAGAAGAGAGAGACAAAGACTGAAAAAAACGGAGAAAGTCAAATAAAGATAGATGAAGAAGAAAGTAAAAAAGAGAGACGGAAGCAGTGAAGAGACCGAAAGCAAATATAAAAGAAAAGAGAGAAAAACTATACAGATAGAAGGCGAAGGAGAAATAAATATGTAGAGACAGACAAATATATTATGAGAGTTAAAAAAAGAGAATAAATTGTAAAAAATATATAAGAGAGAAAAATGGATATGGTATAAAAACTTTGTCAAAATCCCATATATGCAAGAAAAACTCCCAAAGAGACCGAAAGATGAGAGCAAAGAAGGCGATAATTGACTCATTTTACGCTTTTCAAAATTTGATTTGACAATAGTTCACTTACACATGCCAACAGAGTTGAGATGCGTATAATATGCATATTAAGACAAAGATATAGTCATTCCTAGAGATATTGTGATATCTTTATCAACAGCAAAGAGAACATTCTCAGGCATCGAGAGGGAGGGCGTTAATTTGCTCATTTCACGCTGTTCGCCGTTTTCGGACATTATCCGGCTTTTCAATACCCGGCCATTCTCTGGCAAATCGAGCTGTTTGGCTGTTTGGCTGTTGGCCGGCTGACCATTGACAGATCTATTGCTGGGCATTGTTTGGGCTCATCCGCCTCATAATTGCGATGTCTCTTTTGCAGTTTGTGCAGATTTCGATGCGAAATGCCTGTGCAGAGCCGCAGTTCAGGGGCTGCTCTGCTCCTAAACAGATTTTCGGGTCTCGAAAATCCGATTATGTTGGCCATATTTGTGCGTTCGCACGGTAATACCTTAAATTTGCAACTTTTTAATCATTCTAAGCGGATTTCTAGGCAAAACCTGTTATGATGCGATGCTGGCTCTATTTTATTGACAGCCTTTTCCTGCTACAGAGAGAGAGAGAGAGAGAGAGAGAGATAAGGAGGAAGAGAGAGAGAGCGATAGACAGACAGATTGTTTGTTTTTTCGGGATTTGTAAATGAGATACATTGGGAGTGACAATGAATGCGCTTGCCAATTAAATTTAATCCAGTATAAATACATATTTTTCAGCCAGCAGGTTTCTTTTTTCCTCTTCTACTGCATTCCCTATTTATCTCTTTCATTTGCAGACTTTTTCTTTGTGGCCGTCTAGAGCTGGAAGCTGCATAATGTGTAATAAGCATATAGAAAAGCTTATTGTTAGAAACTTTTTTAATATAAACATGAATATGAATATGCATACGAAAGCAGAGAGAGCGAGAGAGAAAGAGAAAGAGAAAGAGTGGAGAGGAGGTGGTCCTCCTCGCATGCGAGTTACTATAAAAATAAGCCCTTATTGTTAATCAGAACAAAACTGCAGAGCTGCGAGCATAATACAAGGCAGCTCGACTAAAAATCCGAATCCAAATGTGAATGTGAATGCGAATGCGAATGTGAATGCGAATGTGAATTGAATAGCGCCCAAAAAGTTGCTGTGCAAAAGAAAAGCAAATAAAATGCAGCACATGAGCAGCAGCTATGTGCTTATATATTATATATATATATATATATATATATATGTATAGTCGGAGCCAGAGGCCGGGGCAGAGATTTGAACAAAACCAAAAATATTTTAATGACAACACCCCAAAGCCAGTAACCAAACCAAAACCTACACGAAAAGTGCGCAAACAAAATGAGCTGGGCCCGAGCACAAAGTGGCAGGCGATGCGACAGCAAACAGCAAACAGCAAAGCGCCAACCACCAAGCAGGAGACAGCAGGCAGTAGGCAGCAGGCACCACAGCAACCACCAGCCAGATCCACTCAGAGCAGCCCAAGACGAAGCGGCAGCCAGCGAGCAGCATCCATTCGCATCAGTCCATTATGTGTGCTCGTTGGTAATTATTTGCATAAAAATATATGCAGAGGTCTAAACAAAACAGTTTAGCAATCAATTATGAAAACACGTTAAATAGGTGAGTGCGAGTGCAAATGTCGCCGCCAGAGGCAGCCGCAAGACAGACAGCAGAGGAGAGAGAGAGCGAGAGAGAGGGAGAGGCATGCACAATGGCTGTGACCTCCAGGAATCCGCTTGCAGCGCACAAAGACAGCAGCGTATCCTGGAAAGTTCGACCCGGATAAGCGCAGCTGCAGACGGAGATGCCACACTCCAAGTAGGGCCCCCTCCAGCTCTACACACGCAGCTCTATGCACAGAGAGAGAGAGAGGGAGAGAGAGTAGCGAGTAGCGAGCGTGGCCACCAAGGCTCAAGTCGAGTCACACGCACGCACACTGGACGGTAGGTGCCCAGTACCCAAGCGTAATGACGCTTTTGGTGGTAATGCGATAAGTGAAAACAAATAACTGAGGCGAGTCGCAGCCACAGTACGAGCCGGAGCCGGAGCCAGAGCCAGAGCCAGAGTCAGAGTCACAGTTTGTTTACCCAACTAAACAGAAATCCGTAATGCGTAATGTGAACGCTGAATGTTTCGCATAGTTTCAAAAGAAAATTTTCTATTTGACTCCCAATATACGTTCAAAGTAATTTCAGCCATAGCCCACATACGCTTCCACTTAATAACTATGTAATGAGCTATATGATGTATTATTTCCCATCTTTTCTATGGGCGTATCCGAATTGTTGGCATAACAAGCAAAGCAATTGAGAAAACTGGAATAATTTTATGGCTTATTTTTAGGGGAAATCTGTTAAAACTATAAAGCATATAGCGATGGAAAAGTAGATTTTATATAGCTATAAACTATAATAGAGAAGGTGTTCTACTCTAGGATACTCTGTACTGAAGGATTTTCATAGCATTTACATACAGATGTTTCGTCTCACTCTTTCTTTATCTTTTCTTTCACTCAAAATGAGAAATCAATTTTCCCCCTGATACTATTATTCTTTTTCAATCTATTAGCTTTTCTCTCTGTAGCTTTTTCTCTGCTTGCGCCTATCAGATTTTCATAGAATGATTTATATTTTCTCTCTTTCATTCCACTAATTCCCCATATGTACTCCACATCTTGGTTTCCCTTTGAGAGCTTTGCTACATCTTATAGCAGATCTCTATTCAAAATATTTCTAGCAAATTGCGTAAACCTCACAGTCTTACTCAGCGAACTAAGGCAATAAACTCTATGATAAAAGTGCCGCTCACACCCAGTATGCACAGGGTATCATGACATCTATACTCAGTCTAGACCATCTCAATCTATCTTAAGTATACGATATTTCAGCTGTCTGCTCTTTTTGGCAACTATTCCCGTCACATAAATCCACCTGGCTATTGGTAACTTAATTTTTACACAGAAATTACATTAGATGGTCCCGTGGGGACAGCAGTTCGCTCTCGGACAAGCTGGCATATTAACATTTTATTCAAAGGCTAACGCGACAAAACCTACCACGATTTATGGTCCTACATAAATCCTAGCCATACTTTGGGGCTACCCACCGCAGTTAAGCCGATTATAAAAGCAGAGAGACAGAGAGCCACACTCTCTCTCTATGTATGTGTGTGTGTGCGTGTGTGTGTCTGTGTGTGTGTAGAGCTTCTCTTAGACTTGGGGAGATTTTCAACTGGCCATCAAAATGTGAGCAACAAATTAGCATGTTGAAAATTATAAGTACATTAAACGGTGGCAGGCAAGCGAGTGTGGTTAATTCGAGTATGCGATGCCACCCAATAAAAACGTGGCCAGCACAGGATGAGGACGACGACGACGACGACGACGATGATGATGATGACGTCGCTGCCAGGACAAGCTCCCCGTATCCCTGGGGTAGATAACCACTGCTGGCTCAAGTTGAGTTGTTATGCTTGAGTTGAGTGTTGGCAAATATTTAACGTAGTATAAATATCTCTCACTCTGTCTCTCACTCGCCCTCTCTCTCTCTCTCGCTTGCCGTCATCCTGCGCGCATCTCACCCATCTATGGGGGCCTGAAGGAACATTGTTATCTGGCCGCCGTTTTTTCTTTTCTTGCCGCTTCTGTCTTTTTTTTTCGAGGGTGGCTTGTGTATAACACAGAAAAAATCTAATTTTCCAACTTTTTACGACATTCGCTTGCGAGTTCTGCGGCAATTTCATAAATATTTTCCGCTTCTTTGCGTTTTGCATACTTTGTATGCAAAAAAACATGCCATCATCAGAACATTATCCCGCCGCGTGTAAATGAAATTCCCATGTCCCCGCACCGCCGCACCAACGCCGCCCCCCTCCGTTCGACCCTCTGCTTGCGTCGGCAAAAACGTCGCAGTCAACGTCGCAGCTCTACATTTGGAAGGGGGGCGCGCTGAGCGGGCAACTCGAGGGTTGTTGACTTATATCATTTATCATAAGGAATTAGGTTCAAGCTTGTTATTAATATTAGACGTGGTCTTCCACCCACCCAGCCAGCACCGCTCGCCTCATCTGCCCCAGCGTGAAGCCGCTAACGTGCGAAGAGCGTTAATAAAGTTCATAAAATAAACAAAGTCGAGCGCAGTCAACATGTGAAATTGAAATCTTTGCCGATGTCAATTGAGGCAGCTTGGAGGTCGAGCACTTGGAAGTCTATTAAAAATGAAAGACTTCAGCTAGCGCTTTATGGGGCTATTAACTTGGAGCGAAATTAACCTTATAAGATCCATCAAAACAAACAAACGAATGAAGGAAATGAATGGAAATATCTGGTGAACGGAAAAATCTATGCAAAAGCCAAGTGAAACTCTTTTCCTCAGTTGGCAAGGGGAAATTTCGAGCGTAACCACTCAATAGACTATATAGACTAGGTTAGTCTAATCAGTTTCTGATCTGATAGCATCTAAAATATATAATTAATATTTGTTGTAATACTCTTTATGTAAACTCTATTGATATTATATAAGGGAAAAAATTGTTTTTTGTAATGTCTTCAGAATATATTAAAGAAAGAGAGAGAGAGAGAGAGAGAGAGAGAGAGAGAATTTAACTATCAAAATATTTCCATATCTTATCCATCCAGTTTTAGTAGCCTAAGATATACGTAATCTAGCCAAAGACAGACTGATGAATTATAAAATGTCGACAGAACTGCCTTATCAGACAATTCTATTGAAGTGAAAAATATGAATAATATTTCTAATAACAGTATCCAATATCAATATCTGTATATACATATTTCAATATTGATATCCTATGATATCCACAATCTAGCTATTGAAGTCCAAATAGATAAATATGTATTTACTTTATATGCTTTATTTTAAACTTAAATATACATATATTATATCATTTCCGCATTTCGATCCCATTCTAGCTCTACTTCTTCTATATAATATATCTAAGTACAAGCTTTAAAAACTCTGACATTTAAAAATATAAAATTAATATATCTCGAATTAATATATCTCGAATTAATATATCTCGAGTTATATTTACATATATGTATTTCTAATTAAGTTTGTTAGCAAATATTTGCAGAGCACTTCAATTCACATTGAATTGGATAGATGCGCCCCCTTTGATTGTGTAGCTGGGGTCAAGCTGAAATAGATGACAATGCGCTACGGCAGACATTTATTATATATCGCAAATTAATAAACTGGAATCAGTTGAACAAGAGTTGCACGTCCTGCTGCTGCTGCTCCTGCTGCTGCTGCTCCTTTTGGGTTCGAGTCTGCGAATTGATTTCATTCAAATTAACTTTGTCTTCAGCTTCAGCAACTGCGGGCTTAGTTCGTAGTTTGGGGTTTGCCGTGACGCGACTGTAAGTTGTCTCATTATGATATGTTCGGCTTGTGTAAGGACAAACAAGGACATTGGATCAGTCGGCAGGGCGACGGAACCACTAAGTTTTTCCCGTTGCTGTCGCTCTTGCTGTCGCTGCCTCGCTCTAGGCAGCGGCTTCTCATAGATGCCGATGATTTCTTTGCTTTTTTTCTCTTAGTTTATTTGTATTTTTGTCGCACGCCCCATCTCTATCTTACACGCTCGCGGCGACTCTCTCTCGCTCTCGCCCCGTCTCGCTCCCGCATGGCGGCAGCGACTCGGGCAGAGTGGCAACCCCCTTAGCGAAGTTCTGTGCGCGCTCTCTGCGCGCTTCCCCTATGAACGCTTGTTTTTTTCCTCCTTTTGTTTTGTTTTTTTTTTTTTTTATCGTGTTAGGTTTTTGCCTTCTTTGCATTGACCATAAGCCACGCCCTGTGCATGTTGAAGCGAGTGCAACAACACGAACAACTGTTAGATACGAGAGCGGAAAAAAAGTAACGAAAATTGAATGAAGGAGCCAAGATAAACACTTAAACCCAAACGGAAAAACGAAAAGCGAAAAGCGAAAAGCGATAAAAACGGGCCACAGCACACGGAGGCCCGAAAAGAAAGTTGCCAAAGGTAACAATCTATGTACAATGTTTTATGACCCAGCCGAACCGAGAGAGCCTCTGCCGCTGCCACTGCCGCTGCTGCTGCTGCTGCCGAGTGGGGGAGGAGGCGGAGTGGGATGAGCTGGATACGTTGTGCACATGTCCAATATTCACTTAACGCGATAAAAATGAACTAGAAACAACGAAATCTGGCTGAGATGGTGGCGTCTGTGGTGGCAGCACTCGGCGCGCTCTGTGGGCAAAAACATACAAAAACATCAGTTACACTTTGTTTAGTCGTTTTCCACTGGACCTGCGACGTATTAATGTGTGCGTGTGTGAGTGAGTATGTGTATGTGTGTATCTATTGAATTGCCATCCAAATGCGAATCCACCTCGCAAAAAACACGAAATGGAACCGAACGAAAATGAGAAGAACGAACAAGCGTGCACAGCGAACGGAGTGGAGTGGAGTGGAGTGGAATGAGCGGAATGGACTGAATGGGTGGGAATGGGCGGCAGTGGGTCGGTTAACGTTAACGTTTACGTTAACGTTCACGTTAAAAGATAGCGTGGTTAAACGCGCTTATTTTGGTTTATGATTAAATTTATTACGTGTACGCCCAACCACAGCGCGGATAACAGCCTAAAAGGAAAAAGCCTGCGCCTGAGAGGGGGAGGGGCGGGTGGATGGATGGGCGAAACAAAGTCAGTCTTTTTTTTGCCGTCGTTGTCTGTGTGTTTGAGGCTTGTCTTGAATTTAATTAATGCGAGACCCTTAAACAAAATCTGAACTTTATATAATTGGCCATTCTTTTAAGCTTAGCCCTTGTTACTTTTTATGAACGGCGCAACGACGCAGCGGCGCAGCGGCGCAGCGGCGCAGCGGCGCAGCGTCTAATTAAACGGGTCAACTACAGTGAGCATTGGGCAGACCCGGTGGCTGACTCTTGACTGTTGTGCGCTGTTAACTGTTGCAGCAGTAGCTCCACGACATGGCAGTCATCTGCATCTTTTGCCCTGCCCAGAGTGCGAGAGGGATGGCGAGTGCGAGCGCGAGAGCGAGAGCGAGAGAGAAGGCAGAGCATGTATCTGTATCTGTGTGTAGCTACATGGCAAAAGTATCTTTTTATCTGCCTCGCTGTGTTTCTACGATTGTCTGCAGGGATGTGTTGCTGTTGCTGCTATTGTTGTTGTTGTTGTTGCTGTTGTTTTTTCTTTTCTGACTGTGGTCGACTACGGCTGTGGCTGTGGCTGTGCCACGACTCGAGCTCTGCTCTCGGCATTAACATTCTGAGTGGCGCTTGCTCCAGCCTGGCGCTCGTGCTCATCCGCATCCTCGTCGACAACGAAGACGACGACGACGACGACGACGACGACATCGACGTCGACGTGTTCGTGCCTACTCGCTCACCCATTTACAGGCACTCGCTGCTGCTGCTGCCTTTTTCTGAAACCTCGCTCTCTCTCTCTCTCTCTCTCTCTATCCCTCTCTCGCTCACTCTCTGCTGTCGCTGCTGGTGCTGCCGCTGCCGCTGCCGTTGGAGCTTTCGAGTCTCTCCAGTCTCGTTTATTTATGATTATCTGTGTACAACTTGTTTCGTGTTCATCGCATGTCGATGCCGATGATGGGTGTATAGGCCATGAGCATCTATCTGGTTTGTTTGCAGCACACCCCGGCATTAAACCCTGCCCCGGGGCGCACACATGTATGCGAGTACCCGTATGCAGCGCTACACAGATACAATGCGCACACATCCAACTCTACCTTTGCCTTCAAATCTTACCTTTGGCTCTTTATTAATGACTACTTGCTCAGTCTCTTGGTTGGCCATTGCTGTTGCTGTTGCCGTTGCCGTTGCCGTTGCCGTTGCCGTTGCTGTTGCTGACCCGCCAGCAACATCACGAATTGCAGCTCGGCTATCACTTGGCTAGATGTTGCTCCTCCTCCATTTGGTAGTTTTGCTTCTGAAAAATTGCCAACTGTCTATAAGGCTCAAAGTTAAGACTCTTTGCGGTTGCCTTGGCTTTTCTCTGCCCGAAATTGTCATCGTGTCCATTCTCAATCTTGTTCTCCACTTGGACTGTTAAATATTTAATGCATGTCCTTTCGGTGTCTATTTATTCTACTGAATAAGGGAAAGGAAAACCTGAAAATCAATCAAAGGTCTTGAATAAATACTAACACACATCACACGCACACACACAGACACATATACACACACGCACGTACACACACTCAAGCGCTCTCTGGAGGCAGCAACCGCAGACTCGAGGGGGCGGCTCCTTGGCCGTATAGTCAATAGGGCGGCTGGGAACAATAAAAAATCGTGGCAAACTAAGTGAGCAGACAGAAAAATGAATCAATACCAGCCGCCAAACAAACAGACAAACAGACAGGCAGACGGACAGACGGACAGACAGCTACACTCTCCAACAAATTCACGCTTTGGGCCTACAAAGGCGGGAAGCTCGACCGCGATTGCGAATCCCCGTTGGAGGCAAAGTTCACATACGAAACAAACACCTTTTCATTTGTATCTATTAGATTAAAATTCATGTCGACGCACTCGCAGAGACACACACACACACGCACACTCAGAGAGATGTGTGTGTGTGTGTGTTGTGTTTCCAAAAGATACACTGTATAAAGTGGTAAGAAAATTGAGCCCGAAGCTCACAATCATCATTGGCTTTGTGCAAACACACTCGGCACATACGCAACAAGAGAGAGAGAGGAGTGAGGAAAGGGCAAGGGAGCGGAGGAAGAGGTAGCAGCTATCGTTGTTGCCTCCGCTGCTGTTGCTGCTGCTGCTGCTGCTGCTGCTGCTGCTGCTGCTGATATCTACGACAGAACACGAACAAGAACAACAATAACAATTCAGGCAAGGCAGAAGGCATAAGCTGCCACCAATACGAGCACAACTAACAGCAACAGAGCCACACACACACACATGCGTACATATATACATACAGTGATACGCACGCTGCAGTTGTGGCAACAAGAAAAATACAAAAGATACAAATGTATCTCGTGTTCGAAATATAAAAATCGTTAAACAAAGACTGACGTTGTTCCTCTGGATTTCGACTGGCGACTGCGACGGCTACAGCGACGCTGACAGCGACAGCGACTGCGACGGCAACGACGACGACGACGGCGACAGCGACTACGACTGCGACATTCGCTGTTACTGATGTTACCACAGTATCTATATCTGTAGCTCTGTTGCTGTTGCTGGCACAGTGGAGCCGCGGGTGGCAGCTGCCCTGCCAGCAGTAATCTAGCCCTCCTGCTTTTGCTGCCGCCAGCTTCAAGCATCGCTTTTTCGCAGCGAAGCTTTCTCTTTCTGCTGCTCCCATAGCGCCATTGAGCGCCCGCCTCCTGCACTCAAGAGATGTGGCCTACCCGCACCCGTCCCTCCCTCTGCCGCTCCCGCCCCGCGGACCCAAGTGCACCCAGCATCTCGCAGCAAATGTCGCTGTGGTGGAAGCTGTGGCTGTTGCTGCGGCCGTCTCCAGCTCTCCAAATATCCAGCTACAGCTGCAGCTTCTGTGGCAACCGCGACGGCATTTTGTGCCCTCGCCAATGACTTAACGTGATCTGAATTTGTTGCCCGCAGGCCAATTACTGCCAAAAAAAGCAACAAAAAATGGGCAGAGGCTGAGCAAGATATATGCAAATATGGCAACGGATATGCCCCTGCTCGACTTGGCAGCTGAACTTGCCGCGGATTTCAGCTCAGCCTGCGGCAAAACTGATGCGAGGATCATTTAATCAGACATTTTATTTATAATTTAGCATTCTCTTGTGTCAGGGATGCAGCTTTGTTGATTTGCTTATTTAAATGAGAGCAGGAGCTGATGTCTTACGATAAGATAAGATTACTTTCATATAGCAGGGGCGCTTAAAGAAGATTGGAACTGAAGATCTTCTGGAACATCATTAAAGTCGATATCTAAAATATATACAAAACTATTCATATCTCTAATATCATGATCTACTTTTAAAAAACAGCTTCATATATAACTTGATACAATTTCTAGGCTCGCAGTGAATAGCCGCTGCTACAGTCTAGGAAATTTTCTAAAGATCGGAGCTGGCATTTCTTGTGCTTTTGAATGCTCTCTTATAGTTGTGCGTTCTATATATAAATCTAAGCTATCAATCTATCCCATTTATAAAAGACAACAAAACTCGAGCTGCGATCAGAATCATGCTTCAATGAATGGGTCACTTGGGCAATTTATCATCAGCGGGGGAATATGGTATTCGTAAAAATTTACTAGATGAATGAATTTGAATATTCAATTACATACATAAATATATATTATTTAATAGATGCAGAAACCTACGTATATATTAGAATATCATCTTGATTTATTTTCCATATTCATCTTAAGTTGATAATAATTTTTTATAAATTCTCTTCGTCCGTTTATCATAAAATCTTACAATATTAAGTGTGATTGGAATAAAATGTTAATAGGAATGATTGATCAATATTTTTAAGCATTTCTTACCTTGTAAGATAACAAAAAAAAAAAAAATCTGAGATCTTAACATATTTGTGACTTAAAATAAACACCTAAGCTGATCTAAAGCACAAATAGTTTAAGAAATTGTAGATCCAAATCAAATATTTATAACTTTAATTTTATTAGGAACTCAAAAATGTATTTTTTATGTCAGACCCAAAAAACACCTTAGCAAATATCTTTAGAAATTAGCATCATCCAATTAGCAATTCTCAGACTATGTTTTATTTTGATTACAGAAAAATAGCATATTATTCGTATTCGTATCATTATTATTATTATTATTATTATTATTATTATTATTATTATTATTATTATTATTATTGTTATTATTATCATTATTATTATTATTATTATTATTATTATTATTATTATTATTTTTATTATTATTATCATTATTATTATTATTATTATTATTATTATTATTATTGATTATACTTTTATCATGATTACATCATATATATCAAGATCATTATTTGAATATTATTATTATATCATCATTACTATTATTATTGTCATAGTATATCATCTTTTACTGTTAGCCTAATGTGTGAAAATATTAGATATTTCTTCAACAAAACTGTGAAAATATCTGTACACATGTGAGGGGTAAATGTAAAATCATTTTCCAGGTGCCAATTTCGTAAGCAGATTCAATCTGAAAGTCCTGAATGCTTATAAGCTTATGCGTAAATGTCTAGCTACAATATATGGTCAAAGTGTTTAGGAGCTGTTGTTGTTCAATGGAGAAGAAACATTATCCTCGACTAGATTTTTTTTGTTTACACACACACTCACAGAGAGAGTGAGAGAGCGAAAGAGAGAGTGAGGGAGAGCGCGTGATGGAGATGCAGAGACTGTCAGGATGCGTAGAAAAAGAAGAAGAGTTGCTGGAAGATACGGAGCGGAGCGGGGCGGAGTGGGGCGGGGCGTATCTGAGGCTGTCGCAAAACCAACTCACTTACATGACGACAACAAAGTAACTTCATTTAAATGCTGTAGGAATTTGTTTTCGGCGTGTGCGACACCCGCACCACGCACCACGCAGCAGCAGCAGCAGCAGAAGCAGAAGCAGCAGCGCTTTTCCGAGGGGTGGAAAATGCACGAGCAGTGCCAGTGCCAGTGCCAATGGGGGCGTGGCGGGGGTATGGGGGTCGCGATGTCGGGTGGCAATATAAAGCTTAAAATGAAATTTAGCTGCAGCGGCAAACGTTTCCCATTCAAATGGCATACATATGTTGGATACATTCGTACATGTGTACGTACATCTCTCTCTGTGTGCGTGTGTGTGTGTGTGAGTCTAGGTGTGTGTGCTTAAATGTAGCTACAAAAACGATTCGACGGCGCGCTCTCACTCGCTCCCCAAGCGCCATCCCGCTCGCACCAGCCATCTCGCTCACACGCGCTCGTCTCAGCCGTCTCGCTCGTCTCGCTTGTCGAGGCCAGCCGTCGGCGTCGTCGTCGTCGTCGTCGTCACTCCTCACGAGTGGCGTTTCAATTAATTAGAAAAAGTTAAAGAAACCCAGCCCCCGCCCAGCCCAGAGAGAGGGAAGCAAAACAAAAAACAAATATCTCCGTAATAAAATGTAAGCGCGCATGCAATAGCAGCTGCGGTGCCAGCGACTGTGGCTATGGCTGTGGCAGTGGCAGTGGCAGTGGCAGTCGCGGTGTCGGTGTCGGTGTCGGCATCGGCATCGGCATCGGTATCGGTGGCACAGTCGGCGCCAGCAGCGCGGAAGATGCCGCCAATCCAGCAACAGCCAGTCAGCCAGCCCAGCCAGCATGGTCAGCGGCAGCAGCAGCAGCAGCAGAGGATGATAAAAACTTACTGAGCTAAAGCTGTAGCTGTAGCTGTAGCTGTTGCTGTAGTTGTAGCAGTAACTGAAACGTTGGCCCACCCCTTTCACGAGTTTTGTTCATGTTCATCAAGTTTTTCTTATTTCCATTACGGCGAGCGGCGCGCCTCGCAGCTCGTGTTGTTTATGGCAACAAATACTTGTACACACGTACCGACATCCAGTTCCAAGCCCCCAGTTGGCAGCACCACCAGCAACAGCAACAGCAGCAGCAGCAGCAGCAGAAGCAGAAGTAGCAGCAGCAGCAAGTAGTAGCTGCAGCAGCAGCAGCAGCAGCAGCAGCAACAACAATAACGACAAAGGCAACAACAGTGCGTACAAATACATACATCGGCATTTACAACAACACGCAATAACAGCCATTTTTCTAGTTGTTAAGTTAATTTTTTCATGTTCTGCTGGCTCGCTCGCACTTAACACGCGGCAGCTACGGCAACGACAACGGCAACGGCGACGGCCACTGCCGCACTCGGCGCGTCCACACGATGCCGACAACAGCCAACAGCCAACAGGCAGCAGCCAGCTAGCAACAACATGCTGAGCGAATGCGATTCGTGGGCACTCTCGCATGCTATCTCGCTCGCGCGCACCACCTTAATGCAGATACTTTATTTATGGTCGCAGCAGCAGCAGCAGCAGATACTTTTTGTATGCGCGCCTTGTTGTTGTAGATGTTGCTGCTGGCCGTTTGCCGTTTGTCGTTTGCTATCGCTGCAGCCGCAGCAGTCAGTTGCTGTTGCCGTGACGCAACCGGTTCTCGCTGTTGTTCAGCAGTCAGTCCAGCAGCCCGTCTCGCTCGCACCCATGGCCGCGTGACAAACAGCCAGCCCACTTTTAATGATAATCATTATTGCCGTTGTTACGGTCGCTGTCGCAATTGTTTTTGTTGCTGTTCCTCTTGCTGTTGTTGTCGTTAGCGTTGCTACTTTTTCTGCTCTTGCTGTAGCTCACTCACACACACACACGCATACCGACAGCTCGCGAGAGAGCCGCACACTCACACAAGCGCACACAATTAGGGGAGAAACGAGTTTTGCCAACCGTTGCGCTGCGCTCTCTCGCACACACACAGCCGCAGGCGGCGTATCTGTGTACGAGTCGAGGCTTATCTGTGTGTTGCTCTGCTGCTTGTAGCTGCTGCTCGCTGCCTCTGCTGCCTCTGCTGCCACTGCTGGCACTGCTGTTGTTGTCGTTGTTGTTGCTGTTTTCGCTGTTTTTCGATTGTCGGTTGTCGTGTAATTCCCATTTGTCGTACACTTTGTACTTGCTCAAGAAACTCATGTTAGTCTACTTTTGGCTGTTACGCAGATTGTTCGTATCGTTCGTTCGTCAGCTCGTTCCGTTCGTTCCGTTCGTGCCTGTGCCTCTGCCTCTGTGTGTCAGTGCCAGCGCCTCTGTCAGTGCCAGTGCCAGTGCCCGTAGTGCCCGTAGTGCTCGCAGCGCTAGTGCCTGTCGTGCCGCTCGCCTCGCTCGATTCGATACCGTATTCAGTGTGCCCGTACGGTACTTTCGCTTTGCATTGGCTCGCTGCTTTCGCCTCTTTGCCTTCGATTGGATTCGCCTTTGCCAACGCCATCGCCATCACCATCGTCTCTGACTCCGACTCCAGCTCCAACTGTGACTCCAAGTTCGACTCCAACTACGACTCCAGTTCCGTCTTCGCCCATCTTCGTCTACGGCGGCGGCGGCGGCGGCAACTGTAACCTGGCATAAGCATAAACAAGCAGCAGCAGGCGCTAAGATTTCGAGCCACGTAGTTCGCAGTTCAAGTCCCATCAAACCGCAAACTGTTCCCGACTCTTGGATTGCTCAACCGTTCAATCGTTTAACCGTCGGCAATGCGCACCAACAAAAAAGTGTAAAACGAATTCGCGCAAGTTTTTTCAATTCAAGTGTTTCACACCCACACACAAACACACACACGCCCCCACACACACATACATACATACAAAAAGAGTGCTACATGGATACGAAAAAATACAAAAATTGATCAAGTTAATCAAGAAATTGCAAACAACAGAATTTGGAGACAACTAACGCAAGAAGTTTTCAGTTGATGAAGCGAAAATCGTTTCCCAATTCGAAGGAATTGGAAAATTGTGTGTTCGAATTGCGTTTGCTTCCGTTCGATTCGTGCCGTGCGTTTTTCCAAAATATATAAATAATTATTATTAGTTCAAACTTGGAAAGCAAACCGAAATTAAATGACAGTGCACAGTAATGAAACCGGTGTCTGTTTAGTAATGGTACGTAGAACCCTCTATCTATCTAGATGTTAAAAATATAGATAATTATGGCAATCAGATCAGTAGATCAGTAGATCAGTAGAACTACTAAAAGATCTATACCTCATCCCAATGGGAGCTTACTTGACTTTTATCGAGTGATAATTAAATGGAGCTTAAATTATTATATCATCAAAATTAACAATAAGAATATCATTCTACAATATTTACTCCAATACCGAACTGGAAATCTTTTAATTAAGATTGCAATCTTGATTGAATGGTTATTTATTTAATATCCGGCAATTAGTTGCATATAAAAAAGACCGACAAGCGACAAGATCAAGATCTGTAGACATTCGCCGAAATTTGGCATAAGCAATTATCTATTAATATTGTGAACGATGACTTAAGATTAGAGATTCTAGGAAACAATAAGCAGAGAGCATATAATTATTGATTCTTTAAGGAAGTCTTATTAAGTATATAATACTATTACTGCAAATGGATCAGACAGTTGTATTGAACATAAATACAAAATCAGTGCTTTATAGTAATTATGTATAGATGCATATTATAGGATTAAAGATGGAATTTCTATGAAATTCGTAGGATTTGAGATGGAATTTCTCAGGAAAACAAATTGGAAACGAATTGAAAAATAAGATTAACACGCTGGCAGATTTATTAAAAGAGTGTTGTATATATTGCAGATATTTAAGTAATATAAAATATAATATATACAATACGCACATGAGATACAAGAGAGACATTGTCTTTAGATAGATAAAAGAGACTTACATAACTCTATCTACTAATCAATCTGTCTTCCTTTTTAGCTCTCCCCTATCTCTTGCTCTCTTTCTTCCTTACTTTCATTAGGACTTTGCTCTCTAGAATATATATACATATATATACCCGCTTATATCAAATTTGTTGGCCAAATCAATTTGCAACTTGTTCAACATGTTGTTAGTTGCCGCAATTGGACTTGACAGAGGCAGATCGCATAGAAAACAAGTAGAAGAGCAAGAGCAACAGCAGCAGAGGAAGAACAAGATGGGATCGCAATGTGCAGCATTTTGTTAAAAATAAATCCGTAACAAAAGAAAATTTCAAATCGATGTCTGCCAAATCCACTCGAAATCCCCAAATGTCAGCCATACATTTCGATGCCACATTCGAACACTCGTATTTGCTGTGTTTTGCCTCTTGTACATACATGATGCCAATTGAGCGGGGGGAGGTAGATGGACAGAAACAGCGATAGAGAGAGAGAGAGAGAGAGAGAGGAGCTATATGCTACATAACTGCAAACGTAATACAGCCAAAGCGACAAATACTTTGCGGCTGCTTTAACTGTTTTGCTCTTATACTTGAATGCTTATACTAAAATGCACATTTCTTATACGTGTGTGTGCGTGCGTGTGTGTGTGTGTGTGTGTGCATGTCTGGTAATACGATCTATATAAGAGTGACAAATATGGCAAGTAAATGTTGCCTCTTTTGCTCAAATGTAATCAATTCAACTTCTACTTGACACTTCAGCGCCAACACACACACACACACACACACACACACACACACGCACACTTGTGCACACACACATTGGCACATTAATTACAAATAAGTAACGAGAACAAGCGCTATGAAAAGAGCCCATAAAATGCTTGCGATAAACAAAACAATAACAACAGAACAACCGAGCAACAGCAACAAAAACAACAAATAATATGAAATGCAACTTGTAGAACAACAAAGAAAATTGAAACCGAAACCAAATCCGAATTCGAAACCGAAACCGAAAACGAAAAAATCCGAATTGAAGTCGCAGCAAAAAAATGCAAATCGCTGTTTAGATCAAAATTCCTCTGCCACACATAACTACACACAAACGGAGTAAGAGAGAGAGAGGGAGAGAGAGATAGAGAGGGAGAGTATGTGTGCTCGTGTGTGTGTTGATATTTAACACTTTGGTATAAGACTTAAGTTTTGTATTGCTTTGTTTATTCCAATATTCGAAAAGTGCTCGCCGCTTCCATTTTGGATGCTACACTAGAAACTCACACACAGGCGCATATAGCTGTGCATGTGTGTGTGTGTGTGCGTACATGCATACATATGTCGCTATATTCGTACATTAAGCAGAAGACATGGCCGACCAACCAAGCACGGATAAACATCGCCGCGGCGGCTGATTCAAAGGCGCCAACTGATAACCCAACTTGAAGCGGACTTCATATGGGTCAGAGAATTAATTTTTAATCGCGTATGGCCACTTGAGTTGTCATTTAGCAGCAGCAGCAGCAGCAGCAGAGGCAGACAGAGAGCGAGAGAGAGAGAATGGAGCGGGGGATAAAGTGGCGTGGAGTAGAGTAGGAGGAGGAGGAGGCAGTGCATCCGTCTATCTGGCTATCTCTGCCTAGTTTGTGGTATCACTCACTGTTTGGCCGGCGATAAAAATCCAATCTTGAGCCTTGGATCATTTGTAAAAGAAGAGAAAAAAAAAACGGGCAAGACAACCGACAACCGACAAGCAACAGCAACAACAACAACAAGCAACAACCGACAACAACCAGAAGAAAACCAAAATCGAGAAAAGTTTACGAAAGCAGCCAAAGAGACGATAATAAATAAAACTCAAAACTTGTTTGTGTCTGCATGCCGCATGTGTGCGAATGTGTTGTTGTTGCAGTTGTTGTTGTTGTTATTGCTGCAGTTGTTGCTTGACTAAAAGTGTTGACAAAAGTGCGCGATAGGCTTATGTGCACACACAAAAAAAAAAAAAGAAACAACATGGGCACGGACCAAGAGATGCACAAAGCCCGTTCCCAGTTATTGGACGGACCAACACAAACACACGCCGAGTTGTTGTTGCTGTTGCTGTTGCAGTTGTCGTTGCAGTTGGCTGTGTAATTTAAATCAATGTTGTCAATCGAAAACATGATTTGTTGTTAATGGCGGCCCCACTTTGATGATCACCTAGGACGCAATCGAAGATGGCTATTAGGGGTACTCTACAGGCTTTAGCTCGAGGGTCTCCATAGGTGTGAGCGAGTGTATGCATCTGTGTGTGTGTACACAAGAGACGCGCGCGCTTATCGCATTGATATTGATAAGGGGGGCAACGATTTTAATTAAGTTTCGCCGTACCTGGAGTACAGTAGACAGAGAGTCGCATAGACAGTAGACAGTAGTAGTTGTGGCTCGTAACTCATTTGGCTTCTCTTCTTCTTCCCACTTTGCTCTTTACAGAATGCCGTTTCAACTCGCCTTGCTGCTTCATCGCCTACCACGCCCTCTTCGAACGCCGCACAGACGCCGCACACGCAGCCAACAGCGACAGCAACGTTGACACCTCTGCCAGCGCTAGCGAATCCCACAAGCGCCACCGGCTCCGGCTCTGGCTCCGGCTCAGGCCACGGTCCGGGACCGTCGTTGACCGCCGCCGTAGCCGCCGCTGCCGCCGGCCTGCCCACTGGTTTGCCTTTGCCATTGACCGTACCGGGTCCCGGCATGGTCACCTCCACAGTTCCGCCGGGCGCACGCTCCGGCTCGCCGTGCGCATCAGCCGTAACGCCGTACGGCTCCGCGTCAGCGGGCAGCAGCAGCGCTGGCGCCGGCCCCTCCACGCTGCCGGCTGTGGGCGTCGGTCCGCCGCCGGGCGTGCCGCCAGCCCCCGGGTCGGGCAACCCGAATCCAAACCGCTGCTGTGATACCGGCCGCACCATCTACACGGATCCCGTCAGCGGACAGACGATATGCTCCTGCCAATACGACATGTTGAACTATCAGCGCCTGGCCGCAGCCGGCGGACTGGTCGCCGGACCCGGCGGCGTACCGCTCGGCGTCTATCCCGAGGGCATGTCTGCCTACCTGTCGGGCATCGCCGCCGATCAGCCACCATTCTACGCTAATCCGGTAAGTCAAACTCCAAACATGCAAACTCCATCCAGCCCAGAGCAGGCCCAGGGCCAGGCTAAACGGTCTGTTCATAAGTCATGCGTCTTAACAATGGTGCAATAAATTTGTGAATTTGTCCAACGTCCGAGCAGGGACCACCGTCGTCGTCGTCGTCGACGTCATGCCCAAGCTCTGCCTGCCCCTCCCCATCCCCATCCCCATCCCCATCCACAGCCGTGTCTTCGTCATTTGATCGTGTGCCCATGGCACGCACACAAGCTCCATGGGCCCAGGCTTCCGAACATGTGTTAGGTACTCTGGCAACAAAGTTTTTCTCTTGCTCTTGCTCTTGCTCTTAGTCTGGGCTTTGCTGTTGCCGTTGCTGTTGCTTTTGCTTTCTAGGCACAGATTTGTCAAGAGCTTGGAGCTTGAAGCTCAGCTCGAATGGACCCTAGACCTATGACTTGTGCCAGCTGCCGCCTATGCCTGTGGCATGCCTCTGACCTTTTAGGACCTGCCCAAGGCTCGGCCTAGCTCTCAGTCTGGGTGATATTTCAAGTCGCATTATTATGAGACAGAGCTCGCTTTATGCTCAGCCTGTTGCGACTGCGACTGCGACTGCGGCTGCGGCTGCGGCTTCGACTGCGGCTGTCAGTGTGTTGGGTCTTACAATGGGTCCATCGGGCCATCGGCCAGCGGACAGCGGACGGCTCTCCTTCTCTCGTTCTCGTCCCTGTTACAGCATGTCCGGCGCTTCACGGCGTGTCCATTGTTCGCCGAATTATTTCTAATAGCAGCGTGTAATTTGCTTTTGTTTGCAAACAATTCTATTTGGTTTGACTTTCCGGACCACATGCCGTGCCGAGGGTCAGCGCGGAGTAGGGGCAGGGGCAGCGGTAGGGCTACGGGTCAGGTCTCCCACGGTGACGCTGACCGGATCTTGTGTGTGTGGCTTGCACAATTCACTTGAATTCCAAAGAATGTCGAACTCTCTGGCCATTAGCCTCATAGTTGACATATGGACTCGAAGACAATCAATTAGTCGCTGCCTGAGCTGCACTTTAATATTATAATACCCCCAAATTTGGTATCATATGAAGATAAAGTGCTGCTGCCTCTTTATAAATAACATTATTAATAGCTTAAGCGGGAATACAAATATTAAAATGGCTTTAGAATGGAAATGGTATATGACTATATGAATATTTTGTGTGGAGTTGAGATAGAGATTCTTTTAAGTCCTTTAACTATAAATTAGACTTTCGGAAATGTCTTTATAGACCTTAGCTCATCAGTATCATATCTGTCTATCTGCGAAATCGACAGAGATATATTCTACACATATTCTATTCTATCCCGTTTCACTCTTAGATAAGTTGATTTCCTAGTAGATTATAGGATATCCGCGGGACTGTGCTAAAGTATATAGATGGTCAAATCCCTCATTAACTCTGCCTTCTTCTTAGGCCACTCAAGCTACAAAATACTTCAACATATATCAAGCATACCTAATAGTCCCATTCTAATCCATCTGTGCATCTGGCACATCTTAAATATCGTTTCAAGCATTTGCTTTGCTTTGAGTTTTAATGGCGCACGAAATAGCTTTATCAAATTATCAACTTTTGTCTGAATTATGCGCTATAATTTAAGTGGAATATAACAAAATAAATATACACAAATTTAAGGCTGATCAGTTATAAATTAATATATGACACATATACGCATATACATATGCAATGTGAACATGATTCCTTAAATTAAACAAATACCAAAACGAAAAAAAAAAACACAAAGCAAAACAAAATAAAAAACAGAAATATGTTAATATGCATATATAGAAATAAATCGCAAAAGTGAACCGATTTAGTGTTGAACCAGTTTTGAATGCTGTTTGTAGTTATGTCAAATGAGCTAAAAACTACGAGACGACATTCATGACTTACGATATGCGACGGTGTGTGTGTGTGAAAAAATCGATCGACATACTACTGAAGTTTACGTTCATTAGTGCATGTGTGTGCGTGCGTGTGTGCGTGTGTGTGCGTGTGTGTGTGTGCATAAGCATATTGATTTGCATTTGAAGAAGCTTAGAGACTGACGAACAAAAAGCAACAAAATGCGAACAAAAAACTCGACCTGCCGCCAGTAGCTGAGGTTTAGCATAAATTTGGCTTTTGTTTGGCATTGTTATAAAGCAACGACTTATTAAAAACTAAATAAAAATCTGAGCAAATGATGGCAAGCATAAAAGAGAGAGAGAGAAACACAAAAGCTCGTCGCATTTGAAATTTATCGATCGCCGATCAACAACTGTCGCACTCAATGTGGTTATCCGAAAAGGCGCCTACGCTGCGCTGACGCAGCAAATTCAAATGAAAAGATACACGCACACACACACATATGTACATATATATATATATATATATATATATAGATTTGTATACACATTTGACTGGATGAAGTATCAGTAAGAGCATATATGTGTTCCCATATTGATTGAGGCATTTAAAAGGCAAACGGTTTCGAATTTTCCGTCGCACAGCTGCATAAATCATCCGGGCGATCGTAATTAGTCAATGCGGCATATTCTCTTGGCTCGAGCGGCAAGCGGCGCTAAACTGGAGCTATTTCTCTTAGCATCCACACACGCACACACAAACGTACTGGGCCAGGGCACAGGAGTTGTAAAAGTGTCGGGCGTTGTGCGGTGGATTCATTACTTTGACACGAGCTGTCAAGCGGCTGTCATTTTGCCGCAGCACGGGCATATATTTCGTTGTCTTCGGGCGCGACGCATGCTAAATGGTGGATGGTGGATGATGACTGAAGGTGGATGTGGATGTGGATGTGGCTGTGGCACCAGAGTTTCCTCCAACTGCCTTTGGCTGGGATGGTGCAACAACGCGCTGTCATTTCAAATGGCAAAAGTACATTTGAAGAGCCGCCAACAAATAGGCCAGGCCGTGCCCGTGCCCGTGCCAGTGCCCATGCCCGTTGAGGGCGTCGACTGCCGCATTTCGTACCTTATTAATAAATTTGTCAACACGCAACTGACAGCCTGTCCGCCTGTGATCCGCCCCCGACCTAGCAGCAGTCGCAGGCCGGGCCGTCAGTTAATCTCTCTGTTTCGTTTATCCTTAAGGCTCTTCCTCTACTCCGTTTTGTTTTTTTCTGCCTTTGTATCTGTCATTTGACATTGACGTCGCATATGTTGCAACTGCCGAACGCATTTGCACTCGACTCTGTTGCCCAATTAGACAGAGTCCTGGGCGAGTCCTGCATTGTGCTCAAGCCAGAGCTGGACCGGCTGCTAAGCACTTGATGTTTTGAGACCAGCCAAAAAACAACTACAAGTACAGCATATCAACTCGTCCTCTCCAGACTCCAGGCTGCTGCAGCTGGAGTATATTGACTTTTTCATACTAACACTAAGTGCCACAACATCATCAACAACAACAATGCAGGCATGAAATTTCGCACTCGACAATAATCTTACTCCAGGCACAACACACACGCACACACATACACACTCATGTGTGTGTGTGTGCGTGTGTGTCTGCCGCATCCATATCCTCAGCCGAGTTCCTGTGGGAGCTACTCTACAAAAACTTTTGCCGCTGGCAACTTGCCTGCCAAATGTAACCAAAAAGCAACTACAAATCGCACCAATGCCAACCACCCACGCACACCCGCCCCACCAGCCCACCGCCCACTCGACAGGAAACAACCACCGAGCCGGAGGAGGCGCAGGCTGGAGCCGAGGAGAAGCGTACATGCACTGATTTGTCAACTTTAGAAAATGTCGAAGTGTCGACGTCGTCGTCGACGTTGGCTTCGTGTTGTATGTTGCTCCGGGGGTGGTTGCTGTCCTTAATGGCAAGGTGACGGGTGCGTTGGTAGCTAGGACGAGTGGCAGAAGTGGCAGGAGTAGCAGCACCAAGTACTAAATACATTTGCCCTCAAACTGCGCACGTTCGTTCGCATTGTTGTTGCTGTAAGTGTTGTGGAAAGTTTTTGTGTTGCTGCCGTTGTTGTTTGGCTTTTTGGCAAAGTTGAAAATGTACGTTAACAGTAAATTTTGCACTTTTATATACAGCGAGAGAGAGAGAGAGGGAGAGAGAGAGAGAGAGAGAGAGTGAGAGAGAGGGGGGGAGGGAGGGAGGGAGGAGAGGGCGTAGCGAGGGTGTCTACGAGAATGTTTTTTGAATGGCTGCCTACAACAAACAACAAATTAGCAGTCATGGCAACGACAACAACAAACGACAAGCAACAACAACGTTCACATAACAACAACAGCCTCAGGCGCCAGAGCTCTGGAGTGGAACAACTTTATAAGCGCCAGGCGCAATAACTGTCAACTCCGAGAGGCAGGCAGCTCCTGAGGGACTGCTGCCACAAATTCTATTTCATTCAAAGTCAAAGTCAAAGTCCTCGCTGTCGTCAATCTTAAATCTGATACAGGCACAGCTACAGATGTAGATTCATCTGCTGTTGCTGCTCCTGCTGCTGCTGCTGCTGCTGCTGCTGCTGCTGCTGATTCAGATGCTGTTGCTGATTCCATTCATTCTTCGGAAGCGGCTCGTTCCAATGAGTACAGACAGGAATGCGCTGCGTAAACGTGCGTTTATTTTTAAATCGAAGCAGCAATTAATTAACTCGACCCGTCATTACGCGCATCATTCGCATCGCGGCGCATCAGGCGACAGACCACAGGCAAACCGCAAACTGCACCCGTATCCCATGCCCATTGCCCTGCCCATGCCCACATGCCCCAAACTGGGAGCTCTGTGGAGCCACCTCCAGCGCCGTCGACGTGTCGGCCAATTGTCGATGTCGCGTAATGTTCGTGGGACATCCATTGAGGCTGGCGTGAATCGCGTGAAGCGCAGGCAGCGCCGGCAGCGCCTTAGCCATTTATACTAACAATGAAAATCAGCTGAATACCCTGTTTTTTCTGCTTCTCCTTTTTTTCATTTTCGTTTTTCTTGCTTCCTTTTTTGTTGAGTTTTATGAATTAATTAATTTACCCGCGAAATCGCACTCGCCAATGCGTGAACCAACAACACACAGCTCCGATGCGTTGCCAATGTCGCCTACGTGTTGCCCCTACAATGGTATTGATACCTCAAGTAACAGTAACAATTTGTAAGCGAATTTTCATATAAATTGCTTGTGAATGCGTTTCGCCTCTGCCTGCTAGCTACTGCCATGGGCTTTGAGCTGTAGAGTGGCCAAATCGAACTGCTCTAGTTTAGCCAACACTCAAGTTTTGCTTACATCATTCGTAAGCTTGCAGTCGATAAAGTAAACATTCATTTGACTACCGGCTAAATGTATTTGCCATGAACTTTGCAATGAATATGTGATAATTGGAATAAGTATACAAATATCTTAATCCGATTTGATGTAATTGAAGAATCAATTAAAAATTGGATAAATGAATGAAAAGTCATTTAGCTGCAGAATAAATTTTGTTAGAAATGAAATAAAGATCAAAATGCATTTAATTGCAGAATAAATATATTTGCCATGAGCTTTTCAATGAATAAGGGATAATTTGATAAATATAAAAATATCTAAATTCTGCTTATTTAACAAAGAACAAATTCATTTAATTTAAATTGAACAAAAGAATTGAAATGCATTTATCTGCAGGATAAATTTGATTGCCTTGGCATATGCAATGAACATGTACTAATTTGAATATATAATATACAAAAACTTCTAATTTATATTATAATTGTAGTGAAATGATACAAAGAAATACAAAAATGCATTTATTTATAAATATAAATATGTAATATAAATATAAATATATTTTCTTTAGAGTTTTTACAAAAAATTTATATTGTTGCATATGTAAAATTGTATTTAACTACAGGATAAATAGACAAAAGCTTTGATGTAAGCAAGTTAAGAAAATGTGGAATTCTATTTGAAATTGAATAAATGTGAGCTTGCAGAAGAAAACTAAAACTTGCTTAACTGCAAGTTAAATACAGTTATCAGCAGCTTTGCAATGAACATGTGAAACTTACAAAAATTAAATAATTTAATAATAATTTGTGTGAAGTCTTATAGATTTAATCCCTGACTAAAATACTTTTTAGCAGTTTATCATCAATTTTGCAATAAACATGATTTTAAAAAGTAAATGTAAATATAATTTAACTGCAAGTTAAACTTGAATCTTCAACTGCGATTCTTTCTTCTGAAAAATTCGCATAAATAAATTGTTATATTATTAGTTTCACAACAAATGAAAATGAAGAATAATAGGAAGGAAATTGATAACTCGCGTTTCGAACATAATTCAATTATGAGGAATAACTTCCTGGTAACTTGGCGAGTGAGTAGCTACCTGAATGTATATATCAGTTACGGACGCCTCGGCGCGCACCGTGTTCTGGTCTAAATGCCGTGGCGCAGTAATGGATGCCGCCGCGGCAATGTAATGTTGCGCTTGTTGCACTACCAGTAATAATAAACGCAAAACCTAGTTGCACACACATGTCGACTGTTCATGTTGTTCATATTTTGCATCGCACGCAAAAATCTGGGCGAGCTGTTAGCCGGTAGCGAAGGTGGAGCTGAAGGTGCACCTGGAGCTGGAGCTGGAGCTGGGACAACGAGCGAACGAACGGTTGCCGTGCTCCTATGTATGTAGTAGCAAACGCAACAATTTATGGGATGTTGCGCCGAATGCGCTTCACTCGCATGTCCATGTCCATGTCCATATGCAGCACGCACTCCACACACACACGCACACGCACACGCACACACACACACAGACATATACAGAGATAGAGTGAGAGGAAGAGATGCTTTTTGGTTATTTGCGGCTGCTGTTGCCGAACATGTTGCACGTTGCACGTTTGATAGCCGAATGCGATTATTGTAAAAGTTGTAAAAATGTAAACCGGTTCAGCGGAGCGACCCTTTCGATTCATTGAGGAATCGCGGATCCGAATCAGAATCAGAATTGCATTCGGAATCCGAATCCGAGTCCGAATCGGAATCGGTATCCAACTGCAACAGCCCAACTGGTAATTGATCGCTCGACGGCAACTTTCGACCTTCCGCACGCCGACTTATGTATTTGTGGATGTCGAGAGCTGTAATTTAATATTGCCAGAGTTGGCCAAAAGGTTGTAAAACGTTTTGCTAAATGACTTCTGCGAACTGCACGTTACGAGCGCTCTTCCCGGCCGTAGACCTGTCAGTAGACACAGCGACCACAGCCGATCTCTGTCTTCTGTGTTCCGTCTGCTGTCTGCCGTCTGCGTCTGCTGTCTCTCCGTCTTTGACTCTGTCGCCGGTTATCAGTCTCTATCGCTGCTTCGACTCAAAAACTCACCACATGCTGGGCATGCGAACCTTCGACGAACCTTTGCCTCTGCCATTGCCTTAGCCAGCTAGCTGTTCCGATTGCCTTTGATAGCCAGGCTAAACGGCAAAACAAACGGCTAAACATTCTCATATTGGCGACACACAAATATTTCCGATTTGCTGTCGTCTCGCCAAAGGGCCTAAGGGACGGCCCAGCTTTCGAGACCAGACCAGACCAAGATAACAACAAATACAAACACAACAACTGCAACTGCAACTGCAACTGCAACAACTGTTGTCAGCCGCCTCAATGTCGCATGCAATTCGCATATTTCACATGCGAGCGGAACTCCCTGCCCTCGCACATGGCACATGGCACATGGCACATGGCGCAGTTACAATGTGCTTCCCGTGCGTTGCCATGTACCGAGATGTGTATCAATCCCAGAGTTTACATCATGTTCAAGCATTGATGACCTTTCGCTGCGTCTGCACAGATAACCTCTGAAAGCCGCGGCCATAAATTGTGCACCTAGTAGCAATAGTTGATGCAGTCATTGCATCCATCATTGGCATTTTGGTTAACTCGAAGTGGATCAGGATTATAAAACTTTGCTGGATTTATTTCTTCAACAAGTGACTTACATCAGTTTCAAATATATGTGAAGCTTATAACTAATTTGCACCTATTTTTCATTTAATGATACTTTTGTCACATCAATCGCTGCGCTTACATCATGTTCAATCAGCAACACCAAGTTCAATCAATTGTTATGCAATTTTATCTCTTTATAGGCGCTCTTAAGTCATGTCGCAGTTCAGTTCTTATCTTACCCCGGGGGGGGGGTAGCCATTATCAAAGTCAGCCAATCACATCAATCACTCTGCTTACATCAGGTTCAATTATTTGCCTCTAAAAATAATTCTTTACAGCTTATATTGCGTTTGCATTTACACAAAATATAACGCTCACTCACAGCTACTTTTGTTACATCAATCACGTTCAATCAATCAATCACTGCCTTACCACAGATGCACTTAGTATTCGCTCATACCACTAATGTATCCCAATCCCAATATTCTATATTCTCTATATGCTCGTATTTCATCCATCATTGATCAATCATCTTGCTTCATAGTCGATAGTCCTACCTGCTGTGCTTGGTATACTCTGTAATAAATACTGCTAAATGCTGTCACACCTTTGGCTCACGTTCATCGTTTTCTCTCGTTTTTATCGTAGTCAGCTTTCTGTTATCATTGCAGCAGCTGCTCTTCACTTCAGTTGCCACTTATCCCCTTCCTCTCTCTCTCTCTCTGTCTACGATACCCTTTGCTCTCCCCTTTTGGCTACCTTTTCTGTCTGTGTGTGTGTGTGTGCTGCAATCTTTAGCCTGTTATCACTTGGTACACGACAAACAGCTGACATCGACATCTGTCGCAGTGAATTTAGACAAGACTAAATTACTAAATGTGTATATAAGTAATTGTCATGTTACACCTAATCAACAATTCACACACACACACACACACACACATGTGCTTGGGCTTTTGTGATTTTAATTACGCGGCGTGGCAGAGAGATTTCTATAGGCTGACATATGTATGTTTCATTTACTGCACGCTTGTATTATGTACAGCGCTCATGTATTCGCATCTCATTATCAAATTAAATAGCTGTAGCTGTAGCTGTGAATCCAAAGTATCTGTCTATAATTATGTATATATATATACATATATAGCGAGTAGAGCTGTGCAGACGTGGACGCGGATGCGAACGCCTTTTGGTCACGTCTTGTCCTCATGGACTGCTGGCTGCTCTGGCTTTATCAGTTATCACTGAATATGTACGATGGGCAGGCTTGAATAAAATATGAGTTGAAACAATGGGATTATAGAAGACTTAAGACTAGAGACTGCAGACTATAAACTATAGAGTGATTGATCTTATTCAACATATATGAAATGTATTTAGTTATCAACAATTTATATGCCCCATATTTCCTATTAGACTTCCCTGTCTATAAATTCCACACAAATACCATTCTCTCCCACCGTTCAGACTTCGTGCCGTTGATAAGGTATACCTCTTAAAAACTCAAGCCGGGAGCGTAAAATATGTACTAATGATTTGTTTAACATGATTTTTAATAATTTCGGTTCAAGGTCTTGGCAAGTGGTCAAACAGTTCAAATTCAGCCGCAAAAACTCAGACTTGATATTCGTATATAGGTTATTTATTATATTGAATCTTCGAATCTTGTAAGTATTCGACTAACAATATTTCAATATTTCTATTGCAGGCTGGCATCGATCTGAAGGAGAATCTAGTGGCCGGCGGAGCACCCTGGCCATATCCATCGATGTATCATCCGTATGACGCAGCCTTTGCCGGTTATCCCTTTAATAGGTAAGTGCAGCGGTTGAATAACAAACACCTGACATTGAGAGAACAGATTTGCTAGTAGAGAAGAATATACATATATACATATATAATATGACTCGGCTTGGCGAGAACTCGAACGGTGGTCCGACAGGCGATCAACGCCAACACATCACAGCCCGGAGACGTGACCAGCACATGAAAAGAGGCAAATGCTCAACTAGGGCGCGGCCCTGGCCACAAGCCAGCGCTGGCAGGAGTTGGCCGACCGGCCGGCCAGAACAGTGTCTGTCGAAAGTTGTGCCACAGTTGCGTGCAGCTGCATTCAAAATGCAGCCCAAATACGGCGTAAAAAGTAAAAGCCAATCGCATTGGCACGCAGCAGCAACACAAATAAAATAAACATACTTAAGTATTTGATTTTCTATCATTAACAACAATTTATTTGCTTGTAATTGATGAGCGATGGGCGAAGTGGAGAGCCGCTTCCGTCGGACAACGCATCGCCAGCAGCGGTAGAGGCAGCAGTAGAGGCAGCAGTAGAGGCAGCAGTAGAGGCAGCAGTAGAGGCAGCAGTAGAGGCAGCGGCAGCGCGGCATTCACATAAATTTCCGAAACAGAGTTGTTCGATTCGACCATTGACAACATCCCGTCACGTCACGTTTCGCCAGGTAGAGTGCTGGCTGCGCCGTACTCTCCTCATTGTTTCCACTCGTAATTGACACCCATAACGAAAATTTGAAAGTTGAGTCATGTCGTTGCAGTTGCTGCCGCTGTTGTTGTTGCAGTTGCTGCTGTTGTTGCTGTTGTTGCTGTTGTTGTCTATCGAATCATATTCACAATAAATCAATTTTGAGTTATTTCACTGTGACGTGCCAAGCAGTCGACCCACTGGCGAATGCGATGCCCCATTCAGTGGGCTAGCTTCAAAGAAATGTAGCCCCACCTTGTTCGATTCAAAAGGGGCGTGAGCACAGTCCCGATTTGTTGCTTTATTGTTTGACAATCGGCAGCCAGCATCGATATGTATATATATACATATATATCTGTATATTTGTGTGTATGGCCCGCCGGACGTTGATAGGAAAATTAAAAAAATTTATTCAACTGTCAAGTGATCAAAGGCAGAGAGTGGCTGTCGGCGCAGGTGTTTTGCACTCGGCGACACTTCGTTTTCAAATTTAAATTAATTAATGCAACGCGCACAACGACAGCGGCTGCGACTGCGCTGCGACTGCGACAGCGACAGCGAGAGTGCCTCGCCAGAGGTAGAGGCAACTGCCGCGAAATGGCATCAGTATCCGAGTCCGTCCACCAGTTGTGCAGCTGGCTGGAAACTACAAATGGGACAGCTACATATGTACGCATATCTGCTGTTCCGCTGCCGCCGCCGCCGCCGCCGCCGCTGCTGTTTCTGCTGCGGCTGCTGCTGCTGTCTATGGATGCACTTGCACACACTCATGCATATGTCCATGTTAACTGGCCACAAAAAACGATAAAGGACAGTTGCTGCACACACTCGCACATGCAGGGGCACACGCTCACACTGACGCTCCATGCAATTACCATGGTCAGCCCCGAAATGTGTTGCACAGACCGCAGAGCTGCACATGTGTACATAAATGTAGCTCGGGCACAGACTGCCGGCCAACGGTCATTGGACAATGGACAATGGGCTGGCAAATGTGTTTATTATAAACAAATGTTTCGCACAAGTGCTGCGAATGGTCTGGCCCCCAACGACGATGCTCGCCTCACACAGCATTGCAAGCTGCATTTTAAATCAGCTCGGGCTCCATTCGACTAGCCGACCTAGGGCTAATATTTTTGTCAACTGTGCGGGGCTTGAACTGGCGACGGCCTTCGCGCAGGTCTTTAGTTAGGAACTCATGGTCGACCTCTTATCTGGGACACTAGTGTATCAATCAGCAGCAGCAGCAGTTGCCAATCCCTTCGACTTTCAATTTTTAGCAGCTCGAGCAGCCGACGGCTTTTTGCTTATCCTGCTGGCATGGCCTGGGCAATGATTTTTGCCACTAGGGTACTGCTCCTATGAGAGGCTTCACAGCTTGTCTATTAATGTGGCCACCAGTGTGTCAAGATTTTAGCCATTAGTGTATTATTCCCTACGCTTGACCAGTTAATCCCTCATTAGTTTAAAGAGTTTTTCTTTCACTCCAATTCTCTTGCTTGCCCACTATTTTTGCCACTAGTGTACTACTCCATGCTGCTGACCAAATCAGCTCCCTTTGGTCAGCTGACTTTTGTACTACTACTATTTTAGCCACCAGTGTGGAGCTCCTACAGGCCATGAGGTCACTCGACTTTGTCCACTGACTCTCGCAGCCGATTCTAATCCCCTTTTACTCATTAGTTTTACCACCACAATCACTCTCTCCCTCTTTCTCTCTCTCTCTCTCTCTCTATCTCCCTCATTGAGTGCCAAAGCATTTGCTAATCCTTTCGACTTTTCTCTTCCAACTTGATTGCAGCTATGGCATGGACCTGAATGGTGCCAGGCGAAAGAACGCCACGCGCGAGACGACGTCCACGCTGAAGGCCTGGCTGAACGAGCACAAGAAGAATCCTTATCCCACAAAGGGCGAGAAAATAATGCTGGCGATTATCACAAAAATGACGCTGACCCAGGTGTCCACCTGGTTCGCGAATGCGAGAAGAAGACTGAAAAAGGAGAACAAAATGACCTGGGAGCCCAGGAATCGAGTCGATGACGACGACGCCAACATCGACGACGATGATGACAACGATAAGAACACGGAGGAGAATGATTTGCTAGGTAAGCTAAGAACTCTCCGAGCCCAAACCCTACCCCGATCCGATAGCTACATATATGCATTCCCATGTCCATTGCAACTTCGCATTTAGGAAATGTCTTACTATATTGATTTGGCTTTCGCTTAACTCTTTGCAGATGCCAAGGACTCGGGCCTGGGCTCGAACGATGACAAGGAGCGCATGGGGCGACTGGGCGATATGATGACCGACCGTCCCGGCGAGAGCAACAACAGTGAGTGGTCCGAGTCGCGGCCGGGCTCGCCCAACGGATCGCCGGACCTTTACGACCGGCCAGGCACCCATCCGCTCTTCCATCCCGCCGCCCTGCATCACCACTTCCGCCCCCCGACAGGCTCGCCCCCAGACATCGCCGCCTACCACCACCACCAGCAGCAGCTGCTGCAGCAGCACGCCCAGCAGGCGCAGCAGAACTCCCTGCAAACGGCAGTGGGGGCAACTGGCGGCAGTCTGGCCGTCAAGCCGCGCATCTGGTCGCTGGCCGACATGGCCAAGGATGGCAAGGAGTCGAACTCAGGCAAGGATAGCTCTCCGGCCGGCGAGCTGCCGCCATCCCAGCCACCGTTCTATGGCCATGCGGGTCAGCATCAGCATCCGTCTCCTGGCAAGATACTCTCACCGCTGGCCGCTCGCATACCCAACTATGCGCCATATGTGCGTCCGGATCTGTACCGCGGCTTCTACGGCCCGGCGGCGGCAGCTGCCGCACATTTGAGCGCGCCCACGCAGGAGTTTCTCGAGCACCAGCGACACTTCGGCGCCAGCTTGGCGGCGCACAACGGCCTCGGCATGAATCCGCTGCTGTGGAAGGCGGCCGTATCCGGCGCAGCCACCGGACAGCACTTTGCGCCGCTCAGCCTGACGACCAGCAGCAATGTGGGCGCAGCGCAGGTGGCACCGCCGCCAGGTGCATCGCCATCCGCCTCCAGCTCGTCCTCGTCTATGGGCTGCGATGTGGTGCACATACCCACTAGCAATGCCCATTCGGTGGCACAGCACATGATTGGCCCCATCTCGAGCAACTCGACTTCGTCGTCGTCGTCCTCCAACTCGGGGAAGATCTCGCCTGGTGTAAATGTCACCAGCTTGAGCGGCAAGCCATGACACCCAACGCAGTCAGATTCAGCATCAGCATCAGCTTCCGTATCTGTATCCGTATCCGCATCCGCATCCGTATCAGCATCCGCGTCCGCATCCGTATCCGCGTCCGCATCCCCTGATCCGTACGTCACATTGCCGCCGGCGGTGGCCAATGGATCGGGCGCATCACCGATCTCGGCATTCCGGTCGCTGTCGCTGATCGCCATACGGGAGCACCACCTGCAGCAGCAAGCACCAAAGCTGGCGCTGCTACGGCCGTAGCCAACTACTACGGTCGTAGTCTAAAAAAGGAAAACAAAAACGGGGAGGCAACTCAGCCAGCAGCGCGCCTAGCTATCGAGCTATCGAGCTATCGAGCTACCAACCTATCGATCTATATATGATATATAGCACAATCTCGATAGTCGACGCAGATCGGGCTACTTTCGGACAATAATTTACATGTGATTATTCGGTATTTTGATTAACGCCGCTTACACCAAATAGCAAGAATCATCCCGCTGGCGCTGGGCCCAATCATTCGGCATTGGACTGGCCGTCATCCTGTCAAAGGACTCTGTGCAATTTTTTGTGGGAATGCAAATCCTAAATCTAATTGAAAATACATTAATTTTAATACATACAACTTACGCAATCAGAGCTTATAGGAAGTAAATTTGTAAGAGTTAGTGAAAAACGACCCCAATGACAGCTAGAAACGAAAAATGAGAAACAAACAAAATATACCCAACTTCAGTGTGTACAGGGTATGCATAACACATTCAAAATATACAAGAAAAATAGAAAACAGTTAAATAGGTATCTCCAGACAACAAGAAACCCTAAGAACTCCCCACATACAGCCTGAATACGCACTCACTTTCGATTATCTAAGCGATTCGAGCCACAAAATTTATTTTCACCAATCATGGGCAACAGATGCTGATCTATGCGATATCTTTATGTATTTACAATAGATCAATATCTTTCAATATCTTATATATATACATATATATTAATTTTTCTCTTCTTGCTTGTATAACGGGTGGAACACCAAGATCGAAAATCATACAAAAAAATATGAAAAAATAAAATAGAAATATGAAAAAAGTGTAAGAAAACATATCACATATCTCCAATCTTAAGCCCTGGAAATCCCGCCCTCACCCAAACCAAATATGAAAGTAAATGCGAGCAATGATTGATTTAGTGGTTTATTGTTTTTATTGTCTTAAGTTCAAACTTTGTTCCTGTCGTTTGTAAATCTAATTTATTGTATTGTATTTGTATTGTATGTATTTATTTGATAAATTGGCAAACACGATTTACCTACTTATACTTAGTGTACGAGCCTACATATATATACTTACATATATATATATATATATACATACATATATATTGAATAATTGCTGTATTTTATGCACAAATTTGTCTGTAAGCTCGCATAGTTCTTAGCGCCCTAAGCGGTTAGTGTAATATACTTAATGCAACTGTATATATACTTACATACATATAAATAATAATGAATAAAAATAAAAAATGAAAATACATATATAAAATAACAAGCTGACTTTTATTGGTGTAGCTATTCGATCCATCTGACAGTCAGTATGGCCCAGCTAAGAAGTAAAGGAGAATTTAGGTATAAGAGCATAGAAATGGTAATTAAGATGGTGTACTATTTCGTAAGGCACAGCAAGTACAGTCAACTATCAAGAAAGTTAACCAGAATTGAAGAGGGAAATTTCATCTTCTGTACAATTTCGAGATATTTCAACAACGTCTTTGTGACTTTACGATTGTTTACATGACTCAACTCGAATTTTTGTATGCAATAATTTTATTTGATATATGGAAATATATATAGTAGTACAGAAATATAGATATTGAAAGTAGAGGAGGCTGAAGAATATAGAGGATTTAAAAGTAGCTTCATTGCAATGCAGTCCATTCGTTTATATAATAACTCTGTTTTTTGTACCCAAAAGACTTAGATCTTTCTCAGAATTTCAAGAACTAATTCATATAACATATATCAATGGCTACAGCTGCATTGGTATATTTACCATAATTGATATTAGTTACTTATGTCGTAGAGTCAACTCAGCTTCAGGTTGCGAATCATTCATTAAGCGCGTAACAATGTCAAAGTCAGAAAGTAGTCATCGTCTTGATTGGCCTTGTCTTGTCTCTGAGTCTGTTGTCTGTTTTGTCTCTTGGTCTCATGTCAACGCAGACGATCTCTTCTTCTTCTTCGTCTTCTAAAAGCACAAAAAAAATAAATAAAATAAAAGCTGTCGAAAAAGCTGAAAAGCAAAATTTCATTTTGCTCGAAACGTGTTTTCCTGCAACGCAGACCGGAAGCGCATTCGCAGACCTAAACAGAACTCAAAGCCGAAGTGAATGACAGTAATATGCTAGTGGGCACAGTTTGTTATTGTAATTGTTAATTGCATTGTGTGTGTATAGAGGATATAGTAAGAAAACTGAACAGCTAACTGATTTTCCTCTTGGCTTTTGCTGCCCAGCTAAGGGCTCGTTGCCTTCTCTCTCTCTCTCTCTCTCTCTCTCTCGCTGGGTCTCGAGTTGCTTGTTCCTTAGTGAGCCGATGTGGTGTAAAGTTTTTATACCCTGTACTTTAAAGACATTGACATGACAACTCTGCCAGTCGGTCTGATTGATTTCTGTTTGCTTAGCCATCAAGAGAGAACAGGAATAGCCGGAGGACTCTGCTCTCCTTTATTACATTATGAGCTCGAAAATAACAAAACTTCACAAACTACAAATTAGACTTGGATATATATATATACATCCATAGGCACCTATATACACATATGTACACACTTATTAGTACAACACGAATATATCACTTTAACACATTTTAATGTGCATCGTGCATATAAATGATCGCAAGGCGATCTGATAGAGTTTTCATATCTTTTCCATGAAACGAAAGTGCATTTGTAAATGGATCTATTGTTTCGGTCTTTGTGCCGCCGACGAGTCCATAAGAGTAATACTATAAACCGATTAGCTGACTCCAGTGGAGCGCGTCTGGGTCGCCCAAAACTATTTAAGAATGAATAATTTGTATAAAAGAAAGTTGTGTTGATGTCTCTGTGTGTGTCTGTGTGTGCCTGTGTATGTGTCTGCCCGCCCCGCCATAATTAAATCATCGGACTGAAAATACCTGGCCAGATCTTGCAATCGACTTAAGCTGACAAACGTTATCCGTTCCAATTTCAAATGACGACAGAGTTTTAACGGCGCTGACAATGCCCGCCCCACGATCGTCGCATTTAGGCCTTTGTTAACCCACCCAGCTACAAAGAGGGACAAGAATCAACAAAGTGCTCGGCGCATCAAATAATAATTTACTTCATAAAAACAGACGTCGGCTTAATATTCGAGAGTTCTCTTCTCTTTTTTTTCATATACAGTCGCACAGTCTCTTCTTCTTCTTTTTCGTCTTGGGTGCTACTGGTTTTTTCTTCGCCTTATACAAGACACCAGATTACGCTGCTTGTGTGGGATTGACAAAAAAAAACACCTTTGTTGCTATAAGACGTCGGCTTCCAGTTAAGCTGGAACCCTCAATTGGGATACCCCTGCAGTTGCCTTTATAGCTTTGTCACAATATTTCTATGGCCTTTCTCTGTCTGCGCTCACATTTGAATAAGTTGCCAACTGCAACAAATTGCTTAGCCATGTGCAAAAGTCGTTTGTCTCGAATCAACTCATCAACTTTGCACTAGGACTCGAAGAGGAGGGATATATATGTATGCACAGTAGGCAGGACAAACAAATTTAATAATAAATATAATATACAAAAAATGGACAAAGAAAAAGAAAAAACTAATACTAATATATTAATTAATATATCATATATTATTATTTATTCTCTCTATATTAACATATAACCTAATGATTGTGAGCATGATGAAATGCAGAAACCATTCGAGTAGTACCTTAACTTTGGCTATAATGTTAGTGATTGAGTGATTGATTGATTGAGTGACTAGCAGTCATTTCTTTAGTTTTTGCCTTATATGCTGCAAGCCTATCCTTCAACTGTCTTTCTATGCGATTCTCATCAATTAAAGTAAGCCCTGTGCCCGACTTACAAGATTTATATCGTCTGTTTTTATAGCGCGTTGCGATTCTCATACATAACTCAGTTTATTAATCATATATCTAGTACTTCTCGGGCATAACATAAACAATATATGTAGAAATCACTTGAATTTCATTTCAATTTCAGCTGCAATCCCTGGAATTCGTATGATAATGTTAAGCGCTGCAAGTGTTAATTAAATATGCAGTTGGACTGAACTTAATAAACAAATATGACGATAATGACATGTTATTAAAAGGCCGCTGAGGCTGGAATTTCAGACAATGCTGGGATCGTTACACACATGATTTCTCAGTTCGGCTCAGAAGAGTATGTTGCGCAAGCGCAAAACGAAAATGCAAAAAATCAACTTCCGCATTTAGCCAAGTGGAACGACGACCCGAAAAGGTGTTGTCTTGCAGTCAAAGTTTTACTAAGTGTCCGAGAGTCAAGCGAGCAGCAAGTCGAGTAGTACTATAGAAAAAAGTATGTGAATAAATCTAACTAAGAATCAAACTATATAGAGTGGAAATTATACAACAAATCTGCCTAAGCAAACTCTGCTGAACAGAGACATGAATTGGAGCTCATTAAACGAATTAATCGTAGCGCATTCAGTCTTTAACTGAACATTATGAACATTTTAATGATCAGGCAAATACTTGAAATAAATATACAAAGACATAAATAATATCCCTCTCGCTCTCTCTCTCCCTCTCTCTCTCGCTCTCTCTCTCTCGCTCTCTCTGTCACGCTCCTTCTCTCCATATTTTGACAAGATCGTGTTGAGGCATCCTTTCAACACAATTGCACCTCTCACATACTTCACATATTACACACATATTTTGACACGTGGGGGAGGCGGAACTGGCAGTCGGTGGGCCTTTGATTCAAGTTGTGTTTATGCAGCAAATTAAAAGATCAAAAGACATTCAACAGCATCAGCAGCTACTTAAGCAGACTAAAATAAGAATATTAAATTCGCTAAGGAGATGCCGCGCGTATTTCCATGAATATTACGATGATTATTGCATCCGTATTGCGGTGACAAATGCGACAGAGGAGAGCAAAGATGATTGAGACAGCGGAAAGTGCGAACTATGCGATGAGAGAATCTCAAGTGTTTTAAAAGAAGCTCCGAAATGTTAAATGGGGAATTGATATTTCGAAGATCTTGATATATTGGGGAGGAAGGAGCAGAGGAACTTCCACCCATATACCATATGAAAGAGAAAAATTGTCAACTGAAGTAGGGAATAGCAACCGAAATCGGGGAAATGGAGTGATTACTACTCCTATACCATTTCCATGACCAGTCCTATTCCAGTGCAGTGAGAGAAAGGTCTCCAAATATGGAAGTGGCATTTGGGGGCCTTACTGCTCATTCACTTCCACATAAACACACATAGAGTGCCAGTACGCAGCGTATATCCGGTCCAAATATAGCTGTAGCGGTTGCTGTAACCATAGGTAAGAGTCGCTGGCCAAGATGGTTCTGGCTAAATCGTGGTTTTGGTAAGTCGAGTGCATCAGATCGTCTTTAACAACTTGAACATGTGAATCAATAAGGCACTCACATGTGGGTGAGGCGTAGCACCTACACACACCGGAGAACACACACACACACATAGGGGGACTGCCTTGCACCTCACAGCGAATGTGTGTGCAAGACGCTGTGGCAGAGCTTGCAACGGCAAGCGCGATCTCTGTGGCAGATAAGACACTTGGGATGTTTCTTATTGCATGTCGTGATTGTGTCAGTTTGTGTGTTCCCACTGGCAGCACTTGAAAACGGAAAACAACAACGAAACGCAGAAGGAAAACAGCGACAACAACAACAACAGAAACGAGAGAAACAACAGAAACAGCAGAAACAGAAACAAAATTAAGCAGCAACCAATCATTGTTAAATATATAATGCTCGCCCGTTTGTTGAAATTGAAAAGTTTTAAATTATCGAGGCGCAGCATCAAAATCAAATCATTCCAATTAAATGTGAATGCAAACGCCTCTTCTTGATGGGCTGCCTGGCCCGTGATATTTATATTTATTTATTTCGTTTCTTCTTCTTCTTATATATATTTATGTATACATATACGTATAAAATATATCCAGTCAGCCACATGTGTTGCATTTCGTGTATCGCGCTCCAAATGTGCAATTTATTTGATTATGCAACAAGCAGATGGACTTTATACGCAAATCGCTCAATCGCTTTGTTTTTAGGTGTTGCTTTTACACTTCCTTCAAATTGAAGAGGGAATATGAAGGGAGAGGGAGCAACAGGGCAGAAAGAGAGAGAGAGAGTCACTTCATTTATAAAGAGAGATATATAGTTAGAGAGAGGCAGATAGAACACACAAGAAAGAGTTGGATAAAAAAAGGTGACAAAGAGAGAGAGAGAGAGAGAGAGAGAGCGAGGCAGGGAGCGAGAGGCAGAGTAAGACAGAGTGAGAGATGTAAATGCATATGTGATGTAAATGCATATATATATATATATATATATATATATGTACACACATATATCAAATATCTAATACAACTCAATCGAGCTTCCAACCCCTCCTCCCTTCTCCACAATTCGCATAATGAAAACGAATCCCCTCATGCTGGCTTTTGGCAATCTAGCATACTTAGCCATAATAAATTTGTGCAATTACCTCGTAAGACAAAACATTTTCAACACGTTCCTCTTAGCATATTTCGAATTACTCAATGGGTATACTGATTAAGGCGTTGTCCGGTAATCAGAAAAACTGTTGGGCAAACAGGCGAACAGCTCAAGCAGCGCAAATATACATTTCACGCAAACGTGTAGTATAATGAGTTGTACATGCCGCTATATGTTGATTCCACCTAGGGATTCGTTGTATTCGGTTTTGTTGACAGTGATCGCGCCACATGAGATGACGATATATGTAGACCGAGAGTCGGCATCGTTAAGTGGCTGCTTACCCATATCATCGCGTTGTCTGTCAGAAGAATACTATGCAGAGAGCGAGAGAGGTGTGCGTCAGATGCTTAATTTAAATTACTCACGGGCCACAGGGAGGGCGGGAGATGGAGGAGCCGAGGGCGTGGCTGAGGCTGTAGAGGCAATGCCTGCGAGCTGAGGCAGCAGCAGCAGCAGCAGCCGCTCAGCATGAGTAGCTGCGATTTGACACCTCGACTGACAGCTGAAATTGTGGAAAATTATTGAGCGCATTGGAACCCAAGAGGGCGCCCATTAGATGCCAGCATTTTTACCTACAGAAAGAAAGGCAAGACTTCGAGTCGAAACGAAACGGGACGGAACGTCTTCATTTTCAAGCGTATTTGGAAGTTGTGAACAAGGGGAATCGCGGCCAGACCTCTAATTTATTCCACATCAAATTGCTGTATAATTAAAATGTTGATACAAAACTGCACTTGGTGCAGTTTTTACGACTTCACAAACAAATAATCATATATTTTGTAACCGAATCTGGCCATCATTTTCAATGCGAGCTAATTGCCTTCTATTGAAATTCTCTGCGAGACAATAATGGAAAACTTGATCAAGTTGTATGGCTGCCGGGCTAACTGGAGACTGCTTCTAATACGTTTTCAAAGAGAATTCCCTGGCACGGGGTATTTGGGGGCCTAGCAGAGCTCCATTTATGGTCAGGCAGTACAATATGTTAACAATGATGAATTCAGAACCATGTCTTTTGTCGCCAAAAACATTTACCGCAACGAAATGAACATAAAACTGTCATATTTTCTGATGACTTTATATTTATGAAGGCCAAAAATGTTGATCGTAAAGAGACAAAAAAAAAAAAAGCGAACTGAGGAAGAAGAAGCAGGAGGAAGACAACAACAACAACAAAAGGGAACAAAGTTGTTTTTGTGTGTGTTGCGGAATTATTTTATTATGAATTCATATTCAATGGAGCCTGAGTCCTTTGGCTGGGCATCGGCATCACCATCGGCATTGCCCTCGACATCGACATCGACTTCAACATCGTCATCGACTGTCAGAACACACAGGCGGTACGTGCTTTACATTTTAAGCGGATGGCCAGTCGTCTTCACTAATTGATCGCTTCCGACCGTGGAACCCTTCGAGACGATTGTCAAACTGGACCAAATCAAATGAAATGTAATGATGTCCCCTTGTCTGACAGCCCAAACTAGATTATTGCCAGAGTGAAATTGTTATTCGACATTTGTCAACGATTATTGCGATAATATACATGTGCAACAGATTTTTTCTGCTGCCCTGAATTTGCTTTATTAACTTTATAAAACACAATCAAGGCGATGGAGACAGAGAAAGAGACTTTAAGGTATCAATATGTGAGATACACTTAAAACGTTTCCTGAAGAGAGAGGGAGAGACAGAGAAAGAGAGAGAGAGAGAGAGAGCTTATTGAGGACTTAGGGTATATCCATATACATTATTATAAAATCAATTAGAATCTATTAATTGCTTTCCATACTCCTATACTCCTACTCTTCACATTATGACCCTATCATCTCCTATCTGAGAAGGTCTGTCTGCCCATCTGTAGCATATACTTTATTCACAGTTGAAATTGACAGTAACTTAATTAAAATACTTGCTGATCCTACGTAAAGTTTACCTCAGCCTACCTGACCCCATCTAGCCCCACCTCACCTTCAATATCTTGCCTAGTTCATCACTCGATTCATTTTGCAGTCGTATTTATATCGTATGGCTTACTTTGTATGGGACAGGGAATAGCCAGCCACACATATTTTGCTGACTGGATATTATAGCTGGGTGTATCCAAAATTTGCTGTGGTAGCTGCTACGACTACTACGGCTATGAGTGGCTGGCTCAAGCACCACGTGTCTGTTTACATATCAGTCTGGTCAGATCCGATTTCCTGTTGTATGCCAATGTCGCCGCAATCCGAGCCGCATTCAGTTGACTTCTGACGGATTGTTCACTGTTGTTTAACACCGAATTCCGGAACATATTCCTGGAAATTGTTTTTCCCAAGCTTTTATTGTCATCGGGCCGCTTGACACCCGAGTTATAAAAGCTGCGCAACTGTTTGTATTTGATATATTTTTGTAATATTCTAGACTTTGAAGAGATGTTTATATGTTGTGATGCCTTATGCAAACTTGTGTGAAAATATATATATTTGTGATAAATTAGATATGGAACATGACAGATTCTGACGCATTAATATGTTAGTTTTAGGCTCCTCATAATTAGCATTTTGTGTTCATCAGTCAGTCAGTCAAGCAGGCTTAACTCTATTATATATATTTAATTTTAATCGAGTCACATACCTGAATGCCTAAGAACTCCGCCATCAAGCAGTGCCTCAATCTCTCAGTCCATCAGTCAATCAGTCACTCAAACTAAGCCCATAGGTGGATTATTTTTCAATTTAATGCCATTTCAATTCTTCCTTTTACAGCACTTTTCATATGTTTCATATTGTTCATATTGCTATAGATGTTCTATTCACACATAAAACACTTAAAACCTATCAATTTTTTCTTTTTCCTTTTTTTTTTTTTGGCACGTGTTGCTGTTATAATAAATAACATTTTTTAACTTTTATGTTTTCATATTTTTTTGTACAAATTTAATGCTGTAATACATAGAATTCTATAGCAAAACTTACCCTGCATTACGCCCACATATTGTTCGGCGGGGCCAAGGGCGATGTCTATTCATGATATGAAACTATATAAAACGCATTCATACACAATTTTACACACATATACAGACACATAGGTATTCGTGTACAGAAGTGTAAAGGATTGTCAGGACGATTGTCGTTGCGCTGCTGGGGAAATGTTTCAAATGAAACAATCTGCGACAAATGTGTAAAGTGTTCTGGCAACCGCCGCACAGCCACCATCAATAAAATCATAACACGCCTCTCGCACCACCCACCCAACCCCCACGTTTTGGAAAGTGTTTCAAATATTGTTGTGGAGCAGCAAGGTTTGACGCCAGTTTTGAATGAGGCTGGCAGGCATGGAAAGTTTGGCGTAAAAAGCCTTTTGAAAATAAATCGCTTCAAATCTGAAATGATTATTGACGCTTTTTATGTTTTAATAATGTGTCGGAAATTTATAGAATATTAAGGGTTAAATGCGCCACCCACGTCACAAACACTCGTCGCATTTAATACAATAAAACTTTCGAATTCGTTTTAAAATGTCGCCGGCTGTGCCAAAATTTATAGCATTTTTCTTTATGTAACAGCCGTTCATAGCCCAAGAAATAGAAATGGAAATAGCAATAGAAGTTGAAATAGAAAGTGTACTTATGCATAAATATCTCATACCGAGGGTGAGGCTCTTTTCTCATGCCAGCTGGAAGTTTGAGCTTGACTTGCTAATACTCTGCAGGCGAAGGGATTGGGGAGGGGCATGTAAAAGGGTTTTTAATTACAATTGAAAAATTATAGATTTGCATGGCTCGAATTGCCTGCAGGTTCGTCAAAGCTCACAGACTGTTGTTTCTTATACTATATAAGGTTTAGCTATCCATATCCAGTCTTGGAAAAATATAGACAATAATCATAGATTCTCTCTGTTTGTTGGAGACCTTTAAAAAGCAAAGCAGGTTTAAGCCAACCATTTTTAGTATTATAACATACCAAAAAAATGTCGAAAGTACCGAAAAGGATTCCCTGAAAGATACATACATACATACTTAAATCCAATTTTCACAGCATTTGTATTAAGATAATATTTCCATTTCAATTCGATTCAAGCGACATTCATTCATTTTCCTATAATAACTATATAAAATGGTAAAATATCAAATTTAAAAAGTTCATTCATAAGTAAATTGAAAAGCCAAACGAGTTTTCCCAACAGCTAGCCAAGACATCGCGTGCATTATGATATGTGACATATTAGCCAAAGGAAATAAACACATTTATCATTTCTAACCAGGAATCAAGATGGACCACCCGTTGCCATTAAGCAGCCAGAGAGTGAGAGTCGAAGTGAGAGTATGAGGACATCCTGTGTAGTCTGCAGTTTGGTTGCTACCGCTGTGGTCCCGGTCCCGGTCCCCGGTGCCGTTCTCCTTCCCGAACACAAACTCTTGTTTTCCTGTCGCAATTGCCACAATATCCTTTATGTCCATCGATATGGCAGACGCGCTTATTGTATTTCGGGCCGTTGTTGTAGTATAAATCCCATATACTGTCAGAGACCGCCAACTGTATTAAAACGAATACAAGAATAATACCCAAGTCATTTATCACTTGGCATATTGTCCAGCTCGATGATTGGCTTTCTCGTTTGCTCTCACTCTCTCCCGCTCTCTCGCTCTCTTTGTGAACCCATTTCCCGCTTCAGTGGCAACATCTCCTTATGCTAGCTGGGCAGTCCACATGCGTTTCGCACTATAATAATAAATAAATATCGAGCCATGCCCGGCCCGGGCACGAGCAGTGGTCCTCGATTGAATAGGATGACCTTTTTGGCTGTCATTTAATTTCGAGCATTGTCTATGCGCTTTGGGAACGGAAACCCCTAATCTAGCCATGATGTTATTTGAAGTGCTATCATACCATCCGATGAGCTATTGAGGCATTGAGGGTTGGTAATGGAATTCCCATTGCCAATCCCATTGCCATTGGAATTGGAATTGAGCGTTGGCGAATTATTGTTTGAGGTGTTTCCTTTCATTCTCTCTTGTTTTTCTTGCATGCCTGCCTGCCTGCCTGCCTGCCTGCCTGCCTGACTATTTATATGAAAGAAGTCAAAATATTTACGGTCAGCATTTATCTTCATTTAAGATTCGTCTGCCCGGAAAAACTACAAGCTAAGCATGTCCCATGGAACTAAACAAATGACAAGTAATTATATATATTTAATTTATTTCAATTTAGGATTGATTTGAATTAATTATTCATGGCATATCATAAGCTCATATTACTAGAGCTTTCCAAGAGAAGTGCACCATGTAAATCCATTATATATGGACATATACCTTTACCTATATATACAATTCCTGTAAAGCCTTATCTCAATTTCACACACTTTAATATTTAAGCTTTTCATCAACAATTTGGTGTCTGTGATCCCACGGTTTTCCAGTCTCACTAGATTATATTGTATGTTATTCGATGTTGCAAACAAATCCGTAAAACCAACCCCGCAAACATTGATTTACCACAAAAGCGAATTTTGCTGTTAACGTCGACGACAATAATGATGTTGCTAATATTTGGCTGTACTTAAAAGGGATTTCGTGACGGTTTGACTTGCTGTGGGATAATCAAAATTATAATATGACTGATTACTCCGGTCCCAACAGCGAAGAGCTCAACACACGCACACGCATCCAATGTGAAAAGGACTCATGTTAATGCAAAAACACATACATACATCATGTATTTGATATTTTAAGGGGTTGCTTTCTTATCGATGTCAAAAAATGTTTGCTACGCGCCACTCAAATGGAACTACAGTGGTGCAAAACACACGCAGTGCTAACAAAAATTGATCGATAATCGGCAAATGGTTTCGATTGCACTAGAGAGTAGGTGTACGTCTATAGAGTTATGTATTTGAGTACTCCAGGAAGAGGAGCATTTGGTCTGTTGATATTCTTGATTAAGCTGAATAGCATTCTCTGTCTATCATATCTATCATCTATCATCTGTGCGAGGCAAGTTCCCGTTGGACATTTCTTCATATATCAAAAGCTTCATCAGCTTTCTGCTTTCTCTCTGTCCTTGCTTATGCTTCCCTTAGCCGCTTTCTTTCTTCAAATAGAAACAAGAACTTCATGCGGAATAGGGGAATAGCTAAAGTTGTAGTCTTTGTTCCTTTAGCACTTCATTCAATTATCGTCGTTCTATGCGATTCACAAAAGCTCAAGCATCCTTAATTTAATAGAGCCTAATAGTTGCTTTGCAAATTAGTATAAAGCTTCTTAAACATGTTGCATAATAATTCATTTAAATAATTTAGTTTCATCAACACAAAACATTTTGATGATTTACCTCCAACAACAAGCCAGGCACAACTATATCCATAATATACTATACAAATAATTTCTGTATTAGATATGCATCTATTAGAGCCATAATGAGCTAAACATAATAGGCCAGACTTGTCGAGCTACTCTATTGCATAAATATATATGCCTATATGGTGGGTCAGTAGGCTGCACTTTGTTGTTATAGGAAAACACGTGTTGACGCAACCGCAAAAGCAAACAGCCCAATACGCCCAACACATGTCTGGGCAGGCTGCAGGGTGTGCTGCTGACTTCTGGCTCCTGCCTCCTGGCTATTGGCTGCAGGCTGCGTGGGAGTGGTTGAGAACAGGCATATCGTAAAATTGCATTCGAGGCTGCTGCGTGCTGTCGGGAGCCTGCAGCCTCATTAAAACAGCTAAGGCGTATACGTGGATCTGCCCAACGTAAAATTTCCATATTGAAATTGAATTTTCGCAATGTGTGTTGCGGTTTTGCTAGGGCCAAAGCCCATCGACAGCAGCTGGAACTGGAGCAGGAGCATCAGCAGGAGCAGAAGTAGGAGCAGGAGCAGGAGCTGCAAGAATTCGCCAGCTTTAAAGCATATCACTTATGTAAAATTCGAGTCGCTGATGGTACTGTTATTTTCCAGAAATAAAGCAATAGATAACTTCGCGCGACTGATGGCTGCACATACATATATACATATATATACGTACGTATATAATGTATATTCACAGCTTGGCTGTGTTAAAAGCTCGGGATAATTTAATTAAAATTGTAAAATATTTGGCGGATTTTGCATAAGCCTGCGAAATCCCATTAATTCAGAAAGCAACCCATTGTTGACCGCAACACAATCAAAATATGCAAATTTATCGCATTAACTCGTGAAACTTCGAATGCCCGCCCGGGCCAAAGAAAAGCCCCAAACCAGCTGGTAAACAAATACCAGGAGCTATTTAATTGGTAGAAACGACCAGCAGCTACTACCATAAAAGCTAGCCACAGGGAGTGTGCTCGTCCGGGTGGTTCAAGATCATCATCATCATCGCCATCGTCATAGACCCTCGCGCAAAGCAACTCGCCTTTCCTAGACACTTCTATTGACCCATTAAACACCCCAATTGAACAGCTTCTGACAGCTCCGAAAGCCAGCTCTGCTCAGCAAGACGTTCTCTGTGTTATTTATGGTTCACACCATGGCACAACTGTTTTTTACTTGTACATTAACTTGAGCTAAATAAGATAGCTGAAAATTGTATTTAATTGGTGTCTTAAGAAAACGCATTATCCTGCGAGATACAGTGAGAGGAGGCAGCAGAAATATACAAAAAATATATACGACTGTCCGTCAGCTATGCAGCCAAAGTGAAAAAGGGAAATAGGGCGAGGTAATTAAAAAGAAATCGACATCTAGCAAATGAAACTATATTCTATATGATATAGATTACATATATGATTGCATTAACATGCATATACCCTGTAATTAAATTTGTTAATAAGAGAATGTTATATCTGAATTAATCCTTGATATTTTCCATTAGTATGATTCATAGATATTATTTTTATTCTCTCATTATTCATTGGTATAATTCTCTGCTGGCATTATTGATTTTTATTTATACCCTTTTTTGTCCAAAATCAAATATTCATTGACATCACTTATTATCGAATTTCAGTGGTGTTATTGCCACTATAATTTATATTATTTATTCATTGGTCTTATACATTCGTTTATATTATTCCTTGACTCAGAAATGCAACATAAAAGTACAGGGCATCCTTCAGTCAATCATCCTTGATTACAACACATCTACCGTCTCACATTCACAGTCAATCTTCCCTGTTTAATTCAATAATTATGTAGCCTAGTGTAATTCCTATACATCCATTAATATATATATATTTATGTATATAGAAAAGAAAAGAAGAAAAAAACAACTGGCTTTTCCAATATTAATGTACTCGTAATATGATATCGACGATTTCTCAAAAACCTGTTCAACTTCTTTAGTGGCCATTGAGTCTCTCGGCGGCAAACTAGTTTCGTTGGACACATTAAAACTGTTTGCATTATTAAATGGTTAACAAACATGTGTTAGCATTTGTTCAAGTTAATGTTTAGGCATTCAATTATAATATAATGGGATGTAAATGTAATGGGAAAACATCATTAATTTCGCATAGAGTAAATCCTTTCTCCTCCTCCTCCTCTCGCCCATTCTCTTTCAGTCTTTTTTTTTTTCTTTTTATTTTAATGTACGCAAGAGGGAAATAAAATACCATTATTGGCTTTGCAGAACCTTTTTGCCTATTCCTAATCCTTCGATGCGTCTAAATGGAATCAAATCCTCAAAATTGGATTGAAGAGCAACGCCCACTCTGTAGACAATCCAGCTACAGCTCCGGCAACAGCTTCGGCTCAGACAGTTACGCATTTATGTTTATTTGGCCGTTCCACGTTCCACCCCCCGAACCCCACTTTGCTTTCTTAATGTGCCAGCCAAATGCTCAATTGCGGTGTCCCAGGACATGCCAAAGTGAACGGAATAGGGGATTTCCACTCAACTACATTGTGTTCTCAGCCCAAGTGGACTGCCTGATGCTGGATGCTGGATGCTGGATGCTGGATGCTGGATGCGGACTGGAGCTGACTGCTCAAAATGTAAACAGTGGAAAATGGAGACTCAATTACTTAAACGGTTAGTCCATTGTTCAACATACACAAATTTGCATATTTCTTATTTCTGTTTGTTTCCGTTTAGGTGCGATAGTCAAATATTTTCCTTAACATGCAGATTTAGCAGGCAGTTACTTATTTACAAGCTACGTGCAGTGCAACAAAATGGTAAATCAAAAGGATTTTAGTGTATGTGTAGATATGCATAGATAGCAAAATTATTGGACTATTTTAGTACTTTGAATATTTTCTTTTACTAGCTCTAGCAGCAAAACTTTGTGTATGGCCTGGCTAATCCCAAGCTTCAGTGCACATCATATTTCGGGTTAGTAGGCATCATAATTTATGATTGTGCAGCAGAAGCTCCTCCGCAATTGGTGTGAGCCGCCAAAGCCGAGGTCCCAAAAAATACAAAAAATAAATAAATAAAGAGAAGAAAAGTCGAACAGAAAAAAGACTACGTCATACTGCGCAAACTGTGTCTGACCTGCACAGCAGGCGCTGGCGGAGTTTTGTTCTTATCTTATCCCGCTGTCGTGCCATGGAACAGAGAGTATGTTCTTATTTGTGAAATTGCTTACTTGCGACGATCTGACTAACTAGTTTCAGCCAGGAATACTCCAACTGCCTCTGCTGCCGCTGCCGCTGCCGCTGCTGCTGCTGCTGCTGCTGCGACTCCGAGTCCGAGTTCGAATCCGACTGCTGCTGCTGTTGATGATGGTTTAGTCCGAGTGCCCTGTCATTGTGGTTATGTTGGGATTGTTAAACAACAATATATGCGGACAAAGAAACAAACAAGGGATTACTTGAAAATCGTTGATGGCTTGGTGCCATACCAATGCCGTCTGGCCAATGCGGACGGACCCCCTGGCGACAAACACAGGCCACATCCGATGTTCTTTCACCTACATAACGTGGTTTGCACTCCCAACATCAAAGCTTACACAACAGCCAGCTCGAACAAGGCTCCCAATCGATCGACAAACGCATCTTTGATCAGAAGAGTGAAGCTGACTAAACTATGGGAGGCAAAGGTATAGAGTATGTATTATGAACTACATACGTCCAACTGTTCCTTCTCTGTTAAATAATTAATAACTTATAAAATGTATTTCTTATATTATATCTTTTTCCCTTGGCATATCCATCTAGTCTCTCATTTCATGAAATATAGATTGAAATCTACAGGAAAAATCAGTTTACGATCAAATCCCATTTAGAATCATATCCTTTCACACCCATATGATAATCCCAGTTGCCTAGGGACTCCATCTATTTCTCTTTTAAGGTGAAAGATGATCACCTTAAAAGAGTCAACAAATTTGCAGGCATTCCATTTGGATAGCTTTCTTGACTCTTCTATCTAATCGATTGCTGACAGTTCTCAACGGTAGCGAAATTAATTTCAGTTTTCAAACCCCTTTTCTGTTCAGCTTGTTGGAATCTCACCCAAACGAATTAAGACACGTGTTGAAGCGACTTGATTTTAACACGGAAGCGTTCCAACCCTCTGGCAAACCCCGAAAAAAGGAACGGGAAAGCTCTATGGCAGTGGCAGAGCTACATGCTGTGAGTTAATTCCTTTCGATGTGGTTATGAATTAGGCACAACTCATCATTTGCAGCATCTGCGACTGTGCTTTTTAGGTGGGTGGGCGGACCGGTTCGCCGGTTCGCCGGTTGGCCGGATCGCCTTCACGAATATCGAATCAGACACAGAAACTTTGTGTTAACACCCGACCATTACATAGCCGAAAGGCATCTGCAAGAACAATATGTGGCACGTGGCACGTGCCTCACTTCCTTACGGCCGCACTGCAGCCAAGCGTCTTTATGTGACAACAAACAAATAAAACGTGCACCTCACACCCTCCAGCCCCTCAGCTCCAGGCTCGTATGTTACAATGTATTTGATGTACACAAAATAACATTATGCGTTTCACATAAGTTTTTCCTCTAACAATGCGATTCATCATGCTAAGAAATGTATTCCTAATATTACATAGACCTGGGCGGGTTCATGAAAAACCTTTTAATATCAATATTGCTTAAGATCCGTGTGGACATGTCCTAAAATTTATTTGAATTTTCGCTGTAGTGAAACAATTCGTAATATATATTGATTGTTACATAACTGAAGTGATCCTATCTGCTTTACTTTCTCTTTAAGAAATAAAATATTTCTTGAATAACATTTAAACATTTTCTATTTACTATCTAGAAGACAATTAAAACAGGCAGATGGACCTGTTTTAACTGTCATATTAATTACATCTATGCCCATAAAATGTATATACGAGGGTAGTCTGGAATTTCTTCGACCTTCAGTTGCAAATAAAGTATGATGGAGATAGAGATAGATTAACAGCAAATTGCGTCTTACTTTTATCTAAAATATTCAAACTCAAGATCTCTTTTAAGAATAATAAACCTGAAATTAAAACAATATTTACTGTTTAAATGAAATACGTAATTTTAAATAAAGCTGAACAATTACATGTTTTCTCTTGAAAGAAAGTTTTTTTTTTAGATTTGCGAATTATATCTATCATAATATTTGGCAAATCATATCATCATATATATAACTAGCACAAACATATGTTTAACTAAATTTATTTATTTGGCACTAAATATGTCCTGTTTTCAAACTCTGCCAAGGAGATGGACCTATACAGCACAAATAACAAATAAGTCTCTTCTAGTCAGGCTTTTCCCTCAATTCTTCCTGAAATCCCCTGACCAGCAGGCCTTAACGAGCATTATAACATAAAATCCAGCAATTTAAAATACTTAAAATGTGTAACAGTTGCTCATTTCATGAACAACATCATTATTTCACACTACTTAATTTACTGTTAGTCAAAATTCACCACGAATTACCAATTTATTAGATGTGTGCGTGTGTGTGTGTGTGTGTGTGTGTGGGTGCTGGGCTATATATCCTGAATACTGATGCGATTGTACTTAACGTTGCGAATGGGGTGACTTTACCACACAATCTCTCGCCCTCTCTCGCTCGCACCCATTGCAGATATATGGTGGTATAGCAAACGTCAGTGATTCCCTGATTCCCCGGCAAAGGCATGCGCGATGGGTTTTATGAAGGTAAACAAGGAGCGTCGTTCGCTATTTGTGTTTGTTTTTACATCAGTGTCAGTGCACTGGGCACTGACTTTCGACACGTTTTCTGACTTAATTTTAGTTTATTGCTTTTTATGTATCTGTGTGTGTGAGAGTGGTGGTGTTTGTGCGTGTGTATTAAAAATCATTCATAGTATGCGCGCACCACCCGCTCGACTGCAGTTTATGAGCGACCGGCAAACAATTGGCATGCTCAGACTAGAACGTCGTCCGCCACGTGTTGCGGATGATATCCTTGGCGAATTGTTGGGCGTACTGCTCCTTTGAAGTCGCCCAGAACGCACTAGAGTCCGTTGACTTTTCCAATTGGCGGGGTCGTAACTGATGCTAAGACGTGAAATTAAGTCAGCCTCCGCTCAGCGCCGCTCAACAACGCGATTTTCCTCGGCAGCGGTGCTGGGGATGTTGAGCTCTACTTACGCCTGTGACAGATATAAACTTTTTGTTTACTGTTCTCACGCTTGTGACTACCAAATGACGGATTGAATTAGGTAAATATTTGTTTATGGAGCGCTGGTCCGATACACAGCCCTCGTTAGATAGCCCAACTGCTAGAGCACCGGCACAAGTCGCCTGATTAAAGCCACATGATAACAATAATTGTTTTTCTTTTAATATATTCATCTATTTTTGTTTTGTTTTGTTTTTTTTTTTCGTTTTGTTGTATTCCGAAAAAGTTATAAATGTTGACGCATGGCACGTGCCACAGTTTATCGTTATGATAAGCGCCAACAAGTGAGAGTGATCTAAGTGGGCGTACATTCCAAAGTCTTCCCATACATACAATCGTGTAGGTATTCGAAAAACTGTAATTTGTCTATTTGTTTAATTTTAACGATCCTACTGATGAAATTTATATCTGCACAGCTTACAGTTGAATTATATTTAAAAGAGACCTACCCTAGAGTCTAATTTATTATCCTTTAGAAGTCCTTGATTCATAAGTTTGCCAAATTTTATCATCAATATGTAAAAAAATTAAAGAGTTAAAAGTAACTTTTAATTAAAATATAATTTACCTGTTTTCCAATACATCAAAATTTTAAGAATATTTTAGCTGTATATAAATTATAAATATAAATAAAATTATATGCAAATTCCTTCTCATATTTTTCAACTTCTAGTAACATTCCTTACCTTATCAAATTGGCAAACATCTACACAGACGCATTTCCAATCAGACATATGTACATACTCTCCATGTGCACTTCAAGCTGACCCTTCGTCGTAATTTTCGCAATTCTATTCATTTAATTGCCAAATGCATATAAAAATTCATTATATTTTAAACAGAGCACGCAACGAGTGGCCTTTCACAAGTGTTGACACAAGTCTTCAGCTTTAACTGAAAAACATCATTTCCAGTTTGATGATGAATTCAAGTGCTACCCAGGATGCTATCTGGCACTCGCCCTTGCACTACCACCGCCACCGCCGCCGCCCCCGCCACAGACGCTCTTGGCTCTTGGGCGGCATGGCATGCCGAACGCTTCTGTGCAGCCGACAGTATTTGCACAAAAAAGTTAATTAATTTAATGAAAGGTTCGCAAACTAGTGTAACAAGTTCAGTTGTCATATAAGTACATTTGTAATTACATAAATATGGCAGTCCACGTTATGCGTTCGTAATTGAAGGTATGAGCAGGCTTTGCAAGTAAATTAAACATAATAATTCTTAGCAGTTATTTGTGTAACATAACTGAAGCTGCTATATTTTTGGCCAATGCATTGACTGCTTCTGTCCATATGCAGTCGAAGTTCTCCTCCTCCTCAAGCTCTATCCCATCAATTAGCTGGTTCTGTCGTATTTTGAATGACAGTGCCTCGCTTCACCTACGCCTTTATGTCCCTTTTTCACAATTATATCGCTCTCTTAAGCCCCCCCCATAGGCATGTCAATACAGAGTTTCATTACCTGAAAAAAGCATTTCGCAATCTTTACACACATCTGTAAATGAAGATGAAATAGGTATTTGTTTGGTTGATAGCTGATATTTGTTTCGTTTCTCTCTCTAAGCTATTGTGCTGTTTTTCTTAAATGTAAAAGATACATATTTTATTTTATTATTATTACTTTACACATAATCTTATAAAATAAATTAATATTCATCCTTTGGTAGCTTTATCAGTATAAATACGCACATACAGACATACAAATATATGTATAAGGTTAAAAATAAATTGGTAAAAAAATGTATACAATCGTCGCACTCAAATACATACTATACGAAGATTCCTTGAAATGTACATTATTATAATAACTATGTATTGTGTGTATGTGTGGGTGTGTGGTGTGTGAGTATGTGTGGGTGTGTGGTGTGTGAGTATGTGTCTGTGTGGGTGTGTGGGCGTGTATGCGTGAGTAAACTCAGCTGACTTTCTCTTATGAGTATATTCAATTCGTATTTAATCCTCTATATTTTCGGACAACTTATGTAGATCTGAATAGTTTAATATGGCGCGATGTAGGAACTCGTATTGTGCCTAAAATAATAATTTATTAATATATATAATAATTATTGTTTTGTAGAAGGTGTGCATTATACTTACGAATGAATTTAGAAGTCCTGGTCGCTGAGATCGCAATTTTCTTGTTGTTGAACATATATCTACACTATTTTCCAATCTAAGGTGCTGAACCAAAATGCACATCGCAACAAAAATTGAACTTCGATCAGTGCCCAAGCTGCATAAAATAAAACGAATGTAATTTATAATTAAAAACAGTTTATAATGAATACTAATAGTAAATTACCTGCAATGAACTGTTAGAGGAGATCGACAACCAATGTTTTTGTGATTCTTATAATGTTTGTGTGCTTGGTCTACCAGCTCAATAATGCCCCGACAGACTTCAGGAACTTCTCCATCGACAGTGGGCCAACCATTATACTGGAATTGAGTCACCTTAAGGGTATCGTCGATTTTGCAATTCGTTACATAGAACTCTCGACGAGTGTAATACGGACAACTTTCACTATGTACGTATTTTACGAGTATTTGATCATATTGTATTTCATCATCAGCCCAATAGCGTGGACATTTCCTGGGACCGTCTCCAATCTAAATTAGAATTGTGACACATTAATCGCATGAAATAAACTCAGACTGCATAACATTTTACTCACCTCGGATATCATGATCAGTGTGGAAACACTTTGCTCAGATATCATTCTCCAAAAATCTCCAATTGTGTTCTCCATAGGATCTTGTGCAATTATAAAGGACTCGCTATTATCATAACCCTCAATGAAAGAGGCATTTATATAGGTTGAATTATCGTTCGTTGGTATTGGACTCAGAATTACCTAGAAGAGATTAAAAATAGATTACATTAGTCCACATATCAAGTGCTATACAATACAATTCGCATACTTACTCTATTACGATCGTATGGAATTATTTCATGGCATCTATTTTTAAGCATATTCTCCTTTGTTTCGCCTACGCTGCAAGTTTTATTTATCTCATCCGTTGTGTTAATAAGTTTCTTAAGTGATGAAGAATAAGAAAGAAATTAAACAATTTTACTTTATTGAGACAAATCATTGCACACAAACCTCAAATTCCAACTCGAGCAAGCATTTTCCCTCATTCGGCTTGAATTTTAGATTCTCAATTGTTGATGGCAAAGAACTCAGTGGTATATCCGTGTTTCCATATGTAGCAGTATCCAACAATGCTCGGTAAAGGAAAATGTATTGTTTCTGCAATGAGGTTATCAACAAATGTATTCAAATATATAACAAGTAAGAGAGCGCGAGTCTAGAGAGAAAACAATTAACTAATTTTCATTATCGAATATCCTGTATATCGTCATATTATATATGATATTCATTATTATAATGCTTATATTTTTGATTATCATTATTATCTTCATCACCATTATCATCATCTTCAGCAATAAATCTATTCAAATATATAGCAAGTAAAAGTACGCTAGTCTAGAGAAAGACATATAACTAATTAATTTCATTATCGTATCTCCTGTATATCGTCATATTATATATATTATTATTTTCACTATCATCCTTATTATAATGCTTATATTTTTGATTATCATTATTATCTTCATCACCATTATCATCATCTTCAGCAATAAATCTATTCAAATATATAGCAAGTAAAAGTACGCTAGTCTAGAGAAAGACATATAACTAATTAATTTCATTATCGTATCTCCTGTATATCGTCATATTATATATATTATTATTTTCACTATCATCCTTATTATAATGCTTATATTTTTGATTATCATTATTATCTTCATCACCATTATCATCATCTACAGCAATAAATGTATTCAAATATATAATAGCAAGTAAAAGTACGCTAGTCTAGAGAGAAAACAATTAACTAATCTTCATTATCGAATATCCTGTATATCTTCATATTATATATATTATTATTTTGACTATCATTTTACTATCTCCATCGCCATTATCATGTCCATCACCAATTAGATCCTTATGATTGTATTTTATTGTATGAGTATCATAATCATAATCATAACACCATGACCTTGGTTCAGAATGTATTGGAATATATAGGAAGTGGTATACTTTTCTATTAGTCAGCAGTAACTGTTTCATGATCAAACTTTTTATATATAAGATCAGCATAGGCATTTCCAACATCATGATCTCTGCTATTTCATCATTGCCAATATCATCATTAATACTATCATAAATATGTAATTATAATCATAAATATTAAATCGGTTCTTGATCACAATTCTTATAGCTATTATTCTATTATTTTATATAAACAACGGCAACGAGAGAAATGATGCAAGCGGCAAGTGAGAGATGATGAACAAGAGTGGCAACATCTCCACCCAATTTCGCTCAAAATGGAGCATGATCACATTTATAGCATAATATGCTCAATGACGGAGTGAGAAGAGTATATTAGTATTGTATTAGTAGTTGAGCAACTGGAAAACGAAGATCGTATTAAAGACAAGAGACTCAATGACAACAGCACTTCGCTCGTAATTCTGAACAAGAATATATATAAATCAAAGGATCGAAGATGTTCTCAGTCTGTTCCTTCAGTCTTATATAATTTTCTCATGTCAATGATAAATTAGACATCACATTAATGTTGATCAATTATAGTAAATATATTATAAATGTTAACTAAGCCAACTCACCAATGATTGGACCAAAAAATTACGCTGATGACGTAAATCGCACACAGTATTAAATATGGATACCATATTTTCTTCTTCCAACTGTTGCACAAGCGAGTCCAATGCGACTAGAGTACCTGTTCGGCCGACACCTGCGCTGCAGTGCACCAAAATTGGCCCTCTTTGCACCGAGTACACCGAATTGATTTGACGAATAAACTTGATAATGCCATGCGGATGTTCGGGAGCCATAAAGTCCTTCCATGTCAGATAATGATACTGTGTAATTTGCCTGTGATCTTCTTCGTCGCCGATCAGATTCGACTTTGTGATATCTAGGGATCGTATAATATAATCCCCAGTCTTCCGTTCTGCCGTAAATTTAACTGAGATATCGCCAAACTGCTTGGAGTCGAAAACCTTTTCTGGCCAATACTTTGCGCATTTCGACTTATTATATTCCTCCAAATTTGTCAGCATAACAATAATCTCTAAATGTTGTTCCCAAATCATACGCCAGAAATCGCTTATTGTGCTCTCCATGGGACCTTGAGCGCAGATAAATTTCTTCCTCTCCTTATATCCAATTACAAAATTGGCATTTATATAGTCCGTACTCTGGTTTCCATTAATTGGCGATAGCTTAACTCTAGTTTGATCGTAGGCTTTAATATCTGGATATCTATTCTTGCACGCATTTTCTTTCATGTCACTATTCTTTGTCGTTCGATCAGTAAAGCGATTGGGTAACATTTCATATTCCCTTAAGAAACCATAATCCGTATCCTTATGCCGATTTTTATAGGCACTAACTAAATCTGTTTTATGAATGGGCCCAGTATCGAAGCCTTTCTGATTGCCAGACCCTATGAACTGGCTATGATTGTTGATTCGACGTCTAAATAGAGTTCTGAAATTATAATTTACAAATGATGCATTGAGAGCAATTATAAATCAGACAATTCAGTTGTAAATACCTTAAGGAGTCCCTTAAAGTTAATGTATCTTCGTCTGGCATTGCGTTCTTCGTCTTTTGATGATGGACAAGCCAGAAAATAATAAAAATGACAATCACTCCTAGTGAAATAGCAGCGGCCTTGATGCCAATATTCAAATAGAACTTTGAATCATCCAGGGAATGTATTTGTTCTGCCTCAGTCGCAGGTGTCATTACATCAAAGTAATCACTGTAAGCCATAAGAACCGTACTTCCAGACCGAACTATAATAACAAATATATATGTTGTTCAAATGTTCGTATTTTGGGTAGTTATATATTTAACATACCTATAATCTCAAGGAAGCCAGTGTAATTGGAATTTATATCTATTTCGCCATCGTATATATCTCCAATATTAATTGCATTACTATTATTTGTATCCTCCTTTTCACTGCCAACTGTGGGATTTCGTCGTATTCTCATTCTACTTCCTAAGACTTGTATGGCCTGCTCTGTTAAATTTCCACCTTTAAGTAATTGTTCTTTTTGAGTCTCTACAGGAGTTGGGGCGGAATCTAAAAAAAAAAAAAAATGATCAGGGATCAAAGATTATGATTAGTAAGCTATAAATTATAGTATAATCTATAGTGTCTTACCTATTTTCAAGGCACTTTCTTGTTTTCTTAAAAATGGTGCACCGTCTAAGCATTTGCGACAGATATTATCGTTGTCAATAAGTTCTTCAGGCTTGTTAAGGAAACGCATTTCGTCCCCCAAAAATATTTCCGATCTAAAATATCGATTGCTAAGCATTTCAGCTATATATGCATAATTATTGCTCTTATTATTATTGTTGTGCACTTCATTGTACGTAGCCACATTTAGTTTCTCAGGAGCGGGCAGTTCGTTGTTGCCGTTGGTTATTTTGACTAGATAGAGTCGATAGCAGCAGATAGGTCCATTCCTTTCGCTGACTTTCGGAATATATAACTTTAAAACGTATTTTGGGCCATTCTTCACCTTTGTCCACATCGTTTTGCCAATTGTTTCGGGCGTAGAAATTGGCATGAAGCAGTTCACTACGGCAGCCTCACCGTTTTTCTTATGTCTCGTAATTGCGGAGACAGTTGCAGTATAATTAGTATTTGGACTAACGCCCTCGTAGATCGTTTTATGGCTGGGCTCATCGACCCTCCGGATTTTGGGGCCCCATTTCTTCGTTAACATTTCGCCCTCTTGATTATAGTAGGTGTAGTTTCCCTCGAGGATAATCAAGTATGAAATGATCTTTCCATTGGGATTTTGGGGTACATTCCAGCTGAGAGAGATCGAATCCAGTCCAGAAATGTTCTTATTATGGCAATGTATTTTCAAATTAGTTGGTTTCGTTGCAACACCATCCATGGTTGTGCCATTCACCTTCTCTGACCAGGGACCGCAGGTTTTGGTCAGATCGCTGCATGCCCGCACTTGGAACTCGTAGTCCGTGGCGGTCTTCAGTTTATCAAACATATATGGTAAATTTCTCGAGTTTTGTTGATGGAAAGCTTTCTCAATCAATTTCGGCACATCACCTGCTTCAGAGACAGTCAATTCATAGTATTGGATATATTCAATAAGATCCGGGGAAGGCGGATTCCAGCCTATGGTAATTGTCGAAGCTGTACTGCCAGTAGTTTCAACCTTTGGTATGAATATCGGATCATGATCCAAGGTAGTCACAGCAGATGGGTACTGATTGGCTGGGCCATCGCCAATCGAGTTCTTGCCGGTTATGCGCAGATGATAGGTTGTATTGGGACTAAAATTCTCCAAGACATATGATGTATAGTTGCCATTGATAATATCTTGATAATACGTGTACGTGGGCGAACCTTCTTGCGAATACAGAATAAAATACTTTTGGACAGGATCATTGCCATCATTCACCGTCCAATTCAAGTAAATTTTGCTAGCGCCAACAGGTTTCACATAATCGATGCTGACTTGCGGCACTTCCATGACAAGCAACGTTATTTCCTTCGAAATGATCTCATCTTCAGCGTCGTTATGTAGAACACACTTATATGTCCCATTCTCTTTCTTATAGACCTCTGTAAATTCCAGCGTAAAGTTCAATTGTGTATCGCTCAGCTTATGTATCGAGGCAGAGGCGTCTAGGAACGCAACAGGGCTTCCATCCTTCAGCCATTTCAGCTGTTTGTTTGTCGTCTCATTCTGTGGATATATCTCGAATACACAATATATTATGGCACTTTGCTTGATCTTTCGTTTGATGCTCTCAACGGTGCTTTCAACGATTTTCGGTTGAAGGAATGGCTGTAAGCTATACTCCACGGAAGTATTTGTCACAGCATCTATGCATGTATAGTTCCCAACGTCCGATATATTCACATTGCGTATGTAAAGTATATTCTTATACTTTTTGACATCATTACTTAAGTTCGAATCGGCATTTTCTTCCGGAATTATTATATTCTCAGTTATTGTAAATCTGGAAAATGTGATATCAGAATAGTTTAATAACGTCAAAGGAAAAATACTGATTACTGAGTTTTTTTTACAAGGAATGTCAGATGTACAAGGAAACAACTGGTACATAGGACTGATATATCAAATGATTCATTTATAAATTTGTTTTTTCGTAAGGTTCTTGGCATGCTGAATTTGATTTGATTGTGTTGGCTATTGTTATTTAGTAGTATCAATAGGTAAGCATATTATTTAAAAGAACGTACCTTGTATCAAATTTATAATTGGTTTCATTATTAAATATCCAAATCGCAGGATTGTGTTCAGTCGCACATTCAAGAGAAGAATTCTTTCCAACTTCAACCCATTCTGAAAAGAGAAAAAAGTAAGAATATTATATGTTATCTTCATATCATATAACCTTATTACTAATAAAGAAATAAATTTACAATCTATATGACTGCTTCCTTCATATACTGCCATAAACCTAAAATAACTTCAGTAGCTGTTAAGATATTCTGATTAACGATAAATACAATCTGTTGGCCACCTTAAATTCTTGTTATCTGCTCTGTCTCTGTCGTTAATCAATTCAGCAATTTTTAGCTTGATTGGGGCGTTATTACTAATATCAAGCATAGATAATCGTTTTCCTATAAACAAAAAAACAGTATACACTAAAACATATATACACATATATTTTTTTTATTAAATTTTAGTATTTCCTATCTACTAGTTGAGCCAACCCTTAAAAATATATATTACAAAAAAAATTCTTTGTCTGGTATGCGGCTGTCGAAAGACATTCATAGCCAACAAAAAAAAATATATAAAATACATATCTACATGTCTACAGATAATAAATATGTATTATAACGTCGTTTGATTATTGTTAATAATCGCTTTTATTTACATATATTTAACATTTTAAGCGTTTTGCAAGCGGCATAAACACATACACACTCGACACACCTACATGCATACGCAAAAAAAGTATGTATGTATATATTGAGGTGTATAAACTTTTATACAGGCATTTGCTTGTAGAATATGCAAAAACAAAACACAGATGTATTGTAAAAAAACATAAACTGGCACATCGAACAGTTAAGTATTTATGTCAAGAATAAATATGCTATTAGTTTTCACTTTTACCTGTTATATTTCCTTGCGCAAATAAGTTAATAAATAAGAAAAGTATAAGTATCACATAAGCATATATTCGGTGTTCGTAAAAACACGCCATCGCCTTCTAACTATGCAGGTTCTTTTGAGTATTTCAAAGGGCACAAAGTCGTCCCTCTTATTAGATATCAAATACACTTTAGTACACTTTTATAGCCACATAATTACAAAATTATTTATGCTGCTCGTTTAGTTAATACTGGCTAGAATCTTTTTGGCACAGGCGATGTGGTGTTGGAAAACAGTTGAAAAAAAAGTGTTCTAAGAAGTTATCTATCACACCCTATAAAAAAAGAACAAATTTCTGCGATGTGGGAACGTGAGTGAAACTATCGAAACAAATATATCTATATGAACATATAAAAGACATCTGATTTTTTATTGTTGTCTATTTTATTTATAAATACATTATATCATAATTATTTCAATACTCTCAATATTAACCTTACATATATATATTTTCATTTTAATTTAACAACGATAGTTTCACGTTATCTTGACTGCACACAGTTGTAATTTCGATACCGATACAAAGAGATGCGGCTTTAATATTTTATTCTTTTTATTGCCGGTGCAGTTCACTTTGTATATATTTTGTATTTGGCAAAGAATTGTCAATTTTTCTATAAAACACATACTAATAAAGTCATACGTGTGCATTGAAATACAAATATTTCAAAGATGAAATTGGTGAGGTATGAGAAATCTAAATTGTATTAATGTAGTATAAACATGGTTGCTATTTTATACGTATGAACATTTGTATATGTCATGGGTGAATAAAGATTAACATGTGCAGTTAAACGTTTGCTTGCATGTAGAAAGATATAATGATTAAGAGATAAAATATGTCCCATAAGTTTTAATATTAATGCGTATGCTTATAATGCGATGAGCCCTAAATGCCGGCCGCAGTTGACAATTGCGAGGGACCTCGAGTAAATCAGACTGTGTGTATGTATGTATGTATGTCTTATGCCTGCAGAAATGTTTTGAGCGCCAAATTTAAAGATTAGAAAAGGACACAAAATGAAAGCAGTACAATAGTATTTAATTGAAGAATAACTTCATTGGTATATATTAACAGTAAAAGAACCTTTATTAATTTTCAATGAAATAATATCTTTACTATTATTTTCCAGATTTCTGATGAAGCTCAGTCATGAGACTGTAACAGTGGAATTAAAAAATGGTACTCAAATTCATGGCACAATTACTGGAGTTGATGTGGCCATGAATACTCACCTGAAGAGCGTTAAAATGACTATTAAAAATAGAGATCCAGTCCATTTGGAGTCCTTAAGCATTCGTGGCAACAATATTCGATATTTTATATTACCAGACAGTCTGCCATTGGAAACGTTGCTTATCGATGACACTCCAAAGTCAAAGTCCAAGAAGAAAGACAGCGGGCGTGTTGGAAACCGTGGGCGAGGTAGAGGCAGCCGTGGACGTGGTGGCCCAAGAGGACGTGGACGAGGCAGGGCTCCGGCTAGACGTTAATTATATAGTGCAGAAAGAGGAAAACAAAATTAATGTATGAATAACAATTAAAACTGCCCGGTACAAATAAAATTTGGGCAACTTTTGAAAGAGAAATACAAATCAATTTCGGTTCTTATATATGTATATTCTGTGTTTGCCAATCAAGTCAAAATTTTGTATCAAAATAAATCTTACATTCTACCGCATTTAGCTATTATTTTGCTATACTTGTATGCATACATCAGTATTTGGAAAATCAGAAAGCAATTATATGTCATGTCGCCAAATATCCTGACAGATTCGATTCCTACGTATTGTTATCGAAAAGTGTTGCACGACAATAATACAATCCACAAGCACATTTTATTTGCGATAGTTTTTGCGGTTAAATATTTTTTCAATTGAAATTTATGGTCACACTGTCTCTCAGTCAGAGTTCTTGTTTTTGTTCAACATTTTAAGTTTTCGTGTTTGCTGTTGAATTTGGGTATTATGCCACCCCCAAGACCAAAGGGGATAGGATTTACAACAGGGGTCACACCAGCTAGACCCAGTTCAAATACCCCCATGTCGGAAAGACAACAAATGGCTTTATTAATCCAAATGACTGCAACGTCCTCAACAGGTAAGCCAAAACATACAAATCTACTATCTGTTTATATGTACGCCGCCACTGTATAGGTACCTCTGTCTGTACGTGTGTAATTGCGTATAGGTACATACATACTTTACAATAGCGTATACATACAACATATCTTTGAAGTAACACGCAGCTACCAAATATGTGGGCGTAAATTGCAGTTAAAACTAACAAATAAATACTTTTGCAATAACATTTATAACTATATGCGTGTGTGTTTGTAACGCAAATTTGGATTGTGATCTCACTTTTCTTTTATTAGCCCTGCGAACTTTACTGTTACATGAGTGCTGCCATAGATAACGCCCAATCGAGCTGCTCTGTGCCATTTCTAATGTACCATTCTTATTTTTCTTGGCATACATACATTTGTACATACTCACATACAGACAAATATTAATTGAGCGTGCCGTCTCATATGTGAAAGTGTATGAGTATATATATTTGTGAGTCGTATAACGAAAATGTCCTCCACATACTAAGTAGGGTGGGGCTTTTTAATATCCTTAGAAAAAGTAGTTTGTCACGAAATGTGAGAGGCAGAGAAAGAAATCGTCGTAGCTCTACAAAGTGTATATAAAAATATATGTGTGAATGATTCTCTACAGTCGTGTCCATATTAATATGTCCACCTCTCTATCTTAATAGCTACTAATTAAATTTGTACTATATATTTGTGCTCTCTTCTGTTGTATAGAAACATCGCGTACGCATTCAAAGAAAAATGATAAAAAAGGTGAAGCAGATGTTGAAGAAGTCACTGCCACGGATAAACAGTTAGAAATCGTGAATGAAACCAAGGAGAAGCCAGTAACAGAGGATTCCAGTTCAGAGAGTAAAAATGCTGAACAAAATATAGCTCAAAGCGTGACAAGCACAAAGCGAAGTTATTCGGATGTTGAGGAAGACTTCGAGGAACATGGCGACGACGTAAAAAAGAAGAAACGCAAGGATTTGGATAATTTGAAAGACGTAAAGAATACTGCACTTAAGGTATCATCTAAGCTGGAGAAAACCTCAAAGTTGGCGTCCACCAAAAATTCGCCCTCAGGTAGTAAAATAAGTACGACAGTTGCTGACAAAGAGCTGGAGGTGAACAAGACTGTGGAGATTGAAAATGAAACAGAAGGCAGCGAGGATTATAAGAGCAATGATAGCTCATATAATGGTGCCTTGAAAGTGCCACCGCTGAAGATTGTAATACCGCAGCAGAATTGCTCGATCGACACGGATGGTAATGTCCTGCGTACTGGTAAAGTAGCTGCATCGCGTAATGCGGCGTTGCCCTATGTTGTCAGCTCCAATAGTGATTCGATTGATACGGTGCTATCCAATCAATGCCTGAGTCCACATGAGAGTCCACAGAAAGTCAATATCGCCTGCTCGACCATACTCGATGATAAGAATATCAAGCTATTTAATGACGAAAAGAACCTAAGGGTCTTACGCAGCTCCTATCGCAGCGGCGTCACAAGCGCCGAACGCAGCTCGAACAACTCCTCCCCGCAAATGCAGAGCAGCTCCCCATCGCCAGCCTCGTCGAATCATGCCAATGACAATGCTGATATCAAAGGCTCCTATACAAATATGACAGCCAGTCCCATACAGCATAACCAATTCGATCATGAGGTGTTGCCGAATGTGCCTAGTCCTTCGACATCCTCGACGTCATCGTCGAAGGAGATCAATTCATCTTCAAATGTTGAGCTGCATCCGCGTAAGCGAAAAATAAGACCCAAGAATAACGATGATAACTCGAAAAATTCTCATGCTGATAATTCGATGGCCTCTGGCGACACCCACCCGCATGATTATCCCTTTACGAACGGATTTCAGATGTTCTTGAATATTCGCAGGCAAGTGGAGAGGAAGTGGAAGAATCTGTATCCTGTTAAACCTAGGCCCCCTCAGGGCTACAACGACTATCTGCTCACGAAGCGTACTTATCTGTTAAATAAAAATGTGACGACGCCGGTAATCGAAGTGCCAGATGCCATTCCCGAGAGTATGCGAGACTTTTATATCCAGCAGGAGAAAGCCAGGCGAGATCTGTCCGACGGGCACACAGTGGAAAGAGAGAAACTCTGTTTGAGTGTAGAGCAGGAGATAATCCGAGTGCATTCGAAGGCAGCCAGAAGTATATCTGGCCAAGCTGCTCCCTATTCCGTGTGTACGTTTCTAAAAGACGATGAAATCTATAATATGATTACGCCGGAGCAGGACGAAAAGGAAAAGAGTGCGCGCTGTCGTTTCAATGGTCGCTTGCTGCTCAGCTGGCTACAAGACGTCGACGACAAGTGGGAGAAGATAAAGGTAGGATTAACTCAATTATATTTCACATAAAATAAATGCTAATGCCAGGAAATACTCATTACAGGAATCCATGGTCTTGCGACAGCATAACGAAGCGGAAAGTTTGCATGCAGTTCAAGTTATGGATTGGAATATGTGTTTGAAGCGAAACAAATTGTGTGATTACATTTACGAGCCAACCGTCGATAAAATTCATGTGCCCATTGTATATGTGGCTGACGATTTTGATATGCTGCCAGCATAAAAGTGGGCTTGGCTCAATTCAATTTGCAGTACTTTGTGTAAAAAGTTTTGGCTGGCGAAAATCGTGACCAGACTTTTCGCTACTGACGAATGTAAAAATAATAAAGAGCACGTGACTAAAATTTTTAAATAATTCCTGTTTTATTATTAATAACAAATAATATATATAAATCTTTCCACAGAATAACTCCGAGCTTTAAGATCTTAGTAGCTCTATCAATAATAAATACACAATTATTGAATTATGCTGATGCTTCCGAAACAGACTCTGGATTTTCTTACTATACATACATATATGCATAAATAATATTTCTAGAATTCATTATCTTTTTTATTTTGTTGTCATATTCTTTAAAATAGTTTGTGCAAAGTTGCCCATTTCCTAAAATTGTATAATTAGTAAAATTCTTTGAAATGTAAACCATTCTAATACTTACTTCACAAGTATCCAACAATTCCTTATTATTAGTTATCTCCTTAAGTGTAATTTCGGCATTTGTATTTTGGTCTCGCGTAGAGCTCCATTTGCAGCTCACCGAGAGCGCAGAAAGTGCTCTTAGGGTAGCGTCCAATTTGTCATCATATTCATTTTTGTTCTCCAGATTATTCAAAAGAATTGAGACTGCATTTTGTTTATTTATGTGATCTGTAAATAGTACATATGTATATAAAAATACTATATGCATGACATTATGTTTTAGTTCACTTACCTCTAATTGAGTTCTCCCGCGAAGCTAGAGAACCAATAAGAAAGGCCGCCTTTATGTAAACCGATTTATGATCCGATTTTAAGCACGCCACCAGATTTTGAATACCCTTTGTACCCAGAAACTCTTTCAGGCCAGGCGGATAGTTTTGTATCAATGATGATACGGCATAAATTGAGCCTTTGGCCACATCCTCATCAGCATCGTTCATAGTTGTAGTCAGCACAGGAATGATCTGTTCTTTATAAAAATAATTTTGGCAGTATTCATTGTTCTGAGCCATTTCAGCAACAATATAAATGGATTGTTGTCGGAAGGTATTATGTGGAGTTCGAATATACTGTAATAATAGGGCGGCCCCTCCGATTTTTACAAACGAATTCGCCATGTCAATATCACTGATCTTATCTCTTATTAAGTCTAAACTGTCAATTTTTTGTTCAAGAGTTGTGGATTCAGTTCTTAGAATTAATAAAGCGGCCTCCAAATCGTCTCCCGTCATGGCTTTAAGAGCACTTTGCAAGAAATCCATCCTCTGGAATGATAACAATGAAGTATTATTCAAGCGATTATTATATATATGCACTTTATCGATATCATAACACTCCACTTCAAATTTTTCTCCTATATATTACCTTTTCATCCGTTTCCACTGGTTTTGTATTTGTTGGTTCCTCATCTTTTCCAGAATGTTCAACGGCTAGTCTAAGCAATGACTGTAATATATCAAATGGTCAGATAATCTGTAAATCTACCAGTAATGCTTTTAAATCGAACCTCTAAATTCTTTTTGGGCTTGGCCGAGATACGCTTGGGTTCCATATTAATTACTTATGTATTGATATAGAAAGAATCAAAGAGTTGCAAAAAATCAATTACTTGTGTTTATGACAAATTCATAATATAAACATGTGGGACGGTGTATTTATAAGTGATGCGTACACTTCGATATAAATGGTAAATATCGATAGGCATACATTTGAAAAATACTAAAATGGTTCCATATCGACATCGAATAGTGTTGAAAATTACCACATCAAATTTAACGAATAATTGTTGATGTAAGACATGTTAACAAATGTAACAGTATGTTAGAGTTAAAGTTGGTCTAATAAAACTCTATAAGGCGACCTATAAAGTGTTGACGTTGATGCAGCTGAATCGATATCAATATTTGTTTTGAAAAAGAAATAGATAAGATAGAATAGACACGCCTTGAGTTACGTCAGCGAGCAATAACCATCATAAGACAATTAAACGCTTTTAAGATTTATATAAACAATATTTATATATTTAATTGGGAACATAAGTACATACAGCATATTGTATACATATCAAAAGTACGTTGCCTCATTGCAGTAACAAAATACAAAAATACAATATATATATAAATTACAGGAATATTATAACAGAACAATTGTCGTTTGATTTAAAGCCATTTGGTAGTTTATTAAATTCCTTATTGACCAGCAATCTGCAAGTGAAAAAAAGGTTATTAAAGTCTATCAAGATTGAGATTTAGTTCGTTTGCTTTCTACTTACAACAACTAGATGGCCGCTCTTATCACGCATAACGCCGGGCTCGGCGCCTGTCTGCAGCTCAATGACACCTCCCTTGCCCTTAACCACATTGTGTTCCAGTCTGAAAGGGAATTTTAAAGGTTGATCAATAAATAGAATCCAGATTCTAAGATTTCCTTGCCACTTACGATGCTCTGTCCACTATGGAGACAATATCGGCTGTTCCCACGGTGTCGATGATGTAGGTGCTGAACTCGATGATGTGTGGAATGATTAGAATCAGATCGCCTTTATCCTTTTTCAGCTCCAGTGGTATCCGAATGACCATGAGGTCATCGTTGTGGTTCGTCAGCGTGAAGTCGATCTTCTCGAGGGACAGGCGGTGCTTCTGCTTATAACTCTTGCCATCCAACACGTAGACAGCCTTGTTGCTCAGCAGAATAAAGCGTTCTCGAGACTTGTAGCCGTGTCTATCGAACTTCGTGCAGGCTGATTGATATTTGAGTTGCTCGCTGCCAAAGGTGCTAGCCACGAAGTCGTTCACACGCTGTATGTGCTCCTGGCTGATGCGATCACTCTGGAACCAGGCGGGCACACTGCTCGCATAGTTGTTTTTCTTGCCCTTGAATACCTTCTCGGCCAGAACCTTCAGCTCGAACTGGCGCTTGCGCTGCGGTGTCAGCTTCTGGCGATAGATGCGCGCCAAATGCAGACGATGCAGGCGATGCAGATAGGTAGACGCCTCCTGGCAGTGGCCAGGTGCTGGGGGCCAACTCTTGTCTAGTACCTTGGTGGGCAGCTCCTTGGCCAGACGCAGCAGCCACATCCGTTTGGCGTTGGCAATGAAGTCATCGTTGAAGCCATTGGGCGGATCGTTGCGCGTGATGAAGCCCTTGATAAAGGCGCGGATCTTATCCGCTGCCTCGCGACGCTGCTTGGCGGCCTGCTGAGCTAGACGCCGCCGGCAGTAGCTCTGCAGAATGATCACCTGGGCGCGCAGCTTCAAATACTTTCGACGCTGTACCAGACCCTTCCAATGGGCCTGAATGATGGCAGCGATGTCGTGCTTTTTCGCCTGGTAGGCGTCCTCCGTATCGAAGAGTGTGCGTGGCCAGCGTATGAAGAGTTTCGTCACGCCCATCTTGTACTGGTCACTATTAAAGCCCAGATCCTGGACGAGCAACTGGACGCCACCCTTGGCACCACCGGCACCCTTGTAGTTGGGCCATGTGGACTTGCTGAGGCACTTGTACCGCTCCAGGAACAGCTCGTAGCTGCGCCTATAGGCAAAGCCAGCACGACGCACGCGCAGATTCTCCATCAAGCCAAGATACTTGACCTGATGCAACACCAGCTGATCGTCGAAGATGTCCGGCGACTGGAGATCGTTGGGTTTGATGCAACGTATATAGCTGGGCTCCTTGCACATCAATATGTCCATCAGATTGTTCAGCGAGGACTTGAACTGTGAGATGGCCGTGTCGGGTCGCTTCTTGCTGCTCAGCTCTGACTCTGGGAAGCAGGAGCGGACAATGTTGTTGCCCGACTTGCTCAGCGTTTCCTTGAGATCACGGAACAGCAAGTCGTTGTTCTTGTCCAAGAAACCATTCACGCTATAGGTCACCTCGCCGGCGTAGTGCACCAGACGGAATTCGTCGCGTCCCATTACCTTTTGCACATGAATCGGTGCCTTCTCGTGGCACACGTAATGACGGTGCTCCGCCAACTTCTGGGTGAGCTTGTTGAGGAAGGTGCGATCGGTAGGCTCTCCCGGACGCAAGCACTCCTCATCCAGTATGGAAATAATACCCTTGTGCTTCTCCTCAATCAGGTTGCAAATGACCTTGTTGTCGAAATACTCCACTGGAATCCACTCGATTCCCTCCCTTCTGTACTCATCCTGCTCCGACTTGAGAGTCAACTCAATGAATAGCTGCTGCAGCTTCTCATTGCAGAAGTTGATGCAGAACTGCTCAAAGTTGTTTGTCTTGAAGATCTCAAAGCCATAGATATCCAAAATGCCCATGACATTGTTGCGAGCTCCGCGCGTTTCCTTCGCCTGCAGCGAAATGTTGAGGCGCTGCACCAGCCAGGAGAAGAGGCGATCATAGACGGCCTTGGCCAACGCATCTCTGGCATAGATGGCCAGCTCCTGATTCAAAGGAGAGGTAACCACATCGCCTCGGGCATCAATGGTGCGATGTGTCAGGGCGGCGCCCAGCTCGCTAGCATTGACGCCTAGCAGACGGGAGACAGTAACCACCAGATCGCGACTGTTTACCTGGGCATTGCCCTCCACCTCGTTGAAGCCAATGTTGCCCAGATGCAATATGCTTGCCACAATGGCAAAGATCTCACGCTGTTCATCCGCACTGAAATCAATCACGCTCAATGCCTGCTGCACCTGCTTGAAGTTGTCCACATCATCGATGCTCTTCACGCTGCCCTTGACCTGATGAGATAGAGATATAGAGATTAGAGGAAAGCTCTTCTAGCTGTCATTGTTTTCTAGCTTACGCCATCGGTGAGATAGTTGTAGCTGTGCAGAGTGCGCTCCAGGTGGAGCTCCTGCAACAGTGCGGCATCTGCGCCCGCCAGCAGCTGATAGAAGATGTGGAAGTTACGCTCACCGGGGGTTTGGGCCACCACGCGCGACTTCTCCAGCAAATAGTTGAGAATGTTGCCGCCAATGGGCGTGCCTTTGTAGTCGAACTGAATGTCCATATACTTGCCGAAGCGGGAGGAGTTGTCGTTGCGGTTCGTCTTGGCATTGCCAAAGGCCTCCAGCACTGGATTGCTCTTCAGCAGCTTATCCTTGACGCCCTCCACCGTGCTCTGATGGCCAGAGCACGCGGCAATGTATTGCAACACCTTCTTGGAGGCCTCCGTCTTGCCGGAGCCGCTCTCGCCCGAGATAAGCACACACTGCCCACGATTCTCCTCGATCAGTGAACGGAAAGCGTTGTCCGTCACAGCGAAGCTAAATATCGAATCAGGATTAAATCTGATAGTCTAATCACGGCTAGCACTTGCCACTTACATGTGCGGTGGCATCTCATAGAAGTGTTTATTTCTGTACTCCTTGATGTGGGCTTCTGAGTAGATGGGCAGCTGCTTGTACGGATTCACAGAGATCAGCACCTGGCCAATGTAGGTCTGTAAAGAAATACGAAATGCTTAGTGAAACAAAAACTCGGGAACTTTACGGACAACATAAACATTTGAGAGTTCTTACACAGATCCAGCATCCGGTCTAAAAATTGAGTTCAATATTTTAGAGGATGCGTGGTTAGAGTTACGAAATAGAAATGCAGATAGAGATAGAGACAGTTACAGATTATAGAGAAATTATGTGAGAGAGAGACAGAAAGAGAGAGCGGGCAAGAAATGACATTGCATACGTAAAACTTACATAGATGAGGTTCTCTTGGAATCGCTTCTTCAGATTATCAATAAATGCAACCTCGCTCTCATAGTTCTCGAGCAGCACAAAGTCCTGAACGCCCGCACGATCGCGTTCGTGCAAACCCGTCTCCATGTTGGGTAATGGTTTATAGCTAGAAGTCGAAAAAGTTAAGATCAGTTTGGTTAATGGTATGGTTAAAGTCAAGGTATACTAAATGGGAAGATTTTTTAATTCAGAGTTCGAGTTACGATTAGTTAAGATTAAACGAAAATCTAAGACCGCTTAAGTGCTGTATGTATGTATGTAATAAGTATGTAAATTTCTGGGAAACATTTTCAAGTGCCTTTTGTGCCAGGCACACGTGTAAAAACTGAGGTCTATTTAATCACCTGATTTTTAGTAGGGTGCGATTATGAAAACCTATTATCCAAGAACACAATCAAAGGCTAATTGATAAGATTTCTGGTGTAAAGAATTTATAGCTCCTCAGGCAATAAGGAAAACTGAGCTAGGACTATTTCGCATAAATACTACATAGGAAAATAAAAATTAGGGCTAGTTATCTTAGATATTTTTAGATATGATGTTCATAAAACCAAATATTTAGTGGAAAGCATTTCTAGCCATATTTTTATTTATAGAGCTGAAGTAGACTGCTCTTATCAATGTCATATATCATATCACTGGAAATGCCTGGGTTTTTGGTTCTAGAGTTTATTTGGTCTTGCGGCCGCCAACAAATCTAAGAGCGTCGATTACGCAATGGCTTTATTTGCTCTCATTTCGATTCCAATGACGGATTATGTGCACCCCCTATAAATATATATCTATATAGGTAGGGGTAGGGGTATATAGGTAGGTGCGGTTGCTCTTTGACGGAAATTATTAAGCGATTGGCCCGATATTGATAGCTGAGGTAAGCACTTTAGTGGGTTCTTGGAGTGGGTTCTTAGAGAGATAAACACGAACATACGACAACAGCGCCAATTATTGGCCTAGATAAGTCGCAATTATTGTACCTGGCCATTGTGTTGGGTTGTTCTATATCCTTATGAATTGATAAAACACTCTTTACTCTCAATACTCAGCACATATTCCGCACATCAACGACTGCGCTGGAAAACTAACACAATCCGCCGTTGGCAATAGCGTTTTAACCATCAATATTCAATTGCCATCGTAGTCGGCGCTGTCGGCCAGCTTGTTTGCCAGTTATCAACGATTTAGCTACACGGAGAGCACTTCCCAAGAGCCGCTATGGCCCAATCAGCCGCGATTAGATAGTGCGTTTGCGTTTTGCCAGCTCTTTTTGAGCAATTCACAAAAATGTCGCCTGTACCTAGTATACATATATTTATATATATATATGTGGATATATACATATATATAGAAAATCTGTGGAGAGTTGGCTGTGAAGATGAGTCAGTATATGACACATTGGTGAGTGCAAAGCTAACTCAGCTGCTGCTGATAAAATATAATAAAATATGCTAAGATTGTTGACTGTGATCGCACACGATCAACGCGTAGTTAACTGTGACACCCTTTGATAAGTTCTAATCAGAAAGACTAAGGATAATATAGATTGTAATTCTCAGTGATCGATGAATTGAAGGCAATCAGAGCTAACTCATTGCCAACACTATGATCAGTGCAAGTCCAAAGTAAGTAAAGAAGAGACAAAGGTTCTAATCAAAATCAAATGCTGACGGTACACATTTCCATAAATAACAAACACTGCGATCACTGCACTGTGAACGCAGCGATCTACAGTAGATTTAGAATCAGACAGGTGAGTTCTAATCAAAAAGAAGATCAGATTTATACAGATTTCGAGACTGCGATCACTTCACCATTATCTCTTACTGTGATCGTAGGCAATCTACAATCTGTTATGAAAAAGAAGATCAGATTAATCTATATTTCGTATCATAGCGATCGCTTTACTATGATCTCTGGCGATCTATATAGAGTTAGGCACAGCAAAACACACTTTTAATCAAAGCAAACTCAAGGGCCAACAAAATATTTAAATACTGAGCGATCACTGCGATCGTCTCAGGATGATCACGTTGCGAGTGCCTCGCAAACACTGGAAAATTGTATTGCAAATGCCTGAGCTGCATACTGAGTAATTAGTTCGATTGCCATAGGCGCCATTAGTAGAGCTGCAGTACGACATTTGGTCCATTTAGCGCTCTTATCAGTCATTGAGTATGACTGAATGCTGCCTTTGTTTCGCTGGCACATTCGATGGAGCTATTTGCACTTGCCAGCTCCAAGCAAATGCATGTTTAGCTAATTACACAATGTGTTTGATATGTGCACATATACACAAATTTATATAAACATGTTTCATAGCCATATCCGAGCACAACTGAAGCAATAATATTTGATATATTTGTCACATATTTGGTTTAGTGCACGTTATTGGCTGAGGTCTATGATATGCTAGCAACTGAAATTTATTAAAGAAATAATAGAGTAGTTCAGGCATGATAAAGTGTATATAGACTGATTCAAGCATATTCAAGTTTACAAACTGAGCAAACTTGTTGTTAAATTATGACTCTTCAAAGAGATATAGTTCTTGCAAGTCATATGACTTTCATTCCAATATTATTTAAAATAAACTTTACTCGCCGCCTAACGATACCTTCAAATAGTTCGTTTCCTTATCTGCCCGAGCTTACTCTCCTGATTTCTCTGGCAATCCCCCATCTGCTCTTTGCTCTTATCAATTCCGATTTCAGTGAAATTATATTACTGCCTGAAGTTATGCCTCACTTTTGCTTTAATAAATTTCTTGATGTCAACGACACTTGCTTAGGTAGTTTCTTCTTAATATTTTTGGTGCCGGCTTTATGTACACCCAAAACTCCTTATACAAATCATGTAGACGAAAGAGTTCTGAACTGGTTTGTGAGCCATTAATCTGATATTGACCCCAGTGGGAAAACTCGCCAGCGGGGACGAGGGTGAATTATAAGCTAACCATAAGCTAAAGCAAGTAAAACAGCTCTAGCTAGGTGTGACCGACTAGCTAGATACCCTACACCTTTAGCTTTGGTATCTTAACTATCTGTATAAAAAAGCCAACGACTCTAGTACTTGGTTCAAATTTTTCGCTTTTGTAGTTGTAGACAGATATTCTAGACTCCTCTATAAACTTATGTCTTCTCTTGCCTCTTGGACGCATATTTCCGAAAATCTCATACCCTCTACACGCATTTTCCCTGTGTTCAAGGTACAACATCAAAAGACAAACGATGAAAAGAAACTCAGCTTTACAGAGGGTCCAGAAAAAGCGAGACTCAACAAATGACGTAATTTGTATGTCGAATGGGCTATTGAACTCCGCTGAGCTATACGAGGGCAGCGTCTGATCGCCAAGCGGCGATCACTTGAGTGCATTCAGTTAGAAATTTAACAGAAGACATAAAAAATTCTTAATTCATATGCAAATTTGAGTCTGATCTTATTGGCCACATCAACTAGAGAACCGTCCAGATCAGGTAACTAAGAATAGAAGTGGACAGAGAGAAAGCAAATGGTAGGCAGCTTAAATTGAGGTCTCCGATTTGATTTGGGAAATAGATGCATCAAATATTCTAATGAGAAAACCGTTAGCATAGAAAACCCATAGAAGATGCACATTGCAGCTGCTCGGGCTGGGTATATAAAGGTGCAGCCGTTGTATCCAAGTAATATTCCTCGAGTGATCATGGAACGCAGAGCATTATCAATACTCTGGATAGGTGAGTATCAGGAACTGCTGGCAGGTTGATCTCGATTGAAAATTTTCTATTTGCAGTGCTTTTCTCGTTGCTGGGCAGCGCATTCACCTTCCAGGAGAAGACGCCCCAAGCGCAGCAGGTGAAGCAATCGCAGCAGGCACTCAGTGGCAGTGGCAGCGGCAATGTGGAGGAGTCCGTTGGGACGAATCGCAACATCGACGAGCTTATATATACATCGATCGGTAAGGCTGGCTTTGGCAAACATTTTAAGGGCTTTGACTCGAAGACTACAGCCAAACCGACAGTACAACATCAACACCATTACTATTATACTTCAGAGGACAACCAGCATCCTCGCCAGCACGGGACACCAGGTTACCCCTGGGGTGGTTATCATACTCCGCCTCCGCAGCGGCCCTGGGTGCCGCCTTACAGTCAATGGCCATATGGCTATCCCTACGGTTATCCTGGCGCTCCCGGCTATCCTGGCAATCCCGGCATCCCTGGCAATCCCGGCATCCCTGGCATTCCCGGCTATCCTGGCTCTGGTTATCCTGGCTATCCCAGCTATCCTAACATCCCACGCTATCCTGGCTATCCTGGCTATCCTGGTTACCCTATCTATCCTGGTTATCCTTGGTTCCGCAAGACTGAAAACGAAGAAGCCGATGAATCCCAAGTGCAGCAAGAAATCCTCCAGCGGTCCATTCCCATTCCCGCCAGCTACCAAGCACGCGTCTTAGCCTCCACGAGCAAGTCCAATAACAACGTCTTGCCTCTCTACCAGCTGCTCAATCTAGCTCGCGTTTAACCCTTGACTATGAATAGAAACTCACTCACTAAATAAAAGAACGATTTCGAATCATTCAAACTGAGTTTTTGCTTTACAATCTTCCCGTAATTGAAGATCGCAAGATCACCAGAAATGTGAGAGTATGCAAATTTCCAAAAAAAAAAAAAAAGAAAAAGTAATACAAACTTCGAGTGTTATAATCTCGAGAAATAAGTATGATAATATAACATATCCAGCCGGTACTGTGTGAGTTATGCCAGCGGCAAATCGCGTCAATGGCCCCCAGTTGGCGACCGTTGAGTCGCTTCGCTCTTAATGATCGTTAACTCCTCAAATGTTGAGTAAAAAGCCGCCTGAAACGCCTTCGTTCGATTCGATGAATATATGAAAACGAAAAGCAAACAAAAAACTTGGGATACAATCTCGACATGCTGACTCACAGCATTGTCCACTGACGCGCAGCAACTTTTTGGATCAGCGGCGACAACAACAACAACAACAATTGATTCAAACATATTTTGCAAGCTATTTGGTGACTGATGTTGAACGCAATTTCAAATGCAAAAAAGCTGTTTAAGAAACGAGCAATAACTTCGCATTTACCTCTTATTTTAATGGCCCACAAAAAACTCAAGAAAGAAACCAGACTTTTTTCGAGTCTACACGAATTGCAGTATTTGTTGACTTCTTCTTTTTTTTGTTACTTCCACGAAAAAAAGCCTTAGTTGACACTTTGCTTGAACCGATTCGGTAATCTTAAACACGTTCTCTTTCGACCGATTGCCGTTTCGACAATGGAGCGCAAGTTCTTTAATATAAGGTGTTGAAAAAAATATAATATATGGCTGGGAAAAGCTTTACAATTGTGCTGTACGTGGTATAAATTGACGGGGCTATCAAATTTTATGATAACTGTTATGGTTTTTTCCTCCAAACTCAAGTAGCAACTAACTGAACTAAACCTGAACTAAAATTTGACTTAGGACTGTTTTAGAGCATATGAAGTTTATTGGGAATTATTTTTAAATATTTTATATTATATATTAGAGGTATTGTCATCTGAAGTAATCTTTTTTCAAGTTTATTATCTCAGCTACAAGTCTCACTCTCAGTTTTCATTAAGCCATCAAACAGATAAGCTGAGGAGCGAAGCAAGACACGTTTCCATTGCAAATATGTTTTATTTATGTTTAGAGGGTATAACATATGTCGCGCTGACCTCGATCACGAACACGTTCGTATCGTATCTGGCTGGCAGAGCTTAGGGGCTGACTCATTATGTGGACACACAGGCCACATGCAATATCTTATCGGATGTGTTTGCTCGGTGCGAATAAAAGGAAACTCGAGCCCATAAAATGCAATTTTTCAAGTACTTGGATTAAGCAAAGAATGGCAGAATGCAGAAGTCTGCAAAAGCATACTCAGTTGCTATGGAAGAACCAGCTTGGAATATTGAATGAAATTTATCAAGTATGTTCGCTCTGTATGGAAGTTGATAAATTGAAGTTACATTTATAAATTAAATAGAAATCTATTACGAGTTAAGAGTGTGCTAAAGCGTTAATCCAAAGGGAATGTGAAGGGTTTTAAAAGAAAAAGAACTTGTACTTGAAGCCATGTTCGAATTAATTGTAATTCATTAAGAGATTATAAAATCCTGATGTAATCATAGATACAGGCTTTATGCACCCACAAATAATTCCTAATTTCTGTTAACAGTTTGTTAATCACCCTGTACACCTACTAAGACACCCTGTATGTGCCTCCATCCACTTGCACGTTATCAATAAACTTTTTAGTCAATAGATAACGTTGTGTTGTTCCGATAAATAAACGCTTAACTTACTTTTTGGTCATAAAACAACAAAAATTTGGCAATTTGAAAGACAAATCAACATCTGATAAATCAAAGAAGACAACCTGCCACACCCACACGCCTGCACACGTAGATGAGTGAGTGGTGCACATGACAAAGCTCGTTAATTGTTAAAGTCTCTTGGCGCATTATCGCAATTAACCAAACTAAAATGCGTGCAATTCGTTTTGTTTATTTTGCTTCTTTTGGAGTCTTTGTTTGGCATTTCTTATTTGATTTAGACCTCGCTCATTGTTCAGATTTCTATGCAAGAGAATTACATCATTTCCATTAGAAGAACTGGCCAAAAACTTGGTTTGGCTTCTGTGTGTTTCGCTGCCTGACATTGAACGTAACGCTCCATGGAGCTACAAGGGAGTCTATTATATACACAACTGTATTTGGCAAAAAAGAAAAAAAACAACAACAACAACGAGAGGGGAAATACGCAGCTAACTAGACGATCGTAGTTAAGTGAAGCTAAGCTGCTTAACGTCTGATTGCCACAAGACACAATTGAAAAAGCTGAAATCGGAAATAGGTCAAATCAATAGACGCCATTGAAATTGAAATTGAAATGAAATCTGATACAGTTTTATTTATAGGGCATTGATAAGAAGGCGGAGAAGAGGGCGGGACACTTGCACAGACGTAATAACATTCAGATGCATGTCAGACATAAGAAAAAAAAAACTGTGGGTTTGGTGTCGATTTATCTGGAAATACAACAAGTCTTGCATCGATATACACTCATACACATACACATATCCACATGTAAATGTGTAGCAAAGTTGACCTGCTTTGTTTGTATTTGTTCCTGCTGTAAAAACTAAGCAAACAATATTCGGTTAAGCCCAGCTGCAAGAGCAGAGGAGCAACAGGAAAGAGAAGCAGGCAGAGCGAAAGAGAAGAAGAGAAGAAGTACGTGCGTGCGTGTGTGTTTGTGTGGGCTAAAGGAAGTGTCCAGGAAGCGAAACACTCGCCTAAAAAGCAAACGGTAAATTGCTTGTGCCTGCGAGGTTAAGCTGATGAAGCAACCACCAACGAGCACATCGAGAAGAGCTGCCTGCAGCACATGGTCGTAAACGGCGCTTTATTAGACGCGTATAAACATAAACCAGATTTGTGCCTCTTGTCGTTGGTGTCCAAGTTCAAATTGTGCAAAAGGAAAGAAAGTCTTGCTGCCAGCAAGATAGACTGAAAGACAGACAAACGGCCAGATCGCGACCTGGGCAAACCGGCAGAACCGCTTTTTGACTCGATCAATTTTTTTCATTTGTTTTTTATTTATTTATTTTTTTTTTTGATTTCTTGTCTGTGTGTTTGGTGTCTTCTTCACAGCTTGCAGCACATTTGTTACATTGAGGATAGGAAATGACAGTTGAGTATGCAAAAACTGCAGAGCTGATTAGTTGGATGCGGCTCTCAATCATTGAATGGGGCCCGCACATCCGTAATGGCCAATTAGCTGTGACAGACGTTGGCGATAAGAAGTTGGCCACTCAATAAATAAATGTAGGCACGTTCAATAAATGAAAGCAAGTACATAATTTCACTCACTGTCTGGTGCAGTTGTTGTTTGAATTTCTTTTTCGATCGGTTACCGTTAGCTTGACCCGCTGCTGTCAGCAACACCAGAAGCAGCAGCAGCACAAGCAGCAGCGACTGCCCAACGTTCCAAAAAATTATAAAAACAATCAAATAGACACTTGTTGCTTCTATGGCCGCCACACTTGTTTTATATTTTTGTTTAGCTTTTGCACGCGCTCAGAATTTCAAATGACATACAGCCAAAAAACGTTCTTGAATAATTTATATCTTATTAGCAGCAAAGCTCCGAGTACGGCAAGCGCACCTTGCAAAAGTTAAAACCCAACTGAGCTGCGGCTGTTCATTTGCCGCCACATTTCGCATAGCCAATAACAACTGCTTTGAGCACTAGTGATGTGCGCGGTTTCGAAAGCTTATCGCTTATCGCCTATCGACTTGCTGGCAATTTTATTGTAGGCGGCACTCCGACTATCGAAGTGATCAAACCAAGGAGCTCCAGTGATATGGCACCATCACCACAAAACGCGTACAAATGCAATTTAAATTAAAATAAAAAAAATAAGTAATTAATATTTGGGGCACTTTATTTACTTTTTATCTTAATTCACCAAATTTATTTATTTATAACAATATGCTAAAATCGTTTTATAAATCTAAACAACACAATATTCCAGATGATTATATCTCTGAAAAAGAAGTTGTTTAATATATGTTTGCTATTCGTTTTTGTTTTACTTATAATCAAAGGCAAATGCAAATGTGTTTTAGACAATACGAAAAAATATCTGCACTCAATGACGCTATGATAAAATTATTAAATCAGACTAAACCCCTGAGTTTGTTGTATAGCTTGTTGCAGCTTATACTTGAGCCGTTCCTTGGTCTTATATCGTGGTAGATCCAGCAAGTTGAAGCATGTGTGTGCAACGGGCAGGAAGCGTTCATCAGGTGTGGGTTGCATGGCGATCTAGCCGATAAGTTTAGCATAAAACAGCTATGATTAATGAAAAATGGATTTACAGTCACTTTACCTTGATGGCTTTCATGCCTTGAATAGGAATACGATCACTGCCTGTCAAATAGAGCAGAAACTTTTTCTTTTCTTCCTCGGGTAGTTCGTGAAACACTTCCCAAAACCACTTCACCTAAAAACAAGCAAATTGCCTTAATTACACGATATTTTTTTGGACCAAAGTATTACCGTTTCATCGCCTGACGTATATCCCTCTTTGTACTCGCAGTTATCCTCCAGTGCCTGCCAATCATATTCCTCGTTTCCCACTACAACAGCCATGAGTTCTTCAGGTTGAAAGATTTGGAGCATTCGGCCTGAACAAACTTTCATAAAACCTTCGTGAAATGCACGATAGTGAAGCTCCACGGATTTGTTGAATATGAAATCCACATAGAGATTTACAAACTCTTGCCTGAAAAGCTCAAATGATTAACAATAGAAAAGGTAATGTAAATAGAATGCAACAAAACCTATTTTCCAATGTGACAGCAATGTTCCTGCCATTGGGTTTGAGCTCCTGGGTCTCAGCCTCGCCATAGATATCACGGGATATTTCAAAAGTTAAATCGAAGGTTTCCTTAAAGTCATCCCCTGTATAGTCTAGCAACGCCTGCATAGAATTGGCTTCCGTTGGTGACATTTCACGCAGATCGCTAAGATCAACAGGTTTCTTGAGAAGCTTCTTATATAGCGCCAACGGGAAAGGCAGATTGATTATTGTAAAATTGTAAATGGCCAGGCCACATAGAACACCGATAAGGAAATACATATTCTCCGTTTCGAAGGTCACATCTGCGAACCACATGATGCGTGAGTCCTCAAACTCTTTGAACATTCCATATTTAGGGTCGATCAGATCCTTGAGCAACAGCATAAAAAATTCCTTTCGCACACCTCCCGCGTCCTCGGCCTCCTCACCATGGAATTTGATTTTCAGTGGCTTCTTGAGATCACTTTGACTATACCGTTCTAGTTCACGTATAGAATCCTGCACCAGGTTCTCTCGCGACACATTCAATACAATGTACTGTGACATGTGACCATAGTTGAGTAGATTGTAAAATGCCTGCAAGAGAAATCCGTGCGTCATTAAATTGAATGTATGATTAGCTGTTAGCTACCCACATTAGATACTGCGTTCGACATGGCTGAATGCATTTGGAGCGCTTGATCTGCTTGCAGCAGCGAGGTTTTAGCGGATGCATCGAACAGGAATGGATAGTTGCAAATGTTAAAGTCTGTCGCCGACTCAGACATAATCCAGCGTAAGTATTCTTGCTGCACGTCCACATAATCCGTAATCTCTGGCCAGTAGAACAGCCGGAAGTTAAGTCGCGCTTCCCGATTGTCGTTCACATGGCAAAGTTTTGTCAAAAATCGTAGGACAGCCTCCAGATCACTGCTATAGGGCAACAGCTAAGATGAGGCGTTGATTAGTAAGCAAAGAATATTGGAAAACAGCTGCATACGATTACCTTCTTCTGACGTGGTTCATTGTGATTAATCACCTCGATGCCCATTTTAAAGCTGATGATGTGCATCGCCACATGCAAAAACTTATTCACCATTTGCTCAAAATAATCAGACGGCGTCTGAGCCCACCATTTCTCCAACACCTTGCGTGGATTCTCAGTCAGTTTGAAGATGGCTTGGGCGAACGGTACGTGCAGTGTTTTGTAGTGTTTGGAATTCACAAATTCGTGATACAATGGCAGTAACAAATAGACGCGCATACTCTCAACGTCTGCCGGCGAGGCGACCAGTGAACCAAGAAGCTCCTTCGACAGGTTATCCCAAATCTACAATAAAATCAGATTATTAAGCGGTGCGTCAGTGGCCATTTTAAAGTGTTTGCACATACCACCTGCTTGATGCTTTGATTCTCCACTTTGCGTAGATTATCAAAGGCCGCCTGGGCAGCCATTAAATCTATGCCATAATTGCGAACAGAGCAACCTAAGTGCTTGTCTTGGTCCAGCAGAAAAGAACCATTAAGGCAGGCCTGGCTCTTAAATATGACCTCAATGGAGTTTAATAAATCCAAATCGCTTTGATCGTCTTTTTTAATACGTGCGCATTGTTTGGTAGCATCTGCAGTCAGCACAAAAATCTGTGACTTGGGGCTAGAGGAAAAGAGTCATGTTATTCGAATGTGTGGCATAGAAATAACAAATTATTACGAATAGACGCGACAGTCGACGGGTGGAATTTTGTCCGCAAACATCGAAGTGGTGACTATTGACTGATCGCCGCCGGAGAAGATTTGATGTATAACAGACGCAATCTTTGCATCGCAGGTTTGCAACAGGGTTGAACCACTGGGCGACACCCAAGGCCCTATGACCAACTGTGGCAGATTTAGGCTTTTGGTGTTACGCGTGCCTAGCTGCCCGGAGCTACCCAAACCGAATCCATAGATTCGGCCTCGCGAAGGCACTAGTGCCAAGGTGTGTCGATTGCCGCAGGCCACCTGGGAAATAGTGCTGCCCATCAGTTCCATGACCATGCGAGGTAACATCTCATTAGAGCTAAAGCCATGGCCCAATTGCCCATAGGCTCCAGCGCCACAGGTGAACACACCGCCCTCAATGGTGAGAAACACAGAAAACTCATCTCCACAGGCGACAAAGCGAACGCCTAGTGTTCTCAGAGTTTTCAGCTGTGTGGGATACGCACGATTCGTCTCGTCGTTCAGGCCTAGTTGTCCACAGTTGTTGCGGCCCCAACCAAACACCGCACTCGATTTGGATATAACAAAGGAGTGATTACCGCCGCAGGCAATGGCTGACACGGGAATGCCCAGCAAGGTGGTGAGTCGCATGGGAGTGTTACACTGTTGGAGCTCATTAGGTGAACTGACACCCAGCTGCCCATAGAGATTGGATCCCCATGAATACAGCTCACCACCTGCAATGACAAATGGATTGATACAGTGGAATCTCTTGGAGTCAGATATACTTACAGCAAGTTAGTGCCAGGCTGTGGTTGCTGCCGCAGGCTATTTGAACGACCGTTTTGGAGACCAAGTTTCGTACTATTTTAGGCAGTTTTACAATATTTTGCTCGCTGGGATGGCCCAGCTGGCCACACTCATTATCACCCCAACTGAAGACCTGCCCCCATTCGGACAGCGCCATCGAATGGCGGCTACCGCAGGCAATTTGCGTAATCACATAATCCTGCAGCTCCGGTATCTGTACTGAAATTAAACGGCCGTAAGAGCAATAAATGGCAACAGGCAATCAGGCTAACACAGAGAGCGACATGTGGAAGTTGTGATGGGAATGAGGTGTGACAAGTGTACCAACGAGAATGGAAGATTTGTACATACGAAATGGCGACATACGTGGCCTTTTGGTGGGTAGCTCATGTCCCAGTTGTGAGTAATCATTGCTACCGCATGCATACACCTTCCCGCTGGCAGTCAGAAAGAGCGTGTGCCGATGCCCACAAGCGATTTGATTCACAGCCGAGTCCGGCTTCCAGGGTATTCGACTGGGTGTCAATATCTACAGAGGAAACGCAAAGACATATTAAAGTGGGCGTGTATGATGTGTATTATGAGCCCCATTACCTGTTCTTCTTCGATGCCGCCAAGACCCAACTGGCCGTGCGAAGCGTTACCCCAGCAATACAATTCCATTCTGTCGATCCCTTGCCCAACCTTCCACTTGTGGCTTTCGTTGTGTTGTTGTTGCGGATGGCAAATCGTTTCAATAGGCAGCACGACTTGCGTTTCCTTCTTTGTGTTCGCTGTTTCCAAGTGCGCTACCGTGCCAGAGAATATTCGAGAAAGCTCCAGGGTAATGGAAACATTCTCTGCGACCGTCCAATTTTATCTATTTTGTTGGCTTTGCCCTTGCTCTACACGCACACACATGCATTTGTTGTAACGAAACAGGGGATTTTTATAATTGGGCCTCGTGAGCCCAGAGTTGTTGGTTAAAATACGGTTTAATATTTTTAAAATAGCGCATTGAGTATACTTGTAACCGGAATTAGGCTAAAAATTTCGACAGAAATTTCTGTTCTATAAAAAAATAACGAAATTTAACAAATGAAAACCGCAACAACAACAAAAGAAACCAATAAATAACGACGACCCTGCCAACCTAATGGAAAGCTTTAAGCACACTCATGCAAAATATAAGTATAAATGTTATCGATATAAAACGAAAGCCTAATTTATGACATGACGAAAGAATTTTTATCAAGTGAAATGTAGTTTTTGCTTAAAGTTATTAGTTACACATTGTGGTAGCTCAGATTGTATAGAACTGTATTATGTCGAGCCTCATACATGTGCAATGCTCGTGAGTGCACCACTCACCCACGTATGCAAATACATCTACACTAATCGGAGAGTGGACATGCCTGTTTTCCATAATAGCGAATTATACCGGCAACTGAGTCTGATGTCTGAACTCTGCCCTTTTGCGCAATTAGACTTGGAATAAAAGCGTAACACGGCGCTCAGGCCTTAATTCGGTTTTTATAATACTGGAAAAAGCGCGCAATTGAAAATTCAAAACTTCGTAACGGCTGTTTTTGGGCGATCTCGTACCAAAACAAAAACCGGTTGCTTTAAATTGGTCTGTTTAGAGATTCGAGTTGGTAGTGAGAAAGTGAAAACGCATCGATTTTCATCGAGTTGTTGCCACGCTAACAGACAATGCAGGAAGCGTATGTAAATATCAATAACATACCCACTCACATCATAACGTGGGGAAAGTGGATTGAGGAGTCATTAAATGACGTCCAGGAGATTGTTGTTTGCATAACGGGCAATCCTGGGCTGCCTGGTTTCTATACAGAATTCGGTGGTGCACTGCAGCAGGAGCTAGGCTCCGATGGACACAATTTGCCAGTCTGGGTGATAGGTGAGACGGGCGTGTGTGCATTATCTGCAAATGTAGATAACTTATTGACTTCGACATGTAGGTCACGCTGGACATGATGATCCGCCAGAGGCGAGCATTCGTGAGGTTCCGCAGCTTAGTGGCAATGCCGAGCTCTTCAATCTCAAAGGTCAGATCGATCACAAGATAGACTTTATAAAGAAGTATGTGCCTCGGCATGTGAAAATACATCTGATTGGACATTCCATTGGCGCCTGGATGATATTGCAGCTGCTCAAGGAGCCAGAGATACGCGATCGCATAAAAAAGTGCTACATGCTATTCCCCACCGTAGAACGCATGATGGAATCTCCCAATGGCTGGGTATTCACCAAAGTGGCTATGCCACTATATTCGGTCTTTGGTTACGTTTTCTTTAACGCATTCAATTGGCTGCCCGTTTGGATACGAATCGTTTTGATCCAAATCTACTTTTGGATCTTTGCTATACCCAATCATTTCCTTGGAACTGCATTGAAATACACCAAACCCTCAGTGGCGGAGAAAGTGGTGTTCCTGGCCGACGACGAAATGGCTCGGGTCAGTGTTCTGCAACGGGATATAATCGAAGAGAATTTGCATCTACTAAAGTTCTATTACGGCACCACCGACGGTTGGGTGCCGGTTGCCTATTACAATCAACTCAAGTCTACCTTTCCTCAAGTGGATGCACAGCTGGACAATAAGAATATCGCCCATGCATTCGTTCTACGACATTCCAAGCCCATGGCATCCATTGTCAGTAATATGATCAAACAGAATGTGCAATAGAGCTCACTTCTAGATGGGATCATCTAGCCAATTGTTGCCTAATCTTAATATTATATGCGAAGATCTATAAATGAACTCTTTGTGTAGTGGTAATAGGTATAACTTGATTTGAAAGCAATATCCATGACACAATAAAGACAAGGTTTTATACGAGTATAGGAGAGATCCTGTTTAGTTATAACACAATCTTTATTTTGCATCCTAGTTACACTCAAGTATTATGATTAATATAAGAGCTTTGATGATTTACTCAAGGTCGAGGTGAAATTGCATGTGTATTTTACAATCAATTTTTGGCCGGTGATCCGGAATGCGATCGCGAGCGGCTGCGCGATGGCGAACGAGAACCGCTACCTGAACGAGAACGAGAGCGCGACTTTGACTTCGACTGGGAGTGGGAGCGCGAGCGAGAACGTGATTTCGATGGAGACTTGGATTTTGATCGACTGCCTGAGCGGGAACGTGAACGACTAACAGACTTTGAGCGTGAGCGTGAGCGAGACCCAGATTTTGAGTGTGAGCGCGAGCGCGAGCGTGATCGTGACCCTGAGCCTGAGCGTGAGCGTGAACGGGAACGGGAACGTGATCGTGATTTATCCGATTCGTCGCCAGATTCAATGCGATTCTTAGCCCGTTTGCGCTTTGCGACGCCATCGCTCTCGCTGCCACTGCGACTTCTGCTGCGCTTTCGTCCGCGATCGCTGCCACTAGCGCTGCCGGAGCGGCTGCCACTGCGACTGCGAGTGCCGCTCTTGCGGCTTCCACTGCGGCTGCGATCGCTACCACTGCCACTGCCGCTGCCCGAGCGGCTGCCCGACTTGCTGCGGTTGCGGTTTCTGCTACGACTGCGGCTTCGGCTGCGCTTGCCGCCATCGCTTTCGGACTCGCTGGTCGATATTGTCTCTTTGGAGACAATCTTCAGACGCTGTTTGGCGGACAGTTTCTCCTTGGCATCCTTTGCGTTCTTCTGCTGCAGCTTCTTCTTCTTCTGTTTTTTCTCGCCACGGCCGCCGCCACCAGCAGACTCCTCTTCGCTCTCCCTCTCATACTTTTCAGTTTTCCGTTTGCGTCCGCTGCCCTTCTTGCGTTCACCCTTGTTCTTCTTCTTGTTCGGCCGTTCAGCGCCTTCGCGTTGCACATCCCCGCTATCCGTGCCCGAGATGTAATCATCCTTGCGCGGTCGTCCGCTGCCCTTCTTGCGCTCCTTTTCAGTAGGTGCGTCGGCAATGATGAGCAAATTCTTAGTCTTTTCCACGTACTCCTGTCGTTTGGCCAGCAGCTGCTCGCGTGACATTTTGGCCTCCTCTTCGCGTCGCTTGCGCTGCTCCAGCATCTTTTGCTTGAAGGCTTCCCGTTCCTCTTCTTGGCGGCGTCGCAGCGTGCGATCTTCTTCATCAATGCGACGCGCACGTCCCACATGGTATTGCGCCTGAGACAGCAGATCTTGACATGTGTTGGCCTCCACGCCTGCAACCTCGATGTTGAAACGTGTCTTGTCGCCATGCACGGACAAGTATTGGAAGTATCTAAGTGGAAATAGACATTAAATTCATAAAAAAAAAAACGCCTGAATTTATAATTACTTACTTATGCGCCAGCTCCAGTTCATGCACCGCTTGGAGCACCACTTCCAGCGTGGACTTCTCATCCTTGAGTATGGCCATGGCTAGTCGGGATAGCACTACAGCTATATTGAACAGCAGCACAGTGTCCTGAGGAGCCACACGACGAGCCTTCAGCAGGACCGCCTTGGCCTCCACCAGCTTATTGGCACGCAGATAGGCGCGTGCGAGGTACTGCATCACCTCGACATTGTTGTGCTTGAAGAACTTCTTCATACAATTCTCGTACATTTGGATAGCGCTAATGTATTGCTTCTGCTCGACGTAGATATGGGCAATGTTTAGCCACACATCACAGAAATCGGCGGTGGCTTCGCGCACCTGAGCAAAGATGTCGCGCGCTTCGATGACGCAGCCCTTGTGGGCGAGCACGGCGCCAATGCCATTGGTGGCCCAAATGTTGCGAGGATCCGTACGCAATACCTATTTCAAAAGTTTCCATATTATTGCAATAAACAAATTGACATTTCAACACCAATTTTACCTGCTTGAATATAGCGAGGGCTTTTTCCTGATGCTTGCGCTCCTTCTCCTTGTCGCGACTGGGCTGATGCAGTGTCTGCAGCGAGAAGTTTCCTAGAGCAATTAGGGAGTAGGCATCAGAAGCCGTTGCCGGATTCTTGAGTATGGTCTCGAAATTCTTTTGACCCAATGCGAATTGCATTTTGGCCAGATGCAAATTGCCGAGGAGCGACCTCGCATCTGGATTGTCATTGTTGATATTGAGTGCATCTTTGAAGAAATCCGATGCGACAAAGATCAGGCCCTTATCACGCGCCATGCAGCCCAGCCGCAGATAGCAATCAATGTAGTTAGGATGCTCCTTGAGTATCTCCTTGTACAGCTTGTCGGCCACATCGAAACTGCTCATCGCCTCGTTCAAGCGAGCCAGATTATATTTCATGGTCACCTGTATGGACTCGTAGTATTTGACATCCTTGTCCATCTCGGAGCTGGCATGCTGCAGCGCCGACTCGAGCGTGTCCTTGGCCAATTTCAGATTGCCCAGACGATAATGCAATGAGGCGACATTATTCTGTATTTCCGCCGGAATCTCATATTTAGCTTTGTCCCGTAAAATGCTTGAGGCAGTACCGTAGGCATTTAGCGAGGCCTGCAAATCATTTTGCTCCAATATCTGCGCCAGCTCTATCCAGGCTTCAATGTCTTCCGGAAACTGTTCGGTCACCTTTTTCAGATGTGTCTTGGCCATGTCACGCTTGGTCTGCGAATTGGAGTGCGCATACAACGAGCCGAGAATTTTCATGGTCTCATAGTTTCCCGGCTGAATCTTCAGCACTTTCTCAAAACATTGCGCTGCCTGTAAATAGATTTAGAGAAATTGGTATAGGGATTTCAAACGAATTACTTAAGCTGGTATTTACGTTCTCTGTGTCGCCGCGATAGATGTACATCTGACCGAGTCCGTAATGTGGAAGCACAAAGTTAGCTGGCGCAATCTGCGTGGATTGATAGTAGTATTGGAAGGCCTGGTCATAGTCGCTTTGGGCATGGAAGCTCCTGGCTAGTTGGTAACAGCTCTCGGCGCGCATTGCTTCATTTTCGGTATTGTGGAAGGCATGCAGAGCCAAATGATGAACCTTTTGGTAGTCTTTCTTGAAAAAGAAATGGTTGGCCAAATGATTCAACACCATAGGATTGGCATTGTCAATGGTGTATGCCTTGGAGAGCATTTGCACGCCCAGCTTATTGGACTCCGGCTCCAGTTGATTGAGCTTAAGTACAGCCAGACCAATTAGAGCACCCACGCATTGTTGATCCAGTTGCAGGGCACGCTCAAACGCCAATTTGGCCTTTTCAGCATTGCCCATTTTCAAGAAGCAGTGCGCCATTCCGATCCGCACGTTGGCCGGACAGTTGGGATTCGTGCGCAGTGCCTTCTTGTAGAATGCCATAGCACCGCGATAATCCTTGCGATTGAACGCAATGCACGCCTTGCCCAGCAGCGATGGTATATTTGATGGCGATTGATTGAGCACGAAGTTGAATTGCGCATCTGCCTGATCCATTTTGTCCCCCTCGAGCAGACAGAAGTAGGCACGTCCCAGCAAATGGCTTTGGTCGTACATAATGATTTTGTCCGCATTCGTGTACAAGTTGGTGGCCTTCATGAAAAGCTCGCGTTTCTTGTCCTTGGACTTCTCTCTATACGCCTCCTGTACATAATGGGCGGCAAGCATGTCATAGGCGCGCATCTGGTCCGTTTTATAGTCACGGTAGTCCGTGGTGCCCTTATCACGAGCTGCTTCCAGCAGCATGATGAAATCATCTGTCTTCTTCTGTTTGTAGTATGCCAACTGTGGAATAGGACATTTACATGGTAATTCCCCTTGGGAAACCAGTAATATTAATTAATATCGCTTACCGCAACATTGACCCAGACGTGCAATGGAGCTCGCTCCTGCAGCAATATGCTAAACACTTCCGAGCATTCGGGCAGTTGATCCGGGTCCACTTCGATGACCTGCAAGCATTTTTTTTTATGCAAACACATTTAATTTTGTAGTGTGGCTTTCAATCTCACCTCATCCGTGTCCTGCAAAGGAATCTCGATGCATGTGGACATGATTGCAGTGTGCGTGGCTCGCGAGCCAAACAATTGGTGACTTTACGGCGTTGAATTACACAAAAATCTCAAGATTATTTCCTTAACGCGGTACGCTTGCCAAAAAAAACATTGACGACTTTTCGATACTTGCTACAAAACATCGAGAAGCGTCCGATATTTGACATGAATAAGTATCGAATCGATTGTGTCGTATATCGAGTTTGCCGTCGATTGGTTTGAGCTGGCATTGTTTATGGACAAAAATTATGTAGTAAAATAAACAAAATTTTATTAAAATTTAAATCGATAATGTATTAGGCTATCGCTAAAAATGCAGAGTGCCGTTCGGCGATTGAGCGTGTGCCAATTGGCTATCAGTGTGCGCGCATTAACAACAAGAGCAGCAGCAAATATAAATTTTCAGCTACAAAACGTGTACAAACAAACTCAAACAGATGTTCTGTGCCAATTACGTAAGAGCTGTAGTCGTTCAGCACTTTTGGCGCAAAAATCTCTACCGGAGTTTATTGGCGAAAATCAGCTGTGCAGGCACACATACACGCACACACTCTCGCAGCGAGGCATAAACACAAGCAAAGCGAGTGCAGCGCATTATTCTAGGTACTCGGCTAGCACAATCATGAATTCGTATTGCAAAGAGCTGGACCTGATGGAATATGACATCATCGGGTTCGATCTGGACGGTACGCTGTTGCGCTACAATCTCCAGGAGATGACGCCGCTCATCTATAACGTGCTCAAGAAGTACCTGGTGGAAGTGAAGGGCTATTCGCCAGCGCTGCTGTGCAAGGACTTGGATATGGATTTCTTTCAGAAAGGTCTGATGCTGGACGGAGTTCGGGGTAATGTGCTGAAGCTGAGCAACGAGGCAACCATTTTACGTGCCTCGCACGGCACACGTCTGCTGAGCGACGAGGAGATCGAGAATATCTACGGCGAGGATCGGCGTTGGGATGTGGCTACAGCCTTTTACAATAATCCGCTGTCCACATGGAATGGTCCAGCTTCGCAGCAAATGCGCACGCTCCTTGATTACTTTGACATGCCCAGCGCCCTGGTCTTTGCTCAAGCCGTGGATGTTGTGGACGATGAGAGCGGGCCAGCGGGCAAGCCCAAGGAATACAAAGTTTGGGGGGATCTCCTAGAAGCCCTTGTGCATAACTACAACCGGGATAACTTCAGCAATGATTCCAGTCTCTACTTCAAAGCCATGCGCGCAGAGCCCCATCGCTATGTCCTGCCGAGCAGTGCCAAGCTGCTCACCTGGCTGGAGCAACTGAGAAACGCTGACAAGAAGCTCTTCCTGTTGACCGGCTCGAATATAGACTTTGCCAATTTAACAGCCACACAGGCGCTGGGTCCCGATTGGCGAAACTACTTTGATTTTATAGTCACCTATGCCAAGAAGCCCGGCTTTTTTACCCAGAAGCGACCCTATTTGAATGTGGATGATGTAGCAAAGCGCGAGGTGCCCAACACTGAGCTGAGTCCGGTGGAATATCTTCAGCCTGGCAAAATCTACGCACAGGGTAATTGGCATCAGTTGCACCAGTCGATGGCCAAACTCCTGCACAAAGACGCAAGCAAAGCACGGGCTCTATACTTCGGAGACAATATCATACAGGATATCTATACGCCGGTCAAACACAGTGGCTTCGATACGGTGGCCATTGCCGAGGAGCTGTTTCTAATGGAGTCCAAGGACTACCCCTTCAAGGCAGTGCTGCACTCGAAGTTCTGGGGCCCGTACTTCAACAACGGCTACACGCCCACTCTGTGGTCTGGCTTCATAGCGAACTATGCTCAGATTTGCATCTCTTCGATGGATCAGATGACGCAGACGGCACCAACTGAACGTCTGGTGTGTAACAATGTCAACGGCTTCTATCCGATGGTGCCCAAATCGCTCGAGTGCAGCAATCTGACGACTTCCTGGTACGGTGGCTGCGTCTGATAAGACCAGGCAATACTCAATAAATAAGAATTATCTCTGAGCTATGCATTTACGAATTGAATCCAAATTGAACTACTCGACGAAAGTCAAATAGACATACAAATTATACTTAAAAGCAAAATAAACAATTGTTCGACGACCGATTTCATTAAGTACACGATATACTATATATTCCATGACTCAAGTAGGCCTTCAGAATAGATAAAATTCAAATAATTATTATACTTAAAAGCAAAATAAACAATTGTTCGACGACCGATTTAATTAAGTACACGATATACTATATATTCCATGACTCAAGCAGGCCTTTAGAATAGCTAAGATCATTTGTATTTTATAGAGTATCCTATTACCAATCGTAATTATAAGCAAGATTAACGAATGTACTAACAGCTTTATCACGAGGAAAACTCATTAAACCGGTTGTTATTCAAGCGCTTTATACAATTTTAATGTTTAAGTAATCCTCGTTGAGCACACGCTCTAACGCGAATCTAATTTAAAACAGATGTTCTCGACACATTTAGAGTGTAAATATTTATATATATATATATATAAGAAATAGAAGAAATATATTACAGATCCATAGCTAGTAATAAAATATATATATACACACTATATATGAGTCATTTAACCATCTCAATACATTTATTTGTGACCAACCATAATACCGCAAATATAATATAATATAACAAATACTCAATGGGAAACAATTGTACAGCGAAGGAAGCAGTGGAATAAACAATAATTAGGGGGAGAGTTGACTATAGACTATACAAATTAGATGATGCGCTCCACGGCCAGCGCAATACCCATGCCGCCGCCAATGCACAGAGATGCTATGCCACGTCGTCCGCCCGTTCGCTCCAGGGCATACAACAAGGTCACTAGGACACGCGTGCCGGACGCTCCAATTGGATGGCCCAGGGCAATGGCGCCGCCATGCACATTCACTTTTTTCTCATCCAACTTGAGGCACTTCAGCACGCTTAGAGCTTGCGCAGCAAAGGCCTCGTTCAGCTCATATAGATCCACGTCATCACGAGTCCAGCCAATTTTAGTTAGCTGTAAATGCAGAGATTAGCATGCGATGACAAACAATACGATTGTTTCACTTACCAATGATTCCACGGCAGTCACTGGACCCAGGCCCATGACAGTGGGCTCAATACCGCTCTGTGTCCAGCCCACAATCTTGGCAAGAGGCTTAAGACCGCGTTTGTTAACCTCTTCACCGGACATGAGTAGCACAGCTGCAGCTGAATCGTTGACACCCGATGCATTGCCAGCTGTGACGGTGCCGCCCTCCTTGAAAGCGGGCCGCAGCCTTTGGAAGCCCTCCAAAGTGCTGCCCACTTTGATGTATTCATCTTTGCTGAATATTTGTGTACCCTTGCGATCCTTGATCTCCACTGGTACAATCTCAGCATCAAAGTAGCCCTGCTTCTGGGCCTGCTCGGCGAGCAGCTGCGATTGCAAGGCCTGAGCATCCTGAGCCTCGCGGCTGATTTGGTACTTCTCCGCCAGGTTCTCGGCAGTGATGCCCATATGTATTTGATTCATGGCATCGGTAAGGCCATCGTGCACCATGCTGTCCACCAATGTTCCCGGACCCATTTTGATACCCTGACGGAGATTCACTACATGTGGAGCACTGGACATGCTCTCTTGACCGCCGGCAATAACAATCTTAGCGTCACCTGAACGTATCGCCTGATAGCCCAGCACCACAGTTCTAGGAAAGCAAATAACATAGTGAATACATTCAAAGCCTAAATCAGCATACCCACTTTAAACCTGATCCGCACAGTAAATTGATGCCATAAGCGGGCACCTCGATAGGCAAGCCGGCCTTTAGAGCGGCTTGACGAGCGGGATTCTGGCCTTGGCCTGCAGTCAATGCCTGTATAGACGCAGAAGCGAAATTTACATAACAAATTGAATCTTATTTGTATGCGAACGGAACAAATTGATTTGCAAATTAGCAACAATGAGAGGAACTTGTGTAATACCTGACCCATAATAACTTCGTTCACTTCCGGCGACTCGACATGTGCACGCTTCAACACTTCTTTGATGACCACGCTGCCCAAATCTGAGGCTTTCAATTTAGAAAGTGTTCCATTGAAGCTTCCTAAAAAATGCAAATAAGAGAAAGTTTCCCTAATTAAACATTACATCAAATTTGTATGAAACTGTTTTACCAATAGGTGTACGGGCTGCGGACACTATATATACGTCAGACATCGTTAGGTAATACAATTTATAAATGTTTACACTATAAATGATAAATAATCAACAAATATAGTGCCGGGCAATCAACGAACGATGGTTTCGTTGCAGGCGCGCTGAACCAAATGTGTATCGCCTTGACTGGCTGACTGTTCACAATGGTATTCGCAGAAGAATCGTACTTTGAACTTATCGATAGTCGATAACTATTTGTTATTGGTTTGAAATTAAAATAATACTTTGTTATGTGTATTGATAATATAACATATAAGATTATTCAAATGACACTTTATAGTATAATATTTTAAGTAAGATTGTGAAGTGTAAGCGTTGAGAAGACGTAGAAGGTATGTATGTATTTGTTTCTTTTTTTTTGCTTTTAGTGTGATAAGCTGCGTACGTATTTTTTCCAATTATTGGAGTGCCATTATGCACTTAAGATAAAATCTATCGGTGCTGCCATCATATCGATAACAGTAATAGTTTCAATTATTATGTGTTCCAATTCATCGATGGGTTATTTTATCGATACGGTATCTCAGTACACAGAAAATTATTTTATGCTGAAAAAACGCACAAAACGCGCATTGTAAACTCATTAAGAACAAACGCGCCCAGACCGCGACTCCTGGACAGGTTGGCAGCTATATAGCTTGTACAGGTTGCAGCTCAAGTCGTAGTTTTAAGGAGCCGACACAAAGTTACAGCGTCGACAGCAGCCAACAGCAACAGCCCCAGCCCTCGCCCAACACCAACACTACAGCAGCAGCAACAACAACAACCACCACCCTAATCAAGACAACAACAACTAGAGCCGCACAATCACATAAAGCACCAGCAGCAGCAGCAGCAGCAAACGCAACAAATAATATGCAGGCGATTAAGTGTGTCGTCGTGGGTGATGGTGCTGTGGGTAAAACATGCCTGCTCATCAGCTATACGACAAATGCATTTCCCGGCGAGTATATCCCCACCGTCTTTGACAACTATTCCGCCAATGTAATGGTTGATGCAAAGCCCATCAATTTGGGCTTGTGGGATACAGCCGGTCAGGAGGATTATGATCGGTTGCGGCCATTGTCTTATCCACAGACCGATGTCTTCCTCATTTGCTTCTCGTTGGTAAATCCAGCCTCGTTCGAGAACGTGCGAGCCAAATGGTATCCAGAGGTGCGTCATCATTGCCCCAGCACACCAATCATATTGGTGGGCACCAAACTTGATTTGCGTGACGATAAGAATACAATTGAGAAGCTGCGTGACAAGAAGCTAGCACCCATCACATACCCACAGGGATTGGCCATGGCCAAGGAAATCGGAGCTGTTAAATATTTGGAATGTTCGGCACTGACGCAAAAGGGCCTGAAAACCGTCTTCGATGAGGCTATTAGATCGGTGCTCTGTCCCGTTCTGCAGCCCAAATCCAAGCGCAAATGCGTTTTGCTTTAATTTTAAGACGCACACACACACACACAAACACACCAATACACACACGTACACATAGAACACCCACGAAGCATTGTATTTGTATTTGTCGTCAAGTCTATTTAATAACGTAATATTATTAACTAATAACAATTGTGTAAATTAAGCAGCAGGAGCAGCAGCAGCAGCCAGCACGTTGATTATAGGAGAAGATGAAGGAGGAGAATGAGTCCAGTGATTGGAACTGGAATCTACGTCAACCTGCTTCTATTTTCTGCTTTGTTATAAAACCTTGCCCACATACACACAACACACACACGTACACACATGCAAAATTTGGGGACAACCGAATTTTCTTACTAATTTTTGTTACTCGTCGTCCATTTGTTTAAACTTTAAACTCTTTGTCTTGTTTCGTTCAAGTGTGTTTGTTCCATGTTTTTGCTTTTTCTATTCAATTTGAACTAATTTAAAATATGTGCATTAATTTGAACTAAAAGTTAATTAAAAATTAATGTTGTAAAACCAAAAAACAAAAAAAAAAAATACTTAAAAGAAGGAAAAATTTATTAAAAAGAGAGCTGAGTGAATGTGAACACAGCATAAAGGAAATTCAAAGAAAATGCAGCCAGTAAAACGTTTCGTTGCAATGACAGAAATATACTTAGATGTTGTTTGATACCGAACGGAAACTAGGGAAAAAGCAGAGATTAGGCAGAATTGCAGCTAAAAACAAATACATATACATATAAAATGGTAATGAAAACAAAGAACAGAATTAATGTATGAGATGCATTTCCTAAGTGGAGCACGATTTCCAAGAGAACAATTTTTAAATTGCTAAAAAATAAATAAATAAAAAAGGAACTACATACATATAAGATAATGTCCTTCGTATACTATGTACATGTACTGATTTAAAATACACAAAACACAAAAAAAGATGAGAAAACAGGATAACTGTAACTTTGAATACTTTGTATTTTAAATATTCGAAAACGAAAGCAAATCTAATTACATACATATACATAAATGTGTCAATGGAAATCAAATAAAGCATACAGAAAAAAAAGATCTTGAGTAACCCTACTGCCAGATGTGACATATGCAAGTATATACATATATAAATAATTATGTCTATATATGTCTTTACACAGATATTTATTTCGAGCGACCTCAACAGGTCTCTTTTGGTTTTCAATTTCAACGTCGACAACAAAGTCGCTTATCACAGCGAAAAAGATTGAAATATGAATTGAAAATTGAAATTGAAAAGAGAAAAAGAAAAGAAATAATGAAATCAGCGTTCAGCTTTTGTTTTTGTCGGAATGTTCTCGCAGCTGGAAATTAATCGGGCACAGCGGCGCAACAACAAAAGCGTTTTATGTTTATGTTATACGAGGCGGACGCGTTTTACATATGTGTGCCATGGCTAGTGTGAGTGTGTATCTGCATGCGTGTGTGTGTGTGTATCTGTGCTCATGACGTGTCCATAAACAGAGAAATTATGAATGTGCGGCCCACGATGGACCAATCTCTTTCGCAGCAGCGCTGACGTGTGAGTTTCTGGGATGCATATCAATTAAGCTGGTAATCAAATCAATTTATGTATCAAATTCGGATTGTTATTTAAGTAAAATCGAGTATAATGCACTTGTAAAGTTGTGTCTTAACTAGCTAACTATAAGTATTACAATTTATTTGGCATTCGAGTTGCGAGTTGTTCTTAGTGGCTATAGAGACTGACTGACTGTATCTCAATCTTAGAATTCGTCATGGCGTGCCAGAGCCTCTCCAAAGTCCGTGGCCTGGGAGCCGACGAATATATCGTAGTTCTCTAGCACTTCCTTCTTAGTCAGCTTTTGGTCCTGATCCGAATCGGACTCAAAGATCAAATGCTTGGCCTCTGTTTCGGCAGTATCATAATCATTGGGCACAATCCATTGACGTATTTCCAGTTCAGTTAGATAACCATCTCCGTCCGTGTCACGATGTGTGGAAAACGACTCACGCTCGCTGCGTACCCATTCGGGTTCGGGCTCATTGGGTCCCGACGGACGGTACATATCGCCAATGTATTCATCTACGGAGATTTTGCCGTCGTTGTCCTTATCCAGATCCTCGGTGGTCTCCTTTAGGACTACATCACGCATGGTTGGATGCTCCTCAGGATGCAGAAACGCTGTAAACTCTTCGCGTGTCAGCTTATCGTCCAGATCCTGATCGGCCACAGCCCAGCGACGACGATCGCGTGCCAGCATTTTCTTGTAGGAGATACCTGCCAGATATATGTATATATATGCACACCGCTTTAAAAGTATTTTTAGAGATTAGCAGTGCTTACCATTCTCTTCTCTTTCCAACTCGTCCTTGTCCAGCGAGTCCATAAATCCATAGACAGTCTTGCGGTATACCTCCCAGTCAATGGTTGAGTCGTTGTTTGGGTTGTGTTGACGCCACACACGATCCACGTCCTCGTCAATGTAGCGACGCTGTGTGTATTGTATCCAGGCTTTAAGTTCAGCCAGATCGATGAAACCATCCTTATTTTCATCGATGCGGTCCACAATCAAGCCAAGGCGTCGCTTGCTCTCCTCCGGTGTGAGTTCATCGAACTTTTTGGCTTCATCTGCGCCCAGAAAGGCTTCGTGGTCGAACTGCGTATTGTGTTCGCCGCCATCGAAGTGCTTGCCATGCAGCGAGTCGTGTTCGAGCGGGTCATGCAGTAGTTCGTCGACAGCCGGTATGCTGGACGCGGCGGCTAAGCTTATCGCAGCGGCAGCAACAAGTAGAAATGTTCCAGTTCTCATTTTACTCATCAGAGTGCCGTCTGCTCGCTTTGAGTATTCAAACAAAAGTAACTCGAGTTAGAATGAATTCGTCAAACGACGCCTAAAGTATCGATGTTACTTAGCGATAGTTTTCTTCGCCTATTCGACTACGTATCGATAATTTGAAAATGGAATCGTTTAAGTAACGCATTTTCGTCAATTATTTTATATTTATTTAGTAAATTTCTTAAAAACATCGCTGTGAATAATATAAATATGAGCGGATTTAATCAAGCACTATTTACAGATGGCCACGTGCGGAGAATAAATTTATTTGTTGATCTGAACTGGCGCAACAGGATCGTTGATATCCTGATTGAGCGAACTAAAGTCGCCAGTGTTGCAGGAAATGCTTGGAATCTCAAAGTTGGAGAAGCCGCGATAGTTGGTCACCTCCGGTTTCAGGGGGGATGGCAAGAGTACCTCTGAGACTGGCACATCACTGTCTATCAAACTATCAGCGGTGGTGTCTAATAAGGTTGTCTCAGCTGGAAGGGTAGTGGGGGCATTCCGCTGCTGCGCCAGCGGATCAAATTCATCGAGATTTAGTTTAGACTCATCTGCGACGCTATTCTCACCACTCTGATCTGACAAATCAAAGTCATAGTTGATGTTTGTTAAGCCGCCCTGGAACTCTGTGCCCAACATCAGAACGTCGTCACTTTCAGATGTCTCCTCCAACAGCGAGACTGCATCAAAGGGCGTATAATTAAATATGGGCGAGGCAAAGAGCTGATCTGGTTGCGGTAAATTCGGATGTAGAGGCGACAGACGTCCCACAGAGCTCACGCTGGTATCCTTAAGCGCCAACGTGTGCTTCAGGTCCAATTGAGAATCTTCGACTATCTGATCCTTGCCTTTAACTGTCAACGTTTGTTGACTGAGGCTGAGTAGATTGGACTGATAGTGACCAGCAGCGGCTTCACCGCCATCCTGGGCCAAATGTGCACGTGCCTGGCTTATGAGAAACGGTGGCGTTTTAATAGGAAGCAGTGTGAGCGGCGCCTTTTCCATAACCATGTCCACCTTTTCGGTTATCTCGCGCTGGAACTCTATAAGCTCGCGCTCAAATTCCTTAATGCCTGTGCTTATGACTGAGTTGCGTTTCTGTAGCTGCTCCATGCACTTCATATTCTCTGAGATGAGATGCAGGCTCTCACAGGCCAGCAGTGCGCTCTCCCAGGGTGTGCTGTAAGTCTGCTCGCCCGACATGTATGTATCGAACTCCTCGGCGCTGAGGCCCAGGCTCTCGGCATTTAGGTTCTCAATGAAGGCAATGGCCGAGCAGAGATTGGTGAAATAGTAGCCGCCCTCGCCGCTCATCACTCGCGAGGCGTTGGTGAAGCGGTTCACAAAGTTGAGATTGCTGTGTAGACGGACGGGATTCGCTTTCAGCACCACAAAAATTAGAGCCGGCAAAAAGTCATCGGCACTTGCGGGTCCCCCTGTTGCTCGTTTTAATAACTCAAAAATGTGACGGCAGCAGCGGACCGTGCAGAGGAGCTTCTCTTGCGGCGAGTAGTAGGAGTCGATGCCCACCAGCTCCGATATGGCATTGTAGACCAAATCACGCGCCTCAGCATTCACTTCGTCTATGCTGCAGTCCAAATGCTTTGTCGTTATCCAACTCAACTGCCTTATGCGCTTTTGCACTTTGATATCGCATTCCTCGTCTGTGGTGAAGTACGGACTAAATAGCAAACTGAAAGAGTTGATAAGATGCAAAGTTGTCAAAGTATTGAAGGTCACCTTGTTTATGACTCACTTGTGATTCTGTGTCATCACAACTTTCTCAAAGAAGTCAATGGCAATCTCTCGATCCTCGTTGGTAGCAATCTCAAAGCGGGCATCGTTGTGGACAAGATCCGCGAATCTGGTGTAGGCGTTTTGCACGAGCTCCGAAAGCTCGTCCACATTTTTGCTGTTATTGTTGTTCATGTATTTGCGTATTTCATGGTCCAGTCGCTGAATCTCCGATTTCAGCTTCCGTTTGCCATCATCCGGGATCCGTAGCTGACGCAGCTGCAACATAAATTGGCTTTCGGTGGCACTTGGCGCACGCGGCTGCGGTGCAGCAGCTGGGAATTTGCTTTTCAGCGTCTTTTGCAACACAGCCGGAACAGTAAACTTTTTCCGGGGCATTGTGCTGGCTGTTGTTGTTGGCTCCTCTTTCTCTGGTTGCTTCTTTGCTTTGTTTGCACGTCCCAGTGTCAGCGATTGCTGCGGCGATTTGCGCTCTAGAGTTCCGCCAGCGGAACTGGCATTCACTTTCAAAGTTTCATGATCCTCGCCAGCTTTTTCTGAAAATAGGGGAATAACGCGCATGACTAACGGCTACAGCATAGATAAACAACAGTAGCTGGCTTACGCCTTTTTCGCTGCTTATCGTTGCGCTCGCGAAAACATTTCGAGCAGAGTCCATCGAACTGTGTGTTGCCGTAGTAGCCACAGCCCTGACGGCACTTTAGATCTTGCTGCCCGATTCGCAGCATAGGCGCACGGTTCGCCATCGTTGGGCGTGGTTTTTTACACAATTTTGATCGCTATGAATTATTTGCTGCAACTGTGCGACTCGATTTTAACTCAAATTTGTACTTATTGTCGGATCAGCCAGACGATTGCAGATAAACAGCTGTTACTTGGATTATCGCAGCAATTGATCGATGTTAATAAATAGCACCTTACGATATTTCGATTTAATACCAACATTGCTTGCATCGATAGGTTTTTTATCGGGCGGGTTGGCGGTAATTTGAAGTGTTAAATTTAGAATTAGGCTCTTCAACTGTCATTTACTTAATAATTCAATAAATAAAAAACCCAGATGAATAGAGTTTTACTAAAATTATATTTTAGTATTATTTATTGAAATAAAACACATTTATATTGCAACTGAGGGCACAATTTGTTTGGAGACATTTAGTAAAATCGAAGTGCCTTAGGAAACAGCTCACAAAAGTCTTAAATTCTATGCATAAAACATGTATTTAAAATGAAATTTTGCGTTGTAAGCATTAGAATTAGGACGGTTACACATATAGAATGCAACTTCTGGTATGTATACATCTAAATGGGTAGATTTAAAAAAGTTTTACATGAAAAGTCAAAGTTGGTAATTAGCTAAAAATGTTCACAACAACGATTTGAAAAAGCTCAGAAAACACACATAACTATGTATGTAATTATGTAGACGACAATTCGACTACGACTAGACTACAAAATTTTCAAGTTGATCTAACTGCTCTACTTTTCGCTTCATTTACTAACATTGTTTGTTGTTCCCAATTAACAAATTCATATTTGCGCAAAAGAAAAATTTACTTGCAAGAGGTTGCTATACGACTCTCGATACGATCCCCAGCTTAATTGACGCGCTCCACAAATGCATTAATTCCACTACTCAATTCTAAATCGGTCTATTATCTCTACTCTAATTCCTCTCTACCATAGTTGCTTTTGCTTTTTAGCAGTACAAAGATTTGGAAAAATCACTTGTTCTTGTGTTTTAATTAGTCTCACAATTGCTAATATCGAAATGCAACCTTGTATTCGTGTGCTCAGCTACCGTTAGTTACGTATACTTATCATGATCTTTTCTCATTTTCCTACTGCTCCAATTCAATCGTTTCATAAAGTCTCGTAAATAGTTTTAACTTAGATCTAAACTACTTATGATGGATGTCTTTGGCTTCCGTTTGTTCTTTTCTTGTTTTTTTTTTTTTGTTTTGTTATTTCTTCAAGTTTTGAACTCTAATAGCTATAAAAAATTGTAATTTATCGATAACACGTTTTTAACAGTTACGCTGCTTTGGTTATAGTTTTTTGATTAAACATTTCCATTTTGCAATCATTTTGATTAATTTTTTCAACTTTTGTCAATTCTCTACAAAAGATTTGCGTTTTGGTACAAAAATTTCAAGTCTAACAATTTGTTTCAATAAATTCCTTAGTCCAACTGAATTGCAGTCGGAATTCTGTTGGCTGAAGAAACGGCAGGAACACCCTGCTTGTGGATTATAGTATATATGTATATATAGTTAAACAGTGTGTGTGTGTGTGAGTGTGTGTCTATGCTTGTGGTATGTGTCCTGCGTGTGTTGCAAACTCAAATAGATTCTTGCGTTACACATTAAATAACATTCAAATATGAGTATTTTAGTCACTAGAACTTAGATGTACAAAACGCTTCATAGAGCTTTCAATATCAAATTGGCTGTTTTAAAAGTCAGCAAAAGTTTTAACTAGTCCAAGGATCTCTGCTTAGCCATGTTAACTGAAGTATTTCAGGCCCGCAATCAGCATAAATTTCTCAATAAACAGCTCGGAGTCCAGCACCTAAAATAAGATAAAATAAATATATATTTATATATTTATATAATAAATTTGATCTTACCGCAATATGAGCAGCTCTTCCAATCAGCGTGTTGGCCGTGTGGGGCAGCGCGTGGTGCACATCGAATCGGGCGAGCGTTAGCTCCGGCCTAGCCAAAATGGGGGCGATGACATTATGAACCATTTCCCTGAAAGGAACAGGGAAGATAAGTTTCTCGATTAGACACACCTTCTGTTCAGTCCAACCCACCTGTATATAGTGCCCAAGGAGGAGTTGTCCCGCATGGCGGCCTTGCACAGCTCCAGGCGCGCCGAGTGGGCGGGCACATAGCGATCCTGGCTAGAGCCACAGAGCAATATGTTGCTGAAATGATGCAGAGTGCTGCGCTGGCTGAGTCTGTAGAGGAAGCTGTTGCGCATGTCCGTGGTGTCGCGCATGCAGAGCTGTAGCAGCGAGCCCGACTTCTTCCACTTCTGCATGAACCACATGCCTGAATGAAGAATGAGAATGAGAATGGAATTGAATTGAATGTTTTATCTTGGACTTGCTGCGTCCACTTACCCATGTTGACCAGGCCGCTGGTGTTGTAGAGCGTGCCCAGATGCGGCCCGGAGAGCGAGAGGAACGTGTGCAGGCGCGGCAGTAGGGGGCGCATCTGTGGCCGTGCCAGGGCGCTGCGCACGATGATGGTGCCCAGGGAGTGGGCCACAAAGGAGATGCGTGCGGGATTCAAGCCACAGCTATCGATATGGTAAAGGATCTCGGCGACCAGCCTGATGGGCATGAAAGGGAATCAATCTATATTCTAAGCAGTCACGTCTGAGCACTCACCGATCAGTCATGGTGTCGAAGTCAGAGAAGGTATCGCCCTGATTGCGCTCCGACATGAGAAATTCCAGATTCACGCCGGGCAGACCCAGCTCCAGGTAGGTGCGCACCAGCCGCAGGTCCGCCGAGTTGCCATCCAGGCCATGCACACAGATGACCAGGTGCATGCCGTTGGGCGAGAAGGCGCGATACTCGTCGCTGATGTAGAAATAGGGCAGCTCCGAGGCCAACTGCACGTAGTCCGAGTAGATGTTGCCCTGGTATTTGATTTGCTTGCGGAACTCCTCGCGGCATTTCTCAAACTCCATGAGGGAAATGCTCGGACTGGCCTCCTGCCCAGCCGTTTGACCCTTGCGCTTGGGTTTGCTAATCGAGCCGTTCGACTGCTTGCCGCGCACCAGCACTTGTCCATTGGCGGCATTCTCCTTGTCCTCATCCTGCTCCGTGTCCAAGCCATTCTCTTGCTTGCACTGATGCTGTGGGGGACGCTTCAGCTCCGCCAGGCTATGCGACTTGAGCACTGGCTTGTTGCTGAAGATCGCTGGGGTGGACATGGGACGCAGTGACTCGTAGATGTGGTACACGGGATTGTCAATGGCGCCTATGGGCTGGCGTTCCTTGAGCGGCGGCGGCGGTGGTGGTGGTGCCAGCACCACATGGCAGGCCATTGACTTAGTCTTGGACTTGGCTATGGTCGGTGCAGCTGGCGGGGCAGCTGGCATGGGCATGGGCTGTGGAGCTGTAGCTGTAGCGGCAGCCGGAGCAGGTGCTGGCTCCGGCGGTGGGTCGCGAAACTCGTCGGGTGGCGGTGGTGCAAGCACCTGCTCCTGCTCCTGGTCCTGTTCCTGTTCCTGATCCTGAAACTGTTGCGGTGGCGGCAGACAAACAGCATCCAGCGGCTGCATATCCTTCAAGCTGGTTATATCAAAATCCGACTTGGACTTTTCGCACCGGGCAGCGGCGCCGCCTTTGTGACGGCGTCTCGGTGGCGGACGCTCCAAGTCCTCCACCTCGGTGGATTCGCCATTGGGCACATGGCGCAGACGATCCAGTTGAAAGCGTGAACGTTCCTTCTTGACGGTCACGGTCACCGATGAGATCTTCTTGTGCAGCTCCTTCTCTTTCTCCTTCTCCTGCTGCTGGAGACGAGCGGGCGTGCGGCTCTGACTGTTCCCAGCCGATTGACGCTTCCGCTGTGGCTTGTGCGGCTGCTGCTGCTGCTGCTGCTGCTCGAGCAGCTTCTGCAGGCGCAGACGCAGCTGCTCGCCATTGAGCCGCGTCTCCAGGCCCATGCCCATGCCCAGGCTGAGTTGCGTGTGCCGGTGCTTCTGCTGTGGCCCGGTGCTGGTGATCGTGTCCGGACTGGAGACGGCCAGCGAGCTGCGCCGGCTGCTCACCCAACCGCTCTCCTCACTGAGCGACGACGTCGAATTGCTGCGCTGTCGCCGTGCATCCGAATCGAACTCGGGCGGCGGCGCCAGATTTGGCAGCGATTCACTGAAGCCGCTCGTGTTGGGATCGCTGCTGTTGGTGTTGTTGTTGCTGTTGACCGTCGTCGTGGTGGTGGCATCCAGCCGGAAGGGCACACTGCTCGAGCTGAGCATCTGCAACTTCTGCATCATGTCGCTCTCCGAGCTGCTCGACTCCTTACGCAGCGTGCCCTGCGCCTGGCCCTGGCGCAGCATCTCCTTGATGTCGGACACTCGCACCCGCGCTATCTCGACGGCCCGCGGTATCTGGGAGCTACTGCTCCTCGGCATGGTCGTGTACTGGCTGGGCGGGGGCGGCGGATAGGAGTTGCGCGGCGGCAGCATGCTCTTGGGCAGCGAATTGTAGGCGCCACTGCTCGCCGTCGGCTGCTTGGGCGGATTCAGCAGCTTGATCTCGTTCAAGTAGTCGAATTTGCTGGCATGCCCATAGCGCTGTCGGAACTCGCAGATGTTGCGCATCAAGTCGTCCGCCTGGAGGCGCGCCAGGCCGGCGGGCAGTGTGTTGTAGCTCACCTGGCGTCCATTGCAGCTAGGCTCGAGCACGTGCGTCTCGGCGGCTGCAGCCTGGCAGCCATCCAGCTGATCCAGGGACTTGCTGTGCCGCGTCGGCAGCGGCATCTCAGTCGGCTCCGTGTCCAGATCCTCGAGCAGTCCGGTAACCGAATGCCTGGACAGATTGTGTCGCAGTGCCATGGGCTGCGCCTCCTTGTTGGTGGGCGCAATGGTCAAGCTGGCCTGCAGCACCTCGCCGCCCAGGGCAAAGCGTGGCGTGACCACGCACTTGGCATGCGGATGGGCTGGCCCGTTGCCATTGCTCGCCGGATAGTCGTAGTCGAAGTGGCAGGCGAGGCAGTCCTTGGTGCCATTGAGGCTGCTGCTCGAGTGCGTCTTGTCGGGCGCCAGAGATTTCTTCTTGCTTGCCGCCGCTGTCTCATCCAGCTGGGGATCGCTGCCGGATCGTCGCCTCCCATAGCTGACGCCTGGCACCACATACCGATCCTCAAAGATCAGCGGCAGCGAGGCGGCGTCCCCGTCGATGGGCGTGCAGTGGACGGGCAGCGGCGGCAGCGATTGCAAGTAGCGACTGCGCCTGGCCAGCTCCGCAATGCCCGCATAGCCCTGGCAGTGGCCGGGACTGCTGTTGCCGTTCATCTCGTGGCAGCCAGTGGCCGCATGCCTCGGCTGCTCCAGCACAAAGAAGCCCTCGGCGAAGCGACGCACGCGCAGTATGTGATGCTTGCGTGCGAGCAGCGTGTGTACCGCCGTTGAGGATCGGGAGGCGAGCAGCACGCGACGCCACCAGAAAATGCTCTCCGCGCACAGCTGCGCTATGTCCGAGTTGGCCAGCGTGGCAAAGTCGTCCTCCGCCTCCAGTTGCTGCAAGCAGAGACCACAGATCAGAGAACTCCAATATACAATTCAATCAATTCATCAATCAGTGAGAAATCCTCACCTTGGCCTGCTCCAGCAGCTGCTGCAGTCGCTCGCCTGTGTCGTTCTCCCGCAGCGGCGGCGAGCCGATCTGCGAATTGATGCTCGGCGGGAGCACGGTGCTGAACTCGTTGAGGGTCGCCTTCAGCTGCTCGATGGCGCCCAGCAGGAGGCTGCAGATGTCCCGATGGATCTGACGCGACTGCAGCAAGCGCCCAGTGGGCCCACCGCTGCACTTGGTGGTGCCGCCTATTTGGGGCCCAAAGAAAACGGCCTCCAGGGGACCAGGCGAGGTGTTCCCTCGGCAGCTCAGCTTTCCGGCACTCCAAGGCTTCGAGCTGCGTGGGGCGCTGGAAGAGAGTGCAGCTGGAGTCAGAGCTAGTTACGGAACTACTATAAATAACTACACACATACACATATACACTCACACACACACACACACATACACACACACTCACACACGTACACACTGAAAGCACTGCAAAGCTTGGCAACTAGACTACAAGTGGATGAAATTAGGTACCCAAAGAGGTATTTTGAAATCTTACCATAACTTGATATATGAGAATATGCTTTTCCTGCACCAGAGAACGGTTTTATTATTATTTCGTTGTCGTGTGTTAAAGTCGTTCCATGCGTTAGATTGTATATTGTATATTATATGGGTTTGTATACGGATATTGATTTGGTTACATGTTGAGATCAAAATGAAATGAAATAAATGTGTTGAAATCCATTGAAGCAAATTAAAAGAAATGCTCTTGTTATGGGCTTATATACCATATTTAACTGAGGCGTGGCACATACTCTACCAAGACTGCAAATTAGTGCCAAATTATCACTGCATAGGTTCTTGAAAGGGTCAAAGAATATGCAGGAAATTTAATTTAATTTAATTTCAAGTTTATATTAATACGTAAATTCAATTTATATATCAGCTATATATTATATTTTTTAAAATTCCTTTCAAGTCTGGTTTGCAGCCTTGGCAGCTACTTACATTAAAAAAAGTAAGGGAAAAGTAAATGGGACTTAAAACCTAAGATACCTGAGCAGGAAAATGAAAATTGTAGCAAAATGTAACTTAAAGTTAATCCAACTAAATATTTTAGCTCGAATTTGTGCAGAGATTGCGCTTAAGTTTTGGGGCTGGTGGAGGACAGCCGGGCTATTTGGAGTTGGTGCAGCTGGAGTCAGCGCCGAAATGTAATCAACATCAAAATTCCGAGCAGACAGGGGCCAAGGTCAACTAGGAATTTCAATTCCAGTGGGCTAATCTATTATTCATGGTGGTTCAAGCTCGGCGCTTCACGGATTTCGCTAGATTTGCGCTGAATCGTGCATTAGTGGGCAGCCAGGTGTGCGGAATAAGTTTCAATTTAGCGATACAATATCAAATATCTGTAGCTCTTAGAGTGGCCACAACTTTAGCTGGCCACAAGAGCTATGAAGGAGTTTTGCTCAGTGGGCGGGCAGATTGTTGCGTATACAAACTTTTGCTGAATCAAACGGCGTAAAAATTGACTGCGCCACCATGCCGCCATGTAAACATGGGAAGCATCTGCCGCATCAGAGGCCAGAACGGGCGAAGGAGGACCAGCCTAGACAGGACCTTTATATAATACAGCCGGGAGAGCGCAGTGGCAGGAGCAGAGGCGTGTGTTGTGTGCAATTTTAATGAGTTGGAAATGATTTGTGCGGCCAGACACTGCCGCTCCAATCAAGCTCAGCAGGATACATACACACACACACACACACGTATAAACAGGGGTCCAGCTAGGGACAAGAAGAAAAAAATATGACTATCAACGTTGACATTAGAGATCATGTTGTCAACTCTCCCTGTCTCTCTCTCTCCCGCTCTCTCTCTTACTCTTACTACTTTGCATGTCTGCCCAGACAAAGTGGTGCGGCCCGTTTTCCCACTCCCATTCACTCACTTGATGTATGGCTGATGCAGGGCCACGAGGCTGGCATGAATGCCCACACTGATGGCCGCCAAGTGGAAGTAGTCGAACAGCACGGGCAGATGATAGTGCAGTCCGCGTCCCGGATGAAAGTTCAACTGCAGATTGCGTGCGGATGCCAATGTCAGTTGGCTGCTGCCGTTCTGTTCGCCGAACCATAGCTCCAGCTGCAGCGAGAATTCCGCCCGTTCGATGGACTCCTTCAGGTGACGGCTGTCAACTGCGGAGAGAAAGAAAGTTGTGTGGGTTTACTTAATATTGTCATATGCTCAACTCAAACATAAGCTCAAACAAATTCCCAGCAGGCATTCGCAATATTTCAAGTTATGCTTCCCCTTCTTCTTCTTATACTACACTTAGTTGGGGCTTTAGTTTGCCTCGTCAGCATTGATTATTGGTTTTCGCTTAAGCTAACATTTATTGTGTGTGTCAGCCTGAGCTGGTTTAACGCAGTTAATGTGCGGCTAGGCAAGCTAATCAATACGCGTCTCTGACTCATAAATTCATCCACAGAAACTAACAGTAAATCTTATTAGTAGGCGACTGTCCACGGTGCGTATACTTGATGTCATTTAATCAAATTCAATTCGCTTCACACCTGAACGCGCGTTTATGGTCAGCCAAAGCAAATGCGCACACATAGATGGAATAACGTACACACACACGTGGATACATTGCTCTCTCGCTCACTCTCGCTCTTTGGCTGCCTAAACTCTTCTTGCTAACATAAAATTCATTTGTTTTCATAAAACGGGGATTTGCGCGGCTAAAGCTAAGTCAGACTTCAGTCTCATTCAAAGGCAATAAAAGTAAAGTTGCGCACCACATGCCAAGCAAACCACCCAAGCAGCCCACCACCCAACCACCTAGCCACACGGCCATCCGGCAGGAGCCCAGGCCACCCACATCAGCCTGTCTGAGCTTTACTTGGGCATTACTCATACGCCCCGTGTGACAATTGTTTGACAGTATTTGTGTATTTTTTTGTTCTGTTGATTTTTATGCCGTTTTTATTGTATATCTTGTGCTTCAAATGTATATACATGTATACGTATATATATGCATTTTTAAACGATGAGCTCTTTGAGTGAAGTGCGTGCCAAATCCCCTGGCATCAGTTCTGTGGCGCAGTTTATCATGCCGCCTTACGCGGCTGCCTGTGGCAATTTGCAGCACGCTGCAATTGCAACGGCTCGCACCTGAGACACGTGTGGAAGAGATAAATTGCATAGCTACTCAAAGCTTGCGTGTTGTCTGTGGCAGCCGGCGTGGTAGGGGTAGAGGGCGGGGCAGGCGAAAGGGGGAAGGGCCGTCTCCACTCAGCCACTGTAGAAGTACAGCAACAAAAAGCTGTCAAGTAAAAGTAACTTTTTGTTTAGCTGTGGTATTTTTGTTGTTTTTGCTTTGGCTGTTTTGTTTTTGTGTTTTTTTTTTTTTTTTTTTTTTGCTGCCACTTCACAGGATTCCACTTTGCTGCTGTTGTTGTTATTGTGTGGAGGGAGCACGCAAAACTTGTCCAAATGAATTAATCACTTTACCCAACAGCCGAGTGGATGATGTTGCTTCCATTGTTGTTGCTGCTGCTGCTGCTGCTGTTGCTGCTACTCACATATTGTTGGTGCAGAACAAGAGCAACTACAAGCGGCAACAACAACAATAACAACAACAGAGGTGTCGGCGCAACACACATCACAAAAGCCAGCACCAGCAGCAGCTCTCGGGTATCTGATGAAGTCTGCCAAGTGCTCATCAGCCGGCTATACAAATGAGCATGTGGCCGGTGGAAGGGTACAAGGGTGGAAGGGATACTTAATCAGATTGGAATATAATGTAATCACTAAGCCGCACCTTCAACAAATGCTAAGCTCTTATGCCCTAAAAGCATGGCAAATAAAATGTAGTTTGTGAAGCTGCGTTCAATGGAATTATCCCAATCTAATCTAATCTAATCTGATTTTAAAATGGGAGGCATTTTTTAACTCAATTTTGTTGGAGTCCTTCAGACATTCTAAGTTTTCAGTAAATTATCTTTTTGGACAAAATTGTCTAGAAACGTCTACAGATCGTAGAGTCTTTTGCGAGCTGAAAAATTTGTACTTGATTGCCAATAGCCAAGCTTGTAGCTATAGATATAAGTAGATAGCTAGATATATAGACAAGATTGACTATATTAATTCAGCTGCTTCTATCTCTACCTCCACTTCCACCTTTACCTCTACCTATACCTCCACTTCAACCCCCACTTCTACCTCTACCTCTAGCTCTACCTCTACCTCCACCTCAACCTATACATCTATCTCCACCTCCTCCTCTACCTCTGTATTAAATATTTGTTTACACTTAAAAGCTTACAATATATTTTTACTTTTGCCTAGTTTTTATGGCTCGATAGACTTGAGCTGCAAAATGAATTTATATAGAAAAATAAATAAATAACTTGAAAATGCCTGAAAATGTTGTCTATTTGCCCAAAATTTATTTTCATTTTGCTTTACGCTCTGCAGGCGAACAAAACATTTCGCCTCTCGTTTTTCTCATTTTTATTATATTATATTTATTTATTATTATTATTATCATTTTTTACTGCCTTTCCCCCATTTATGAGCGCTCCGCCCTTTACCACCGCCACCTTCCCCCTTCGGCCCTTGAAATTGACTTTCAATTTGTTTCCCATTTTTGCGCCTGGTTAACTTTTTATGCCATTTTCATATTGTCTGTGGGTATGCGCACATAGCACACACACACACACGCACGTACGTAGCTCTTCCCTTATCTGAGCTGTTTTCTTGTTGTTGCTTGTATTTTGTTCCTTTGATGTTGTAGCTGTGCCCGCAAGGCAGGAAAAGCGCCTGCAAATGCTCTCAAATCAGGTCAATGCAGTGGCCAAGCCCCCGTTCGGCCCTTTGAGGGGGCAAGTTGAAATTGGGCAGCTGCAAAGTAACGAAAGACGTTGCAAACGTTTTCAAAGGGCAGCCAACTTGGCTAACTAATAGCGCCTGGGTTGACACATAAAGAGTGGGCGTGGCGGGAATGCGAGCAAATGCAATTAGAGAAGCGCTGCCAATTCAAAGTTCCACTCTATATATACATAGTGCCTATATATATATATATATACCCTATATATATATACCCTATGCACGCTCAGCAGTTGGTCAACAGTTTGAACAATTTGGACAGGCGCCGTGGCCATAGAAACTTTTTGGCATGTCAACACGCGGCAGGAGCGAAAAGTTGGCGCAGCGTCAGCCACTTGATTTATATATGCCATTGAAGGGAAAACTTTATCTTTGATTCGATTCCATGCAGAATACTCACCCAGCAGATGGCAGCGGAAGTGTATGACATCGCGCAGCGGCACCTCCTCGTTGCGATAGAGTATCTGAAAGATGCGTGAGGCGCCGCTGCCATTGATTATGGTTGCGGATGTGCAGCTGCCGATGCCCGGCACTGTGGCCGCCTCCACGGGCGTGGCCAGCTCATTGTCCCGCTCGTTGTCGCTGGGCTCGCTCGAGGCGCCATTGGGCTTGCCATTGTGCGACTCGGGTATGCTTGTCTCCACCTGGACGGGCAGGCGAGGTGAAACGCGCAGCCCGCAGCGCACCTGATAAAGCCTGCAATGGGATAGAGGGAGGGGGAGAGTGAGAGAAGCAGATGTGGTAAATTAATGAACCATTGATAGCAATTTGCACATAAATATAGCGTATACGCAGCGTGAAACGCGGGCAATGTTCTCAAATAAGGCTGTAAACATACTGGTACAGTGCAATCAAAGTTCTCCTGCTAATTACATTTATTATTATTTAAGATCTTTATACATATATATCTTTTTATGTACTTCGGATGCATATTCAAATATTTACAGATCATATTCCCATTTGCCATTTGCCGTTTGCCATTTGCCATTTGCTTTTTGCTGTTAGAGAAGAATATAAAAGTTTAAGCACACAATTGTTTGAAATTTATTTCAATTTTCCACCATTCGTCCGCCGTTTTTCCGCCGCCTCCCATTTCACGTGCCATCTCTTTTCGACTGTGGCTTTGTTTATATTTTTGCGCAAAATTTCATGCGAGTTTCGGTCTTTTTTTCTGTTTTATTCATGTATTTTTAACACACGAGCTGCCGCCTCCCACCTGACGCCGGCCCTCTGTCTGCCTCCCTCTCTCTCGTTGTGCGTATGGCAACGGCATTCTCAAGGGCTGCCGTCAACAGCAGCACAAATACAACAATAAACCAATACAACAACAACAACAACAACAAGAACAGGAGCAACGACAGCAACTGCAATCGCATAAACACTTTGCTGACAATTAGTGCCTGCTATGCTTGCCGCATTTGCCACGCCCATCTGTAGATTTTTCTCATATTGTATTTGTATATACCCTGCACACATTGAAAATGGGTATTTGTGTGCTTTTGTGTGATGAAATCTAACTAGCTCTATCAGTCTGTCCGCCTGTTTGAAGGCCTTTTCACTTGAGATCTTACCGCATGAGATCTTATCATGAGCTCAACTTTGTTATATTTGTTGCATTCTCTGAAGTTTATTGGCTTTACCCTTTCTTGTTCGCCTTGCTTTTCAATAAAATCAGGGTATCTGGCAGGCGACTCCTCTTTCTTCCTTCTTCTCATGGCAGTTCATTTCCCTTTGTTTGCTTTACACTTGGAGTACGTAAATTTTCTTCTTCTTTTTCAAGTTTTATGCAGTACAATTTATTGCTTTATTTTACAGGTGTTTCATTTTCGTTTCCTTTTGTTCAGGGGAATTCTCTTGAATTTCTGGTATATTAAAGATACTATATATGAATACGTTTATTGACCCACTTTCGAGCCAGATATTCAATTTGATTGCCAACATATGTGAATTTATTGCAATGCCCAATTTAATTGATTTCAATTGAATGCATTTCTCACAAATACTTCGAGAATTTTCTCGATTTCGAGTTGCGTTTTTCCACTTACCCGCGCTGAAAGAGATCCACATTGAAGAATTTATGCAGCTCCACGGAGAACTCAATCGTGGCCTGCAGATCGCCCATGGCTGCGACAGTTGCTGCGACGGCAGCTACTCCTTAGCCCAGTGGCTGTCACCTGGACAACTGCAGCTCAGGTGGTGGCACTTGCGCTCGTCGAGGCTGCAAAGGGAAAGAGAAGAGTTGAGAGTATGAGGTATGCAGAGAGTGATAGAGGGAAAGCGACTATGCCTGCTTAAGCTGTGCGACTGCAGGAGAGAGCACAGCTAAGAGCGAGACTGTGATAAGTGGCAACTGCGCGGGTTGGCACTGGACTCGTTGGCATTTGTGAGCCAAGTTCGATTAGGCTGCACAAGCCGCGCTCTCAATATTTATTGCAAACTATTGACAGCTCGAGCAATTGATTGGCTTGTAATGGTGCAGAAAGTGTGCCAAGTGGGTGGGCCAAGTGCGATGCGGCTGGGTGGTGCTGGTAGTGCTGTAAGCTAACCAGCTGCCAGTTGCCAGCGGCTGAGGTTAGCAGGTCAGCCACACAGTGAACACAGAAGAGACAGCAGCAGCAGCAGTAACAACAACATGTTGTTGTTGCCAGGAAAATGGGAAAGCCGCGACTGTGTCATAAGAATGAGGCCAAAAGCAGGGAAAGAAGACAACAAAAAAGAAGACGCGACGACAACGACGGATTCAACTTTTAATCGCCCAAAACAACAAAAGCGTCTTTCGCATTCAGCTGCGAAGGGCATTGGAAATTTGATATGAAATATGTAACACATGTGGGGAAGGACTCTTAAGGCTGAGCAACTGAATCCATATTAATGTGTCAGCTGTTAAAACTAATGCTTAAGGAATTTACTTGCTAGAGCCATCCGAGTTGATATCTGTGTGTGAGGGGTTCTATTCAAGTTCAATTCGTTTACAATGGGATTCTCTAATAGCTTTTCTGAAATAGACTTTCGTTGTTTCCATCTGTACAGAAAGAACTTTCCTTAGTTTATTTTCTTCATCTCTATTATGCTAGACCCTTAGGTAAGTTTCAGCCTGAAGAGAGAAGATAATTGAAGGCAGTTTTGTATGTTTCGTCAGTTCGAGTTTTCTTTCATTGTCTCTGAGCTACACGCTACATATATATAAACAGTTTCTCATATAATATATAGTTAGTTATGCTTAAATTTGCATCTGTTTGTAATATTTCTTAGATGGTACTTCTTGAACAGTTCCTCTTAGCCGTATATAGCATATAATTTGCCTGCTTTTCAGTGTATTTAACCTTCGTCTTGTTCTTGCCATTTCCTCTTTTTGCTGCTGTTGTCAGTCAAGCGCTAAGCCCACGCAGCGACGCCCACAATAACATTAATGTGCTGCAGTTAATGCCGCAGTCGGTTGTGTTGGCTGCCTCATCAGTCTACCTCTCTCCCTCCCTCGCTCTGTCACTCTCTCTCTTTCTCTCTCTGTCTCTCTCTGACTGCAGTGGGTCACAGGCTGCCCTGCGCTTGTTGACACAATGGCAAAAGACGTTGATACAAACAGGCGCCGCTTGTATTACGTCTGTGTGTGTGTGTGTGTGTGTGTGTGTGTGTTAGCCAGCCCCATTGTCAATGTGGGTTAACCAGACTGCGCCATTTTCTAAAATGAAGTACATAAACAGCACAGTTAAGCAAAATGCAGAAGAAGCAGCATCAACAGCAGCAGCAGCAACGGCACCTGCCTAGCGAAAGTTATGATGCTGCTGGCAGAGATCCTTCCACTCACACATAAGCACGCACACCCACGCACACACATACATACACACACACATACATACACACATAAATTTCTGAGCACACATAGTTGTCGCACTTATGGTCTAGTTCTGCCTGCCACGCCCCTTCGCCCGCTCGCCCCTTACTAAATGACACCTAATATTTGCTGAACATGAAGTATGCAATTTTATGCCAATTTCGTATTTCGCTGAGTTTTGTAAATTAAAAGCAAATTTGTAGCAAGTCGAAAGTTTTGCGACGCACGCGGATGAGACTTTTAGCGTTTAGCTCGAGCTCAAAGCAAATATTATCCATACGCAGCGTTGTCTGTTTGGCTGGGCAAATGTGCATAAACTTTATAACTGGGTCAACTCGAAAGTTTCATGCGAGAAGCAAAAACATTAACAACAACAATAGCAAAGAGCTGTATGCCAAAGCACAACAAATAACACACCGCAGCAATCTAAGGATATGCTCGACTGGCAGGATATGCTGCGGCAAGGCAGCTAATGAAGCTGTATGCTCCGTTTCCTCTAGAGAAAATTAAATTTAGGGATAAGATAAGATAACTGAATATATATCTAAGATAAGGATATGTAAATACAAAAGAGCTACAGCAAATTGGGTTCAGGGAGCGTATACGTAATATTGTTGTCTTTACATACAGCCATGAATTAGCCTGTCTCCAACTAGTCTACCGCCCGTCACATACTGCAGACTTAAGTTCCACATACCCTCGCATAAATCTGTAGAGGGTACACTGCATAATAATGAGGCAGTCGAACACGAGGGGCAACTTTCTAACAGCTCATCCTGCACTTTGTAATGGGCAGCGGCATTTTTTAAGTTGAGTTTTGTTGGGGATTTGTGCGAGCAGTTCGGCCAACAATTGAATACATTTTGGAAGCTTAACAAAAGCGAAATTTTTGGTTCTTGGGACGAAATAAGCCGGCCACAAAGCCCATAATGCTGATAGTTTAAAGTGATTTGAAAAACTTTTTAATTGGACATTAAGCGAGAAAAAGAACTCAGACAATGGCAAAATAAAAAGGAAATCTGTTGGGCCTAGTCAAATGGCATTCATTTCTGATCCGCTGTGCCTGCCTGCCCTTGGAGGTTTCATTTGGATATACTTGGATATATGGAGAGCCATCGAGCTCAGACGGAGCGCCACTCGAGTCAATGGAACAAAACAAAGCACTTGGCCACAAAGACTCTGCAGCTGTTGTGAATGAGCAATGATAATGACGATGATGACGATTATGATAATGATAATGTTGTTGCTGATGATGCTGCTGATAGCCCGGCAGAAGACATTGACTTCAACGGCTGACGAGGATTCGCGAGGGAGCGCGCGCGCGGGTTTTGTTTCCCTAATGTCCTGTCGCTGACAACGAGCCCCAATAAACGGGAAAAATCAAACCGTTCGTGCTTATCATCATAATGATTATACTCGTAGTACCTAATGCCTCCTTTGACTCTCACACCGAGCATCAAAATGGCCCTGGCCATCAGCATGCCGCTCATTTATCCGCTGTCTCGCCAAGCAGCCACATGCCACCCCTTCCTCCGTCTCTCCCTCTCTCACCCTCTCTCACTTGCTCAAATTCTCGCCTTTTTTCTGGCCACCACCCACACTTGGGCTTTCTGGGGCAGCATCCGCATCTATGTAAAGGAGCCGTCAATGGCAGCAGCCGGCCCCTAGATGCTGATAAGCTGTGAGCCGGACCATTGCCTCGATTTGTGGCACGTTTGTTTTCTTTATGCTCTTAAAGTTTTCTTCTTTTTGATAAATAGTGTCCTGATGTTCCACCTCCCACACACACACACCCACACACACACATAGAGAGATATGTGTGAATGTGTTAATGTCTAAGGTCAACGTCGATGGGCTCTTGATAAATGTGAAGGAAGCTTTTCATGTTCATATTTCAATTTAATTTCTGTGCGTTGGCTCATTTCCTAACAGGATTCATGGCTTGCCTTCTTAAAGCTTGAAGCTCTTGGCCATAAATTCAATTACATTAACTTCTTATTTTTATTACTTTTATCAAAATTCTGAGAGCTTCAGGTTTTCCAAATCATTTTAATGGAATATTGTTTACATATTGTAAAATTGGAAGTATTCTAATAATAATCATTAGATGAAGATCAAAGGCAATGAAAGGTGTGGGTGTGGGAGAGGGAGAGAAAGAGAGAGAGAGAGAGAGGGAGAGAGAGGGAGAGAGAAGCAGAAGAAGAGCAAGTAGGAGAGAGCAGGAGTGAGAGAAACACATTGGGAGAGAAAATGGAATAGAGCTGGAGAGAGAGGGAGTGAAAATGCGAGTGAGCTACATATATTTATCAAAAAGTAAGAGAGGGAGAGAGAGTGAGTGTTTGAAAAAGAGGGGGGAGAGCAGGGAATAGCCGGGGGGCAACACATTTGATAGAGAGAGATAAGAAGTGCAAAGGATATGAGCACGAACAGAGTAATCTAATTTATGTACATATATCAAATTTGAGCTACATATCGAATTACACATATTACATACGAATTTATATATAAAGTCCAATCAATTTCATAAAAATTCCGCAGGTATTCCAGGCAAATTGTACTAGACAGTACTTAAATCTTCTCTTATTACGTTGTCTTTGCTTTGCTATTGATGTAATTTAAAGCCCGCTTGTCAACGTTGCTTGTTGTATTCTTTTTGCTGAAGCCCTCTTTTCGAATGCCCCGTCGCCTGGCCACGCCCCTCTGGGAGTCCCTTGAGTCAGGACAACAGGTCGGCCAGACACACAGGAAATGGACAATTTTGTGTAAAAGCTGCGGCAGACAATCCGCAATTCCCCATCTTTCTATCTATCTCTACCCCTCTCCTCTCTCTCTCTCTCTCTTTCTCTCTGTGTGTGTTACAGTCTACAGCTCTAGCGAAGATCAAATGGCGCAGCTTTAAATTATTTAATAAACAGCGAAAATAAAAAGTATTCGAAAGCTCTTGAATTTTGCATGCGCTGCTTTGCCAGCGCAGACATTTTCCCAGGCATGTCATAAAGAATGCCCTCAAGTGCCGCCGTCCGTGAGCATGAAAATAATTTCCCCACTTGCCGCCACTCTCCCCTTCTCCTTCTCTCTCTTTCTCTCTGCTGGCTGCCATTCGTGCGGAATGAAAATTGCCAACAGTTGCCGCTGCAGCTGCCGGGGCAGCAAAGGGTTGCGTCTTGGCCAAGTGCATCGCGTGCTTATGGCCATGCCAATGGGGTAGCTCACGTGCGCCCTGTCCAAAGAGGCCAAAGCCAGAATAATATAACAACTGCAACAATAACAACAACTTCAACAGTAAAGGGCGCACAACTCAACTGCAACAGCAACAACAACAACAACAACGAGATGAACAACTAAAGGAACAATAGCTAACAAATGCTTGGGAACCAGACCAAGTGCTGGCCGGGAATGGGCAAACGGCGTGGGGCGTGTCGTATTACATGACCGGAAAGTGTCTAGTCACGTGGTCAACAGGGAAGCTGTAAGACTTAGCAGTAGTCAGCAGGCGGGGGCGCGGCAGGAGACGCAGCAGAACTTTGAGCATGTGTGGGGAGCAATTGTGACTTATTTATGGAATGAATGCGCTACAAAATATGTTATATAAATTGGAGTTAGACGTGGACTGGGCGGATAGATGAAATGTGACTCCGAGAAGCTGAACTCGCATGGATTAAATAAGTGTTACACTTGGGCACATAGGGCAGGAGTATTAACATAAGTTGCACGTGTAATGAGGGTCTTCGATTGAAGACGAGTCTAGGGCACAATATATTTTCATTTATTTATTTATTTGATTGAATCGATGGCATTCAAAATTTGCTCTCCTAACAACACAATTGATGAAGTATAGGGACATGATAAATATATTATATGAAGGAATCAGTGCGGATTGTCTACCTCTATAAAGTATTCTTATGATAATCATCAAAGTGAAAATAATAATAACACAGATTTGCTAGATGATTCAAAATGAGTATTACATAAAGTGTCAGCAATAGATGTTTACTCAGTTTTAGTCCCATTCACAAAAATTCGAATATATAATATATATATACAATACAGAGGAAAGTACAATATAGAGGAAAGCTGATCAGCAGAGAGCTTCACATATAATATTCCTCATCAGAACAGATAATGTGCATTATAATGATTATGGATCTTGATAATGACTGTTATAATCATAATGATCTCTCTGTCTATATACATATATTATACCTTTAACATCATAATGACATTTAAATCTAATGCACGCGGAGCTTAACCTCAGGCTAGAGTGAAGTTAGGCCAACCACAAGTATTTTTTGTTTCGTTGAAATTTGAGATTTCTAGAAAATTTGTTGTCGTATTGTAAAAATTTTAATTTGAAACTAAATAAGTTGCGCGTGGCTTGACTTTATTAGACGCCTGACGGAGCTTTTTAGGGTTGCAACTGGCAAACCACTGGAGTTGCTGCTTAAAGCATGTCGCACTCGAAACGCTGTCCATGCCCCCATGGAGCACAATGCTGCATGGCCGGGACACAGCGGCAGCAGCGGGGGCAGGAGCCGGGCGAGCCAACGACTGGTTAGAGGTGCAACTTGAATTGGCAACAGACCGAAAGGCGGAACAGGGCACGAAATTGAATTGCGACTTTTTATGCTACCTGACATCTATATATGCACCATGATGTGTGTGTGTGCGTGTGAGTGTGCATGTGTGAGTGTATTTGTACAGCGAGACGGGAAGGGCCTTATAATGGCAAACGGGATATTTCATTACATTTGTGCATGCATGACTGCCGACTAGTAGTAGATGAGGGCGTGCCACTCCCACACACACACACACACACACACGCATACATGTATGCAAAAAAGGCAACATTGTTGAAATGCGCAAATATTGGCTCAAGTGGCGGCAATAAAAGAGTCGCTCCCGAGTGCCGGCTGGAAGGGGTTGGAGGACTGGGGTCAGAGGGCGTGCTCATGTTTCTATTATGAGATGTGCCTGGCATTCTTTAGGGCAGCTTCTTGCTGTGCGAGGTGCGCACAATTTAACATTGAATTAGGCATGAATTTCTTTCTTGACTTTTCTTCTTTTTTTTTTTTTTTTTCTTGTCGTAGCCAATTTCAGTTTGGCTCGATTGACGCTTCGCATTCGGGATTTGAATTGCGCTCGACCTTTTGGCCATGGCCACGCCCAGCACAGCTGCCCACGCTTTTTGCATAATTGCAAGCGGTTCGTGTCAACGACATATTTCACTCGCTGTCAGGGATTTGGATGGATGCGCATAAAAATACAACATAATATAACATGCTTAACCCATGGCTGGGCTCTGCCTGTTTCCCTCGCCCTGTGGTTGAGCGGGTGGCTAGCGCTGCCGGCTGACTACGGCCGGCGGGGGAGGCGTGGCATGCTTGTGGCTTGTGTGGCAGTTAACTTTGCCGTGACATGTGCGGCAAGCATAAAAGAACCGTAGAATGTCATGTTTGTTGTGGGCCGAACATGACGTCGAGTGGACAACGAAACGATGACGACGACGACGACGACGACGGCGACGACGACGATGACGATGGCTATGACAGCTACAACATGTGACTCACACTAGAGAGGGGGAGGACTGCGGCGGGAGGGAAAGGTGACTGTGTCAACACATTGGTAAATGACACTGGACAACAACTGCCGTAGCTTAAGCAAGGTTAGGGCGAGCTCCTCAAAGTGGAGGCTGCTAAGAAACTAAATGAAATTGTATTTAAGGTGAGCCAAGTCGAGTTAGTATGTCAGGGAACTAGAATTAATTAGGCAAACTTATTAAAGGTTGTTTCGAATGCGGTTTCTGCAATCTCAAGAATTATGTTATGCTAGGTTGAGCTAAGTTTGGCTTAGTTAGCTGCCAGTTGGCGAATGAAGTGCGGTATGAAGTATGAAGTATGAAGTATGAAGTATGAAGTATGAAGTATGAAGTATGAAGTATGAAGTATGAAGTATGGAGTATGAATTATGAAGTATGGAATATGAAGCATGGAGTATTAATGCCTCAGCCATGTTTTAATCTGATTGCAGCATCAAATTTGCTGCGCAGTGTAAAATTTAGCGGGGCTAAAATTTAATTGCTTGACCGGCAAGAAATTTTCCCAATAATGTTCAGTTGGATGAGCTTTAAAATATGCGCCTTTTGTTTGTCCAATAAACGTTTAATTTTATATATACTTCATGTATATATATATGTGTGTGTGTGTATTATATTTAGATATATATTGTATATTAAATGTTATAAGGCCGTTGATATTCCACGCACTTTTTCACATTTTCACACACTTTTCTTTGCTTTGGTTTGACATTTTGGTTTTGCTTAGATTTTCTTCTTGTTATTTTTTATGCCCTAAACATTTAATTTGCGCTGCTTTTTTCAGCTTGGCAATGAAAATGTGGAAAATGTATTTTTAAAAAGTTCAGAGCAAGAAACGCGAGGACGGATTATCTAGTTTCTTGTTGTTGTTGTTGTTGCTGTTGCTGTTGTTGCTGTCGCTCTGCTCTCTTTTTGTTGGCTGCGTATTTAAATTTAATATTTGTTTTCCACTTTTGTTTGCGGCAAATAATTTAAAAATAATTGAAGACGACGTGCGAGCAAATTGCAATGATTTATTTATGGGCACAGTTGATAGATTTGATTTCGCATTTGCAAACGCGTCGCTGCGGCGACCCATTGAATTAATTAGGCTGCGATGAGTAGGACACTTAGGCGTGGGAGTGAATGCCAGCCAAGCCGGGGTGCTGCTGCCTCGCTCGCTTGCGACTTGACTTCTGGCCGCCTCCTTTCGCATCTGCCTCTCGCTCGCCTCCCACTCGCCATCCAGCCAGCCAGAAGCATTTTGCCCTAATTTTACTTTCTGCGATTTTATCAGGACACGCCGCACACACACACGCACACTGAGACACACACACACACACACACAAACACACACAGACACATACAACTATGCTGACAACGACAGGGACAAAGCCCACACACAAAGCGCTGAGGCAACGAAGCGATTTCCTTTCCATTTCCACTCCCATTTTCCTTTATTTCGTATATATATGTTTTTATATATATATTTCCTTTTTTAAATTATGCCCGCCCACTTTTTGCTGCCCACAAACAATGCCATAATTTACGCACTTTTTCATTTGTTTGTCGTTTGACTGTGCTGCATGGTTAACATTTTATTGGGTCCACGTTTGGGTGCTCGCTCGCGTCGTCGCGTCCTGTTCTGCGGTTCGCCTAATGAAACTCGAATGGAGGAAACCTCAACCGAAACTGTGGCAGAGCCCAAAGCAAATGCCGTCAACTGTTATCCGTCTGGGCCGCGAGCAACGCACGTCCGTGCCGGGAAAATATCTACAACGAACTGATGACAGCGACAGCTACGACTACGACTGCGACCACGGCGACGTCTTGCGCCGGACACAGAGCAACGAGCACGGAGCACGGAGCACGGAGCACGGAGCGCGAAACACGGAATGCGTCGTCGTCGTCGACGAGTCGTGCGTTTCTGTCCGTGTCTATGGCGATGGCTAGCTCGTTGTCTTCTGTTATTTATTTCAGACTAAGAGAGACGCGCACAGCAAGAGAGCGAGTGAAGCGTTATATAGGGAGAGGATTATTGTGTTCTCTTTGCAGTGGGCACAGTGGGGTGCAAACCTAGAAATTGGAGTAGACATAGGTAACGATATGATATGATATGACATGCATTGTATAGTCAATTGAAAGTAGAGGCATAACTTGATTATGTTTGAGACTAGGAATGTTCGTTATATAAGTATGAATTTAGAAGAGAGTAAAAAAAGTATTGAAAAAGGTAAATCAACTTAAGACTTTAGAAATTTATCATTATGCATCTAAATCAGCTGCTCAAAATCCACAAAAGTTTTTGTATCCTAATTAAATTTGTTGATTTAAAATTCCTTGTGAAATATTTCTCAATAAGGGCCCAATTTCTGCCCGTTAATCTGATTAGGCCTGAGAAACAACACATTTTGCCTGCTTTAAAGTTTGACTGTGCAATTCTGCTCTCTTCGACTTTTCTCTTTTGCTTTACGCATGCGCGCAATTTCCTGTCTCTCTCCTTCTCTTTGGGCGCATAAACAACAAACAGCCGCAGCTTGTTAAAGGCGGCTCGTTGCACGTTTTCGCATTGTCTGTCCCAGAGGAGGTCGTGACTAGCCCTTGCCGGCAGCGTGCAGCTGGGCGGCTCAACAGCTGGACGAGCGGAGAGATAAGCAGACAGTTGCCTCGAGCATTCTCTCTATCGCCCTCTCTCTCTCTCTGTCTCTCTCTCTGTCTTTCTCTGTCAGGCACACTACTCAGCTCTCTCTGTCTCTCAGTCTCGCTTGACTTGGTAAATTCTGGCGCATTGTCAAGCAGTTCCAGATGATTATAAGTTGTATTGGCGTTAGTTGTGCTTAGCGGCTTGGCAGACGACAGGTGGGTGCATTCCGAAGGGCGGGCAAGGAGAGCAAAGCGCGAATGTAGAGCAAGAGAGTGCTGAAAAGAAAGCGAGAGAGAGAGAGAGAGAGAGAGAGAGAGAGAAGGAGGGATGTAGAGGGACGGCGGGCAAGCGCTCGTGTTGACAAGCACTTTCAATTTTATTTGAGCGCATTTTTGCGGCCAATATCGAGCGTTGCTCATACGCACCGTTGCACGGCCTGGAATGTTCACACATTAATCGCACTTGGATATACTTATATACATTTAATGGGGTAATTTGTTTTTATTTTCTGGTTTCTTTTTACATTGCTACGATCTAGACGAACGTATAATTTAATTTGTTTACTACCTAAGCATCAACAAGAACTTGAACTTAACCGAAATTGTTGTTATGTTGAAATGTTGGATTCGTATAAGAATTAGATTAATACATGCACAGCACAGCACAACAAAATTCAAAATTCAGATGCCCTTACACACTTATCAACTAGTGTACACTACGCAACATAATAACTACATTTGTTTTGTTTTGTCTTGCCAACTAAATGATTTGCTTCGTGTGCCGCATGTCGTATGCTTGATATCCTATATATATGTATATACGAATACACGAACATATAAATATATATAAGTATGCTTTATATATGTTTATGCAGATGTGGGATGTGGAGAGGGCGGCCGGGCTGTGCTCCATCAGACGGGCTGCACCTCGCAGACAAAGTAGGTCTCGAAGCTGCAGGGCGAATCGTTCCACTTGAGACCTTTGCCATCGCGATTCCACAGCTCGAGGCAGTTCTCCTCCTCGCCGTTCTCGTAGCGGAAATTGTTTGGCTCGCCGGCATTCCAGTTGGTGAACGTGATGGGCCGGCCCGTGGCCATCCAAAAGTAGTTGCCCTCGTCGGCCAGATCTGTGCCAGATATCCAGAAATGCTCGTGGCCCAAACCTGTGAACGAGTTGTGCGTTTGTTAGTGCCAGCGGACAAGGGGAAACAGCAAAAGTTTTTAGAGCTATAAACTATGCCCACTTTTCATCGGCTTAAGGTGTTTTGACTAGTCACTAATGGGCGTGGCTGCCCACCTGCCCACCTGCCCAGCTGCCCAACGGCCCATTCACTTTTTCGAGTTTGATGTGGAAAGTGCAACGAAATTGAATGCCTCGCCGCATTTGTAGTCCATTGTCCGAGTCACCACTTGCCCCTTGCCCCTTGCCACTCGCCGCTCGCCGCTTGCCCCAGCCATTTTCCCTTTGTCACTTTGGGTTACCAACTTCCGCGTATTATGCACGGTAGAAAGTCAAAGCCCCACGTTTAGCATTCCAAAGCCAGTCCAAGTACTTAGCCTCGACTTCAGCTGTTCCATGACTTCTCTTCTTCTTCTACTACTACTTCGTCTACTTACCAAAGTCGCGTATGTGTTTCTCCAGTCTATCGTTCTCTTCCTGTGATGAAATGCTAGCCAAGTGCATGCCATGGTAGCGACAATATTGCGTGGCTTTGAACCAATTTGCCTGTAAGAGAAAGACGAGTTGATGAGAATTGAAATACCCTATAATGCTCGATTCCGGTATACCCTGGAAATGTATATTTCATTCAGCAGAAATGATTTCCTCGGAATAAATATAGTCGACACATGTTTCTATGCCATAAATTCTCAATATATTCCTCTAAAATTAGCATAGCTATTCATATTTTGTACCTGAGTTCCTTATATTTATTATCTCCATGCTTTAGCCAACCGGTTTGCCAGCCAACTGGTTCAAGATGAGCTGCTTGAATTATGTTTCTCATGCAGGCTGGTAAACCTGATTTAGCATCTAAACATTTTTAATTGTTTGATGTTTGGCATTATTATCATCAACTTTAATTTCTATTGACTAACAATCAAAAAAATTGCATGCGAGAATGCTGTTAGGTGGGTGTTCTCGAATGGTAGATACCCTAGCCATTGTCTATTGATGGGTAGTGGGTGCCTACCCCAGTTAAGTAACGAAGCCCAACTTTTTGCAAGCTCTGAGGAATGTGCCCAAAGATTTTCCAACATTCAGCATGAAATGCATGTCAGGTAAACACGAGCCTTAACACCTCCTGCTAGGCCAGAGCATGGGAAGGAGTACGAGGCAGACAGGTGCAGAGGCGGTGCTCTGATGCTACTGCTTTCTTTTCCTCATATGGCAAACTAATTGACTTCTAGGCGTCAGTGGAGCGTACTTTTACAGCCCAATAAACACTTTCAGTAAGCGTGCTACACACACAACAACAACAACAACAACAAGGATGACAACTTGCTCGTCACTCGTGCGCAAGAGAGAGAGAGAGAGAGGATGGAAGCAGCGACAGGATGCTGCGCCAGTTTGCGCTTTATTCTCGCACAATTACGGCTAATACAATTAAAGCAAAGTTAATGACGACGTCGATGTCGACATGGTCGGTAGACCGCAGAGCCAGCCAGCCAGCCAGCCAGCCAGCCAGCTAGACAGAGAGGGCTGAAGGAGTCGGGCAAAGTGTTGCACGTGGTAGTTGCGTAATCGATTTAGATGCGCATCACCTGCTGGTGGCAAAGCACACACCTACACACCTGGAGAATAGCGAAATATGTGTGCGAATCAACAGGCGGCGAGGGCTGTAGGCGTGGCTAATTAGACGTAGCGTGGGTCAGGTGTGTAACCAAAAGCCATTAGCGTTAATTGAATATCAAATTGCAGCTATTGCTCTATTGATCTATTGATAGAAATATATATGTATGTATATATATATATATATCGGACTGTGCAGGATGTGGCACAGCTAAAGCAGAGTTTGCCACGTCCGATGACTATCATCAGCAGTTTTTAGCCACATCAACGTCGTCTCTAATTGGCTGTCGTTGCGTGGGCGGTTGCCATAACTGCCGAGCCCTGCCAGCTGCCTCATGCCAGCTGCCAGGGCAACCTTGTTGCAGCGCGCGCTGCCTGTTAAATAATGCAAAAGGCAGACAACAAAAAAATGATACATAAAATGTTGACGACTTTTATTGACGCTCGTTGCAGCCAGGTGAGATGTCAAAGCGGCAGCTGGTGGTGCACAGCATGAGGCAGCTCCGACTGTGGCAGCTGACACAGCGCTTAAGATCTGGATCAGTCATGCAATCGAATGTGAATTGTTAAGCTTGCGTGTGTGAGTGTGTGTGTGTGTGAGTGTGCAGCTCGTGACATGTGCCTCATGCGGCTAGCAGCAACTGCATGAAAGGATTGGAGCAGAATGATTGAATGTTTGCTCGAGTTCGATGGGTATTATGTAATTATGTAAAATGCACAGAGCCAGAGAGAGAGAGTAAGAGTGAGCGAGTGAGAGTGTGTGTGGATATTCATTGCAAAATACCCGACACAAAACGAGCGAATCTGAGATGTCGTTCATGTCAGCTTATTTATAATGAATATCTTTAGAAATCAGCTAGGGGATACGACAAGCACATTATTGGCCTAAGTGTTTTGCTACAAACCGTATATTGAAACCGAAACTGAATACCAAAGCATTGCCTAAGCCAATGGGCATGTGAAATCGTAAAGCAGAAGTGAGGCACTCAAGCACTGCCTGCAAAAAGTAAACTACTTTTAGCCAAGATCTTTAATGAGGCGCTTCAAGCTGATTATGAGTAACGAAAATGAGTGTTCAACAAATGATTTTCAGTGACTGTAGATAATAATTTAAGATAAGATAATAAGAGTAATACTAAGTTTAAAGCCAAGCAAATAAATGTTTTGTCTTAGGTTTTATCTATTTGGAATTGGTAAAATTGAACTATATTAAATTTAGTTGCATCAATTTGCGTAGAGAACTTTTCAACAAGAACAAGAACTTTCCTAATTCAATATTCATCTGTAGTCTATATATTGTCATCTTTTTTATGTGAGTGGAGAGAACTCGAAACCAAACCACCTTAAAGTTTATGATGAGCAAGCAAAGCAAATCTCGTTCAATCGATTTTCACCTATTTTCTATACTGGCAAGTGGAAACTGCCAAATATCGTATCTTATCGTTAGACATGAAGCTAATGCTCTAACAATTTAAGCCTTCTTAGATATGCACAAGTTGAAACGCCAAAAACAGGTTAGATTACCCTGTCAGACTTGGCAGGAGTCAACACGACTAAGGTAGCTCACCTGCTGCAGTCCACGTTCTACAGTCAGTTTAATAAAAGGCGAGTGTTATTTCAGATATATTATATTATATATATATATATATATATATATATATATATATATATATATATATATATATATTCCTTTGTTGCCTGTTCTTATACCACATTGAAGTCAATTGGCAGCTCGAATCAATTGGCAACAAAATGTTTGACACTGTTTTGGTAATCGTCATTAACATGTCGAATTCATGCATAGATGGAGTCGTTGCCCAATCGCCTGCCACGCCCACCCCCTGCCCGGCCGACCCGCCTGCCCATAATCAACTGCAATTAGTGTCGCATTAAAAAAGCAGACAACGACCAAGTCGAAATCCATTGGCTGATTGGCCAGTAGCTGGCTGCCAGCTGATGTTTTCTTGGACTGTTGCTTCGTTCGTGTCGCAGGCAAATTAATTTTAATTTGTTTCTTTTTGGCAGCGGGCCATTGCGTAATACTCGAGAGCAGCAGAGAAGAGGAAGAGAAACTAAGTTAAATATGTTAAATTATGCATGAGATTTACAGCGATTCTTAATTGAGATTGGGGAGCCATAAACAACTCAGCTCATAGCATTGCTGAAGAAGTGTTGCGATTGCTGCTGCTGCTGTTGTTGTTGTTGTGTTTTAGCGCACGTTTCATAAGGTGAATGTTCTCTGTCAATCGGAATTCCGAAACTTGATTAGCGGCGTCGGGGGCGACATGTCGTTGGCAATTCCATGCAACGCCATCTAATCAGCTGTCGCACCTGCTCTTAATTAATGTACGAATAATGAATACAATTCACAATCTAACTGTCGGCATGCGCACAATAGAAATGTTTTATTTGTCAATGAATCGCACCGCCCCGCCCCCCTTTGCGGCCCACTGTTAGACAAAGTCATCATAAAACAATGTGTACAACAAAAATTAATTACTTTTCCTTTGGCTTTGCTTGTTGTTGTGCGAACTAATATATTTATATATACTAGATGGATATATATATAAAGGTACAGCTAAACCGATTTAATAGATATCGTTTAAATTGAGAAGCTTCAAAGTTTGATTTAATTACAACATAGACATAAATTGCTGAATTACTCGAAGAACTCGTTTAAGCAATGCTGATTAATTGCAAATATAAATATATAAGAAAAGAGCTTAGATCATTTCTGCGTTTAGCTCGAGTTCTGTATTAACTATGCCGTTAATTAATCGCTTGGCAATTATAATCGAACGCTTTGCTCTAAACAAATTGCTAATTCGAAAGCAAGATTAATGACTCGCGATCTACAATTCGAAGATCTTCGATTCGAAATTCCTTTTCGCTGCATGTGAACAGAAAATTTGGAGCCAATCCATTGCTCCCAGCTGGCTGTGACCTTTGCGTGTCAATTATAACGGTCGCTGGCTGCCAGAGATAAACAGAGGCAGCTTCCTCCTCAAATCTCAATCAAGTCATCTTTTGTCTTGCGCTTAATTTGATGTGCTTGCCTGATTTACAAACCGACATTTCAGTGGCTGCTTGGCGTGGCATAAAGTTCAAGGGGATTTCTTCTTTATATATGGTTAGCGCTGACAATTTATTGCGTTTGTTTGAATGCACAACCGTTGCTGGACATTTGCATACTCGTCTCTACTCCACTACTACTAATCAATAAATACAAAAAACTAAAAACCCCCGATTCGCGCTAAAAACGCCCGCGTTTTGGGCGTGTTTTTTATGCGATTTACTAATATTTTTATAATATGAATGGGTGCATAAATTATATACATATAATTTGATACACACAATGACTTCATAGGCTGCTGGAGACGATGCGTGTCCAAGCTAGTCATTCCGCCGATCGATACATCAGGGTCATCTATATAGTTAATATTTAGTTAATGATCGAGCCAATGTGGCCCTGGTATCAGTTCTGAAGCTAAACATCAATGATAACAAGCCAGTTGCCTCGAAAGGGCAGAGGTATGACAAGAGCTGAGAGCGAAGCTTCCAGCCGAGATCTTGGATTACCTCATGTCTGTACTTGCTAATATATACGTATGTGTATATCTATATATGTATGTCAGCTTTGTCTGTTGCAAGCTTCTCGTGCATATTTGCGAAGCCAGCTGCTAATTTAATGGCAAAATGTGAACCGGACTGCAGACCATTGAACCGTTGCACAGTTGCAGCTCGGAATGCAGCTTACCTTGAAGAAGATGCCCAGGTAGTAGCGCTTCTCGCCCAGCTTCAGCAGCGGCATCGTCCATTTGTTTGGCGTGTACTGCGACTCGTCCACGCAGTTGGGGCAGTCTAAAAATAGAAATCAAGGAAGCATATCAATAATGAAAATATCTTAAAACAACAGATGATCTTTATTTTTTTTTTCTTTCTTTAAAGCAGGCAGCGAAATATCAAGGTCGAATAACAATATCAACAACAAAATTGAATAAACAGTTATAAAAAACAAAACGATTTTAAATTATACAAATTACGACCAAGACGATTCCAGCCAATGAATACAAATCAGCTCAGTTATGCCAGATTTAATCAAAAATCTATAAACCTAACCGATTTACTGCAATTACAAATCGACTATTTTTTAATTATGAGAAGAGACTTGAGATACTTGAGGCATACCTGACAGATACTCGAACTACTGCTTTTTCCAGAATTTATTTGAGTACAGATAGATTAAACGAGAAGAGAAGAAAGAAGAGTTATAAATTCAATTCGGCTGCTGATTCTAATCAAGAATATCAATCAAGTTTGGCATGTTACATAAACGTGGACAAATCGAGTTCTCATTATGATTAATTCATTTAAACACCACTCCTCAACACCTATCCTACTCCCCAAACCAATCAATCAGCCGTTCAATTATAAAATTATAAACATTGTCATTTGAATTGAATTTGGCCATAAACCAAGCAAATCTCCAGTTCTGAAGAGGAAGGCGGGCAGGAGACAAAGCCTTTCAGCTAATTGCGTACTCACATTTCGCCACATATTGAGCTATGATGGTTTATTTGTTGATTAAAAAACAGTGTAAATTGGAACTGGTTGAACCTGTTCATGAGCAGCATAAGCTGGCACTGAGAATGTTTGACAATGGCTTTGATCTGCTGGCGGGATCTATAAATGAAATCGAAACTAAATCAAGGTCAGCGACTGCTCACAATAGATTCTGACTATGTGAAGGTCACAATGATGACATGTATGTATATTATAGGGCTGTGTTATGTGCGTAGCCAAGCTAACGGCATTTGTGTTTCCATTTTTTTTCCGCTGTTATAGCCAAGCTTAACAAAAGACAATAAACACGGCACCCAAATATGGCAAGCAGCAAACATTTTCGCAAAATTTGCCTAATTAATCATCCGCAATGGCTGCCATTACGAGCCAAGGCCCTGCAGAAGGCGTCACTAATGATAATTATAGAGTTGAATAATGGAATATTAAATTCGGCTGCCTGTGAACTGTTTACAAACATTTCCATGAATGACTGAGAAAATATGTGGCATACATCATAGTAAATTATTATTAATAAAAATAAAACAAGTGCTTACAAAATTTATTTTAATGAGAAAATGTTGCAATTGACGTTTTTAATGAGCTCCAAAATGTTGCTATTTGCATTTAATGCTATAGTTAGAGCTAAATGAGTATGAATTACACAGAAGTAAGGCCAATCTTAAGACGTGACTGCATCGGTTAAAAACAGCAGAAGTTGAACTGTGACGTATGTCTATGTAAGACGTGGCGTATGAGCAAAGATAAAGTTGTCGAATATGTATTGAAGAGTAATGCTTAGATGAAGCTACGCTAAGATAACTACGTAAAACTTGCTGCAAATTTAAATAAATGTAATATATCAGAAATTACACTATATTTTAACAAGTGGTGAGAGCTGATCATGAATTCTGGATTAACGAAAGAACCTGACTACATGGCAGTCTGGTACTCCTGGTATTCTTACTTCAGCTGATCACAGTTTTTCATCCATTTCAATTTCACTTTAAGATAAAAGAAAACTTTCGATTGAATTGCATCATCGCATTGAAGCGCGGATTGTTAATTAGCTGTGTCAAGCCGAATGCCCATAGAGATTAACCGGTCTGCGAACTGCATTGAGCTGAGGATCACACGAGACAGAGAGCGAATTAAAGGTGCAAATTGATGAAGTTTGCAGTCAAACTTAATTTACTGGTGTTTGAAGACAAAAGCTTGGTCACAAAATTACGGTTGTTTATTAATAAATAAAGTCATGTCTATGCGTTGCTATGGCAGTTTCTTTAGCAAGCAATTAATTTGGCTGCTGTAGGCAAACCAGTTTCAATTTTCGGCTCAGGCTCGTGCAGCTTGAAGGGAGGGCGTGGCACCGGCAACGGCAGCTGCAATGGCAACGGCAACGGCAACGGCAGTCAAAGTCAATGCCAATGCTTACAATAAATATACAAATTTCCTGCTGAGAATTCGATTCCAATTAAGAGTGAGTTGGGCAAGGTCGGGCGGATATCTGTGACGTTGCCTAAGTCATTAAGGGATTTTTTTTTAAATATTTACTTAATGGAAGTTTAAGTGCAAATTCCTGTACAGTAAATATATTTCCTGTTGTGCTGATTGTTCGAAACTATTCTTAGTAATACATTTCTGGAAATTTTATGTTTCCATTCTGCATATTTAAAATTTTGGCTAGAACACAGTTGGCTGACAGCTAACAAAATGTGAATAACTATAAATAAAACTCCTTAGCTCTCTTGACTTGTCTTAAAAAGCATTTGATTAATTGTCAAGATTGCAAATCTTCTGTGAGTTTTCAGATAAACCAAACCTCTGAACAGGTTTAGTTAGTTGAAAAAAAAAAAAAAAAAAAACAAATATGTTTGTTGCTTGGCAAATTCATCTATGTCATGTGGTCTTCCATCATAATCTGTGCTATTCACCATGAAACTAATCTCAATAAAAGGTTTAGTTAGCTCTAATAACTTTATTTCTGAATATCACGCATACGCTGTGTTGCACGGTTATTAGCACTCAAATATATCCTACAACTTTGCATGTTTACTTATGCATAAATCTAGATAAATTCGCCTGATTGCTCTATTTATTTTATCCATGTGACCCTGGCCTTCTGTTCCGCCCACTTTGCTCATTGGCAATCAAATTTATGCGTTCCTTTTAGTGATTTATTGCTGCTTTTTGTCGGTGCAACTCTGGCGACAATCAAATATTTCAACAGCCTACAAAAAAAAGCAGGTGTAACAACAACAACAACAATACCAAAACTCACTCAACTAATTCCATTGATTGCTCAAAGCAAACCTTAAACAAAAAAAATTAAATAAATAGACCGAAAACTGTAGCAAAGCGAATTAATCAATGGAATAACTCAACACGACAGCCGTCGACGACAAAAAGCAAATACAAACACAAACAGACACAGAAACAGAAACAGAAACAGAAACAGAAAACAGAAATGTGTAAACAGCTCCTTCATTAAACGTTCGGCGTAAATTTCAATAAAACACAAATAAATAAATGCTAAATTTGGAAAGTGAAAGTCGATTGGGCACAGATATGTGCGGGCCGAAAGGATGTGTTCGCGAGCGGGCATTGTGCAATCGGTCAGACTTATAAGACTGTGATGATGGATGAAACGTACCAGCGACAGGACCTGATGCTTTGCTCGGCGTTGCCAATGTCCTGTCCACGCTGCAGCTGAGCAGCTGCAGGGCGATTATCACAGACAGAGCCAGAGATTTTTGCATGATTTGTTTTTGTTTTGCCTTTCTTACTGTTTCGTTATTCGCTGCGTCTATATGAATATAGTATATGTTTATTGAAATACTTCAAATTACATGAAATTTATTTATTTATGATTTTTGTATTTTCTGAAATATTTCAATTCCAGTTATGCAAATTCGCACTTCCGTAAAGATAGCAAAAGCAAAACAAAATTTCGCTGCCTTCGTAGCTTTTCAACGCATTTTCGTTCGAAATTTATGAATCTGCTGCAGCAGCACGAATTAACATATGAATTTTTCTTGTACTTAAGATGCGCGTTTCTTTCTTTATTGCTCGCTTTGTATTGTCAGCGAGCTGCCGTCAAACGGAATCGAAAGTTGCCAAAAAATTCAAATCGAAACGGCGCACAATAATCGAAACATAACTAGCCAAATATTACTGGGATATATGTAGGTATATATGTATATGCATAGTACAGCTACAACTATATGCATATATGTATATATCTATATATATTTTTATATGTTACAAGACTCAAAGACCCGTGCGCATGCGCGCCCAAACTGACCGTCGACTGGCGAAGAACTAACCAATTCGGAGCGCTTGGACGCCAACTTACGCAGAATCCACCAGAGAAACACGAGAGAGCTGGAGAGAGCGAGAGCGTGCGGCTGGCCGAGCGTCGCTCAGCGCGAGAGCGGGACAGGTTCAACAGGTTGGCCGGAGCGACGCTGCAACTCGTTTGATGAGGTTTTTTTCCCCCATTTATTTTTGTTTTTTTTCGGTGTGAATCGAAACGCTCTGAAGATTAGCATCCGAGCTGAGATGTGCTGCTCTGTCTGTCTGTCTGTCTGTCTCTCTTAACGTGTGTGTGGACACTTGTTGGCGTCTGTCGAGTGTTGAGTGGGGCCTGCAGCTGACACTTGACGTAGCCACAGCTTCAGCCGCAGTCGCAATCGCAGTCGCAGTCGCAGTTGGCCCACCAAGGTAACCATCAGTGAAGCGTGCGTTAATTTTGCTGACATGCCCACAAAAGAGCCGAGCTTGAGCATGAGACGAGCACCACAACAACAAACATACAACAGAACAAAAACAGAATACAAATACCGCAACAGCCAAAAAAAAAAAACACTCAAATTTCAAGCAATTTCTGGTCTGTGCACCGCAAAGCTCTCTCGATTCTAAGATTTTGCAATTTCACTGAAGCTCAGTTTCTGTTTCTAAGCCAACCCATGCGACTGACCTTGACAGCAGCTAAGCTGCGTATACGTAATATGCACACGAACTGAACGCAGAGCTGACGCAAAACTAAAAATATTTATTTGAAATTAGAGGTTTATCATGCTCAATATAAATGTGGATCGCTTTATGATCGTGCGATTTGCTTTTGCTAGAATCAACTCCAAATTCATTTGCCTTAAATGTCACAGGAGAAAACTTTGATTTAAGCAAAGATTGAAAATTACATATAAATTTATTCATACATATACAAGCTGCGACTGTGTACATATACAATATTCCTCTTCATAAATTCCAAAATATTACATACTATCCAAACAGCAAAATGTACCGTAGTAAGGCATCGTTGCAGGTTCTCGATCCGGACACTATGAACGAGGTGAAGAAGTGGACACCAATCATTGAATTTCTGTCGACTGCCATTTTGATTTGTGGATTATTTCGCGTGTTAATCGCATTCATTGTTTAAGGCAAAATTATGATTTTCTTTGATAGTTTTTGAATAAACAAATTTATATTTGAATAATGTTGTTGAATGTTGTTTGCTGTAACTGGGAATCTTTGTAGTTAATTCTTTATCTTGGCCTGCTAAGCTCGAAAAACAAAAACTAGTTTGAAGCTGTTTAATTATGTAGCCAGACATGAAGAACGCATTTGATATGATTAGCATTTGGCCTTGATATTATATTACAGAAGCAAATCCAGTTTAATCCAATTTTAAGGGCAACGTTTCAGTTCATGGTGAGTCCCTTTTGTTACAGCAAATAGATCTGCTCTGGACGCCATAATAATCGAGGAATGTCGGAAGTACGCCCTTTGCTATATTATATACCTATCTATCAAGTTACATCTGACATATTATCAAATTGCAGCTATTAGTTGAGGAATTTATGTTCTGGCTAAATAATGAGACTCGCTATATAGCTATATAGCCGCAGGGCGCCTGATTTGTTAGCTATTTCCAAATTCAATTATGACGATTCTTTAAAACGTGATTTGCCAAACGTGTTTAACTCAGCCTAGTCGGGGTACCATTAATTTAACTGTCTACGAAACATAAAAGGTACAATATTAATTCGCATAGAATAATAGCTAATGGATCACTTAAATTTTAAATATATTTATTTTAAATATTTTTAGCTATTTTCTTGTGTACCCAAACTTGTTCGGCCTTGGCTCGTATGGTAATAAATATAGCCAAAATATATAATTTAGGCTCCAGGCGATTTCCTAACTTCATTAGAAAATATGAAATTTTCGATGCTGAGAACACCATAATTAAATAATTTATCAGAATTGTTTTTTACCAAGATTGTTAAAATAATATATTAAATATTCATAATAAATTTTAATAGTTAAATATTTAATATATAGCCGAAAATATTTATCAAAAGCACTTCAAAAATATTTAAAAAAAATAATATTTAATATTTCTTTAATTTCCCATACTTCTTTGCTTAAATATAGTTTTTAGAAACTGTTATATAACACCTTTTGTAGCAGTATTTCGTTGGCATCAATGCGTTAATTAATTAGCAACGCTTGGGTAAACGAGACTTAACCCAAGCCGAACGGTTTTAAGTGATTCCCGCAGGCAGCTTGCCTGAGATTTATAGCTCTACTCGATCAGAAATGATTGTCACATTTAATTTGAGTATTTAATTTTAGCATTTTATGTGCCTTGAAATCAAATTCGATTTGCGATAAGAAAACAATGAGCTGCATTGAAACGACTCAGTTCAAACATCGGATTCGAAATCAACACAAAAATCGTAGCCAAACACAGCTGCGGCTGCTGTATGCATGGAGGTGTGAATTCAATGGGCAAATCGAGAGACTCAAAGCTAAATTGAAAACGAGTTTCTGTTGACTGCTCAAATGCGTCAAAATATCGAATGATAAACTTTAGCTCAATATTGTACAATTGCCGCAGATGGCAAGTGAAGTTGGCTAATAATTCGAGGCGAATTAAAAGATCTAGTTGCGTAAATATGTGATTATGGTCAGGGAAAACAAGGCATAATTTAAATGCAAACACTACGCAGACGCTGCAAATGACACAAGAAACTGGCATCCATCATACGCCTCGTGGGCCATGAACCGCAACGGCGCGAAAACGACATTTACCACAGCAACAAAATGCTTTTGTATGCAAATAAATGACTCGAATAGCGACGCAAAATGAAACTCAAGAACAGCCAGAGTGATGCATATTTAATGCTGTTACTGGGTCAGCTGAATGCGATATTAAAAGAGGCTTTAAATACGCCCAGGAATTACACGAAATGCTTGCGATGTTTCTTCACCTCCATGGAGCGGAGTCTTCCTCTGAGATGTGATATAAGCTCATCACCCCTGCCTCTGCTTTGATCAGCTACTTAAGAAACTACAATCAAGGTTATTAGCGGGCATATTGATGATGCGATTATTATAGCGATAGGTGCCGCTATTTTGATTTTGTTACTTTCTAAAGGGGCTTCAAATGAAGCAGTAGCCTGGGATTTTATAAATACAACTTTAGTTGAAAACAGGTTTAAATTCATTTATGTCAGACGAGAAAATTTAAAGTTGAATATAGATTGGAAAATATATATATCATAAATCCCATAGTATCCTATATAGCCTATATAGCAAGATGTATCGTCGGCAACTATCTTTTCTGATTCTCAATACGAGTTCAATGAACGAAGTGAAGAAATGGACACCAGTTGTTGAATTTCTGAGCACTGTCATTTTGATTTGTGGATCATTTCGTATATTAATGGGATTTCTATTTTAAATAGAATGAATAAACATATGAGTATTATGTCAGTTAATGTTGCTTTTGCCTCTGCTTTTGCCTTAGAGTATGTAAATACTCTCAACAGCAGCCACTTAAGAAACTAAAAGCAAGGTCATTAACGGCTGTGTTGATGCTGCGATTATTATAGCGATCGCTGCAGCTATTTGAAATTAGTAATTTGATTGATGGTCGACTGTGTAAAGGGGATGGAAATGGGGCAGTTTCCCATTAGCTGCCTAGCAGCAGTTCAGTATTTTCATTCCACGCTTGATGTCTTTATCTTACAGATTATGAACTTGATTAATGACTCTTTTGTAGTTTTCCAACACTTGCCGTTATCGATTACAATTGTGCGTGCTGATTAATTCACTATGGCTGGTAATTAATTATCATCTTTGTAACTTGCTTGCTATGAATTTGATAATGCTTCTCTTGGCATTTTCCAACACTTAATACGTCCCCAAGTTTTAGCTACTTCAACACTTACCGCTATCAATTTCATTCTCGCTGGGATCGCGATGGAATATATTGCCGTAGTATTGATCGTGCTGCTCTGATTCCACACTCTGCAGCGACTCCTGCACATCATCGTCGTACTCATCGTGCGGATTGCTATTCGCCTGGGACTGCTGATCCGCCAGGTCCTCTTCCTCATCTTCGTAGGTCACGAGCCGACTATTTGAGCTTGTCAGCCGCTTGCTGGCCGCCACAGCTGCCAGACGATTGCGCTGAGCTCCTCCGCCGCTCTTCTTGAAGCTGTCGATGTTGGCCGCGAAACCGCGTGGACGAGGATGAAGAGACGGCTTCGGCTTGGGCAGTATATCCTCTATGGTGGGTATATTCTGGCTAACATTGCGATTGGGAAACAACCGCCGCTCCAGAAAGTTGGCAAAGATCTGTTGCGTTATCTGATTCTGGCGCGCCAGCTCGCTCTGATCCAGCTGAAAGTGATTGTGGTTGGTGCCCGCGCTGATGTTGTGGTTTCTGCCTCTTCTGTGCGTGCTGCTCGTCGTGCTGCTGCTGGTGGCACCTGAAATTGGTTTGATGCACGATTAATCAATGTAATCATATGTGGGCCGCGGGCATTGAGCAATCCCAACAGGTGGTGAACGCTTCGACCACTTTTGCTGGGGTAATTACATAAACGCCGGGCGGCCCACACTCGCACTGAAGATGAGTTGCAGAAAATCGAGTAATAAACAAGTAATAGTAGTTTAGTAAGAGAGCGGGGAAGAGGAAGAGATTGCACAACTAGCTAATATCCTATGGTAGAGATGATGAGAGAGAGAGAGAGACACGTTGCTCATTCTTGATCAAGTCAGGGAGAGAGAGAGAGAGCGAGATGGATGAAGATTAAGTTGAGTTTCAAAGTGGAAGAGGTGTGCAGATCAGCTTATCTTGTTCACCTTTCGCGTTTACAGGGTATAAACATATGTACAACCTGTATAAGCAACTGGCTATCAATTAAATCTTAAGGTCAAGAGTTTATCAAGTCTTGGCTTAGCAGCTAAAAGTGCTCTAGTCGAGTGTGCTCGACTAGCAGATGCACTACAAGGCAATCTGCTGCTGAAACCAAAGTTATTTTACCAGTTTTTGCTGCAAGTTCTGTGAGCGAACATTTAAGGCCAAGCCAAGTTATGGATATGTGCATTAGCCACCCATGAGTCTGTCAATGATTTTCTGCAATTTGATTTGATAGACGTCATGACGTTTTGCTTCAGTCACTTAAGTGAAACACATCAATCAAATGTGTGACCCAGAGACAGACGGGAATGCGCGCTGCTGCCACAGCCACAGCCACAGCCACAGCCACAGTCACAGCCTCGGGGTCGCATAGTCAGCGATCGTCAGGTGAAGCTGAAGCGGCTTATACATTTACAATTTGCTTTTTAAATTTTTAGCTTTTTTTGTGGGTCTTCCGGCTTACTTTGCTTTTTTTTTTTTTTTTTGTGTGTGCCTTTAATGACAGATTGATCGTTTGCCATTTGGAAGCTCAATCCCCCCCCAGCAACTTTAACTGTGTCAAGGCTGTCAGAGACAGTTGCAGCTCCACCTCCAGTTCCAGTTGATGCTCCATTGGCCAGCACCCCTTTGGGTTAATGAGTTCAAATTGCCAAATAATTGATATGAATGCCGCAGTAAACGGCGTTGACAAAGCGTCGTTAAAGGCCTTAACTGCTCCTTAACAGTTCGCTTGATGCATTAGCTCCAAAACACACCCAAAAGAGTATACAAACATTGTCGTACGCGCCACAAAATTTTGATTGCCCGCCATTTCGGGTTTGTTTCACTAAATTTTATTATCGTCTTTTCTTTTTTTTTTTTTTTTTTTTTTTTTTGCAACGCCTTTACAAATATGTTTACCTTCATTAAAGTGTGTAAAATGAGGTAAAATTTATTACGCAATTTATTGTCGTTGTTTCTCTTCACTTTGTTTTATTTTTTTCTGCCTGAGGTTATCATTTCTGTTTTCTACTGTTTTTTCTGTGAACCCACAAGTCGCCGCTTAAAAGTTCCCTCCAAGCCCAAGCTGGCTTTTGCCTGGCTAAAAGGGCAAATAAAATTCGAATTATAGCCACGTCTTAAAGTACTGATTGTTGGCTAAATATTGAAATTGGGTGTGTTTAAGCGGAGTAGGTCATAAATCTCATTGATATATGATCTGAAGGGGGAAATCAGAGAGAGAGAGAGAGAGAGAGAGAGAGAGAGAGATGGGAAAGGATAGAGATAGAGCCATGTCATATAATAGCATATAAACCAAATCAGTTTATGCCTAGAAAGTTATAAGAGCACTATAAACGCATCATATACAAAATCAATTTATATATGTACTTTCGAAAGCTTCAGATAATAATCAAATAATTTGACTAGGTATGGATTGATGGGTTTCCAAATATTTGCGTTTGCTTTGAAAGTGTTAGCGTCCATTTATTTTTCAAAGCGAACTTCAAGGCAAGAATCAAAAACGAATTAAATATAATTTCCATCGGTTTATAGCCTTGCTTTTGATTTACTCACATAATTATAGTTCCATATCTTGAAATCTCCATTTGCAGCTCAAAATGTATACATTATCGAAAGCAAAGGCAGAATATATCAGCGCATTGCGATCATAATTACTAATTGGTTTAATGTCTCCATTGAAAATCGACTTTCTTTGCTCTTGTTCAGCCATTTAAGACGCAATCTGTGGCCAAGTGCAGAGCACTCAATACATCAATTGACAGCTGACAGCTGACAGCCGACAGCTGAGTCATCAATATTTGTATTTCCTTCCTCGTGGCATTAATTATCGATTCAAATTGCCGAGCATCCTATATATTGTATAATTGAGCTCGTCTGGGGTCACGGAGAGGCGGCCACTCGAGCAGGCGGACAGACAATGAGACGGTCCACACAATGGACTCTAATGGCAGTCACATTTGCGGCCCATTGTTAACACGCATCGAATTGTTCTCAACAAGCCAACAAATCGAGCTCAATAATCCTTGAGATATTACGAGTATTTGTCGCTCATAATGAGCCGCATTTCAATTGCTGAAGGTAGTTTTGTTATACATTGCTGCTGCTGTTGTTGTTGTGGTTGTTGCTGTTGCTGTTGCTGTTGCTGCTGTCGCAATTTACATGCCATTGTCTGTGCAGTTGACCAATTGACCAATTGAAAGTCGCTACGAAATCGTGATGGCCCAAATGCACAATCTAATCCAGTTGGCCGATCTCTGAGCGGCGTTTAGCACGCAGTTTTCAAATATGCCTGTTGCATTTTCGGTTGCCGTTCGATTGCTCTCCAATAATATCGTGCAACGTGCAACTATGCAGTGGCAACTATGCAACAGCAATTGATGCCATAGCTTAACCCAGTTCTGTTCGAATTGATGTCTGTCTCTATCGCAAAAGATACACGGCATGAGTACATTGGCTAATTGTCGCTGGCCAGGCACATAAATCATTGAGACTTCACGTCGAGGATGTTGGCTGTAGCTGCAACTGCAACTGGCAACTGGCAACTGCCTTGAAAATGCAAAAGGCAGCAGCAGCAGCAACAGCAACAGCAACATCTATAGATACAGTGTAAATCAAACAGTAAATCATTTTGACTTGCATCTGTTGCGAATAGCTCGCCAGCTAAAGCGGATGATGTATCTGTATCTGTATCTGTATCTCAGAAGCAGCAGAGCTGCTGCTACTGTTGCTGCTGCTGCTGCTGGAAAAGAATTGAGGGCCGTGTAATTGCCGCTTGGCTGAAAAGAGGTCAATTAGCAGCAGCAGAGCAGCAGCGCAGCATCTACTCAAGTACTGCCTGCCCCATAAAAGAATTTTTTTTTGCCGTTGTGCAATGCGCCATGTGCGAAAAATATGTACGCCAAAAATGTTTGCGACTTTTTATGAAAGCCACAGCCAGGCGACTCGCGCACATTGCGTCGAGCAAACGAAGGCGAAAAAATGTGCTTTAGTTTTCATTTAATTTCATTTAGTTTTTGCCATGCTTACGCAATCGATGCACTCACAATTAGCCGCTGAAAAAAGAGAAGGAAACAAGATTGTAAGAGGCGGCGTATGCGTAACGCAACACCAAAGCGCATACGCCCCGTTGGCCGAGCTGCGGTCTGTTCTTTTGATTGACGCAGACAAATTTGATACACGACAGACGAACAATACGCGCATTTCAATGCCAGACACAACACGCTTATTAATGATCTTAAGTGTATCTCTACGTTCTCTGCTGACGGCGCACAATCCGAGAACGTTAATTATGGCAGCACTTAAGAATAGATTTGAGCCCATAAATAATTAATCGGCATTAGCATAAAATATGCTGTAAGACTGTAAGAACTTGCTGAACAGCTTGAATGCATAATAGGCCCATTCGAAGTGACAAATTTATCTGTGGAAATTTCTATCAGCGTTTGCAAGGCAGGTGATTGAACCCAATAGAAAACGAAAGAGGTAGAAAGAGTGAAAGATTGTGAGAGAGTGATGAGAGAAAGAGAGGTAGGTAAGACACTTCATGTATACATCGTGTTCATGATCAAGACATAAATCTCTTTAGCACGCATTGCCACAAAATGTCACAAGGTGATCGAAATAGCAAACTAAAAGTCGAAAAGCCAATAAACGCCCAAGTTTAAACACATTCTATCAATGCGAATCTGTATATATTTGCGGATTGAATTCAGTCTATGGGGCTAATCATGAGGTCATCAGCATACCAAATGCAACAAGAATAACTATATGCTAAAAAAAAAATGAATGTCTTTTTTTTGTGTTTTGTTGTTTATAATTAATGGGCTAACATATAAAGATGTCAATGACATTAATAATCTTATCGGCTTTTATATAACAGCGGCTGAGCTGGTTTAGCGGAGAAAGAAAGAAAGGTCTATAATATTTTGCATTCATTAATTAACCGTTGATTTTAGATTAGCGTCAACAGTTAAATGTTTCAGAAATTCACAAGCAAATATTTGTTTGGACTTTTTACCTTTTTCAAATAGTTGCTAAGCCCATTAAAACTCTATGCTCAGCCTGACGTTAAGGTCAATTGCATTAATATCAGCTTTCACGGCTCAACAGTTGCCAGCCAAGGCAGTTCAATGATGCATGATATATGGGTCTATACAAATCTATATAAGTAACAGTCTACCTATCCCTCCCTCCCCCGCTCTCCCTCACTCCCTCTCTCTCTCTCTCTCTCTAAGTGCAATCTTCAATATTGGCACAGGCATTGAGGTGGTCTCATTAAAATGTATCGATGGGTCGGCCTTGGCATGGATTTATCCACTCGATGCCACTTGGCCAACATGCCATGGAATAGCTATCAAGTACTTACCTCGCTTGTCGCGTCCATTTGCGACTGATGCCGCCTCCTGCTGCTGCTGCTGCTGCTGGACAATCGCAATTGGTACATTGCCTCGACTGCTGCTGTTGCTGCTGCTGCTGTTGCTGTGGCTGGCTGCTGGGAGTCTGTGCGGCACATTTCGCACAGGCACTGTGACGGGCGGCATCGGCACATTTTGTGGTGCATTATTACCTGAATCGACGCTGCCCAGCGATAGGAGCAGTGCAAAGAGCGTGAAGCGTAGCACTATCATCGCGCGGATTGTCTAAGTGAGCTTTGTGACAGCGACGGCGACGGAGATGTGGACACGACTGACACCTGGTCGAGAGGAGAAAGCAATCACGCTGCAGGCTGCACTGGCTCTGTGTGCTCCACGGAGCGCGTATCGTGGGTGAATGGCTGCACTGGGGCTGCGCTCTAGCTGCGATCTCTGCGTAGTGTAATGCTGCTCAGGCGCTTTCTAAATTATAAATGCATAGATGCCATAGATCCGCAGATCTACGAATTATGGATATGAATTCCCAATGGCTCGATAAGGGCGACGATCGTATTTTGTTGTTGCCTTTGCTGTTGCTGTTGCTGTTGCTGTCAGCGTTTGTTTTTGGTTCGGATTGTTGATAACTCTGGTGTCTTTAGTCTCAAAGCTTCTGTTTTCTCCTGCTATATTCATGGCGTTGTGGAATAGAGAGCGGCTGGCCATTAATCTACATCTCCAGCCTAACTATTAGGTAATCGAGCGATCTTGTCTTGCCGCCTCTTGATTTGACTTTCTTTCCGTGTTGTTATTGTAGCCGCTATGGCTATGACTGTGGCTGTGGCTGCTGCCGCGGGAGAGCGCTGTGTTTTCGACTCTCACTGGCAGAGGTCTGGCCTGCTGACTCTGGTGAGCGGACCGCACTCAATACTTGTTCGCATTCGGCGCTAAACTCTCGAACCGTCCAGAGCCTCGATCGTAGCTCCGTTTCTCGTGACTGTTGCGTTGACTTTCGGCTTGCTTACTTACAGACTAAAGCGTTTGAACGCTACTAAAACACGTTGCGCGCTGGAGACTTCTCTCTGGAGCCGATCGATCGGCTGTGTTTGGCTCTGACACCTCGGCTCCGGTCACCTGCTTCGTTTGGCCAGAGCGAGTTGGCCATTGGCTCTAGCTCTCTCTCGCTCTCACTCTCACTCTCTGCCTCACTCGCTCTGGCAACTTGTTTATGTTGACCAAAACGCAGCCGTAGGCTGTGATAGCTGCATCTGCATTCCTAACCAGCTTCTTCTCCACTGACCTTTGCGCTGCACACATCTTCAGCTTCAGCTGACTGAGGAGCAGTTTTTTTTATTACACATGGGCGCAGGTGTGGCTGGGCGGGTCTTTAAGCTGCTGAAACTGACTAGGCCAGGTGGACTGAGCAAGCTGCAAGACACAAACCCAAGAATTCTCAACATTCGTCGAGCATTTGCCCTTTGCGAAGGCCGCACAAGAGCTATAAATAAATAAAACTGTAAAGCTATGCTAATTGTAATTTTATGCACATCTATTGAGAAATATGACCTTTACCTGAAACAAATATAGAAGTTGTCATTCGACTCGGGTATTGAAGAAAAAACTATTCAGAAATATTTGCATGTATCCAAAATGTTGCTATATTTATTTGACAATTGTTTGTTTTCATTCGTTCCATTGCCAGCTAAATAATCTAAAAAACTATTTATAATTTCGTATCCAAATGTTATGTAATATACTTTGTCTCAAAGCAGGGTAACTTTTAACAAGTGGGCGTGGTTTTCCTTTTCCTTATTCTTCCATCTATCTGGCTTTATCAATCGATATTTCCCAGAGATTGGCTGTTTCTATCAATATTTTCTCTATTTCTTCTTCTTGCCTTTGCCTTTGCCCTTCTTCTTGCCCTTACCCTTGCCCTTGGTGGCTTCCAGCAACGCCTCCGTCACGTACGTCTCGGTTGTCACCTTGCTCGTGGGCAACGTCACCGGCTGCTTTGGCGTCCTTAGCTCAATCTCAATTGTGTTCTTCTTGTGCTGTGACTTCGACTTGCTGCCCAGCTTGACAAGGAACACATCGCTGTCCGTTTCCTCGCATGTTTTGTAACAGACCTACACAGAAAGAAAGAGAGAGTGAGAGAGTTGAGTTGAGTGAGTGAGTGAGTGAGAGAGCGACAGGCGGAAAGCTGGCAGATTTACAGCTTTGGCTTGACTTCACATATTTGGAGCTCTTGCAATTGCCTTATGAGTGTGTGTGCATGAGTATGTGTGTGTGTGTGATTATGCAACTGGCTCTGTAAGCGCTTAGCCACAGCAGCAAATAATGGGAGGCCAAGTCACGGAACAATTGGACCATTCAACTCTCGTATTCCGCATTCCAGCACGAGCTTAGCTTGTGGCATGCAGCCTGGCAGCTAGCAAAAGTTGTGTGTGTGTCCACACTCACCTCAATGCCCTTCCTCCGGGTATCCAGCTCGACGCCGTTCATAGTGTCCTTAATATCCTGCGCTTGCACCTGCATACAGCAGCTGCGCTTACCCTGTACGGGCGGGATTGGCAGTATGCACGGCAATCCGCCGCCGCACAATCGTTTGCGATAACAATCGATTTTAGCCTCTTGTTTATCGCAAACTTGGGATCGATAGCAATCGACTTTGGCCTCCTGGCCCTCGCAGACCTCCTTGATCTTGGAGAAGGGCACGTAGTAGTTGTTCGTCTCGCAGGTGTCGTTGCCCGAGTATTTGATGTTGGCCCGCACTTTCGGTATGTTGGGGTGATTCACAATCCGGCCGCAGGTGCGCCGCTGTATGTGCTTCCTGGCAAAATCGCTGCGCTGGAGTATATCGTTGAGGCACTTGCTCTCTGGGCAGTCGTCCAGAGTCTTCTTGTAGCAGGGATCATCGTCTGGCCCCAGATTGCTCTGCGTGGCCCCATCGTCCACGCTCTCGACTTTGTGTGTGTTCTTTAGGACTCGTATGGTTAGACCGCTGCCATTCAGACACGCCTCGAACTCGTCATAGGCCTCGGGACCTGGATCTGGTATCGTCGGCTGTATGAAGCACGGTTGTATCTCCGGACTACAGTCGCAATCGCATTGGCACTGGCAGCACTCCTCACAATCGGCAGCTAGAGCGAAGGCACCATAAGTATGATTGAGCAGCTGGCCAATCAAGAGGTTTACTCACGTCTTGGCGTCATCGGCTTGAGCATGTCGTCAGTGATCTCGACTGGGCAACTGATGCCGCCCTTTTTCTTGCCCTTTTTGCCCTTCTTGCCCTTCTTCTTGGCCATCTTGCTCGGTTATGCTTACGCGATTGCAAGTGAGCTCGGATTAAATTTTGATATGGATTGAAAATATGTCAATTTGGATATTGTACTTGACCAGTGAATGGCACAATTTCCCTAAATCTTGTCTGCGCGCTAAAATAAAACGTACTTGTTATATTCCCAGCTAACAGCTAATTTCAATTTATACGATTATATATATAAATAGATATATAGATATATAAATATATATATATATATCGCTATATATGCCTGATGACCCGAGGAAATGACCTTCACACGCCCTTGCGGAGCGTAAGCTAATGGTGCAATTGCTTGGGTTGCAACTAGCTAACTATAAAGATAAAAGCGCTAAGAAAAAAAGCAAAAACGGAATTACGAGAGAATTTTTTTTCTTTTTAGACGATAGAAAATTCCGAACCGATTGTTGAAAATAAAATGAATTTTTTACCCTGGACAATTTTGTTGATTGAGTGTTGAAGCGTTGATACAATTTTGATTGACTTTGTCAAATTCAACTAGCAACGATTGCTTAGGTTGAGAGCCGTGTAATACCTCTATATAGAGGTGACGTGAGAGTTGACGCAGATAGCATAAGAGGGACCAAGTCTTCGATCAGAGAGGAGCCTGATCTAGATGCCTTCCCAGCAGGCATTTCAGATCCGATTCAATTTGTATTATTTAAGCAGGCCTAGAATACAGCGAGTCCTAATGCCGAGAGAACATCTTCTCTAGCGCTGTCGCTCTACTAATGCCCCCATTGGCGTCAGTCGATCAAAGTGATTCTCTCGTTGCTAGAGCTCGACCCCAACACCGAAAGGCTACCCAAACCCTTTTTCGGTATTCTCTAATGATTAAAGTTTAAAGACATGTGTGGTTACAATAATTTAACAATTAAAAATATATTTGACACTTTCAATACGTTAAATTTCTATATCTGAGTCTGCATTGCCTTTACGTTTTGCAGCATCTTTTCTGCGTTGGCTTCTTTTTGCATTTACGCTTTGCTAGCAAATTCTCACGGGAAACAAATCTGGTGGGAAGCAGCGGAACATCGCTGCAAATTCCGCACGGCTTGTATTCCTCAACAATCCTCTTACACTTATTCATACAGGGCACAGTGGGGCAGTCTGTGGGGCACAGAGGTTGCTTGAGTTAGTGGCACAGCGAGGCAAACCAAACCAAATGAGCAGAACTTACCGCGATCAAACTCATCCTCGCAGGTATCGCAGGGGCAGAGCTTATCTAAATTGCACGAAAAGTAGCGATAGCCCGTTGTGGGGAAATTGCCTTCACGCTCTTCTGGCAGTACATAACATGGATGCTGGTCTTTGGGCGGCTCCACGGGGACAAACTTGTTGCCCACCAAGTGAAGTTGTGATACAATAGTGGGTCCATGGCAGAGTAGACGCAACAGGAGCACCATGTTGCCAGTCTGCTGGTTGCAGAGATTGAAGAGGGGCAACATTCTCTTGACAACTACGTAGTTGGGACAGAGCTGCTCTCTACGCCGGAATCCGGCGTTGAAGCACTCACATCTGTCCAACATGTCTCTGTTGGAGCCCTTGAGTGTTGGAAGACCCTTCAAGCTGTCCTGCCGCTTCGTTAACCAATCAAGGTTCTGGGCCTCAAAAGTTTTATCGATCTCATCAAAGAGCGGCTTGACTACCATTTCAGTCATTCCAATCAGAAATTTGCATCGATCCGTCCGCTTCTTGTAGACATGAATCAACAGTCGATCCTCGTCAGTAACTGGCTTATCCAGCGGAAATATGCAGCACTTGGCGCACCTCGCCTGTTTGGGATCTATGCAGCCTCCATATTCACGATCACAGAGATTAATATACAGATTGGATCTGAATGTGAACTCTACACAGGTAGAGTATTCTTCTGGGGCGCAGTGATTCTTGCGTATTATCACCAGATCGTCAATTACGAAATCAAACATGTACAACAAATTTGGTACTGGAGGCGAAGGGACCATCCTCAAATATTTCAGACCGTAAAGAAATAATTTTGATGAAAAAAAAACCTAAATTTTGAATTTATGCCAAAAATTGAATTTTGAGGTAATTCCTGAACGACGGCCGAAATAGAAGTGAGGTTTAGCTCTCTATATAATATCAGGTCACATTTCAAGGCTTGCTTGATTAAAAAACATTTAATATTATATTTAAGAATATTACATATGCATATAATATCAAATGTGTAAATCCTTTGGGTTCGTTGCAGGACTAAATGCCTTGATGTAATTTTCTTGTGGTGTATTCTATATTTTCTATTTCACTCATTTCATCTCTTCTGTTTATGAGATCTATTTACAGACTAGCCTCCCCAATGAGCGGGCATATACCAACACACACACACACACACACTCCCACTCAAATCTTGTTTACAACTATTTCTTTTTCTTATTTTTTATTTGCAAATATTCATATCAAACTATAAATATTTCTCTGTCTTTGTTAACAATCCGAGGAGTATAAAATGATACTTTCAACACAATCAATTTGATTTAAATTTTTAAAACACTTTTTAGGAATCCACACTGGAAACATAGTCATTTGATTCCTTACCGAACATTTTTGTCTTATTCTTCTTGTCTCTACGGTTTGAAGGTATATTTTCATAGGAAATAAATTTAGGGAACATCGGAACGCCGGCACATTCCTTACAAACTTTTCTGTACTTGACGATTCTCTTTGGATGAATTTTGGCTGGCACAGTAGGACACGCTGTGATTTCAATAGAGTTAATTAGATTGTACAAGTATAGCTCATTATATCGTATTAAGCTTACGGCGATCGAACTCATCCTCACAGGTGTCACAGGGACACAGCTTATTGGCATTTCGGGCGAAATAACGATAGCCCTTTGGTGGCAGAACTACACCGCGCTCCTCAGGCACTACGTAACAGATATCTTGTTCCGGACGACGGGGCGCGGCGATCATCTTGTTGCCCTTCTTATAGGTTGCCGCCACGATAGTGGGTCCGTGGCACAGTAGTCGTAACTTGAGCACAATGTTGCCGATTTGCTGATTATATAGATTGAAAATCGGCAGCATTTTTTTCGCATTAATGAAACTGGGGCAGAGCTGCTCCATGCGCTGGAGTCCGGGATCGAAGCACGCGACTGTGTTCAACGATTTTCTTCTGGTGTCCCCAAACTGGGTCAAATCCACATCATAATTCGGATCCAACCAATTCGTGTTTTCTCGATCAATAACATTGAGGTGGTCAAAGAGCGGCTTTACTTCCATCTCGGCCATTCCAATCAGAAACTTGCAGCAGTCCGTACGCTTCTTATAAATATTTACGAGAAGTCGTTCACTGGCCTGCACTTCCCCTTTCAGCGGAAAGATGCAGCACTTGCCGGTCCTCGGCTGTGATTCGTCTACACATGCTCCGTACTCACGATCGCAGAGCGTCACGTAGACATTCGATCGAAAGGTGAATTCGACGCATGTAGGGTATTCGTCGGGAGCACAAAGATTTTTGCGTATTATTACCAGATCGTCTACCACAAATTCAAACATATACAATAGGTCAGGGAGTGAAAAAGTCATGTCTGAATATTTGTCGGAAAGTAAATTATAAAATTTTGAATACAAATTTTGATGTTCACTTGTTAAATTTCGAGCAAGGAATACGAGTAAAACAAAGGTAGAAATGCTTAGCATGCCTGATTAAAAATTCTATTTTTATTTGTTTTAAGCAAATGTATATAATGTATATATATGTAGTAATGATTAAAAAAGAATTATAAATTCACTGCTCGACGTGATCAACTTTGGGTCGTCATATTAGGAGTAACAGTTCTACTTACAATTTGCAGCACATGTTTACCAAAAAGCTGCAGATCTAACTTTATGCAAGGGCATACAATATAGTATATCAAAAGTTCTATAACGTTTTGAATCGGTTATATATATATAGAAAACGTTAAGAGTTATCGCTCCTCTAAAAGAAACATGATCAGCGCGTGGACTCAAGGGGCTATTTGTGCCCACATCCGCGCGACCTTATAGGGCCCCGGCTCCTGCTGTGTCTGGAACATACATTATAAGAAAACCATAATACTACCCTGAATTTCCATTTTCAACAGGCTCAAGAGTAAAAAATTTAATTCATATAATGAGGTTTGTTAAAATGAGTTTCTTCCGTGAAAGCTATGATTCATTTAAATAATAGACTGACCCCCAAATAACAGCTTCATCATCTTGAATATCAAAGCTTGCTACGGCAAGTACTGCACTTGGTGTTTCTTCAGCTCCGAGTCGACGATTATTCTAAGGTATTCCGCAAGAATTGAAACTTTGTGTTGATCGAATGAGACGTGGGACAACACTGACTAACAATCGTCGACCACTGGCAGTAGAACGAAGTGCGTTCCGAGGCATTCCGATTTGCGTTCCGGTATATAAATCCAATTTGTTTTATGGATATATAACTATATATAGGTATGTACATATATACGTATAAATATATACGCATTAGTTTGGTTAAGTCTGTGCTCCATTTGGTCGCTTGGGTTTCTGTCTTTGCCGTTTGGTTGGTGCACATGGGAGAGATCAGTCCACGTGAATATTGTACTTGAGTAGGAGATGATGCAATTGACGTATGGCTCGACTACGCGCTGCAAGGAAACAGTGCCAGTCAGATATATATGTCAGATGTGGCCTTCGCCAGAAACTCACCAATATTACAGCAACTGGCATATTCGGGGCAGCAGTGATTGCAGGCTTCCGGGCCGCCACAGTCGGGAGTTTGGTTCGACTCTTCGGCGAAGCTGCACGGTGAAGGTTCCCTTTCACAGTACAACCCACCGCCAGACTGACGTTTGCCCTGTTTCTTCTCCTTCTCCTTTTGTTTATTTTCCTCACGTTTTTCCTTGCGACTCTCCTCCAAACCCAATTGCTTTTGAGTTTGTACGTATCGGGGATGGGCTGGAACGCCACCGCACGGACCACAGGGCTCCAGGCGCTGTTCAATGACTGATTTGGGACGTCGCTTGCTCGGCACAGTGGGACACTCTGTTTGAGCAGTTTCACTTTAGATAGATGCGATACGTTATGGAACTGGTACTTGTACTTACCGCGGTCGAACTCATCCTCGCAGGTATCACAGGGGCACATCTTGTCAAGATTGCAGGCAAAGTAGCGCAGGCATTTTCCCCTATCGTCGACTGGCCGCGCGCAGGGATCTGGCTGAACGCAGCTTGGTGGTGGGCAAGGTGGACAACTGCCCTTGCAGCATTTCTTGCCAGTATCCATGGGACCGCCAGTCGCACTTGTCGACCCACCGCCGCAACAGGGATCACAGGGATCCTCCGGGCAGCGTGGTGGGTCGCAGCTGGGCTTGGGTTGGCCGGGGCAAGGCGGAGGACAAACTGGATTCCGCGAACAGATTGAAGTGTTAAGTGGAAAGGAGGACACAAGCGACGGTCCATTGCACACCAGTCGTATGATGATCACAATATTGCCGGTCTGCTGCTTGCACAGATTGAAGAGCGGCAACAGACGTTTGGTTATCTCCGAGGTTTGGCACAATTGTTCGCGCCGCTCATTCCCGCGATCGTAGCAGGCACAATTGTCCATAACTTCCTTGTTGGGACCCTTCAATTTCGGCACTAACTGCAGTTGTTCACTCCAAACCTTTTCCCAGTTTATATTTTCAGCATCAAATGATTCTCTCACCCGGTCGAAAAGTGGTTTCATTGGCAACTCTGTCAGCCCAATCAGAAATTTACAGCGACTCGTTTTCTTCTTATACACATGTATTAAAAGCCGATCCTTGTCCGTTACTGGCGATTCCAGCGCGAATATACAACATTTGCAGCATTTCGGCGCCTTGGGATTCACACACGTTCCGTACTCACGGTCGCAGATACTCACAAACACTGTAGAACGGAATGTAATCTCTACACAAGTCGGATATTCCTCGGGCGCGCATAGGTTCTGACGTGTTATTAACAAATCATCAATCACAAATTCAAGCATATAAATCAAAGTTTTGGGGGCGAACGCGTTACTACTCTCTTTTTTAGAATCCATTCTGCGGGTGAAGAGATGAAATTCTAAAAATTTTGTTACAAAAAATTTGAATGTAATTTAGGCCGAGGTTGAAAATGAACTAGCTTCGATTTTTGAGTATCCTATATAAGAGACACATGCCTGCTGAGTAAATATTTTTTATTTCTATATGCAATTGACATTCAAATAAGTATATTTAATATGGTATGCAGCGGATATAGTTAGATATTGTCACTTCCAGATCTCTTCTCCCATTGGAGTCTGCAAGATTTTAGAATTGAAACGCATTCAGTTTGAGGTTTCTTTTATATCTAAAATCCTTTATTCAAATCCCGAAATTGTTCTACACAAAATTGATTGAGCTACTCGTAAATGTAATTTAAGTGGCGCTGCTACGGTCACTGCCTCCGTGTTGTGCCTTTCCTGCTGCTCCTGCAGAGGGGCAAAGCTTCGTCAAGTTTAACTAAAAAGCTTACAAAGCTTCTGAAAAGAGGGAATTGGGCGTGTATAACACAAAATACAGAATGGGAGAGCATTAAATACAGGAATTTTGCTTCATATATTTCATTAAGCAGTGTCTGTGTGGGCACCTAAAAGCAAGCAGACTTGGAAGGCCATCCATTATAGTTGAGCTACTAAACGATACTAATGTCAGGCGGAATGAAAGGATGTAACTGGAAAAAGCTGCGGCCATTGCACAAACTCCACGCCGTAATGTAAAATGCCAGTGGCGCTAACCGCGATCATAGCACCCCAGAAGAGCATGAAGAGCAAGTTCTCCGTATTGAATTCGGATGGATATGTCATCGTGACAAAAAACATAGTGACAGCAATTAGGAGCACCGATGGGAACATATAGTATCGCCAGCCGCGTGGTGTCTCCAATGGCGTTGGTTGGATGACATTGTCGCTATCATTGACTACGTAGTTGCCCAAGAACAGATCGATGCCATCTTGACGCCTGCCATCTGCGAAATTGTTCAAGTAGTAGCGCACTAGCGAGTTCTTGCCATCGTTGAGAGCACCGGCCTTGGTGCGTTTTCCCGTCCGTGTGAAGTCCGTTTTGAGAGCACCTGTGCCCGAATATTGCAGCGAGATTAGATCCGCGTTGTCCGCCCAAACGCCCTTGAATAGCGTCTCAAAGCTGGTGGACGCATTCTCGACCTGTTGGCCGATGTGCAACACGCCCAGCTTTTGCAGCACGGCGGTAAGGGAGCGACGCGCTAGCATACTCTGCACCACATTAGTCCGGTCGAGACAATCGATACAATTCGTCCGGAACACACCTTGCTGCGACGACACCAGGGTGCCATTGTCGAAAGCATGGAAGAAACCAAAGCTATCCTGCTCATAGGCGAGCCGGTCGATTAGGATGTTAAGTCGATTCCAACGCATTTTTCGGCACTCATGGTGAAAATCAAATGCCTCGTAGCGCACTGCAGGATTGTTCACTTCGCGAACAAGTCGAGCAAATGTTGCCTCCAGCTCACCCTCGACTCCTTTTTGGTTTACCAAATTGATAGCCACTACCTTGCGATAAAACTTGAGCTGTGCGTTGAAATGCGCACTGCATGCGGCCAAGTAATCTTTGCCTGGTGTCAGTCGCGGCTTGGGACTATAGCGCAACGTGGGTAGTTGCTGCCACTGAAAGGGAATGCTGCCTCGCGTCTGCACAAAGCTTGTACGCTGCCCATTGAACTCGACAATCTGCTCTGTTTCCACAAAGTTTGCCACTTGGCCCAGGTCGTTGCTGCCACGACAAAAGAGTCGCGTGCCCGCACGCTCCACAGATCTCCGGCTGACAATGCTCCAGAAAAACGTTTGTCCATTAATTTGCACTTGGTTGATCGACACAAAGCCTTGCATTATTGGCAGCTGGAAACGCTGCATATTATTACATTTGAATTGGTCCAACACATAGCGGTTCCACACAAATCGTTCATCGGCACGTTGCAGCAGGCCTGGCATCACCTTTGGCACCTTATTTTCGTATTGCCGTTGCAGACACTGCGTCAGATCGTATCGGTATGAGAAGTAGTAGTACTTGGTGTCCAGCGTCTGGCGCAACATTTTCAGGAAACTGGAGTTCTCTGAGCGCTGAATCGCATTTGGAATGTAGGGTATAATATCGTAACCAGCCAATCGCCACACGATAGCATTGTTAAGAACTCCCACGAAAATGCGATGGGTTGCCACCAGCAAATAGTCGCAGCTAAGCAGATGTATTGTGCCCAGGATGCCGCAGATTCGTCTGGTCGGTCGCTGATTGATCAGCTGTGAAGTCTTGGGCTGCACTCGCGTGACCTTATCGAGGCGGCCAATAACCAAGAGCTCATCCTGCCCGTTCGGCTCGACAATGAAGCTCTCTTGTGTTATGTACAGATTCATGTCATCGTACACATCGTTCTCGCCCTCCATGCTGCTGACTAAATAATCCGATCGTGCACCTACCAAATAATACAATCAAATCTGATAAGACTGTCTGGGTCTGGATATTGTTGTTGTTTGCTTACTGCTTTTTGTGAAAAGTTCTTCCCACCGATGACGGCGCACACACGCAACACACACGAATTCACGCACCGGCAGCAGCAAAATAAGCAGCAGATGTAATAACTGCAGTTTTGATTTTGTTGATAGTAATGCCTGTCGTGTGTGTGATATTGTCGCCGAGGAAGCTAATTCAATTTTAAATATACGACACAGCTGCAAACATGGCAATTTTAATAAACCTACAAAACAATTTAACGAGGTGACGAAGGCAGAGGCACTTTCACACAAACATACTAGAGCACCAAAGCAATCGATGCATTATCGATAGTTGAAGTTGGCGCCATCTGCCATTTATTTTTTTAAGTATGAGTGCGCGGAATACCTATTCTAATATAATTATAAGGGAAGAAATGTTCCATAACTCCACTAATCAAATTTAAAATTGTTCTGACACTATTTTCTTAAGTTTGATTACAAAAATATTCATTGCCAAAGCAAGCAAATTTACTCATTTATATAACAACGATAACAACGATAACAGTGTGTGCACATGTGTCAATTATTAAGAACTACTTTGACAGTGTGTACTCATTTTGGAGGTAAATATGTGTTTTGTACATCTTTCAAAATCGAACGGACGACGCGATTAATAAAGCGGCGGATTGTAATATTTTTGCATATTGCATACAAAAATTTACCAAATATATATAAATTGATATAAAATTTGTCAATTTTGTTAGTGTGCAATCAGTGCAGTGTACATTGTCGCACACAAACTAAGCATTTATATATACACATAAACTACAGTTATTCCCAATAGCGAAAGAGCTTGGCGTCATTCTTGAAATATGGATTTGACATCGGGTGCGAACGGCTCGCGCCAGCAGCCTCAGCGGAAATCAAACCAAAATATTCAAGTCTACGTGCGCGTCAGGTGAGTTTTAATTTAGCATATTCAATATTTATTGATGGCTAATGCCGAAGGTGATGATATTCTTGCAGACCGCTGAATTCGCGGGAACGCTGCATTCGCTCCGCGGAGGTCGTGGATGTAATGCCGCCGCGTGAAATAATCACTCGGCACACGCTCGACTCCAAGTTGACCAAGAAATTTACGTTTGATCGGACTTTTGGTCCGGAATCGCGACAATGCGATGTCTACAGCACGGTCGTGGCACCTCTCATCGAGGAGGTGCTCGCTGGATATAACTGCACGGTATTTGCCTATGGCCAAACGGGAACTGGAAAAACACATACTATGGTGGGCAATGAGTGCGCCGAACTGAGGTCCACCTGGGAAGATGTAAGTAAAGTCGTGCCTGCGCAGTACAGTTGCGTTTCATTAGAAACCTTTATTGACCTGCGAAAACGAGTTTTACCGCTTTGTTGTTGACCTCGCAGATGTTGCCTTTTGATTCTGAGAATTTCAAACCTTTTTCTAATTTGTGCACGCCTCTCTTATAGGACTCTGAAATTGGCATTATACCGCGTGCGCTCGGCCATTTGTTCGATGAGCTTCGTATGACGGAGCTGGAGTTCACGATGCGCATCTCCTATTTGGAGTTATACAATGAAGAGCTGTGCGATTTGCTCTCAACCGATGATAATACTAAGATTCGTATATTCGATGATAGTACGAAAAAAGGTTCAGTAATTATACAGGGTCTCGAAGAGATACCTGTCCATAGTAAAGACGACGTGTACAAGCTTCTGGAGAAGGGAAAAGAGCGCCGTAAAACGGCTACCACACTGATGAATGCTCAATCCTCTCGCTCCCATACCGTTTTCTCCATTGTGGTTCATATACGTGAGAATGGAATCGACGGAGAAGAGATGCTTAAAATTGGCAAGCTCAATCTGGTAGACTTGGCGGGCAGTGAAAATGTGTCCAAGGCGGGCAACGAGAAAGGCATTCGAGTACGAGAAACAGTGAACATCAATCAAAGTCTGCTGACGCTCGGACGTGTTATTACTGCCTTGGTTGATCGTGCGCCTCATGTGCCTTATCGTGAGTCCAAATTGACTCGCCTGTTGCAGGAGTCGTTGGGTGGGCGTACCAAGACTTCAATTATAGCTACTATCTCGCCTGGCCACAAGGACATTGAAGAGACGCTCAGCACACTCGAGTACGCACATCGAGCCAAGAACATCCAGAACAAACCGGAGGTAAATCAAAAGCTGACCAAGAAGACGGTACTCAAAGAGTACACCGAAGAGATTGATAAACTGAAGCGAGATTTGATGGCGGCACGCGACAAGAATGGCATCTACCTGGCCGAGGATACCTATAATGAGATGATGCTTAAAATGGATTCGCAGACACGTGAGCTAAATGAAAAAATGTTGCTCCTTAAAGCGCTGAAGGATGAGCTGCAGAACAAAGAGAAAATCTTCAATGAGGTCAGCATGAGTCTCGTGAAGAAGACCCAGAAGCTCACTCGCACTGAGCAGAATTTAACAGAGACCAAAGGCTCACTGCTGCTCACCAAGAAGGTGCTCAACAAAACAAAGCGTCGTTACAAGGAAAAGAAACAGCTGGTCGAGTCGCATATGAAGACCGAACAGGAGCTAACAACGCAAGCTCATCAAATCCTGGAAGTGGCCGACATGGCTTCCAATGATACGCATCAGCTATTAGGCACCATTGAGCGGCGTCGTACCGTGGATGAAAAGATCCGCAGCACTTGCGCCCAGTTCACGGAACGCATGCGTGACAATCTAGAGGTTCTCGATGGCAGTCTTAATCAGTACCAAGAACAACAGGCTGGCTCCACACAGCAGTTGACGGATGAGCTGGGTGGGTGATGCATTGAATTACTTATCTTAGTTTTATTCTTATCTACTTTAATTTCTCCGGCACAGCAAACTGCACCAACGTGCATAAGCGACTTGTGGCCAACGCCACCACGAGCATCGAGAACTTGCGTGCAACTTGCTTGGACGCCTTGGCAGCACATGGGCAGATGCAGGCACAGTTTGCGGCAGCTGTTGCTAGCGGTGGCGATGCCCATTGCCAAGCGCTAGTAGCACAGTTGTTGGAGCAAATGCAGCAGCGCAAGACGCAGATAAGCGAGGATATAATGGCCAATTTGCAGGAGCTGGAGGCGAACAATGAGCGTCACAAGGCAGCGCTGGATAGCATGCGCGATGGCTTCTCGCCAATTATTGAACGCAACGCAAAGGCATTGCAGCAGCACGTGGAACAGGTTCAACAGCAATTGCAGGAGTTGACAGCGCTGAGTGCGCCTGATGCGGAGGAGTTGCAACAGTTGCAGGCCGAACTGGCTTACGAAGAGGAGCTGGCAAAGCAGGAGGGAGAGCTGCTTCAGCAGTTGGAACAATTGCAGCAGAAGCGTGCTAAAAACACAGTCAGCATGGGCTCACGCGTCGGCCAACTGAAACGCAGCCACCTCGCGGCCAATGAGCAGGTCCAGCAGACTGGCAACAGCATGCAGGCCTATGCCATGGAGGGTTCTGTTACTGCGCAGGCAGCACGCGATGAACTGTGTAGCCAGCTGCAGGCTGCAGTGCTGTGCGTAGATCACGGCGTTGCCAAGTGTTCCACGCTGCAGATTCAGCTAGAGAACTTGAACAAGGAGAGCGCCAAGCATGCTGAGCACAGTATTCAAACTGTTCGTATGCATGAACAGGAAGTGCGACAGATGTGCTCGGCCAGCGACGAGCGAGCCGAACAGCTGCGTCACGAGCAGCAGAAACAGCTTACAGCAGCCACCGAAACTATTCATAAGATTATCTCGGATGATGTTAAATTGGGACATGGACATGATGCCATCACTGCCGATCTCATTAATAAGCTCTCGAATCAGACAAAGCAGCATGCGATATTGCAGCGGCAACAATTGGAGACTTGCCACCAAGACCTCTCGAATTTCCATCAGAGCGAGCTGAAAACTTATACGCCAACTGGCACGACCCCATCAAAGCGTGACTTTATTTATCCACGTACCTTGGCAGCCACAGCGCCGCATCAGGACATCGTGCGACGATATAGGCAGGAACAGGACTGGTCGGATTTGGACACCACAGCCACTATCGATGAGGTAAGCTGTCAATTTTTTTATATATATTTATCTTGCATAGTTAAAATTCAATTGGTGCTTCAGTGCAGCGAGGGTGAGCCAGAGGAATCGTTGCATTCTGTGCAAGAATTGTCCGAAACGGAGACCATTATGAATTCCACGCCCATTGACCCCGTCAACGGAGCAAACCTGAAGGCTAGAGTTACCAGAAGCGGATCCAATTCACTAAAGCAACCACTTGTCAGCAAACGCAGCAATTCTCTGTCCAGTTCCCTGACGCCCAATAAGAGCTCGTCACGCAATTCACCGCGAAACTCTCCGCTTTGTTCGCCAGCCTTCAATCGGGTGAGCTATAAATAGGAACTGTTAAATAGTAGAGCAATCATAATCGTATTCACTTTCTTCTCTATCCGCACAGCACAACAACAAAGAGAATCTGGCCCAGTAAGAGGAGCAGCCAGCAGCCAGCAGTCCGCCAATTGGAGCGTTTCTTCTCTATTTGCCTGTTCCTTTTTATTTTAAATTTTACTTTCGCATTTTATTTACTCATGAACTTCTTATTGAATTTATGCACATATATTTTTACCTTAAATAAGCACGCCCTTACTACACTGAATTAAATTGAAACTGGTATATGAATTGAAATTTTTGTATAATTTTTGGAATAATTAAAATCGAACCACTTTGGAGTATTCTATTTTCATTTAAGGGACTTATTCGTCCTCCTGCTCATCGTCGTCATCCTTGAGAATGCCTAGGCGTCGTGCCACTTCCTTAACATTGGCTATGAACTCCTCCTGAACCAGATTGAAGCTCATGGCCAGCAGCGCGATGCCAAAGAGCAGATACAGCGAGCAGTAGGCAATGGACTGCTGTGACTCATCCTTCACACCCTTGTCCGGCACAAAGTCACCAAAGCCTGCAGGAAAAGCATTTCGAGTTATTGCTATAAATGGAATATTGATTAGTGATCATCGAGAACTCACCTATTGTGGTCAACGTGATGAAGCAAAAGTAGGCAGAGTCCAGGAAAGACCAGGTCTCCCAGGCGTTAAAGAGCGCAGCGCCGCCCAGTATATAGCTGACTACTAGAAAGACGCATAGCCAGATGGGCACTGGCCGATCTTTGGGCACCATGTCGTCGCCATAGTCGTCGCCGTACATTGAGTCCTCCTCATCGTAGTCGTAGCTAGGACGTCGCCTGATCTGGCGCTGCACGGGGAAGCCCATGGGCGACATGATGCGTGGGGAAGGCGGCAACCGGCGCTCGCGACGTCGCTCGCGGCGCGGCTCTCTCTCTCGATTGCGGGAGCCATGACGCACTGGATAATCCTCATACAGGCCGTTGTCTTCGCACAGGGACAGCTCATCAAAGCTCTCCTCCACATAGTCTTCGTAGCGCGGCGAACGTGCGCGCCGCTGTCGGTTCGGCGGTGCCGGATCGTAGTCTGGCGGCTCGAGATGATTGCCATATCGAGAGGACTGACGACCCAGACTGCCAGCACGTCGTCCATTGGGTCGTAGCTGATGTTGTTGATGATGGTGGTGGTGGTCATGGTGGTGGTGCGAAGGTGTTGGCTGCGGCGAACGCTCTCGCTCCAAATCCCTTTGCCGTTGCCGCTGCCGATGCGCCGACCTGGGCATCGATTGGCTACGCGGAGCGTTGCGAGATTGCTGCCTGCTACTGACCAAGTCGTCGTCCTCGAGAGCATAACGATTGTGTATTATGGGCGTCTTGCGAACCACATCCTCATCCACGTCTTCGTAGTGTGAGGAGGCGTGGCTATGCCGCGGATCCACACTCTTTGCACGCCCACGACCTGGAACCGAATGCAAACGATCCAACTCTCGTGAGGCGTGCGTCTCCTGCTGCTGAGGTGAGCGAACCGAGCGCACACTCGCTGCTCGCTTGGCCGGTGGCTGCATGTCGCTAAAGTCATCGATGGAGCCATGTATATGATTTCTCGAGTGACCCAGATAACGCTCGCGCTCCACAGTGTGTCGATCCCTCATTCTGTCCCTCTGTCGCTGTCGGCTGCTGTAACGATTTGCTCGATTCAGCGTCTGTGGCTCGTACTCATCCCCGTAGATGGTGTGACGCTTGCGAGGCTCATGCTGCAGTGGCACGTGGTATAACTGTTGGCGACGTGGTCGTCCTCCACTGCCCCGATAGCCGCCCCCGCCGCCAAAGTCGCGATCACGATCATCGTAGTTTCTGCCAATCGTGCGTAGCTCTGGGTCCGAGTAGGCGTGACCCATCGAAGGACCCAGTCCAGAATCATTGTTGGATCGCTGCGTCATCTTCATGGAACGTCTGAACGTCGGCGGCGGCTGAGATCGGGACGTAACGCGCTGCGAACGCATACGAATCGATCTTTGCCTCGAGCGTCGGTTCTTGGAACGCCTGGCCGAACGGGTGCACACATAGCAGCAGATGCGCCAATAGAGAAACCTGCATGACGGACAGCCAAGGGTGAACAATGGACACGCGAGCTACAGCAGGCTGAGCACGTTGAACTCACCGAAACGATGTGGCCATCACATCTCCGATGTTTGACAGACAGAGCAGCATCAATGGGATGCCCACGATGGCATAGAAGATCGTTGTCACCTTGCCCCAGTCTGTGCGCGGTGATATGTGGCCATAGCCTGTCCAGCATTGGAGTCGGGGTTACAGCCAATCATGTTACATGTGAATGAACAAGACCAGAACGAAACGTATTTAATGCGACAATCTAAGCGATCATGCATGGATTAGGGGTAACCCATTGATTAAGAGAGAGGCAGGCAGAGGGAGGATATACTTAACTTCTGTATGGCTATTTTGTGAGCCAACTTAATTAAGTTGCCTTCAAAACGTATAAACAAATGAATTTATCTTTAGTTGTGCCTTGAACTCTAGATAGTATTATGCAGTATTATTATGCTTGCAAATTGGCAAATTGTAAAATTTCTAGGCATGCTAATGTGCACAACGTGCCTAATCGCCCTGCTTTTGGGAAGCTAATCTATTACCGTCCCCCCACGCAAGTATGAAATGGGCTTTTCAAGTTTTGCCGCTTGCGCTTGTGGCGCTGCGGAAGTGTTTGTATTCGCATAGACTCCACGGCTGATGGGCAGTGGGTGCGGCGTTGACTTAGACCAAACAGACGTCGCGACGCGTCGGTCATTAAACCCATGGAAGCCAATGCAAAGCTATTTAATGCCAGATCCATATTGGGTATACTGCCTGAAAGAGTTCCCACCATCAATCTAAAATCTAAAACTCATCTTCGGTCAATCGCGCTTGACCTTGTGTTTGTTTTGAATGTATTTATGAAAAATGATTCTAACTTTTGATTTCGTTGGATATTTCCTGTCTCACCCCCTTCCATGAAATCAAATCCGGAGCTGAAACTATTTTAGAGGTCATTCACGTGGACGTTCAGTGGGCCAATCAACCTGTGTGCAGCAAAGTGTAGCCGAAAAAAACCCAAAAATAAAACGAAGCCATATGCTGCACGATCTGAATGATAAGGCAATTGCCGCTGCACCAATCCGGGCTTGATCAATAAATGAACTCTAATTATACTCCACGAATTCTGCCATTAAACTGAGCTGTAAAATTTGTAAGCTCATTTGTGAACTCAATTTAATTTCCAGGAAAATGTTTTGTAATCATCCAAAGGTACTCTCCATGGAGTCTAACGATCGCTTACAAAGCGATTTCAATATTTATGCGATTTCTACGTGATCATTGTGGACATGTCCCAATCGATTGCAGCAGTTCCTGGGCGGCGCTGCAAGCATCGATCAGTGATCAGTGATCACACAGAACACAGAGTACAGATCACTGATCGGCGATCACTTATCGCTGCTCAAGCGGTTTTTTATTTGCGGTTTGGCAGTCTCTTGGGCATGGATGAATCAATGCTAAATACGTGGGCTGCGTGCTCGCCGATCAGAGCCGATCGCTGATCGCTGTTAAATACGGCGTGTCTTGTCTGCCTCTGCTACGATCTGGCTGCTCTGTCTCTTCTGTCGGCTCTGTCGGGCTTGTTTGCGTTGATTCATTAGCTGTTTGCAGTACGGCACAGTGGGGCTGGTCATATGCTGATCGCTGTCCAATGGCAATTGCAAGTGCTGGTCCCACTGTGCCCGTCCATGTGCCGTCCTCGCCCAGCCACACTCGAGTGACTTTAGTGCGTCGTCGTTATGGCCGTCGTTGCTGTCGCTGGCCCATTGTTATATAAGTAGCGTGTGCCGCTCGCATTGCCGAATTATTCTGTTCGCAACGTTATACGAGAAATACGGGTCAGTGTGTGAACCAAGCAAGCAGGGCAATTATAAAATAATCAGAGCTCCCATTGAATCGCGGTTAACTGCACAAGCATGCGAAAACATTGCCTCATCGTGTTGCTGGCTGCCCTCATCTGCCAGCTGGCCATTGTGTCTGCAAGATCGGAGGACGATCATTGGGTGTGGCGCACCTACAGCAGAAGGGAGCGCGCCTTCCACGACAAGGATATCGATCGCACAGGCGCTCTACGAAAGCCCAACCAAAATCAGCTGAGACGGGAGCCGACAACACGGCGACCGCTGCCCGGCGAGCCGGAGAACGATGAGATCGAGGACTATGTGGATGTGGAGCCCACAGTGACGACGTCGCCCAATGTGGGCACGCGGCAATACAATCCCTACCCCAGTGGTAATCCCTATGGGGGATTGGGCGGACAGGCAGCTAGTGGAGGCCAATTTGCGGGTCTTGGCGGCTTTGGAGGTGGCAGTCCAGGTGTGCTGGTCGGTCCGGGAGGACCTACGGGCATTATAGGCAGACCACCTGTGCATCCCAGTGTTTATCAGCTTGGCTTCGGCGGTGCACAAAATGGATTAGGACCAGGCAATTATCCTGGTGGATTCGGAAACGCGGGCGCCGGTGCGGGCTATCCAGGACTGGGTGCTGGACTACCAGGCTATCCAGGACTGGCTGCTGGAGGAGCAGCTTATCCAGGACTGGGTGCTGGTGGAGTAGCGTATCCAGGTGTGGGCTCGGGCTTTCCAGGGCAGCCCGGTGGACAGCTTGGCGGCGTCGGCGGCTTGGGCCAGTTTGCTGGCGCTGGCAATCAATATCCGTTTGGCTCATATCCAGGCTCCAACTACAACAACAATCAGTTTGCAGCACAAGGCGGACAATATCCCGGACTGGGGCAATATCCATCCAATCAGTACGCCGGACCACAGTACACTGAGGGCTACGGCCTGGCCAACTTTGGGCCACCGGGTCTGCCACCCACCGGATTTGGTGGCAACTATGCCGGTTTCGGCTATGACGAAAAGTCGCCCGCCGTGGCCGAGGGCAAAAGTGCTAAAAGTGTGTCCGTCAAGCCAGCGGCAGTAAATGATAAGCTGAATAAGAAGATCTAGAGCTAGATAGAGCAAGGTCTAGTAGCAATTATCCCTCTCATAGAGTTTAGTGCTTAGGATTAGATTTACGTTTAATGCGAATAAAATTCTGAGGAACACTCACCGATAGTGGTTATGACTATGATGGAGTAGAAGAGTGAGCCGGCGAAGGTCCATTGCGATTTGAGCAGATCTTCGTCGCCATCCCAGCCGTCCGTCTTGATGGCCGTCATGATTTGCTTCTCAAAGTTGGCCAAATGCTTGCTCACATTCGCCATCCAATCGCTCTCACGCAGCACGGCCGCATCGTCGGAGAGCAGCCAAATGCGCTCGGTGAGATTGAAGCGCAGATTCCGTATGTCCCGCTTGACCTGCTCGGGCAATGCTGTTGGGTAACTAGCTCTCTTGTGGAATTGGAATAGCCAAGGCAATCTCTCACCTCAATTTCGTGCGGCCGCTCGAGGTGCTGAAACAAATAGGCGCCGCCCACACAATACGAGACGACGAGCAGCACGAGCAGCACATGGGAGACGATGCAGCTGAACACCTTCCACGAAACGCAGATGGCAGTCACACAGCGTCCACGCTCCGGCTTGACCGGCTCCAACATGTGCGGCGGCAGGGACTGCGCTCGCCTGCTCGACATGCTGATGCACCCAAAGGGCTATGCGTCTTCCCTTGGCCAATTTCGCGGTTCGCTGCGCACAAATTATGAAATTGCCAAACGGAATTTGAGAAAAGAGCACCAAGTGACAAAGTCGACCAATGAATGCGCTACAATCAAAGCGAATACCCTATATTTGCTGTGGAAGGGTATATAAATCAGAGATCAGGGCAGGGCACGGGTGAGACAAGAATTTACAATTACAGGTGGGCCAAGAATGGGCATGGAAGTGGGAATGGGAAATCCCAAATCTCACACATGTTCATTAAAATTTGTCTAAATATTTATTTAGTCGACTCGCACTGGCTGCCTCGCAAGGTCGGGTAAGTGGTTTGGGAGGGACGCAAACTTGAGGCTGTGTTTTATGGAAACTATTTTGGGCAACAACATCAATCTCATCAGCACTGCCAGCACAGACAGATGGATGGTTGGACATGCGGACAGACGGACGGACAGAGCCAGCCAAGCAGGGCAAGCTGCTAAGAAATTTTTACTTTTCATAGTCTAAATACTAGCCAGACAGTTGAACCATATGCACATCTATATATACAGAACTTGATGAAGAGAGAGCGGCAGCTACATATGTGTATAGAATGTCTAAATAATTATGCTTTTTGATTTCATTTGAATTCCTTAATGGACAATTATCTGTTGATATTTAATGGACTTGTTGCCTGTTGAGTGTTGAAGGCATCATTTACATCTATGTATGCCAACTTTTCTTGAACCGTACCGCACTTTATATATTTCTCTTTTCACTTCAAGTATTTCCAACAGTCAATTCATTTCTGTTTTGTGAGCACCGTTGCGTCTCGACACTGCGTAGCGATCCCGACGACTCTCCAAAGATTACTGAACTATTTCTCTGATCAGCAGCGATCGCCGATCGGCGAGTGGTTTATTTTAGTTGCTTGTAGTTTTTCTATTCTGAATATTTTGGAATACTTTTTGTTTACTTTTTGGCGCAGCGCGCAGTTCACATGTTCTCCCGAGAACAAGAGCTACGACCAGCAGCTGATCTCGGACAAAGCAAATTGAGTGCAGTTTCTCTTTCGATTTGATGGTAATAGGTAGTAAAGTCTTCATCGAAATCTCTTAGTATGTCGTATAAGTGCTTGTTAAATTTGATAGATTATTAAGATATAATTAACGAAAATTGATTAGATATAGATATACAGCTATATATATATAATGTAAATATATCAATCAACCAATCATTATAGTCTATTCCTTAATCGAAACTCAGCTGTCTAAATGAACCCTCCAATCCAAACAGATTTTCGAAGTCTATGGGCTTGCCAGGTCTCAGGCTCTCATCTGTGCCATAGTTTTGCTCCTCCGCCCAATAGTTTCTGTAGGCGCTGATGCGCTCCGCCCATTGCTCGATCAGTTCTGGTATGGAACCATTTTCGCCTCCATACTCGACGGGCAAGTACTTTTGTGGTATTCGCTTGTACAATTCCTCCAAATTTCTGCCGTACACAAAGATCTGGGGGATTAGAGGGGGGAGCTAGTGAAGTAGGGCACTATCTTAGTTCTGGCTGGGTACCCACCCGATCCTGCTGCTTCTTGGTCATCATGAGCTTGAACATATTGAGTATCTTGTCGAAGCCCGCTGGGGTGTTTATGAAATGTGCACCCTTTGTACGCGTGGGCAGTGCCTCATCATGGAAGACGGCCATCTTCTTGGCAAACGCGGGCGTCATCTGAAAGAAATGTCTTGGCCTCACATTGCTCAGATCCCACAGATAGATGACCCCATTCACTATGACGTCATCGTCTTCATTGAGTACTATTTGATGCATTAGTCCACTTGCTCTGTTGATCTCGATGAAGCTATACTCGTCCGGATTATAGGCGCCCATGCGAATTAGGAATATGCGTGGTCCGTTATCATGAAGTGGGCGTGGCAGCGTTACAGCAGTGCTGTAATTGACCTGACTGAATTGAAATCAAACCCAAGGGAATCAATCAATCAAACTCACCCAATTCGAAACCTGGCAAGCAGCTTATCCACGTCCACATCGTGCGCAACGAAATTCTCCGGATACTTTGTGCGCAGCGTGTAAAATCGATCCATTTTGGATTTCGCCTTCTCCAGGCTAAATTTGCAGCCACGCATAAAGTTGACCAGAAACTGATTATCGGTGCGCGCCCTCAAGTGGGGCTGCTGGGCTATCCATTGACGCAGTGCAGCAACATCCTGCTCCAATCGCTCAGGCACTTCGTTCAGCTCCTCGATGGCGATTCTCTGCAAGACAGGATTTAGAGGACGTATGGAGAGCATGTTGAGCAGATCTGACAGCTAGAGCAGAAATGAAAGTCTATGTAGAGTGACAATTAATGGGAATTGCTCGAATTAATCTGATTGATTAGATAACAGACAACGAGAGAGGTGGAGGGGCAGAGAGAGGTGTGGGAGCAGAATCAAAGTTAAATCAATTTATTATAGTTAATAAAATTTATAGTCAATAAAATTTAGAGCTCATCAATCGATATCTAACATGCGAAATGAGCCGTCTAGGCCAAAGTAGCTCTGGCAGTCTATATTGGCGGCGTTATCGTCCCTTAATTTCTCGTTGGTGCCAAAGAGATGCGATTGCTCGAAGTATTCCCGATAGCTAAGCATTTTGTACTCCATATGTCCAATGATGTCCTGCATAGTGCCTCTGCTGCCTCCGTACTCCTGGGGCAAACAGTCGCGTTTAACGAACTCAAAGATCGTCTCCGGATCGGAGCTGACAGAAACCTACAAAGAGTTTCATAAAATAAATGAATATCTAATCTTATGGTTATGACTCACCCGATTCCTAATCTTCGCAGGAAAGAAGGTACGCAGCGAGTTAAAGCCGCTTTCAAACGACGCCGGCACATTAATGAAGTGAATGCCCTTCTGCCGCGTGGGCATGGCCTCATCCGCAAAGGCTGAGAACTTGCTGAGCAGCTGCGGCTGCAGTGCAAACAGGTGGGCAGCGGTTACTTTGGCCATGTCCATGATTTCGATATAGCCACTGACATTCGCATTGTCGTCTTCCAGCATCATGATCTCACCAAACATAGAACCCACTCGAATGATGTCCTGGAACTTGAACTTCTGCGTGTCGTAACACCCGGCACGAATGATGGTCACAGCCGGACCGGTGTCGCCCACATCCAAGGGTATCCTTAGAATAACGCTTTAAGAAGAAAACTTTATTTGGGCGATCTATTTTAGAGACTTTTCGTTGTCTACCCCATCCGAATGATTTCCAGCACCTGAGCATCATCGGCTAAACGGTGCTCATTGAACACCTCAGGTATGCTAGCCTGCAGCGTGTAATAGCGATCAATCTTGTGCTTGGCCTTCTCCAAGCTGAATTTGCTACCACGCAGAAATCCAAGCAGGAACTGATCCGTGAGGCAGGAGCAGAGATGCGGCTGCTTCAGCAGCCATTCACGTAGAGCAGCAATATCCGAGGGGACACGATCTGGCACCTCGTTCAGCTCATCAATAGCTTTACGTTGAAGTTCCGCTGACAACGGACGTATTCCGGCGAATTCCTGGCTATTGCTCATGGTAATCATATGCATACTGACATATCGATCAACCTCGAATTGCTCACAATGCAATTTTAGCTGGTGAAACTCTATTAGTCTAATACGATAAGAAACAAAGGCAAGAATTTGAGCTAATCTATCCATAGATTAGTGTTTCCCTAGAAACATTTTGTTGGTAAGAATCTTATCTTAGTGTTGCCAACTGTTGAGCTTCGAAATTAGTTTGATTGTGGATAAATGCAGGCCAAACGGACTAAAATTTATAAAAACATGCTAGAATAGCGGGATAGATGAAAAATGGAAGGGAACATACGAAAAATAACAAACATGTTAAAAAAAAAACTGTTTACCGTGGTCCTATTTTCTAAGTATTTCCTCTAAGTATAACCTCAAAAAATTTCTAAAAGGTTTTCCTCCATGAATTTCCTCTATGTATTCCCTCCAATAATTTCTTTTAAGTATTTCCTTCAAGAATTTCTTCTAAGTGTTTCCTCTAAGTATTTCCTCTAAGAACTCCTGCTATGTCTTCACTTCACTTCACTTCACTTTACTGCACTGCACGACTGACCCACACCAGCCCTGGGCGACTGCTGCGGCTGCTGCCCTTTATATATAGGGGTCGTTGCAGTCGAGCTTTAAGTGACCAATGGCAACACTCTCTGCTTCTGCTCTCTCTCTCTCTCTCTCTCCCTCTCTCTCTCTCTCCCTCTCTCTCTCTCTTTCTGCTGCAAGCATTCTAGCTTCGTTTTACTCAAATATAAATACCAAACGAATACTGCTGCATACATAAAGACAACTTAAATGATATTATTTATTTCTTCTTGGTTTATTGTTATTGTTAGACAGACAGAGACAGATAATTGTGAATCTATACTATAAAATAATATACATATATTATACAATAATATATATTATTATATAAATGCTAACACGATTTATCAAAATCGATCATTAAATTAATTAATCTTAATTGTGTTAGTATTATACAATTGCAATTTAATTTTATATAATTTTGTTTGCGTTATAGATTAGCCCCTTGGAGCGACATAGGGGTTAACACTGCGTAGCTATTTTGAATGCTAACTAACAGGAGCAATAAAATGCGCCAGCTGCTGTTGGTGATGAACCAGCGGAAAAAACTGATACCTTCCCAGATTTATCAATATTTATTAATCAAACTAAATATATTTAGCTTAAAAATTGTTAGATAATACATTTATTAAAATAAAGATTACTTTTATAAGTTTATAAACATTTGAATTCATTGATATTGCGCTAACAGATACATAAATATCGACCATCTCTAGCACTTGGCAATAACATTGTCTGCTAACAGCAACAGCAGACTGTTAACTAACAGCACCCCACATTAGTTTAACAGCGCCTTTCAGCAGACGCACTCATAAATACAAATAGAAATAGATAAAATAATCAAAATTATAAAGCGCTAATTTGGTAAAATTAATAGCGCGCGTTTTAAGTACACTTACAACATCAAAATTAAGTTAGGCACAGAACTTTTTAAGCGAAACTACGTGCGATTTAAATGCGCTTTCAAGTCAGCAATTTCGAGGCGTAAATTGCATTGCAATTCAATACAGCTGCTGCATTGCTTAACTAATACTAAAACAAAGTGAGTTTGCCAAAATTAAGAAGTAAAAGTGTGCGTAGGGTCATAAGCTAATGACAGTTGCAGTCAGCAAAGGGCGTCGCAAATGCCACATGCTACGACAGCGGCAGCGGCAGCAGCAGCAGCAGCAAACAGTCCGTGTGGGTGGCATCTGCCCAGCGGGTGGTTGGGTGGGTCACATGCGACCCCCCATGCGTCAAGGGCAACCACAGCGCGCCGCTGCAAGGTGTCGTAAGTGCCGCGAATGGTCATTCAACAATTCAGCGAATTTTAAGACTTTAATGCCATGGATCTTGTTTTCGCAAGCAGTATGAGCCGGGCCGTGATTCATCCACGTCGTACATCGTCAGATTGACGTAATGTGCATATGCAAATGTGGTAAAACTTTCAATTTGTGTACTTTCTATTGCAGCCAACCCGTTTCAGAGATCCATCTATCGCAGTTAGGATGCAAAACAATCCCAGTCCACAGCTACCATGCAAGGGCATTTTAAAGACTTCGCGCAGCTTTGACAAGTCGGGCGCCAGGTGAGCGCAAGCAACTCTGACCTTTTAGATTAAGCAAAAGGGCTAAACAGTATTTGCTTGTTTTCGTAATGATTGCAGTTTTCGCAAAAGTGCCAAGTTCGATGAGCTAAATGTGCTGCAAACATTTCATCCAGTCGACAAGGACTACGGACACATGAAAATCGATGAGCCAAAAACACCTTACAACTACACAGAGCCATTTAATGAGAACAAAGACGAGCTGGACACCGAGCTGCTGGTCGAGAAGTATATCAAATATCCGTACCCCAAATAGGCGTTACCTAATTCTGTTTATTTATATCTCGTTACAGACTTCGCATTGCTGCCAGCTCACAGCAGACTTCCCTAAGCATTGACGATGAAGGGTCTTCCGGCGATGATCAGCCCATTAGCGAAGAGGAGCGACGTAATAGAAATTCTATACTTATATATACAATGCGCACATATTTCTCTAAAATATTTGTTTCATATTACAGAACGGCGTCGTGAATTCGAGAGGCGTCGCAAAGCGCATTATCGCGAATTCGAGGCAGTTAAATTGGCTCGTAAATTGATTCAAGAGGAGGACGATGATGATGAGGATAATGATGTAGCGTCTGGCTCTATCGAGGCCTCCAGTTCCACCACCTATGCGAGCTGCTCAAACCTAAATCCAAATCCAAAAGCAACCACATCCGCGTCCATCAATGCCAGCAATATCAGTACCAACAACATGGAGCTGGAGCCATCCCACAATTAATAGCAATATGTAAAGAAGAATATCATTAATTGTTGATGTTTATCGTTGTCCGCGTTGGCAGCTCATCCGAAACTTAATTTATTGCTACGTGATGGATTGAATTGAATAGAATTTACATTTACATTTACCCAGCGGGTCGGGTAACGTTCGTATGTTTCAAATCGCAGCCGACGCTAAATTGTGCTTTCCATCAATGAAAATATATATTGCAAATGAAATAGAAATCTAATGAAATTACGCTGCTGGATATTTTACAACAAAAGTGCACATTATAAACTAATATACGAGTAAATATACATATATATAAATTGGTAGCGTTATATATAGTCGAATGTTTCTTTGATCTGATCTACTATTTGTTCTCAATTGAATAACTTAACTCAAATCTTAGTCCAAAACTCCAAGCAAAACGCATTCATATGCATTTAATTTTCAATAGGTGGAAATTTAATTTCTCATCACACACAAACATATATATATACACACACACACACTAAAGTGCCACAAAAGAAAAGTAAATAATAATAAGAATGTAAGCCGAATGAGGAAAAGTGCATAGGAAAAACTTGTGTTGGACTATTGGGCATGAAATTGAAATTGAAATTGATTTGGCCTTACGTTTAGTTATTTATTAAAAAAAAAAACAATATGTACTAATATTATAACTAACTATGATAGTTACGATTACGATTATTGTGTGAATATAATAGTTTTTAGCAACGCGATGCGAAAGTTTCAATAAAGAGCAATGTGAAATCCTTTGTAAAAACCAACAATTACGATAGTTTTCCATGGCATTGCTTGACTAGCAGATACCCTAACTTTGCATAAATACAAGTAATCAAGGAAATACGCACTCGTGCAGCATGTTGCATCCAGCGAACCCCCAGTCTCCCACCGGCCCCAAATACCTTAAAGAAAACACATAATCAGAAGCCAATTTCTTCTCTCGTCGCGAGTATTCAGAAACTTGCCATTTATTTGTATTTTATTTCATAGTTTTTTTTTTTTATATATTTATAAATATATATGAATATACATCAAATTGTATATAAGGTAAATCCATTTGATTGATTCGACATAATTGGTTTTGCTTTTTGTTTCTTTTTGGGTAAGTCTGAGTGTTTGCTTCATTATAGATGGTCGTCCGAGCGGCAAACCAGGCTCGCGCACAAAGTTCTTGAACTCCCCGCTCAAGTGGAGCAGGCAAAGGCATCCTCATTTGTTCACCTGCCGGCAGAGAGCGAACTGCTATGCGGACCTGTCCAAGTCGCCCGGCGACATAATTAGTTACATAATCCATTTTTCTTATAGTATGTATGTATGTATCTGATAAACTCACTGAACCATCGAACTTAACGGACTATCGACATTTTTTTATATATGCTCGTTAACAATAAAGTCGTAATATATATAAATATATATATAGAACAAAATAATATTCACAAAAAATCATGCAAACTCAAACTATTTTAACAATAAAACTCAATGCAAAGCAGCGCCCAGAGTCAAGCCCAACACAGACCTTAGCTGAGGACTCTATAAATAGGGCTCTATCGATTCGATTTACAATTTTAGCCAAAAGTATAGAGTCTTAGGTCAAAAGCCTTTTCGGGCTGCTCCAGGCGTGGCTGCTCGCATGGTCTATAGAGTATATAAATAGATAAATTTATAAATATGTTAGTTCGTTTTGTTTTTTTTTTTTTTAACATTTATAATTATAACAAGGTTTCATTTTCCATATCATATCCGTTTCATTTGCTAGGTCTCAACTTAAGTGATAAATAATTGGCAACATAAAGGTTTGTATCTATGCTCCAATATACTATATCTATATGCAGTCTGCATATAGCGCCCATATATCGAGTTACGTCTGCTCAATGTTGACGATATATGAGCTCCTACGTGTTTATAGAAGTAATGGGCGTACTTCGTACCCTGATATTCGTTTCGTATTGGCAAATTCATATACATAATGATAAATAGATAGATAGATAGATAGATACATACGTATATAAAGTTGACTTTGTATTAGTTAAGTTTTAAAATTAGTATAACAAAATACATATAGTTTTTTGCTTTGATTCGTTAGTCGTCGTTTTAGTAACATATACATGATCGTTTTTTAGTATTATATGAAGTGGGTTCCATTGATAAAGTTGCACTTTCCATTTGCTTGATGAGCTCTACGTGGTCACCTTCTTAGACTCCAAATATGTGCTGAGTGCCGGGTGGCACCTTATAGCTGGGATAAGAGTGGTTCAGCTGATGCTTGGCAAAGAAGGGAGTGTAGTCCTGTTTGACAGAGAAGAAGAAAGGCAGGAATGTGGCGATAATTATATAATTATCATATAGTTTAATTAGGAAGTTTTGTGGATTCAGAGCTCCATCTATATTTCTTTCCATCTTTAGCATATTTCACTTACACGATTGACTCTACGGGGACGGCAAACGGGGCCCAGCGCCAACAGGCGACGTTCCTCGTTTTCGCGTACAGCAGCTTCCTTGTACTCCTGTGGTGGCCATTTCAAATCTCCGCGCAATTTGCTGCCTCCTGCAATGTGAAAGTGTAGTGAGATTAGTTGCAATCCAGTTGGGGCTCCTCCTGCTGCTGCTGCTGATGGTGCTCACCTCGATAGCTGACGGCGGCAGGCTGCGAAGTGTAGACTGGCGCTGGCTGCTGTGAGACGGGCGCCTCCTTGCGCAGCGTTATGATGCCAGGACTGGCGCCACGATAGCCATGCTGATCAGTCTGATCCAGCGAGTAGGGCAACTGCTGCTGCTGCTGTTGCGGCTGCTGCTGCTGTGGCTGCGAATAAGAATTGTATTGTGGTTGAGCATAGTTAGCACCACCATTTTGCTGTGGATAGTTTTGTTGCTGTTGGTAAGGCGACATCTGATAAGGAGCCTGATATTGTTGCTGCTGCGGCTGCTGCTGGGGCTGCTGCTGTTGCCACTGCTGTTGAGGTTGCTGCTGCTGTTGCTGTTGATAGTTGTTGTAGGACGGTGCACCATATTGTTGCTGTTGTGGTTGCTGCTGTGGTTGTATACAGTGGTGGTGCATGCGAGTCATGGAGTTTCAGGCGCCAATTGAGGCGGAGGTTATGGATGTTGTTGGTGGTTTGGGTGCAAGTGCAACAGTTAAACATTTACACATACAAACAGAGTAAACAGACACCGGAGTAAAGAGAGATAAGAGAGACAATTAGGACAGGTGTGTTAAAGGTGTGTCAAGTAAATTAGCTAATGGCTGGGCGTGGTCAAGGAGTTCATAATTAAGTATATCGTTTAGCATTAGAAGCGTGTCGCAGTTTATAGCTGAAATTTGCATAGAGAAAGCAGAGCAGAGAATAGAGAAAGAGTGTGAGAAATATGATAGCTATAAGGAACGCACAGGTATATGTTATGTGTATGGATAGAGAGTGATATTCAGGAATATATAGGAGCATATAGTCTACAAAGCAGTATTAGAGCGTAAGCATGCGGCAAGCTACGAGAACTGAGACAGAAATTTGATTGGACTAAGACTGAACGGCCCAAGCCTTGCTTCAACCAACTTTCTTGTAAAGTTCTGCCTTCAGTTCAGGTATTTGCCGGCACGCATAAACGCGTTCATTAAACAGTTAGTAGCCTAGCAAAGGGATTTTCAACTTTTTGTTGTGTGTGTGTGTATTGTAGATAGACAGCAGCAGCAAAAGTTTCTTGCATCGGGAGCCAAAGCCAGGCTATAAATCCATTCAGCCAAACGGTACCTGCTGTTGATATTGTTGTTGCTGTTGCTGCTGCTGTTGCTGGTAGGGCGCAACGCCGCCAGCAACGAAATCTCTGTGCGTCTTGGGCTTTGGTGGACCAATATGCTTCCAGCCTCCACCAATGTTGTTTACGGCCTGAAGCGGCTGCTGTTGCTGCTGTTGGTAAGACGGTTGGTATTGTTGCTGTTGCTGTGGCTGCTGGTGCGGAGGCAACTGTTGCTGTTGCTGTTGCTGTTGCTGTGGATACGGTGGGTACTGAGCTTCGACTGTTGGCTCCCGCGAGCGTTGTCTATTGAACTGGGCCTGCGTGTATTGGATGGGTTGTTGTGGATAGTTATAGGTATTAGCTGGGGCGGCAGCAGCAACTGTTGCTGGTGCCGCATAATTAGTGGCTGGACCATAAACATTTTGAGCGGGTTGCTGGTGTGGTGGGTATCGCTGTTGTTGTTGTTGTTGTTGTGGTTGTGGTTGTGGTTGTGGTTGTGGCTTTGGTTGTGGCGGTTGCTGGGTTCGTGGTTGAACGTTGTTATAAATGGGGCCCTGCAAGTGTGTAGTGAGTATTGTTTGTTAGCTGTGTGGGTGGGTGGGTTGCTGTGTGCGTGTGTGTGGGTGTGTGTTTATATATATATACAGTAATGCCTCACCAGATACCCAGTGACAATTGCAGACAGATTAACAATTATATTTACAATTTACACAGTATTTACACGGATTAGCTATATATACTAAAGTGAGATATATTTATATTTAGCAGGGCGGGCAGCTGTGCTGGCACAATTACCTGAGCTGGAGCAGCATTCGCGCTGGCTGGCTGACTGGCAGCTGGCTGTGAATAGTAGCCACCGCTGCCTGGTGCCGGGCTTTGCGTCTGCGGCTGGGGCGTGAACTCTCGCACGATGCGCTCCTCGGAGGCTGGCGGCCAGGCGACGCGCTTGTAACCTGCGGGCGGGAAAATGGGGCACAGGTATTAAAGAGACCATGTCTATCAAATATGCAGTTTGGTGGGCGGCGACTGTATGCGTGGGTCGCAATAAAAAAAAACAAAAAACAAAAAAATACATTCAACATTCAACAAAATGCGGCCAACACGCGCACTGACGTGGGCGTCGTTGGCCTTGGAGATGCACACACAAATAGAAGACAGAGAGAAAGAGAGAGACTGTGTGATGGAGAGGGAGAGATGCAGAGGTGTTTGGGCAAATATTAAAGATTCTCGATGGCTCAGTGCAAGACAAACAATTTGAAAATGATTTAAGCCAATTAAAATTGTAGAATACACACAAACGAAACACCGAGCAGACGAAGCGAAGAGTCTCAGACTTTTCGAATTCAAATTGCAAATCATACGCTGTTGTCTGTTGTCTGTTGTCATTGTGTCTAAATTTAGCTGACGATTCAAAAACAAAGAATCTGCAACAGCGACGACAGCAACAGCAACAGCAACAACAGCAACTGTGACGATGATAGAATTGACACATACGTGGAGGCATGTGTGGGTGTTGTTTGTGCTACATGTTGCTGCTGTCGTTGAGAGAATCAGTGACAGCGGCAACAACATGGGTGGAAGTGGTGGCGGTGTTGACAGCAACGTAGTTGTGGTGGCTGCAACATGTTGCTGGTTGGCACTCACTGTTGCTGCTGTCCGTGATTGATTGCAACAACAGCTGCAATATCAATTGCAAGAACAACAAGAAGAGTTGGCATGAAGACATCATTGACACGTACGTGTAGGCATGTGTGGGCGGTGCTCATGCAACATGTTGCTGCTGTGACTGATTGTGGATGTGACTGCTAAATATAATTGCAGCAATGACAGCAGCAATGACACATCCTCCGCAACATGTTGCTGCTGCTGCTGAAATTGCAACAACAGCCATGCAAGGAATATCATTGCAGTTGCATTGCAGGCAACATGTTGCTGTTGTCATTGATTGTTGCTGCTGTAGATAAGAGTGCAATCACAGCATCTACCACATCAGCAGTAATTAAAATAACAATGAAAAGTAAAGTAAAGATGTTGCTGTTGTCAATCACTATTGCTGCTGTCGTTAATTGCAAGTGCAGCAATATTAAATGCAGAAGCTGCAGCAGTAATTCTTATGGCTGTTGTATGTGCTGCTGAGTTGACGGAGTGTTGCTGCTGTAACCTGCAGTGGGATGCAATTGCAACAGCAACAGCAGCAAGGGATATGCTGGTGATAATCGAGTTGTTGCTGTTGCTGATGTTGTGTCTGATAGAGACACCCACATCGAGCTGCAGTTGCAGCAGCACCAACAGCAGCAACAAATAAATCAATGAATATTAAGTTGAGTTATGAGTACGCAATATGTTTACCCTCCATATTCTTATAGTTCTGGTTAATCAGTCTCCACTGTGCGCCCATTCTGCAGCTGAGATTCGCTTGCTATAAATTTCTGCTTAGGTGTTGGTTGCTTCTGTATTTACGATCGAGCGCGGCGCGTATAAATAAATTTTTTTTAATATTTTCGCAGCTCTTCTTTGCTTTTCTTTTTATGAGTTTGTTGTTGCGTATAAAATAACAAAAAATATCTCAGCGTGTAGGTGTGAGTGTGTATCTGTGTGTGTGTGTGTGTGTGTGAATTCACACTCAAATTATGATTTGGCTGATACACACACGAAAACCGTTATGTAATAACTATTTAATTAATTGATACGTTTGATTAGTGAAGGTTGTTTTTCTTGTCGATTTTCGGTTTTCGGTTTTCGGCTTTCGTTTTTTGGTTTTGCTTTTTTTTTTGTTTCTATTTAAAAATGTTTAGTCGGAACACCACAAAAATTTCGATTTAGATTTAAATTATATACAAATTAATTGGCAACAACAATTTCTGCTAGCGCGCGGTTCGTTGAATAATTTTCTAAATATTTTTTGGTCGATTTTCGATATTGATCGTTTGGGAAAAAAGTTGAAAGATCAATTTGAATTAAATTTCTATTTCTATATCTATTTGCTAATTCGTTCGCGTTGGCCGCGCGATATCTGTGTGCCTTCGATGTATGCTACTAAGTGAGCAGCTCGCTAAATGCTCGGCAAATTTTTCAACCGATCCGAAAGCTAATCCCCATAATTTCACATATACAAAGAGACCAAGAAATAGCGACAACAGCGAGAGCGAGAGATACAGAGACAAAAAAAGAGGTAGAGAAAGTGTGAGAATTTTCGAAAGAAATGAAAACTACTTCGCTGCGGCTAGTGCAGACTGAGCTTGGCTAAATACGCGAAAATTAAATTGCTGTTAATGATGCTTGGGCCTGAAGACACCCGCCACCGCTCCTGCCGATCTCCTCGCTTCCTCGTTGCCTCCTGCTCGCACTTGATTCTGCTCTTTATTCTGCATTGTTTACACCTTCGATTTTTGATTTGTGCCGCACCTTGAATATTTTGCAAGGCTACACACACACAAATACATACACACGCACACACACACAGACTTTTTGCATACATTGTTCAGTTGTGCTTGAAATATAATTATATAAATCGCTTAGCAATACGTGGGGCCATTATAGCATATAGATCGTAGATCATATCGCCAGCAGGGCACTTGGCAGTACGTTTAATAAATGTTCGGTCCAAATCAAGTGGGCGGTCCACAAGTCAACACAAGTCGCCAAATCCATGGCGTATATGCGATATATACATATAAACACATATATACAGCTATATATTGTCTGTGCTGTCTGTGAGTCAAGTGCTGGGCCCTCTGACTAGTTTCGTTTGGCTAAATTTAAATGGCTAACAATAAGCAAAATAAATCTGTTTTTAAACGTATTCGCACAGGTGTACGACAAACGTTGGCTCATTAAAATTATTAGCGAACATGTAAAACTATACGAGCTGCAACATATTGAATAAACATTAACAAATCGTTGTCTTTGCGCTTGTTAAACACGCTTTAGCACATGATTTATGTGCGCTGGGTCTGCCAAGGATCGCAGATAGATGCAAATCTAAAGGGGGCACTCGAGTGGCAAATTTACCCATTCGACTTTGTTTGTTAGTTTTTGTTTCATTTCAATACCCATTGACGCGCTGCGGCACCTTGTTCTGCTTTTGAGTTGGTCTGTTCCTTGAAACCACCTGGCTAAATGCTTGAAATATGTCATTATTTCACGAAATCTCTTTCGATCTTCTGTCTGCTGTCAATTTTGAGCTGTCCTATAAATAACTATGCATAATTAGTAATCTCTGCTGCAATTGGGTAGATACGGGCAAGAATTTCAGGCACGGCCATTGTACTATGCTTTGAAGTGCCACGGGCTGATGATGTTTTAGCACGAGCAGAGCGGTATGTCAAAGCAAGGAAACAATGCTTTGTATACCCCGCAGACCAAGGACGTGGGATGAGCATGGGTATGCTAGAGCGAAAGTATTGAGGTTGATAGTTAGATGACTTTCGATCGGGTGTATGTGGATTTCAAAGACTTTATCGATAATAGCTGATTCTTCTATATATGCAGATGGGTGTTGCAAGAGAAAGTTCAGGATGCGTTGTACAGGATAGTCATAGTTGGTTATGCATAAAAAGTAACAGTTATATTGCAGGGTATTTGCTGCATAGCAAACTCCATTCGAGTGGGATTGTAGACACTGACACTGACTCTTAAACACAAATCTTTGACATTAGCACTCTACCAAGTGTTGAACAAGGACATATTCTTATTTGACAGGGTATTTTTCTGTATCACACACATTGTTTGAGTAGGTTTTTATAGGTGGCTTCACTGTTCAGCAACATTCACATATTCCACTGACATAAAGGTGTTATTAACAAAGACATATTTCTAAAACACAGGGTATTTTTTAGTATATCACACTTTTTCATCACATTCAATAGATTTCAACGAGCAAAGTTAATATATATTCTTCACATTTATATTCATTCGCAGCAAACTGTCATACAGTTTGACATTCACTACGTGCACTTTGGCAGAAACTGAACACAGAAACCGGAGATCACAGATGCATCATGCCACATTCAATGACTCATTGACTCAATGAATCAGTGACCCAATTACAGCACAAGGATTGGCAACGCACCTTCAATGCCCATATAGGGGCGTGGCGAGACATTGTCAAAGGAACGGTTGACGCTGCGCTCGCGCGGCAGCTCCTCGCTGCTGCTGGCCAGCGATTTGAAGCCGTGGAACTGTGCATCCCGCTGCGCATCCACGCCCAGGCCGTGCTGAACGAGGAACTCGAAGGGCGGCGGTTGCGAGTTGCAGCGGGGCGTGGCCGGCGGAGTGGCCGCCAGCATGGAGGACGAGGCGGACATGCACATCTGCAGTGGCTCCGTGGCCGTGTGGACGAGCAGTCCAATATTGTGACCCTCCAGCTGTGGCACATGCGTGAACTTCGCCTCGAGTGGAGCCGGTGTGGGTGTGGGTGTGGGCGTGGGCGTTGAGGATCGGAGCTGCACTGCATTCAGGCCAAAGGGCGAACTGCAACGCTGCGCGGTATCAATCAGTGGAGCAGGATACTTGCGCAGAGGCAATGGACTGGGCGAACGACTCAACTGCCACTCCTTGGGCTCGGCGAGAGCAACAGTTGCTGGTGTTGCTACTGGTGCTGTCTCTTCCTTTTCTTCTTCTTTTTCTCCTGCAGCTGGCGTGGTTATAATCTCCACCTCACTGCGTTGCCGTTGCAGCGGCTCCCTCAACTGCTGCTGCTCCTGCTGCTGCCCCTGCTGCTGCTGCTGTGTATCTTCCCAGGAGATTTGGCGCGAGATGTAGGGACTGCGTATCTCATAGGTGGACTTGTAGTTGGCCAGCGATTCGTTCTGCAGATTGTCGAGGCGCCACTGGTCTGCCTTGTTGAGCTTACCCCAGCCATGTGGCGAATCGCGACATTCGCCACACATAGCGCACCAGTTACCCTGCTGCTCCTCCTCGCTGGGCTCATGTGGACAACTGGGCGGGGCAGTGTGTTTAGCCTCCACTTGATCATTTGACTTTTGCTGCTGCTCCATCATTGACTCCTGCTGTTCCATCTTTAGCTTCTCCTGCTGCTCCGCCTTTAACTTCTCCTTCTGCTGCTCCCTTAATAATTCAACCTGCTCCTTCAACTGCTTTTCCTGCTTCTGCAGTAGCTCCCTTAACTTCTCCCTTTGTTGCTCCTTGCGTATTTCCTTTAATATTTTTTCCTGTTGTAGCGCCTCCTTCTCCGTCTTCCTTATTGATTTTACTTCACTCTGAATGTCTGCTGGCTTTGATTCCTGCTGCTCCTGACACTTCACTGCTCTCCTCTCCTTGCCCGTCAGCAGCTCCTCTGGCTGTGTGGCATTTCTCTTATCGGGCTGCTGCTCCTGCCGATTCGCTGTGGCTGCTGACAGCTGTTCATAGTTGGCAATTACATCTGACACATGTCTGTAGTCTAGGTTAAAGTCAGAGTTCTGCTCCTGCTCCAGCTCTTGCTCCCCTGTCTCTTTCTCTGCCTCCGCTTCCTCCTCGATGACTACGTGCTGTGCTTTGTCAGCTGTTGGCGTCGTCTTATGCTCCACGTAGCCATCGCTATCCAGTGCAATGGCAATGCGATGCAGATCCTCCAGAGCACGCTCCACTATCGGCACGTTCTCAGCGGGCATGGCTGGCTCCAGCTGAAGCACTGGGCTGTCCTGCTGCTCCTTGGGCTGCAGCTGTATGCCAGCTGCGCGGCAGTAAATTTGCCTTAATATAGCCTGCAAGGGGCTCTCCACAGCCAAGATGGGAGATTGCCTCGACGCGAACATGTCCCACAGTTCATTGTGGTTGCTGTTGCTGTGGCTGCTGCTGATTGGCTTAGGTGGTGCTGCTGGTGCTGCTGGTGCTGCTGTCTCTGCTGGCTCTGCTGAAAGCTTAGCCTGCGCTGTGCGCTGCAGCGCAGTCTTAGCATTCTCCATATATGCATCGATCTGACGCAGATGCTCCGCTATGGACTGTTGGATGTGGGCATACTTTGCCTCGAGCTGAGCGATCTCCACATGCGCTTCGTGCTGCTTGACCTGGCTGGAGGCCACTTGCGAATCTGCTTGGTCATAGATGCCACCCTGGCGACGCGCCTGCATATCCTTCGCCTCCTGCCGCGACCTGGCGCGCAACTGCAGCAGCGGAGCCGCTGGTGGCGGTGGCAGAGGAGGCGGCGTGGGTATGCTGCTTGCCCGACTTAGCTGCGTCCTGTATCTGCCGGAGCTGTCCTGGCGCTGTAGCTTGATGCCACTGGTGGCGCTGACATAGGTGGCTGGCGGTGCAGCAGCATCGTCCGTCATTGCGTTGCGTGGTTCCTGCGCACTCGCCTGCTGCTGGCCGGTCCGAGGTGTCTCCGCGAGCACCGTGATCGGAATAATGCGTTCGCTCTGCACTCGGGCATCGGGCGTAGCTGTGGCTAGGGCCAGCGCCATCTGCTGCTGCTGCTTAAGTGCCAGGCTGTCAATTGACGTGGATCCCTGTCTTGGCAAGCTCGCATTCTGTGTCTGGGTCATCAGCTTGGCTGCAGCGGTTGCTGCGGCAGCTGCTGCTGCCCTTTCGCTGGGCGTGGCGGGCAGCGGCAACGATTCCAAGTCGATGTCAGCAGCAGTTGCTGCCGCCGCTGCAGGCGTGACCTTGGGCTCCTCCTCGCTGTCGCCGTCGTTGCCGTGGTCTGTGTCGTAGCTGATCCTCAGCTCGGTGGCCAGCTTGATGCTGCGCCTCTGCACCTTGGGCGTGCCATTGCCACTCCCATTGCGTGGCTTCGGGGGCGGCAGCTCCGTGGCAGCGCCCAAGGTCACGACTCGCTTGCGAGCGCGTCCGCGATCCAGCGAATATGATTGGCGCTTCAGCCGTGGCCGGTAGCTGGGCGTGCTCACCTTGGCTGTGGGAGTGGCGGGTCGCTGCTGCGTCAGCTGTTCGTAGTACTCGCATTTGGGCGCAACCAGGCCAAGGTCTGCATCCGCCGCCTTCGTCTCGGGCGCGGAGAAGCCCCTGGCCTGTGGTGTCAGAGGGCCAATTACTGGAGGATGGCTAGCTGACTTCTCCGGTGTCCTGCTGCTAGCATCTGCTCTGCTATGCCTCTGACTCTGCTGCTGCAGCTTCGGCTCGGGCTGTCGGCGCTGCTGGCGCAGCTCTCTCGCTGTTGGCTCCACGATTCTCGTGGGGCTGTTGAACTTCTCGCGCAGCACATCGATGCTGTGCGTGGGCGTGATGGAGGGCGTCACTGAGGGGCTGTGCAGCACCTCCTGCTCCGCGGGCGGCCAGCTGTGATCGCGCTTGGGCAGCTGCCGCCGTGTGGACAGTCGATTAATGCGCAGCACCGTCTCTCGATCGATGACTACATCGTGTTGGTGGCTCAGATAGTCCGACTTGATCTGATCCAGCAGCTGCTGATGGGGTGCATGATGCGGCGGCAGCGTCTCCTTAATGCCACCACGCTGCCTACTGCGACTTTGCCGTGGGCGAGCATAAAAGCCGCCTATGAAGCAATTTCGGCTTTAGCTCAAATCAAATTAAATTAACACTTAACGGAACAGTTGACATTGCAGAGACGCGTGGGTGGGCGTGGCAGTTTTTGTTGAATGTTGCTCAGGGTCTTTCATTGTTCTTTGTATAGACAAACACACATACAGACTCACACATATATACACACACTCACACACACATTTATAGCACCTACCGCATTTGATTTGTTGATCCTCCTCCTCAACAGCGCGCAGAACAGCGGAGTTGGCCAGGTTTAGGGGCTTTGTGATTTGTTCATCGATTTCGATCCTAAAAATAAAAAAATATATAAAGAATATTGAGAAAAAGGTAAGCTAAGCTCTAAATAATATATTCTAATTGGAAATAAATGGAAATTCCTATTAGATTTTCCATTATTTTCTATACGCTTTGTGATAACTTTGCCTAAATTCAAGTTATTAAAATATCTACACAAAAATGGGAAATGATCCAATGCAAAATATTTTCTAATAAGCACAAATTCTTCATGTGCGCAAAATTCCAATTAGATTAAACGAGTTTTTCGCTTGTATGCAAACAGCTTTGTTTGATAAGCTTGATAGATAAGCTAAATAATTCTGTAAAATAAGTTAACAAACAAAATAAACAGCCGCCAGCTGGTACTTAGCGCCCATATTTGATGGCTATAAGTAGCTCTCAAAATATATATAATTATATATACACAAAAATTTGTATATGTAAAATATTTATGTCAATTTCTATAATTAGAATTATTGCTGTCATAACAGTTGTGGAGTGACTGCGTACAGTTTGAGTATCACGTACGTACTGCTTGCTGTTGCTTGCTATAGATTGTGTTTGCACTGCTTTGCAAGCTGTGTACACAAATAACACATTTTCCCGCGCTGTGAACCGCTTAAGTGTACGATTAGTCGAATCATTTCAACAAGACCGTGTGGCCTAATGGATAAGGCGTCGGACTTCGGATCCGAAGATTGCAGGTTCGAGTCCTGTCACGGTCGAACAACAACCAAATTTTTTGATAATTTTTTGCAATTAACTTTGGCATTTTATAATGCGAAATTTGGATTATGTCATTATTAACTGGAATTACTTCTATTTATATATATTTTGCTTAAAGTGGAACGCATAAACAAATATAAGCAGGCGTCTGGCTTGCCCACCTATTCAGGGCCAGCAGCCCACATAAATCCTTTGTGGCCAATAAAAAATAATCGAGATTGACAGGCGCGCGCCAACCACCATGGATATAAAAGCCTTAGCCACTGTGAGCAACTTCACCACATCTTGTGCAGCATCTAAACTGGCACAACAATTTCCACTTTCGATCAAATTCAGGCATTGCAAAATGGCGAATAGCAAACACACGCTGATGCTGCTGCTGCTGTTACTGGCGGTGCTTTACAGCGTGGAGTCGATGTCCAGCATTCAGGTGTGCGGCTCTCAGCTAAGCGAAACCATCTATGCTGTCTGCAAAGGAAAGTTTATGCCCATTCAGCAGTACAAACGTGGCGCCTGTGAGTATATAATTCAGCAGTGTGTGGCAGCAGCAACAGTTGCTGCTGCTGCTGATGCTGATGCTGCTGTTGCCACTGCTGATTGGCTTTGATTGGTGGCAATTTAGCCGTGCTGGCAATTTACATTAAAGCATTTCTGCATTGCAGTGGATCTCTTTGACTATGTCGAATCTCAAAAGGAGCTCAACGTCGAGGACGCCGACTTCGATACGCTTGGGGGACTAGCCCCGAGGGGACGCCACAGCTCTCTGATAGCCACCAGGCGGCTGTCGCGTGGCGTTGTCAACGAGTGCTGCCTAAAGCCCTGCACCACCAAGGTAATGGAAAAGTATTGCGCCTATTGAAAGCTTTAAGTTAAAATCTATGTCACATCATATTTCAATTTATTATATGTAGTTCTACTAAAGTAAATTTATTAAAAAAAAAAAAAAATGAACGGAATTTTTCGCGTTGTATCTAGCTATTGTAAATCTATATCTTATCTAACTGAATAAACAAACGTTTGTCTATGATAAAGAGAATTCACTTTTACGTGAGTTTTGCATTGCTTCAAAAAGATTTCAATTCAGTTTTGTTTCACATAGTTTTGCATTACTCTAAAAAGCATATCGTCTTAGCTGTGCTTCACCGTAGCTGTTGGCCAGCTACAATGAGTCACACGATCACGAAAAGATGCATCACAACTTTTGGCTAGGCGCCTGCAATGTGTTTGTTGACATTGTTGTTGCTGCTGCTGCAGTTGCTGCTGCTGCACGAGCTCCCCCATTAATTTCTATGCGTATGACTCATCGACTGTTTGTGAATTGTTTAACAATTATATAAAAAACGTTAACTAAGTATCTAACGGATGCCTGCCACACGATTAACATACATTGTGAAAGGCTGTTGTTGCTGCAGATTGTTGTTGTTGCTGTTGCTGCAGATTATTGTTGTTGCTGTTGCTGTTGCTGTTGGCAGCTTCAGCTTCAGATACAACTTTTGTGTGTTTGCACACGCGAACGCGTCTCAAAGTATCTGCTCGAGGCTGAAACTGTTTCAATTTTCACTTCAACTCAACTCAATTGTTTGGGATACTTTTCAGCTGTTGCACACGTTTTGTCGCACGCATAGACAACGTATAACTGAAAGGCTACTTAGAGCGTTTGGCGCTGTTTAGTTTAGGCCGGTTTATTTCAACAACAATTGCTAACAACAATGCCAGAGATAATGTTGTAGTTGTTTCCCAATTTGGCGGCGACAGCAGCAGCAGCAGCAGCAGCGAAGGCAGCGGCAACTACAAATTTCAAGTCCCCAGCATCTATGAGATACGCGCTGTTGCTGCTTTTGTTGTTGTTGCTGCTGCTGCTGCTGCTATTGCTACTTATGTATAGCATTTGGTAATTACAATTAAAAGTCAAGCGCTTTTAATTGTGCACTCTCTGGGTGTGCGAGTGTGTGTGCGTGTGCGTGTGTGTGATACAAATTGAAAGCAACTGCAGCTACAAATCGCCAACAGTTGTCGCTGGCAGCGCAGCCGCTGCTGACGCTGCCGTCTCGCTGCAGTGCACAAAGTGCGCCTCGCAGCTGCGCTATATCAGCCACTATATATATATGTATATATATTAATGTGATACATATATGTATATGATGCATGTGCTCGTATATAGCCTCTGCATTAATGTGTTTTCATGTGCACCTGTGCAGCAGCCTTAGACAGGGGATATAATGGCCACAGAGGCTGCCTCGTGATGGCAGCTAACTAAGGTTGACTTGGGCAAACCCTAAACCCTTTTACTAGTGTAGCTTTTATCATTTGCTGTTGCTCTGGCTTCTGCTCTTTTCTATTTTCACTCGTTTCTGTTTTAAGGATGGGGCGTTCTTTCATCTTTCAACACCGCCACCACCCCCCCGCCCTATGAAATTATGCATTTAAATGTGTTAAGGGGAATTATTTCGTTTAACTTACCCGTCGGCCCCGAAGGCCTTCAGTTCGCGATTCAGCGTGGCCTTTACGTTCTCCGGGGAGTAGAGGCCCATTGGTGAATTGAATTGCTTGTGCACAAGTTTGCGTTGAATGGCGGCCATTTTGTGCGTGTTGTTGTTGTAGCTGTTATACGTGCTGTTGTTGCCGCTGTTACTGCTGCTGCTGCTGCTGCTGCTGTTATACTGTTTGCCTTGTCTTTACTTGAGCTGCGCTTCTTCAGCTTGTTTATTCACTTGGTAGCTTTTGCTTTCAGCTCTTCTGCTTCTTCTGCTTCTTCGTCTGCTTCTAGCTGCTTGTTTGTGTCCGGCTTGTCTTCGAAAAACTTTTAAATTATTGTTGATAAAAAATATTTTAAAATTTTCACTTCAGCCTGAGACGTGGGCAGCTAATCGGCTTAACAATTGCTGCTGTTATTGTTCGTAGTTGTTGTTATTGTTGTTGGATTTATTGTTTCTTTTGTTGCGACTCTAAACAATCAGCCCCAGCTTGAATTATGCATATATGTATTTATGTATGTGGCTAATCAGTGGCTTAATTTAAATATCGTTAATCGTGTGGTTCGTTGTTTCGTTCTGTAATTAAAAAGTCAAATGCAAAAATTCGTTAGTTCAATAAATTGGTAATATATTACGCCAATCCAATATATGTATCCCTGATAAATAGCTTATTATTTATGGTTATGACACACATGATTGCATATGTATGTGTGTATGCATACATATATGTATGAGTACTATGCGCCTACAGACTCATTTCCGGCTCATCAAGTTCCGTTTTTACAGCTTTAAATATTCATATTCATGTCATCTGCCACGAATGAGTCCCCGTTGACAACTTAATCCGCCCGCCCGCCAGCATATTATGCATATTACTTATTCCAGCAATATTTATCGTATCTGCAAGGTCCCTCAAGAACTCTCTTCAAATACTGCATGCGATTTCACATGCGTGCAAATCTTATAAGCCTTTTAATTGTTATTGCTGTTTGCACAGATTTTATTTATGATTCATTTTTAATTGAAATCTAGTCCTCGCCTCTCACAATCTCTTTGAAGTTTTTTATATATGTTTTATGTGAGGACATAAAAAAGAGCATGTATATTTTTTTTATTTGGCTTAAAGTTAAACTCATTTTGAATATAGAAATCATTAATGGATATAGAATGTGTGAGAATAAATATATATATAAATATAGATACTCATTCATATATAAATATATTTATATATATGTTATTAATTGTGGAATTAACTATTAACATATATATAAATGTCTCTTTCTGGTATATACACATATCTCTTGTAATTAACTCTCATATGCAAGTATAGCAAAACGTTGAACATTTTCTATGTCCAGCCAGCCGCATTGCTTACATTACTGTCACTGTTAACCTAAGATCTCATTCTGTCTGAAGACAGTATGATTTACAGCAGCTGCATTGTTAACATTTTTCTGTACTGCTAAGTGCAAAACTAACTCTGTTATATGAATTTCGCACTGATATTCAACTTAACAGTACCACAATTATGATAACGCTCGAATGCGAATTCATTCAAAAAAATCTTTTGTTTAAAGTAAAATTCAAATATTATTCTAAGAATATATATGTATATGTGCATATTCCAAATGGTTCCAATCAACAGCAACCGCTTCAATGTCAGTGCTCCACATAAAAGAATTATATACATAGAACACACACACATATAAGTCTCACTCTCTATATTTATAACAAAAAAATCCATTATGAAAGTATTTATATATAATTATGTTGCCACTGGAACACATTTCGCTATATCTTGGCAATATTTATATATATATCAGGTATAAATGCATATATTTATATATGCATATATATGTATTTATCTATATTCTGTCTGTTGCCTTCGCATTTGCGTTGTTTTTCTACATTTTTCGTTTCGTTTTGGCGACACAAATCTGTTGTAATTATAATTCTCATTATTTCTGGCTTGTTTTACAGCTGCTACAAACAAATTACAAAATATTATGAATATTCAACTGTCGTGTTTTCCAATTCTTATATATACAGATATGCAGTATATCTATAGAGGAAGAGGGATCCACTCACTACTGTCACATTTAAAAATGTAGCTTCAACTAATTTTTGGGTCGCTGAAATATTATTATTTTTATATATAGGATTTTGTTCAGTTTTATTTTTTGTCGTTTATAAATAGATGCGACAACGTCTTAATATTGAGATATGCTCACTTTTTTGCTATGCTAGAATAATATTTTTCACACGCACACAAAAGTCCCACAAAAATTCTCAGTTTCTTAGTTCCAATTCTGCACTCTCTGTAGCTCTACTTTGCTCACTCTCCCTCTCTCTTTCTCTCCCCCATCTCTTTTACTCTTAGGCAAATTCCCGCCTTGTGTGTCACCTCAAATAAAATTAGCAACTTTGAGCAAATGGCATTATACAGATTTGCGTCATTTCTGCTGTCTGTCTGCCTGTCTCTGCCCGTCTCTCCAACTATTCATTTGCCTATCTGTCCGTGTGCTATGTGAATGTGTGAGTGTGTTGGTCAGCATGAGGAAATAGCAGTCTGTTAACGAACATAATTCCAATTCCAATTCTTGTTGTGCTCATTGCTGCACATCAAATTGTTGCAGCTCAAAGGAGAATACAGAAAAAAGAACTGCATGAAAGTATGTGTGAGTGTATCTGTGTCTAGTTAGAGCAAATGACGCACAGGAGCGTGCTGAACGAGCAAACATCATGTGAGAGTGACATTTATTGGAATATCTAACATATTTGCTGTCTTTGCACTGGAATACAACATCTCGTTAAAATATCTAACATATATGCAGTACATGTATAACAAATGTGTGATGGGACACAGCTCTGCTGTATTACAGCTGTAGAACATTTATGTAGTTAGTTGTTTGACCTAAATGAATTGCTAACATTGTTGGCAGTGTAAGGATCTTGTCTCTGTTATATGAGTAGTATTGTTATAGCAATTGCCATTAGTATAGCATTCTCATTGAAGACTTGTAGCAATTTCTATTACAGTTTGTGTTAACTCAGTGTGTCTTCTGTTACATATCTTTGCTGTTGATTTGTAACATCTGCTAACTGTTTACACAGCAGTTCATTTTAATATAACATTTCTTAACATTTTACATAAATCTCTTGCCATTATAAGTATAACATTGCAGCTGCTGCATTTCTCTTTCTGTTATATATGTATATATGTACATATTCCAGTTGAATGAACGAGCTGTTTGATTGCATCTAGTTTCTCTATCTCTCTCTCTTTCTCAGTGCAATTCACATTAACAGTGTTTAATTATTTTTTATATGTTTCTGTATATGAAATTGTATTTTTCGACATACTTGAAACTATAGCAATTTGTCTTATTAGATGTAATAAATGTAACAAAAATTATTCGTTTTCTTCTTCTACTTCAACTCATACCCTCATTGAATCTGGGGCAAAACAAGAAGTGGCTGTAAAATTACAATAAAATACTTAGCCACAATAATTCAAATTATGTGTGCGTGTGTGTGTGTGTGTTTGCTCGTTGATTTGCAATTTATGCATTTTAATTGAGCCGAATCGCAGCTGTGGCCCGCAGCCGTACGAAATGGCCAATGTACGGCATGCGTTGGCAGCATGTGCGAGAGCGCCGAAAAGCATGCAACTCTTTTGCGTGCCGCACACTTTGGGCCAACGGCTCCACGAAATTAATCAGAATTTAATAAAATATTATGAAAATGGGAAACTGGCAAGCAGCAGCAGGTAGACGAGGAGCAGCACTAGCAGCAGCCACTACAATGCAATGCATGCTGCCCACTTGATGTCCCAATTAAAGTTTTACACTTGCACACACACACACCCACACACACATGCATACACAGGTGTACTTAGCGCGGTATTAAAGTGCGCCTGAATTGCGCGCGAATCTCGTATAAAAAATGCAGGCGCAAAATAATATTGTTTCAAACTAAAAAAAGTTTTGAGCTACGTGGGCGTGAGTGTGCTTAAGCTTATGTGTGTGTGAATGAGTGTGTGTGGGACTACTTTGTGTGGCAACACGGCGAGCGTTATGTAAAAAAGCGCGCGTGTGCGGCTATGGAAACAATATACGAGTATTGCATCGAAATCAGGTGCAAATATTGTTGGATTTGCATCGAAGCCTGCGGATCTGTATATATATCTTTATTTAAATGCATATGTATCTGTATCTGTATCTGTATCTGTATCTGTATCTGTATCTGTATCTGTATCTGTATCTGTATCTGTATCTGTATCTGTATCTGTATCTGTATCTGTATCTGTATCTGTATCTGTATCTGTATCTGTATCTGTATCTGTATCTGTATCTGTATCTGTATCTGTATCTGTATCTGTATCTGTATCTGTATCTGTATCTGTATCTGTATCTGTATCTGTATCTGTATCTGTATCTGTATCTGTATCTGTATCTGTATCTGTATCTGTATCTGTATCTGTATCTGTATCTGTATCTGTATCTGTATCTGTATCTGTATCTGTATCTGTATCTGTATCTGTATCTGTATCTGTATCTGTATCTGTATCTGTATCTGTATCTGTATCTGTATCTGTATCTGTATCTGTATCTGTATCTGTATCTGTATCTGTATCTGTATCTGTATCTGTATCTGTATCTGTATCTGTATCTGTATCTGTATCTGTATCTGTATCTGTATCTGTATCTGTATCTGTATCTGTATCTGTATCTGTATCTGTATCTGTATCTGTATCTGTATCTGTATCTGTATCTGTATCTGTATCTGTATCTGTATCTGTATCTGTATCTGTATCTGTATCTGTATCTGTATCTGTATCTGTATCTGTATCTGTATCTGTATCTGTATCTGTATCTGTATCTGTATCTGTATCTGTATCTGTATCTGTATCTGTATCTGTATCTGTATCTGTATCTGTATCTGTATCTGTATCTGTATCTGTATCTGTATCTGTATCTGTATCTGTATCTGTATCTGTATCTGTATCTGTATCTGTATCTGTATCTGTATCTGTATCTGTATCTGTATCTGTATCTGTATCTGTATCTGTATCTGTATCTGTATCTGTATCTGTATCTGTATCTGTATCTGTATCTGTATCTGTATCTGTATCTGTATCTGTATCTGTATCTGTATCTGTATCTGTATCTGTATCTGTATCTGTATCTGTATCTGTATCTGTATCTGTATCTGTATCTGTATCTGTATCTGTATCTGTATCTGTATCTGTATCTGTATCTGTATCTGTATCTGTATCTGTATCTGTATCTGTATCTGTATCTGTATCTGTATCTGTATCTGTATCTGTATCTGTATCTGTATCTGTATCTGTATCTGTATCTGTATCTGTATCTGTATCTGTATCTGTATCTGTATCTGTATCTGTATCTGTATCTGTATCTGTATCTGTATCTGTATCTGTGTCTGTATCTGTATCTGTATCTGTATCTGTATCTGTATCTGTATCTATCTGCAGCTGCAGCAAGGCGGTGCTCTAAACGCTTAGCCAAATGCTTGCCAGGCATTTGCAGAGCGCTGTTTGATTCAATTATTAGCCAGCTGCGTGTGTTCGCTGTGTCTGTGAGCGTGTGTTCTGTATCTGTGTATCTGTCTGCTGGCTAGGGGTTTGTTGGTTTGTTTTTAGTTGAATTGCTAAAATATTTCATGGCACATTTAATTTGTTTACAGTTTTCTTTTAACGCTGCCAGGCAACCCGAATTATAATTAACGTATATTAAACAAATTGTTTATGGGATTGTGAATTTGCGTGTGCTCGTGTTTGTGTTTCTATTTGTGTTTGTGATTGTGTTTGTATTCGTGTGTGTGTGTACTCACCGTCTGTCGCAATGTGGCGCTGTTTAATCCAAAAATCATGCCCACAAAGTGCACAAAGAGTTCGCTGCGTGTCTGTATGGCGGCACCTGTCATTGCCACTGCCTTTGCCACGCCCACTGCTACTGGCACTGGCACTGGCTTTAGCTTTACCTCCGTCATTGGCAAGTGCATTTGCCCGCTATGCTGGCATCAACTGGAGCACCCGGAGACCACATAGACATATTCGGCTTTTGGCCCGTATACGGCCACGTTCTTCCGCGGCCGTTACGGCCAACCGGCGTTTTGTAAGCGAACTGAACGGAACAACACGGCGCAGAGCTCAACACGTCGCCTGCGGTTGCGACGGCGACTATGCGGCGGCAGCAGCACCACCACCAGCAGCACCACTAGCTGCGGCAGCAACTGCTGCGACGGGCGTTTGATGAAAAAGAAAAACTTTACGCAATGATCATGCGTTTCGCTTTTCGTGCTCACATTATTCTACAGTTTCACATCTTCTTGTGTGACTGTAGTTGTAGCCGTATCTACATCTGTATGCGTAAGTGTATTGGAACGAAACGTGGCACAGTGGCGTCCACGCATAAAGTGCAGAGCTCATCAAATGCAATGCAGATCAATTTTGAAAGGGAGTCAATTCACTTCTATGCAAAGCTGTGAAGTTCAACTAACTTCAGTTATTTGCATAACTTTAATTATTTTATTCAAATATTCTATGGTCACCCTAAATTATTTAGCAATCTAACTTAAAGTGTCAAAATACTTTTGCTTTCAATTTAAATAAATCAAAATAATTCCTTCTATTTATAAATTGAATTTATATATCAAATTGAGCCCTGCCTTGTCTACATTCATATATTTTAAATAATTAAAATACAAAGCGCCTAATAAATTCAGTTAATGACTTTTGGCTGGTTGTCAAGAAAACATTCGCTTGATTAATGTGCTGGGATGAAAGAAAGAGTCTAAGACACCTCAAAGATGACTCAATTATCTAATTCTAATCAGATTAGCTGATGAGATGCAAATCTGGTTGACTAATAGCTGCTCTACAATCTGACAGGGCAACTTCTGAGGTAAGCTACTGTAGAGTGCCACACACATACACCTACACGTAGAGATACATATACAAATACTTATATACAAATATATTTTTGCCACGCTCTCTCTCTCTCCCTCTCCCTCTCCCTCTATATAAACAACAACAATAACAACACTCGAGACAACTCAAAGTAGTTTTGGGAATGAGCAGGGCGAAGAAAAAAGCACAAATGAAATATGAAAAGTAAAATATGTGTTTGAACAAAAAATGAAGCCAAAGCAGCGAACGAGGCGGAGGAGCGGAGGAGGCGTCGGAATAAGAGCAGGAAAATAGCAGCAGATTGTCAGTTCATCGATGGACCCGAGGCTACAAGATGCTGCAGTCAGCGACAGTCCAAAGCAGCAACAGCAAGAGCAACAGATACTCAGATACAAATGTATCTATAGCTATCACCGCGTGCAGTTAGTGTGCGTGTGTGTGTGTGCCTGTGTGTGTGTAGTTGTGCTGTGGCCTCGTAGACTATTACAGAATATTTTTATTGCTGCGTCGCGCCAGCTCCACGCACAGCGAAAGCTAGAAACTCGGTCTCTAATATTCTATTTTTGAGTTCGATTCTTGACAGAAAAAAATACAACAAACATTGAAAATTGTTTTCAAAACTTATGTTTTGTTATTGCGTTTCAGCGCGAATGGGAAAATGTCATTTAATTGTTTTGCAGTTTTCTTTTCTGTTTTTGTAAATTTTTGGTTGCAGTTTTTTTACATTTTTTTTATTATTTTTCAGATATTTTGTAGAGCTTGGTAGATTTATTTTTTGAGATTTTTTGCTTGAGTTTTGCGGCAATTTGCATTCAATTGCTAATTGCGCTTTAAATGCTAATTAGCTGTGCTGCCAGTTTTATAGACTACGTTTATTTTCGCACTTTTTAACATGAATTATTTTTTATTTGGCGATTTTGATTTGGTTTTTCATTTTCATTTTGAATTTCAGTTTCATTTTAATTAAATTTTGATTGCACGCACGCGCATTTTTGCTATCGTCGTCATATCAGATGCAATTTGTTGGCTTGTTGGCGACGTCACAAGAACAATGCACAATGCACTCTCACTCACTGAAACACACACACACACATGCACACACATGGACACACATGCACAGTCACACTCATACACACACCTGCAATTTGTACGCTGTGCACTGTCAGCGACTACGACTGCGACTACAAATTCTGACAGCCTGTTGGTTGAGTTGACCACGTTCGCGATGCGAATTATAATTGTTACTCTCGCTGCTCGGTGTGCTGTTTTCACGGCTCGGTTTTTCATATACAACAACAGCAGCAGCAGCAGCAGCAGCAGCAACAACAACAACAACAAACATTCAACACTTAGCCACAAGTCGTTTCATCCAAAAAGTTCGCAAAAGCAGCGAAAAGTCGCTGCTGCTGCTGCCGTTGCTGCTGCTACTTTTGCCTTAGCTATAGCTCTTGTGGCTTTCATGGAAAATGGAAAATGTATGACACACACACAGACATGCCCCCTTTACGCACACACTGGCATATTTATTTAGTACCTACCTAGAGTTCGCCCACACACACGCTTATAAATGTTGTCTGTCTGTTTTGGCTAATCGCGTATTTTGATACAGCCTCCAACTAAAGAGCCTGCACAAGGCAATAAATATTAGTCACACACACACACGCACAGTCTTGGCCAGCTAATTAACTACACTATAACGAACTGTTTATGTACACACATGTACATGTATATATATATATATATATATACATATATGTACATATGTATATAGACCCACCTATACAGCTGTTGTACCAAAATCTATATATTCAAATACTTTTCTTTTCAAAATATTCAATATTTATTTTTGGATTTTTGTAAAGCCATTTTAATACGGACTCGAATATACACTAACCGAGCGCTGAACCATGCTGAGTGTATTGTAAGTTTTGTTTAATTTCATTAAATTTTGGCTTTTTACAAGCTAATAAACAGCTTAACAGACAACAAAATTCGCATTCATATTCAAGTGGGATTCTTATTAGCTTACAAGCTCTTTTCCCCAATTGGAACGTATTAATTCAAGCATTTGCCTGGTTCTGTATGCGCCCCGCCTCTCCCTCTCTCTCTCTCTCTATGCATATAGCTTTGGCTTGTTATTTATCCATGACCCATCTCTGCCTCTTCTAGCCAAATTTTATGGGCTAATATTTTTGGAATTCTTGTATTTTTGTTCGCTTTGGCTGCTGTTTTGGCTGCTGTTTTGGCTGCTGCTGCTGCTGCTGTCCGCTAAGCAAATACAAGTTGTAATTGTTGTTGTTCCGGTCAAATGAAGCGCACAGCTGTTTTGCTTTTTTTCGGAGGTTTATGGGATTTGATGCGAGGCGGTCAAGCGCAGCAATTAGTGCATTCGCAGTGCCTGATATGCCTGCTCGGCGCATACACCTGGCTGGCACTCAATGGTTTGCTCTGTCAGGTGATCAATCCCAGCAGCGCTGCAAAAAAGCCATTCGCAGAGCACCTGACAGCCAACTAAGCTGCTTGAAATTTCATTTTAGTATTTCACGCTAAAAGCCAAACGCAAAAAAAATATACACACCGAAAAAAAAAAAAAACATTTATATATTTCTGTATATATATCTATATGCTTAATGTTTGTGAATGATTAATAGGACATTAGAATTGAAATTGTTTTGCTTGTGTAGCAGGAGCCGAACCCGAGGCAGGTGCAACGCCAGCCGAGACTGGGGCTGGGGCTGGGGCTGGGGTTGAGCCAAGGGCAGCCTCTCTCTCTCTCTAGTTTGCCATAATGTACAAATATTTATATGCCTTTTTTTATTTCTGCTTTCTGGCACTCTTTCACCCGTTCCCGAGCCCAATCCCGCTGCAAATGGATGCGGCCTTCTATGAGCAGCTGCTGGCAGAGCCGCAGCCAAACAGGTGAGCGCTTATAATATGCATGGCAACGTGTAGCCGCTGAAATCTAGAGAAAATAGAAACAGCAGGCAACAACAACAACAACAGCGACACGGCTAGCACATAAGCACATACTGGCACAAATGTGGCATAGAATATAATATAGTATAGTGTGTGCTTAATATCCATAATTATAGTTATTGTATTTGCACACCCTGTAAATTGGCGCGCAAGGGGTATGCTGGGTAGGTTTGATTGGACTACTTAAGTCTGCAAAAGCACGTGAAGGTAAATTATGGGGTTGCATATTTACTAAAGTTGACATTGAAAACATAAAAGAAAAAAACAAACAAAAATCAGAAAATTATATGAAAATCTTGTGTCAATATAGATTCCACAGTGAAAGCTTTGCAATTTTACTTGGAATTTCACTGACCTAACCACCAAGTCTGAATTCAGGAGAATCGCAAGTCTGAATTCAAAAAGGCAATATAATACAATACGAATCTGCTTTTAAGGTAAAAATAAATGCGTCAACATGCTCTAAAGCTCCTCTACTTCCAACCAAAGCTGGGCAGCAAACAGACCTAGCCTGAATTCATGAGAATCGCCAAGAAAGCCTGCTTGACACAATGTATAAATACATATGTACATGTATTTGTAAATAGATGTACAAATACACATACGGCTTATACAATGCTAATAGAAATCATGTGGGCCTCAGTTCACTTACATGAGAATCGCCAAGAAAGGCAAATATTAACAATTCTTTCTTTTTAATTGGCAGCGCTGCAAGAAGTGAACTTTTGTGTGCTTTTGATGCGTGTACATATATACGAATATATCGTGTATATACCCATATATATGTATATACTTGTATTTCATATTTTCATCAAGGGGCGACTTCAGCTCAAATTGCTATTTACTCAAGTTTAATATACATTATGGGAATTTGCTTAAGTTCGGCGGGCGTTGGTTAAATACGTGCACAAGTCAAGGTGGAAGGGTGAATTTGAATGTGCTTATGTATGTATGTGGGGGGAAGCCTTAGAGAGCATATTCCAAAGCCAAAACCAATCCAATCTCCAGCTGTGATTTGGCTGTTCGTTTGGGGAGAACTTTGCCAAATTGCAGAAGCCACAAAACCCAAAAACAGTTTGTCAACTGAGACGATGCGGTATGTGAATTGTCAAGGGGCTCCAATCTAAGATTGACTAAGAGTTTCTCAAATTTCTTAATAAACTTTAATGACTGCGGGTGTTGCAGTGTCAGCTGCAGTTGTTGCATGCCTCCATTGTTGTTGCAGCCGTTGCCGTTGCTGCAACTTTGATGAAACTGATAAACCGAAACGCCCGAAAGTATGCAACGGCGACGGGCAAGCTCTGAGGACAGCAAGCGCTATAAACCAGCACCACCCTGGTGCCTATGGTGGCTGGTTGGTTGGTTGGGTGGTTGGGTGGTTGGGTGGTTGCCTGGCCTTAGTAGTAAAAGCAGGTTGAACATTTTTCGCCAATATCAAATGCGAGCGTAGATTTTCACCAATAATTTACTTGGCCAGCACGTAGCGAGTGTCACGCATGCAGCGGTGGGGCAGGAGGCGGCTGGCGGCTGGCGGCTGGCGGCAGAGGCTGTGTGGCATGCAACAGACTTGGGTTACCAGCTCATGCATTACTCATGATGTGGATGTCAGCAGCCTGCTGCCCGACTGACTGACCCACACTCCGCCTCCTCCTCCTCCCGCTGCCACCCTTTTGACTTGCCTTCAAATTGTCTTTGCTGTCTGCCACACTTGCCGCACTTGCCGCACTTGCCGCACTTGCCGCATGGCAACTGTTTTAATATGGACGCTGCGGTTTTTGCAGTTTAATGGAGTCGCCCATAAAAAAAAAAAAAAAAAAAAAAACGAGACAGAGCGAGTTTATTTTAACTGCCGACTTGTTTGCGCAAATTAACACATTTATTTATGCCACAAATTTGTTGCTTAAATATTTATCGAAAATAAAGCCGAGTTAACATTAAAAATTTGCGTTTATTTCCATACACATTTAATATATATATATATTAATAATAATAATAATAATAATAATAATATAGTAATAATAGACGATGTATCACACACACATATGATATGGCTTTCAGGCAGGCGCTCACAAACACATACACAAACACACACAGACACATGCACACACGCACACTGACATGCAGAAGCACACACACACGCACACAGACACACCCACATGCAGACAGTTACACAATGCACAGACAGCAGACGTTAAGAGTTTTGAATAGCGCGTTTATTTCGTTTAGGAAGAGTGGCGCCTGCATCAAGCTTAGATTTACTTGATTTATTTATGTTTTCTTTGGGTTTCCCATTTGAACTGGCTAAACTCGTATATCTTTCATTTGTAAATTCGCTGGGTGGTTGCATGCAGTGCCTGGAGCAGCAGCGCGAGGGGCAAGCAGAGAGCGCAGAGCGCGGCCAGCGATGAGCCGCTCTGCAGCGGCAGCTGCTCCGACTCCAGGCACAGTCGGAACTCGTCGTAGTCCAGGCGCGTGATGGCGCAATAATGATTGAGCATGCACATGCCCAAGCAGGGTGAGCCGGACTGATATCTGACAGCATTGGCGCGATGATATCTAGAGCAGATGGAGCAGAGCATAAGACAAATCTCTAGAACTGACAGACATCGAGAACTCTTTGATTACCTGCCAAACCAGGAGGCATCTCGGCCCGTGAAGCGCTCCGCAAAGTTGTGCAGCGCGATGGACGAGATCTCGGCCAGCGCATAGTAGTGCGTCAAATTGTACTCGGGCTGCCAGAGCGGCTCGTGAGCGCGATTGGCCAGTGGCAAGTCGAGAAAGTATTGCGTGTAGTCCAGAACCTGGCCGCTGCCCGTGTCGAACTTGTACAGTCGCAACGCCGGGTTGTTGGAGCCACCGAGACCCTCCTTGCGCGGCACCACCGACGGCGCTATCATTAGCCAGGAGATGGGCGTGCCTGCACAAGCAGAGGGTTACCAGGATTGTCCAAGTGTTATCCAACGAGACTTACCTTGATCGTCGTAGACCAGCCGGAAGGTGTCCGAGTGCAGATGCCCAAAGAACTGACCCTGGATGACAGACGCATATTTGCGCACCAGCTGCAGATAGCGCTGATTGTTCCGCTCGGTAAAGATCAACTGGCCATTGTGCTGCGGTCCCATGTTCCGCTCATCCACGCCCGGCGGCATGTGACCCACTATGTAGACCTGAAAGGAATGTGGGACATTAATATATCAGAATTGAGAGCTCCAAGTCGATTGCCTACCGTCTCCTGTTTGTCTCTGGACTTGGCCAACACCTCATCCAGCCAGAGCCACTGCTGCTCGGCCTGCTGTTGATCCTGCAGCTGATCCTGGATAGACATGGTGCGCCTCGAAGCCTTCGGCTCCACAGCGTATTCGGCGGGCCAGCGTAAGCTGTGCGCTGACTTAACCTCCGTCTCGTAGTCGTATCGCATGAAGTTCGTATTGAGAGCGACGATGCGTAGTCGGCTTCTGGTCTGCTCGATGGAGTAGTAGCCGCCCAGTTCGAAGGTGACTAGCGCGTCGGTGGGTAGCCAGTGGCGCCAGAGCTCGCCCATTTGCTTGTACTTGTGCAGGCCGCTGCTGCCATCCTCGTGGCCGAGCACTGGGAAGATGAAGGGCGAGGAGAAACTGCGTCCCAGCAGCTCTGTGATGTTGCGCAAGGTTTCGAGCTGCTTCTGCTCGGAGAGCGCCTGAGCAGAGTGCGAGAGTGCGTCGCCCGTCCACAAGACAAACTCCACGTTGTCGCCCTGCTTGGCCTTCATGGTCTTCACCGCCGACTCGACCAGGCTCCAGGGACTGTCGCAATTGTAGTGGCCGAAGGGGCCCGGCGACTCCGTTGCCGTCTCCTGCCGCCCGCCAGCGGCGGAGGCGGCCGTGTGCGGCAGTTGCCAGCAGCTCTTGTATACGTCGCCCTGCGTGGAGTAAAATGTGTCCAGATGCAAGTCGCTGATGTGCCAGAAGTAGCCTGCGAATGCAGAGTGGAGAAATTGAGAAACTCGGAGGATTAAAGGAGCAGCCCGTCGGGCAAACCCTATGCGGGAAATGCCAGCCTGCCGGCTGTCTGTAAAAACCCTTGCATACAAATAGTTTGCCTGGCCGATTGACAGACCTGACAGCCCTGGTCCAGCTACCTGGCAGAGAGGTCAAGAAGTCACTTGATAGACAAAGCGAGCCATTGAGGTGATCGGCGCCAGAGTCATCAAATCAGTTAGCGTTGGCATGCGCACTGATCAATTTGTTAGCGAGAGCGAGAGTCGAGCTGAGAGTCAGGGAGACACAGGAACTAGGATACATAACCGCCCGGTTATAGAGAGAGAGCGAGTCCGGCGATCGGGATTTGTATGAGAGCAAGATGAGTTTGCGCTTCAATCTGGCGCTTCTGCTGATGTTCGCCCTGCTGACGCAGCTCGTCGACGGCAGGAGGAAGCTATGCGGCGATGCACTCAACGAGGCCCTTGACCTGATTTGTGTTAATGGATTTTCACACAGAATCAAGCGCGATGGTAAGTACCAAAGCAATCCAATCAATACTTCAGCCACTCAATGCCAGCTTTAAAGCGGACCGAAGCCGACTGATACTGGCGCTGAGGCAACAATTGGACACCGGCGAGCAGCCACTGGCCCTGGCGGAGCGGATTAATGGGGCCGGCGTGGAGCGGGTGCTGAGACGCTCGCGGCGCAGGATAACGCACAAATGCTGCTGGGATGGATGCACCTACGACGACATTCGGGAGTACTGCGCCTAGCCTAAAGGAATCGACTTGATGATGACGACGGCGACACTGATGATGGCAACATGATGATGACTATATAACTGACGAAGCAAAACCAAAAATTTCACTCAACTACATTTAACCCCTTCGAAAACAAAACAAAAATATATTTTTAATTAAATTCGCAATGTTTTATTGTAATATTTCATGGAAGCAATAAAGTTACTCGATAACAATAGCAACAAACAAAAGGCATCTTTTGGCCCAAAGACTACCTCCAGCCAGGCATAGGACCACACGCTGCGCGGCAAAAGCCCACGCCGCCTGCGCCCCTCCCCCAACGAGCCCAGTCCACAGAAATTTCCACGTCAATGGGAATGCTATGCCCTTGCATTCTCGGAACAATAATGAAATTTTGAATTTTTAATTAGATGACGTTGTTATTTTTATAGAACAACAAGTAGCAAATGGGGTTACGACGACCCCTCTATACTCTAAAATTGCTAAATTGAAGAAGCCCGATAGAAATACACGAATTTGTATATGCTAATTATAGAAACACACAGATAACAGCGCGACTGGCGCCGATTAACATAGCAGACTGCCTTAACAGTCCACTGTTAGCTGCAGCAGGTGTCTTCTGTTAGCTGCAGCTGTGGATATGCTATCACTGCTGTTCACTTAACAGCGCGCTGTTAAGCACTTGAATTGGGCTACATCGAGTGATATCAGTTTGTTTATGCTTGTTGGCTGCATCAGCTGTCGTGTTATGTAGCCAGTGGCCCTGATTCGAGGCGAACCTTAGGACCCACTGTTAGAGCATGGGTAAACAACATTATGCGTCATGTGAGTGGAGACAGGGCGTGTCAGGGCAGGCAACACTTCACTTTGTTTTTCAACAAAATGCGCTCTATCTGCGCGTAATTATTTTGCACGGCACAACATAAACAAAGACGTCCGCTGATATGAGTGAAAGCATCCCACAGGAGGCTACCGGGCTAGTCCCCCTCAGCGGAACTGACACTTCACCTAACACTGGCTGACAGTGCGAGCTGGGTGGCTGCAGTGGCTCCGCCTAACATATAAAATGCTGCTGTGCCGCCAGCCGGGGCACAGTTCTAGTTGGTTTATATGCGAGGCAGATACGAGCCACTGGAACAGAGACCCACGCAAACACCATGAACTTCCAGTGCTCCAAAATGCAGTGCCTGCTCTGCGGCCTGGCGCTTCTCGTGCTGCACGTGGAGTCCATAATGCTGTGCGGCCCCAAGCTGGACGAGTTTCTAATCCAGATGTGTAAAAATGGCTTTAACAGCAAGATGAAGCGCGGCTATGGTGAGTAGTCTCTCAGCACTTGATCTCCATTCTACTCAGTTGATATGGGCGCTCTGCAGTCGAACCCAATGGCATTGATGCTGTGAATATGGACTTCGAATTGGACAACTACGGCGTCTACCCGCATATGAATCTAGACACGCAGCCTCTGATGCGTGCTCTGATAAGCGAAAGTGCCCATCAATTGCAGATCCGGCGACGTCGATACGGCATCCATGACGAGTGCTGCATGAAGTCCTGCACTTTCAATGAGCTCCTCTCCTACTGCAAGTAACCGACCTCGAAAAATATAACCCAAAAAGAAGAAGAAGAAGAAGGACAGAATCTCTTGCGAACTTGATATGGACAAGGCACTGCATTCCACTGTGGCTTAGACTAAGACCAGCTCCTGTTTGTCAGCTTCTAAATGTTTAAATATATAACTATTAAACGAACTCGAGCTCTATGCGAATATTGTTTCACAAATGCAGAGGACATGCTCGTACAATTTATTGCTAAAGGAGATGTTGCAAATTTAATAATATAAATTTATGCTTCACAGCTGAAGAGGGAAGCTGTTTGTAATCCAGGCTAGAGTTAATCATAATGTGGATAGCACAAGTAGAATTAATTACCCATAAATTATTTGATCATGAATCGACATACTTGGAATGGATTTGAGTACTCCCAAGTTCCTAAATGAATTGTTCTGGCCTGAAAATTAAGTTTTTCATGAATACGAATATTTGATTTAGCTTGGGCAAATTCTTGAATACGCTAGCATATTATTTGCTTTGCTATTTCAAATTGAGATTAATTCAGCCGCATATTTCAAATAAATTTCGTATTCAATGCAAATGCAAGTTATAGCCTTTTCGTTCACTTTAAAATCTTGCAGTTTAGAAGTTGCCAAGAAGAGCTTGGGAAAAGTCTAAGTAGTCTTGTTCTGAATCACTTCGGTCTTCTTCTTCTGCTCGCTTTGTAAGTACGAAAAACTTCGTTTATCGAATTTGATTTATGCAGTTGGCTTTTATTTTGAAGCGTCTATAATATTAATACAATATGTGGCTGGCACAAGGTAGGGTAGAGTTTCAAGGTACTGTGATCGCGGTGTTTTTGTGTGGGTGGTGGAGCTGGCCAAGCAATCTAGACGGCGCAGTAGGCGTTCAGCTCGGAGAGCCGACACGACCTTCTGCAGCACTCGTCGACGATGCCCTCCCGGGTGCGGCGCCTGGTGGAGGTCAGAGAGTTGAGCACGTTGTCCTGGTAGATGTTGCGCAGTCGGCCATTGGTCATGGGGTACGGAAGCAGTTCGGCGGAGCTCGAGGGCAGCTCCTTCTCCTCGGTGAACTGAATGGGATCGAGTGGGTCCAGGTCCATGAAAGCTGCCGCGCCATCAAATGGGAACGGTTAATGCCAGCACACAGATAATGCCCGATCTACTCTGCCGGTGGATACTCACGCATGCTTCGCTTCTGGATGATGCGATTGAAGCCCCTGGTGCACATCCTGCTCAGCATGTCGTTCAGCCGAACGCTGCACAGACGCATCTCGTTGTCGGCGCTAACGGCCGCCAGGGTGCACAGCACACAGAGGAGGGCCAGAGACAGCGAGGAAATTGACTTGCACATTGTACTGGGACTAGGCTATGCTATGGAACTGATGCTGCTACACTCGCGCTCGCACGCTTATATACCATAGCCTCAACACTGTCCCTGATAAGCAGGTGCGGGCGCTGCCCAACTACATTGATGTCAAATTGTGTTAAAGGTTATTGGGACAAGTTGAGTGCATTTTCGAGTAGCTACTTGCTAAATTCGTTCAATGTCAGCGTTCACTTTTCGTTGGCTTATGCAAATGGCGTCGCTGTCTGGGCGTGGGCGGATAGAGTGGGTGGGCGGTGGTGCGGTGGTGCGGTGGTGTGGGGGTTGTGGTCCTGCGGTGGTGCTTACGTCTTTGTCAGCCAATTAAACAATTTGGGTGCAAAAGGACAACATAAGGTTCTGGCGTATGCGTGCTAAGGCCTGCCTTGCCTGCATTTATGAATATTAAATGAGTTCTTTTAGTCGGAATACCCTGTAGCCAGCGCTAATTACAAGCGGGCATACACCGTGGCTGCTGCGGCGGGCATACAAAGCACTGAGCTGCTCTGCGCTCCTAACTGGCTAACACAAATTTGTCTCGCCCATAACACTTCATTGCGATTAACCTTTGCCCAACCTACCTCCACCCTCCCTCCACCCTCCCCCATTGTCCGGGAAGAGTTCTCTGGTTGAAAGAAGTCTCAATGTTGCGCAACATTCGAGCTACCCATAATCACAAAATTTAATGATGCTTCCTCTGGGGAAACATTTCAAACAGAAAACAAATGAATAGCAAAAAATGTACTTCCTCTTCAAGCAGATTTCCCCTTTGCATTGAATCGTATATGCGTACGCGTGCTGTTTGCCCAGCAAAGTAACCCAGTTCTGGTTAAAACTTGAAGCGACCGTTAGAGCTGGCAATACAAATTCATAGCATACTTTTTGAATTCTGCTGAGCATTGCGCAAGTGGAATGTAGAGGAGCGAATCGTTATCTGAGTGAAGAGTGACGAGTTAGGAGCAGAGAAATCGCTAGCTATGCCATGGAATGATGTACAAGGAAGAGAGACATCACAGGTATTTGACATCAAAGTTAGAGTTTCTAAGTATTTTCAGGGTTTCGTTCCGTTAGAGATAAAAAAGATGTTGAGGAACTGCATTTTCTATAGACTTCTATATATAACAACTACTTTTGCACAAATATTCTAGAGTCTGGAGACTCAATCGATATTCAAATATGTCCCTACTTACGCTCATTGTCTTTCATGGCAAACGCACTGAGACGAGAGCAGGCAGTCAATGGGAGGCAGACAATGACATATCGACTTTGTGCGTTGATGGGGAACAAGTTTCCCTTTGTGATTGCCTCAAGAATGACTCAAACTCCGTTAGACCCTCGCCTCATACTGTCTATGCAGGAGAGAGCATTATTGTACTGTGCTTTACCTCTACATGTCACAATAACTGAAGCCCCTCTCCTTACCAAGTCTAGGCCAGCGCAGAGTCAAGCAACTCTTTCTCTAGCTTTGATGCATTGCTCACAAAAATATTACAGGATATGTAGATAGTCAGATCACATATCCGCTATGATTTAGTTTCGCCCTCACTCTATTCTTACTTACCGATGCGAGCGTTGGCCTCATCTGGCAGCCAGAGCAGTGGCAGGAGCGCGGTTAGCAACCAGCCCAAGCTGAAGCTGGAGCTGGAGCTGAATATGAAGTTAGTCATTTAGCTGCTGTTGCTATTCGACTGTTGGACGTGTGTGTGGAGAGGAGCGCGGGCGGGACGGTAGGCGTCTCGGGCAGGTAATGGAGCAGGAAGTGGCAGTGGGTGTGGCAATGGAAGTGGAAGTGGAAGTGTTTGCTGCGTTGAAATGGAAATTTCTTGCTAACTTTTGCTTTAGCTTTCTGCTGAGCCGTGAAACTTTTCTGCACAGTTTTACTTTTATTCATTAGCTAAATTTGGCGCTGCATAAATAAGTGTATAAATAAGTAATGCGATTACGATTATGATTACGATAACGAATACGATTATGATTGCGATTAACATTACGTGTACAAATCAAATAGTATATATGTATGTATGCATGTATATATGTGCGTATATGCGTATGTGTATGTGCGTGTGTGTATCTGTGTATCTGTGCCTCTGTCTGTCTATGTCCTCGACTAGCGACAATAGGCCAGGAGCTCTGAGCGTGTGCAGGAGTTGCGACAGCACTCGTCATAGATGCCGCCGCCCTGTCGCCGCAGCCGTCGAGTCTTGATCAGCACCTCCGCCCCGTAGAGGCTGGAGAGCAGGGGACTCAGCGCGAAGCCCTGGTGCGACTGCTCCAGCTCGAGATCGGGCTCCAGCGGCGACTCGCTGGCCACGAAGCGCTTCTTCGGTATCGTGTTGTAGCCATTCACACAGACCATGTCCATGGCCTCGTTCAGCGCGGGGCCGCACAGCTTGTGCTTGCCCTCGCGCAGCAGCTGCGCCATGTTGCTGGCGCTGCAGCAGCAGCTGCCCAGAGCGATCAGCAGCAGCAGCAGGCAGCAGAGCCGCTGACGCTGGCGCTGGCGCTGGCGCTGGCCTGTGGCTGTTGAATGAGGTGCGTACAACATTATTGCGGACGGCTGTTTGTGAGCGTTTGCCTAAATGCTGCCAGCAGCAGGAGCTATTTATACAAGCCTGCCGCATGCAACAGCAGCAGCAGCCGCAGCAGCAACAGCAGCAGCAGGTTCAATGCACTTTTTGGTTGCACAAATATTTGGCAAAGGAGCGAGGAGTGAGGAGCGCGAAGTGAGGAGCGTGCAAGGGCGAGCTAAAACTAAAGGCAGGCAAACAACAACAGCTCACACCAGGCAGGCACCCAGTGAGAGTGAGAGGGGGAGAAACCGAGAGGGGGAGAGCTAGAGGTAGGCAGAGATGTTAACGCTAAAAGGCTGCGACTGCTGCTGTCCCCAAGGATTACGTTTGCTGCCAATGAGGCAGGCAACAGCCCATGTGGCAGCTTCATTAGCATGCCATGGGGAACCGTGTGTGTCTGTGTGTGTGTGTGTGTGCGTTGCCTTTTGCCAGGTGAAAAGTATGCTTCAGTTGGCTACTCGAGCCGCTACGAGCGATTGCCAATCGATAGTTGGCACTGCGCTCTGCCGCTCGATTGCGGCGCCAATCGGTGGCAACAGTTGGTCGCCAACGTCGCACGTCACAGAGCAAACGGTCGCACTTGCAGTCCGTGTGGAGTGCCCATTGTGTTATTCAAGCTATTCAGCTGCGAGCAGAGTTCAGGAGTCCGCGAAATGGTGATCGATATCAAAATGTGCCGCTTTGACAATGTGCCCTGGGGCTTTCGGCTGGTGGGCGGGGCCGACTACGACTATCCCCTGACTGTGGTTAAGGTTAGGCACGTTCATAATAATAATAATCACAGTGCCCAATCATCACACTGCTAATGATCATTAACGTGTGCCACCTGTGCCACCTGTGCTACCTGTGCAGCCGCCGCTGCCACTGCCAAAAGTGACCGCAATAAAGACTAACAGCTTCGCATGCTGCTGCACATTGCAATTATTGTTGCATTAACTTTTACTGGGCGAATTTGCCGCAAATTAATTGCAAATATTTCAATGTTCGAGCCAATTATGTAACTCTCTGTGCGTGCGCGTGTGCGTGCGCGTGTGTGTGTGCGAGTGTGTGTGTGTGTTTATTTATTTGCATTTGCACTTGCATTTGCATTTGCACTTGTATGCTCATTCGTTCGAGGGCTTATTTGCAAAATTTTGTTAATTAAAGTAAACTCAATGCAGAATGCCATCCGTCCGTCCGTCTCTCGGTCGCCCGCTCTCTCGCTCTCTCCGTCCGCCGGTTTGCCTAATCGGCTGGCCGTAATGCATTTTTCTGCTAATGAGCCGCATAATGCGAATGCAATAAATTCAATTCAATTTTCAAATGCGCCTGCGAATCATCATCAACAGGCGACGAATTAGCAATTGTGTTGAAAGATAACAACAACAACAGCACCAACAACAACAATTGAAACAACAACAACAACAATAGCTAAAGCTTTGGCTGTAGCTATAGCAATATTCGCTTATTTGCAAAAATAGCAACAAATTCCAATTTTTTTAATTGCCAAACTGCAACAGACATATATATAGATTAATGCTAGCGAGGGCTGTTTGATGTGTTGAGCAATGTTATTTAAATACTTCAATTAGTTCAATTATAAAAATAATAAATATCTTTGCTCTAGCACCCAATGCCTTACGTGATCAAAAATTAATCAAATCTTTCCTCTAAAAGCAACAGATTTTTTATATTCATATTAAAATGCAGCAATTTAATTGCCTTTAAGCTGCATTTCATTTTCGGTTGGAGCTCCAAAGATAAACTAGTCTTTAGCCCAAACATTTGACTTAAGTTCAAGCTGCTCCTGCTCCTGCAGTTAAAACTTATTTAGCTGCGCCTATATTTGCGCAATTCATTTTGCTTAACTGCAGCAGATTTTTTTAACAAACAAAGAGCAAACGAGAGCAAACTGAGCTTTGCTTAAAGGTAATGGCTTATTTTGAGTTTTCTTTTTGTTTAAATAGGACAACAAAAGATTTATGAATATAAAAAGTATGCATATAAATACAAAAGAAAACAGAGTTGAGTTAAAGCTAAAGTATTTATAAGCTTAAGCCAAAATCGTAAATATATATAGATTTATAAAAATATATATTGCTCATTCTCTTGAATAATGCTTATAATTTTAAATTCTAGTCAGATTTTACTGCTATAAAACGTGCATTTCCCATGCTTTTCGCTGCTTTTTTCCATTCTCTTGGTTTCTTAAAAATTGTCAATCTGAAGAAATTTTCAGCCACATTAAATGGATATGAAAGGGGCGAAAACAGAAACTTGCTTGGCCCTTTCTTAATTTATAAAGCAGCCCTCTGTGCGGCATGCCACATCGAGTGGCGTATTGTCTTGGCAGCTGCCACGCCCGCTGCCGCTGCCGCTGTCGCCGTCGCTGCCGCCCCTTCGAATCGCCTCATCTGATCCGTGTTTTTGTTGACATTTCGCGCGCATTTTATTTATATGCACTTTGCGAGCGACGCCAGATAATTGATTTTGTATCTAAAATACTTGTCGCATCTCTCCCTCTCCCTCTCCCTCTCCCTCTCCCTCTCTCTCTCTTTCTTTTTGTCTCTCTTTCGCTGTGTGACAGGTCACGGAGGGCAGCATTGCCGAGGAGGCGGGCCTGCGCGTCGAGGATGTGATTGTGCGTATCAATGATACGGCTGCCACGCCCCTCACGCACGATGAGGCCCATCGCCTAATCATGAGCAGCGGCAGTGTGTTTTATTTCGGCGTGCATCGGTAAGTCGAGCCATTTGTTCCGTTTCAGCCATTTGTCATAGACATAGCCCCGACAGCGAACGCGAGGAGGAGGAGGTCTATGCGGGTCCCAAGCGCTTCCCAGTGAGCGCCAGTTCTTTGACCATGTCGCCAACCACAGCCGCATCCCCATCCCCAACCGCATCCGCATCCGCATCCGCATCGCCTTTGCCGTCGCTCACGGAAGCCACAAAAGCGTTCATACCGGAACAGGAACAGGAACAGGTCGAGGTTGCGCAACTGGAGGCGAATGTGGAGCTGGAATGTCGCAGCGCTGTGACGGAAATGCATTCGCTTGCCAACCAGGACAGCCAGAACAACCAGGCGGACCAGCCGGACCAGGCGGACCAGCAGAACCAGGCGGAGGCATCGACCAGCGACGGAATGGCAGCGAATGGTGGCCTTTATTTGCCCGACTTGCCCGATCGGCCGTGCTCGGCGATGTCAGAGCAGGCGGAAATTAAGCTGGTGGAGGAGGAAATTGCCGCAGTGCTGTCCGGCGAGTCGGAGGTGCTGAAGGAGCACAATGTGCTGGGGTGCGTTGACTGACAGCCAGATGGATGCTCTTGCGAGCCTTAACCTGTTTCTATCTCATAGCGTTAATTTCTACAGAATCTTTCCCAAGCCGGGCGTCTGCATGACCAGCGACGTGCTGCGCTCCCTCAACGAGGAGGTGACCAAGACCAAGCTGGAGAAGGAGAAGGAGAATCGCAAGTGGTCCACGTTCCTGCAGCGGCCCGATCGACCCGTGCCCAAGAGCAAGCAGCAGCTGGAGGCGGAACGCCGGGCGGCCAATGCCTACAAGGTGAAGATTGTGAAGTCGGCGCCACGCGACAAATCGCCCATGGTGAGTAGCGTTCCATGCAAAGCACATTGCAAAGAGACACTGAACAGGCAGCAACTTAAGCCTGTGACAGCCGGAAGCCAAACCAGCCCCAAAGGAAGCCACCCCACCACAGCCGGCGCCGGAGCAGGAGCCGGGGCGGGAGCCGAAGGCAGAGCCGGTGGCAGAGCCAGAACTGGTTGACCCAGTGGATGAGGAGCCATTGCCCACGGACAGTGAAGTCCCGAATTTGGAACAATTGCCAGACAATGGCAACAACGCGACGCCCGAGGAGGCGGATGGCGAGCAGTTAGAGAAAACGGATGCGTCCAAAGAGGAGCCCGGACAGCAGACGGCAGACGAGCAACAACCTGCAACAGAGCCTAACGAAGGGGAGGGTCAACAGGCCGAGGCCGAGGGCGAGGGCGAGGCTGGGGGCAGCGGCGAGGCAACTCCGGCCAAAACCGATGAGGAGCTGGCACTGGAAAAACAACTGGCCGATGTGCAAAAACAGCTCGCAGCGTTGTCCTCGCTGCCGTCCACCATACAATCGACCCTGGATGCGGTGACCAAGCAGCTGGCCGAGCTGCTGCCCACATTCAAGCTGCAGCAGCAGCAGCAGCGGGACGAGGAGCAGCCGCATGGCCAGCACGAAGGTACTCGAAGGCTCGAAAGTTATGGCCGAGGTTACAGTAATTAAATTTTTCTAATGGCGCATTTTGCATACTTCCCCAACTACGCACACACACACACACACAGGCATGTCGAGCTCTGCGGCTGACAAGGAGCAGCAGCAGCAGCACGAGAAGGACGAGCAGCGGGAGCAACAGCAGGTGCAGCCGGAGGAGACAGCACCTGAAAATAATGAGGATAAATGCGATGCCAATGACCGAGAAGTGGCAGAAATTTCGCTCTCGAATGGCGACAATCGCCAACTAGAGGAACAGCAGGAGCAGGAGCAGCAGCAGCAGCTCAACGAGGAGCTTAGCTTCAAGAAGCAAAAGGTAAGCGAGAAAACTAACGTAAAGGCTCAAACATAGAGTATATATAGGGTATATATAATATATATAGAGCAGAACATTAATATGAAACTCTCCGTCCGTCCGTCCGTCCGTTCACCCTTCTGGCAAGTTCCTAATGGCTCCTGCTCCACAGACACCTCTTCATATAGTTGCAAACTATGCCAACAGCTTTCCATTGTAAATCGAATTAAACGCTTGGGATTTCAGGCCAATTCGATATTCCTGAATAACTCAATCTTGAGCTTAGAAAATTTCAAAGTTTCCCAACAAATGTCGCCAAGACTTTGGCCTTGAGTTCGTCTTAAATTGTTTTCCTTTTCGGTCTGTTTTCTTGGCTCATCTTCGGTTCATCTTGCTGCTGGCCAGCTGTGCCTCATCTCAGCTGGGTCAGTATCTGTGCTTCTTCTTTCTAATGTTTTTGTTGTTTTGTCACTGGGCTTTTCCTGGGCTTTCCCTGTCCATTTCCCGCGCCCAACTCCACAAATCAAATTAACTAAAATGCCTTTTGGTTTTTGTCTTTTTCTACTTGCAGCATAATGTGCGCTTCCAAGTGTAGTTAGCTTAGTTAGCTTAAATCGAGTTTAAATTTTGATAAATTGCCACCGCATACACACATATATATGTACATGTACCATAGTATATATGTCGAGTATGCATACATATCAACTGCCAGTTAAATAAATGAGTTCCAAAAGCAAATCGAATCAGAGTCTGAGTCGCAGCGCCGGGGCAGAAAAAGGCAGAAACCAAAGACAATTAGTAGGCAGCGTGACAGCCAGAAAACAAGAAAAAAGAAAGAAAAGAAATGAAAAGACAAGAATGAAAAACCATGAGGAAAAACCAGCGCATATAACCCGAAACGAGTGCAAGTTTGCACTACCCCAACTCCCCTCTCTCTCTCTCACTCACTCTCACTCTCTCTTTCTTTCTCCTACTCTATAAATGAAAATCTCTTAACATCTTCTTTGTATTCCTTTGGGCTGCTGCGTTGCGTTGCGTTGCCTCGCCTGGCGCTCTCTCTCTCTCTCTCTCTCTCTCTTCCTCCGTGTATGCGTGTGTGCGTGTGTGTGGGGCATGTTTTTTGGGATGTGATGTGACATGCCAGAAACACAATGTCATTGAGGAGCTGGAGGAGCATTTGGTGCGCAAAAACAATCCCAGACGTTCGAAGCGCGCCTTTGGTCCCCTAACGCCATCATCGGAGCGTCCTCTGGTGCTGCCCGGCGGCAGGCGCTGGTATCGACCCAAGGATGCCTACAATGATGAATTCATTGCCGAAACTCTTAGCGCCCAGGCGGAGCTCATCACTGGCAGCACACTGGGGTGGGTACTCCACAATTTGTGTACCTTGTGCTGTTCGCATTCCCAACTCTCTCGCTCTCGCTCTCGCTCTCGCTCTCACTCTCACTCTCACTCTCACTGTCGCTCTCACTGATCAGCATCTGCATCCATCCGCATTGCAATTCACAATGCCTAATGCCATATTGTGTCCCGTCTGGCATTGGCTTTGCCATATTACCATCATAATGCCATATTGCCATGGCCACCGCACTGGCTCAACCCGTTCCCACTCCACGCCCCGCCGCATCGACTCATCTGGCATATACGCTCACTCTCATCTCATATCTCTAATATCTCATCTATCGTCTCTCCTCTCTCCTCTCTCGTCTCTCGTCTCTCGTCTCGCACTTTCCATGGCACGCTTACATCAACGCACAATCGCCCGGCTTCATAATTTTGCGCATTAGCAGCTGCTGCCCCTACGAGAGCCCGTTGCTCGGCTACGATGCCAGGTATTATTTTGCTAGAGCATGGAGCTGGTGACAGCAATTCTATTCAGCATTGCCCCCTCTGCATACCCCCTCCCATCCATCAGCTGGCACAAAAGGATGCACTTTCATTAACATTAGCATATTGAACGACTGTCTGTGCCATCTCACTCGCTCTCTCTCTCTCTCTCTCTGTCACTCTGTCTAATTTCTGTGTATGCTTGTAGTCTTGGCTTGTAGTTGATTTGACTTTTCCAGTTTCAGTTCCAGTTCCAGTTCAGTTCCAGTTCAGTTCCAGTTCAGTTCCAGTTCCAGTTCCAGTTGCAGTTGCAGTTTCTTTTGCAGCTCGTTTGCTTTGGTCCTTATATGCATGCTTACGTTTGCTTTTGTCTCGTCTCGCTTCTTTTGCAGATTGCATTTTGGAATCGCTTGTTCAATGGCGAGCACATAACACGGCAGCGCTTCAGGTAAGTTCCAGCTGCAGCTTTCCAGTGCCGCTTTGGCTCGCAACTTCGAATGCAACTTTCATTGTTAATAACTTGAAGAGCCTTTGCTTTGCTTGCATTCTGTCGGTCCGCCCTAGTCTTGTACTTAACCACGGGGGGGCAATGCATTCATTGGCTTCAATTTCGGTAACGATTACGTTTACGTGCGTACACGGAACAGAAGGGGGACAAGCGGGTATATTCGTTCCATTAGTTATCTACACTTGTGGGCTGGATCAGGGGAAAGCTGGGAAAGTGCATATCAGGCAGCTATATGCCAAAGAAGAACAAAAATATGTATGCTGTATCATATCACAGTTTGACAATCACTGCTTTAGCCTTAGAGTCTTAGTTAACAGAGCAGAGCTAACATTCTGCACACTCAGATTGTCAACAGAGAAGAGTTAACATTCAGCCACACAATTCATACAAATATATTACAGCCACAGCCATTTTGCCACAGTTTGACATTCACTGCTTTAGTCAACAGAGAAAAGTTAACACGCAGTTAAATAGCAGCCTCTCCAACATCTACATATTCTGTACAGTTTTGCAGTCACTGCTTTAGTCTTAGAGTCTTAGTTAACGAGCAGAGCTAACATTCTGCATACTCATCTATTTATCACAGTTTGACACTCACTGCTTGAGTCAATAGAGAAAAGTTAACACGCTGCAGGATCAAGCAGCTCAACTCCACAGATCATTCAAAACATCTTGCAGCCACGCCCCCAACACCCACATACTCTATACAGTTTGGCAGTCACTGATTTAGCCTTAGAGTCAACAGCCGAACAGCTGCCTTCATCAAGTTGCGAACAGAGCATTCGAGCAGTCGGCTATGGCCGTTTGCAACGCTTGTTTTTTTTTCTCGTTTCTGGTTACATTTTTGCCTCGTTCTCGGTTCGATTCATCGGCCGCAGGGAGCTGCAGAGCCTCAGCGTGGCAAAGGCAGCACACAGGTTAGTTTGTCACATGGTTCATTGCATGGTCCCTGGCCACGGGCAAAGCTCTCTGGCTCAAGAGCTTCAACGTGACCGGCAGCACTTATTAAAATGCACATGCATGTCTGCCATTCCCCCCTCGTTTCCCCTTGCGTTTGCTCTCCTCCCTTTCAGCTTTCCAGCTTTCTACTTTGTATGTTGTTTAAGCACTTTAGCTTTGATTTGACTTTCCGTAGGGTCAACTTCATGAAGTACCAAAAGCCGGAGCGCAAAATCGACCTCAACCGCAGCGAGGTATATAAAGTCATACATCATCTGGATCGTGCACCTGTCCGTGGCATTGAGGTGCGTGCACCACTCGTCGCAGCCGAATCGGATATACGCCAAGCGTTGCAGTCCTAGAATTCCCATTAAGCAATTCTCTTAAACCAATGTAATAATATTCTAAGCAGCTCGAGAAATATATAGAAAAACTATGAATATGTGCGGGCTTAAGTATTTGCTTGTTGTCGTTGTTGTTGTTGCTGTTGCTAATGTGTTATTACATAATTTGTGAGTGTGTGTGTGTGTGTGTGTGTGTGGGCGTGTGTGCGTGTGTATAATATGCCAAGTGTCAAACGGCTGCGAATTGTTATGCATGTTGGCAGCCGCAGGGCGCTTGCTCTTGCAATTTTCTTTTGCATAAACACGCGACACCCACATACACTCTCCCTGTGTGTGTGTGTGTGTGTGTTGTGTGTGACATGGTTTTGGAATTTGCATATGTTAAAGTAAATGAATTGGGCTGTAAACGAAATGAAACCAAATTGCAAAATGACAGCAGCACAATATAACAATAAACTCGTATTTATGTAGTTATGAGCACACAAACACACAGAAACACACACACACACACATGGTATATCAAGTTCAGATTCGAAATGGTCGTCACGTTATGCCGGGTCGAAGGTTGCGCACATTTCACTTGCCCTCGGTCAGAGGCACGCATAAGTATGCGGATACTCTGGTTATATTCGCGTTAACGCACACGGATGCCAAATTATTAGCCATTTGTTTTTGTTGTTTTGTTTTTGTTTTTATTTTTTTATTTTCCTCCTTTTTTTTTTTTTTTTTTTTGTTGCTTCTTTGGCTCTCGTTAAAAGTCGTAAAAACGCGCCAAGTACGCGAAAGTTATGATTAGATTACGTTGCGGACCCGCACTTCACTCAGCACTCGGCGACGTGACTTTGATGGCGTCTCGTCCTGAACTGTCACTGTCACAATATGTTGGCATTTTGACTTCGCATTATCACTGAAGTTGGCGCTGGCGCCCAATCCCCACACAACATGTTGGCATAGTCCTTTGAGTGGAGTTGAATTCGTTCCACTCGAGTCTTGGGACAGCTTTCTATGTTGGCCACCACGAGCTTTTCAACTGCAGCGAGCTTGAGCCGAACCTTGCCGAGCTTTGACTGTGCTTCGGGCCAGAAGGAATCAGTAGCAGGCCAGTTGCAACTGAAGCATGTTGGCAGGCTATGTAAAAGGCACAACAATATATTAAATTTAAAACGAATTAATAATAATTTATTATCATTGTAATATGCCCAAGATAATATAATTAAAACTAATTCAAATATACGTAGTATTATTAAAACAAAAACATTGAGTGTGAGCTTTGAAAGAAAAGGGTTTAGCTTGGGCTTCACAAATTTATTCACAACATCTGAGCATGGCATGTCATTCTGATCAAGTGTCTATTCTGCTGCTAAGACATTTATATGCTTCACGACATGACTTCACTCACTCTTTCTCTCAATAATTCCATCAGAACCAATGGCATTGATCGATAGCAATAGCTAAAAGACAAATGGACCAATGACAGAGCTGCAGACATGAAGTTGCTCACTCAATTCTACACACACACACAGCACGAGCAATGCCATTTACTAATAACGGTGCCTAAGCAATCAATGAGCCAATGGCGTAGGAGCAGCACACATCAATTAGATCCTCTCTTTGTCTCACACGTTCGTCTTGCGCTCTTCGCGCTTAAAGAGGATCGTAAGCAGCTTCTGCTTAGCACACAGAAACAAAGGTCGCTCTTTTTGTATAAGCTATCTGTCTCACTCTGCCCCATGCACATTTCATCTCAGCAATTAATGCAAACGACATTTGATTTAGTTTTATGTTTTATTTTGAATTTGAATTAAACAAACTAGACAACAACTACTTAAGAGTATCGTACGAGTACAAGTACATGCAAGTTACATAAAAATAGGTTAAGTTCGTAATGCCAGTCGCAACGAACGGATATATGTATATATGTATATATATATGCTTTAATTTAAATCGGATTACGACTAATAAGACAATAAGTATAGGTAATTCCAAAAAAAGGCAAAAACTTACAGCAGCTACGTCACAACGGGGCGTTCACTTTAGAAGTGTGCGCTAAGCGAAGTACGCAAATTTAGTTATTTAAGTTTTCTTTTTCAATAAATTTAATATTTTAAAACTTTTTACTTTGTGTTTTCTGTATATATATTTGTGTTGTTAAATCTGGTATTTTTTTGGGATTTTTGTTTGTGTGTGTTTGACACTAATTATCACTACGCCAGTAGAAGCCAAATAGTTTGATTTTGTTTCTAAGAATGCTTCTTCGTGTTCATTGCTCTTTCGATGAGACTAAACCGAGTTTATTATTGTAAATATAGTTATATATATATATATATAGATATATATACGTGTGTATGTATGTATATGCAAATTTCGTTATTGCTAATAATACGCGAGAAACGAGCAAATAATCAACGAGAATAAATCAAATATATATGTGTGTGTATGTTTTCACTTTTCATTTTCATTTCCATTTGTTTTCATGTGTATGTATGAGGCAAAGTTTTTGTCTTTGTTTCCACCATTTTCATAAATAGTTTTCGTTTTCTTTTGTTTTTTTCGCTAAGCAAACATTTTGTCATAAGGCATAAATGCGGGTCCTCAGTGCACACCAGATGCTTAACGAACTTGAGTCTTTTCTTAGAATCTCATATTCATATTCAGAATCGCTCATTGGTAATCAGTTTGAAGTCATCCGTTATCGGTTATCGACTATCATCTATCGGTAATTCAGCTACGAATTGGTATTTGTATTTAGCACACATTTTGCTCTACCACGTCGCGTGGCTCATGCCTCCTTCCATTTCCTTTAGGTACAACGTTTTCACTTTCCACTCGAGTGCTCAGCTCTGGCACCCACCTCAATCAGCTGTGACCCTTACAATCTAATAGGTTTTCAGGTGTGTTTTTCCTTTGTTTCTTTGCTTACTTGTAGGCTACATCCTCCTCTCTAAATACTAATGCAGGTAGTTCGTTAACACGATCACCACAAATTTGTGTTTGTATTTGTTGCTGTTGTTGTTGTAGTTGTTGTTTTTGCTTTTGTTGGGACGCGGCTTGGCTTTAATACTTTGAATACTTAGATTAAAAAACGAACTAATTCAATTTGGCCTAAACCTGAGCTCGGACGTGGTCCGACTTCAGTTGCTCTTAAGTCACTAAGCTGGTATGGTTGTCTGCTCGTAGAAGTCGGGCTCATCCTCGTCGGCCTTGACCTCGCTGCCATCCAACTAAGGGAAGCAGAGAGAAAGATGATATTTAATTACAAATATTAGATTCGATTAGGCTGTCCCATTTACCGCTTGCAATTCCTCCGGCTTGTAGATCGAATTCAAGATCTGTCGTATGGGCACCATCAGTATAAGGAAGAAGGGAAAAGCCAGCGAGAACTTGGATGATTTCACCGTCCACAAAACAACCAGGCAGAGCACCTGGATGGCCGTAAACAGATTCATCTTCCAGGGTCGCACACGCTTCACATAGTTCGTGGGTGGATAATGCTTGACTGGCATGAAGTACAGTCTTATGCTGGAATAGAAGAAGAATGGAACAGTTTAGCAGAGTTGGCGAAGGCTGGAGTGGATCCTGGCTAACCGTTCAAAGAGCTGCACGCCACTCATCGAGGCCACGCCCATATAGAGGAAGACGCCAAAGAGCACGGCCATGGGTATGAGTCGGAGTAGCGGCGCCATCAGCACCGACAGCCCGATCATGACGCAGACAAAGAAGCCGGACAAACGCTGTTCCTTGACGTCAATAATGCGCGGCGATTCACCGGGTGCGTGGGTGCTGCACAGATCAAAAGGAGAAATAGAATAGTTAGTCAAGCTCTCAGCAGAATCGAGATCGGGAGCAGGTGTACCCACCGAGACATCACTGTCACCGACGACACATGGGTCACGGATCGCACGGTGGCTGCACAATGCCAGGGCATGCCGAAGAGGCCGCAGAAGGTGTTTAGCAGGCAGAGCAGCACAATGTCCCAGTGCAGGCCGGAGCCCTTCTTGAGGCCACGGTCCGGCTTATCGACAATCAGCTCGGATATCTGGGACTCCATGAAGATCAAGATGTAGACCAGTAGAGCTGGCACCACGCAGGCAAATGGCACCCAGGTCTCGCACGGATTGAAGCCAATAAACCAGCCACGGCGCACCGGATCGCTAGGCGACAGACCCTCGGGCACCACCAGCTTCTCGGTGTAAACGGACGGCACCATATAATCGACCAGCACGAACATGGCAATGGAAATGGGCACACCGAAGTCGCCCAGCGCCCGCCGTGCGTTGCGGCCGAGGAAGTGCGAGTTGCGGAAGAGTTTCAGGTAGTAGGCCACCACAAAGGTGGCCAGAGTCAGTATGGTGCAGAAGAGCGCCGTGTTGGGCTGATTCGTGGGTATCTTGGGCAGCGCTGGCGGCGCCACTGTGGAGCTGGCATTGACCAGAGTCACGCTTATATTGAAGTTGGTGCCATTGTGGTCATTGTCGTGGTCCACCAGCGTCGGCGGCGGCAGATTGTAGTCGGAGAGCAGCGGGTTGAGCTTGTAGATGGACACCAGCTTCATCATGGTCTCCACAATGTAGATGAGCGTGATCAGCGCCGAGAAGATCTCCTGCGTGAACCGTGTGAGCAACCGCACGTAGACGCTGCCCTCGAAGGCGGACACGCACAGCGCTATGATGATCAGCCACACGCCCACGTAAACGCGCACCGATAGAAAGTCAAAGTGGTACTCGTTGCAGAAGACAATGAGCGCCTCATCGAAGAGCAGCAGGGGTCCAGTGGTGCCAATGATGACGAGCGGCTGGCAGGAGAGACAGTGGAAAATGATGCCCACCAGGGAGCAGGCAATCAGCGTCTCCGGTATGCCGATCCAGTTGTCCGTCTTCGCCGAGGCCAGACCACCGAAAGTGATGGCCGTCGATAGGCAGGCAAAGTACATGAAGATGGTGGCCGCCAGTGTCTCCGTGTTGAGTCCGTCGAGTATGTCGCTCTTGTACATGGGCATGCGTCGCTTCAGGTCGTTGCGCAGGCCGCCCCACAGTCGATGGGTTTTGTCCATGGGACTGGGGCGCTTCTTTTTGCCATCATCGTCGTCGTCGTCGTCGCCATCGCCGCCGGGACCACCTGGCCCGGTGATGGCGCCCAGTGCCTGCTTCTCCAGCAGCGCCTTCTCCTCATCCCTGCCAATTTTGATCATCTCGCTGTCGCGCTTCACCTGCAACGCCTTGATCTTGCGCGTGCGAATCCAGTCTTTCTTGGCCTTCAGCTCGTCGAAGGGCAGCAGATCGTGACGGTCCCAGTTGCCAGGCGGTAGCACAATGGAATCATCCAGGAACTCGTTGATGGCCGACAGCAGATCACGGCGATCGTCCGCCTTGTAGGCAATGGCATGGAAGTGCTCGTTGGCCATCAGCGTGGAGATGGAGCGACCCACCTCATGGTAGTCCAGATCAAAGTTACGTGGCCCCAGCAGCACGAACATGAAGCGCACCGGCACGGGCACCTCCGTCAGAGTGGGCATCAGCACGCCCTCCGACAGGCGCACAAAGGCAATCGTGGGCTGTTCGAGGAACTCCACGGCGCCCACCTGAGAGGGTAAGCAGATGAGGTAAACCTTTCGCAATCTCTATTCAGTAGGGCTTACCAACACTGTCGTAGCCTCTGCTCCGGCGGGTATGCGCTTGAGGATGGTATCATTCTGCAGCTTCTTGAGATCCTCCTGCGAGGAGGAGTACATGTCGTCCTTCATGTCTATCTTGAGCTCATTGCTGCGCTTGCTGCCGCCAATCTCGCTGGCCGGCATTATCTTGATCTTCTTGTCATCCGTGCTGCCCGAGAGGTTCTGTGGGGCGAGCCAAGTGAGAGGGTATTAAAGTATTCCCGTTAAGCTGGACATTGGATGTTAACGTCTTAAACGTAGTTTTACAACAAGCACAACATGCAGAACATCGAACAGGCGTGCACTTAAGGGTTAAAGGCTGAGTAAACGGTGCATTTTGAGGCTAAGTTTTTTGTTTTTCTTTTTCTTTTTCTATGCTTTATTTAGTTTTCTTTTTTTTTTCTTATTTTTGTTGAGGTTAAGGACAAGCTAACTTACGAGTAAGTCGATAAACAAACACAACACAATTGAGAACTTGCCAATCGTGAAGTTGGAGAGCATTTAAAGTGGTACTAAGAGAGGGGAGTAGCTACGTGGTGGGTGGTGGCTAGGTGGGCTAAAAAAGAAATGGCTCGATTTCTAAAGCACTGCAACAACGCAGGGAATGAAACTGGCAGATATTTTCAAGATATATATCTATATATGGTATACCCTTGCAGTTGATGGAATAAAAGCTAAGAGAAGTAAAAGAGGTTCTATATATGTGACAGACTTATGACTTATGTAATTATCGTTAGCAAATAGAGTTTATGAGATGACAGACTGGATCTTTGACCCATGTTTCTTGACTAACCCTTCCTTTGGTATAGGAACTTTCTAGAGCAGCTGTTCATCATAGATAGATAGCAGCGAAACATAGGTCTGCATTAGTCTTAGCTTATACAGACCTATCGATAAATAGGAATAATATTCGTATAATTCTTTGAAAGATCTCTCATAGTTGTAGGAATATTTGAAAGATAAGTGCATATCAATAGAACGCTCTTATGTATATGTTGTCTAGGATTCTTGCTTATTCCATCTGAATTCTATTCTATTCTGTTCTTATATGGCTAATACAAATGCCATGCTATAACAACTGAAAATTCCACGTTTCAAGATAATTTTCGAATCTCCATTCAAGACTTCTCTATGTATTCCACATTTTAGTTCTTATGATCTCTGCAGAGCTACCACAGACCACTCTGGCATATGGCAATAATCCAGCTAGTTTTCTGTATCCCTAGATCTGCAAAAGTATTCAACTTCGGCTGGCCGATAGAATCTCTCTTATATAGATAAGCAATTCAGTCTCAGTTGAGGTTTAACTATCCATTGCAGTTTCATTCCCTGATTTAGAACTTTGGGGGAAAGGTATTTTGTTTTGGTTTAATTGGCTTGTCAAATAGGGCTTAAAACTTATTACACCCAGATACGATGAGGTCGTCGAGTGTCGTCGATGGTCTATGGCGCCCAGATTGAGCATCGCCGAGGGCGGCGCACTGGTGCTCACACAGATGCTGCGTCTCGTTTTGGCTGATCGTTGTAGGTATTGTTGTTGTAGTTGATGTAGCTGTTGTTGTTGCTGTAGCTGTTGTTGCTGTTGCAGCTGCTGAGTGGCCTCGGCGCCCATCCAAAGAAGCTTTTGGTGTGGTGCGCAAATGTGAGACAAATGTGTGTTCAGTGTTTGATATATATATATATATATATATATATATATATATATATATATATATATATATATATATATATATATATATATATATATAAGGTGAGTGATACATATATATAGTTGGGCATATATATATATATATGGCAAATGGGCAAAACAATAAGAGTCGCATTAAACGAAAGTAAAGAAGAGTCAAAAGAAACACAGGACAAAGCAGCTTGATAAGTACGTCTCTTGACTATATATATATATATCAGATATATACACATATATGTTTATATATGCTGGTATGCTTATATATGTATATACGCTTATATACAGAAGTCGTTCATTACCGATTTGGGTAGAAGATGCTGTTGGTGTTGTAGTTGTTATTGTAGTAGTAGTAGTAGTAGTTGTTGTTGTTGTTGTTGTTGTTGGTGGTGTACGAGTATGGTTGATGTGAGAATGTAGCACAGTTATGGGCGCAGTTATGCAGAAATAGACAAGAGCATAGTATGAACACGATCAAAATGATTAACAAATTTTGGAGAACACATCATATTTAAAGCCAATTTATAGCGATAACAGGACACGCACTGAATGTATGCAAGTTGTAATATGTAAGTGAATTAGATAGATCAATGGAGAGATCGATTGCGGATCTCCGTCTTACCTGCAGACTCGTATAGCTGTTGTATTTGCGCTTGGTGAAGGGCAGCACGCCCTGGTGCTCGTTCACGTGCCGATGGCGCAACAGCAACGAGCGCATGACCGATGGCTTGTCATTGATATTGATAAGATCATCGACCACCATCTGCACAGCAAAAACTCGGTTAAGTAGGGAGTTGGGGGAGGGAGATGCAGAGAGAGAGAAGAGACTGTAGCTTACCTGTTCGACCACACGATAGGCAACCGCTGGTAAGTCCTTCTCATTGAGGTCCAGCAGCACAACGCCCGTTTCCAGGCAGCGACGCAAATTGAGCAGCGAGTGGAATGAGAGAGAGGCAACATGCGGTTTGCCCCAGCGATCGGAGCCCTCCTCGACATCCTCCTCATATTTGATCCAGCGCGCAGTCTCCTTCCACTCGCGATCCTCGCCCACGCCCGTGAGCTCGTCCAGCTGCACAAAGATCTGAAAGGCAAAAACCCATTATCAGCCTATGACTCGCTCGAGAGCAACACCGATCGATTCTCACCTCATGTGGACTGTGATCGACCTCGGGCTTCTTGTTTTGAAACGGTGAAATAGTTATTTGCGGCAATTCGCGCAGCTTGATGGATGAATGGTGAATCTTGTGGCGTCGCAGGGCGCGTGGATCATCCGAACGATGTGATCTCAGCTCATTGAGATCAGCTTCCTAGAGTGCAAAATAAACAACGACTTTAGCAACATATTCAAGACAGCCAAAGGGCTTTAAGCATAAGGACTTTCAGCTGGGGGCTGTCATCAACCTGTGTAGCCGGCGCTTGGGCATTTGTCTACATTGAGTTGGATGTGCATCCGAGCATGGGAGGCAGCAAGAAAAGCAATTATAACGAAACGTGTTTGACTGGTTTAGTTTTCTTTTTTTTTTTCCTTTTTTTTTTTGGTTAGGTTAACTAAAACCATAGTCAAGGTTAATCAAGAGGTGAATGGTCTATCTATGTTTAGGTTTAGGTCAACTAGCTAGAGTTACGGCTGGCCTACCTCCAATGCCGTGTCCTCAGGCTGCACAGAGATCCTACGCGCACCTGCATCACCGTTCTCCTCGATTGTCTTCTTGGGTTCCACGCTGTCCTGATGTGAGAATTTACGTTGTCTATAATACTGATGGCGGCTGTATGGGGATCAAAGAGCTGAGATTTGATTTACACATTGAAAGATTTTCTAGTTTTCCAACCTTTTTCTGCGTTTGCGTTCGTGCGATTGATCCGTGGGCTGTTCATCATAGCTCAGACTGGGCGGGGTGATGACAATCTTCTTTTTGGCATCACCGAACTGCACGTGCTTCTCATCGGCCGAGTTGTCCGAGTGATCGCCGTGTCCAGCGCGCTCCGAGACTAGTGGAAAGTCTTCGGGTATATCATCATAGTTTTGTGCATTAGTCAATTGCTCCGTTTGGCTTTCGTATTCCGAATCTTCCTCAATATTTAAATCATTTGTGCGTGCTGTAGATGGATGGATGCTATAGGGTATCTGCGTAGTCGAGCTAACTCCGCGCTACTCACTGCTCTTTTTGCGCGAACCAATTGGCTGCTGACTGTTGTCCTGGAAAGTGCTCACATCGAACTTCTCCTTGCGTGCTTTTGCGCCGGCAAAGACTTTTTCCATTTCCGAGTCCAGCAGCACTTCGTCGGGATCTTCATTGCCGGACTGCAAAGAGGAAGAGTGAAATATTGTTAAATTGTTGCATGGATGAATTGAGTCATGTGTGGAATTACATTCGTTACTCAATTGGCCGTTGTTTTCTCATCTTTGCTGGTCACGTTATGTGACTCAAGACAACAACAAAAAACTTTTCAATTAAAAATCTATAAAAAAAATTCAGTCATGTGACTGGCCATTATTGTTATTGTTGTTGTTGTTGTTGTCGCATGATGTCGTCGTCGTCATCATCTGCGTCTTGTCATGTGTAAATATAATTCTGTAAATATTGACCCAGCTCTGCCTCTTGCCACATACACAAGACGAAGTCCGCGAATTCCTCATCAAACTTCTCTACGATCTCACAGTCAAAAGCACTTCAATATGTCAATAGCTATCTATATACATATATATATATATATATATATATATATATACCACATATCACATATCAGACAATCGTAGAGTGGATCGTACCCTTTGTAAGCATATTTAATGGCGTTTATGTTAATTGTTTTTAATCGAACTCAATTGATTTTCATAGTGACGAATGCATTGATTGTGCCATTTCAAATTGGCTACCATATATCATATATCAGATGTTATTATTGTTGTTGCTGCTGCTTGATTAGTCAAATATTTACGCTATCTTGTTATAAACGCATCAATCAGCTACGAAATGCCACTCAAGTCTAGCTGAAATTCAGTGCGAAGGCTAAAGACATCAAGCAGTCTGCACAGCGAGCTCTGCATAATCGAATTAAAGATTTTTTAAGTGATGATATGTGATGATATATGTAGATCAATTTGAGCTGAGAAAATGCATGAAATTTTATATGCTAAAGATAGATATGAATATCAGCAACCTGTGTGAAATTCCTCGTAAAGTTTGCTATATAATCTATTCAATGGATCTTCAACTTATTTAGCAATTCGAGAAATAGAAATCTCAAATAAATGTTATCTTTTCTTGTAATGTATTTTTTTTAAACAAATTCAGGCTGCATTTTGATGTGAAATATTTAAATACAACTAGACATCTCGTCACACAAGTTCCATAAACTAAGCAAATTTTGTAGACAGACAGAGACAGAGTGCCTATCACTCAGTAAGCACAAAAACTGGTTAAGTAACGCTCATCCCTCTCTCTCTCTCCCTCCCTCTCTCTGTTTTAAAAGTAAGCAAAAGTCTGATGTCTTTAATAAGCCACACGCTTTAATTGACATATTCGTCTTCTATTACGATTCTCTCCCAATCATTCAATTCCCTTCGCATAGCTCGGCGCTTCATCTTTCTCCGCGCCCACATCACCTGACGCAGCTTATGCCTGACATATGTAAATTCATTCATCACGAGCATATATAAAGCCAAGTTAAATTAGATTATGTGCGCCATTAGCTACCTGTGTGTCGGCGGCCTTAAAGCCAACGCTTGCCACCTGCGCACCTGGCACAGGACACACAGCTTTAATGGTGTTTGCCTTCCACATGGCCATGGAAGCAAAAACAACATGAAATCCATCTTAGCCCTAAGCACACACGCGTGAAATGAAAATGACTATGGAATTAACCGCGCTCTCTCTTCCGCTCTCTCTCTCTCTCTCTCTCTCTCTCTCTCCACCTGTCGTGGCTGTGGCACGCCCCTTTTGCATATAGGCGTCACACTCATACAATATTTTATGCTAAATTTGCCTAATAACTTTATGATAACGCTCAAGGTATAACTGTCAATTGCGTCGCTGATAAGCCAGCGAAAGGGAAAACAATGGGCTAGCGGAAAACAAAAGGAAAACTGGGCAAGTGCGAGGCAATGGGAAAACAAAACAACGAGCTTCAATTCAATTCAGTTAGCCTGCAAGTTTATAAATAGAAAATTTAATAACGCTGAGAGCATGCACGTGGGAATACCAAATGTGTGTCCTGTCTATCTAACTCTCTATCCGTGTGTGTGTGTACGAGTGTGTGTGTGTGTGCGATAAGTCAAAGCGTAACGCGCCCCGTTACATTAATTAATCGATAACAGCGCGTGTGGGCTGAGCAGTAGGCGAGCTCTATATGCATATTATAATGATAGAGATGACAATAATGATAACGACAATCATCATCATGATGATGATGGTATTGGTTCTTAATAATGTTGATGTGGCTGCCATTTGTGATTAGCAGCCAGACAGAACACGAAAAGTGTTTTGTCATATGGCCATTAGCCAAGGCCATCATTATGAGTTAACCACCAGCTACAACCTGAGCGCCGCCCACCACCCACCACCCACCCCCCGCTCAGCGCTGATAGCATTAGAGCGCGAGCGTACTTTAGCTAAGCGAACTGTGCAACAATGTCGGCGTCGCTTATCAAAATAATCGATGGAGCTTTCTATTCTGTTTTATTCGATTCGTTTTTTGTTTTGTTTTTTGTTCTTTTTATTATTTTTATTTTTTTATTTTGTTTTGGTTTTTGCCCACCTGCAACGCCCACACCAAAACAGGAAAAAAAAAAGCACAGCAACAACAAGGCCCAAGCAATTGTCCCGGCGTGCCGCCCCTCTAACTGCCACGCCCACCCAGCTGTCTGAGCTGTCAATTTTCGTTTGGCGCTGTTTGCTTTGCGTTTTGCTAAATTAATATGAAAATGCCGACGTTGCTTCAGACGGCAACGCAAGTTGTCTAAATACAACAACAACAACAACAACAACAACAACAACAACAACAACCGCAACAGCAACGAATACAATAAACAAAACCACAACAACAGTAAATTTTGCAGTAGCCCCAAAGCAAGTCAACCACTTAGGCATCTATTTAAATTTAATTTCCCTTGGTCGATTTTTTTTTTTTTTCATTTTCGCTTAAATACTTTCAAGTGAAAAAAAAAAAAAATCTAATCATATTTTGACAGTTCGTCAACAAATTGTGAAAAGATCATAGAATGCATAACAGGAAAATATTTGTCTTCAGACCTTGGGTTAAAAATAATATGATATATAATGTATGGGATGTTTTCTATATAATCTATTGCCAAATGCGTCAAAGCAACATAAACCAAGTTCATGTTCAGGTGTGACTTTTGGACAGGTAACAGGTGTTAGATCATAGTTCGAATTCCAATTAAGTAAACCCCTTAAAATTGAATTGTTGTCGTAGATTTATTGTTGTTTAAATAGGCATCAATATATCATCTATTTCCATTATTCGATTTGCTTTCAATTTCAAGGTAAAGAAAACTCTTTGAAAAGTTCCACAAAATGAGTTCAACTGAACCAGCTCAGTTGAGCGAGTCAGTTAACTAGAGAACTAAGCGCGAATAGAACTTTGAAAACTTTTCAATTTTTGCTTAACTAACAACTTCAATTATCAATTGATTCAAAAACTTGCAGCAAAGTTACGAAAAATGTTTCAAATTGAGTTTCGTGTTGTTTGTGTTGTTGCTTAGGTGTGCAGCAAGGCGTAAAGAGACACAGCTACAGATACAGCTACAGATACGAATAGAGATTGAGATACATTCGAATCTACTCAAACGGAGGCACGCACCCGCATTTAGCTGCTCGTCTGCTTAAAAAGTTAGTCATGTGTGAGCGTGTGTGTGTGTGTGTGTGTGTGTGTGAATGTTTCTGATGCGGTTTGACAACATTTAACTGTTAGCGGGTGCTTGGGGGCGCTGGAGCGGGGACAGCACGTGACTTTATAAGTCATAAGCAAGTTATGCGGTCGTTGGGCTAAGCAACTTTTTAGCCGGCTTGTTGTTGTTGTTGTTGCATGTTGTCAGCCAAATTGAATCAAATTGTGGCAAACAACTTGAACAGATTTGAGTGTTTGCAATTGTTGGTGTTGTTTCTGCTGTTGCTGCTGCCGCAAGTTTGTATAGGCAGCTGGGCCCAATCAGTTTTACAAGTCAAGTTTTAGCCGTTCGTGCTTAACTTCTCATCACCTCCCCGCAATCAAAAGACGCCTTCGTCTCGAGTTTCGTGGCACTTTCCACGACATGTCCATGTCCATGTCCATGTCAGCGGCACATTGCCATTCCCAGACACTTAGTGTTGCCTCGGCCACTTTGACACTCGCGGCCTCTGCACACTCCCCACATGCCACTTGCCACTTGCCCCTTGCCACACAAGCTGAACGCTCAAATTTTCCGCCTAAAATGGTGTGTTCTCTCGTGAAGGAGTCGAATGAAAGCTAAAGCGAAAGTGCAGGATGCTCGCATACCCTATGGATTGAGGCATAGCGCGGGGAGTATTCGCAACAGATCAAGAAGAAAGAGTAATTAGTGAATAGCTGCAGTTAATTATTACATAATTACAGGCATTAATTACTGAATGATTAAAGATTAATGGCCGAGTAACTAAAGTAATTACAGAGTTAATTAAAGAGTTATAGGAAATGAATAAGAAATGCAATGCAATTTGAAGAGAAGCACAAAGAAATTGCAGAATAACTAAATATATATGGTAAAATGTAAGTATTATATTTAACAAATATTTAAAGTAATCAACAGTTATCGTAAGAACACTCCAAGATAAATACTGCCAAGTTTATGAATATTCAAAAAAGTTAACAGACCAATTACAGAGGGCATACACAACATTTACAGTATGTTAACAGTCTCTCAACAGAATACTAACATTTTATATAGAGTGTATTTCCAAAGTCGCTACAGTAAATTGCTTTACTTTATATTTAGATTGGCTTACCAGCCTTTACATAATATTAACCCAATATCTATATATTACTATATATAGACAAATATTTAGCCATTTGGGCAGTTTATTTAGTTTTAATTAGGCCTAATAAAAATATGTTGAACAACTTACGCCCCAGCGTAATTGGAAATAAATTACAGCGCAATTACATGAAAATACCCATAAAAAAAACATAGAGAAAAGGCAGAGGAGTAATTGGCTGTCAACAGAAATGACAACAGCCCAAATCAGAGGGCAATAGTCCTTGCAGCCAAAGATTAATTATATGAGTTATATGTGGCACGCATTCTAATCATACGAATTCGAGAGGTCGTAAACTCCAGACCCTCCTCCTGGTCGTACGCCCGCTTCAATAATTCTTATCAGGAGCAGCGAAAACAGGAAACACAGCAGCAAATTTTCCAGGACATGAAACAAACTCGTTTAACTTTACATTTTGCTCCTGACTCGGAAAAATCACAAAGCAATATTAAAAAATAAAAAGAATAACGAAAATACAAGAAAGATAAGTAAAGTAAATAGGGAAAACAAAGAAATGTTACGCATAATTTTCTTCGAATCTGAAGCTCCCTTTTGGGGGCAAAGCATTTCGAAGATATTTTGTTTGCACAAATTAACGACGCTTCGTTTCGTTTGTATCTGTCCGTCAGCCTAACGCGCTGTGTGTGTGTGTGCGTGAGTATTTGTGTGTGTGTGTGAGATTGTGCGTGTGTGTTAATTTGATGAGAATTTTCGCAGCGGAAATGCTCGCTGAAGGACAGGAAGGGCATGCGACAGGCGTACAGCATATAGTGTGTGCGGGGAGGTGGGGGGTGAACACGGCCTGAGTGAGTGACAAGGGGTAGGCGTAGCTGGGGCCGGACAGGCACGTGCAAAGGTTAAAGCGTTCATTGTGCTCTTAAAGGCGCTAAAACATAATATAATTGAGCTGACAAAGCAACACACACACACACAGATATATAGATGTAATTCTTGCTGCTCTCGTAATAGCCAGAAAAGTGTTGCATACTTCAAGGTCAACCTGGCCTCTATCTCTCTGAGTGTGTGTGTGTGTATGCATGCGTGTGTGTGATATGAGCGAATGATACTTAAATTGAAATTGGTTTTCACTTGGCTGGCTGCTGTGTGAATTATGCTTGCGAATGTATTCAAAGTACCCACACACGCACACGCACGCACACACAGATTTACAGTTACGGCCGCAAAAGTGTGCAAAGATGAGCCATAAAAGATGCTGTGTCCATGGCCGCGCCCCGTCCGTTTTTTGCGCCCATTTTTAGTATTACATGGCATTGCGCTGCGACTGCCCGAAACAGTAGGCAGTATATCCGAGTATATATATATATACATGTATGTGTGTGTGCGTGTTTTTGTATGTATGTGTGGTATTGTATTAAATAGTAGCTGGCCAATTCGCTGGTTCACTTGTTGTGCCAAAATTCCAGCTAAAATATCAACCAATCTCTATGTGTATGTGTGTGTGCGTGTGCGTGTGTGTGTGTGATATTGTGTGTGTATCTGCGTGCGTTTGCTTGTGCACGCTTAGCTTCAATTTTATCATATATATTTTTCAAGGCTGTGCGCTCTTAAAAACTTTTCAGGTGTTTAGTAGTTAGTGTTTCGCGTCTGTTTGTGTCTCAATCAAACATGCAGTAGTTTTTTCATTTTACCTTCAATTATAAACTCGATGGCAAAGACAACAGTTTTTCACGTTTCGTGTGCAGCCAGCGCAATTTTCACAAGTTTTTCTGCTGCTGCCTGGGACTTTTTATTCGTTTTTCTTGTTTGTTATTATTATTATAATTTTTGTACAGTTACTGCTTGGCTGCCTGTTGCACTTTGACCCGCGGAGCTTCTTAACAGTTCACTGCAGCAGCAACTAGCAAAAGATAGAGGACAAATACATATAAAGATACGCACGCACGCACGCACGCACACACGCACACACAGACGCACACAGAGGCACAGAGACAGCGCGTGGGGAAACGGAACAGCGCGCGCTCTCAAGCCTAAAAATGTTGTGGCGTCTGGGAAGGCTTCCCAACAAATGTCGTGACTGGCGGCTGCTGGTGCCATGGCCAGCACTGCGATTGCCACACACATGTTACCTGCGCCGGCGCACGATAGAGGCGCGCGCGTATAACTGTAGCATAGTTAACAGCTGCTGGCTGCGCTGCCGACGGCACTGCAGCGCACACAGCTGTTCTCACGGCCGCTGGCGCTGGCGCTGGCATCGGCGTTGGCGTTGGCCCAAACGAGAGTTTTACAACCGTTGCTGACGTAAATCACAAATGCACTTTACGTTGCGCCCCAAAAAACAACACAAAAACAACGAAGCAGAAAAAGAGCTTTGCTTGAAAGCTCTGCGGGCAGCGCAGCCAGTAGCTGCAGTAGCAGCCAAAAGCCACACGACACGCACACACATATACTACGTGAACAAGTGCCAAAAGCTTTCATAAGCTAACGGTGAAATCGCCTGCCAGAGAGAGCGAGAGAGGGAGAGAGAGAGCGCGCGCTAGCAAACGAGAGCAAAGCAGCGAAAACGAGCCTTGCACACGGTCAAGGTCAGCTGATTTGGCTGGCTGGCGAGCGGGCGTGCGGGCGGGTGTGTGTCGCTTGTGCATGGGGTGGCATTCGACAAAAGCTTTGGAGGGAAAGCTTCCGCTTTTACCCTAAAAATATTCAAATTATGAACTCTTCACTGCACAAGGACCTAGCCAGACTTTTGCAATCTTAAGGAAAAACAAACAATGTCTATATATAGAAAACATTTAATTAAACGAAAATATATATTTATAGATGCAAGGCAATCTGATGATAGGAACCCTCAGCTCTATGCGCGAGCTTTTTGCTTTGATATGCAATATATAGATATTAATATTATAAATGTGCTGAGATTCATGCAGAAATAAATTTGATATGCTTGAATTTATATTTACTAGCTTTAATTGGCGCAGACTGTTTGCCAAAAGGGTACAAGGAGGGTCAAATATCTATATAGACTTGTATTGCAAATATATGTATGAATTTATTATGAATTCATATTGGGTTCAACTTCTTTAAACTTTTCTTTTCGTTTTCAGTTGCCTCTCAACCAGTGTGCCCGTGTTTGCAGTTGAGCTGGCTTGTCATGTGCGTGCTTAGAACTTTGAAGGCAATTACGGGTGATAAGGGCTAAGCTCAACGCACTCGTTATTAGAGCGAGGCAGAGCGCGAGGCACAAACTAACGGATAATTGAAACGTTAAGGGCCCAAATCATTGCCTACTTACGGGTAACAGCAGGTGGCAAGCGAGCGGTGTGCGAGCTGTGGGGCTAGGCGTTAGCTGCCTTGGCAATTAAGTTAATAGCCAGTGTAAATGTGGCTTTCAGTTCAGGTGTCAACGGTTTCATTACGAGCACTTGCTGGTCAATGCCAATGCCAGCGATTGTCACTGCTGCAACTGTTTGCTGCCTTTATTATTATTGCAGTTGCACTTGGCAGCCTTGACCACGAATATTGATTTCCTGTTGTTGACTGTGCTATTCAGAGAAAGTGTGTCCGTATGTGTATGTGTATGTGTGTGTGTGTGTGTGTGTGTGTGTGTGTCTGTATGTGTGTGCGTGTGTGTGTGTGAGTGCCTGTCCGCCCGCTCGTTTTGAATGTCTAACTAGTTTCCGGAGTAGTTGCCCCCTACCTCTCTGTGCTCTCACTCTCTCTCTCTCTCTCCCTCTCTCTTTCACTCGGTGTCTCTCTCTTAACTGTCTCTAGACGCACAATTAAAATGCGTTTTTGTTGCTGTTTTGTTTTGCCTACGCTTTGTGCTCTGTTTTCGTTTATGTAGTTGCTGTTGCTGTTGTTGTTCATATCCATTTGGCTTTGGCCTTAAAGCCGCCCTCGTCGCTGTGAACGCCACGCGGCGTATACGTAACGTGCTCAGAGTCTTGTCCGCTCTAGTTTAATAGGCACATCCAAGTGAACGTCGAATGAATGAATGAATACGTGATTATGCGAATTGTCTTCCTCCCGCTCACTCGCTCCGTCGCCCCAGCCTGGTCTAGGGCATTGGAGCTACAACTGTAAATTGCGATCAAAATCGACGAAAAAAAGCGAAACTGGTTTCCAAATTGTGTCACTGACTGGCTGGCGGGCATGCCAGGGCACACACACAACAACAACAACAACAACAGCAACAGCAACAACCAAAACAAGTGCGGAAATCTATACAGCCAAAGCAACAACAATTGGCAACAACAGCTACTAAATCAATAACAATTACTTGACATTAGCCGCCACAAAAATGCAACAATAAAAAATAAATAAATAACAAAAAACACCGCAACGAATTAATAACATAAAAAACATTTGATAAATATTTTGCACACTCAAAATTCAACGCATTTTTGTAAACAATTTTGCAATGAATTTTTTTTTTTTTTATTTATGTGTGGAAAACTACTGAGCAAACATTAAGGCGAGCCTATAAGCTAACTGTATATATGTATATATATATATATATGTATACGTATATGTAACTTCAACTGAAGCATTAGGAAGCAATTGCCAAGTCTGATGACAACATATGACAAATTGATTTTAGTTGATTTTATTTTTCATGTTTTTTATAGAATTTTTAGAGAATTACGAATTCTGTATGAACTCAACTCGAGCTAATTAATTAACTGTGCGAGCGAAAGTCATAAATATGCTAGTTGCGAATTGATAATTGTTCATTACACTTTTCTCAATGATCAAAGGAAGTTTTATAATAGTTTTTGATATAGCTTAAAGGATTTCCGATATGAATTTGAATAAGAGTATATAGGTTTTATGCTAAGTTTGCCCGCTGTTTGTTTATCTGTCAGCAATTTTTAGCTACTAAAAACTAATTTGGAAATTTCGGATAGAAATTCGTTTACTCAGCTGTCTTGGAATTTTTGCATAAACTCACGGAGGTCGTGCTAAATCGCTATTTACTCATCTTTTACTATATTAGCCACATTTTAGATGGCCAAAAGAATGACATTTTGAAATATAGATATATAAATACACATAGCATATGATACATTATATTTTATATATATTATACCATAGCAAATAACATCTCTAACTTTTCAGCACGGCAATTAGCCTCCTCTATAGAAAAATTTCTAGATTTACTTGCAATACTTATTTAATAAACTATATCTACTTGAGCAGCAAAGCTGGTAGTACAAAATATTGCAATTAGTTCATTATTGATCTCACAAATATGAGAATATATATAGATTTAGTCAGTCCACCTGTTTTTAGATCGTAATTGAGTATTAAGCAGTCAATTGTGACCGACTGCAAGGCTCTGAAATGTTCTAAAACCAGTTTTGGGCTGATGATTCAATATTGGCTAAAAAACCAAACAATTAAATCAACATTCAGTTAAATTTGCTTAATAAGATTATCTTCTCCATCAAAATATTCACAACATTCAGTTAAATTAGCTTAATAAGATTATCTTCTCCATCAAAATATTCACATTACAAAAAACCTCGTCAAATTTCGTAAATTGAAATATTTATAATCGCATTTCATTATGTAACATAAAACACCTTTAAGCAAATGCCTTTTAGGCAGGCCTATCCATTATTAATTGCTAATTAATTGCTAGGGTCTTACCTTTTTCTTGGTATTAAAGCCCAAAAAGGACAATTTGCGAACATTGTTCTCGCGGCCGCTGGCCGAGCTGAAGCTCATTTTGGCGTCGTTTTCCCTTCGAGGGTCCCTTCAAATGGAGCAACTCCTTGGGGTCTGGGTCCAGTTGGTATCTACTCCCGGCTTATTTGATGATTTGCAGATGCCTGTACCAGCGCACTTGCATCGAGCTGTGGTTGAATTGGCGCTTCCACTGCGGCAGCTCGGAGAAGAATCTCGGCATTCGGTGTGACGGTGGGCAGGTGGGCGTGGGCAGGTCTGCAATTGTGAAGAGTAGCAGAGAGAGAATGCACTTAGTACGCAATTACATTAAGGAACGAGAAAGTTGCCACACTGACGGCTGCAATTCAATTGAAGACAAACACAAACACAAACACAAACACTCAGAGGCAAACACAATATCGAGCAATAAACTTGCGCTCCGCGACTCAATTAAGCTCAAATGCTGTCAGCACGCACAGCTTTGGGGCCTGTGGCCAGCGAGTTGGGGTCATGAACTCGCCAAGTGCCGGAGTGGGCTGCTGCAGCACGCGACTCGACTCTCACTTGATCAACTTGCGGGGGCTGTGGACTGTGCTGGGCTGTCGGCTGCCTATTGATCGTCAGTTGAAGGCGCCGCTATGCGATTCCACTTTCGGCACAGATGTTCATTTCTGTACAAAAATATTTATATATATATTTTCTATATATTCTTTATATTTCACACACACACACACATTTTTCTTTCATTAAGTTTAATAATTAGGCTAGTCTGGCCAAGTGCGCGTCTGAGTCACACTCAGGCAAATGAACAACTGACGAGCAGCTGGCAAAAAACAAATTTCATCAAAATATATTCATAGTATACATATATATATATATATCGAATTTATATACATATATAGCCCAATAAAATGTGAACTGCGTGTTGGCGAGTCCTTAAACAACAAGAACTCGAGTGGGCACCTTTTTTTCTTTTTTTTTTGTTGAACCTGAACACAAATTGAATTAAGGCAAGCGCACGGATAGCTCAAAATGTATCTATAGGATACCCGCGTAGGCGAGATACGCGAGGCGCGCGTCGAGATACGCGAGGTGCGCTCAATGACAAACGAAAGCCGTGTGTACCTGTTGCGGTTGCGTTGGCGCTGATTTATGCGGCGCCCAGAACATTGGCTAACGAAACGAAAAGCGGCCCGAGCCGGAACCCGAGCACATGCCGAGCAGGGGTGTTAATAGACGTGTGTGTGCGTGTGTGTGTGTGAGTGTTAGTAGACAGTCCAACATGAGTCTCGTGCTTAGTTAGGGCCTAGGTCTAGAGCCTAACTAACACAGCTATAGCTCTTCCAAGCGATTTATTTTCCTTTTGGCCAAATTCACACAAATCGCTTGGCGGGTTATGCAACAGAAATGTGACCAAGCGATTGTTTGTCCAACTCTGATAAAAAATTGATGAGAGTGTGTGTGTGTGTGTGTGCTATTCTGTGTTTGTCTAAAGTTGGCCCTGGATTAAACTTGAGCTATTAGACAGACACCCACACCCACCCACACACACACACACACACACGCGCGCGCAGAGGCGCAACTCGTGGTGTTTGCTAACCTTGACAGTGCTGGGGAAATGCATTACTTATTAACTTGATTTGACAGTAGTTATTAACTAAAGAGGACACGCTTGATAGATTGCGCAAATAGAGCAAAGAGCCAAAGCAATTTGCTACTTAACTATGCGCTCGTGTGTAGACTACGTGTCTTCCGCACCCAAAGTAAATTGAAATTTTTCGTCTTGGCAAAAGTTTCTTGGCAAAGTCTTAACAGGATTGGGAAATGACTTATTCGATTGTATGGCTTATAGAGCTGTGTTTATGTTCGTTAAGAGCTGCATGAATAACAATAAATAAAGCATATATAGAAAATATTTTCTCATGTTTACAAATCATGCTATAAGCTGTTCTAAAAATAAATTGGATAGTATATCTTGTAGTATCATAATATACAGTGAATCACTCCCTCTGGTATATCTTGTAGTATCAAAATCCATAGTAGATCAGTCCCTAAACTTTTTTTCACATATATTAGATATGTCTAGCATATCAAGATACTACAAGTAGTATCACAATCCATTCTAAACATTCCTAAACATTCTTCACATACATTAGATATCTCTGGTATATCTTGTAGTATCAAAATCCATAGTAGATCAGTCCCTAAACATTCTTCACATACATTAGATATCTCTGGTATATTTTGTAGTATCATAATCTACAGCGAATCACTCCCTAAACATTCTTCACATACATTAGATATCTCTGGTATATCTTGTAGTATCAAAATCCATAGTAGATCAGTCCCTAAACTTTTTTTACATATATTAGATATGTCTAGCATATCACGATACTACAAGTAGTATCACAATCCATTCTAAACATTCCTAAACATTCTTCACATACATAGATATCTCTGATATATCTTGTAGTATCAAAATCTATAGTAGAGCAGTCCCTAAACATTCTTCACATACATTAGATATCTCTGGTATATCTTGTAGTATCAAAATCCATAGTAGATCAGTCGCCAAACTCTCTATACCTCGAACATATTTTATTTATATAATCATATCGCCATTTCTTATCCAGCAAACATTCGGCTTGATCATCAGTTCATTACAGTTTTGTTCAAATTATTTATATAATAAACAGATCTTGCTATATCCCAAATTGATGATATATATATTGTCTTTTGCAATACACAGCTCAATTAACATTATACTTCATTTCATTATCATAATTAAAAATGTGTCGAAAGAAATGGAAAGATCCCCTTTGATAAACATTGAAAGTGATCTTTAAAAGTGATTTCAGTGATTTCAATCTGTATATATTTCATAAATAGGTGCTCTCTTTAGTCATATCTATATATTATTCTTTCGCCCATGAGCTACTAAAATACTCTGCAATCCATCAATCCCAGCAGGCAGACAGACAGTTTAAAGTGGTTTATTTATAAATTTGCTCAATTCGTTCAAATTGATCGCGTGACTCCTGCGATTCATTGGTCTACAAATTTACACGTTTTATGGGCGGTCAGAGCCACATGTTATCAAACAACAAAAGAAAATATAGAATTAGACAGGCGCAGCGGACGGGCCATAAAGCAAAGGTGTTATAATTTAAGCCCAAAGCAAACAAACAATCGCCGATCAGGAAACAGGAGTGCCAAGGGAAATAGCCCAAAATTAACGTGGTGATCAATTTTATGGGTTCATTAGCGAAACGTCGCAAACGATCGATCGTTTGTCGAGGGTCCGACTTAAGTTTGATTTAAATTATTGTTTGTATATGAATTGCGTGGGCTTTCAGCGTGCGCTCCGTTATCATAGCGGTACAGTGGACATCCATCAGCAGCGACTATCGCAGATCGCATTATCGATGCGCTTTGATATGGCTACAAATTATTTCAACAATTGACAGTAATGAATGGCATTTATAACTATCGTAAATTAACCAAATAATTGTCTTTTGTTAAATGTTTCGTAGTAGCCAAAACAAGACTAGCAGGAGAAGACTATGCCAGACTAGCAGATATCCTGGGACTGGCAGAACTGATACCTAACCGAAAGTTGATGTTATAGATCCCCAATACTTGAGCTAAGATTAGGTTAGTTTCGGGATGTTCTTCATTGTATTTCATTATTCGTCTAGCTTTCTTCAGTTCAAACTGAGCATAGTGCATTCTATCAATCCTTTCTCTGAGTGCCTTGCAACGATTCACCCCATTGAATTTGATTTCAAATTCTCACAAGGGTAGACTTGAAGTGCCCAACTTATTAGATAATACTGAATAATAGCATGATTATTGTAGCAATTATGGACTTATCAGTTGGCACTCCTCGTCAGACAGGGAGAGCAAGGGATAGATACACATAGCCACACAGAGAGGGAAAGGGAACTAGTGGAATATCTCCAAATGTATCACGTGCCTTTGGCTCTTATCTATAGCAACAGAACAGAAGAAAAATAAGAAGAAATAGGAAACACAATAAACAAACTCCACATACAGCCGGTTCCTAAAAAAAATGAATTGCATAAACAGCTGCCGATTGGAACTGAAATTGCAGTTGCAGTTGCAGTTGCAGTTGCAGTCGTTGATCATGACCGACTCGCGATGATAGAAGAACCGGTTTAAATGTTGCAACAGTTAAACAGCTGCAACTGCCACAGCCACAGCCACAGACACAGACACAGCCACTGGCATTGCCACTGACATTGAACTTGAGCTTTGAGCTGAACAGAAAGGGGGTTGCACTGCCACTGGAGCGTGCTTCCTGTTACGCGCACCTCCACGAAAGTCGTAATAAAAATTCACAACACGCGTAAAAATGTCAAATTCGAAAACTTGAATTACAATATGCTCGAGCAAGTGGGGCATTAGAGTCGACGCCGTCAATTAGACAGACTGAAGTGCGTCCCATATATATTGCTGTATAGTGGCATAAATAAATGATATAATGAGATAATAGTAATAATACTAATAAGAGTCAATAATTTGAAAGCTATTGTCCCACTGAGTAGAGCACTAAATCTTCTTCGGCTCAAAATTTTGATTAGACGAAATTTGATTTGTAGCCGGGCAAGAAAAAATATAAATAAAACAATAAAAACAATTCTGGTTGCTTTCCGCCAGACAGCGCTGCATATCAGATAGAATAACGCCAACAAAAAAGTTATGTATATATGGAATGGGTCGTTGCTGCGAGGGTTGCTTGGGAGGGATTGGGGAGTGTGAAAGAACAGAAATTGTTTGCGATGGAATGCGAATGGAAAAAAAATTGAATTATCCTCATCTACAATACTAGAAGCAGTAATTATTCAAGAATAGAGTTGAATATATATAATAATTATAATAAATATACATTTTTCTAAGGTATGAATATATGATATTAATCAATAAGAAAATCAACAAAGATAAATAGCAGTCCATACATCAATGACTATCAACTCAAACTTTATGCCTCAGTTATAAATCTTTTGTCAATAAGTCACACTGCACGCTAATCTCTTGAACGACCCTCGCACTTCCACAATTCTAGGTGAATATGTTATGCAATCAAATCCTATTTCATAGTTGTTGCTGTTGACCTAGCCAGTTGCAGTTGAAAGTAGTTTCCATTTCCACTTGACTGGCAACCACTTGGCACTCTGGCAAACTTGTTGGACTTGATGAAGGATTTATGGACGGACACACACATACACACACTTACACTCACGCACTTACTATGCTAAACTGTGTGGTTCAAGGTTCAGAGCACTTGAACTACGCTAACTGTACTCGAACCAATCAAATAACTAAAGCATACAAATATATTTATTTAAAGAACAAACTCTACGCTTCAACGATTCGCACACATATGAATGTTCGGAATGAAAAAGCAATTGCGATTCGATAACGTAGGAACAACAACAACAAAAATTGGAGAACAGAGAACTCTAATTGGAGACCAAGTTAATGACCAACTGATACAACGGGCAGACGATCGACTCGACTCGGCCGGCCTTCCGACTAGCTGACTAACTGCAAAAGCCAATTGTAGGCGTAATCAATACTCGGACCAAATATTTCTGCTTCTTCTTTCGCTTAGATAAGCAATTCCGTACGCTTCTGATCTGACCGAAGCAACTATAAAAAGTCGGTATATAGAAACGTATATCTAGAATTAAAATGATGACTACTTTTTGCGTTATGAATAACAATTTCAGGAAATGCTCTCTGCAATGTTTAATATCCGCATGGGATTCCATTTTCTAGGGGTTTTACGGACGCAAGAAGATCAGAGGATCTCTGCCAGTGCATTGAACCAAATGACTAATTGTTTGCGCGATAAAAATTGTTGTTATTCCCCAGTTTCGATTGCAAAACAATGGAAAGCTGAAGAAATGACAGATGATATCAAATTACCTAAAATGTAAATTCTGTATCAGGTTATCAGGTTTCGATTTCGATTTCGGTTTCTCCTTAAAGCAATTGTTATTTTAGAATTGTTATGACTAGAAAGTTCTAGAGTGAGTGAGTGATTTATTTATAATCAATTGTGTGCAATAGAAAGTACAAATAACCACTTTATACACACTCATGTGTGGTATTAGGTTACGTATGCTTAGCAGAAGTTCCTCGCCGCACCCACCAGCCACCCACAACAGTCGGCACCCTGGTATAAAGAGGTAGTCTCATTCGTTGTAACAAACTCGTACATACTTTAAATTGCAGCCGTTGCAAATTCCGTGAACCGTGCACAGGAACAATAAATACTAGTCTGAAAAAACAAAACATGAGCTCCCCACAAGTTGAGTAAACAAAGTGCAAAGACAACAGCAACAACAACCGGGCCATAACTACAATAACAACAATCAACTTTAGGCGTCATGATACATTTTGGTTAAATATCAGGAAAGAACAAAAAACACTATGCACAAGTCAAGATAAACAAATTCTCGTTACCATTGTAGTAACGTGTGAGCGGAACAAAAGGAGCGAGCGAGACAGAGACAAAGAGAGAGAGGGTGTGTGTGTGTGTGTGTGTAAGGCAGCCAAATTATTGAGCCATTACTCAAACGCCGCGAGCAAGGGAGAGCGAGCGAGCTGGTGTATGTGCGAAGGAGGGAGACAGCGTGCTAAGAGAGGGTGCGCTATGTCCAAATACATGCACACAGAACATATACAAAGAATTTGCATGCCGCGGTAAACGCAAACAACAACACGAAGAAGACGAAGAAGAAGAGCGCTGCACGTCGCGAAATTCACGTGCAGAGCTTAAAGCGCTGCACAACTTTAACGGTGTTGATAAGGTGACGGCGGCGTCGCTGTCGCCGTTGGTGTCGCTGCAGCACTAAAGCGGTATTGTTGTTGCTATTATTACAGTATTTTGCATAGAACAGCAGCAGCAGCAGCAGTCGCGCTTAGCCTAGCACAACAGTGCGAACGAGAGCGAGCAAAAGGGATGGCAGAAGCGTGAACAGGAATAAAGAGAAAAACGTTAACTATGTGTACTTTTTGCTTTAAGCAGTAGAACACAGAACAAAATCACAAAAACACAAACGAAATGAAAAGAAATGTAAGAAATGAATGGTGAATGGGCCTAACTATGCAGAACCAGTTTCAAAAAGATAGAATCAAAGAGTCAGAGTAGCAGAAACACAAAGCACAGAAAGAGAAAGAGCGAGAGATAGGGAGCGCAAGAAAGAGTAAATGAGTAACAAAGGCAGAAGCTCTGAGTGTGTTAGTGTGTGTGTGTGTGTGCGTGTGTTGAGTAATCACTTGCTGCATTTTCGAGCTTGACTTTTTTTATGATTGCTTGTCTAATGCCTAAAATATTTGAAGTTGATTAGTTTTTTATGTTCGTGTATAATTAGTTGATTATCAAGCATTTGAATAACAGAGCATACGCATACGATTTGGCAGCAGATCGAGATCTGGGCACTAGCTAAAACTGTATTTTAGTTATGTACTTATGTATATATAACAGCGCTAACTACAATGGGTAAATTGCTTGTCTGCCGTTGACACTTATTTTCGGAAATGTACTTGAGGGGGGAAAAAAAACAAGAACAAAACAAAACACAGAAAAACAATAATCAGTTCATATCAGCGTCATAGCCAGCCACAAGACGACAAGTTGAAAAACAAAATATTCGAAAATTCAAAAATTGGCACAGAAATAGCAGCCATCCAGAGCAAGAACAACAACAAGAACCACACACAGCCATAACCACCGACACAGTCAGAGACGAAGACGTCGAGTCGTAAATGAATATAATAATAATTGACACGTACTTTAAGAGCTCTTTTACCCACGACTTTCGATGATGGCTGTAGCCAATTTGGTCTTTTATTTTGTTGTTATTGTTTTTGTTTTTGTTTCAGTTTCAGTTTCTTCTTTTTCTTTTCGTTTTACCAGCTGCTCCTCACTTGTGGTGTCGCGGTGTCTCGGAAATTTTCCACTGTGCGCGGCATAACTTCATTGACCGATCATCTGTGCGAAGGGCCGTCGGGGAGTCGGGGCGAATGTCACAATAAACAAATCACTTTTTGTACAAATTACTGCGGCGGCGGCAGCTGCGTCACATGTATGTGATTTATACAAAATACAGTTCGAAAGAAACGTGTCGATGGAACAAAAGTGCGAAGATCGAAGATGTTGGCAAAGGGAACGGGAACGGGAACGGGAACGAGAACGGCAACGGCAACGGCAACGGGAACGCTCGAAGAAAGACGACCGACCGACCACAGACACAGAAAATGGCAGAGCAGCAACAAATAAAAAAACACCAATAGTAACAACAACAACACACAATGTTTATGACGTATATATGTACATATATCGTTGCGTATATCTTTTACAAATTCTTTTTATATATTTCTTAATGTTTCTTCGTAATACTTTATAGGACTTTGATAGCGGCAACGCACGCGGCGCGGCGTCTCGACAAACTTGAACTTGGCGAACGGTTAGCGGTTTTTTCTTCTCTTTTTTTTTTTTTTTGACTCGATCGTCTCCGTCTTTCCGGTCGCACGTTTCTGAGCGTAATGATTTACTGTTCCTGCGGCAGCACGTTTTTAAACACAGAGAGCAATCGAGCCGAACAGCAGCAGCAGCAGCAGAAATATCGACAGAAAATAACAACAACAACAACATGTTTTGGAATAGAGCGAGAGCGGTTTTTATGTAAAACTCATTAGCGTCGACAAGAGTGTACCCTGTACGGTGTTTCAGAGTGGAATTTCTGTAAATTTCCACATATTGCCTTTTTAGTTCCTCCTTGTCCTTGAGTCTGTGTTTAATCTTACATTTTTTGGTTTCCAACGAATTTCTATTTATACATTTTGCTACCTGCCTCAATGGCTCTCATGGCTGCACTGAGCACAGGGTATGCAGCAGCATGCATGGATTGTTCTGGAGAGCACGTGAGTGAGACGCAAGAGCGAATATGACTTGCAAGAGCCACCCTCGTTACTGATCGGCTTTGCGCTCAGCGCTCTCCCAAGCGCACATGCTCTCTCGCTCGCTCTCTTTGCTGTTCCTTTGCATGTGGGCTGTGGGTCGTGCTGCTCCAACCAGGCAAAACGAGGATATGGATGCGATTGCACTGGCCGCATACGCCACATTCGCCGCATACACAGCTACAGGTGCAAATAGCCATAATGTGCGTAATGCGCTTAACTAACAATAACAGCATTAGAATCACGTCTGATGTTCCAGGGCCATTAAGGACTGCGCCCTGTTCTGAGTGCGAGGATTGTTTGTGTGGCAATTGACACAATGCAAATTAACTAATTCTGGCGCTCTAATTGATTGATTTTCCAGGTTGAATGGCAACTCGCACATCGAGGTGTGAAGTTTGTCTGCCGTTTCAACACTTTACCGCCGTATACATGTTGATTTTTTTTTTTTTTTTTTTTTTTTTGTTTTTGTGAATTGTGACCGCTCAAATTCGAATTCCAAATGATTTTCGACAATCAATTGCCTCAAATAATGGCCCCCTCTACCCGTTGGGGAGTAGTATCAGCAGTGCTGATAAACCCACATCGAGTAGAAAATAAATATATTTCCAAAAAAATAGAGAGCAATAGCAAACGAGAGCTCTTTTCTCAAGTATACATTTTCCGATTAGCTGCGATTCATGACGTCAAAGCAGAAAAGTCTGAATTCAATGGCTCTATTTATGCTAGCAATTGATAACGGCTTGATAATTCTTTGATAAATTCGCATTCAAATGGGCTGCGAAATATTTTCTGATAAATTACCATTTTTTCGTTTATTATCAATTTGAGTTGACATCTATTTTGATCGAGTGTTAATTTGTGTGTGATAATTGCTATTTGAGGATTTGAGGAAACTTTCGACTCACACCTGACTAATTCCATATTCAAATACGTGTGTGCGCTTAAAAAGATTCCACGCACTCCCATTTTGAATTTGTTATATCAATTCAAATTCTTTTAATTGATAAGAGGGTAAAAGCAGTCAGCCCTAAAATTAGTCAAAGCCAAAGTTTTGGCAGGCGCAATTAGGCATACGCACAAGGGTTAATTAGCCCGCCCTCCTGCCAGCCCTAAAAGTAGGCTACCATTTTAGGCAGCAGCAGCCCGCTGCCAAGTATGCTTCGAAAAAAGTATTCAGGTTATTTTTTCATTTCTTGCTGAATTCCTCAATGACACATGCAATTATGATAAGAGCGCAAATCCAAAGGCCAAACACGCTCAACGTTCGAGTGGGATTCGGGCGCTTGAGTGAGAGGCTGTGGTGAAAAGCTCCGACTCGAGTGAGTTTCTGTTCGTGTCCCAAAGTTTGTCGGCTGCGATGGCGTCGGCAACGCAACGGCAAAGGCAACGGCAACTCCTGTTGCTGTCGGCCATTGGTTGTTTGTCCTGTTTGTCGCTGTGCTCGCGGTCTCACACGCCAAAGGACTACAACTTCATTTTATCATTTGATTTAGCTGCTCAGCCGGTACAATGCGCTCTTCCGTCGCCCATTGCCCAAACGACATTTTTCTTACCTTTGTAGCGTTTCAGGTTGCCGTCTGAGGGCTGTGCGGGGTTAAGGGTTTGCGGGCTTGCTTGCCATTTGGTTCATCTAACTATGTGCAACTATCTTTTTTCAATTTTCCCGCATGGCTGATGCTGGAGCTGGAGCTGGCACTGGGTCTGGGGCAGGGTGGGTAGGTGCGAGGTGCGCGGGGAGAGGCCCCAGCACTGTCAGTTGGCGCTGGAGGGTTGCTTACCCAGCGAGCCCATATAAAACGGAAATGGAAGTTTTGTAAATGTTTTCCTTTGTGTTTCTTTTTACTTCTCTGTGTACACACGTCTCTATTTGTATCACAGTGCGGGTGTGTGGGTGTGCACGTGTGTGTGTATGTCTGTGTATGTGTGAGCAGAGCAATAACAGCAAACACCAACACTTACGCAATACGACGCCTTTGAAAGATGAGCGCGCTGCCAAATGGGTGGCAGGAGCCACCAACCAGTTCGTGGCACATGCCAAAGACCTGCACTTTAGTTTTTGGGTTGCAAGTGTTGCTTTTTATGGCACTTGACGCCCTGCCAAACGCAGACCCAGACCCAGACCCAAACCCAAGCCCAAACCCAAACGCAAACCTGGGGCCCAGCTCAGTCCCCAGGCTTGCAGGCATTTGGCGGCCAACTGGCCAACCTTTTGGCCTGTCCCGAGCTTTTGCACCTGCTCTGCTTCAACGTGTTGAATTTCATTTGGTTCGCCAACTCTTGATAAGAAACTTCCATTTTAATAGCTGCAACAGTTATGCATATTGATGTGCGCGACAATGTATCTATATATGTGTGTGTGTGTATCTGTGTGAACGTCTGTTTTATAGAGAAACTAAACGGAGATAAAAAAGGGATTCAGTTAAACGCCCAGCTCTACCAAAGGATTATCAGCTCATCAACATTTAATAGTGTCCTTGGTAAGCGCTTTGAAATGGGTATATGGATTCGAATTCCAAATTGGAGCTTACCATGGTATAGATTAACAGGACTCCACCTTCATTCCTTAGACCAAGGCTAAGAGTGTATCAGCTTCTATATAGTACCTGGATAATAGTAAAATATATAGTAAAAGTAAGTTAGTATTCCAAGCTCTACTAACTAAATCAAGCTGATCGAATCTTTCTAACACACTCTTGTAGCACAGTGTACATAGCGTGATTATTGCCATTATCAGCTTAGCGCGTTTCAAAGCTTTGCGCTCTCCAGCTCTAGCTCTAGGCAAAGCTCTATCGAACACCTGCTGTCGAAAGCTTGCGCGCTGAGCTTTTTCGCTTGGCTTTAACGATCGATTCTAAGGTGCTCGCCATATGCGTAGCGCCCAGTCAGTCGCCGTTCACGCGTTTGGCTAATAATAATAACAAATATGACGCCAGTGCGAGTCAGTTGACTGGAAAATAAATAAAAGAGAGAAAAAATAAGAACTGGCAAAAGTTTTAAAATACCAGATAAAACAACAACAACAGCAACAAAAGGCAGATAATGCCCGAGGCTCGTATCAAGGCCAGTCGCAGAGAAAAACATGAATAAAAAGTGCACTTCATTAAAATGAAAGAAAATATCTGAGGAAACTTCACGGAACAAAGTGCGCGAGAGAAAGACAGAAGGAGAGAGAGAGAGAGAGAGAGAGAGAGAGCTCGACGGACTCTAGTGAATCGCAATTTAATTACGCGCAACAAAACAAAACTAGGAACCCAAATTGACTGATAAGATAAGACCCAACAGCGCCGAGCAGCCAACCAAAGGTGGGTTCGCTTCACCAATACAATTTGCATCTCAATTCCCAGCGCCAGGTGATGACACAGTTAGACTAGTTTTATGAGAGATCTAGAGCATGGGCACGCAAATGGTATAGAGTATCAGCTCTGTAAATGAGACTAATTGTGATTGATTTGCCGGTTGACCCAGTGACTTGCTGATTGAGTGAGAGCGACTGGCCAGATGATAGATCAACGGATGGACTAACGGACAAAGCGTTTGAGTGAGGGACGGATTATGCGACTGCTCGATCGCTAAGTGCTGGGCTCTGCTGACTGATTGAGCCAGTGATTGACAATGACTGAGCAGTGATTGGTTAACTGAGTGACTAACTAACTGACTAACTGATTGAAGTAATCCCTGATCAAATCAAGTGAGTGAAATTTTGATTGACTGCATCATTGACCCACTGTCAACTGGCTCCAAGAACGTGGCGGATTTTCTGCTGATTTTCGACTGAGAGCAAAATGCTCGATAACAAATCATTTTCAAAGCATATCAAATACGTGCTCTAACGATACACGATATGAAATTGAGAGTTCGATAAGTGGGGCTTGAGGTACTACAGAGACACCTAAAATTTTCACACAGACGCCGAATCACGTCTGAGCAAGACTTGGCGCGAGCAAAGCCGGATAATGCCCGCCCATAGACTATATCATAATTTTATTTATGGCTAGTCTCGGTTTCAATCTGAATGTGGTTGGTTTTGTTGTTGCTGCTGCTGCTGCTGTTGTCATTGTTGCATTTGCTGCTCGATTCGCGCTTCAGTTGACGCGTGCATATATATATATATATATACGTATATATTTGCCGCACAGTTATGCATTTTAAATAACTGGGCGGTATCTTAATGCCAGTTATATGGTGTTCGTAATACCCAAACAATAACGGCATTTGCATGCCAAGGCGCTGGCAAACGTGGCTCAATCATGATTGAGGCCATTCACATGGGCTTCTAAGCGCACTCGCAATAAGAATGCGAGCAGAGGCGAATGCCTGGCAGGCATATAAATAGGGCAAATCATCAAAATGTTAAGCATACGACGCGTGTGACAAGCGGCCAAAACAGGAAATTAGCAAAGGCAATCGCTCGCATGTGAATATCAATGCAGACTTATCTAGACGCTCAAGGCAAGATAGAAATTTCTGTAAAGAGCTGCGCATCCAATTTTACACTCAAATCAGGTTCAACTTGAATTTGATTCAAGAACTTTAATTTGATGTGGAGTAAATGCTTCTATTTTATGAATATGAATATATTTGCATTCACTAAACGTTTTTAGTGCAAATAAATCAATTCAATCCATTAAATGTCAATATTAATTTTAGACGTGTATGAAATATGAATGGAGCATATTCGCTTGACTGTGAGTGCATCTGCTTAAGTTGTCTATATAATCTATATTTTGTCTACGCTGTCTACCCCTTCTGATAGCTGATAGCTATCCTCTCCATCTGGCTTAAGCCATCAGTTATATATATATATATATATATATCTGTCGATTCTATCTGTCCCATCTATCCTGCCATTTGTTGGACAAGTATTAGGCAGTTGGTTACGGTAGCCCTTTGCCATTCTAATTTATTAGTGAAAAATCCAGCTCTAGTTGTTCCCAATGATTTATGCAATTTATAAATCAATCAAAATATATTTCTGATGTGAATAGTTGTTTTCCGGCTTTAATCAAAGCTCTGTGAAAATGAAATGACTGCTAATAATATATGCATATATTTCAAGTCTGTTTAAAGCGCCAAGCCAAGCACTTGAAGAAATTAGAAAATTAAAATTCAAAACAGACTTAAGAAGCTCAGCAAAAATATGATAAATATTTCAAGCCAAAGTTGGGAGGGTGAAGAGAGGCTGGCTAAAGGGGCAAAGGCGATGACAAGGCTGACAATTACGTAATTATTATTTATGTATGTGTATGTGTGTGCATATATGTGTGTATTATATATATTTGATGTGCTCTTGTATGGCTTAGCTGAATGTTGTTTACATACAAGAATTTTCAGAGTACGCAAATTGACAAACAAGCGTCTCCAGCTAAAGTGTTCGAGAGCGTAGCAGCTGAGCTTGATGGACTGCCAGATACACTGTACGCTGTTAGTTGTGCGGGGATTTGGCATAACTGTTGAGCAGATGAGCAGCCAAGTTAGGAACTCTCAGTGATTGATGCTATCTGAATAAAATTGGTTATAATTCCTGACAAATGGAGTTTAGACTGTCAGCACCCATATACCCCATTTGGCTGCATTGAAAACCAGAGCATAATAGCATGAAGCTCCACAGCAATAGCAACAACAACAACAACAACAACAATTTGCAATTATGCGGCTTGATGAGGAGCTTGTCAATTGCGTGTAGTTTGCACGCTCTGCTGGCGAGTCGTAAGCAAAAAACCCTGAAACATTACCAAAGACGACCACAGCAACAACAACCACAGCAGCAGCAGCAACAGCAGCAGCAGCAGCAGCAACAGCAACAGCAGCAGCAGAAACAAAAGCCAAGTAATAATTAAGTAAACGCAACTGAAATATAATAATGAAAAGGTCTCTCTGCCTTTAGCTTACACACACAAACACACACACACACACACACTGATGATGCTGTTGAACTACTTGCAACAGCCAAACACATTCACATGCAGCTAACTTGGCCACTGGGCCACTCACTTATGCACAGCATGTAAATGAAATAAAGCGCCTCCTCTTGCTAATTTGAGCCCATGCCGGAAGTTCACTTGACAGTTGACAGTCGGCCTGGCCAATGTCCACGCTGTCCACTGTCCACTCTCAACTTTTGGCTGTCCTTTTGGCAAACGATTATTATTAAGTGCAGTCGACTAGATAAAATTGATTACAATTTCATGTCGAATTCGCCGCTGAGTGATGTTTAGTTAAGCACATGACTAATGTGCACATGCAACAATACATGTGTGCATGTATGTATGTATGTATATTATGTTATTTGGCATGCATGTATTTATGTTATTTTAAAACATGTTCACATACGAGTTTAAGCGCTCGCCATATTATTTTTCCAAGTGTCTTATAAAAGAAAGCAAGCCAAGTGTTTTACTGCAGCGCGCCTCTCTGTGCACTTCTCATTAACTAAAGCACAGCTCTGAGATTTCCTGGCTTGATTAAGTGTGTCTAACTAAGTGTTGTTTCAACTAGTTGTCCGACTATTCTCATAAATTCTATTGTGTGAGTGCATGCAATGCATATGTCTATATGTACTATGTGCATATATAAGCTGGTGCTATTTGTAGACTGAGTATATATGTACATCTATATTTACACACACACATGCATATGTTTTTGTTCCACATGAAAATTTAATTTACTCGCAGCTTGTAATTAAGCAAAACGTGCTATTATTATTTTCACTAACTATATGTTTTTCCTGCATTAATGGCTTTAAGCCTAAAAGCCGAATGTGTTTAAAGCTTTGATTGCGAGTGTTTTTATTACTTAAAATTTACATAAAACCACTTTTTAATGGGCTACTTTTTAGCCTACTTGCTGCCTTGTTTTATGATGTTCTCTCGCTCTACTTCAGTGTTTGTCTTTATCTCTCTGGTTTGGGCTCTTTTTCTGTAGCTCTCTATTTCTCTCTCTCTCTTTCTCTTTCTTTCTCACTCTCACTCTCCCTCTCTTTCAATGTCTTAGTTATTAAAGTTATTTCAGTCGATCACACATATTCTCTTGTCTCTCTCTCTCTCCCTCCCTCTCTCTCTCTCTCTCCTTCTAAATGTCTTGGTTTTTACAGTTATCTCAGTCGATCTCTCCATCACAGACATTCTCTCTATCTCTTTCTCTCTCCGTCTTTATCTCTCTCTCTCTCCATCTCTCTCTCTCTCAGTGTCTCTCCCTCTCAATGTCTCAGTTTTTACAGTTATCTCAGTCGATCTCTCCATCACAGACATCCTCTCTGTCTACCTCTTCTTTTTGCTGTCTCTCGCTTTCTCTCCATCTCTATCTCTCTCTCTCTCTCTCTCTCTCTCTCTCTGTCCCCCTCACTCTCTGTCCGTCTCTTTCTCTCTCTACCTATTCCTGGCTTCGTCCCTCTCGCTTTCTAGCTGTCTCTCTGTCTTGATCACCGCCTCCATATATCACCCACCGACTCTCTGTCTCTTTCTATTTCCTAAAGGATCCCTGGTACGTTAGGGAAACCTTCCCATTCATATATCAAGCAATATTTTCCTCTTTCCACCTACGTGTCTCTCCCTCTCCTTCGCCCTCTCCCTCCTCCCCTTCTTCGTTAATTCGCTTATATACAGTCTGTTTCTCAGCCCCTAAACAGATAGCCATAAAAAATCAATTACATTTATATTTGAGCTCTTGTCTTAGCCCATGCTTATCCATACATATATACACACACATATATACATGCATGCATACATATATATATCAATATATGTGCATATTCCGACAATTTGGTATTATATAGAGCAGTCTCCGCACAAATTGATGTGTGCTGCACATATCATTAGAATGATTCATTGAACTATCAATAGCATTCGATTCGCTTGACTGTGCTCATTCATATTCCCCAGCCAATGCACAATCCTTCTCCCCCTCTCTCCCTCTTTATCTGTCTCTGTCGCACTCTTTCTCACTCTGTCTCTTTCTTATACTTTTCCATCAGTCAGCTTGCATTTCATAGCATTTGGATGCAGTTTTGAGCACTTGGCCACAGAGCCGTTCCATTATCTGCTGCTGCTGCTGTTGTTGTTGTTGTTGCTGCTGTTGCTGTTGCTGTTGCTGTTGCAGCAGCTGCATTGCGCATACGCCTCGTATCCTTTGCTGCTGTTGCTCGTAGCATTGCCGTTGGCCTGGGCTGCATCTGCTCTTTTTGCTATTAACGTGCTCATTTTCACATTTCGAAATGTAGCACCGTTTCCCTTGCCAATACAGGGTCCGAGCAACAACAAAAAATGAGCAAGAAATTGTTGAAAAATATTAAAATTTATGATGACAAACCCGTCGACAAAACTTTTCAACGCCAGCTGCAAAGATTTGCTGGTTTCACAAAAAAATGAAACGTAAAAAAGCGAAGAAAATGCAAGTAAAAATATACATTTTTTATGCGATGAGTTTATCTCCGAGCTCCGTGCATGTACACATACGCCCACGCCCACGCCCACGCCGTCGCCGACGCCCTCGCCCATGCGAGCAACGGCTTTTGTACGGTTAGTGTCTATGGATGCCAATGCAGGAGCGGGCGCTGGCGGCTGGGACAGCACGACAGGGGGACAGAGCCTGATATGAGAGCGGCTCGTTCGGCAGCTTTCAATATTCGCACAGCTTTGAGCTTACTTTTTCCATTTCCCAGTGTCATTTTTGAAAAATTGATTTATGGCCAATAGAGCGCGGGCGTTGCTTTGTCCAGAGGGGCGCCGGGTGCTGTGCGGGGCACTGTGTGTAGGTGGGGGTGGGGGGTGTGCGACGGCACGACACTCCCAAAGCGGCACAAAAACCTATCAAGTGTCCGACTTTGTTGTTGTTTATGCTGTGTGCCGAGCAAAATATTTTCATTGAGGCTTTTCGACCAATTCCACCATTTATACTGAAACTTTCTCAATAACGGAAATGAAACTATTTTTAACTAGGCAACAACTTAAAGCTCCTTAAAGCGTCACATTTTCAGTGCTCAAAGCCTTGGCAACTGCAACAGCAACAGCAACAGCAACAGCAACAGCAACAGCAACAGCAACTGCAACTGCAACTGCAACTGCAGTTGCCCCAAAATGAGCCGTCAATTAAAACGCATCAAGCGCAAACAGACAACAAACCTTGGGCAGGGCACAAACTGTTGATGGGACTTTCAGATATCCTTTAAGCTTGCAGTTTCAGCAGTCGCTATATCATATTAAAGGTTGCCTTACTTTTCATTTCGCAAACTGACAATGGGGCACCATTTGCTGCATAATTTAGTGCTCTTAATCGAGGTCTTCGTTTACTTTTGCTGCATATTTAAGTTAGTTTACTTTCTCTACCTCCTTAGCTTTGCTCGATTTCACATATGTTTCTTCTCTTAGCTTCCTTTTGCTGTTCTATTATCTGCTAAACCCTTTGATAAACTGCTCCTGAAGCTGAGCTCTGCCAGGTGTGCTCCATGGACTTCAAAATTATTGTTCTATAATATATAATATGATTTTTATCTGCCTATATAACATTAATATTTGCTTATATTAGTTATTATTATATTATTACGTGTATACACGGCTCTCCATATTCAAGTGAACCATCTGGCAGCCCTGCAAGGTTGCCCATATTCGACGGACCCATTGTTTATCTTTTTTAGATCAATGAAAAATACAATTTTGTTGGTGATGTCTATAATAATCATATTATTTGGTTCAAGTAGAGCTGTTGACTCACTCACTCTTTGAATATGATATCTCTCAAATGACCTCTACGGCGTATGGTGCCCCTCTCTCTCAAAAGGTATAGAACTGCCAGATGGGTCACTTGAATATGGGGAAGCCTGTGGATCAACTGCTCTTTGTCGTCCTGAGCAGGGAAATACAGTAGAATCCGATTATAACGACGCTCAAGGCACCGTCGTTATGCCCGGAAGACGCTTGCTCAGATAAGCGCACCGTACGTACGCTATAAGCGGAGTCGTTATAGCGGTATTCTACTGTATGGGTTCGGCTGAGACTCCTTCGGCTTCCTTACCATCCCTATCATCCTCATCATATAAGCTTATCTTTGATCGCTCTAAGCAGCTGTTGTTTAGTCTCCTCAGACTCTACTCATTCTTCTCCCTCAGATATTCCTCACCACTCTCTAGTAGAGCTTTCCCATTTTCGCTCTGCCCTTCCATTTCCATTGCATCCACCTCCACATTCGGCTCAATTATTTCTCGATGCACACGCAGACGCAGAGGCTTTATATAACCTTTGCGGGGCCACTGCTGGGTATTATGACACTGGCAACTGCCACAATATGTGCGGCACGACAACAGCAACAATTACAACTACGACGACAGCAACAACTAACATAACAGCAGCAGAAACAACAACAACAACAACAACAAGAAACGTTTACAGAAGCAATTGCTCATTTTTGCACATTTTCCGCGCCATGAAAATGCACTTTTCCCCTGGCCTCTGGCAGCCCCGTGCATAAATGAGAATTCGTTCGAGTCGCCTGCTGCCCAGCCCCCCCACGCCACGCCCCCGTGCCGGCTTGCCGCGCTGGTTGTGCGGCAGGCAGCCAGACATTTATGGTTGGCTGTCAGTGTAGTGCAATAATTAAGCGTTGACTTGTTCAATTACCAAAATGCAATTGCTTTTAACCACGCAACGCCGGGCAGACAGAAAGACAGGCGGACAGACGGACAGGCGGACAGACGGACAGCCGGTAGAGACTGAGTGAAGCCGCGAGCTGCGGCACCTTCGAGCACCGTGTCAGCCGCAATGAGTGTTTACCGTAGTCGTTCGCTGTCAATTTGCATGAGAAATGTCGTCGTCGTCTTTGGGCGAAGTTTTCTGTTGATGCCCGGGGCATTAAGAGCGTCAGCATTGCGAGCCAGAAACTCAGTCCTTTGGCCATTTATTGGTGGCAATGGCAGTCGGTGGCAGCTGCCACGTGGCATTCGAGGCAGGCATTCGAGTCGCATTCATTTTGGGCCGCAATTGAAATGCATGAGCCAACGTGTCGGGGCGATGGCAGCCAAAGTTGTAAGCGTGCAGCTGTTGCATGCCACATCGATTTGGTGCAAGCATCAGAATAGTAACGGTAATGGTAATGGGCATTGTTATGCTTATGCATGAGCTACGTGCCACACAGCGAGATAGAGCGAGATAGAGAGACAGCCAGTCTGTCTGGCGTCTGGCGTCTGGCAGTTATATCTGTGGCATCCACGTCGATTAAGCCGAAGCCCCCTGTTGCAGGCTTGCCAGCTGGGCCGCTGTTGGTGGCACGCTTAAGCTTATTTATGCGCATAATTACTCGATGCTCGATTTACATATGCGAGCCAATCGCAGCTCAAGGATTTGCTCGCATACAAAGTGGCGCATTAAAGCCGCATGCTTCAATGCTTCAACTGCCACGGCGAGTGGCACAGACAAAGCCAAAAAACACAACATAGAATCGCCTCATTATGTTGAATAGTACGCGGCAAATAAAAACTTGGCACTTAATACAAAGGGGCCACGTGTTAGCCGTCGAGCGGGGCGGGCAGGAGGCGGGAAGGGCAGCCAGTAGGGCCAGAGGGACGTGCCAGGGAAATTTATGCAGCACAAAGCCGCGTGGCAAATGTGAGTAAGCCAAACGACATAAGCAGGCGTAAATAGTAGTGCAACAGCAGCAGAAATACAGCGCGGCCTCAGCCACTGCAACCACCTCGAACACCTCTGCCCCACCAGGCCAGCACTGCCAATGCAACAACCGCTGTGGGTGTAAATCTTGTTATGCAGCAAATGCGCCATAAAGCTAGCTGCTAGCTGCTAGCAGCCAGGATCAGGCTGCGTTTTCCCCAAGGCTCCTGCTTACATTTCCCCCTCACACACAGCGAGTGTGTGTGTGTGCGTTGTTTTTGTTGTGGTGTGCTTTTGGGATCTGCGGCAGCTATGCTTCTGTCCGTGTGCAGGCGCCACTCTAATAAAATTTAATAAAAAACGTGTTGCCTCGCATAATGCATCGACAAAGCGAGCATCCAGCGGGGCCAAGGGGCCAACGGGCTGCGGGGCTGCGGGGCTGAGAGGGCTTCACATGCTTTTACATTTCGCAAAAAAAAATGTTGGTAAAAAATTAAGTAAAGCTTCAAATTGATTACAACATTAAATAGTCGCACTTGAGATTGCCAATAAGCAGCAGCAGAAGTGTAAAATTTCGAGCACCGCAAGAAAAACGTTGCAAAATTAAAGCTTTGAGCGAAAAGCTTTGAGCTGAAAGCACTTTGAACTTTAATCAATGTTAATATAACACATAAATAAAATATGCACTTAATAGCTAAAATATCTATTGAGTAATAGATTAGCTTTCAGAGAGCTTTCACTATAGAGTGCCTTTACTTCATTGCTTTCAGCGGAAGCTTTAAAGTTAAGCTTTAAGTTGATGCAAGCTGATGTCAAGCTTGAAATTATTTAATCAATAGAAAAGAGTCTTTATATAAATATATATAAAGAGAATTAGTAAAGAGCTTAATACAGCCTTAATACAGAAGCAGGAGACTTACTAATAGAGCTTTATAATAAAGCTGGCATGATGCTTTAATCATAAAGAGCTTCAAGCCAAAGCTGCGCGCTGGAAGGAAACTAGCATATATTTATTTCATCAAAAGCTAATCAAATTGGCATACATTTTGGCTTTATAGCCAATGCGACCAAAAATTTTTCGCAGTGCATTGTCAGCAGCTAGCGGCTAACCACATGGCATCTCGACACGTTGCCAGCATATCAATATGCCGCATCGGCTGCCAAGGCAGCTAATATGATAACCCACTCACTCATGCGTTTACGACTAATTTTGACAGGCGTTGCAAGTTGCAGCAACCGACGGCGCCCCACAAACAACAACAACAACAACAACAACAACCCACAGCAAAGAGGCAAACAGGCAAATCGAGGGAAGTCAGCGCATTAGGCATTAGCTGTCAGCTGGCGTACGTGAGCGTAGTGCAATCAGAATCAACGCCAGTTATTGGCTGGGCCCATGCCGATGGCGATATTGTGGCTTGATGGGCAAGTGTGTCTCCCGGCAGAGCTCTCAAGCACATCATCAATCTGTGCTGACAATCGCCCTGTCCCAGCAAGATTTGGCCCAGGCCCACAAAATATGGCAACAGTTGACAGCGAGTAATGAATATATAGCCGCAACAGAATCAGAGCCAGCAGCAGAAGCAGAAGTAGCAGAAACAGAGGCAGCTGGAGCAGCAGCAGCAGTCCCAACAGATGAGCCGTCATTTTATTACCATGTGGTGAGCCGCAGCCAGGGGGAGCTGCTGGAGCGACTGGCGGCGGATGTGGAGGAGCCGGAGAAGCTTTCATTGAAGACAACTGCTGTGCTGCACATTGAGTCTGTCTATAGTCATTTGGATGCTCAGGCGGAATCGGATACGAATGGCAATGTTATTGGCAGAGCGCTGACAGGCAACGCATATGCCACTTGCCAGGAATTTTTACTGCAGGAACTGGCCCAGACCCTCGACGAGCATCAAGCGAATGCCGCAGCCTCCTGGCCACGGGATAGCAGCCACGGGCCAAAGGCGGTCTGGCAGCTGCCAGATAGCGATATCCAGCACGAACTACGCTTTCATGAGCTACATAAGGTAAGTGCTACAGTTACTTTTTATTAGCGCCCTCTACATCGCCAGCACATGGTCAGAAAACGCATGAAAAGTAGCCTGATTGATGGGCATGTATGAAAAGTTATCATAAGTCTGGGTAATAGAATCTGGTGCAAACAGAGCAATAATCACTGGCTATGATTGAGTGTGTGATGCACTAAAGAGCAAATGAATGATTGAATGGGGAGAGTTGATTGACTTGGACGATTGCCCGACTGATACGCACAACTAACCGATTGATTCGCTTTGATTGATCTGAATTGATAGACTAAAAAGCGATTGAATGACATAACTAATCGATTGACTCCTTCAATTGTCAATTCTATGACTGCCTGATTGATTGACTGATTGAGTGACTTAACGGACCGCCTGATTTAGTGACCTTCGGCTCTGATTGATTGAGTATTTCACTGAAAATCCAACTGACTGATTGATCAGTCTAGCTGATTGATTGATTGACTACCCATTTGGTAATAGTTAAATGATTGATTGACTGATTTACAAATGAATCTTCTGACTAACTGAGGAGCTGTAGAGCTAACTTTTCGATTGACTGGCTTATGGCTTGAATTATTGATGAGCTAATTGATTGATTAGCTATATGTTAGCTTATTCGACTGTTGCAATAAATGATTGACTGACTGACTTCGTGCAGAACTTATTGAGAAATTCTATTAAATACTTGAACGAGTATTGAGTTGATTGTATGATTGATTGATTGAATTGTGCGACTCACTGATTGACTAAGTAATTGAACATTTGATTGACCAACTCCAAATCTAACCACTAATCAATCAGCTTTGTTACCAGAAGAGCTGTCCATAAGCATTTGAAAAACCGTTATCTAACACACACCCACTTACCGTATAATCCCATTCCACCCCTATGCAAACACGCACGAGCACTAGATGGCGCCAGTGTGAAAACCACCCCCAATTGTTAGCTGGTGCAGCCACTTGTTCTGTGGTGGCACAGCGCATGCTCAGGCCACGCTCCGGTTCAGCGAGCAGGGCATACACTCAATCGAGAAATCCGCAGGCTGCTAGAATTTTCAGCCAGCCCATTCAATTTCCCGAGTGCTGCTGCTTCGCAAGTGAAAAGCCCAACAAAACTCTGAAAAAATATTTAAAAAATAGACCAAATAATTGAAAAACTGCACAGAAAATTGGCAGGAAATTAAAACAGCAAAAGGCATTGCATACTTTGTGGCAGTGCGAAAAACATAACGTGTGGAGAGTGCCTCAAATTGTGGCAGCAACCATAACAATTTCAACAGCAGAGGAAACTTTTTCCAAGGACCTTCAAAACTTGCCGTACGCCCGTGGGTGCTCAAGTGTATATGTGTATCTGCGTGTGAGAGAGAGAGAGAGAGAGTGACTGTGAGAGTGACTGAGGCTGTGACTGTGAGTGTAGCCGTCACTGTAGTTGTGTACCTGCCTCAAGTGCAAGTATAAATGGCGTAATTTGGTGCGCGGCCGTGTGATGAACATTGATTTGAGCGCAGCGCAGTTGATAGCTGAAGTTGCAACATTCGCTTTGGTCTGCGTGGCACATATCAAAACGGCGAACGTTCGGTATTCAAGTAGCGCTAAAACGCAGCAGGAGAGACTCGCGGCATCAGCGAGTGCCGCGGCAGCCGACGTGCAACATGGATGAATGCGACAACCTCGTCGTCGTCACATTAGCCGCACACGAGGAGCCAGCAGCCGAGCTTGCAGCGCAGCAACAGCTCAAGAATTTGCACAAAGAACACTTTGATGTCGAAGACAACGCACTAGCAGCAACAGAGACAGAGCATCAGCATCAGCAGGAGCAGCAGCAACAGCAGAGAGATAATTCGAGCAGAGCCACAGCAGAGGAGGACGCAGCAGTTGACGCGGAAGTCGAGGCAGTCATCATGGTAAACACTGTGCCACACGCCAGCCACACTTTGTGCTCTTATTCAATATTGTAGATAGCTGCGTATGAGTCATTAGATTCGCATGCCCACACACTGAACCACTGTGCACCAACCAACCAACCACCCACCCACACACACACACACTCACACGACCCCATCCTGTGATTGTTCTATTTGCATTGTGCGGCAGGCTTTGTCTGCTGTGCTCATCTATTGACCCGTTTTTCTTTCACTAATCGCTTGCTTAACCTGCTTTCTCGACTTTCGCCCACGCCGTCCACCCACAGGGGCAAACGGAGAGCAAGAAGCACGGAGGCAAGGCTGGCCGGCGCCACAATGGCAACGGCGGTGCCCAACTGGAGCTGGGCGAGCAGCCGCAAGTGCCGCACACCAAAGGCACCGCCATGTCCTTTGGCTTTCGCAAGAAGCTCAACGGTACGCCCAAAAAGTTCAAGAAACTGCTCGAGGGCAGCAGCAGCGGCGTAGGCGGCGGTGGCGGTGGCGTTGGGGAGGCGCCACAGACAGACACAAAGGACGACAATGGCAATGCAGGTGAGTAATGAGCGCACCTTGGCAAGTGTTATGGCTTTTTAATTCGAGCCAATTAGGACGCTGCCTAATACCAGGTCAACATGCCAGCCATACTTAACTGCTTTTCATTTCCTCCCATTCCACCATCCGCAGCGCCTGTTCAGTTCGAGAAAGTGGGCGTGGCGGCTCAAAAGACAAACGCGTCGAATCGCACAGGTGCGGCTGGCAAACGGTTTGGCTATCGCGGCGCCCTGCCACGCCCCGCCTCTGCCAGCCTCACGGCGACAACAAACACAACCAGCGGCAGCGAGGACCCCGACGAGGCAACAGCAAATGCTCAGAACAACAACTGCAACAACAATCACAACAACAACAGCAACAGCAACGGCAACGGCAACGGCAACGGCAACAACACCGGCAACGTGCTCGTGAGCAATCGTAAGTAGAAGTAGAGGCACCGAAGATCAAATACCCTTACCGAATACTTTCGATAAAAATGAGAAATCATGCTGATTGATGGATGGGCATATATGAAGAGCTATCAGCAATATGAGTGGGAGCTATTAAGGGTGGTGAATTGATTAGACTTGGATAAATGATTGATGCAACTGGATGATTGAGTGATTAAGGATACTTCCTTGCTGATTGACTGACTGATGACACTGAGTAATCAACTGTTTGGTTTATTGATTGACTAACTCATTGATAAACTGAGTGACTGACTGATTGAATGACTACTTGAATGATTGGCAGATGGCCTATTTGTGATTGACTACTTGGATGAGTGGCAGATCGACTGACTGACTTGTTGACTGACTGATAAGCTGAGTGACTGACTGATTGAATGACTACTTGAATGATTGGCAGATGGCTTATAGGGGTTGATTGATGACTGACTAAGCTGATAAGCTGAAGGATTGATTGACTGGCTAGCCTATAGAAGATAATTGACTGATTGACTGACTAATTAACTGAGGGATTGATTAATTGAATTAGTGACAGATCGACTGGCCTATAAAAGGTGATTGACTTACCGCCTCGTTGACTGACTGATAAGCTGAATAACTGAGTGATTGATTGAACAACTACTTAAATGATTGACAGATTAACTGGTGGTAGAGAAGGTGATTGACTGTGTGACTGAATTTATCAATGAGTTGACTGTCTCATCCTATCAATCAGTAGTCCAACTGATTAACAGGATGAGGGATGGCCGAAGTGGTTGACGGACTTATTGGCCAACTTTAACTTCAATGACAACAGAAGTGACTGACTGATTGATTGCATAAATGATTAATGAGCTTATTGAATGGCTAATTGAAAAACTGATTGATTGATGGACTGACCCTATCAACTAACAGACCTACTAGTAACAGCAAATGCTTGATTGAATTATGATGGATGCAGAACTGCCACCAATATGCTGTAGATGTACGTTCCATCCTATTAGATCATATATATTAACTAGTTCAGAACTTGTGACTTTAAAGTAGACCTAGGTATATATGTAGAGGTGCTAGATGGAGAGAATCCATTGGTCAGGAATATAAATATATAATATAGCCCTATTAGCCTCTGCCTCTCGTCACACGCACGCATGACTCAACTGCAGCAGCCGTTGCGAGTGGAGGCAACTCTTTGACACATCTCTCAATGCCAACGTCTCACTTCTCCTCCGTTCTCCTGCCATCTCCATGGTCCACAGTAAAACGGCGCTCCAAGAGCGCACACGCGGGCCGCGCAATCGATGGGGAGCCGAAAATAGCGCAGCCAAAGACGCTGACGTTCAATCTGAACCAGAACACAACCATCGAGTATCAGCGGCGTCAGTTCTTTGGCGAGATTCCGGATGAGGCAAGCGCCGCAGCCAACGCACGGCCGCGCTACAACTACAATAATCTGGCCAATATGCACGCCAATGTGATGTGAGTAGCCGTTCAAGATCTTTGGATTTACCAACGAAATCGCATCAACTTCTTTATTCACCCTTGCAGCGTTCGACCCACACCTCGAGCTGTGCCGGCCAGCTTTGCCAAGTTCACCTTGCAGACGGTCAGCTTGCCGCGGCCGGAGTATCCAGTGGCCATTAGCCTGACCGCAACCACGCCTACCACGCCCAGCAGCAGCATGCAGAGCCCGGTGCCGGCGCACTCGACTGGCGCCCGAGCCAAGGAGGTGGCCAGCTCTTCCAGGCAACATCCGCTGACCTCCATACACGCACAGCCCAGCAGCCGGCAGCTGGACCAGAAGAGCGTCAAGCAGCTGACCAACAATTCGACCCGTCGCGGCTTCTCGGGCAGCCGGGAGATCAGCGCCGACTCGGGTATCGCCAGCATGGACATGGCCGTCGACTCGGGCAGCAGCTCCGGCGGCAGTGCGTCCAGCTCGAAGCGCAGCCGCAGCCGGCCACGCAACCTGCAGATGGTGATGAGTGGCCGACACACATTCGAGGTGCGCGACATGGATGATCCGCCCTCCAGTGAGTCCAACTCGTTCGTGGAGACCCTGGCGCTGCCCAAGCTGCCTACGGACAACAGTCAGACGACGCCCTTGCCGCTGGTCGGACTCGTGCGCTCCAACACCGTGCTCAGCCGCGAGAGCTATGAGCGCAGGCAGGCCACAACAGAGCAGGGGGCCGATGCGAGCCAAACGCCGGAGACACCGCCCAAGCCCCAGCCCAAGGCCAGTGGCTCCGATGACAGCGAGAGCGTGGACGAGGAGAAGCTCTACCTCGACTCGTCCACCTCCGAGAAGAGTGCCAAACAGCAGAGCCACAGCCCAACGTCCTCCATGTCCTGGCGCTGCCAGGCGGGCGAATCTCTGGCAGCCAAAGACTGCAGCAGCATGAGCATCACGAGCAGCGACACCCAGCCGCCCCTTAAGTCCGAGGACAAGGAAGAGGACATGTCCCTGGGCCTAGATGACCTGAGTCTCATCAATACAGAGATGCAATTCAGCACGCTGTGTAAGTAGTCCAACTAGCCCAAAGCTACTCCTTGGGTTAGCTACTCCTCCCCTGAAGTTCGCCTCCTTCTTCCTGCCTCCAGTTTGCTATTTCTGATTTCGTAAATCTCTCAACTCACATTAAGTCTTGCTCCCTCCAGCTTCACTGACGGAAACGGCACCCAAGCCCAGCGGCGCAGCTGCCGGGGAACACTTGCTCAACATGCACATTGTGGACAATCGTGAGGCGATTGTGGTGCGGCTGCCCAGCGAGCGTCCGCGCTCCTTTAACAATGCGCTCAACGAATCCAAGTTCGCGGAGCTGGCGCTGGCCAGCAGCAGCTGCTTGCTGCTGGATGACGAGACCTCGCCCACGGACAGCCTGGTCAGCAGCACGGAGGAGTCGGAGGAGGCGGGCGGCAAGCTCAAGAAGCACAAGCTCAACGCCGAGCTGCAGCAGAAGGTCAACGATGTGGACATTGATGATATATCGCCGGTGCTGGAGCTGGAACTGGATCCAGCCAGCCACAGTCCCGTCTCGCCAGGCACGCCCACGCACGCCTCCCACTCGCTGTCGCTGGGCTCGGATTGCGGCAACCTGATCGATGACGAGATCGCCGATCAGCCAGCGCTGCTGTGCAACAGCGAGGCACCGGAACATGCCACCGACACGCCGACCCTCATGGAGACCCACACAACCGGATCGTTGCGTTCGCTCAAGAGCCAATCGAAGGCGCGCACAGCTCTGCAGCAGGCCATTGAGCTGAGTCTACGCACTCCGGCGGCCGTGCGACGGGCGGTGCTCCAGAGCGCCGAGTCCCTGGACACGCTGTCGCCCTGCGAGTCCATTTGCTCGGATGACTTGATGATGGACTTCGATATGAACAGCAGCGTCGACTCCATAGATCGCACCGCCTCGGTGCGCAGCCGCAGCAGCCCCGATTTGCACAAGCTGAGCGCCGACCTCGAGGCCGACCAGGCCGAGACCGAGGCGGAGCTGCTCGCCCAGCTGGACTGCCAGGGCAGCGATGTCATGAAGGAGCTCAACTCTCTGCTGCGCGCCCGCATGCAGCGCAGCGCACCCACACCCAGGGAACGCATCAGGTGAGTGCACACCTTTACCGACCACTTTCCCACCGCTGGCCCCACCCAAGAAACTTTTCCATTATCCAACTAATTGAATTGACTGCGCCTGGCCATCGGGCACGCTGCCAATAAGCCCAAATGCAGCGGCCTGTCTTTGACTTTTCCTTTGATTTGTGTGTTTTTATTAGCTCAGCTGGCACATGGCCAGCAATCGCAATCCCTTTTCCATTCCCATTCCCATTCCCATTCCCATAGCACCACTCCCAACCACTCGAAAGTAATGCAACTTCTGCCTAATCAATCAGACACAACCTGCGCTCTTTTGCCTGCTTTGTCACACCTTCCCTTTCTGCCTCTCTGTCTCGCTCTTGCTCTCTTTATCTCTCATTCAGGCAACATCTTGTCTGCACTTTAACACTAGAAAGCTTTCGGGTTTCAAGTTGCTCGAACTTTGGGTTTTTCAAGTGTTCTCAAGCGCAAAATTCTGATAGAAAATGCGTGTAAAATATTTGTATAAAATGTTATTTCGATAGCAACCATAGCATCATATGCTGGACTTATTATATATATGCTATATCATTTTCCTGATATACCCGTATTGCATTTTCTTTGTCTCTGGCTTAGTTGTTCTTGTACTTCTCTCTTTGTCTCTCGTTCTGTAGTTCTCTGCTTCGCATATCTATTTCTATGCCCATCTCTTTCTATATCTATAACTCTGTCTCTATATACATATATTATCCATTGCACAACTTTGTTCTCTGTTTCCTCTTCTCAAACTGTTTGGCTGGTTGACTTTTCTCCCATTATTTATCTCATTTTACATTACACTTATCACTTTATAGGTCACTTTATAGCTATACATCTCTCTCTCTCTCTCTCTCTCTCTCTCTCTCTCTCTCTCTCTCTCTCTCTCTCTCTCTCTCTCTCTCTCTCTCTTTCTCTCGCTTGTCAATCTAATTCTTTCCCTCTTTCATTTCCTCTTCACTTCACTCTCTTCGTTTTCTTAATCTGTCTCTTTTTAATTTCCTCTCATATATCTCATTATATCTCTCATTTCCTCTGTACCTTAGCACTTTATGGACAGTAATATCTCCATAGCTCTACATCTCTCACCATTTCATCATCTATTCACATCCACAAATGCACAGTCCGTTTTCATTACCTCCGCCTTTGTAGGGTTAATAGTTGCAGTCAGTGCAGCTCAGCGCATTGGAATTGCAGATCTATGCCGCAAAGCATTTATTTGGTGGATCGAAAATTGAAATTAGCCCAAAACACTGGACAGACGGACAGACAGCGGGACAGGTTGAGAGTTAAGAGTTGTTGTTATTTGAGTTGGCCAAAAGGTCGTTCCCATTGCCGTGTTACCAATTGGCGCTCTCAATTGCAATGCTTAAGCGCCTGCTACCACGAAATGTTTCGTGGGCTGGTGAAGCGAAGCGACGGGGCTTTTGGCCAAAGACAGCGTCAAAGCCAAAGCCAAAGCCAAAGACAGAGCCAAGAGGCAACGGCACTTGGCATTTGCCAACGAGCGCCTGTGCCTGGTTGGGGTCTGCCTTTGCCTGGCCTGGCCAAATTGTGGCCGTAGTTAAGATAACATTTTGACTTTGGACTGAGACTTGATGGCGAGTGCCGCATTCTTTTGTCATGGCAACGACAACCACAACAACTACAACTACAACTACAACAACAACAACCGGCAACGGCACGACAACGTCAGCGACAACGAAAAGTGGTTTCTGGTTCCAGCCAAAGTTAAAATGTGTTTCTCTCCCTGTTTCTCTCCCTCTCTCTCTCTCTCTCTCTCTCTCTCTCTCTCGCTCTCTTCTGCTGCGGCTTTATTGCATTGGCAAAGGAAAAATCAATTGTCTGCCCATGTGAACCTGTTTCGACCTGCTCGCTGGAAAAGTAGCGAAAAATAACTGCAAAATGCCGCTGGCTGAGCTGTTGTTGTTGTTGCTGCTGCTGATCGTCGTTCCATACGCATGCGCTTGGGGATTGCCTTTCATAATGTATTGGTGAATGTCCCCATAAATTGCTAAAGAAAATGGCTAAGACAAAGCTGAGATGGCGGCCCACAGCTGCGCAGCTGAAATCTGTAAATCTTTTAATCGTTTGAGCAAACATAATTCATATGCAAAGCATATATAACCCACACACACGCACACACAGACACACTTTGTGGCTTAACCTTGGGCCAACAACGTGTATAACCCACTCGCTAAATGCCATGAGTCACAGCAGCAGCAGCAGCAACAGCAGCAACATCAGCAGCAGCAGCAGCAGCAATCCAAGAGGGGAAAACTGCTGAATAACTTGCTGCCAAACTGCTGCCAATTGCAGCTGTCTGTGGCGATGTGATCTTTATTACGACTTGATCTTGATTGGGGCTATCTTGTAATGCTAGAAAGCTTTCTATTCTAACGGCAAAGACACACGCAAAGAGCTTTCAGTGCAACAATAGCATAGGCCAAACATTCTTGTGGCTTGGAGGCTGAAACGTTCTGGAATCGAAGCTTGGAATGCGCACAGTGGCATAAAACCGATGGAGAAATGTGACTACCTACACTGAGACACAGCCGATAATTGACTTAATAAATTGTAACGAGTATTGATTAACAAGAAATGGGGCAAATGCCAGCAGGTTAAATATGCAAATTAATAACAAATATTGCATGTCAAGGCAAAGATAGGCTGAGACTAAAGTTGGAACGGGCCCAACGCAGATATTAATATAGGTCTATATAGGAATGCTTTGAAATTTTCGATTGAGCAAACGGAATATATTTTCAATATTTCAAAATGTAGTATAAAATATACTCCCAGATAAAACTGAACTCAGAGAAACTTGCAGCTGAAGAGTAGCTATTTTAGATGCTCTAAGCAAGTTTTGGGGGGAAAAACAAACAAACAATTGATATAAAATTTATAATGAGAGCCAATAAAATATGAAAATAAAACGTGCAGAGGTACATCTTAGATCGATACATCAAACTGATGAATCTTTTAAGTACTATAAATATTTTGCAATATTTAAGAATACTTTTTCACTATGTTGAATTGAAAATTCCTTCAAGTTGCTTAATATTCAGAAATAGTAATAAAAGAATACCCAATACTAAGTTACCATAAACAAGAAGTTGAGTTACCTCATCAAGAATATTCCTAGCACCAATTTTCATCAGCTTTTCCTTCACAGCTCGCCCCACTGTACCGTTCCGTTTCCCACATTCCATCAGCCTTGGCGCTCGCTGCGCTAGCAACTTCAAACAAAACTTCAGTATTAAACAAGATCTCAAAGCGTTCGCAACGGTTCGATGCGGTTAGCTGCGGCAACTTCGCTGAATCAATTGACGAAATATAAAATTGTTTACCTTAGCTTAAAGCGAGCGAGTTGCCTTAATAATAAAAGCCAATCAGTGCGCGCTCTTGTGCAAAAAGCTCGGCTGCGTGGGAGTCGGCTTAATTGCGTTTTTAATTACCAAACTAAGAAATATAGAAATAGAAATAAAAATAGGAAAATATAGAAAATAGAAAATATAACGAAAACAAGAGCCAGTGACCGAATAGACCGCCCTCGCGAACGCCACTGCCGATACGCACTGTTGCCTTTTCCATGCCACAAATACAAAGCCGACACCAACATCAACAGCAACAGCAACAACAACAGCAACAGCAACAGCAACAGCAACAAATGCTAATAAAAATCGGGCAACATTTATTATAAAGACGCGCCGCAGGCACAAGTGTCAATGCTTTTTGTGTGAGTTTTGTGCAGAAACTAAAAATAAAAATACAAAATAAAAACAACAAAAATATTTTATAAATAAAATAAAAAAATAAAACAAATTACAATCTGGCAACGAGTTTGCTCAAAATGTGAGTAGAAGAATATAGAAAAAAATAATAATAATAATAAGAAACAAGAAAAATATAAATAACGGAAAAATTGTGAGCCTGACTGCCCGCCTAATACTCGCTCAGCGTACGATCAGAGATTGAAAGAGAATATTAAATCACACTTATTACTGATAGATCTTGATGCTTATTGATGAGTCTCATTTGTGCGCGTCTATCTTATTCAACAATCAGCAGGAGACGAGCATAAGTAAATCAAATGAACTGTGCGTTGGCTGTGGGAGTGTGTAAGCTGTAGATGATATCGATATGAAGAAAGATATAGGGAGATATCTAGACATATGAAAATGTATGTAAATCATATAAATATGTATTGTCTCTGCTAGCTATATATCTATATCCTATCTATATCTTTCTTCATATATACATATATAGTAAAGTTAGTATAGATTGGTATAACTAGACATATTTAGAGATTGGACACAGAAAGATGTGAGATATGTATGACTTAAACTAGATATTGTTAGGTAGGTGAAGAGATATTGATAGCTTTAAAAATATTGTGAAATATGTACATATACAAATGTATTGATATGGAGCAAGTCTATATAGTTAAGTGCATTGATAGATGTGGATCGATGAACAATCTTATACATGTAGCCATGCCTTTTCCAAAAGTAGATATGTGAAGTTTCTTGTATAGAATATGATTCTATATTTTAGTTCCTTCTGTTCTCAACCGAGCCATATAATCCTAATTCCCACTTATCTCATGCCCGCTCACATATACAAGTTTTCCGTTCACTATCTGATCACAACCGATATACCCGTTCAGCAACGAACGAGCTCTTAAAAAAGACAAAGCTAAATTATGCAAAATGATGAAGACGAAACCGCAAAAACTTATATTTGGTAGCCAGCCGCCATTCAAGTCGTTGGCCAAGTGGTTACGGCCAGGCCAAGCGGGTGTCAGTTTCCGCCCCCTTTATTTTTGTTGTTGTTGTTGTTGTTGTTGTTGTTATTTGCGTAATTTGAGATATGCAGCGGAAAACAATAGGAAAAACAATAGCAGCTAGAAAAGTGTGTCACATGCAAATGCATTTTCGACAAATTCACTGGAATTTGATGCCCATAAATAATTACGACAAAATAAAAGAAAGAAAGAAGAGCTGCAAGTGTTGGCCAAGTAAACTGAGCCCCGTTTATGGCCACCTGAAGCCGTTGACGCTTCAAGTTCAGTTGCTGCAGCAGTGGCAGTTGCTGTTGCTGTTGCTGCTGGGGCAGTTGCTGCCTTTTGTGGCAAGTTGGCCCTGAGCTGTGAACGTTCTGGCCAGCCAGGCAGCCTGCGGGGCTTCTAAGTGCGCTGACTGTGCGTACTTAGAGCTTTCAGCTTTGGACATGCATAATTCAACAGAATGTGAGACCGTTGACCACAAAATGCCATTGAGTGCAAATACAGATAGCGATGCGGATACAGCTGCACTGAGAGAAATGCTCTGGGAGTATCGAGAGTATATACAGATTATGTATATTTATGTTTTACTCTTTCCCTAAGTTTAGCTTCTTCTGCTCAGCAGCGCTCTAATGAAATATTACTTTTGCTGCAGCTCGTAAAGAAGCCAGCTTTTTCTTGCAGTGCATCTATGTAGCTGCCAATCAAGCAACTTACCTGCCTACCTAGCTATCTGTCTGCTTGTCTGTTTGTCTGTTTGTATGTCTCTTCGCCTCACTCTCTCACAGTTTACCTGTCTGTCGTCAGCGCCGCCTCTTCCTCTGTCTACCTGGCAGTCGACGTTGATCATCGCCAGCCAGCCTCATCGCCTCATCATCATCATCATCATCGTCATCATCATCATCAACTTTGGCTGCGCAGACAAAGCTTCACTGGCATGCCACAAGATACATACAACAACACCGGATTCGGATTCAGATTCTGATTCTCAGCTCAGATTTACCTTGACTCCCAGACTGCCTATGTGTGCGTGTGCGTGTGTGTGTGTGAGAATGCTGTGTGTGCTGTGATTTTGTTATGGTTATTACCATTACGCCGGCCAGTCGCCTGTTGGCAGTTGGCAGTTGGCAATCTCCCATCTTTGTAGCGTCTCTAATGAAGCGCCCTTTGTGGCTGCCACACGCCGTCGTGCCCGGCCCGGTGTCTACATTTGCTGCACTTCCGTGCCTATGACAAATGACGTTTCACCAAACAAATTGATAAGTGCCGTTAGGCTCCACATGAAGCACGTGAAGCGCTTGTCGACGCCTCTGTAAGCTGTTTTTCTTTTTGCTGTCAGCGCTGGCAGTTGTCGGTTAACGGTTGCAGTGGCGGTGGCAGTGGCAGTGGCGGTTGCAATGACAACTGCAGTTGCCGCTGCAGCAACTGCCACAACGACCCCAACGGCGACACTTGCCTCCGGCATGTGCCTCCACTAAATAGGAGACTCCACACACAGTTACGTCTAGGCGACTGCATGAGTCGGCGCTCGCTGCGCCAATTGCAAACTCCATTAGCTGACGATGTTGCAATGACGAACGTTTTGTTGTGCCACATGGCACACACACACAGACACACGCACATACATCCACTCATATATACTCACATAAATAAATCCACTCTTGAAATTTCCGGTGCAGTTGTGCAAAGTGCTCGGCATTGTTTTGATTTCAGACTTCTTTTTCACAGTTGATTTCTGCATGCCTAACTACATAACATATAAGGCAGCTATGTTTATATACCATCAACTATATACCAGCTATATGCTGCCCACAATGCGATCCAGTTGGCGTGCGAAATTATGAATGTTTCTATTGACTTCTCTGAAATTTGCATATGAAACCTACCTAGACTAAATGTGGGTCTGCGCCAACGGCAGCAATATACATATATGCAAATATACAACCTGTAGCAGAAAGAAACATTTCATATTAGAGATAGGAATAGATATAGAGAGAGTGCCTAGGAAAGGGAGGAGCGAGTGGGTGGCAAACAAAAAGGGGGACAGAACTGGAGGGAGGTAAAAAGGTAGATAAAATATAAATGGAGAGAAAGAGAGAGAGGGAGAGTCAAGCAGAGTAGAGGACACAAGTATGAGAGACAGAGAGACAGGCAGATAGACACGGCTAAATCGACTCAGCTCGTCGCCCTGATCAAGAACATATATACATTATATGGTCTGTCACATTAATGTACACAAGCTATCAACATTTAGCGTTATCAATATACATTCTAGAGCAAGCCTATGCTGTCCGTATATACATATGTCCCTCTGTCTGTCTGCCTAATAAAGCAAGGGAACAACTACAGCAGATCATTACAGTTGTCTCTATATATGGAAGCTAGGATGCTCGCAGCAGAGAGAGAGAGAGAGAGAGAGAGAGAGAGAGAGAGAGAGAGAGCGAGAGAGAGAGAGAGAGAGCTGAAAGTGTTCCCATTGGTAACTTAAAGCTCGACTGCAACGACCCCTACCTGGCACCGGGCTCAACATTTGAGCGCGACTTGGTGGTTGAGTGAAAGTCGCCCTATATAAAGGGCAGCAGGCGCAGCATTTCTTCAGTCGCCCAGGCCTGGTGGGGGTCAGTCGTGCAGTGCAGTAAAGTGAAGTGAAGTGATGTGAAGGGAAGTGAAGTGAAGTGAAGACATAACAGAAGTTCTTAGAGGACGTACTTAGAGGAAATACTTATAAGGAATTCTTGAAGGAAACACTTATAAGAAATTCTTGGAGGAAATACTTAGAGGAAACACTTAGAGGAAACACTTGAAAGAAATCCTCGGAGGAAAGACTTGGAAGAAATCCTCGGATGAAAGACTTAGAAGAAATTCTTGTAGGAAATGTATAAACACTTAGAAGAAATTCTTGTAGGAAACACTTAGAGGAAACCCTTGCAAGAAATCATCGGAGGAAAGACTTGGATGAAATTCTTTGAGGAAACGCTTAGAAGACATTCTTGGATGAAATACTCAGAGCAAATTTAGAGAAAATACTTCGAGGATACAAAGAGAGACAGGATAAATGAATTATCAGATTCTCAATCCTCTTACAGTATTTCAATTAGCATCTAAGATCACCATTTAGAGTTATCCAAGTGAGCTTAGCCGATGGAATCATCAACCATGATGCTGAACTGGAACCTAACCAAAAAAGTCTCAGAGTTAAGCCCCGCATACTTTGAAAATTACCTTTGAGCACAATGCGGGCTACGAAGCTCTATCTGCCCACTATAAATGTAGACCTCAGATGACAATAAACACGTAATATTATTCATTATCTATGACCTCTGCTTAACTCAGAAACCTAACATTATTTTGACATATTCTCTAAGTAGAATTTTGAAAACTGCTGTCATACGTAGAGCCCCATTAGCATAGTCTATGCATAAACTTGTAGGCCATACTACTAGGCATAGTTGTACACTCTATATATGCGCTTGAGTTCTGCTCTCCGCTAATCGATCCTTCTCAAGTTGCCTTTGGTTTCTCTTTCTCTTGTTGACCTGCTTTCGGCTTTCTTTGGTTCTTCTATTCGAAATTAGAAGGTCATTATAATCAAATTAAAGGGATCATAAACCTGAAAGTATGTTTACCACATTTTAAGATCTTCCTCTTCTTCTTATTTGGCAAAATTCCAAGTCAAAACTCTTCTTCAGCTGAAAATGGAAAAACCATTAAGTCAAATGTCTGATGAAGATTAACTAAAATGTTTTTCGCTTTGCTAAGTTTTTTTTTTTTTTTGTTTTAAGCTTTTTGATGTTGTTTTTTTTCTCGGGCAACTTGAAGTGAATTTTGTTCCCATTTTCTTGGACAATTACGAAGCACTTTTGCCATTTGTTTAGTTTTTGCATTCAAAATAATTAAGTTCGCTTTGCGCGCTGTGAAAGTCAAATAAAAATGCAAACAATTTGTTTTATGGCTCGCTGCGATATGGTATATATATGTACGATAGGGTATATATATGTACATATACATATATACGTATATCTGTATGCATGTGTGTGTATATTTCTGTCGTGCCAATTGGCCATCAGAGTGGCGTTAGTTAGCTGTGAACTAAGATTACAAAAGCATTAAAATTATGCTTCAAGTCTAGATTTACCGACCTTAAACACTTTTTGTGGTTCCCTCAGTCTCGCCCTCTGCCTCTGCCCCTGGCCAACAAATGTGAGCTGCTTTTCATTGAGTATTTATTGGCATTTGTTTTGTATTGAATAGCTTGTATAAATTATGCCATGAAATGCTTAACAAGCGCGCATGTGTAAGAGTTGTCTACGCCTCCTCCACTAACCCAACCCCCCCCCCTCCCTTCCCTCACCTCCACCCTAAATGCCAGCTGCAACACGCAACAGTTGACTTTCACCAGCATGAGCAGCAGCAGCAGCAGCAGCAGCAGCCGCCGCATATTTCGAGCTCCACGTAACTTATTTTGGCTGGCAGAGCAGCAGCAGCTTCCCAGCATGAGGCTGGCGCACTTAATTGCCCATTGACGGCCGCACCAGCTCCCTGTGTGCCACGCCTCCTCCTCCTGCTCCCGCCATCAGCGGCTGCAATCAATGAATGCCATTTCACTTTCATTGCGTTTGCTTTTAATTAAAGCGAAATAATTGATATGAAAAACTATGTGGTTGCCTTAAGGAGCAGCCTATTCTCCACTCTCCACACTCCGCACTCCATCCACCATCCCCCACTCTCCACAGCTTTGAACTCTCCGCTCTCAGCTGTTCGCGCTGCACTGCGCATGTCCCGATTGTGTCATCGTCATCGTCGTCCTAACAACAACAAATGAGAAAAGTCGAAACATCGATGCGGCCAGTCGCATCAGCATGTCCAGCAGTGCAGCCACATCCTCGCCCAGCGGCGTGCGTAGGGTGCGCACGGACCTGAAGACCTCGGAGAATCGATTCCTGCAGTCCAGCCAGCAGCGCAACAGTTCGCCTCTGGGCATCAAGCATGGGCAGCCGCACAGCTGCCACCAGCACCACACCCACTCTCACGCCCACAGCCCGCAATTCCACTTTCTGCCCAGCAGTGCGCCCACAGCCAATGCCACATATCTCAGGTTCCGTTTAGTTGCTCCACTTAACAGCTTTGGCTAATCCCTGCTCCATTTGCTTCTCCTTTGACAGCGCCAAGCTGCCTGCACGTGCCACACGCCTGCTGAACCGCTCCAGGCTGCAGGATCAGCAGCTAACTGGCAACGACTCGGACAACAGTTTGCGCTCCACGCACAGCGGCACCTCCGGTCGCAAACGCAGCACCGCCGCCTCGCGCGCCTCCACCGCCTCGTCGACGTCCAGCTTGCAGCGACGCCAGCAACAGCAGCACCACAGCCACCACCAGCAGCTGTGTGGAAGCTCTGTCTCCGGCTCGCGACGTGCAGCAGGTGGTCTGGCGGGCAACGCGGAGCTGCACAGCTCATCGGACGATCTGATGTTGTATGACAAATCCTTCAGGAATGCCATGATCCAGGATGTGCTGCAGTTCAAGAAGCAGCTGCTGCGCCTACGTCGCATACTTCAGGAGGTGGGTGACTCAGTCATATCGCTTGCATTCATTTTTTCAATTTTCTTTTGCACACACACTCGCATTCATCAAACATCCACACACACACACACATACAAACACTCTGGCACCTGCACTGGAGGCTGAATCTGACTCCAAGCGGGTAGGTTTTCATTTTCTTTACGTTTGACTTTCCACACCAATTTCCTCAGCTCATAAATTTTGCATTGGAAATGTTTGCTTATTCATTGCCCCGATTCTCTCTGCTCTGCCCCACAGACGGAGACTCTAAATCCTTTCGAGAATGACAATGTGCAACTGTTTGCCGCCTGTGGGCTGGACAGCAAGCAGCTGAATGACATCGACCTGGCCAGCCTCACCTCGTCCACCACGGAGGACCCACTGCAGGAGCTATCGGATCTACGTAGACAGGTGGTTTACCTTCAGGTATTTGCACGTTCTTTTGCCTTTCGTTTGCTCGTACCACAACCAAAACCAACTCAGTCTGAGAGTATCTAAAGCTCACCTTTTGCTTTCTTATCAACTTATCAACTATCCAAGTACATACACATATACGAAGCAGTCGCTGAGCAGGAAAAATACAATTTTAATGCGTTTTCTCTTAACTCAATATAGTATCAAATTGCTGTTGTTTAATTTTATATAAATATTTCCACTCTGGCATGTCACATACAAAAGAAGACAACAACAAAACATACAAACTTATGCTTACTATAAATTGTTATCTATAATCCACAAATCGTATACATATATCTTGTATATTTGCTATGAGTACAATATTCAAACACGCACTCTCAACTACTCTTACTTTAACTCCTACTCTTACACTTACTCTAATAACTAGCTATATCTAGATAGTTCAATTATACTGGAACAAAATACGCATTCTTAGCTGTTGTCTATTTGCCTTGCTCTAAATTCTGAATTTCGGGCCATTTTATAATAAGAAAAGAAGCTGTTTCTAGGAAGCATTTAGAATTAGCCAGGATTGTTGAAAAGAAATAGATAGATAAAAAGACAGTTTTCTATAGTAAAAACTAAGATTATATTTTAAAATTGGTTTAGAAATTAAATTAAATGAATATGAATCCAGTTTTTAATGTGAAACTATTCACTAAATGATTATGGTCTTATTTATATGCAGTCCGAAAAGAAAGTTCAAATGAATATCAATTCCTTATAGTAAGAACTGATAAGCAATGCGCTGACAGAAAATGACAATGAAAATGAAAATGAAGCTCTTATAATTAGAGCGAACTGAAGAAACTGGAAAGCTAAAGCTGAACTAGTTATATCGTATTTATAGATATATATATAGAAGCAGAATAAATTAACAAAATAAAAAGACATCAATAATAAATTGGTTAATATTCGAGATCCTAAAAGATTCCACTTCTAGCTGACCATACCATACCAGAGGCCAACTGGAATTCGAGATACAATTGTAACTAGAAACAGCTTTTGAAAACTTGAGCCCAATTATCAATTGCAAGCCTGTATAATTATGTTTTTTTATGTTTTGGTCTGAGCTTAACTAAACATAAAAGTTAACTTAACTGGGCAATAAATTCCAGCTCGGCTGGAACGCTTTGGCAATTGGAAAACTATGCAATTTAGCAATTTTGACAGAAAAAACAAATGTTTTTTGGTTCGGAATTTGGAGCTTGGCTGTGTACGTTGATGGATATAGTGTATAGTCCATATTTTTGCAACTCTTGTTCGTGAATGTCTTGAAAGAAACACACACTCTCTGGCTTAGTTTTTGAACATGAATATCTAATTTAGTGGCCTTTGCTTAGCTCGAGCACAAAACTAACAATTGCCACAACACACTTACGTCTGTGCGCGCGCGCTTGTGTGTGTGTGTGTGTGTATCTTTAAACAGGGTCAAGTGGATGATCGTGATCGCACCATACGCCTGCAGCGAGATCTCATCGAGCAGCTGGAGGCGGAGAAGCGACAGGCCACAGAGGGAGACCAGGCCAACAAGGAACGCATTAGCATGGCCACCCAAACGGAGCGGGTAAGCGCATCAGTCCCACACCCCCGCCTCCCCCCCCCTCTCTCTCTCTCTCTCTCTCTCTCTCTGTGTGTGTGTATGCACAACATTGACTAACCGAACGCTATTGAAATCATTTCCAATTCCACTTTCACAGACACGTCCACTTGCGATTGGTGCGGAGGGTTTGTCCAGGTAGGCAAACGTTCATCAGCGATTTATTCTTAAGCTTTTCTTCATTTTCAAATTTCAAATTGCTTTTGTTTTGTGCATTTTATTTTGTTGCAACTAAACTGAAACAAATTGCTGCGGCGGCTCCTGCTGCTGCTTGCGGCTGTCAGCTGGTTTTCATGCAACGCTGAGTTTTTCGGCTTGCGGCAACATGCAAATCAGTTGCTGCCTCTTGACGCTAATGGCCACAAATTGTAATGGCAGCGGCCCAATTTGGCCAGCTTGCAACAAGTAGCAGCCCCAGCAGCAGCAGCAGCAGCAGCAGCAGCAGCAACAGCAGCAGCAGCAGGAGCAGCAGCAGCAGCAGTTGCTGTTGCACTCACTTACTTTTTGTAGCTTGTGCCCATTATCTAACTGTTCGTAACTCCCTAATACATCTGATTAACCACTCTTTATACACATATACATATCTATATATCTATATACGTATCTATATATACCTATATCATCCCACCATGCTGCCAATATCTATCTATCCATCTATGTGTGTATCTCTGCACACATAGACTGCAGTTCGGGGAGCAACAGGTACTATTTTGTGACTTCATTTTAGCCATTATAGTGCTCTGCGCTATCAATCTACTATGTATACTACACCTAAGCTATAACTGTCTTGATAACTGTAATACCTGCACCTGAATAAGGACTAGCTCGTAGCGAATAACTAAGCAGAGCTTTAATTGTATTTAATACTAAACTTAATACTAAAACAGAACCCGAACATGTAGACTAGTGTATGCATAGCTTTAACTATATTTAATACTAAACAAAGACCAAAACGGGATTCTAACTTTTCGAATGGGTTCATAAGCCTAATATTTGCATAACTTTAAGTTACATTTAAGATTCGAGATTCTATTCTATTCAGAGTTTGCATAAAATTGAAGAGTAAACACGCTTTAAATGTATAAAATACTAACAAATCATTAAGAAGTTCGAGCCGCCGTTTCAACTTCCAAACTAACTTTAATTTGGAATAAAAATTAAACTAACTCTAAGTACTGTTAGCCGTAAGCCTTTATATAAATTTGTTGCCTGACACTTAACACTGTTTGTGAACAATTTCGATTGCATGCGGCAATTAAATAGACCTCCCAGGTAAAGCTGTAAACTAACAATTAACAAAGTAGTAGTCTGACTCAAAGTATGCACGACAAATCAGTAACTGACTAATCTTTGCCTTATCTCTACCGTTCGCAGAAGTAAGCCTGAATATACGAGCTATACCACGCACTTTCCGACGCTCCACTTGCATTGCAACGACTCCACGCTGGCAGCCACCACGATAATTCGTCACCAGCCACAGCAGCAGCCACAGCAGCAGACACAATCATGCACCAATCACAACAACAACAACAACAACAACAATTGCCGTTCTCTTAGCCAGACACGACGTCACACGATTATTTCGACCACATTGACCAACTACAATCAGCAGCTGGCCGCAGCGGCTTATCCACGTCGCGCCTCCATAGGCTGGGATGGAGCTGAGACGGCTGCGCCTGCAGTGGCCCATAAGCCGGTGCGTATAACACTAATTGGCGAGCCCTTGCCCTTGCAACAAAATGGCGGCTGTCACAAGGCGGCGGCGACGCCGCCATCTCAACAAAATGGCGTCAAGGCGCACTTTCGGAATGGCTGCCAGAGCGGAGCGAGCACCGCGTTGCCGGGCGCCCATTATCAGCCGTTGTACAACAGCAACAAGATGACAAACCCAACCGTAACTATAGTCTGATTTAGATACCCTACACTGCAAGCAGCCCCAAACAGCGGATACTCCACGAAGCTAAAGCAAGAGGATTATTAAATGCGCACAAGTGTGGCAGGCGCTTAAGCAATAAGCTACAAATTCTTTCAATTAAGAGTATAGAAGAGTTTAATACATATTTAAGCAAAAAAGAAAATGATATATATATATATCATATATACACACAAATATATATTGATGTACTCTCAAATTGTTTTTGCAGTCTTACCAAACCAGTAAAAGAAATACAACTTAAAGATTCAATTAAATATATGATATAATATTCTAGTTGATAAGAAAATTGCCTACATTTATCTTTGTGTACAAAGTAAATATATGCAACGGTTTATAAATTATATACATATATAAAACAGACAAAAAAATAATGGAAATTCATGTAATTTAATGGAATATTTCTGCTCTATATCTAGTACTTAATTACTTAATTAATTGTTAATTATGTTACTTAATTTGTAGCCTAAGCTTTAGTAAATTCTGTAATTATTTTCTTTGTGGTTTACTTAGCTGTATTATAGTATACGAACCACTTGCTACAAATATTATAGCTACATATATATATATATATATATATATTCTCTACTTAAAGAGCACAATAATCGTAATTATCCAAAATACTTACCATATGCATACTGAAATCCAACTGTAAACATGCTAAGCTTATTAAATAGAGTTCTAGCCAGATGCTATTTATCTATAGAATTGGGTGTGTCTTCCTTTCTTGAGGGGATTTTCCCAGGTAAGCATATTGAGAGCCACCACTCCAATTGCCACTCGTCTGTGGACGCAGCTCCTCAGTCATCTACAGAACCGGATTAGCTGCTGCTGCCGCTGCTGTTGCTGCTTCTGCCGGCAGCAAAACTTGCTTTAGCATCATTAGCTCTTATCAACTGCTGCGCGTCAGTCACAGTTGATCATTCGATCTGGAATGTCGCTGACTGCGAAACCTTTGCGCATTGCTCCAGTCTTCTGGCTGCTGTGCTGCGGCCTTTCCCAGGTTCTGAGTCAGATATGCGAGGCTCAAGGCTGGCGCAGCTTCGAGTGCCGTGAACTGAGCAGCCTGAAGGAGCTGAACAACATTAGGGACTTTCCCAAAGGCAACCTGCATAGGCTGAGCATTAGAAATGTGCTCACAGAGCTGAGCATGGGCACAGGTAAGTCAGGTGCGTAGTCACAACAACTGCAGCTCAGCTCAATCTCTTCTGCAGCTGCCAGTGGGCTAAGTCTCTCCGGCCTGTTGGACTTGGATCTGTCGCATGTGTTGCAGCTGCGGCTAGAGCGACGCGGCTTCTCCTGGCTGCCCCAACTGGAGCAGCTAAATATCAGTGGCTGCGCTCTGGAGCAGCTGTTGGCCACGCACTTTGCTGCCGATTCGTCGCTGCAGCTGCTCGACGCCAGCCACAATGAGCTGCCCAGCCTGTCAAACGAACTCTTCGGCAACCTACGTAATTTGATTTATGCAAATTTCTCACACAATTCGCTGCAGCAACTCAAGCTGCCACACATGCCGCTGCTGCAGCAACTGCAGCTCAGCCACAATCAATTGACAAACGTCAGCTTCGCTCTCTGTCCCCAGCTGCAGCAGCTCTGCCTCGACGGCAACCAGCTGAGCCAGGTGAGTAAGCGAGAGAGAATAAAGTCTCCTGAAGCAAATGCGACGTCTGCTCTGCACATACTACTTACATTCTAATCTAGTCTACATTCATGCATTCGTTTGCTGCTACACATACATTTTGCTTAATCTCATTTAGTAAGAGTATGCTCTGAAAGGGCATGCCCAACTAGGTTATACCACTTACAATTTAAAAGAGATTTAGCCATACTCTACGCAAAATCCAAACTAACTCTTTGTATCGATTCGGTTTACGCTGAACCAAACCTATTTAGCTTTGATTTATTATCAGGAAGTATAGCTCATAGTTATAATGGGTAAAAATAGTATGATATAATATGCCGTAAATGAGAACCTGTTTGCTTTACGCAATATTAAGCAAATGCATCTGAAGTATACGCCCATTGGAGATTCATTGGCGCAGATTACAAAACACAATAATTAAATATTAGTTAGCTAGCCATATTAGAATTTTTTCAGTAAAGCTCAATTTTCTAAACGACTTTCTAATGCTTACAGCTAAATGCGACAAGCTTCACAGGACTGGCCGGATTGCTCGAGCTGCAGCTGGCTGAGAATGCTCTAAGGACCATAGGCAAGGACACCTTTCAGCCCTTGACTAAGCTGCGCGCACTGAACCTCTCGCACAATGAACTGGATGCACTACGTCCACAGATCTTTGGCTCTGGCGCGATGGCGCTGCAGCAACTCGATTTATCCGGCAACAACATACGGCTGCTCTTTGACAACCAGTTCCGAGCGCTGGACACACTTCAGCTGCTGGACATATCACACAATAGCATCACCAGCCTGAGTGCCGGACATTTTGTGGGTCTGAGTTCGTTGCGCAAGCTGTATTTGCAGTCCAACGATATTATAGAGATCAAGGCGCATACGTTTGCAGCACTTGAGGATCTGGACACGCTCGACCTGTCGCACAACAGCATTGAGTACCTGCACGAGCAGGCATTCGGCAATCGAGCTCTGTCGCGCTTTCGTAAGCTAAATCTGAATGCCAACAATTTGAAGCGTTTGCATGCGCTGTCCTTCTCCTCGCTGCCATTCGTGGAGTATCTGTCGCTGGGCAACAACGGGCTTTCCAACCTGGATGTGCGCATGTTTGCGCCAATGCGGCGTCTGCAAAAACTGCACTTGGGACACAACGAGCTGACCCACATTAGCTCACTGGTGCTGGACAGCTTCAGCAGCGTCTCGGAGTTGCTCATCGACAACAACAAGCTAACCTTTCTACCGGATCTGAATGGCACACTCGGCAATCTGAAGCGTATAGCCATCGAGGGCAATCCCTGGCAGTGCGCCTGCTTCACGCAGCTGGAACGTTGGCTGCTATCCAATCATGTGACCTATCTGCGGGAGGGCACCGGCTTCTACGACGGCGAGAAACCTCTCTGCGTGGTCACAGCACTTGAATACTGTGTGCAGACGTTGCAGGAGGATCGCTATCAAGATGTGGTGGATGAGTTTGAGGAGCGACTGAAAAATGGACGCGAATTAGACGTTAGATCAGATGAAGACTGATAAATGTATGTGTGTGTGTGTGCGTGTAATTAGTAAGATAAGCTGCAATAAATGTACTTCGATGGTCCTTGATGATACCCCTTGAAGGCAAAACACAGCCAGTTGGTGAAGCAGCATTTCATTCCAAGATAGATATTGTATTCAATGTTTTCTACATTTTGTGGTACATTTCCGATTTGTTTTGCTGCGTCTCGCATTTGTGTATAATTTTACAAATTAACAAACTAAAAGTCGAGTCGTTTAGGCGCTCTTGACACGGAGAGCCAAAGCGGTCAAGTCACCAATGCACTTGTTCAGGGTCTCCTTCTCCTGCTGGGGCGAGATGCTGGACAGCACGCTGGACACTATCCAGTTGACCATATGCTTCTGGCTGAGACGACGCTCAACATGACGGCACTCAACCTGGTAGTCCAAGCGACGCTTGACTTCAGAGTAGACATTCATGGTACGTTCACGGAATGCAGCCTCAAGCTGGAGGGCAATGTTCTCCTTCTTGGCTTCCATCAACAAGAGGGCACCATCAGCGCGCCATTGCTCCTTCTTCTCGGCTTCAATGGCATCGGCGAGAACCTTGAGCTCAGCCTCACGACCCTCCTTCCATTCGGCTTCAATTTTCTACAGAAGAGATTTGATGTATATTCCAGTCAATATCAGGATAATAGAAACTTACATCGATTTCACCATCAGCCCATTTGGCGATAACCGGACCCAGTTTCTTGACAGCAATAATGGCCATGATACCGAGCGACAGACCGCTGTAGTATTCGTGCTCCATGACGTAGATTTCCTTGGAGCAGAGATAGGTGATCAAACCCACGCCGAATGTGTAGGGGCCGGTGACACCAGTTTTGTTATAAAAGAACTGGAACCATTCCTCTGGAATAAAACCCAAACGCACCTTGCCGGGATATTCGGGACGCTGACGGCGCTCAACAGCTCCGCCCGCTGGCTGAGCAGCGGCAGCAGCTGCCGAACGGCTAGCCACCAAAGTCAATGGGCGCTGGGCTATAAAACAAGCGAAACAGGATTATTAACAGTTTGCATTTAATCATTTGCCAAAAAAATCAATTTTGAGATCCCTATGCGAATTATGCCCGTGATTACATAAACCACGATGGCAGAATTCGCGGTGCCGTAACAATTTTCACGGTCGTCGTTTGGATACTTTGGTAAACAATATGTGAAAATAAGCCACAAATTTATAAACTTGAATTAACTTCTAATGCAATTTCAACGCTTACCTGTAAGGAGTGCGGCTCTTGAGAACATTTTTGTAATAATGTTTCAACCAATTTATGCTACTGAATTGACGTTCGGGTGCTCACCTACTCTGAAGTTCACAATAAAACACGAGCCGAAAACTATCGCATATATCGATTACAAACAGTCGATAGAATTTACAAACGTCTGTATAGCGCTGCCAGATGCGTAAGCATAAGAATACCAAATTTACAACTCACTTGTTGCATGGTATTTTTAGGTTTACTTTTGTGATATTTTTAAGCTCATTCCTTAGCTTACTCATTTTTTAAATTTCTCGCGCCGTTGACATTCATATCTAGACAACAGGTGACTAATTTGAGGTGACTTTTATAGTTCACCGAAATAAACTTATCAATACTATCAAATACTACAAATTCCTGAAGAAAATATGACACAATCGTTTGCTTATCTGTGTAACTTTACAAGTTTTTTATTTAAAAATATGACAATTCGCTAAGTAAATTGCGTCTAATATAACATGAATCGACATTTTGCATTAAAATACTTTTACAAAATACTATAAAGGAAACATATAAAAAAAAGATAATAGGCTTGCAGGATTTCGATTTATGCATATATTATTCGTTTCGTTATTCAGTTCTCAAAGCTATTTGTGTGCACTTTTCATAAATAAAGCGTTAAAACATGAGCATCTTTGTATTTTCGTTTTGTTTCTTGTTTTCTTTTTATCTTTTTCGCTAAACTAACTAAAATGACTGTCTTGTGCGTAGAAGATAAAAACCTACAAAGAACATTAAATAGATTAAATTAAAAAAGTAATATAGATATAAAAGAGGGTATACAAATCACTTGCGCTATAGATATTTTGTACAGCATTTGAAATAAAAGATGATACGACTATTTACAGCGGTGAACATATACATATTTAAAAACGTTATTATACACGTATATAAGACCTTTATACAACTTTCAACATAGTTTGTTCCTTGATTTGCATATATAAAACGAAACAGGACGATGCTTCAAGATACTAGACAGATGTTACATGCTTATGGGAGAGCACACTTATCATACACAGTTCTCTCGAGTGCGCCGGAAGAATGATTGGGGGAGTGGTTGCAGTCCGTTTGGCTCATTCAATTACATTGAAGCGTGTTAGCAGCTTGTGGTAGAACCAACGTACCATTTGCTGCACGCGGGATGCCATCCACACGCAAAGGCTACCAGTGTGACGAAGCTTGGAAGCGTAGTGCATGAAGTGATCTGTGTGGCAGGAGTTAAGACAACCAAAAGTGTAAAGAAACAGTGAACAAGAATATACAAGCTATAATACAGTAGAGGCATTTGATAAAAGGATATAATAATGTCCAAGGTGGATGACCGCCATTTATGTAGGTCACGTACGTGAACCCGTCCTTGCCCTTGCCTCGTATATTATAGTAGTAGGGCAGGAACGAATGTAACGTGAATCTGCAAGCAAACAACAACAAAGGAATGACCATTAATTGGCTACTGACACGCAAAACCAATAGCAATACATGGCCATTATCTAGACACAATGTGGGTTAATGGAGGTGGGTTACCTTCTCTTCTCGTAGAAAAATATGGCAGGTTGATTTGTGGTCAGCGTGTGCAGGAAGATTGCCTTCACCGCATGTCTTTCTACTGTCGTCAAATGGTTCATCAGTGCGTCCAGTAGCAGCGAACCGATGCCATTCCGACGATGCGAGCGATGAACACCCAGCGATAATATGTAGCCCACGTCAGCGGTACGACCCATCGAGTCCGGCAATATGCCTTTGTCCTGCATGGGAAAACCGCTCAGCCTCGTGTAAAACTCATCACTATCACTGATATTGGCTATTACCTCCTTATTAACATTTCGATACGGTTTGATTTCAGCAACAATTAAACCAATTATGGCCAGATTATAAACAGCCGCTAGCGCAAAGAAGCGCGAGCTTGAGGTAATATCCTCGTACCATGACAGTGGATAATCGATTGGAAACCATTCTTGGCACAGCGTGCGAACCTTGAAGGGATCACAATTTGAATGAGTATATTCCTTAACAGGTGTGCCTACTTACCTCCGTCAAATCATCGGGCACTAAAAACCTTAGCTGGACATCATTGACCGAGCACAGCGGCACATGCTCGCAATCGCAGTCGACGCGTGTAATGATATCGTTGTTTGGCGGAGCATTGTGTTTATTGTAGCTAAGGGCAGCAGGCATTCAGTAACCGAAAGATATGTAATAATTAATTTCAAATGTGTGAGAGTGTGTGTGTCGATCATTATGTATTAGTAGGCGACGGCTGCCACTTCACTTGCATAATATTACGTGCGTCGTACGAGTATAGCACGACTTCAGTAGATTAACAAAGTTGTCTCTAGATATATTCGTGCATACATATACGCAAATAGATATATAAACGCACCCTCTTAGGTAGGCCCCGGCAACAGCAACAGTAATCGCTATCGGTGCCGTCGCCGTCGCCGTCGCCTACTCGCCCCATAGTGGACTCTGTGCTGAAAGAGCCTAGCTTGTCTACTCACAGCGTAAATTGTGCCATGCTAGTGGAGCTGCTGCTCTGGTGCCGCTGCTGCTGCTGCTGTTGTTGCCGCTGCTCTTGTTTCCAATTAGGGCAATTATGTCCATGGATTGTGGTGTGTGCACCACAAGTTAAGCGCGGAATTCGATCAACTGTCTGTTTGTGTTATGATAGTCTGAAATTTGAACGGTGTGTTCTCTCTGCGTGCGTTACTTTTTGTGTGTGCGTCTAATTGATTTTAATTAAAATTCACAAGCGCAGCATAAAACCCACTTGCTCGCTCGCTCGCTCGCTAGCTAGCTGGCTGCAGGCAGCTCTTTTATGGGGTATCAAATATCAGAGACAAACTGCTGCCTTTACTGCCAATAAACTCCATTTAGTGCGAGCTAGCTGACCAGCGTTGATACACACCCGCATTTCTCGCATTAAATAAACTACAAATATTCCAAGATATTTCTTTACATTGTTTATTACAACGACTAACGTGAAAAGTTCACTGTGAAGAGCACGATTGCTAGTGTGGAACAGCTGCTTTGCCATTCACACAAAACCAGAAGCCAGCGACGCGATGCCACTGAGCCCAACGCAGTGCTGCCCTATTCTTCAAGTGAACCGCCGAATTCAAATGCATATTTCAAATGTGCCTTTATTGTGATTATCTTGTATTTTAATGTTTTAATAGCGCCTCGCCTGGCTTGCGGCTTGAGAAGTGCTGGCCACCGGCGCTGCAGCTGGCTTAGTTGGATCGTCCAGCACTCGCACCACCATTGAGCTCTTCGGACCCGTGCACCAAGTTATGCCATGCTCATCCACAACAAATGTTTCCAACGTCACCTGAAACTGGCCGCCGCTGGAGATGGGCAGCAGGAAGCTACCAGAGAGGAAGTCACGTTGTGGCTTCACAATTTGATTGAGCGTAACTGTGTCGTTGTTGGGCGACTTAACCAGCTCGTTGCCAGGGCGTGGCGTCAGCAGCTGCGATGTCAGACTCAGTTGCACTGAGTCGACGCGCCGGAAGTGTTTCTGCTGCTTGCTAAAGTGTTGCAGCACGCCCTCCACCTTGATGACCAAATTGCTGCCCGACTGCACAATGACCGGCTCTGTGGCACTGCGAGGCTGCGGGCTAACCGACAGCTTGATCTGTGTGGATTGCAGTATCTGGAAGAAGTAGCGCGGCAAGCAGAGCGGCGTCTTCGTTATGATTTCAATCAGGGCGATGATTACGTCTAAATGCCTGTTGCTAATGGTTTTCGCATTGGGCGGTTCCTGTGGCAGGTTCTTCTGCATTTGCTCCATTCGCTGGCAGCTCGCAGCAAAGAAGCGAGTCTCCGGATGATTGCCCGTGGTCAGGAACACAGGTGGTTCCGGTGGTGTTGCATAACAAATTGATTCGATAATATGAGCGAAAAGCGCGCATTGGAATTCGGCGACCTCAAGAAACTCCAATGTGACATTATCCGCATCGAATGACGACTTATAGAGGCGCGCATATGTCTCCTCGCAAGCCTTCAGCGACTTGACCAGTTTGCGCAACTGATTCGTAACGTGTCCGAACTTTTGCAAATAATCGCGTGAATTTTGTGCCAGGCTGCCCGCAATCGCCGGAGGGGGCACAATCACCTGCGCATTCTTCACCGTTACAGCCAGATGCAGCGTCTGCAGGAACTGTGCGCGCAACTTCAAATACTCCAGTTGGAAGCTACACGGATGTTGGGGCGAGGAGCAGGCACGCATGCTGGCCAGCGCCTGCTGATATAGATTGCTCGCCGCTTCCAAGCGCCTCATCAACGGCAACAATGGCTCCGGGGCTTCCGTGGGCGCATAATTGTCCCGCATATACGCATATTCTAGGCCATAATTAAGTATGCATTCAGCCTGCGAGATCTGCGCCAGCGCGACCAAGAAGTAGTGCATGTGGTCACTGATCACGATCTGTGAGACTTTCGTGTAGATGTGCGCTGCCACGTAGTGATGCCCGTAGCGGCTAGCCGTGCGAGCTATGCGATAGAGAGTCCAACAGTTGACGCGAGCGATGCACTTCTCGAAGCAGTGTATCACCTCCTGGGGCAGATAACAGCCCATGGTCGTTTGGCACACCAGCGCGCTAAGTATTTCGACTGTGCGCAGCAACTGCTCCGGCTGCTCCTCGCTGTCCACCAGTTTGTTTAGCTTGTACAGAATGAGCGGCAGGCGGGCGAGCATTGGATTCGGCTGCAACTCGAAAATTTATTATTTGAGTAGTTAATTAAATGAGATTATTACCTTAGGTGGTGCAGGTTCGTTCGTTTCCATGGCTGCGTCATCTCCCAGTCCTTCCGCTGTGGAGAATGCATACTTGCGCAGCTGGAAGTGCTCACAGAGTCCCACAGCCGCTTCGCAAATGAGCTGCAGATTATTAGGCGGATAGTTCACACTGTCCCCTAGCGTATTGGTCACCATCTCGACGAAGTCAACGCCAAAATCCGCATTGGCTTGGGTAATTCGTATGCCATACGTCAACACACGGCGCAGATCTCGATTGAACTCAGCCCGACGGGCGGTACAGAAGAGCAGACCTTCCATATGCAGGTTTACCATGTCCAGGATGTCGTCGACCTGGGCGACCTGTTTCTTGAGACCAAAGGCCAGCAAGGCAGCCAGCACAGCCATTGCCTGCGTGGCTGTGGTGTAATCATCCAATTTGCTGATGCACTCATTGCAAAGGCGCAGCAAGGCGTCACGATGTTCACACAACAAATGCTGGCAGGTAAGCGGACATTCGCTCAGCTTCAGGAGGATCGAGAGAAAGAGAAACTGTTCCGCTCCATTTGTGCAGAGATTGAATTTGTTGATTAGAGCACCAATGGCTGGCTTGGGCCAGGCGTTGACACTCTGCTTGTCGGCCAGTTCATTGAAGGACTTAAGTACTTGGATTCGTACCGGCGTGCGCAAATCCTGCATGAAATCGAGCAACACATTGAGCTGCCCGGGCACGCCCACCAGCGTACGCGCCGACAATTGAGTGAGTGTGTTGATGATGGCCACCACAAAGCTTTGGGCGGGATACTTGGGCAACAGCTCCAGACACAACTTGCTGACCAAAGCCGCTGTGTTGGCATCGTGGTGCATGTGGCGGAGTACCGGAATAAGCAGCAGCTTCATCGGCACCGGTACCTGCAATGACTCAATCATATCGGAGATCTTTGCGCACATGCTGATGGCAAAGGAGCTCGATTGGGCGGCGAAACAGCTGCTGGCATATATAGCGGCCTCCACTTCCACAGTGTCGTGGCTGTCGAGCGCCCGGCGTATCGCATGATGCACCTGTGGCTTCTCTGGTATTACACGCGACACGGCGCCAAGGGTGCGAAGGAGTAAGGCACGTGCCACTGGATCATTGGAGTGCATTACCATAAAAATACGCCGCACAAAATTGTCAATGTTGAGAATCTTGTCCAGATGGTTCTCACTCTGCTGACACACACGGAGCACCCAGAAGCGCAGAAGATTCGAGCCGCTCACAAAGAACTCGGCCAATTTGATGAATGACGAGTTTATAAGTATGGGAAATGGATACTTTTCAAAAAGTCGAGGAAACCGCACGATCGCTTCACACTGTATGCCCTGCTTTGCACTGCGCAGCCCCTTGTCCAGCTCCATGAGCACGGCATTTGAATCGTGCTCATTGTCGTTGAGGAACGACTCGTTGAACATGCTCACACGTGTGCCCGTTAAATGTGCCATTTTCAACTATTTATGAATTCACATTGACTCTACAAAGGATTGATTCATTAAATGAAAACAATAAACAAATCCACTATAGAAAACCGAATGCAGTTCACCGGTTTGCCATTCGACTGTAATCGTAGCACTAACATGACTATGGTTTGATTATCGCTATTAACATTTACATTATTCTGTTATCTGCAAATTTAACAGCATTCCAACAGATGTTTCTGTTAGCGGTCTTTGTGAAATTGTGCTGCCTGTTTAAATTGTTGGAATTATGTTTGTCCTAACAAAAGTAGACAATGGTTTGTAGACTATTGAAAATACACTTATCGCTTATATATTGACAACAAACTTATTGCAGATAAGGAAAAAATCCTTTTGATTCCATCTAAAGCGACATACACAATCGGTCGCTTGTCAACAGACGTGATTCTGAGTGAGGACCTTAGTATAAGTCGCACTCATGTAAAGATTTGTCCTTCAAATGGCGGACCGATAACTGTGGAAGATCTGGGCTCCAGGTACGGTACATTCATCAACGATGACATCGAGCGTAACAAAAAAATGAGTGCAAAGACGCCATCTCCACTTCATATTGGAGACAGGATTCGCTTTGGCGCTCTGAAGAACGTGTGGAAATTGTCGCAGCTTAAATTGATTACCACTGCCTCCGCACTGAACGCCACTGAGATACACGAATTGAATAACCTAATAAGACCATTAAATGGCGCTATCGTGCCATCATGGACGGATGAGTGCTCGCATTTAACCATGGATACGGTTACGATTACAGTAAAGCTGCTCCATGCACTACTAGACAATAAACCCGTTGTTCGAATGGATTTCTGGCGAGAGTTAGTGAAGTTAGCTAAGCGTGTTCATGTGCCCACTGATTTGCCAAAGCCCGAAGATTTTATGCCCAAACCGCCAGCAGATATGCCCAGCATCAAATGGCGTCTTGAACGCACCAGAATCTTTGCTGGAAAAACCTTTGTGTTTATGAATCGAAAGCACCTCGACATGTACGGCACCGTTGTCCAGAAGGCAAGCGGCGCATGCAAAGATTTGAACTCTGGCGTTCGGAAGCCATTTCTAACTAAACCAAATGTTATAGTCATACAATATGTGTCCTCTACTCAATCCCAGGCAACAGAAACTATTTTCAGCGTACAAGGTAAGTTTATTTGACAAATATAAATTCAAATGTATTATAATCTGGTCTATCTATTCTTCTAGGTATTTTGGAACAGGCCGGACTCCGACCTGTACCCGATTACGAAATTGGCCTAGCGATTTTACACTGCTCCTTGGAAAAGTTTTGTAATCCGTCGTACAAAATAACTGAGAACTCATTGGCTACAACCGAGTCTATGGATTCTTCGATCTTGGTTCCAAATACTGAACGCAGTCAAACTCAAGGAGCCGCAGACAAAGCATCTGAGTTCTTCGTCGCCGAATCCCAGAAGTCACAAATATATGCACTAAGTTCTGGAAGTGAGAAGCAGTCTTCGGAGCCAAAACCGCAGCCTGTCCAGAAACCAAACAGGGTGATGCCTAAGAAACGGAATAATGCCATATACTTAGACTCGTCCTCGGATGAGGATATTCAAGTCGAAGTGGTCGAGGTGCCAAACAAGAAGGCTAAGACCGTAGCTGATAATAAGTCGAAACGTAAAATTGAACATATTTTGGATTCCTCTGACGAGCAATCAAAAAAGAAATCAAAATCTTCGTTGGGGCCAAGCTTAGATAGTGCTCTTGATATCGCACCTGAAGATACCAATCAAAAGGTTGTGGCAGAGCCAGCTGTAACTAATTCATCTAGACGTTCTACTCGTGCCCGCCCTCAGCAGCAAATCGAAGCGGAGACAAAGAAACCGGAGATCTCATCCAGAAGATCTTCTCGTGGCAAGCCGGCTGCAGGAAAGATCACATTGAAAATAATTCAGAGTGATAGCGAAGACGATGAGGAACTTTTCCAATTCAAATCCCAGGCCTCAACATCTGTGGAACAAGCACCAATCCAGCCGACTGAAGCCAGTATGGCGTCCGAGAGTATTTTGGCTAAACAAGCTGTGCCCTGCCCAAATATCAATAGAAAAGGCACCATTAGTGTGAGAAATTTTCTGGAAAAGTCGCAGAGTCAGGCGTCAAGTCAGACCTATGCTCCACCATCTCAGAAACGCAAACGTCTGTGCTTGAAGGTAATAAGCGAAAGTGACAGTGACAACGATGAAAATCTTTTCCAGTTTAACGACGGCATAAAGCGTAGGAAAAGGATTGGCTTCGACGGATCAGACAATGAATCTGATAATGAAAGTATGCTTATGTCCAAGAGACGTGAAAATAGCAAAACTGCGAGCGAACACGATGAGGATTCACTTAGCACAGAACCATTTGTAAATGCATCAAAACCAAAATCGAAGTACATCGTGCGCCAGCCAAGCGAGCAGCCCCGTAAAGTAAATGTAAGCGGCTGGCTATCATGTAGCGGGCTACATGAGGATGTTAAGCCGGAAGTGAAACCAGAGTTACAAATGGATGGAGAGGCTGTACAGCAAGAGCTGGACGATGAGGATGACAAGGAAAATCTAGATCATGTTAAATGGCTGGCAAGCCTGAAGGATAGCATACAGGTGCGCTTGTGCAACATGAGCATCAGCGTTGGAGCCGCAGATCAAACTGATGCAGCAAATACAACTGACAACAAATACAGCGGTCGCCAGAACTTTAAGAAGTTTGTTAAGGTAAATAGAGTCAATCTACGATGAACTAACGACTATTATTAACTAATATTTTTGTCTTTGCAGAAGAGCAATGTGCACTCGCAGCAGCATATTGTGGGACTTAAGCGTATGCAGCTGGCTGAGGGCATGGTCTCTAATCTGTAGGTGTAACATAACTTATTGATGTGTGCGTTTCTTTGTGTTATATTTTACTACCAATAAATTTACGAAATATGTTCAAAGCTTTGGCTTGATCCCTGGCCTGCAGCTTCCGCTCAAATAGCGTCTTAGCAGCCAGCCATTCGTGATTTTGTATTGATTTCGTTACGCAGCTTTCGGGATTCTTTTTGCGTGCCTTGGATTCACGCACAATAAAATGCTTGACATCTTCCACGGTGGCCAGCGAACTGAGTTCAAAAGCTGCCTTTGTCGGAGCTGTTGCTGTTTCGCGTGCAACTTCAGTGCCCACATCTGCCTTCAGCTGTTGTTTGGCCTTTTCCACTTTCGTAATCAGCGAAGGTGCCTGTATAAGGAGTTTGACACCTGCAGGGTTTGCATCCTCGGGAGTAGCTGTCTGGCTTTCTTTAATCACCTGCAGCTGAATTGGCAATTTACATTCTTCGGGTAGAAAATTATGTTTTTCCATTTGTGGAAAGTTGGGACACTGTGGCTGCAGCTTGTTATACAACGTGGCACAATTGTTGGCTTGCACTAAGCTCAACTTATTTATCTTAGCGACAGCTGCAATTAACAGGGTCAGGAACTCCATAAAGAAGTTGCTACGTATCATTTGGCCAAAGTATTTGATAGCCGCTTGGCAACACTCACGAATGCGCTCATGCAAACTATAAAAGGCTAGCAACCGCACCAAGACAAATTCCAAACTGTTTCGTGTGGGCATATCGCCAGAAAGCGCCTCATCGCACGCATCGGGCAAGGCTCCGCGAAAATGTTCCAGATCGCGAGGTAGATCAACACGGAGCAGTCGGCAAAGCGCTGCATTCAGTTTGCAGACAGCACGAAATCCTGGCATTCCGCGAAAAGAGTTCTTACGACGTGCCATTAGGCGTCCTATCAAGGCAGCTGTGTTATTGAACTCCACGAATTCTGGTCTGGATAGCTGTTGCAGGTAGCGACTGATAGCCATATAGACATTCTTTGCTGCGTGTAGATTGGCTCATTACATAAGGACCTTAAAAATTTATAATGTAGTGCACCGTACCAAATCCTGTATCCTTCACTTGTAAGGTGACTAATGGAGGTTTTTTTAATTCAAATTCGTTCCAAAAATGTAAACTCGGCATGCTTTAGCAAGATGTAAACAAGACAAATGTGTTACCTATAGCGGTCGTCAGGGCTGCCAGATGTGCAAGTTGGTTTTTGGTATTTTTTTATATGTGACATCAATCATCATTCTAATAATAATAAATAAATTATGTAATATTTTAGAGTAATGAAAGATATGATACATTATTTAACTGTGCGATTATATTACAATAATAGCACTAAAGAAGTGTGTGTTGGCGGCTCCACTGTGTACGATTAGGCAGCACTGTAAACGCAGAACCGTCTGGCAGCTCTATCTTTACCATATGATTGCCTCCACCTGTCAGCTATCAGTTTCCTCGAGTATTTACCGTAGAGAGCTGTTGCGTGTACAACATAAACTTCTGTTAGTTCCTGTTATTATTTAATAAAGCCGCCTACATTGTCCTACAAGGGGCGTGGTTGCCTAGGGTTAACTGATTAGATAGAAGTTACAAACATACAACAAAATGCTAGTCATCAGCACAATCAGAAATGCAGCGAAATTGTCGCTGCGTAATGCTTACATACGAAATTGCTTGAGCAACGAAACTCGAGCAGCAACAAATTTCACGCGCACTTTCTCGCTGGGTCTGGCGATGCGGCAAGATGTGTAAGTGGAATCTAATGAATAAACACGCCCAATGGAAAACTGAGAAATTGTTGTAATATTTTACTCTCTCTCTCTCTCTCTCTCTCTCTCTCTCTCTGCCTGTCTATCACATAGTGTGAATGTGACCTTTGTAAGAGCGAACGGCGAGAAAATAAGGACTTCCGGGAAGGTGGGCGATTCCCTGCTGGACGTCGTCGTTAACAACAATGTGGATCTGGACGGCTTTGGTGCCTGCGAGGGCACACTGACCTGTTCAACATGCCATCTGATATTCAAAGAGGCCGACTATGAAAAACTGCCGGAAAAGCCAGGAGATGAGGAATTGGATATGCTCGACTTGGCGTACGACCTAACGGACACCTCGCGATTGGGTTGCCAAATTACATTGAGCAAGGATATGGACGGACTGGAGGTGCAGGTTCCAGCCACAATAAACGACGCACGCGCAGCGTAAATGTGTTCCACTGTTCATTTGTTAGATTTTTGAGTGCTATTCGCTATAGTTAACATATTTTATAGTCCATTATTCAAAGCAAATTGTTGTACAAAAAAAGGCTCAGGCGGTTTTTATTAAGAGACTCTGCATAAATGAATTTTGATTGTATGCTGTTGATTGGCAATTTGTAAAACGAGAGAATTGTAAATATTTATGTGTTTGTAAATAAATAAGTAGAGTACATTTGAAATTTTCATAAAATATGCCCAAACTTCTGTATGTATGCATCTATGTACAGCGATGTACATATATATGTAAATTCAGCATTCTGTTGAATTCCGGATTGTGGTGCATATATTCAGGAGATCCCAACAAGAGTAAGAATACACAGTTTTTGTTTTAATAAAAGTAAACTTTTTATTATTTCGCAGCTATCAGATAAAGTAATAAATAAATAATTTAATATATACATCTGCTATATTAACTTATTGTTAACGATTTTCAGCTTTGATTTTTTATTTTCTTTCGTTTTTTATCCGCTGTGCCATTTAAACTCGTAATTTAGATAGTTCTTTTTTTTTGCATTTTTTGTTTTGTTTTTTTTTTTAATTATTTATGTATAACGGAAACTTAACAAATCTGACAAAATTACGTCACAATTTTCGTTTATTTCGATTCGTTTCAATCGTTCAAGAACTAAAGAATTATGCAGATAAGGCGAATCGTTGCCATACGAAAATACAATTCAATAAATAGCCAAAAACAAATTAAAATAATAATAAATAGTTAAGGAAATGTCGTAGAGCATGAGACAGCATAAATAAGTTAGAAATTAGAAGTGTGAAATGAATAGAGGTGCACATAAAACTGATTTGGTTTTCAATTCACGCCGTGCTAATGATGGTGCCATGGATACCTAGTGTATATGCGTGTGTGTGTGTGTGTGTTTGTATGTGTGTGTGTGGTGTGTTTGTTGCGCCTTCTACTTAGTTGACATAGGCCATGCCCGCGCCCTTGCGATCGAAATGGCGCACGCGCACGAAGAGGAAGGCGGCGACTAGAGAGGCCACAGCCAGGACGAGCAACAGCATCACCAAGCCACCGACAAAGCTGGGCACAGACATGCAAATGGTTTCGGCATCGGCCGAGCGCGCCGATTGGATCACCACCGTCTCGTTGCTGGCATTGCTGTTGAGCGCAAAGTTGACATCGCCAGGAGCCACCACCTGAATGATGCGACTCGTGTTCACGTCGGTCATCTCCTGTGCGTTACGTTTGTAGATTCTTGGCTTGACCACAATCTCCATTGTGTCGCGGCGCCGGCGCACGCCGCGCAGATCATCCAGACCCTCAACGGAGCGCGGACGGCCACCCAGGGAAACGAGATTGCCACCGCTCAGTTCATCCTTGCGCTTCACGGTGCTGTATTGGCCAGGCTGGCCAGGCAGTGGTGGAGGCGGCAGACCCAGTTCGTTGCTGCCTTGCTGTGGTTGCGCCTGCGGTGCCTGGGAGCTGGCTGGGCCACTGCCTGCATTGTTGCCCGCCGACTCGGCTGTGGTCACGGCTGATGTCTGGGCCTGGGGCGAGGGCACAACGTCGGGTTGATTCTCGGAGTAGGCTCCGCTGGCATCGGCAGGATGGCGTGGATCGGGATAAGCTGCTGGAGGCAAACCACCCAGGGCAAAGTCATTGCGTTCGTAGGCCTCTAGAGGACCGTACTCCTCGGAGAGCGCATTGCCGCCGATCTGTGGCAGGCCATACTCACCACCAGGCAGACCGGGTCCGCACTTGGGCTCGGGGCAGTTGTAGCGGCAAACCTGTATGACGCACTGGAAGTGCACGTTCATCGAGTCGGGGAACTTGAAGGCTTGGAAGTAGGCAAAGCTGACCACAGATGCGGAGGGTCCAAAGTTCTTAATCTTCTGGAACTTGCTCATGATCTTGGGCCGTACAACGCAGCCATTTTGATCCACCAGCTGAATGGGAGCACGCTTGCCGTCATGGGCGACACAGTTGCGCACGAGCATATCGAACTTGTTCTCGTCATCCTTAATGGCCAGCACCATGGTCATGGTTTGTCCGATCTTCACAATGCCCGACACTTCGGAGGCCCAAGGTCCCTTGCCCACCTGAATCTGCATCCAGCACTGAAGATTATCGCCCAGGAAATTGGCTGTGACAGCGTGCAGCATGTCCACCTGGAATGGGCGGAAGGTGACTGCCTTCTCGTAGAAGTCGTACCAGGTGCAGCGCAGCTTGCGTGCCTGATCCCACACCTCCTGCACATAGGGATCGTACTGAATAATGATTGTGTTCTCCACATAGCTGCCCGATGGAGTGGGTGCCCCATAGCCAGCCGCATTATGATTCGCCGAGCTGCTCATGCCGCAGCTGTTCAGGAAGATCTCGAAGGTGGCGCTCAGATGACCCGTGCCCGGCTGCATGTGCACGCAGTGGGACTCGCTGTAGAAGCCCTTCGAGAAGATCATGCCATAGAAGGGCCGGTCGAACTCAATGTTCACACGCATGTGTGTCTTCTCGCACTGCACCTGCAGATGCTTGATCTGCGGGCTGTCGTTGGTGCTGGCCAGCGGCCAAGCCTCCTCGGACAGATCGTTGCTGGGACCAGCGCCAGCGGTGCTCAAGGGTCCCTGTGGTGCGCCATAGATGGGTGCAGGCGCTGGCGGTCCATAGCCAGCTCTGTGTTCCAATGGCAGCGCAGCCGATTCAATGTGTGATGCATCGCCATGCACGGAAAGATGCTGCATGGGAAGATCGAAAAACAAAAATCAATAATATTTGCAGACTAAAACTTCGCAGGAGGAATCTAGCTATACAGTGAAACCATTCCCAGTACCAGTACACCCATACCTCGGACTTCCCTACTTTCTTATCGAGTCACCATAACGAATCTCTTTCGTTTCCAGATATTTCAGCAGAAAGGCATTTCATTGTATTGCAAATGGTCTGAAAACTCTGTCAGCGGAAAAGCTGAAAAGCACATGCTTGGCTGCCCATTTTGTCATTAAATTTGCGACGCCTTATGCAATGCGAATCGAAATCCAAAATCCAAGCGACAAGCGAGCGTTTTTCGAAAGAAGCGTGCCAGAGCGTTGAAAATTGCGGCGCAGTTTATTTATTTTGAAACAACAAATTGAATGGCCGAGTGGAGCGAGGCACGTTTACCTATGCCGAAAGCAGGGCCTATTGCATAAGCCAGTCATGACAGCCATGTTGCTCCCTTCCACTGTCGCCTCTCTCCCTCCCTCCTCCCCTTGCTCGATATGCGGCTTGGTAACTCGATTGCGTCGCTTTCTTTTCACTGTATCTTTCATTCCCGTTTCACATTTGGCTCATAATTTTATAGCTGTTTTTTCCTTCTTCTTCTTTCTTTCTTCTGGCTATGCCCGGAAAGCGGATGTAACGCTGTATCTCTGCCTGTGTCTGTGTCTGTTTTTGTGGCTCAGCCCAACGAAAATCGAAAGTTCAAGACGATGACTCTGTGGATTTTTTTTCTTCTTATTTTTGGATGTCTTTTGTCGTCCGAGATGTCGTGAGTTGGTTTTGAAAGTAAAATGACCATGAACAAACAAGCAAATGAAAACTAAATAAAAGAAGCGTTATATGTCAAAATAGAGTTAAACTTGATCATCTCCTCTTATATGTACGTAAACACATTCTAATATCGTCTCAATATGCATTTGTTGGCTGCAGTTTTTCCCCCTATTCTGTTGAAGCGTTTCACTCGCAGCTGAAGAAATCTGGCGTTAAATGAATAATATAGCAATCTTAATGTATTAATGCGCTATAAACAAGAAAGTCAAAACTGGTACAAATCAGAGCATAACTGCAATTTCGCTGCCCCAATACAGATACAGACACGCAGCGCCAACTGCTGGCCAGTTAGTTGCAGTTGCACTTGGAGCTAGAGCTGGAGTTTTCCGTGACTCGCGATTGCATCTGCAAGATACTTGCTCTGCATAAGTCTCTCTCTCTCTCTCTCTCTCTCTCTCTCTCTCTCTCTTTCTACTTTTCTGTGTGTGCATTTGATGGATGCAACTTAAATGGCTGCATAAATAAGCAATTTGCATTGATTTACATGTTCGCATATGTGTGGCTAAATACGTTTTCATATAAGTCTTGCATTTCAATCGAAAGCACTCCAACTTGACTAAAAGAAACATAACCTCAAAACCTATGGCCATTCGAAATTTTGATTAATTAACGTTAAATCTAACATCTTAAGCGCTTAACAACGTCGCTGTTAAGCTAAGCTCTCTCTTATTGTCGTTATTCGTTATTTTGATTGATTACCGTTGCGATGGCTAACATTATTCACGCTGTTAAACGCTCAACAGCGCTAATGCTAAGCTACGCTCTCTCTGTTATGTTTATTCCTTATTTTTATTGTCGTTTACCATATTGTCTAACATATTGCTGTTAAATCTTTTACAGTGGCACTGTTATGACCTTTGGTACTTTTGATTGATAGCTGTTTAAGTTAACATTTTGCACGCTGTTATATGGCCAATTACGACACTGTTAAGCTAAGCTCTCTTTCTTCTCTCTCTCTCTCTCTCTCTTATGCTCGTCATTTGTTATTATGATTAATAACCATTTGTCTGCTTCACATTCTTGAAAGCTATCGTTAGCAATTGTTAGCAGCCCCGCTGCTCAGCTAATCTCTTGCTATCTCGCTCTCTCTTTCACTAACTTGCGCTACTTCAAATTACATTGATCAGCAGCACACGAAGTGCCGTTCAGTGAGACTGCAGCGCTCTTGCTGCAGTTCTTTGCGCTTTGCCGTGCTTCGTTCGTTCCTTGCCTCTGCATCCGCCTCTGCTTGCGCATTGATCTCTATTATACCGCAAGCAGTACAGCTCATCTGAACGTTTTTTTTTTAGTTTTTGATCAACCCATCAATATGCCACACAATGGACACTCGCACTGATTTGCATTCGAATTGAATTGGATATTGATAAACGGTAGTCCGTCGCGTCGAAAGTGAGCAGATCCGCTATACAGCTTGGTTTGCATATGTATGAAAGACGCCGCATGATCTATCGCTCTCTCATTTGCACGCTCGCTCGCAGTCAACTTGGAAGTGGGCCACTCTAACTGTATAGCGTTTGGTGTTTCCTAATTCAATTGAAATCATATTGATTGGGCTATCGGACAGCGATCTGTTTTTTTTTTTTCAACTTGTCGTTTGTAAGATTCATCTTTTTACACTTTCTTCCCGGACAGACAGCTGTGTGGCACTTACCTCTGTGTTGAATGCCAGGCACAAGACTAAGGCCAAGAGGCAACTGTGTCGCGTATAGTGTCCCATTTTATTGGTGCTATATAAATCCGCTCGACTATATAGCCTGCACGTATGTGTATATCTCTGTGTGCCGAATCTCTGGTTTGTCTATCAGTTAAGATCAAAACTGTTTGTTTTGAAACTTTGCTGCTGCTGCTGCTGCTGCTATTGAAGCTGCGGCTGCTGTTCGTCTCTTCGCGTTCCTCACTGCTTTCTTCTCGGGTTTGTTGATCTTTTGGCGTCTCTTTCTGTAAGTAGCAGAATAGAAAGGGGAACAAGGGTAAACAATGCAGCCAAACAGTTCAACTTTTGCATGAGCTAAATGGAATAGCGACTCTGTTAACAGTCACAGTCGATCTGTGCTTTTAAAATTAACATTCACAGAATATATGCACAGCATATTATACAGGGTGTTACATATTCTCGATGACCTTGTCTCGTTTTACTTATAGTGCTTCAAAATAATATATGCATATTTGTAAATATTTTAATAAATGTCGAATTTAATTAATTTTATTTATTTATTTTATTTATCAAAGATTATCCATTATATCCATAGTAAATATCCACACTAAAATCACGTTTGTTTTAAAATATTTTGGATATATGAAATGTTTTATTAAATTTTAAATTAAATAACTTTTAAATATATTTGTCTTTTTATTTAGACATTAGAGCCACAACAAGCCTTAATTAATGACAGTCTCTTAATGGCTTAATGCTCATAACTTGAACAGCACTTAAATGACACTATATATATATAATAATAAAAGCACACAGATAAACACACTCACACTCGCACACTCACACTCGCACGCGATCATTTAGTGCCGCCGAAACTGCATTTTATGTAAAGCAAATGAAAACTCGCGGGCAAAAAACAGGAACCACTTTCTATTTTCACTATAACAGTACAACGAGGAGCTGCAGCAACAACGACAACGAGAAGCCTCAACGCCAACGCAGTTGCAAGTTTTCTTCACAGTGGTTGGCCCCGCTTTATGGGCCCCATTAATTTGTGTTTGTTTTTGTATTTGAATTGGCATTTGAATTTGTATTTGTATTTGTATTTGTGTTTGTGTGCTTTTATTCCATGTTGCTTACTTTACAGTTTGGCCTAGCATAGCATTAACATTATGTTAACATTCGCTAAACATTTCACGTGCCGCGCGCTTGTTTCGAATTCGAATTCGACTTCGACTTGGGAATTGAACTTGAGAGTTGGAGACGTTGCCGCTGCGCCTGCGTCTGCGTCTGCTTGCCGATTGAGACTGAGCGACGTAGCTCAGCGCCGACTGACGATCGCATCTGAGGCGCAGCTTTCACACAGCTCCAACTGAAGCTGGCTGCCTGCTGCCGAGCCGAGCTGAGCTCAGGTTGCCGCGCCGGCTGCTGCTCGATGCGGAGCGTGGCAGATGAGGGGCGGTGCTTAAGAAAACATGTATAAAAAAAGTAAGCGGCGGCTGCGGCGTCTGCGTCGCATTTCACTTGACTGAGTGTTGAGTTTTTGTTTTTCGTTTTTGGGCTGCCTGGGTGAATGTTGTAGCGGGCAGTTTTACTTTTACAGATGGCAACAACAACAGCAGCAGTGGCAGCAGCAGCAGCCCATCATACTGCACCGTGTATAAGAGCAAGAGCAAGAGCAAGAGCAAGAGCACACCCCATGTAAATGGGGTTTTAACAAGCCTTGGCCATAAATCGACGCGCCAGCTAAAAATAAAAACCGGCTTGTCAGTCACTCAGTCAGCCAGTCAGCCAGTTAGCCAGTTAGTCAGTCGGCAAGCTACCATTGAGCAAGTGTACTATTAACCCACTGAGACAGTAACGGACGCTGCGTCGCTGCTTTGTTGTCGGCAGCGCTGTTAACGCCGCTTGACCCTAGCCAAACAAACGCCAAGTTAGCTCGTTACGCAATGCTCCCAAAAGAACTTCAATGAATGGGGCTGACCACAATGTGTACGTATGTGTGTGTGAGTGTGAGCTGCTTACTTTAACGGTGCTTTGTACTGCTGCTACTGCCACTGCTGCTGCTGCTGCTGCTGCTGCTGCTGCTGCTGCTGCTTCACTTTCTTCCTATTCGACTATTTTCACCTGAGCGAAAAACAAAAAATTAGCTGTCTCCCCATTTGCATACGAAAGACTTAAGACACAAATTTGGCAATTAACAAGAAGCGAAATTTTTTGCTTTTTCCTCATCTCTATTTTTTGTGCTTCTTTTTTTGCTAATTGCTGCTCAACCGCAGCTACTACAAAATGATTCGTTATCAAATCAACGCATCGCTAAATTAGACAAGCTATTGAGATATATGAATGCATGTCTGGATAGCAGGCCGAATATTAGATACACTTACACAGATTTTCATTTCGACTGACTCTATAGAAGGCAACTCCATAAAACTACACATCCTCATATCAGCATTCCTATATAAATAATTAGTAAAGCACATCAACTATCTAGAAGGCATCTCTCTATACATAAAAATAAATATCTTCGTAAAGTCAGCAATTCTATATATATATATTTAGTTGGGCATATCAACTATCTGTCTCTGCCTGACAAATCGAGTGCTTACAGCCCATATACTCCTCCTTGGTTAGTGTATAAGAATGCCTTCTAAGCAGCTCTTGTGGCTGATTGGCATTTGGATGATGAGCCACGCTCAGCTTAAGTGAACATTGTTATTGTTGTCATTGTTGTTGCTGTTGTTGTTTATAGTAATGTGTAACTGCTGCTGATGCTGATGACTGACTTGGCTTGTTATTTGTTGCTGTTGTTGCTCTTGTTGTTGTTGCTGTTGTTGTAGCAAGTGAAAGTTGACGTTTGCCATGCGCAACTCCCAGCGAGCTTTCGTCTGGCATCTCTTTTTCATATAAGGGCATTGCTGCTGCTGCTGCTGCTGCTGCTGCTACTACTGCCTTTTGTTTTCTTTTTTAATTAACACACTCAAATTACTGCTTACAGGCATTTCTACATATCGTTATCGTTATCGCACGCGTTATCGCCGCCTTTGGACAAACGACAAACAAACAAAAGAAATGCTTTTTCGGTCTTACTGTCTAATTAGCTTAGCAGCAGCAGCAGCAGCAGCAGCAGCAGCAGCGGCAGCAGCAGCGGCAGCTTCAACTGCATCTGCCAAGTCTTTTGTTAGATGCGCTGCAGCATTTGCCGCTGGCAAACATTAAATAATGTGAAAAGTGCCAGCAGCTAGTGAAAATGCAATGAAAAGCTGTTGCTCTTGTTGCTCGTGGGTTGCTTGTTTGCTTTAGCAGAGGGAGCTCTGCTTGGCGTCCGTCTATTGATTGAAATGACAATTGCAGCTGTCTCCTTGACTGGTCGTTGCCGCTGACTAGAAACTAGGTGAACCACTGCACTGTGGCACACACATACACACACACACGCACACACACACACACATGCACACGCAGTCTGTTTGTTCTAATTCTTGATAATTTACGTGGTGTGCTTAGATGACCAACAATTTGGACTAGATGAGCCGGATATTGAGTAGCATCTGACTTTAGTTGCCATCGATGACACACGAATTGCAGCAATCAATGCCAAATAGCATGTCATACGGCAAGACTGAGCATTATTTGCACAGATATCGATCTCTATATATCTATAATTTTCATTTAGTTTATTGCATGCCAGCGCATTCCTTCGCTGTCAATTAGCCAAGCCATAAAATACACTTGATGTAACATAAAGCTAATTTCTTTGCGGCTTTTGATGAGTTTTTGGCAGCTAGCAGCAGCAGCAGCAGCAGCAGCAGCAGCAGCAGCAGCAGCAGCAGCAGCGGCTGCTTGGCTATTTCCATTAAATTAATTGAACGCTTTCACAAATGCCCACTGCCGCACACTTTTTGGCAAGACATATGTCCAGCGTCCACAGCGGGAGGGGAGCAGCAGCAGCAGCAGCCATAGATTTTGCCTAATTGAGCGCGCCTGAAGCTGACAAATTTTTGCTGAGCGCAGCCCAGCCCAGCTAAGCAGAGATGAAGCTCGAATGCAGACAATGGGCACGAGTTTTGCTTAAAACACACAACAGCAAGAAAAACAGAACTCGAAGCTGAGATTTTTGTTGTTGTTGTTTTTTTTTGTTCGTCAATTTTATGTGTTGGAATGTTTTTGTTTACCAATTCGATTGCTGCTTTGGCTTTTGCTGGCTAAGTAAAAGTTTCACTGCCAAGCAGATGCTGTGAGCTCGCTGTGTGCGTGTGTGTGTGTCTGCTGCTTCTTTAATATAACGGCAACAGCACACACACACACACACGCGCATTTGTCATTGTAGTTGTGGTTGTGGTTGTGGCTCCAAATGATCGATATTATTTGCCATTGTGGCACAGAAATTGTGGCTCCCCATGCGTAATTAAACACTAACATATGTCTCTATCGAGCCAGCTGTGCGTGTATGTGTATTCACGCACACATCTACATCGAGCTGGGATGCTGTGAAAGTGAAATTGTTCACGCCAAAGAAAAGCAAACAACAAAACAAATGTTAACCACCAAGGTTTGTTGTTGGTCTTGCTGTTGCTGTTGTTGTTGTTGTCGTCTCTTTGGCTGTCCGCCTGGCCAGTGAAGGGGCAATTTACGTTTCATTTCATTTAGTTCGGTATGTGCCAGCCCCTCGGCTCACTCGGCTCACTCTTCAGTTTCTTTATAGCTATTAAGTAACGATTTTTTCCACATCCCGTTTAGTTTTGTCAAAGGGCAATTGTTCGTGCCGCCGGAACTGGGCCGAGTGCCGCTGAGCTGAGCGCGTGCCAGCATAATTGCTTAAGATCTTTAAAACCAAAGTGATAAATTTAATGGCCATAAAAATTGCTAACAAAAAATAATTAAGGGGCCAATAAAACGATTTATGTAACGAAAAAAATGGCCATCATTTGCTTTTTGCTCAGTGTGAAAAAAAAAATAAAACGAATGACTTAGGCAACAAACTTGGTTGCAATTTCACAAATGCCCGCAGCTAAGCGACGCGGCATTATGTAAAATAGAGCAGGCAATTAGTTTTCTATGCTCCAGTTTCATGTTGTAGTTGTTGCTGTTGTTGTTGTTGGCGCGACAGTTTGGCGACAATTAAAAAGTGATAAGGCGCCCGCAGTCTTGCAGCCAGCTCCTAGACATGCGCGCCTGTGCGGCAAATGAAAGTAAATTGTTGCATGCCACCGGCGCCTGCCTGCCTGGCAGGCATTCCAGCCATTCACTCAGCTTTTTCAGCGCTTTGCGTGAAATTTTTCGCATATGCGTAGACAACAAAAGCAACAAGATAACGCATTTAACGCAAAATATAGGGAAAGTGAAAAGCGCGCTTGAATTCAGTTTTCTGATATGCAGCCGCATGGTAAATGGAGCGACAAATGGGCTACAATTTGGCAACTACAACTAAATATTCACATACATATATGCCTGTGTGTGCATGTGTGTGCTTGTGCACACATATGAGATCTATTAGATCAGTGCTGTCAGCTTTTGGTGTCCAATTAGATTTCTCCTCGTTTGTCTGATTGAAGATAGCCTGCGCTGTCAGCAGCGACAATAGCTGAAGCTGCAGCTGAGGAAGAGACAGAGGCAGTGGCAGAGGCAAGGGGAAGAGATGGCCAGTAAGCATGCCAAATGAGTTGAGCAAAGTGCCGTTAGTCAGGATCCGGCGATAAGCAGCCATTGCCGTGGAGTGCACCCCAGCAGAAACGAGACACAATTAACATAATTTACAACTTCCCTCCCGCCCATGCCATGCCATGCCACACCATCCCAGTCCATTCCATTCATTTACTTTCCATTTCGTTTAACGGTAAACCGTACGAAGGCAAGCAGAGAGCAAAGGCCCGTCCAGCGGACATGGACTTGCAGTTGGCGACTTGGTCACTTGGAACTTGGCAAATGTGCTGAAAACCAGTTTCATTGGCTTCCCAGCCTACCCCTCACCCGCCCGACTACCCGATCCGACTGCAACTGCAGTTGCCGCAGTTGCCGCAGTTGCTGCTGCTGCTGCCGTTGCCGTTGCAATGAAAGTAAAAACTCAAGGGCTTGCACTTTCCGGCTATAGTTCGCAGTGAAAGAGCCGAAAGTCAGGCACAAAAGAAAACGAAAGAGGGAGCTGAACGACAAAAAGAGATGGCGAATCTAGCTGGTATATCCTCGACGTGGCTTCGCAACGCATCGTTAGCGTCGTCGACTGCGACTGGGGCCGGTTGCATTTTGCTCTGAAATAATTAGTGACCCAATTTCGAGCTGCCGACGTCGGCGTCGGCGTCGGCATCGGCGTCGGCGTGTTCCACTTGCCTGCCCCGGCCAGCCGCAAGACGCATGCAATTTGCTTGGCTTGACTTGGGTTGCAGTTGCAGTTGTTGTTGTTGCTGTTGCTGTTGCTGTTGCTGGTGTTGGCGTAGTTTGTGGCATGCATGCAAAGAAAGTGGTTTTCATTTCTTTACAATTGCTGTCAGCGGGCTGCCTCACTTGCCACAGTTGCAGCGAGGGGCACTCATGCAGTTCGCTCCCTCGGCCCATTTCAATCGCATTCAAATCAAATGAAAATTTGATTATGCTTAATCAAAGCGCCAATTGAATTGAAAGCCGAAGTTCAAATGAGTTTTTGTGGTGTTAAAGATTTCGATTTGGATTTCGATTTATGTGAGAGTGTGGCAAGGAGTTGCTTTAGTTTAACTGCTAATCATGGTCTGCTTCGTCTACTCAGTCTGCTTAGTCTTAGCGCAGTTATAGACGAGTTTCTAACTGCTTTACGGCACTCGCATTTAGAGAGAGAGGAGAAAATCCCAGGCTCCGTTCGAAAATAGCTGCGTAATTGTTGTTGTTGTTGTTGTTGTGGGTAAGACATGCCTGCGCATTCTAAACATTTGCTTTTAACGTCAATGGAGGCTCATAAAGCCGCCATGTTGCAGCTGCAGCACGACAACAACAACAGCAACAGCAACAGCAATTGTTGTCAAAGTCTGGGCAATGAAAGTTTTTTTTGTTGTTGTTCACGCTGACTTGGAAAAACTGCGTGAAAATTGTACAGGCGGCAAAAACAATTGCCGTTAATTTAAAATTGTCGCCAAGGCAACAGCAGGCAGCAGCAGCAGCAGCAGCAGCAGCAACAGCAACTGCAGTCAGTAAACCAGTAATTATATCGCTGCAAGTGGCGCAGCTTCTTTCACCTGCGTGTATATGTGTGTGTGTGCACGTAAGTGTGTGTGTCTGTCTGTGGAATCAATTAAAAGTATTGCCAGCGCTATGTTTGGGCAAATGACAAGTGCCAGCAGCAGCAGCAGCAGCAGCAGCAGCACGTCTGGCTGACGGGCCACGCTGCGTATGCGCAACCCACTTGGCAGGCGGCTAGGCAAGCAGGCAGCCAGGTAAGTGCAAGCACAATACAAGCACGCGTGCCTGACTGCTGCAGCAGCAGTTGCAGCTACGAAAGTATCTACGAATTGCCAACGTCTGTGTGTGTGTCTGTGTGTTCACGCTGTGTGTGTGTGCAAAGCGAAATTGTTTTCATGTGCGCCAAAGTGGAGCAGTTTTTGAACAAAGCAATTCGCTGGCTTAATCAAACACACACACGCAGAGACACACACACACACACACACACACATGGACACTTGTGTGGAAAACTGCTGAGTTATTGCAATTGTAGCTCCAGCATAAGCCACCAACAACTAGCTGCAGCAGTTGCAGCAACTGCTGCAGCAGCAGCGCCAAATGAGAAGCGGCACAAGTCAATTTCAGACTTTCATTCGCGCGAAACGCGATGAAAATTTCACCAGCAAACGCGACGAGAACTTTTCGCAGCCAGTTTCAGTTCCAATCCCAGTGCCAGTTCCAGTTCCAGTTCCAGTTCCATTAAAGAAACGCGTCTGCTCTGGCCTAAGCGGGTGGCTGCCAAACTGCCTAGATTTATGCAAATTCAACTAATGAAGAACAAAAAAGAGTCTGAAATGCCGCTGGCTGCTTCACGGCTCAGCGGCGACTATTTAGCTGTGTGTGTGTCTCATTGTGTGCGTGTGTGTGTGTGTGTGTGTGTGGCAAGTACAGCTCTTTTGTTATTAATAATTTCCGCGTATTGCACGCCAAGGCAACTCGACGAAAGTTTTATCGTCTGCTTTCTTTTGCTCTCTCAATAATAGGCAAATCTACACACACACACACACACATGCATATGTAGCTGTGACTAACAAAAAAAAAAACACTTTGCTTTTCTTTCCCAAATGTTGCAACGCTTTTGTGCGCAAATGGAGCTGCGGTTTTATTATTATTATTATTTTTATTTTTATTACAATTATGTTTTATAGAGAAGCCCGTTTGCCAACTCGACTCGGATGCGTTGCACACATAGAACTTGTTGCAAGGCAACGGGTATTTGCGGCACCTATCGAAAGTAGCTGTAAATTGCGTTTGCAACTATTCGAAATCGGTTTACTTTAGCAGAGATAACCATGGAGCCGCCAAACTGACAGAGCTTCATTTCCATAATTAGCTGAGACTCTAGACTAGCCTATATAGCCTCAAGAAATTGTAAGGAAACTGTGCATATAATAGAAGAGTATTTTTGGGACAGTTAAAGGATGTTACTTTGGTGAATGGTACACGAGAGAATTATCTTTTATTCTTTGCGATATAGGACATACAATAGGTGTATTAAATGTTGAACTGAATGAGCACGGCAAATCCTTGCTCATGATATTTCCAAGCATTCCTCAGTGACTAACATCGTAAATTGATTTTTCAAAATGCAGTTTCCTGATGATTTTCATGATGAAGGTTTATCTTTACTGATGATATCTCCTAATGATATCGAGTGATCAAATGAAGATAGTCCCTAATTAGTTTCACATTTTCTCTATTAATTCCAGCATGATCTCTCGCCTCTTAACATGTTGCCTAAATTCGCACCCTGCTTACGGCTGTCCTTGACCATTTATGGGTCCTAGCCTTTTTTACAATCTATATAATAATACTCCTAGATACTTGATACTTAGCATTACTACATATTTTGGTATGGTAATTCATGAAATACCCTTAAAAAGAGAATGCTAAATTTGGATTTTGTTATTATATAAATATATTATATATAATGATTAGAATTCTGCCCGAAACAAAAATTTAGTCGGATTCCATTCACTCAAGTTTCTGCGGCGCTTTCACAATGCAGCTTCAATAACTTATTTCAGGTCCAAACAAATTGTTTTAAAAAATTCGTTGGTATTTATTTAATTATAATTATAAGATTCTTTCAAGACTTTCTCAAAGCTCTTTGTTTTATTTATCAAAAATAATTTATTTATGGCAATTTCAAGTCTATAAATAAACTTCTTTATATCATTTCGCCAATTAGACGAGATTCTTTTCTCTTTCGTTTGTCTTACCTTCAATTAGTGTTAATCCCTAGCAGTATTTTGTATTTGTAATCCCTTTTTATCGAACCGGCTGCTTACGCGTGACAGAGATAGAGCGATGAGGGAGAGACAGAGATAGTGAATGGCACTGCGGCGCCGTCGAGCGTTGATCACGTTTGCCTTTGGCTAAATGGCTGGAGTCTGAGCCAGCTTCCACAACTGTATTCAATATCTGTTCAGATTGCGCACAAAATATATATACATATATATCTGTTTGTTTTTTTTTATAACACTTTCAATGTATTCGCACACAGAGCGAGAGAGAGAGAGACAGAGAGAGTCGATAACGCGAACGCGGCTCGAACGCGATGTAGCTCAAGTGTAGTGAGTGTTCAGGACGAGGTGAGTGATCGGCACACGATATATCGGTATTGGAATCGCTATCGGCATCGGTATCGGTATCGATATATGTATGCACTGCAGCAGCGTCGCACCTCTGGCTCAGAGACACTGACTCGTCGCACACAACGTTGAAATGAAAATGCGGCTGGGCCGTATCGCTAACCAAGATTTTATATCGCGTGAAAGTTTTGACCCCTTTCTGTTTTGCAGCTCGCCAGCTCGCTCGGCAGCCGCTTCGCTCCAGCGCAGTCGCTGCCGACGCCACGGGCGCTGAGCGCTGAGAGCGCGCGAGAACGAAAGAGCGAGAGAGCGAGAGAGCACGCGAGCAGTGCGAATGTGGGAGAGTGTTTCTATAGTCAAATGCAAAATTTGCCGTTGTCAGCGATTCGGCTTGCTCTGTTCGCGCCCCGACCAAAACCGAGTCCCAGCCTCGTGTCCCGCGTGTCCCTCGTGTCCCTCGTGGCGAACTGCGAACCCGTTATAGCTACTTTTCATTTCAGTCCGCTTTCTGCGAGCTTTTGTTTTTGGCAGCGTCGTCGTCGGCGTCGTCGTCAGCGTCGTCGTCGTGTCAAGGTAACGGATGACGTCGAGTGCGTCGCCGCGATTGCCTAATTCCCATTGTTATTCATAAAGGGATGCAGCTGATTCATTTGCCATTTGTCCAAGTCTTTTGCTTGTTATTCTGGCCAATGCATTGGAAAATTAAATTATGGCCACCTTATGCAATCACTAATGATATAATGCGCCCAACTAACTCTATACCCACAATTCAGCTAACTGTTTGTGGCGACAGTTTTTGGGCTTTTTAATGGGCTGAGTAAATCATCATTAGGCTTTGACCTTTGTCGCAGCCTAGCGGAAATAATTAAATGACTTCATTTCTTGTCAATCATCGAATGCATTGTTTTATCTGGCAGACATCAGGAGAAAATGGGATTAGTCGGGCATGAGCCAGCTCTCTGATACATAGAGCTCTATCAAAAGACTCATTAAGTCTCAAAGTCTTGAACTAGTAATTATCAAATTGAGATTTGGATGATAACTAGTTATGTAACTGTCATACGCCAGATTGAATCCTTTAATCGACGCATATCCATTTCGGGCTTGCTCGATATATATCATCACTTCTTCATCACTTCTTCTTCTTCTTCTTCTTTTCCTCCTTCGATTCAGTTCCAACCTAGCTAAAGGGGTACCTCCACCTATCCATTGTCATTCACATTAGGCCATAGACAAAAACACATCATAAATAAGTAAACAAAGTAACTGCAAAAGCAAGTTTGTCGCCTGAGTCTTTTGTTTTGTGCATTTTGTATGCAAGAAATTATTTAATTAAATTGTAAAAGTGGTCGAAATATAACATGAAAATGCAAATTGATCCAATTTCTAAGAAACATTGAAAGTTTTTGAACAGCTATTCATATAAATTATGAACAATTGGAATCGGCTATTGTTATGAAGCTAAACGGATGCTAAATCTTGTTTATATTTAATATATTTACTGGCATGTCACACGGCAACAACAAAAACAGCGAAATTACCAACCGTTGCTTACACAATCTTGAAATTGTGCTAACAATTCGTTAAGCACTCGAAATATTTCCAAAATCTGCTCAATTTCGACTGATGAAATTGCAAAAATCACCAAAAACGGAACGGAAACAAATTGTGCCACAAATTTTGGCGAAGTATTAAAGACATACATATAGATATATGTATATATATTTATACATTTTTTTTATATCTTTGGCTGGTTAAAAATAACTTTTGTAGATTGTGCTTTGAACTTTCATTTATGCGTGGTTCGCTTGCGGATTTGCTGTTGGCCAATTCGAGCGCCTTTCCTGGCCTGGCCGCGCCGTGGCTGCCCAAGCGATGACAACATTTGAGAAGGCGAAGTAGAAGAGGCAGAAGAAACCATGGGACACACCCGGCTAATCGAAAGAAATCGAAAGTTCCGGCTTGGTTACCATTTCATCAAAGGCATATGGGCACATGGCTTGTTGTTATAGTAACTGTTGTTGTTGTTGCTGTTGCTGCTGCTGCTGTTGCTGCTTGGCAGTTGTCGCACGCCCGATCCGCAGTGAGTCACATGTCGAGAGCTTGATGACGCTCGTCCCGCTGGCAGCGCCTACCTGCGCATTATTTGTTGAGCTAGTCTCAGCTTTTGTGCTCATCATCAAAACATTGAAAACGGAATTGCCAACGAAATTGGGTCAGGGACGTGCTCAGCATGCTAATCAAATTATGCTTGCAAGGTGGAGGCATATGACGCACTCAGCTTAATATGAAATTGGGAAATGCGGGCACTTTTCTAGAGGGTGCCTGAAGGTTACCCAAAACTCCGATTCTGCAGGCACGAAATGCGTGTAATGTGCAGTGGTAATTGAAGAAGGGCACTTGAGCAAGTGAATAAGGAGAATCGGGGCTCGACTGCACAGGTGAGTCTTAGCATTAGCCTTAGCTTTAATTGTAAAACGTCTTGTAGATAGCAGTTTCCAATTGAGGGAAATATATTATATGTATTATGTATAAATATATAAAGGTATATAATATACTTGTTTTGTTTTAATGAAAGATTTAGGTCTTTAATGTGGCATACAAATGATCATAAGATCTTTAGCTTTTTAGCTTCAAAAAGCGCAACATGGCTAACTCTTCAAGCAGCTAAGTTTCGAGATCGACTTGATCACACACGCGGCTGGCTAGCCAATCAACACGCAGATAAAAAGCAAGACTTACTAATAATAAAATAATAATATATTGTATTGCATATGGTATATACATATATATATATAGTAGTCCCCTCAAAATCCCAAAGTTTTCATACACTAGAAAATTTGATATCTCTTTGATCGCCATCCACTGAACGCTTAATCACGCCAATATGATCTTCAGTCACTGTCTGCAGCATCTTTTGATAAATGATCAACGAATCGAGGTCCATTTTTCACACATTATTTCCATTCGGGGAAAATCGCTGCCAGCAACAACAACAACAACTGCAGCAGCCGCAGCATCAGAAATTTGTATCTCTCCTCAGATTGGTTCAGTTTCGTTTTCGTTTTCGTTTTCGGTTTCGGTTTCAGTTTCATTTTCAGTTTTTGTTTTGTTTTCGAACAAAAACAAGTTATATGACAACGTTTTGCACAATTCGCTTGGCTTTTCTTTGTGGCCCGATGGCGGTGCAGTTAGGAGTATAACGGTGCCTGGCTCTTAAGCGCTTATTGTTTAATAAACAACAACACTAAAAATATAATGTGACCGATACCCAGGGCGGGGCCAAGGGAGCACACGGTGCCAACGATGCCAACGATGCCAATCATTATGCAAGTCCCATACGAACTTCGGTCAACGCCATCGTTGGCAGCGCTGCTGGCTCTGGCTCTGACTCTGGCTGTGGCTGTGGCTGCTGGGTCGCTCTACTCTCAGCTTCACTTTCCATTTCTTTTGTCAGCAATAAACTTACATGTATACATGCACATATATATTTCTCTTTTTGCTGTTGTCGGCCCTTAATTGCAGTCCATCGCATCTGCGAGCCAAAGTCATGTGATAATGCAGCCATATGCACAATGAACCTTGAATGAAGGCTGCTAGAGCTTTGCCCATTGACTGAGACGAAGCAACTCGTGCAGTGCATGACAATTATAAGAGTTAGCTATAGTAAGAGCTATATTTGACAAAGCTAAAGGCGCGTATTAAATGGATCAACGTATAAATATTTAGTAACATTGTTTATATGAAACTCCATTTAATACTACATTTTCTATATTAGCAAAGAGCGTAAGAAACTAGAAGTGCAGCTTTAAAACAACTTGAAAGTAGTTGGTAGAGACATTGTAATATATCCTCTTCAATTTGTAGAATACACTTATATAAGAATTGTAACTAGAGAGCCAAATTCATATTCTATGCAAGCAGACGTGATGCGAGCTTTTGCCTATCGTTTTCTATTCCATATAAATGCAGATATGCATACATATAGATAGATATATATTTATGCTTGTCAAATATCTAGATATTGCTAAAGTTCGAAGACGTATTACAACTGCACTTAGAGTGCAGCACATGCTAATTGTGAGCAGTATCCTTCTTTAGAACTATATAATTCATTAATGAGTCAAGTCCCTAATATATTTTTATACCCATATAGCCTTTTAGTCTTATAATTTTCCACACCTTTGCTGCTTTCTGCATCTGTTCAGCTTTCCGCTGTTGTTTTAGTTGCTTTAATCGATTTCTCGGACTCTACGTTTTTTGTTAATTTTTTTCATTCCCGCTTTTGGCTGTTGTGCCCTTTTTTGCCATTTTTTGTCTATTGCTGCATAAAAATGCGGCTTAAGTATTGTCTTATGCATATGAAGGGGTGTGTATATAGCACAAGTGTGCATGTGTGTGTCTGCGTGTGGTCGTTGCCTGCGCCTGAGTCATGCGCCATATATCACTTTCACTTGGCATAGCAAAAATGTTAACACAACGAGCAAAAATCTCAATCAAGCAGCAACCAAAAAGCGAGGCAACCAAACCCTGCTCTCTCTCTCTCTCTATGCATGTCCCCTCTCTACTTTTTCCTCATTCTCCTTAATCCTCTCTCTCCCGTTTCCTACTGCCAAAGTCCAATTCCGTGATTTCCTTGCTCCCTCTTTGCTTGCCTCTGCCCCTTCTCCCTCATCTCTCTCCATCACTGTCTGACCTCGGCGCTGCTCTCTGCTCGCAGGAGCATTTGCATTTCGTTGTGAAATATCTGTTTGCAGTCAACACTCCATAAAATGCCTTTAAACAACGCCTTGCAACTCTTTGTGGCAGCTGCACACGCACACATACACACACACACAAGTTGAGTTGTTGCAAGATCATCGAGTTGCATAAGCACATAACTGTTGTTGCCAAAAAGAAAAAACACGAATGAGTAGTAGAAGAAATGAAAACATAATAGTTTTCTAAAGCCTTAAGAAATCACGCTTTGTTGGCCTTGCAATGATTTCCAATTGGAATTCGAAGTCGGCGACAAATAACCAATAAGTATTTGTCTAACTCATGTTGAAAGACGTTTTATTTTGGCTCTCTTTTTGTGTTTGTGTCTTTTGGTTTAGTCACAAGATTTTCACTTTCATTCGCTGACCAAATAGGCAAAGATATTGACAGATATCCGATGATATCCGTGTGTGTGTGTATATATGCAAATTAGCTAAACAACCGTAAGCAAAATCTTCTGCTACAGATATGAGAGAAAGATGGCCAATACGAGCAGCAGTTTCGGCTAAGAGGCAACCGCTAACAGCAAACTATCAACTACCAGCATACGCAGTTAACAGTTAAAAACTTTTTTATCTTCTTCTTGTTTTTTTTTTTTTCTTCTTTTTCTTTTTTGGCAAATGAAAGAGAAATTGTTCGCCCGGCCGACGAGGAAAATAAATACAGATTTTATATGCTAATTGGTGCGCACACTTCGGACCAAGACTTGAGCTCCTCAGCGATATGGGATGATAGATGGGTGTTGTGCGGCTGTCGGGGGAGTTTGCAGCTGTTAGTGCTTATCAACGATAAAAACGGTATATGATATATTAAGAGAGATATCAAGTCTTAATGAGCTATTAAAACGTTCAAGCTGAGTATGCGCTGCAAACATAAAAATAACTTGAAATTATTTTATAACATTTAATGAAGATCATAAACACGAGTAACTGAAAGTCTTTTTCATATAGTTTTTCTATATTTAGACATTTTTCTGATATATATTTAAATTATAAATTTGAGTTTCAATCAGTTATATGAATTCATATTATAATCAGGCCTTCAATAAACGAAAGAGCATTTGTTATCCAGCTAACTGTAACTCGTTTTGATTTTGCCTAAACTAAGCTTTATTTATAGAAATCATTATGAATTTATTTTCTAGAAAATAAACAATTTAGCAATGTGCATAAATATGGCAAACCAAATTCGCTTTCTATGATGGGCTTTTTGTGTAGGACTCGCTGGTAAAAATGTTGCGCAACCAAATCGAAGCATTTGCCGAAGCAATCATCATATGTTATGTGGCACAGAATGGTGAAAAGCTGAAATGCTGAACTGCCGAATGGAATTTGACACCTAAGTAAAATAGGAAAGAAAAAAACACCGATTCGGTTGCGGATGGTGGCTTTTGCTTTCGTTAAAAATTAAATATTAGACACGACGCGGCTCGGGCTGCAGCTTTAATTAAATTTGTACGCCGTTTATGCCTAAAATGGATAAATATTGGGTTTACTGAACGCCATTAGGGCAGCGTACCGGGGTTACTTAATGACCCAAACAACAATTTTTAGCTGTAAACTGTGAAAGAGAAATGGGAAAAAAGAGATGCGGAGAAAGCAACGCAAGACAAAATCAAGCCAACTGCAACAATTCGCTAAATTTACAACAGCAGCAGCCAACAGAACAGGTGAAATATTTACAGGTGAGTTCTCTCTGTCGGTGTCTGTGTCTGTGCTTGTGTGTGTTTGCTGATATGCAAATACGATTTGATTATCTTCGTGATTATTTTCGATTGTGTTGTTCGGCCTCATGTAGTTAGTTGTTAATTGACGAAATGATATGAAATTTCTTGCAATTATGCGCGGTATTCGGGCTTGATGTGTACGCATTTCACGAAATGTTAATTAAAAATTTAGCGAATTTTGAATCGATGCAAATGTCTGCATTAATCGGTTTTCTAACCGGTTTTACCAAACGGTTTTTTAATGTCTATTCCGAATTATTAATAGTATAGCAAATATACAAACCATAAGAAACAATAAATTGATTTTTGATTTTTGCCAGGGCAGCTTTTATTATTATAAACAAAATGTTATCTAGAAATGTTTAAAATGTAAAAAAAATATATATATCGTTAAAATGTATGTTTGCATGCAACGCAGCTTTAACCGATAATCAATGTGTATTCGGAATGTTTTGAAGCTTAGCAAAGACACAACCCAAAACCTCTGACAATATTAAGCCTTGCTAAACAAACTTATCCCATAAATACGTGCTGCCACCCCGCTGTATTTTTAAATGGCGCTGCCAGCTCGACTCAAACGAAACAGCTGTTGCATTTCGCGCCAAATTGAGCTGCACTGCGCTTATCTGTGTGCGTGTTCAACTGCGTTTTATTTGTATTTTAAATTTAATCGAGAAGAAGCGAAATACACTGACCCAGAAATATGAGCACAACACTTGCAGAAAATGCAACTGCAGCAGAAAATGCTGATAAAGAAGACGATTCAATGGAAAAACTGCAAATCGACGAGGAAGACGAAAAGAATGTGTCTGTCGAAGATATTTTAGGTGGCGAAGCACTGCAAATGTCGGAGAGCGAAGATGATGAGACTTCTGCATCAGCAACTAAAGAAGAATCCCAGAGAAATAGTGCCCAGCAGGATGAGGACAATGCAAAAGAAGAGGTGGAAAAGAATGCAGCACCGAAGCATAGAAAGAAAATAGCGATAATTGATTCGGAAATTGAAGAAGAGCAAGAGGAGGGGGAGAAGGAAAGTAGAGCAACAACAAATCTGGCAGAGAGTAAACACAGTGATGAGGAAGAGGAAGAAGGCTTAACGACCAAACAAAAGTCGAGGAAAAGGATATCAGCAATAATTGACAGCGATGAATACCAAGATGCAGATGACAAGGATTCTGGGGCAACAGCAAAAACGGGAGAGGAGAAAAGCCGTGATGAGGAAGAATACGAAGGCCTAACATTAGAGGCTAAGCCTAAGAAAAAGATAAGTGCAATTATTGACACAGACAGTGAAGAGGAGGAGCAGGAGCAGGAAAAGCAGGAGAAGAACGAACGTAGCAAGCAAAATAGAAAGGCCAAAAGCGCAGAGAAGAAAAGGAAGCAGCGATTGGAAAGCGACGATGAGTTGAGTGCCCAGTCGAGCGATGGCAACCAAAGCGACAATGAGACAAGAAGTAAGCTTAAAGGCATTGTTGATTCTGAATCCGAATCTGAGCGCAGTAATAATGAAGACGTCCAGGAACAACAGGACGCAAGTGCAGCGTCTGCAAACAAGCAACAAAAAGCCAAGCCAATGCGGGTGAGTAAGCAACCCATTATGCCAGCAAGCCATTCAATATTTTACTTCATTGCAGGCCTCAGCTAAGAAAGCTTTAGATGGAATGCAGGCCATACAAAGCGAGCAGCAAAGGTTGCACCGAGAGGCACATATAAGTGTGCCCTACCATCAGCCCAAGCCACGCACTTTGAAAGAGTTCCTTAGCAGGCGCACCATCAACAAGCCCCTTGCAGTGGCTTTGGCCGGAGGAAGTCCCATGCCGAGCAAGGAACCCAGGAGATCATTAGCTCTGCGCATGAATAGCGAGGAGCTGCAGGCATATGCGTAAGCTAAGTTCACAAGAGCTGGTATATAAAACCTAAATTAAATTACTTTTTTACAGCAAACTAATGGAGGAACGCGCCAAGGAAGCAACCGAGTTCTTTAAATCTGAATCGGAGCACGAAGATGACGACGAAGATGGAGGCAAAGGTAAAGATGCAGATGAACCCATGGACACAATTGATAAAGCAGATGAAGTGGATGTTGAGATAGGTGATCAATTGAAAGAGAATGCAGTTGAGGTAGAGGATGATTTAGCTGCTCCAGAAACCGAGCCAGTAGTTGAGAATATTGGAGCGGTCACTGAGGCTGAAACACTAGAAGATAATCAAGTTATGCCAGAAAGCGTTTCACCTACTAAAGCAAGGCTGGTAACTGAAATTGTTGAGTTGCCTAGGTTGGATTTAAGCAATTTGGACATTACGCCGCCTTCGAAGCCCTCTACGCCACGCATAAGTGAAGCCATACGACGTCTAAAAAGTGAGAAAAGCAGCGATATTAGTCCTTCCTTAAAGGGTGACGCCAACATGGTCATTGATTTGGAAACGGGCGACATGTTTACCAAGAAGCCAACGGGAGTTGATGATTTGCTGCAGCGCCTAATGAAAACACGGGAGGCCAAGAAGCACAAGACTACGGAGACCGTTAAGTGAGTAAAGAAACAGACTAATTAGCTTCTATTTTTAATATTCAAATCTTAATGCAGCATATTATCCGCTGCACATGGTAAGCTGGAGTTATCGAAGGTGAGCATAAATCTTCATGAAGAGGAGCCAGTCAACAAGGAGCAGAAGCCGGGTGCAGCCTACCTTAAGATGCAGGATCATCTGAAGACATTGATAACTAATAAACGAATGGAAGAACTACGCAAAAAGCAAGCTGAAGAAATGGAAAATTCAATTGATGAAGCCGATGAGAATGAGGACATGGATGTAGATGAGGCTGAGGAATATGAGCCAGATGCAAAGCCCAACAAAAGTGAACTGATAATTAATGATGAAGAGGAAATTGTTGAAGAAAATAATGCAGAAGAGATTGAAGAAGGAGAGGACGAAGATTTGGAAGTTGACGCTAATGAAGCAGAAGTAGAAGCAGACTCGGGAACAGAGGCAGCAGAGCAAATGGAAACTAGCAGCAGCGAGAGCGAACCAGAAGAAGAGACACAAACGAACAAGCGCAAAAATCGTATTATACGCGCATTCCAGGACGACAACTCCGATGAGGATGATGTGGATTTGCTGCAAACGCCCAAGCCAAGCAATGTTCCGCCTGTGTCTGTCGACGAACTACAATTATCTGCCCACAAGCTGTTCGACACGGAAATTCAGCGCTCGGCTAGCGACGAAGAGAACGAACTTCTCGGGCTGTGCTCTGGAAGATTTACTCAATCGGAAATCTCATCGGCAGCACCAACGATCGGAGCACTCATTAGTCAAATTCCAATAACACAAACAACAGCAAACACACAGCCCGAAGAGTTGGAGGCGCTGTGCTCTGGCACTTTTGAAACTCAGCCAGTACCAGAGAGCAATAAAATACTCTCCAGCGAGGAGGAGGCAAAGGAACCATTGGAAACTGATAAGCCGCGGCAGAAAAAACTGACCAAGAAGAGACAAAAGAAGAAAGCAAAACTGGGTTTCTCTGATGATGAAGAAAGCGATGATTATTCAGATAATGATGTGGAAGAGGAACCGAAAGAAGACGATTTAGAAGAGCCAGAGGAAGTACCGGAGACATTTGTCGACTATGACTCCGAAGAGAATGAAATTGTAGTCGAAATGACAAAGAAAGATCGCAGATTACGCGCATCGAACTTTGTGGAGAATGAAGCTGAATTATCAGAGTCAGAATGGGGCTCGGCTGATGAAGATGAAAAGAATATGGACTGTTATGACATAGAGCTTGGTGACGAGGATCAGTTTGATAGGGAGAAAATCCGCAACGAACTGGGGCAGATTCATGCGTGAGTAAATAATAAGTATATTTCGGAATTTACTCCAAAATTTCTTCTCCTTTTGCCTCAGACGCAAAATGCTTGATCAGGACATACGAGAGGTGCGCAAGATAAAGGAGATGCTGTTTGAGGATGAGGAGGGTGCAGTGCGACAGCGTCAGTTTCGTTGGAAGAATGCAGATAATGGTCTGGGCTTTAGCTTGGATGATGCCCGCAATCAGAACGGCGATGCTGAAGCTAACGAGGGCAGCGGGGATGAGGAAAACGAGCATTTGTGGCGCAAGATTCGCTACGAGAGAGAGCAGCTCTTGCTCGAGAAGGGCTTAAAAGAGGTATTTAACGAAATTGCTGAGTGCAATTGAAACACCTGATTAATCCAATTGCAATCATAGGCAACAGTAGGCAACGGCTCACCTCTTTCACCGGCTGTGACTAACAGCAACACAACTATACGAAGGCTAACCATAATCACCGCTAAGAAAACCACAGTGGAGGCAAAAAAGAGTTCACCATTCTTGATCTCAAAGACCTCCCAGCAGCAGCAGCAACAGCAGCAAGCGGTGCGTGGTTCCTTTCTGGTGAGGGACAAGGAGACGCTCAGCAAGCTTGCTGGTTTGACCAAAGGCTCAGCCGGTGAGCTGGATGGAACAGCTGGCACTGTTTCCGTAAAATCAGCCAAAGCTAAAAACTTTGTGTTTGCTACCCTAACTGAGGAGGAGCATGAGGTTAGTGATAATATGACTCACAAATATTCCCAGTGTACAATTCCCTTCTTCGTTTGCAGAATCAAAAGCGAAAAGCGGCGGATTTGCTAAACAGCAGCAGTGAGACGGGCATAAATTTTATGAAAAGGCCGAGACTGGAGCCTCGCCGGGAGAAGTGCCTTATCGATCAGCTGCTTTAAATTTTAGTTAGCCTTAGATAACTCTAATTATCAAAAATACAAATTAAAGAAATCATATTTTTAAATATTGCGTGCTGGCCGGTCTTTCCGATTTCCAACACTACTTCACTGCAGCACAACCCCCGCGGTCGCTTTTCAACACTTTACAGCTCTCCCAGCAAAATAAAAAAAAAAAATTGCCAAATATTGTGGCAAACGTTCGCGTTTGTCTAATGAAAATATCATCCATAATATTGAATGGAGCATAAATACGTTTACCGACCCCAACAGCGAAGAGTGAAACGATTGACGAATCAACGCGCTGGAGCCGCGTTAATCTAATCTGGCTAGAAGCCGTTTGTGAAGTCGTTTTGAATAGGTTCAGACCGGCGTGCGAGACAGTGAAATCAATCAGTCAGTCGGCCGCTGTCCGGAGACGCCGTTGAATGTGCATTAATTAAAGCATTAATTAAACAAAAAGCAATAGTCAGTATACAACAACAATATGGTGGCCCAATCGAAAATAAGCCAGGTGTTCAGCTATCAGAACTGGGTGCATGCCGTCTCGGGCGCAGCCGTAAGTGATTTCCCCTAAAATTGGGATGAAAGTTCAATTTCGTGAATGTTCAATATCTAAATATATTATTTACACAGGGCGGCTGCATAGCAATGAGCACCTTTTACCCATTGGACACCGTGCGCTCGCGCCTGCAATGTAAGTTCTCGACTAATCAAAAGTTTTGATAGATAAGCAAATTGTATATATGTAGATAAAGATTGGACGATTGGACTCGAGGGAATTCGCTTTAATTTGATATATATATAGTTTGATAGTGCACGCTAATCCATCGATTGGTTTCTCTACTGTTCTCATCTATTTGCAGTGGAGGAGAGCGGCGAAGTGCGCAGCACAAAGCGTGTTATCAAAGAGATTGTCTTAAATGAGGGATTCCAGTCGCTGTATCGTGGACTTGGTCCAGTTCTGCAAAGCTTGTGCATTTCAAATTTTGTCTATTTCTACACATTCCACGCACTCAAGTTGGTCACCTCGAATGGGGCGCGCGGACAGCAGAGCGCCTTGAATGATCTCTTGCTGGGCAGCATTGCGGGCATCATAAATGTGTTCACAACGACTCCGTTCTGGGTGGTGAATACGCGTTTACGCATGCGCAATGTGGCCGGCACTTCTGACGAAGTGAACAAGCACTATACAAATCTGCTGCAAGGCCTCAAATACGTGGCCAAAACGGAGGGACTGTCTGGCTTGTGGTCAGGAACCATACCCTCCCTCATGTTAGTCTCGAATCCCGCGCTACAATTCATGATGTACGAGCTGCTCAAACGGAACCTGCAAATATTCACGGGCGGCGAAATGGGCAGCCTGAGCTATTTTGTAATTGGCGCCATTGCCAAGGCATTTGCCACTGTGCTCACCTACCCACTGCAGTTGGTGCAGACCAAGCAACGTCATCGCACCAACGATACGACCAATACCCCCTCCACATCCGATCAGGCAGGCAAACAGCAAAAGACGCCATCGATGCTGGAGCTTATGGTCAGCATACTGCAGCATCAAGGCATTGGCGGTCTCTTCCGTGGCTTGGAAGCGAAGATTCTGCAAACGGTGCTAACAGCGGCGCTGATGTTTATGGCCTATGAGAAGATAGCTGGAATTGTTAAGCTGCTGTTGAAACGATCCGCCTAAGAAGCTTCTAGTCTATGCGTAATTTAACTACAAATACTTAAGATGTAAGCTAAGTGGACACGATGGGATATGGATATTGAAAGCACATATGTACACTCCAAAGTTAGCCATTAAGGGTGAATGTTTATGTAACTAGAATACATAAACAGAGTTTAACGAAATTAATAGTAAATTTTATTAGTTTTCAGCAGTGGCCAGCGTATTCTCAATGGATTTCGTAGTACTCTCCGTTTCCTGCTCAGCAGTTTCAGTTGCTTTGGAATCGTCGACGTCATTTGTCTTCTGTCCATTAATATTTGCCAGCTCGGCTAAATTATATTTCTTAAATTCTAAATAGTTATCCACGACGCTCAACAGGCACCAGCCTCTCAGCACCTCGACAATGATGGACTTTTTGGCATTTTGCAAATCAACTTTGTTGCCTATGTTCTTCGAGTTGACTAGGTCGGCTAGTTCCTTGATTATGGTGTCACGTTTGATTTGCTGATTGTAGCGATGATTGAATATGATGCCATATGTGGTTGCCTCCTTAAGGAAGTGCTTGTCGAACAGTGCTCCAGCTGCATTAATAATGTCAGGCATATTGGCGCGACAGACGGATTCGATAGGCACGAGTCGCAAGACAAAGCGGGACATGGCTTTACCCGTGGTCCTAATGTCGTCGATAATGTGCTTGCCAAGTGCCACTGGATCCTCCAGCTGAGTGCGTATAAATAAACAGTTCGTAGTACCTGTGTCCACGTTTTGGAAACGTTGTTTTTTTTGCGCAATCATCTCGCGACATTTGGCCACAGCTGCATCCAGATCGTCACTATCGGACTTTCCTCCTGCTTCAGTGTCTGCCGCCTGTTTGCTTTCATCCGGTTGCCCCTCCGGACCGTACAATTCGTCGGCATAATGGTTAAGCAAATTGTAGCATTCGCGCACGCATGCCTTTTCGTTCATGTTGCAAGTGACAAGAAACCCACGTTGTCCTGGCTGTAATACTTGTTTCTTGCTTTGCTGGAAATACTTCTTTTTGCCATGCTTGAATTTATTATTAACCATTTTTGATTTCTTTATGGCCGGTTCCATGTCACGTTCAACGAATATTTGTAGACGGCGCGCAGTGCTACCATACTTACAATATTCCAATACTTGCTATAAAAATACCATCTTAACACTACAAAGTGCAGCATTGCACAGCACTGGGCGATCAGCTGTTTCGAAACCGCGTCGACCGGCGTTATTTGTTTGTACCTGCCAATGGTTGATTCAATAGAGCAGATTTTTAAATTACTGCCTCGCTTTGAGGACATAGAAGAGCTGCTGCAAAATGAAGCTGAAGCGAGATACATACTCAAGCGAGCAACAGCTTACTTTGAAAAGTCTCATTCAAATGGGGAAGAGGAAGAAATTTCATATTTGGTACGGGCACTAGTGGACAAAACCTGGGAACGCATTCATAGTGGACATTTTAGTAGCGTATCGCTGACCATAAGGAAAATCTATGCACTGGGTTGTTACTTTAAGGTGATATAGTTTATACAACAAATCAATGAGATATAACATTTTCTTTAAGTAGATTTTCTTTCTGCTATTGGAAGACACAAGCTTGGAGCAGATCGAATTATGTGGCGCTGTTTTGGACGAAGCTCAACTACTGGGCTGCACTGAAAAGCTGTATGGAAAAGGCAATGACTTGAAAGAGGCGCTGATGATGTACTTGGACAAGGATGCTATAAAATTTATTAAGGACCCGCTGCCCACTTTAGCAGCTGTCGAACGACGCATAGCTGACTGTGATATATCCCAACTGGATGCACCTAGCATAAGTGAATTTCGCACAAAATGCTATGAAAAATTGCATCCAGCTCTGCTCCTTAACACGATCAATCATTGGCCAGCGTTGACTAAATGGCGCGATTTGAATTATCTACTAAAAGTAGCTGGCAATCGCACCGTACCAATTGAAATTGGTTCGAATTACGCCAGCGATGAGTGGTCCCAACAGCTAGTTAAGCTACGTGACTTTCTCTACAGGCAGTTCGGCGAGGGCAATGGAGATCAAGAAATTGAGTATCTAGCGCAGCATGAGCTGTTTGCTCAAATACCTGCGCTCCAGGCGGACATCTGTGTGCCGGACTACTGCACTGTTTCGGCAAGCAATGAAGCAGATGTGGATATTAAAGCCTGGCTAGGACCACGTCACACCATCTCGCCGATGCACAACGATCCCAAGCATAATTTGCTCTGCCAAGTGTTCGGCAGTAAAAGTATTATATTGGCTTCTTGTGCAGACACCGAGAATCTGTACCCACACGAAAGCGAGTTCTTGAACAACACCTCGCAAATCGATGCAGCCGAACCGGACTTTGAGCGATTTCCATTACTGAAGAGGGTACGATTTTATAAGCTGTTACTACAGCCTGGCGATTGCTTATATTTACCTCCCAAGTGGTGGCATTACGTGCGCTCCGAAACACCCAGTTTCTCCGTTAGTTTCTGGTGGGAATAGCTGATCGAATTTGTTCGAGGCGTGTCATAGATGATGTCATTATTCAGTCGTGGTCTGTGGAACATGAATCACTAATAATTTGCTTTGTGAGTATTCATACGATTATTTATTGAAATAGCCAATGAACCTTTGGATGCGGCAAACAAAGTATTAAGATTACTAATAAATACAAAGATTATAAATACAGTTCGAGAACGTGAGAGATAATTGATAACAGTGAAGCATGTATATTAAGAGCTAAGCTTTTATTTTGTTTTGTTTGTTGGTTATGTTATCGATTTATAATCTTCTATAATCTTGCTGTAATTCCAATTGATGCCTTCGCCCCCACCGCCATGTTATAAGTCTTATCATTGCTTAAATGTTTATTTAGCGCTCGATGTCAAGAGCGTCTGGCTTAGTCATCCTTAGTGGACGCACCCTTAGCTCCGCCCCCAATGGTTATTTGTTTCTGCAACTTGCTGTACTCCTCGGTGAGGCGATCATATTCTCGATTCAAGCTTTCTGCTTGGGACTTGACTGCTTCCTTATCCTTCTTCTCGCGGTTCAATTCTGAGGTCAGCTCCTGAACGCGTTCCTTCAGCTTGTTGAGCTGCAAAACGAGTATCATCTATGTTTGAATACTTTTCCAAAGAAAGACTGAGTCTTTTTTTATGTGTGAGTGTGTGTGTGGACGGGGGATATTTGGGGAATGTCGTTTCGAAAACTTAGTATAGTCTGGCGCTGAGTCCTTGCACACGTTTCCGCAGGCGTGACAACTGTTTAAAGAGTTTACGGAGAGTTTATACTTTGATTTTGTCTCTTAATGCTCGCCCAACACTTTCCATGCGGGTATATTAAGAAGAAATTGCCTTGAATGTACAGCTGCTAGTAGCAAACGGTCAACGTGTTAGGTTGGGGGCAAAGCTCTTTAAACATGCCTGGCCTGGACGATGTACAAAAACTCCAAATGCCAACTATATAAATTTCTATGAGCTGACTTACCTCATTCAGTGTTGAGTCTTCGGTGGCCTCCTTTGCCTTGTCGGTCTTCTCTGTCAGCAGAGAGCGAGCAGCGGCTGTAGCGCTCTGGGCCTGTTTCATGGAGGCTTCGCTCTGTGCAAGCAAATTAGCCTGGGCCGAAATTAGTTGGACAAGCTTCCGAATGACCAGCACAAGGAAAATGGCAAACCCTGAAATGTAAAAGTTACGCTGGGCCCGGAACAATCTCATGCTGTGCTGCATTTCCACGTTAAGATGGACCTCGCCGCTGTTGTCAATGTTGGAATATTTGCGCATTTCGCGTATAGCCTCCAGAAGGAACAACACCAACACACCCATAATAAGGAAAAAGTATAGATGTGCCTGTTGGGCCAACATGGCTAGAAATTTGGATTTGAAAAAACGGTTCCATTTGTACGGGCTGATTCCGGGCAGCACCAACAGTAAAACCACTGCGATTTCTGTATACAGAAAACCGGCGATCAAAGTCCACACCAAACTCATTTTCGCTACTTTTCCAATAAAATAATGTGAAAAGTTTGCTAGATTTTATTTTACGTGTGCGCTTTATGATTTTCCTCTTCTGAAAGATTTAAGAGTGTTGCTTTTTAATTAGTACGAAACACACACGGTCTGTTAGTCTATGGAGCTATTTATAAACACGTACCGTGAATTGGCTTACTTTAAATAGCTATAGACATTAAAATACAGCTGCAAATGATGAAATATGCGTATTTCTATGCCCTCATCGGCGGCCACGTCAACTTCGCTTTCTAGATTTTTGACAATTTGGAAACGAGTTGGCAGCCCCAGTCTAGAAAGTTTTTTTTGTAAACAAATGCCGACCAGCTGGCGTATGACAGCCCTGGTTGCTAGGGTAAAATACATAATGTGCTTTTGCGCCATCGATCAAATTCAGATGAAGTTTGTTATTTTCACAAAATGTCGTATCAACATTGGTTAAATTATTTGCAGTCTGCTGAGAAAAACTCAATGATCAGCAATAAGCTGCGCAAAGTGCTTTACAAGTTCCCCGACGGTCAGCAAATGGCTGAGGAGTACAATATGGATACGGGCGTAGTGCAACGACGAGCTTGGCGCAAATGCAAACAGCTAATGGGTGAACCCGAATGGGAAATTGAGCTTGGCGAAGAGCCACGCCAATTAAATTGGGCTGCCGCAAATAAGCAAAATACAACTGGCGGCGGCGATGCGGACAACATATCAGGTGGTGAATTCACTGTGCGGGAGAGCAATACTGCTCCTTTACTAAGCAAACGCATTACCAAGAAAAACATTGAATGGCGCATACGCAATCTACCTTACCCTATAAATGTGTACGATATTCGTGCAGATGCTGAGCAGCGCGCAATTATCGTACGCACAAATAATAAGAAATATTATAAAGTTATAAAAGTACCTGAACTGGATCGTTGCGGCGTACCACCCGTTCAGGCCAATATAAGCGCTCATCACCAGTTCAACACACTCATCATAACCTACCAGAAACCCCCAATACTCTGCGAGATGGAGGCACAAGTTTTACTTCTACTAAAGGACGTGGAGACGGAGACAGATGTGGATGATTTACTAAAAGGATTGCTGGCTAAATAATAAAACTGAATGTGCAAAATATGCATAAAAACTGAACTATTTATTTTTAATTATCACAAGCTACTTTTGAAAACTCTCCGCCATGCCGATGTAGCTGGCCAGAGACGGAGCTGACGAGCTCGTAAACATGGTATAATCAAATGTGGGTAGCTCTAATGGAGTCAGGGAAGGCATCTCATGCTCTGAGCTGCGGTCAAGTGTGGAAAGGCTATGGAACTCCTGACTTTCTGATTGGGGATCGCTTTGGACCATAGTCTCCACTTTAAGTTCCACTAAAGAAGGCGTCACTCTTCGTTCAATCGTCGAGGTGAACTTGGCATCGAAGTCCTGTACAGTTTTGTCGATGGCCTTGGCAACAGACTGGGCTGAACCCACTCCCTGCTCTGGCCGCAATGGTAGCATGGGACTTGTTTCTTTCAGTTGCACGAAATCTTTCATCTTTGTGAGTCCATATTGTGTTTTACGCATCTCGATTTGTCGAAGCTTGCGCTGAAAGTCAAGTGTTAAGGTATCGAGCACTTCTTTTGATTTTGGCATTTGAACATTTTTGTACGCATCCTGTATGTAGATTAGAGATGTCTCCAAAGCCTTTATGGCGTCTTCATAGCGATGGTGGCGTATAAAACGCTCTGATCGACGTTCGTGGAAATGAGCCTGTACACATTGATAAAGATAAAAACGGCAGTGTTCAGATTTTCTTTTATTTACCAAATTTAGCGGTGCACAATCCATGTTTTCTCTTTTTGTTCTTATTTACCTGCGCAGTACGTGAGCTGCTTGGCAACTCTGTATCACAGCTGGTCTACCGATAGCTAACAGCATATTATCGAAAAATAACTATCGAATCAAATAATATTTTCAAATCAACTTTTCTTATGTACAATGTTTTAATAAGTTAAAAATGTCTATTAAAATACCCTAGAGTGGCACAGCGTTCGCCTGTTTACCCTCAGTAAGCGCACGTGACGCATGCACAAAAACGGGCACGTTTATGCCCTGAAAATAAAGCAAAAATTACAAACATCGAACTCAATCCAGGTAAAAATTACACTCACCTGCATTTTAGCTGATCTAACAAAAGCTTTATTCGATGTAACTGTAAATATTTTACGATCCATGCCAAAACTAAATATCTTTAAACTTCGCTCATTCACTTTCGCTGTAAAACGTATGTTGGAAAACTCCGGCGGTATTGTGTCGACATCCGGATATACTGTTACACGTTTCATTAACTCTTCAGCGCGCTTACGCTCACCCGGCCCACCCAATACAGTGAGAATGTTTTGAAACGCATCGTTGGCCAATTGGCAACATACCAAGTGCTTGTCTTGAAATATTTTGTCGAGTATTGGTTTCACCGGAGATTCGCGTTCCTTTTCAGCCTGTTCAGTTAGAAGCGGCTCCTTGAACACGTAATTGCAGCCGCCATTCGAAAGAGCGCTCACATAGGCCAGCAAGGTAGTCACATCCAAGTTTAATTCATTTGACAAGGTGGCATACTGATCTAGATCCAAGTCAGGCTCTTCCAACGAGGCAGTTTGTACTCCCATTTCCTTGAGCTCATCGTGCAACGAACTGTCAATTTTATTAGAGAAGTAAAAGACAATCTGAAAGAAAGTACCACTCTTAATATTTGAAAATGTAGTTAGGGGGATCATCTTCACCTTGGGACGTTGAAACATGCAGAAGTGTAGTTCACTGGCTTCCAGATAGTCGCTTGCCTGATCCAAAACGCTGCGTGCACCAAAGCTGATGCAGCCTTTAGCAGCATCCTCGATAGATTTCGAGTTGCGCGCTATTACTTTTATCCATTTTAGTCCATTATTCGCAACAATGTCTACACGGAGAGGACTCTCGCGCGAATCAAGGGTAAATACTGCATTTATATCCACGACTCCTTGCTGCAGACGCAACGTTTTTATGAGAAATTCATAATTAACAAAGTTACTGCTGGTGATGTGATTCTCCTTCAAAGTCTTTGTGCGTATAACCTGTAATTAAATATGGATTAATTATTAATAAATGTTTCAGTTCGTTCGAGCACTCAGACCTTTTCCAAAAATTTAAGTTCCTGTTCTATTTTCCTTTGCACTTTTGCTACTCCTGGAATGTCCTGGAATTCGACTAAAGATTTCTTAAGTTCCTCGCCCAGCCTGATTTTCGCATTGGCTTCTGCATATAGAGCATTATCCATCTCCATTGCCACCTGATGGGCTTAAAAACTTTTTTGTTCGTATTTTAATATTATTGTCATCGGCCAGCTGAGCGACCAGGGCTACTAAATCTCATCGAAAATTAATGTTATCGAAATGAAAGGAACTCTGTAGTAAGTGCTGTCAAATACCGCCCGCGTTTTCTTCCATCCACTTTTTCTTCACCGGTCAAGCCAAGCGGCAGCTCTGAAAATGGCGCCGTTTGAGTGATGTGAAAAAATTTAATCCAATCGCATCGTTATTGAAATGTGTTAATTCATTGACAAAAATAGCAAAAGGTAATTAGCTAAGGTGTAATCTACTTAAATTCAATAATATTTTAATGGTAGTTATGCACAAAGTATCTCCAGAAATCAGAAATGTCTGTGCTTTGGTCGCATTTGAAGTGTGCAAAATTAAAAAACAAAATGCTGCTTACTTTGCATCGTTAGGCGACACGACGTTCGTTACTGTGGCCTTGGTATTATTAAAGTAGTACATTACCGCTGAAATCTTGATATTGTGCATATAAATTATGTTGATCGTTTCTAACCTCAACACACATATTTTTTCTGCAGTGCAACTGTGTAGGCTGAAAATACCTCAGCTTCAATATGTACTTGTATAATTTGACGCTCCAAAAAGGTACCGGCGTCACACATGCCGTACACGGAAATTTCTCGGGCGGTAAACAGCAGGAGGTGCTGCTCTCACGTGGCAAGTCGCTGGAACTGCTGCGACCCGATCCTAACACCGGCAAAGTCCACACGCTGATGTCGACGGAGATATTTGGGTGCATACGTGCTCTAATGGCCTTTCGTCTAACAGGCGGCACAAAAGGTTTGTCTGATTTGTAATATTACCATTTTCAATATTTTTTGTATATGTGCACAAAACCCAATTGAGGCAACTTTGTTGGTTGTTCCCAGTTTGACCTTATTGAACGTGTCTATGTGCGATAGTAATTTGACTTGACGTCGCATTTGCTGTGACCCTTAACCACATGGCATGGCGAACTGAAACTTTGAGTTACAAGAACTTCTAACCTCAAAAAAGTACAGTTTTATTGCTTCCAATATAAAATCAGATCTATTTGGCTTTTCATAGATTATATTGTCGTGGGATCAGATTCTGGACGCATAGTTATTCTAGAGTACATGCCTAGCAAGAATGCCTTGGAAAAAGTACATCAGGAGACCTTTGGCAAATCGGGCTGCCGCCGCATTGTGCCGGGACAGTACTTTGCCATTGATCCCAAGGGCCGTGCTGTGATGATTGGTGCTGTTGAGAAACAAAAGCTGGCCTACATCATGAATCGAGATACTCAGGCACGACTAACCATATCTTCACCTCTGGAGGCACACAAGTCCAACACCTTGACTTACCATATGGTGGGCGTGGACGTTGGCTTTGATAATCCCATGTTCGCTTGTCTGGAAATCGATTACGAGGAAGCTGACTTGGATCCATCAGGTAATGATATATCTTATCTAAATTGCCTTCTATTCTTTGGCGCTTTAATTCACAGTGCATATGGATATTATACCAGTGACATTGTTATGTACTTGGCGCTAGATTAATGTGACCACTGAACCATTGGTGCCGCTGTAATTACCTAGCTACACTTCACTGATTTGTGGTCCACATGCTTTTTAATTTAATTACATTGATTGATTCCTCTTTAAACTTTGCACTAAACGTTGTTTTTTATTTTTTACAGGGGATGCAGCTCAACGTACGCAACAGACGCTCACGTTTTACGAACTTGATTTGGGCCTGAATCATGTTGTACGCAAGTACTCTGAACCCCTCGAAGAACATGCAAACTTCTTGGTTTCTGTGCCGGGTGGCAATGACGGACCTTCTGGCGTGCTCATTTGCTCTGAGAACTATTTGACCTACAAGAATTTGGGTGATCAGCATGATATACGTTGTCCCATCCCTCGTAGACGCAATGATCTTGATGATCCTGAGCGTGGAATGATCTTTATATGCTCTGCAACACATCGCACTAAGAGCATGTACTTCTTTCTGCTACAAACAGAGCAGGGAGACATATTCAAGATAACCCTTGAGACCGATGACGATGTGGTGTCTGAAATCAAGCTTAAATACTTTGATACAGTGCCCCCTGCGACAGCGATGTGTGTGCTGAAGACTGGCTTTCTCTTTGTAGCCAGTGAATTTGGCAACCAGTAAGTGAAACAGGAAATGTAGACTTTCTTTTAGCGTTCTAAAATTTGTCTATTGTTATAGTTACTTATACCAAATAGCGCATCTGGGCGATGATGATGATGAACCCGAATTCAGCTCTGCTATGCCACTGGAAGAGGGTGAAACTTTCTTCTTTGCTCCACGTGCATTAAAGAATCTCGTTCTGGTCGATGAGTTGCCTTCTTTTGCACCTATTATCACCTCTCAAGTGGCTGATTTGGCCAATGAGGATACGCCACAGTTGTATGTGTTGTGTGGGCGTGGTCCGCGCTCCACACTCCGTGTACTACGGCATGGTCTTGAAGTATCAGAGATGGCTGTCTCTGAGTTGCCCGGTAATCCAAATGCCGTGTGGACTGTCAAGAAACGCATTGACGGTGAGTCGATATCAAAGATTTCATTTGGTCTTTGCGCTTATTTGTTAAGTTTAGGACTTAAGTTTGCTAGCTATGAAATATTTCTAATAACTCAACTGGTGCATTGATGATACAGAACACGATACCCCATGATAAACAAATAATATTGCTATATATGTACAGGTTGTGCTACGATTGTTGATTTCGATTTTAAAAATATGTAAGAAAGTGCTGCTAACTGTTTTGTGGCGTCCATTAAATTGTCAGTTATTTGATGCATGAGAAACAGCACAATCCTAGCCTATGTACCTGTTATATAAACACGATCCAAAAGCCACAAGTTATCAACCACCAGTTCTCTCTTATTTCAGGCGCTTAAACACAGACGTCTACTGTTTGTTATGTGACTATTGAACAGATATAAAAAGCGAGTTATCCAATAGACTCGTGTATAATACTTATAATTTATATTTGTCTTTTGTGAAGCGATAGGTAAGGCAACATTACTGCAGCTCTTAAGTCAACAGATACTACAAAACAAAGGCTACAAACCTTCATTATTGAATATTATAATTAAGACTTGACATTGAACATGATGTGACTACTTATCCGTGTTTCACATGAATTTTACATTGATTACAACTGATAACCTGATTATTCAATGTCACCAAATGCCCTTAAAATGGTATATTTCCAAAGAATATTTTACTGACGGTCAAACTATTTTCGTTGTGCTCCTACTTTTAGACGAGTTTGATGCCTATATCATTGTCTCCTTCGTGAATGCTACACTGGTATTGAGCATTGGCGAGACCGTTGAGGAAGTGACGGACAGCGGTTTTCTAGGCACCACGCCAACATTGTGTTGTGCTGCACTGGGCGACGATGCGCTGGTCCAAGTCTATCCAGATGGCATTCGTCATATACGCTCCGATAAGCGCGTGAACGAGTGGAAGGCGCCTGGCAAGAAGTCCATTACAAAATGCGCTGTCAATCAACGTCAGGTGGTCATTACGCTCTCTGGTCGCGAGTTGGTTTACTTTGAAATGGATCCGGTAAGCATTTAATATAGACTGTAGCAGAAGAGGGTATTTAAGTACAGTCGATGTATAGCCATCTTTAAACTGTATTTAATTATTCTCGATTCATTGCGCTGATGACAAAAACACGAAAAAGAACAATCATGTTGAGACACTTTGTGTCCTGCAGTGCTGAGCAATCATTTGGCAATGTATTATTATGAACTAATCCCGATTTATGAAGATTACTAATAATTGGAAATGATTTACCTACAGACTGGTGAACTGAACGAGTACACGGAACGGTCGGAAATGCCTGCCGAGATCATGTGCATGGCTCTGGGCACGGTGCCAGAGGGCGAGCAACGATCTTGGTTCTTAGCTGTTGGTCTGGCTGATAACACTGTACGCATACTTTCTTTGGATCCAAATAATTGCCTCTCTCCGTGCTCCATGCAGGCGCTTCCCTCGCCGGCCGAGTCGTTGTGTTTGGTCGAAATGGGTCATACGGAGAGTACCACCAATGCCGGTGCAGATGATGATGTTCCGGCACAGCGCAGCGGCAGTAATAAGGGTACCATCTATCTGAATATTGGATTAAGTAACGGCGTCTTACTGCGCACTGTGCTGGATCCTGTATCTGGCGATTTGGCGGATACCCGAACACGTTATTTGGGGTCGCGTCCGGTGAAACTTTTCCGCATCAAGATGCAAGGCGCTGAAGCCGTGTTGGCCATGTCTAGCCGCACTTGGTTGTCTTACTATCACCAGAATCGTTTCCATTTGACACCGTTGTCGTATGAGACGTTAGAATATGCTTCGGGCTTCTCTAGCGAACAGTGTAGTGAGGGCATTGTGGCTATATCGACTAATACACTGCGTATCCTCGCTCTGGAGAAACTGGGCGCCGTTTTCAATCAGGTGGCCTTTCCATTGCAATTCACGCCGCGAGCCTTTGTCATACATCCGGATACGGGTCGCATGCTAATTGCTGAAACGGATCATAATGCGTACACCGAGGAAACGAAGAATACGCGTAAGGAGCAAATGGCTGAGGAAATGCGTAGCGCTGCTGGCGAAGAGGAGCGCGAACTGGCCAGAGAAATGGCCAATGCCTTCATCAATGAGGTGCTGCCCGAGGATGTGTTCTCTGCGCCCAAGGCAGGACTCGGCTTATGGGCTTCGCAAATTCGCTGCCTAGATGCCATGCACGGCCAAACGATGTTCACTGTGCCACTGACACAGAACGAGGCTATCATGTCTATGGCCATGCTTAAGTTCTCCGTTGCTGCAGATGGTCGCTATTATTTGGCTGTGGGCATTGCCAAGGATTTACAGCTGAATCCGCGGATCTCACAAGGTGGATGCATTGATATCTACAAAATTGATCCAACCTGCTCGGCGCTGGAATTTCTACATCGTACTGAGATCGAGGAGATACCCGGAGCATTGTGTGGTTTCCAGGGTCGCCTACTAGCTGGCTGTGGTCGCATGCTGCGCATCTATGATCTAGGCAAGAAGAAGATGCTGCGCAAGTGCGAGAATAAACACATTCCCTACCAGATTGTGAACATTCAGGCGATGGGCCACCGTGTCTATGTCTCTGATGTTCAGGAGTCTGTATTCTTCATACGCTATCGTCGCGCTGAGAATCAGCTCATCATATTCGCTGATGATACCCATCCGCGTTGGGTGACGGCTACAACTCTCTTGGATTATGATACCATTGCTATTGCTGATAAGTTTGGTAATCTGAGCATTCAACGTCTGCCGCATTCAGTCACCGATGATGTGGACGAAGATCCCACTGGCACGAAGTCGCTCTGGGATCGTGGATTGCTATCGGGTGCCTCGCAAAAGTCTGAAAACATTTGCTCGTTCCATGTGGGAGAGATAATCATGTCGCTACAGAAGGCCACACTCATTCCTGGAGGCTCCGAAGCGCTCATCTATGCTACATTGAGTGGCACCGTAGGCGCTTTCGTGCCGTTCACTAGTCGTGAGGACTACGACTTCTTCCAGCACTTGGAGATGCATATGCGCAATGAAAACCCACCCTTATGTGGTCGGGATCATCTCAGCTACCGCAGCTCATATTATCCCGTGAAGAACGTGCTAGATGGCGATCTCTGCGAACAGTATTTATCTATTGATGCAGTGAAGCAGAAGAGCATAGCGGGTGACATGTTCCGCACGCCGAATCAAATTTGCAAGAAGCTTGAAGATATACGCACACGCTATGCGTTCTAAATAGGTGAGTGTACAAATTATATAAGGGGTTGGTGATAGTTGCTTCATCTAGCGATTATCCTGGGGCACCTATGAAATATATATTACTGTCACTTTAAATAAATACGCAAATGCTTATTGCTTTCTTTGTTTGCTATTTACAGTTGATTTTGGATTCTTAAGAGGACACCCAATTGCATAATTTATTGTAAGGTGAGTTTTCTCGATAAAAACGTATGGAAATTGCTTTATGATGAGCTAAGCTTTTACCTTGGGACACCTATGAAATGCCTTGATTTGTGTAAATTTATAAATGCTGATAATCAATTAAACTACAAAGAAGTTACTTGTGCAATAAATATTAAGAGTTTTCCTTGATCTATTGCAGTCTCGTAAACAACTCAACTATCTATTGGAGTCTTGGAACACATTTGCAATAGCTGAAAAGGTAATTAAATAGGGATTTAATAGTAAACTCACAGATACTCTACTATGATGTTTTTACATATGTTAGACTAATGAAATGATTTGATTGTAAATTAATTACTGAGTTCAATGTTCAAAGACATATGATTTTAAATGTAAATCTACGCCGTACCAAAATACATTTCCGCTTCCCTTTTGCAGCTAATCTGTGATCCGGATTCTTCGATTGGTTGACATCTAAAATATTTACTAGGTAATTTTGAATATTATTATTATTAAAATTTACTCAAAACAGTTGCTAATCACCTCTTTCTCTTCTTCATTGCAGTTTGAATATGTAATTCGTAACGCTTAGACGTAGATTGCACATTAATACACAACATACACAACCACTAAACGACTGCCTATTTATACTAGATTTAATTGTTGCATAAAGTCAACATTTGTGCAACATATTTAATTGCCACACTTTTGTAATTTAAGCCCCAATATTACTCTAATAATGATAATAAATGTATACAAAGCACAAAGTGGGTCTTAATTTGCATGTGCTTGTTAGCCATGTGGTCGGGCTGTAGCTCGGTTCTTGGCCTTGTTTACCTGCATTCGCCACTCTACCGCTGTGGCATGCCACGGATATCAGCTAAGCATTTCTAGTTTTCTCTCTACCCATCTCTCTGTGGTATGTGCGCAATATCAAATTGTTGTAATTTGTTATGTACCGAGTTATAAGCACAGTAGTTATGCAAATTACGTGCCTCTCCTAGCTAGCTCTCGTTGTTGGCCCGGTGGCCCGGCCATAAAGCAAGCATCCGCAAAGTGTTCCACTTTGTGGCAAGTGGAAGGTGAGCAGCGAGAGGACGCAGGAGGGAGCCTGTGCAGCATAGTTGCATCAACTAGCTGGCGCTGCGCCATCTGGTTAAACGATTTATTAACTTCATTTCTAGATCATTAGATCGCATAACACGGACATTCATCACTTGTTTGCACTTTTTGCTGCAACACGCAAGTGTGCAACGGAAAACAACAACAACAATAGCAGCAGCAACCTACCACTGCAACGTGAAGCTGCAGGCAGTCGCTACGCATGCAATTCACGCCACTTGCAGCTGCAGCCTGACCATCGATCGTGCCACCGATAAGCGCAATCAACGCTTGGCGCAAACACTTGCCCACCACATGTAGCCCTAACACAGCCACGCCTACTGCTGATACCCTTCCCAAATGGTGTTGCAATTAGTGGAAACTTGAAAGGGTTTCTTTTCCTCTTGTTCGGTTCTTTCAGAATCTATATAAACTAAGCTCTGTATTCGAACCCCAGTAGGACAGTACCAGAGGGACATAAATGCATCGACTTTTAGTCAGGACATTCGGCAGTCGATCTAGCTCAGCATTTGTCTGCGATGGGTGCGCCTGGATGCTGTTGCCATATCCATTTGCGGAATGCGTTCAGCGTTTGCACAGATGCCCGGTGGTAGATAAGGCAAATGCTTTGTCTGGACTGCGATGTCCTGTACGTGTACCTGAGCTTTGTGCTGTTTGTTCCTCTTGTTGTTGCTGCTGCTGGGGCGTTGTTTGCTGCTATCAGCGCTGGGCGATCAACGATCTGAGCATCTGAATCGAACTCCGCTCGGGCTCTGCTGCAGCAGCTGAGCTAGATGCTTATCAAAAATGCCTCGCGTGATAAAATATTCGCATGCAAGAGCCGGAGACTGCAGACTGGGGACTGTGGAGCTTGTAACTTGGAGCTTGCAAATGGAAATGGGTGTTAACGCAGCAACTTTTCAGCTGTCCTTGTTGTTGGCTTGCGTGTAAGAATTTTCTGCGAATTCGCTGAGATTTTAATCAGTTAGCTGTCTGGGTGTCTGACTCGCTGTAGACACAGCCCGACACTTTCCCTGTAAATGAAATACTCATTTTCCGAGCATTTTCCAGTCACGTCGTTTCACAGTTAGCAACTTTATTAAAACTAACGGCAAGCCAAATAATTAAAACGCAGCACAGCAAAAAACCGAAGAGGAATCACAAATTGCGGGCCATGTAATAAATAGAATCATCAGCCAGTCAGCTAGCCAGTCAGCCAGCCAGCCAGCCAGCCAGCCAAGCAGGCAGCGGCCGGTCAGAGCCAGACAGTTAAAGTCAGGGTCTCGGTTCGGGGCTGTCTAACCGCCATCATCATCATCATCATCTGCAGCAGCAGCATGGACATTATCATGATCATGATCATGTTCATTGGCAGTCGCTGCAGCATTATTTTAATTCACTTAGCAGCTTTGGACGTTGGACGTTTAGGCACAGCTGTGAGCCGGTCTGACTCTGCTCTCTTCGCCTGACAAACCAATTATACAGCATGGATTTCGATGTGCAAGTGTGGATCATCAAGAGGGGAGGGGCGGGGAAGAGAGAGGACTGTGGATCGGCATATAAGGTGCTTAGGAAAATAATAAGACAACTTGATTACGTTGAGGCAACTGAAAGAGATTAAAAGCTTCTTAGAAATTATAATTGAACTATTTAACGGAGTCTACAGATAGCAGATGACTAAGATCGTTGGATATATATGTATATATACAGTAAATTAAAAAGTCGCGTAAAGATATAATTTATAAAGTAAAAACTCGGGCTTGCTACCACTACCAATTAAAAGCTAAGATTTATGCCAAAATGATATCCAATTTTCTATAGCTGACACATTTTTATTTATAGAGATCACAGCTGAGCACAGCTTGACGTTAACTGCTGTTATAATGAGCTGCAGGAATCTGAGGAGAAAACATAAAGTTATCAATTCGCTTTGCTTGGTTTACACCACAATCGCAGCTCCGATTTGATCCACTCAGCTGTCAGCGCAGCTGTAGGGTCCGACCAGGAGAAGAGGAGGAAGAAGGCGAGCAGAACAGAAAAAAAACTAATTGCCGCCTGACAGAAGGAGAAGAGGAGGAGGGAGGCAAGGAGAATGACAATCAGATGCGAGGCATACGGATCCGCATGCTCAGCTGCGGATTGCTGTCAGCAAATCTGTCGTGGTCAGTTGAATATACTTATCTACCTTCAGCATACACACATATGAAAGCTCGCGTGCGTGGCTTTGGCTCGACGTAGGGCAGAGCTGACCCCATTCGGTGTCATTAACGTGGCCCAAGGTCTGTTTGTTTTGGCTTGGCTGGCAATTTGCGCATAATTGACTGAAGCAAATATGAAATGTGATGAGGAGGAGACTTTGGTGTGCGTCACTGTGAACTCATTTGAACTGGCGCAGAGCTTGTCAGCAGTCCCAGCTGTTGCTGCCTATTCAAGTCTCGGCCGCAGGCGAAGGCGGATCTCGGTGATCTCTGATCCTCAACGACAAAACTCAGCAACTGGGAAAACGTTTCCAGTCACTTAGTCAACAATCTGTTGCATCTAATTGTCTTTTGCAGCAAATTACTCAATTCCGTGTTTGCTGCTGATGCTGTGATAGTAACAGATGCAGATCTGCCCCTCTCCCTCTCTCTCTCCCTCTCTCCTTCTCTCTTCTCTGTCGTGTCTTTCAACAGGTTTGACATAATTTTCACTTGAGTTTGTTTTTGAGCGGCACAAATTGGACCGAGTTGATGACGGTGATGCGTTGAGTAACTCAATCGCAATCTCTTAGTTTACGGCTCTGCATCGGCGCTTCGTATGCCTTTTGAAACATGCACTTTAATGGGCGTGGCCCACTTCCGCAAGCAATTTGCTGCGGTTCTTGGGCGGCGGGCATAATGGAACATTTTAATGCTGAAACTGATGATTAAAATCAAAGTCATAAGACGTAGTAGGAAGAAGAGTGGGAACGAGCTGGATACCCTATAAGATCAGTGCGGGTATAAAGAGAGAGGAAGGGGAACTATATGAGCTATCTCTCTCTCTCTCTCTCTCTTTCCCTTACTCTCTCTTGCGGTGCACTCAAGCAAGAGCTAGAGCAGATCCATCAGATCAGAGCCGGCGTCAAATTCCTTCAACTTTCCATTGCTGGAAATGCCTGTCATCAGTGGATTAAGATTTACAGGGTACCAGAGCTGCACCACTTGCCAGATGTCGAGAACGTAGTCGCAGTTGAAGCTGCGAGTCACAATTGAAGTTGCAAGTTGCACGTTGCCAGTTGCCAGTTGCCAGTTAAATACGTTGATCACTCGCACAGATCATCAACACGAACATGCCACAGCCGCAGCAGAGACACGTCGAGCCAGCGAGCCATAAAAACGGGAGCAGACTGCAAACATAATTGAAAGCAATTTGCGGCTGACTAACTGAGGCCAAGGAGTAGCAGACCCAAAGGAAAGAGAGTGAGAGAGAAAGAGAGGGAGAGACAAAGAGAGGGAGAGTGGAATTGAGGTGGGGTCTGCTCTGGCTGGGTGATCTGAGCAGGCGGCAGGTCGAGCGTCAGCATAAACATTACATATATTGCCACACACACAGTCACACTCACACACACTCGCACACACACACTCGCACACACACACGTGTTGTTTGTCAATTCAGTTGGCGCTTCGCATTTTCTTTGAGTGAAGGGGTTTCGGCTTGTGCTGCCACACATGCAAGCGAGCGAGCGGAAGTGTCTCAGTTCCGGCAAATGTTGATCATCTGCACCTGAACAGAAAAAGAGAGAGGGAGGGGGAGAGAGGGGGAAAGGGAGGAAAGAAAACACATTTGATGCAGCTGTTCATCCTCGAGGCCCCCATTTTCCCCCCTGGCTATTGCGCAATTGTGCAATGCCTTTGATTTGGTTTCTTTTGCCACTCGACTCGTAATTGCAAACAGCTGAACCACATGTGCTGCTGCCCCCAAAAGTCTAATCGATATTTTTGGGGCTAGCCAAGCGGGTGTGAGAGGCCAAAGCCAATGATCATTAGCATAGCTAGAAGGCACAGTTCTGAAAGTGCGCGCCTGGGTCTGGGCCTGGGCCTCGGCCCGGGGGCAATTGTTAATTAACTGAAAGTGTCAACTGGTTTCAATCAACCAAATCTGATTTGCTTTTAGGGGCTTAAGAAACAGATGGAAATTTGTCAAATTGCCTAATGGAACAGTGGACTTCTGGGATTTCTATTTCAGGTTCGTAGTGCCAATAATCAAGTTTTACATCAATGCTAAAAATATATTTGCCTTTGTATAGGATTCTATAACTATCTCTCTCTCTCTCTCTCTCTCTCTCTCTCTCTATCTATCTGTCTCTGTCTCCCTCTGCCTCTCTCTCTCTCTCTCTATATGTTAACTTGATAGTATCTTCTCTATGTACCGACCCTTCTTTCTCTCATTCTCAGCTTGATCTCTCTTGATCTCTTTCTCTTATTTTCTGCACCTTTCTCCCTGTCACTCTCGCTATCGCCTTCGCTATCAATCTCTTTCTCTTTATTCTCCTCTCCATCAGTTTCTTTCCCTTTCCCTGTTCTCTCTTCTCTTTCATAACATCGTAATCTGTTTTTTCTTTCAGTTTCCCCCTCTGTGGATTCAACTAAGAGCAATAAAATATAGTTTCCAATAAATATTTCTTAACATTCATCTAAATTTCCTGGGAATTAACTTATCAATTTGCACAATTCCAAGTCCAATTCAGTGAGCAAAACTTTCAGTGCTTATTAAATAAACTCGGATTGCGAGATTTCATGGGCCGCCCCTGAAGGTTGACTCCCAGGGGTCATTTCGCTTAAGCCAAGCTTGGCTGGGCACCAATCTGGTTGGACATGGAGCTCCGACATATAATCATGCATATCGTATGTATATGGGCTGTACGTATTGCACATACACAGCTGAATCATGAGGCATATACCCGATATATGTTTGTATATATAAAGCAACTTCCTACAGCTGCTGAAACTCAGACGCAGCCGGCCAAGTGCGTTGGGTATACGACTGACTCTATACACACATATATTTTGCAGTTGTTGCACAAATAATGAATGAAACGCGTTGTTGTTGTTGTTGTTGTTAAAGTTTATCAAGTTGAAATTGCACAGTTGGTTGACTGCTGCCACAACAAACAACAAACGAAAGAGCAATGAAAAGGCACTCGACTCATGGTTGGGGCTCAACTTGTGTTTGTGATAGTGGGACTTAACCTATATGCCCGCTCACTTAACGCAAAGTGAGCATATTGGTTGTGTTTTAATGAAGATGGACTGTCAAGTTGGTATATATATATATATATGTATGCTCAAGTAGAGCCTTAGCAGGTGCATGCTTATTGATCTTCCCCCAAAGGCTAAGACAAAAGTCCAAAACAAATGCTTCCTGCACAATCGGAAAGCTAAAAAAGATGAGAGCTAAATGAAATTTGAGTATAATAAACCGCGATTAGTGTTTGTTTGTCTTGGAGTCAGTCTGCTGCTGTTGCTGCTGCTATTCGAGTTTCCGTTTCCGATTGGATTGAATTGGACTGCTGCTCAGTGCGCTGTTTACGTTCCCAAGCCCAGCCGAGTGGAGGGGCTCTTAGGCAGTTGTCCACAACCCTGAGCTCAACGATTCACTGTCAGACGACGGGCCACGCACAAGGCAAACAAGCCGAGCAGCAGGCGGGCCAGCTGTTGTTGCTGTTGTTGTTTATAGCAAATTGCGCATACGCCTCGTTGTGCGGCCAGGCGTTGCAAATAGTTTGTCATAAGCATATATATATATAGATATATATATAGATATATATATATATATATATATGTATATATGTGTGTGTGTGCGCGATCATTCAGCTCACCCACACAGCAATAATTCAAGTGCAGCGCTCATCAATAAAGTGAAATTTTTGCTTTTGGGGCGTGCAGCCTTGCCCGATTGTTGTTGTGCTTTGATGGACACATGCACGAGGCATATGCTACACATACAAAGTGATATATATATATATATATGCACATGTGTGTGTGTGTATATATTGCATGAACGACAAGGCAAGCCAAGGCAGCAGCTGAGGCAGCAACCGGACGCACGTGTTCATTTTCATTTGGCGCACAGAGAACCCAACGATAAATAGCCGCTGCCGCAGTCGCAGCAGCAACAACAGCTGTACAACAGAATCTGTGTAGACGATGACGGAGACGCAGACGACGCTGATGACGACCAACTGCGGAAATTATTCATTCAAGCGCTGCTGCTGCTGCTGTTGCTGTTGCGGCTTCAGCTTCTGCTTCTGCTTCGGCCTGGCTTGGCTGCTTCTGCCAAGTAACGATTTGAAATTCATACAAATTGCAAGCGGCGAGCGGAACCAGACAATAGCCGCAACGCTTGCCACATGCGGGGGCAGCAACTGGAGCCACCCAAGCAGCGCCAACATGTCCGGCAGCAGCAGCAGCAGCAGCAACAACAATAGCTGTCCATCAAACTGGCAGCGAAGCGCAACAAACTCCAAAATGTGGCTGTTGTTTGATTTCATTTGCCAAAATAATTGTCTCACATTGCATAATCTAGCAGCAACAGCAACAGCAACAGCAACAACAACGAACAATGAACGAAATGAAAGCTCAGCTTTCACCCCGACATTTGGGCCGGGTCTAAAGCCATCAGCAACTGCGGATCACAGACAATAAAACAAAAGCTGAAAAAAGCTAAAAGCCAAATCTGAACAAAACAACAACAACAATAACAACTAAAAACCCAAATTCAGGCAACGAGCTCAGCGCTGGCAGCACACGGCACACAGGTGTGCACAATCAATCAACATGAGATCCCATTTAAGCTGCTGTAACAATGACCACGATAATCACGCAGCCACAGCCACAGCAGCAACCACAGATCGCTCGTTTTTTATTTTTTTTTTGGTTCCAGGTCCACGCACAAACGCGTTGATAGCTTCGATAGCCGAACAAAAGTCAGAGCAAGAGCCGGAGCTTGTCTGGCCATTTCTGTGAGTAGAGACCACCGCACCACAATTGCTCAAGGCAGCAGCCATGGTGGTGGTGCGGGTGTTGCTGCTGTGGCCGTAGCATTGTCTAGACCCAGCTGATTGCTGTTACATTCCACACTTAATTAGCTGCCAGCCCATGGCTAAACAAAGCTCTTGATCAATTTCCCAAAAATCTTATTTATAAAAATATGAATTTTTTACTTTCAGGTAGATCAAGCAAGAGAGTAGATCATGTTGAAGGGTCGGTAGTTGGGAATAGCCGAGTGTTGATGAATATGGCAGTAATAGAGCTGATTGAGCTGAAGTAACAAATAGTCGAATTATTCATATATCTTACTTAATATTTGAACTGCTGAGAAAATTCGATTTGTACATAGATTTTCAATTCATATTGTGAATGTAGTTTTTGATTAATTTATTGAGTACTCCTGCATTATATCTCAGACCAATGAGAATGTATTTGAATGTAGATTTGTGTTTTTATGAATTTATTGACTTTTATTGCATTATTTCTCAGACAAAGGAGATTTATGTGTGCTCTAATCACAGTGCTGAAATCTCTGTCTGATAGTGACATCTCACAATGTTATCGATCTACATATAGAAATCAGTTTTAATCACAGAAAACTAAACTAAATGATATATCAAAAAAAATTTAAATGTCAATTGCTAATCTTTTGTTTTATTTGATCAAATATGACATCTTATGTTATTTTAATATTTTTAAAATATTTTATAATATTTAAATACTAAGAAAAAATCAATTATTGCATATTTATGTATGTTTATAATACTCTCTTTATCTCTCTCTTTGTCCCTTTGATAAATCGAAATAGTGAATACCTTTTTAGTTTCGCTTTTTCACCAGATCAATTTGTTTTATAAATTTGAATTTCTATTGACTAATTAATCTCAATTGTGCAGCCAGTCGAAGGCGATTTTCTCCTAGCTCATTTGCCAGCTGGAGTCGTAGAGCTCAACTAAACTTTATCATGCCCCAGCACAATATTGTCGCAATGTTGAACAATTTTAATTGGATATTTGTTCATTGAGTGCGCGCTGTGCATGCAACAGCAACAACAACAACAACAGCAACAACAACAACAACAAGTGCAAGCGACAAGTCGAGCTGTTCGCCTCATATTTTGCTGAATGCTGAGCGAAATTAGCATATGAATAAGTTTTGAATGTTACACCAGCTGTGTGTGTGTGCGTGTGTGTGTGTGTGTTTCTTCGATTGGTGCGTGCGGTTTTGTTGGCTTGAAGTTGAAGAAGGCGGCGGCACGCATCAAAGCCGACCACCAAGAATTGCCACAGTCAGAGACGGAGTCGGAGTCGGAGTCGGAGCTGCAGTTGGAGTCGCAGCAACATGTGCACACTCGACTCGCATGAAAACTAAAACCGAAACTGAAACCGAAACTGAGCTCGAATTGGAGGTCACGTAGTTGTCCGGGCACCATGCAACGCCTTCATTTGGCCAGCGCTGCTCTGTGCCGCATATAAATTACACAATGCAACTCGCAGACGACGCCGCGTTGCTGCAACTTGGCTACAAATCGAATTGCCGCAAAAAAATAAAATAAAAAGAAAAACTGAGAGGCAAGTGAAACCCTGTAAATGCAATGAAATGGTTTTTAACTTTTGCAATTTTTCAGCGGCAAAACCAAAAAGTAAAACACAAAAAATATTAAAAGATGTGCGAGAATTGAGAGGAAATGAACGACGAGTGAATGTGCTTACAAGCTATAAAATTTAGAATGCGATATATATGTATACTATATAGTATGATAAATACATTGGAATAACAAGATATTTAAACAGCTGTTGCAATACTTTCCCATAATTGTTGAATACTCTATTTCGATGTGCTGTAATAAAATGCATAAAAATATATTATTTTATATCTGTATGTATATAAAATATACTATATATATGTATATCTATAGTGTACACAAATATAGCATAAATCTTCTATGCAGAACGCTTATCAAAAAAGAGAGTAAAATAAAAAGAAGTTCATTCATTCTCATTTTTTAACCAGGTTTTCCTCTATTGCTTTTTTTCTTTTACTTTAATTTCTTTTCTTGAAGCTGACTCATATGTCTTCAACTTCGATTTATAAAGCACTCCTCGAACTAGGGTCTCCCTATCTTCAGTTTCGACATTTATTTTTAGTCTCGTTTCTCACTCCAGACTTTGCTCATTTTCTACCTTGAGATCAATAATTGATTTTATATATAAGCTGATCATAATTTGTCTAGATATTGACCATAACATATATCTAAAGTATATATAGACTTTATATAAAAAATATTTTCTGGGTAGACAAATTGCTTGAGCAAGCCGCAATACCCTCTTGGCAGAGTAAAGCAAACTAAGCTTCAAGCTGAAGGCGTCGGCATGGCAATAATACGGTTTTTGATGTTTAAACAAGGTCAGCTCTTCTCTTCTCGGGCTGGCATGGCGCTGCCATCAAAGGTGGTGCGCCGAGCGATGAGCAAACAAAGCGCTCTCCGTAACCAGAGACGCTGGCTAACCCCTGGCCCCTGGTTCCTGGCCCCTAAAACCTCATCGACATCATCCAATCGTCCATTCGACATCGAAGTAATAACCATAATGCGCCGCTTCACGCAATTTTCGTAGCTTAAATCCGCTGTTAAAGTTCGAAAGGTTTTTGGAGGCAATCGAATGTGGAATGCTTTTTGGGCTTATTTGCTTTAGCCATTGGCCCGCTGTCCCGTTGGCCCGTTGGCCCGTTGGCCCTCTTCTTCGGCTTTTCGATCCGTTCTGCTCCGCATCATTCATTCACTTTGGCCGGGTCGGGGTCTCGCGGCCTTTGATTGCTTTTATTTTTTGTTTTTCTGTTTTTTGCTTTTTGGCGCTGAAGCAATAAGCGATTCGCCATGCTTCGATTTGCATGCATTAAAAGAGAGTACGAATGGACTCGGCTTTGGGATACGAGTAGGATCGGGTTGAACCTGAAATGCCTTAAGGCTGCTCACAGTTTGAGAGGCATAGTTCAAGTTTTATAAAAAATGTGCAAAGGTTGAAAGATCAGAAGACAATCTGTTGAATTTTTTGTATCATATTTCTAATAATGATATCATGATATGAAGATCGTTGCTGAGTATTCCGAGTTTGATCACTACAATAAAAGATTTCTTACCTCAGCAATATTATACTGCTAAAACTCCTTCAAGGAACTACACTATGTGTATTTTTACATTTCATAAGAGATTTTCTAGTTAAGATAAATAATACCCTATATTCGATTTAAAGTCAAAGGAACTTCCCATCAAGCAAAAGATCTCTGCATTGATCCCTCCCTCTATCACTAATCCTCTATGTAGACTTTGATATCTACGATCATTTGGTTATGCTAAGCTCCTTAACTGGCCAACCCTTTACCAATTCTTAGTCAAGAGAACCAGCTATCAAACGCTACTTAACCATGCCCAAAAGTCGAAGCTGAAGAGAAAGTTCCCATTAATTAACATTGGCTGTGCAATAAGCGCCGAAGGAATTGATCAAAGGCCTGTGAGTTATTGTTTGTATATGGATCATACTATATTGTGTGCCATTCCATATAAACCGATTGGCGCGGCAGTGTATCAAAAAGTATAAATTTTATTGACTGCGGATGCAGTTCATAAACAATTGGCCATCGGCCGGGCCCGCCTCCGTGTGGGCTGTGGGCGCAATGTGGAGCGCATCTGTTACATGTTAATGCGCAACAGGGCGAAATATGCCAGAGGCGGCAACAGATATAGATATAGTTATAACTGTATATATACATATGCATATGTATATGGGCGATCGCTGGAAATACGCTCGAGTATTTCGTATTCGTATTTATGAAATCAAACATAAGGTACGGCTCATGCGATCGTTCTGCTGCACATTTGGCACACATGACAGCCGCATGCTCCAAAAGAATCTCAAATGAAGAGGGTGGCCGGGAGGTGGGCGTGGCTGGCTAAACCACACACATGTAGGCGAGTGCATGGCGCTGGCGGAGGGGGGGGGGTGGCAGTGGCAGTTCCAGTTAAATCGGAAGTGGAAATCACGACCCCTCGACAAAAAGAGCGTGCCACGATTATCACGCTATTTCTGTCAAGCCGAAGAGCAGCGAGGAGGAGGGCGGGGCTGAGCGGGTGGGGTGGGATTGGTACTGCGAAGGGTTCCCACATGTCAGCCTCAGCTGTTACGAGCCAGCCAACACACACACACATAAATACACACTCTTTATCTATCTATATATACATATACTATATAGATACATATAGATGGGCTGCTAATGATGGCAACGGGTTAAATGCGCTGCGATCTATTTCGGGGCATTTTCTATTTTTCCCAGTTTTCCATTTGCTTCTTTTTTATACTTTTCCAAGTGTTGCCCAATAATTTAGCCTTGTTTATGGCTTTTTGATATTACCCACGTGTCATATTTTATGGTCGGCCTGGGCGCTGTTCGTTTCTCTCGGCTGCGCTTTAAATTTAACGAAAATATTTTGATAGCTTCTACATTGGCTGCGCCCTGCCTCTGCCCCCAGCCCCAGCCCTAGTGCCAGCTCCTGCCAGACACTTGGCCAACATTAATTTGAGTTTTGTTGTTCACCTTTTTTTTTTTTTTTGGCTAGCACTCGAATGCATATTGACACAAAAGTGACATTTAACAAAGTCGCTGCATTTATGGCGAGTGCATCTGAAACACGCCCAGTTGACAGACGACAGACGACAGGCGGCAACTGCAACTGCAATTGCAACGGCAACGGCAACGACAACGGCAACGACAACGGCAACAAGTGCGTCAACAGATGCGGCACGCCGCCAAAAATGGTCAGCACTTAAGGTGCACCTTGTTGCCAGTTGTCGACTCTCGACTCTCGACTCTCCACGCTCGATTCTCGATATGCGATTGTCGTTTGTGGTTTGCTTGGCTGGCAGCCTTTTGGCCAACCCAACTTGGCCATATTTGCTAAGAGCGACGCCGTCTCTATAAGGCCACATGTCCGATATTTCACATTTTTGGCTTTTTTTCTTTCGGCTTATTTTTGGCAACTACTGCACCGCGCAATGCCGGTTCATAACTCCTGGGCCTTGCACCTTTCACTCAACTAATCATATTTAACGCACTTCTTCATCTTTTTTAGGCATTTGCAATGAGGTATCGAGGGATTTAAACATCTTATGAGTTGAGGAACTTGATTGAAGGTGTTGGGAATTGATAAAATAATAGGTATAAATATGCAAATTTGTTGTTTCTGTAGTCTTTAATCTGTAATCTTCAACAAATATAGCACAAATGTAATTAATTAATTAGGATTAATAGAACGCACACTAAATGAGTTTAGTTAGAGCAGAGAGCATTGAGAACCCATGCTTATATGTTTGGATTGATTGGGATATAAATTTCATTAAAGACCTCACCGAGAGCGTAAGGAAACAGGAAGTTGCAGTTGATGTTGCTGCTGTTGTTGCTGCTGCTGTTGCTGCTTCTGCTATTGCTGCTGCTGCTGTTGCTGCTGCTGCTGTTGCTGCTGCTTATGCTGCCGTTGCTGCTGCTGCTGCTGCTGTTGCTGCTGTTGTTGCTGATATTGTTGCTGCTGTTGCTGCTGATATTGTTGCTGCTGTTGCTGCTGATGTTGTCGCTGCTATTGTTGCTGCTGTTCCTGCTGCTGCTACTGTTGCTGCTATTGCTGCTGCTGCTGCTGCTGCTGTTGCTGCTGCTGCTACTGCAGTTACTGCTGTAAAGTAGAGGCAATTGTTGGTGTTACTCTAGCGCGGGGTGTTGCAATGGCATTGCAGGTGTTTGCCGTGTGCTGTATTCGCTGTTTCGCTGTTTCGCTGTTTCGCTGCTTTGCCGTTTGGATTGGCTAACCAAGATTTGTCACCTGCATTGTGAGAGCGCTGCGGCACGACGTGGCCAGGTTGGCAGCCTGCTGTTTGTTATCTTCATTTTGGCATCGAGTAAATCATAATTTTGCACCTTCCCGCACGACAGCAGCTGAGGAGCTGAGGTGGCAGGTGTCAGGTGGCAGCTAGCATGGGATGCTTGTCGTTCATGTCGTGGTGCAACAACGTGCCAAATTTATCGCGCAGCTCTCATCGCTCATGGCCTCTGGCCCCTGGCTCAGTGGCACACCCACGCCCATACCTACGGGCTGAATTAAATTTCAATTATGCGAGTCTCTAGCCCAGAATGGCTAGCCAATTTCCTGCTGCGGCTAATTATAACTGGCGATGGGGCAGAGAGCAAGGGGCAGGAGGCGGGGCACGGCAGCCAGCTAAAGTTGTCAGCGATTGTTTGGCGTTAATTGCTCGACGATTTGTTTACGGGCCGCCAATCGGACAGCAACAGCAACAACAACAACAACAACAACGATGACAGACATGAAAAAATAACAGAAAAACCAAAATGGGGCTCGATACCAAATGCGCATTCAAATCAGTCCCAAAACACGGGGAGTCCCTGGACATGGCAGCCAGCCACTGTAGCGTAGCTTGTCTGTAGACAAGCTAACAAGCCACCGATCAGCGTGCGGGCAAAGACCACATTCGGCTTGAGCTACAAGGCACGCACAGCGCACCACAATGCCAAAAACCAGCCACTTGGCAGACGACGACGACATCCGGAGTTGCCACTCGCATGACAATTAGAAAACTGTTGTAGCATAGACAGACACACACACACAGACACACACACACGCACACACACGTCACACCCACTGTTGTAGTCGAGTCTGGATTAGGCCCCAGACTTTCTTTGGCTCGGCTAGACATTGTTTCTATTAATACACCGAGCCATTAAAAGCGCCAACAGCTCCTCCTCTGCTGTTTATCAATGTAAATGCGATTCATTGAGTAGCTGAGTCTTAGCAATGTATTTGCTTTGCATATGAATTGGAGAGACATATTAAATTATATTAGTTAAATAAAGAACCGCGAGTGCCCAAGACTCTTCTGTACATGGCCGAAGCAGGAGTCATATCAGTTGTTTGAGTAAGTTTACTGCTCGCTGGTAATACATACATATATACATACATTTGTAAGCAGCTTAGCCTATATTCGATTCATCTTAGATGTTCTCCTGCCATGCTTTGCTATCGTCATGAGCACAATTTATTTTAAAGGCTTACAGGCTCCTCTATGTCAATCTCAGGAATTCAATTGGTCATTTAAGCATTTAGTGCTTCAAAGTTTTACTGTGCACTTCCCATTAATTTCTGTCATAAAGTTTTTCTTTGCATTGCTTACGACGCTCATAAGTTTAGATTTGATCATCCACTCTATGTGATTCTCATGCTTCCCAGGCATTTGTCAATCAAGCTGCAAATCTTTTTAAGCTCTACTATGCCATTCCCATGCCTTTCAGAATTCGTCAAGCGTAACTATGCGAAAAACATATGCCCAATTAAGCCTTAAGTTTTCCAAGTCTATGCTATCTCTGTCGAGCTCAAGTATTTCCATATCCCAACATTGAGGAAAATAATGTGTGAGAACGGGAGTGACCTATTGATCGAGGGCATCAGGCTGTTTTCTCAATATATCTAACTCTTTCACATTTCCTTCTCTCTCTCTCTCTCTCCCTCTCTCTCTCTCTCTCTCTCTCTCTCTCTCTCTCCCTATCTCTCTCTATCTCTCTGTCTCACTCTCTGTCTCTCGTTATATCTCTTTCTCAGATATTTGCTATTTACCTCACACTCTCTTTCCCTTTCTCCCTCTCTCACTCAGCTACCCACTGTATTCCTCCAGCCCCCTCTGCCTTGCCACATATATTTTCCTTTTTTCCTACTATAAAAGAAAACATTTCCCTCGTGGCTCTGAAATTTTAAATGAATTTCATTCAATTTTCTTAGCAGTAACATCAACAGCGTTTCCATAATTCTTCTTCCATTTACTTGATGGAACTGCAATTTGGCAATTAGGTAGACAGACAGACAGACAGCCAGGCAAACAGAGACAGAGAGGCAGACAGACAGACAGGAATTCCGTCTCGACAGCCCTTCATAGTGCAAAATATTTGCTTAGTCAAGAGTCAAGCAAAATACACTTAAAATGTCAAGATTGTGACAGCTAAACGGCCCACCCACTCGCAGCCACAGAGCTAACTCTGCCACGCCCACACACGCATTAACAAGAGGCGCCAAATTAAGCCATAAATTTCAAACGGAGCTGGACCACCAGCCAAGCGGCAGGCAGGGCAGGATTCGCGTGTAACAGCAGGAGCTCGATGGATACTATGTGGACTATGGATGCAACGCCTCTGCAAGAGACTTGCAGCCGTGCCCCCGCTCCAGAGGCAGCTCCTCCCCGCCCCAGTGCCATGATAGCTCGTTTAATAAGGAGCAAGAGAAAATATATATTCAAATTTAATTAGTCTTCAAGCGAAGAAGTAATATTTTTACAATCTGGTGAATTTCGCAGCTGCAACGAAGTGGGTTGCCAGTTGTTGTTGCTGTTGTTGCTGTTGTTGCCGTTGCTGTTGTTGATATTATGAAAATATGAGCAGCAAGTGGGCTGCTGTGCGCGCTGTCCGACTGCATCCACATCTGCATTCCAGACGAGTCAACGGCAACATAGCAAATAGCGAATAGCCAGACGCAGAGCATGTGGGATTCAGACGCGACGGCACTTAGCGAGGCACTGTTGTTGTTGTTGCTGCTGCTGCCACATCAATTGCAGCTCGAGGCCTGCCTGCCACATCATCAACTGCTCGCTGCCTGCTGCCTGCTGCCTGCTGCCTGCGTCGGCGTACGCATGATGCGTTCTTGATTGGCTTTGACTCCGACGACGCCTCTGTTGCAGCTGCAGCCGTGGACCTCTGGCGACCCCCAGTGTCAGTGGCATTGCGTGTGACATTGCTGCAGCATCTATGTGGCAACTGCACCATATTCATTAGCAGCCGTTAAATGCTCGCTTAATCATGCAGAGGCTCGCAGAGACAACTCAAGTGGCAACAGACCCCGGCAACGATACAGAGGCAGCCTCTGTTGCAGCAGTTGTGGCAATCTTAAGTGAATTTGTGTTGCAATCTGCGAGTCTTAGACGCAGCAGCAGCAGCTTCCTTTCGCTGCCACAACTCATGATGACATCTATTAATCAGTTTTATATGCATCGCATGCCTCCTCTGCCTGAGATTGCGGCAGCTGGCAAAAGTCTCCAACACTTGGCTCAAAGCCTACAAATCGAAAGAATGCGAGACGGGGACAAGCCAACTAGAGAATAATTTATATTAGTAGGGATTTAAAGAGGTAAGAGATGAGGATATTCATAAGTTACTTGGTAATATTTATATGAGAAGGAGAATTATGAAGAGTCAAAGGAAAGGAGAGAGAACCGCATAGAGAGGCGACATGCTAAACGATTGCAATGGGAAGAGGGAGAGAATGGAAGAAAGGCAGAAAGAGAGAGAGAGAGAGAGAGAGAGAGAGAGAGGGAGAGGTAGAGAGAAAGACAGAACGGAGAATGAAAGAGAGAAGGGGAGGAATGCAAAAGAGAAAAGGAAAGAGAGATGGATAATTATATATAGCTCTACATAGAGAGAGACAGTGAGGGAGACAGCTGGAGAGAGAGAGAGAGAGAGAGAGAGAGAAGAAGAGAAGAAGAAATGGAGATAGAGAGATAGTGCTGTGAATAATTGCACATATACATATACAAAACAAGAGAAAGAGAGAGTGAGAATAAGAGCAAACCGAAATAGATGGAGATAGAGATACACACATATAAAAAAGGAAGAAACAGGACAGAAATAGGAGAGAGAGTTGCATAGGCACACACAAAAATTGACAGAGAGAAAAGCATTCAGATAGAGAGGAAGTGATACTCATGATGCGTAAGCTTAGCAGGTGGAAGAGAGACAAAATGAGAGAGATAGAAGTCAAATATATATATACTGTAAGCATATGAACCGAAGGATATTTGATCATAAAATCGCAATGAATTGCCTTAGAGCAGTTTAATGGTTTCATTGTCTCGATTGCTTAAACAGTTTTATGGACCATCCTTAGCAGCGCGTGGCTCTCACGCTCGCCCGCTTGTTTATATTAATTTATTTCATGTTGTTGCCAATTTGTGAGCAATTCAAGGGATCTAAACTAATTTAGCAAATTGATTGGAGGCCGAATCCCGCCCCAGGCCTGCCAGGCTGGCCAGGCTTAAGCAGACCCGGTTCGCTTACAAGCCATAGAAATACGAATCAAACAAATGCGGCAATTAAATTTTCATATGCGTGCCACACGACCAGGACGCACGTAGCGCCGGATGCCGAGCTCTGAGACGGACGTGCGTCAATTAGGGGCAAGCTTTGGTGGTGGTTGCTCAGCGACACCGTCCGCTGCACACACGCCCACTTGGAGGCCTGCCACGTGGCCGCCGCATTGTGCATTGAGTCAATAGAGGTCGTCCGGGGTGCGAGTCTCATTAGCGTGGAACCAGGTAAAAGCGCTTGAAGCCAGCCACGTGGCAGCTGCGCTGTCCAGACCGGAGCTCCATGCGAGCTGAAAATGTGTTCGTGTTGTGTCACCAAACAAATGTTGCACCGCTGACCCAATTGCCACGCCGGGGTCAATGATAATTTCAGGAGCTTTTGGCCGCGTTGTTATTCGTGCGCTCGCCGAGATCGTGAGCCAGCGCTTGGGCGCTCCTTCAGCCAAACAGCAATAGACTCAAATTCAGACAGCTGCACGTGGTGGGCCGCCGGTGGTGGCGCCACAGCGAGCGTTGCTCCTGACATATGCAAAAAGCGGCCGCCATAACTGGCAACTGCCAACTGACTATGCCTCACCACAGTTGCTCTCTGCTGTTGCTGTTGCTCTTGATGTTGCTATTGCAATTGCCTTTTCTCATGATTTGACTGCGATTTGCATGGGCTTCATGGAAATCTGTCAGCAAGCCACAGATTTATGGCAACGGCTCCAGTTGCCGCCAATGTGGGCGTCACAGGAAAGAAGACAAGCCGAAGGTGAAGAGGAAAATCGATAGACGAGCGGAAAAGTCTACAAAGCGTCTGCGTTGCCAACGCTCTGCTCCCCCGCCCAGGGGCAGGAGTTGTGTGTGTGCGAAAAAGAGAGAGAGAGCGAGACAGATGCATATATTAAGTCGGCAAATTAATTCAAAATGGCCGCCTTCAAAAAAGCGAGTGACATGCGCGCAGAGAGCGAGACAGACAAAGTGAGAGAGAGGGAGAGGGCGAGTGTGTGTGAGCGTAGTCTCCACTCAGCGCTGGTTGCCAGGCAACGTCAGGCAGCGCCAGGCGAGGCCACTTGGCTGGGGGTTGCTTGGCGCCCGGAGGGTAGCCCGGGTGGCCCAGGGCGGCCAGGGTTGCCACGCATCGTAGACGCTGGGAATCGATTGCAGTGGACACCAGATGCAAGCTATTTCGTTGGCTCAACCGATTTGGTACGGTCTGATTGGGTCCCACTATCAGCAATGCTATATGCGACAACTAGATGAACAAACCCTATAGGCAGTACGCACGTATATCAACCCGGTTTAACCACCTTACAATGCTGCCGCCTGCCACTTGACAGCTGCGCTTTGTGGCAGGCAATCAGTGCACGTGACCGACACACGAGCCGATGTTCTGCTCATTAAGAGAGGCTGACAAGCGTTTTGCCAATCGCGATATGATCATCAAAATGCCAAATCTCCCGCTCGAGCGACAGCAGCAACAACAACAACCCTCCTTTAGCAACCCACTGTGATTAAGTCCACTAAGCTGCTGTTGCACAGTGGGAAAGTCACGCTAGTGGCATGTCACAGACGGCTGCCACAACTGCAGCAGTTTACAGCTCATTGCATTTCATCACGCTTTGTGTTTGTGCAGCGCAGGAGGTGGACCAAAGTCAGGCCCGTTGATATTTGAAATGATCTTGCAACACTCGAGGAAGAAATTCACAGATCTGCTAGGAAATTACCTGTGTTGACTTCAAGCTACCTCTATTCTATATATATTTGGATTAGCTTAAGTCTATTATGTCCGTTTGAAATTGAAAGCAGGAGAAGTTTGCCCTCAGTTAAGTAGATTCTAGCTCTACCTCTAGCAGGAAAAGGAATTATTTCTTTGTGCTTTTTTTTTGGACATTTTGTTAACAATCATATAACTCTTTTGATTAAAATTTAACTAGAATTTATCATACCCAGCTCGCTTAGGGTATCTATACTTCGTTTAGCTTTCTCCCTGCAATTTCCTCTTGGGTTTTGCATGTTGGCCGTCTTCTATCCTCGGACCACGTAATCATGTTACGACACACAGCCTGACATCACAGTTTCAGCAAATGCGATTAATATCGCACACGACACGAAGCTGGAAGCTGGGCAGGAGCAAGACTCGAAACTCCAGAGTAAAGACTCCAAACTCCTGACTCCGGACTCCAAATGGCATCAGCAGCAGCTCCCACAACGAGCTCTCATTTGGCTGTGTGGAACATGACTGACTCTGACTTGGTTTTCCATACGATGCTGGCCATTGTTGCTGTTGGTGGTGGGTGCTGGTGCTGGTGCTGGTGCTGCAGGCGGCCCGAAATGGATTTCGTTTAAAATGACTTAATGGCAAACAGCTCATAAATTCACGAATTTGCATAAACCGACTCGACTATTTGGGCAACATTGCAATTGCACAGAGGGAAGCGCCCCTCGGGGCACATCCAACAGTCAGGTCGCGGCGAGTGAGTCAGCTGCAACAGCAACAGCAACTTCAGCCGCGGCAGCAACAGCAGCGGCAGCTGAAACACGAGCTAGAGCTCTTGTGACTGGCAGCCTAATAAACACAATTAACTTCATCATTTTGAACTCAAATTATTTCATTTCAATGCGATAAAATCGCAAATCACGAAGCGGCAGCCAAAGCGAAAGCGCGGCTCTAGCCAAAATAAACGAAAAGCCAGCCGAGCAGACAATAGAGCCAGACACAACAGCAACAACAACGGACAATAACAGACAGAGATCGGTGAAAATTAAGTCAAACTGTTGCTGCAAAACGTTTTGCCAATCGGCTCGACCAATCGAACCGATCTCGGGACTTTGGCCTGTTGCACCCGCACCACAGCACCACAGAGCACCACCAAAGCCACTTTCAATTGCCTGGGCAGAGCAGCTGCATCGGGAATGAGGCTGCACGGCCATGGGCCATAGGGATAGCTAGGGACGTGTGGACGGAGTCTCCTTGGGCTACGAAGGTACAGCATAATGTTGCATGTCGCGCCAATTGTGTACACGATTTGACTTGGCAGCCGGCTGACAGTGCTGCCCACTATGCTGTTGCCGGTTGTTGTTGTCAGTTGTTGTTGCCAGTTGTTGTTGTTGCTTGTGTGTCAGCTAATCAGCTGGCAAGTATCTCATCTTCGAGGACTACTAGCAACTGCCAAAACAACAGCGCAACAAGGCACACGAAAAACTACCAAGTCATGTTGCCTGCCGACTGCTGATTGTTGTTGTTGTTGCCGTTGCTCCTGCTGCAGTTGCTGTGATTGTTGTTGTCGCTGTTGTTGCTGGACTTTTGCAAATAAATCTCTTGGCCATGGCTGCTGTTGGCTGTTTTTGTTTTTGCTTTTGCCACGGCACCCAAAAACTTGGACCAAACACAATCAGCCACCAGCCCAGTCATGTATTGCTGCTGCTGCTGCTGCTGCTGCTGCAGTTGTTGTTGTTATTGTTGTTGCAGTTGTTGGTGTTTCCTGGAAAGCGTTTCCTGCATTTAGCTTTGTTAGTTTGCTTTATAACTATGTTGGCGCTGTTCAGCTCGCTGCTCAATGCAATTGTATATACCCTAGATCTAAGCCAAAGTATATATACTATATAGGGCAAAATGCGATAATTTAAAGGAAGAAAGTCCATCTACACAGTGTAGGCTATATTACACCCATTTATCTATGCATTCAGAGGGAATCTAAGGACTGGTCTACCTTCCCTTCTCAGCGCAGTCATCTATCACCCCCTGTACAGGGCATCCTCTAGTCGATCACTTTGTACTTAGCGCACTTTTACCAGCCTGCGCTGATTTAGATCGTGTCCACCAACGAATTCGCTGGCAGTTGACTTTATGAGGGTCAATCAGGCTAACCAGAGTAGTCGCAACTGTCCAATCCCCGGAATGCGATCGTATCAGAGGACCAGGCACAGGTCGAGCATTTTTTCAAGCCCATTGCAAATATTTCAGCGTGATATTTTTCTGTTCTTTTTTTTTTCTGGCCTGCTTTTGCATATGCCAGTAATAGCCAGAAGCAGATTTCTCTGACCCCATAAAGTTAATATATATGAACAAATACGAATATACATATATGTATGTGTGTTTATCAGGATAAATATTAGAAACAATCTTAACGGACTTCAACAATATTCTTGGAATCAATGGGCAATCGGAGTATAGCTGATCTACAATATATTTGGACAGAATTTATGAAATGTTAAGCTTTAATTTTATTTAAATTAAATAAAATTATTTATTTATTTATTTATTTTTTTTTTTTTATAATATAAAAATGTTTTTTAGTTCATATAAAATCAATAAATGTTTACTAACTAACATATATCTATTATATATACATATATCTATAATATCTAATAGGCTTTGGCTCTAACACTCAAACTAATTTTTCAAACATTTTCGTCTAGACTATTTTTTCCTCAATGTCCAATCCTTGCCATTTCATAGTCGATATATACCATTAGATTATAGATATGATTTGACAGTAATCCGAAAACATACTCAGCCTTTTGACGTTGTTCGAGAAACATTGTTATATATCCCATTTCGATATAGTAATTTCATTTTAAATATTTTATTCAAACCGAACACAACAAATTTTAGTTTATGTAAAAATTATAAATTCTTTTAAAGCCGACGTTTGTTTTTTAGATTTTCCGATTTTCCATTTATTCTATCAATATGTACATAACGGCCCTCTCCCATGTAATACTCGTAGCAGCCTGCTGCTATGCGCTCTACGCTCTGACGCCGGCCGAGTTCCCGTATGCGTATACGTCGGCTGCCTTCTGTTTGGTCCACGGACTGCTCTCGGTGGTGCGCACCCTGGAGGGGGGCGGAGAGTGCGATCGCACCTATGCGGTGTCCTCGAACATTGTGGATGTCATACCATTGCCGCTGGCCAATATCGAGATCTATTCGCACTCGTCGCAGTCGAGCGTCGCGCTGGTGCACGCCCTGTCCTTGATACTGGTGCTATACGACGTGATCGGCATGAGCGACGACTGGAGCAGCTCCGCGGACACGATGAAGGATATCTCGCTGTTGGGCAACATTGCGTCCGGCGCATTCATAGGCGTACAGGAGGAGAACTACTTTCACGTGGGCGTCGCGGCCGCGGCGGGTGTTTCGCGTTTCGGGCCGACAATACTGTGCTGGGTCCTGCCTGAAATAATACCCTATCTGAGTAGTCTAGGCAAAGCTGCCATCATAGGGGCCACCACGTACACTCTAACAAACTAACGGTGTTTTAGTTCCTTGTTTTTATACGTGTTTTGTATGTTTATAATATATTTAGAGGCAGCACTGATTAGACCAAATGAAGCTGGCGATAACCTCGTCTGCATTCCTCCCAGCTTTCTAAATGGCAACCCGCCCGTTGGCAGACAAAAGCCCAGTTGTGGCAAGAGTTCAACTCACAGCAGGAGACTGCACTGCTTTTGGCGCATAGCTGGACAGCTGGCCAGCCAAAAGACTGGCGAGCTGGCTGTCCGCTTGTCTGCCTGTCCACCTGGCTGGCTGCCTGGGTGACTGCAGCCGTGTTGGATAACAAGCAGCAGCTGAGAGCTGTTGGCCAGCTCTCTGGGCCATAAAAATGGTAAAATGTTGCGTTAATGCGACGTTTGTTCGAACACAGCTTTCAAACAGATCGACGCAGGCAATTGTTTGGACAGGCTTTGCCTAGCCATGGACGGGCAGACAGACGGACGGATGGATAGCCTGACCAGCCGCCAGCTGTGTGTGGAGGGGCCTTTGCTTTCGTGTAGACATTTATTCGCTCTGCGCTTGACTCATGAACTGCGCGCAGACTTGGCTTGCGCAGATTTTTTTCTATTTTCGGTTGCTGTTCTCTGGGTTTCACACGTGGCTCCTGCACTTTGGGGAATGTCTACAAACGGGAGCGGCTCTCTTTGGCGCAGTTTTCTACTGCGCAGCAATGGCGGCCCAGACGCCGCTGTAGCCCCTTACTCCGCCGCCCTTCCCTAGTCTCTGGAGATGGGGGCGGGGTGGTGCGCTGCGGTGTGGCACAATCGATTTTCCCAGTGTGATAAGGTTTCAACTGCTGCGACTGTTTTATGGGCTTCCGGCCAGCGCACGAATCCTTTCAAGCTGCACACGTGCATCCACTAACGGCATGAAGCAAATATATCCAGGGGTAGCTGCGCAGCGGCAAAAACAACACGAAACACGTGTCACGCGGCATCAATTGAAAGCCGCGACTGCTGCTGCTGCTTCCGCTACTCCTGCCGCTGCTGCTGCTGCCTTTGCTGCTGCACATCCATCAAGACACGTTCCGGAAATCGGAAGTGCGTAGCTGCTGCTGCCTTCGTCTCTGTTGCTGCCCACGCCTTAGCCTTCGTCTTTACCGCTGCCATTTCCCTGCCCCCGCCTCCGCCCCTGCTCAGAGGGTGGCTACGCCTATGCTGATGATGTCAGCATGCGGGCAACAAAAAGGACAATCGATTGTTGTGACACTGGATTGTGTGGCAAGCGGCTGTCGTAGTAGTAGTAGTGAAGCCCCTGCCACATCTTGCCATGCAACTTATCCCAGTTCATGCGTTGTTTGGCGAAGCCTTGCCGCGCCTCAATTAACGCTGTCCAGTGGAACGTACGTAGACGACGCGCATGTCCGTCCGCTCCCACGGCCGTCGCTTGGCGTCGCGCTGCGTGCTGCACGTGCAACGCAGGACATTTATTGGATTTTTACCATGTTTTTATTTGTTTCTATATTTGCACAGAATTCCAATTAAACGCCATTGGAAATGAGAATGGCAAGGAGACTGGGAAATGGATTCGGGATGGGCATTACTAAGGCAGCCAACGCTGAGCCTAATACAGGGTGTGACAGAAATCATATATAGAATCTGTAATGTGAGCAGGAGCGTGTGAAAAGGGTTTAATAAGTGGGGCAAATCTTATTGGGTTTATTTTTATTAAGAAAAAATATACAATATTCTTATAAGTGTAATATATATTATAATAATAATATTATGAATAATATTATGAAGTATTGCGTATATGGAACTATAAATAGCATGCGAATTTCAAATGTGCTATGAAATTAAATAAAATCTTATTGGAATATTTCTTGCAAGCCTATAATGCAGCCATATGTTAAAGGAATAAATTCATACATAGCATGGGAATAATACCAAAAAAATATATATATAATAAAAAGTAAAATACGATTAAATATCTGTTAATGTAAAATTATATAAATATATATTAGAACTCTTAAAATATGAAAAAACCCTCTTTTAAAATGAAAACTAGAGAATATTTTTATCGAAAATATAGTTAGATGATTTTAATTCATTAAAAACAATAACGCCTAATAGAGCTTTAATAAAGCAAAATATATTTACAATTATGAATCATTGCTGGATGAAATCTTTATTATTAAGTTAAAAATTCCTTAAAGTCCTATTGAACGAATTGATATTTAAATATTAATTGCCATTCTCACTCTTTCATTCTAATCCCATCCTGAAGCCTTCCTAATTAATGCTCTTTCAGCTGAAGACTTAGTAAAAACTTCAGTTTCTACGGCTTCTGCTGCGACACCCTGTATGCAATTAAAGCTCTGCCATATCAAGTGAAACGCCAATAGTGCAAACGGCAATTGGATGACGCGATGCCGACTTGGACTTCGTCTTCGAGTCGCTGTACAACTTGGACTTGGACTCCACCCCAATCAACGACTGCGGCGACGGCGACGACGGCGGCAGCAACAGCAGGCAAACACGGAGCACACAGGGGGCATCAGTTTGTGAGGCACACGCTGCGGATTAGACGTGTAATCAGCATAAAATGTTGCACGGAGACGGGGCACCAAAGTGTGCAAACACGAAATCCAATATGCGATATGGCAACACACACACACACACACACACACACACACGCACGCACACACAAGCACACACACATTGAATTGTAATCGCGGCCAGCGGCCATGTCGATGATGACGACGCTCGTACGCATGTCCCTGTACAAACACAGATGCAGCAACAGCAACAACAACAACAACAACGAAAGATACACAGATACACAAACAGCCAAAAGATACAGATACAAATGCGAGAGCGAGCAATGAGTGGAGCGTGGAACACGTGCAAAGCCGCGGGGGACTTGCACGACTTTTGTGACGAGGCCGTAGCAGGAGTTCGAGTTGCTGTTGGAATTGGAATTGAAGCTGTAGCTGGACCTGGACCTGGGCTGGGCCACGCACCCAGAAACAACAAAAAATGCGCAATGCGCGTTGCCTGTCGCATTTAATAACTGTTTTTAATAAGTGTCCCTTGCGGCCATGCGTTGCGCCGTCATTTGCATGAGCTCGGCCCGCAGCCCCCTGCCCACCTCCTGCCTACCTGGCTACCTGTTTGCCTGCGCCCAAATATGTTTTACTCTCGTACTCTAATTGCACGCCCCGTTTGACTCACGCGCGCGCGCTCCTCCTGCAGCCGAAGGTGCAAGGGGCCGCTTGCAGCGTGCAGCGTGCAACATGCAACATGTTGGCTGCAATTTATTAGTGCTGCCATTATCGTTTTTCTTCAGATTTTTAGCTCCAGCTCAGCTGCGTGTCGTCCATAGCAACAGCAACAGCAACAGCTCCTGCTCCTGCTCCTCCACTTAACACAATCCTCGATTCTCAATTCTCAGCCCGCAAATATTTATTACTATAATTTTCCATATGTTTTCCCTGCATTGCGTTCTGCTTGTTGCCTTTTTCGGCAAATTGCGCCTGGAAATTGCCGCCATAATTTGTTGCTCACTAAATATGAAGATCAACCAGTTGCTGCTGCTGCTGCTGCTGCTGCTGCTGCCATCTACACACCCCTCTCGCCCTCTGCGAGTCGTGCGGCACGATCCATGGCTCTGTCTGCATTTGCGTCTCTGTTTTGGTCTCCCCTGCGCCCCCTCCAAAAAATTTATTAACTTGTGCAAAATTAGTCGTTTTAGTCGTTTAGTCGCTGCAATTTGATTTTTATTGCAGCTTGTAAATTGTAGCGCCATGTTAGAGCTGTTCGAGCTGTGTATCTATGAGATACATTTTTGCCAGCGCTCGCATCCTGCAATTAGTCCACGTCGTTCGCTATCTCTCTCTCTCTCTATTGGCCTCTGTCTCGCTCTGGATCTGTTTATGTGGCACTGAAATTGTTGCACTAATCAGCTGACAATTTATGAGGCATTTGGTTAACAAAAAGAATGTTGCATGTACATAAAATGCATAGGCCAGACGACTGCAGCAGGAGCAGGGGCAGAGGCAGAGGCAGCGGCAGAGGAAGCGACAGAGAAGAGGCAGAGACTAGAATTAGTCGAGCTATGCAAAGCGTGTGGCGTCCATAAAGCAGTTCAAGAACTTTGATTAGTTGTAATCTTAACCAGCTGCATCGTAAAAACGAGCAGGAAAGCAACAGCGCGCGGTATGCCCGACTAGCTAGATACCCTATGCCTATATACCATATTAAATTGCATTTAATATTTAACTCAAATCAGGGAACATATATAATTTCATATACTCATATACCTCTTCTCTGACCTGTTACATTCAGCCCTTCGATTCGTGCATGCCCGCTTTAGCTCTTTGACGTCGAGAAAGATGCTTAAACATTTTTAATTACAAGTTCTATGTGTGGGCCCCGTGACAAGACCCTCTTAATAGACATGGTTCAGAGACTCTGAACATCTCTATAAATTGACTTTCAACTGCATTTAATGTCAGCCGAATTGGTATTTCGAGTGGCCAAAGGCCGAAGACTTGGCAACATTTTGTTGAGATTTAAAATGTGGAAAAACCCGCTCTTGATTTTAGTAAACATAAGAAGAGTTCTAGGCGGGCGGGTCTTTATTGATGATATTGTGGCAAGGGTAAGCTAAAGGTGGTTTGTGATTTCAAATTATAATTGAGAATGTTCAGATTTTAATAAACAGGCTAGTACAAGTCAAAATATATAATCCATAGATATGTTACAAATCTTCTAACTAGAATCTAAAAAACAAATGAGGTTTGCTTCAGGCACAAGTCGGAATGCCGCAAAGCTCACAAAAGCGCTGAAAATAGGAATAAAAACAGATTTGAATAAAAACAAAATTAATATAAAATATAATCGTTCATTAAATATATAAATACATTTATTTATTTTATATATATATTTATTAGTATTATACATTCTAATAACAACTAATAAACCACGTATTTATACCTCTGGCGAATTCCGAAAAGCTTGCAATATATATACGCACATACATTACATATCTAATTAAAATCTAAATAAATATAAAAATAATCGTTAACCAAATATATATATATAATTTTGCCTAATAAATAATAAATAAAATAAAAATAAATATAAAAACTAATCGTTAACTAAATATAATTACTGATCATTCATTACATATTTTTTAAGATTTACTTTTAGCTAATATTTAATCCTTCAATTAGTTACATTTAATGTGCGGCTCTGCTCATAAAATATAATAGTGGGGCTGAGCACTAAATGTTAATAAATAAAATTTAATTTAAGTTTATTTATGTATTACAATTCATTAGCAACTTTGTGGCTCGAACTCTGCAAGCCGCCAAAACTAAATAAACCATATAGATACGACCATTTAGGCATATAAAATGTTATAAGCTCTAATTTGTTTACAAATTGTTAAATTAAATAATTTTGGAGGCATTTGACTCAAAGCTAATTAAATTGGCCTACGGGCAGGCTTTTTAAGGCGGGTAAAATATAGTGAGCCATTAAATGTGCCGCAAATCAGGTAACTCAATACAATTTGTTGGCAGCCAGAGTGCTTAACACTTGAACCATTTGCTCGGGCATTAACCGGGCGCAGCTACTGCAACTGAAATCTGGAATCCATTGGGAGGCACTGCAGATGCAGATGCAAATGTCAAAGCCAATCGGGCGCATTCAGATATTCATAAAAACTCAAATGGCAGCCATAAATCTATCGCTGTCTCTGTCTCTGTCTCTGTCTCTGTCTCTGCCTCTGTCTCAGTCTGGGGAGCAGTTCGTGTGGCAGCTGTGCCAACTGCTGGGGCAGTCACGCATTGCCATCTTCCTTGGCTGACAAATAATTTAGCATAAAATCAACGACAACTGCCAATTTTTTAGTAATTAGTCGACGGCGCCTCCCCCCAACACTCCCCATTCCCAGCCTGCTGCTGCCCCAAGCTGTGCGCTGCACTTGGACGCAATTAATAAAACATAAAGCCGGAGCTCCATGAATGCCTCATTGTTCGGCTCGAGAAATGCGTTTGCAGAAAATTAATTGTGCTCCGAGGAGATTAACACATGCGTGGCAGCATTTGGGGCATATATGACAACAGTTGCGGATGTGGCACGGTTCGTTGCGGCATGCAGCATGCAGCGTGCAGCGTGCAGCGTGCAGCGTGCAGTATGGGGAATGCTGTGCGTTTTACAAATATGAAAATTTCTTGCCGCATTTTTATGACTGTCGCCCGCTCGCATTTTTATGTCGTTGCTGCTGCTGTTGCTGCTGCTGATGTTGCATGTGGCACGCGCGTCGCATAATTAATTAAAAATGCATTTAAACGAAGCTTCACGACAGTCAATCGTTCGTACACATTTGGCAGCCGCGATCCGACCCACCTCCTGCCACTCCACGAATGTCTGTATGTGGCACGCCTCCAGCTGTTGTGGACTCCCCCATCAATCGCTGCCACAAACTGCACACACACACAGCTACAGATACAGACATTATTCTAAGAAGCCTTTCGTCGCCGTGCCTCGAATGCAATAAATATATGTAAATATCTATGTATGTATGTATGTATCTATGTATGTACGTATGCCAGAAATATATCTACATCAAATAAGAGAATGGAGAATTATTTGCTTGTTAGAATTTTGTGTCTTGCAACATGGCCGCAACAAGCAGGCAACATGTGTCTTGTGTCTTGTGCTGTGTGTCCCGTATGTCTCCCAACCATTCGTCAAAGATTTCGTGTTGACAACTCACATATGAACGGCAGACACATGATTTTTGACTGATATATCCGAGAAGTCGGCTTGCGAGCTCTTAAGCAATTCCCATAACCTTTTACCTCTTACTTTTTGAGCCAGTCAGCCGAGAGGCTGGCATGTTAAGCCCTGACCTCAGAATACTTTCAAAAAAATGCTAAGTGTAGCTAAGTGTAGCTGCACCCAGCACATTATCGAGAGAACATAATGAAGCGGATCATTAAGGGGGGCAAAGGAGCAGAGAAGAGTTTAAATCTATCGCCTATCGATTTCTCATTTATGTTACACTATAGCGAATATATAACATCTCGATCGACTTATATCTCTAGATATGAATGCCACATAAACTAACTGGGCCCCTCATCAAGCATTTCCCCCACTTCATTTGCTGCCTCGACAGCTGCATAAACATAATTGATATTTAAACATTGAACATCAAGTTTTTTATGCGCACTCTTCGCCTCGATCCGATGGAACTGGGAAATGTTGCTGAAAAACAAGAAAAATGCGAGTAAATAAAATATATATGTGTGTAAATAAATATTGGCAGAGATCAGTCAGTGGATGTGAATGGGCATGGGCAGGGGCCTGGCGAGTGGGGGCAAGGGAACACTACGAGATGGCCAAATATTTATGTGCACATTTATGAAAATTTTCTATTTATTTTCGCAGCTCTTTTCCGACTCGGCGCAGGCAAATTAAATAGCTCACTGAAAGCCGCTTAACAGTTGATTTCATTTGAATTTAATGCAACATTAGCGCTTTTTTATGCCATTGCCACAAGTTGTAGGTGATACGATCTACAGAGAATCCGGCCCAAACCGTGGACCACCGACGGTTTTTCTTGGCCTTTCGCGTCTTCTTGGTAGCAGGCGCCGCTGATGTGAAACAGCTGACCAAAAATGTACAGATATATTTTATTTATGCGCCAGATAAATAAAGTGAAATACCCGAAAAGCCAAACGTACCAGAATTTCCTCTGCCGCAACACTTTGATTGGCAGCCAGCAGCAGCAGCAGCACTCGAATGAAGATTCTTGGACGAAGAGCAGATGCCACAGGTGAGACATTGGCCAGCAGACGAGGAGATGAGCAGGCGAGGAGACTCTGCTTTTTATACATTCCAAATGGCAATTCGAGTGGAAAGCTTCTAGCTAAAAGAGATTAGATTGTACATATATATATATATATATATATATATATATATATATATATATATATAAATGTGTGAAATATACCCTGTAGTGATAAGATTTAGAGAGCATATGGTGCTATTAGGTATCTAGTATATTAGTAGCATAGAGTGGAATAAGCATGCATAATAATATAATAATACATTACAGGGTATATTCATATTGTATGCAACATTTATAACATGTGAATTCTAAGGAATCGTATATACTCAGTTATAAGTACAAATGAATATATTCTATTCCCAACGAGGTATTAAGTAATTGAATATGTGGAGAGATAGATATATGCAATATAGCCGATATATAGACACTGTAAAATCGGATCAGCAGCATATACCCTATAGTATATATTATAATCAGAAGAGACTCAAAAATCCTACGACCAGGTATAGTCATATACACCAAAAGCAGACTTCCTTCCCGCCAAGTCAAATCTTCATTTGCTCCACCATTGCTGCAACTATGGCAAGAGCTGTACGAATAGAATCTTCGACTAGAGCTACCTGTATATTCATATAATAAAACTGCACTCAATAGCTCCAACTTTGCCTTCTGCATAGCTGTCTTAATGGCCCATCTCAAGTAATTTATGGCTGAGCAGCATTAAATTTGAATAAAAATTGATAGAAAAAGGCGTTGAGAATCGAACGGCCAAGTACTCGATACGTACTTCGTATGTGGCTAAAATAAGTTGGTAGCTGAGATGATTTATGCTGCTTGGGCAGCCGCCGGGCATTTCTAACTGCCTTTTAACGTGCCAAGCGAATCTCAAAGCTGATTCATTAAAGCCCAGTTGCGCGGTGGCCCATTCGACACAGTTAACACCTTGACTGAGTCCGTGGCACACTCACATACACACACACACATAGACACAGATCGTACTTATGGAGGCAATAACGATCGTCGGCACAGCGGGCAGCCAGGCGCTCATAGCGTTTAACTACTGTACTGAATGGCATATTTACAATATTCGCTCACATTTCGGTTGCCCATAATAAATTCGCATAAATTCATATAATGAATGCATATGAAACGGTCAATAAGTGCGCGATTTGTGCGGCTAATGAACGCCGATTTGTTGCCCACTAAATTTACCACATGGTAATTGATGTATCCATGAGATACGCGATACAAGCCACAGAGATTCAGATGGAGATGGAGATGCAGAAAAGTAGTGCGCGTGTGTGCGTGTGCGTGTGTGTGTGTGTGTGAAAGAGTTGGAATTATGTTGCGGCAATTTAACGAGCTGCTGCCTGATATTCTCAATACATTTGGAAATCTATGTGGAAATATTTGATTTTATATACTTCGCTCAACTGACTGAAGTTCGCCGGTGATCGCCCCGATCAGCTATATTTCCATTTCAGAGTTCTGTCTAGCATCACAACGCGGCGTATACTTAACACTTGAGTTGTCTGGCTGTCTGCGAGGCTGTTGCCACCTCATTCGCATTGAAATGTTTGTTTTTCGATCAATGCTTACGCACTTTTCACACAACAAATACACACAATACACACACACACACACACACAGTCACACTGCCGCCACAAAATATCTACAGATGCTCGATTCGAACACCTGCAAATTGCACAACATCAGAGGATTCGTCACACAGAGCCCAAATGAAACGCAAGGCAGTAAGTCAGCCCAGCCGGCCAGGCCAGGCCAGACCAACCCCCACAAAAACAGCTGACAGGCAGCCCCGGCCAACCCCCAGCCGGCAGACAGATCCGGGCCCACTCCCTCGCACAGCTCTATCCGGCTGGCTGGTAAGAGCCAGCTCATGAATACATTTGAGCTCGTTAACTTCTCGCCCCCAACCCCCGCAGAAGGCCACAGCTTTGGGGTTGGTTTCGTTGGCTTTGCACGTGCACAACTACGAGTTCATCAAAAGGAATGCGCTGGGGAGCGTCTGACATTTATTAGAATTCCTGCTGCCAGCCCCAAGCTGGGGGCGGCGGGCGGGGTGCTATAAATTTCGCCCTGAAAGCTTTTAGCCGGGTCGCCTCGACAGGAAGTTCGAGCGGCTGCCATGACAGGCGCTTCGTTTCGGTTTGTTGATTCTCTCCCTCTCTCTCTCTCTCTGTCTTTTCTCTCGGTTCTGTGCCATTAAAGTCGGCTTGCTCGACTGCGGCTGATTTGCAAGCCTTAAAGCCATTTGTTGGCCATTGAAATCAGAGCCAGAAAACATGCCACACTTATTGACTTTTGCAGCTGCACGAATTGCGAGTGGAGGGAGACCTCGAAATGGAAATGGAAATGGAAATGGAAATGTTTGTGCATAGCTATTTATGCGTTGAGGAAACAAATTCTCCGTGAGTTGAGTTAAAAAAGCGCTTGCAAAGTTATGTCAGGTATTTCATTATCTAGACAAAACTAGAGCTGAGCAAATATTTGACTTAAATCCCAAAACTTTCTAGTTCGAAATGTTCTGTTTATCTTGGACATGTTTGAGATGCGTATTCTCATTTATTTTAGATTAGAATTTATCTCAAATGTAGACTAACTCAATAATTCATTTCCATATTAAAATCTTCTTTACATCTTATGTAATGTGAGATAAGGAACATTCTTTACACTATATTTAACTCTGCCTATAAGTCTCTCTAAGCTCTAATAATAATAATAATAATAATAATAATAATAATAATAATAATAATAATAATAATAATAATAATAATAATAATAATAATAATAATAATAATAATAATAATAATACTAATAATAATACTAAATATTAAAATGAAAATTAAACTAGAATAATTATAAAAAAAAGGTTATTTTATTTCTATAATTTTATACTGCCAATCCAACAACCTAGAACCTTCTTTATACCAACTTAAAGCAAGTAAATAGCACTTCAATAAATTCAAATGTCAGATGGGCCATTAACATTTCCCAACATTTTAAGCGCTCCCTATAAAATGATTCAAAAACAAGTTTCGGCAAATAGCAGCCAAAAGTTATTCTACTAAGCAAACATAATATAATGTATTTACTATAACCTCTTCCCTTCCATCCAAAACCTTCCCCTTTTCGTTGCCCGTAGAACATTTCAATTACATTGAACAAACACAAGCACTCTACTCTCCATATATACCCTATAAAGAGACCATTTGTTGACTGGCTTCTAGGCCTCGCTTCGCCTCGATTCTAATTAGTCAGCAGCAAATCAAACAGGCAGCAAATAGACTTGCGCATATTTGTCAAACAATTTGGTTTTAGTGCATTTACAAATTAAAATTATTTCTATTATCATTTCTGTTGTATTCATACGCCGAGCAAACAAACTGAGCAAACATTCGAGCAAACGCATTCGAAAACATGAAGAACAGAGAAAAGGTTGACATTTGTTCGAGCACAAAGGCAAATAGTCGGGGGCTGGGGGGATTTCTGTGGAGTGGACTTGGACTTGGACTTGGACTTGGAGTTGGAATTGGTTTTAATATTTTGCCTGAGCACTTGTTATTTCATTTTAATTAAGTTAATTGCACGGATTTCGTGTCATTTGGCGATTTGCAGTGCGCCGCGAGGGTTGCCCGCCGGGAGGCAAACCTAATCGATTGATGGCACCTCGAATACCCACTCAGAACATATAACGCACTCAGTCACGCACTCAGCGGCCTCGCACTCAAGTACTTGCACTACCCTATAAAAGAAAATGCGCCAGTTGGGCAATGATCGAACAGAAATGTGAGAAAATATATACATAAATGTATGGGTAAGACAAATATTGTAATTTAAAATTTAAATTCTTAAATTAAATGAAAACTGAAATTAATGTGATAATATTTTGTATATATAATAAATTATATTATTTATATATATATATATATATATATATATATATATATATATATATATATATATATATATATATATATATATATATATATATATATATATATATATATATAGTATATTTTTCTTTAAAATAATTATTTTATATATATATTATAATATCTTTCTATATTTTTTTTTTATTTTTTCCTAATAATTATTTTCAATTTGTTAATAAATATTTGCAAACATTTTCTAATTAAAATTTGACTAATTCACACATATTCGGCCACATCCAGGGCATCTCAATAGCCTTGCTCTTTCGCTCTGTCTCTCTCTCTCTCTCTCTCTGTCTCTCTCTGTCGCTCCCGTCCTTGTTTGTTTCAACCCTCCAAGTACGAGTCGCTGGCCTACAAAGGAACAAACAAACAGCAAAAAATGTGCACAGACTTGCGTGCGAATTATTTGGCAAATGTTCTGAAAAACGAAGCAAAAATATATTTGTTCGGATATTTGTTTTGAGAATTTCCGCGTTTTGTTGGCTCGACTCGATGCGCGATTTGCAATGCATTTGTCTTTGCAAATATTTGCGATTCAAATGAGAAATCTGTTCGAATCGACGCTGAGATATGGTTTATAAGTCGCTTCGACAGTTGTTCAATGGCCAATGGCAGCAGCTGTGCTCAAGTGTTTCACTAATTATTATTATTTTGTTCTTGCAAAAGCTGCCTTGAAACACGCTCACATGTTGTGCACAATAAGTGGAATATAGAGATGATGATGGAATACGTAATGTGGTGGAAGAGCACTAAATAAAGTGTTTAAGCCAAGTTAAATGCAGAAGAGGGAGAGAGAGAGAGACAGAGAGAGGTAGAGATAGGTAGAGAGAGCGATAGAGAGGGAGATGGAGAGAGAGAGGAATGAAGAGAGAGGCAGATGAAGACAGATAATTTTTCAAAGAATTCTACGAGCTTCAGGTTGGCTATAGACGGAAAGAGAAAGACTAGGAAAATAGATTTCGATTATTGAAAAAAATAAATAACTAAACCTGGAAATCTTATAAGAGAGAATACTATAATATGAGTTCTCTATCACAAAACTTTCAAAATATACTGAAAATATATTTTGTATTGAAGAAACCCTGGCAAAAATCCTTACGAATTGCATTTTCAACTTTTGACAGAACAAACTCGGGAAATTAGTTCGTTCCTTCTCTGCACTACTCGATATTGGAACGACTCTTTAATAGAGTCCTCGAGAGTGGGAAATGGCATTGTATAACTTAATCAACGCAGCCGTCGCTAATGGCACATGTGGGCATTGCGTTTGGGTTATGGCTGTTCAGGTTTCCACAGAGTGAGAGGGAGAGATGGTGCTGGTTCTTTTGGTTTTTGGTGGCTGCAACTTGTGGCATAAACAGTTGACCAACAAATGTGCAAACAGTTATGTGAGTGGGGTCGGGTGGAACAGCCCAGCACTCCTTCCGGCCTTCCATCTGGGGGTTGGTTGTTACGGCGGTGTCGAAAGTCAGCAGTAAATGCGTTACGCGCTATCAATCTTGATTAGATGTGATTTCTGCTTTTAGACACAAGCACAAAACATAAAAATTAACAAGCTGTCCGGGGAGAACACTCAAGCATCGTATGACTCAACAAAAGATGTGCACGTGCCACACGGGCCGCTGCACGAGGGGCGTTGGGCGATGGAGTCCTTTGGCGTGGCAGAGATTTAAAATGTTGGGCTCGGATCTAATGGCGTCTTTGGTTACATGACTCAAATTGCGGTCGTTGCTTTTCAAATGCAAACAACTTTTGAAATGAAAACATAAAACTGTCCAACTGCAGCGATTTTCTCATTATTTTGCACCGTTTTGTGGCAATTGCAATAAACAATAAATCCCTACTCCATAACTAAACTGAGCCAGAAACGGCAACAACAACAACAACAACAACAACAACAAATCGATGCCCGAAACTGTGCAAATTTATAGCAATTTTCACATGAATTGAAGGAGCGAGACGCAGGCGCCTGCCTACAACAACAACAACAACAACAGCAGCAGCAGCAGCAGCAGCTAGCCAATGACCAGCTGGAACTACGGTTGCCACAAAGTCTGAGAGGCTGCGACTGCGGCTGCTGTCGTCGGGGCGTATGAGTGACGCGACGATCGCTTGTTGCCTGTTTGGCCAGCGAACATAATCGTAAACAAATAAAATTATTGCTGCCGATCATGCACACAAATTTATGCACACCAACACACATACACACACACACACATATATATAAAGTCATGGAGCCTACTTTGCACTAATTTTGCAGCCAAGCCTCGACTGCTGCTGCTGTGGTCCACTCGACAAGGTGTTGCCGCAAGCTGTGTGTGAAATATGCAACAACAGCGTGAAAAACATGAAGGCAACTGCTCGGCTAGGCTCGACTCTGGCTCAGACTCTGGCTTGACCACGCCACACAGCGGGAAATGTTGGCTGGATTTTCGCGTGCGCAGTTAACCAAAAAGCTGACTCTGACTATCAATGTGGCTGTGGCTGTGGCTGTGGTTGCCGGAGTCCAGGCGCGGCTACAGCTGGAGCGACTAATACCGGTAGTCAGGCCAGACAGCGACGAGCATTAGGCACAGTGTACCGAAAGCAATTGATAGCGGAGATGGATATATGGGGTAGGTAAAAATGTGAGTGGCTAGAGCATTGAAAAGGCATTATGAACGTATTAAATATGTGCATGGAGCACTACAATGAATACTACTAATAATATACAGTAGAGTTCGGCTATAACGACGGTCCCTTGAGCGTGGGAGGATGCTATATATAAGTTTGTCTGGCGACCTGGATCGTAAGGACGCTGTAAGCAGAGTCGTTAGTACTGGACTTCACTGTACATATTGTAAGTATACTTACTACATATGTATATATTATATATATATATATATATATATATATATATATATATATATATATATATGCATATTCTATTAGCTAAAGTTGAGAATATATAAATACTTCTTTAATTGACTTACGGTCTTCTTCCTAATACAATTAAAGAAGCTTTAATGACTTTTTCTAACCATATCCTTATTAGCTATAATTTTTATATATTATATATTTTGTATTTATTTTATATATTTTTTTTATATTTTATATATCAGTCTTAACAGCAATTCTCCATACGTTCGACTTCATTATGAAGCCGTGTTTTATACCATTTTTATTTGATTTCAATTATTTCCTAAATAATTCTTCATTTTGAAAATGCTCTTCCTCTTTCTCTGCTCTCATTACAGCCTAAGCTAAAAATTAACTTGCGCTTCTATTGAAACTTTTGCCAAGAGAGACGGAATTCGATTTTAAATTGTAATAAATATATATACCCTCGCCTATATCGAATAACTTTGATTTTGCATATATATTTATAAGTATGCAAAATCAAAGATATTCGATTAGATATTTCGATATTTATTAGAATTTAGAAACGAATTCTGTCTCCAAAGACTCTGCTGCAGTCAATAAGAACTGAACACGCGGACAATTCCCAATTGGCTTAGCTAACAGTTTAGATAGATTGTCGAATAGATTTCTGGCCAACTCCATTGATTCTAACGCGCACCACAGTGCCTTCAAGGTGTCTGCTGTCATTGTGAGAGACTCCAGCTAGGTAGTAGAGCCAGAGCTGCAGTTGAAGCTGTAGCTGAAGCTGAAGCTGAAGCAGGAGTCGCCGCGTGCTGTTTGGCAGTTAGACACGTTAGCGCGCGTCTGGGCAATTTTCGCTTTGGCCGCATGTTGATGATCATTATGTGGGCAATGCGGCGCGGATCTCGGATCTCGGCCCGGCTTGGCTTTGTCTGGCTCTGTCGGCCACTTGAAGACGTCGCTAATGAAGACTTAAGCATGACGTGTTGATAAAGATCTCTCGCACATGCGCATTGCCGTGGCGACTCTGACCATTGGTCAGCCATCGTCATCATCATCGTCAGCGTCATCAACTTTGTATTTATGCCACATATTAGCAAAAGTGTAATTTTTAGTTGCCTGGGCCGTTTGTTGCGCGCCGTGAAATGAGCTGATAAACGCGCCACTGGGCACACATATTCAGCCAGTTGTGAGTGCGTCTGTCCGTCTGTCAGTCCGCTGTCCGAACAAATTTCCCAGGAGAGTGAGTGAGTGAGCGAAGTCGAACAAGTCGGGCTGCTCTACATTGCCAAAGGGGTTGTTGTTGCATTTGCACCCTCTTCTGTGGCAAGGCGCGTATCAATGACCATCCCAACTAACATCGACAGTTGTTATTGTTGTTGCTTGCCGGTTTGACTTGTTGTTGTTATTGTTGTTGCTGCTGCTGCTGTTGTTAGCTTTTAGCATAATTAAACGACACATGCCACAAAATGCACTGCTAAGGCTTAAGCCCTACCTCCGCTCAGCTCTTCAGCCGTGCCCCAAAACATCATCATCATTCGACACGGCATCCATATGTTCTATTAGTTCACTCTCTGTCTCGGCCGTATGGCCAAAAAAAAAAGTGAAGGAAACTAGGAATGTGTGTTCCAAGTGAACATAAGGTTTCATTATGTTTTATTTTGCTGTGCTGCAGCGATCCCTGCGCCTGCCCACCCCTCACCCCTGCCTCCTCTAATGCCATGCAAATGAGCATTGGACCTGATGGATTGGTTTCCAAACTCGGCTTTCGCTTTTCTGCGGCTTTGGCACTTTGGTTTCTTAAACAGTTTCCACGTTGATTGATGATCGCTCGCGATGTAAATTTTATTTTTTCTTTAATTAAAAAGAAATATACAAAACAAAAAAAACACGCACACACTTATTAAGTCGACGCACAGGTGTGCCCGGGGCTTGTCTCTGGCCCTATGCACAAGGGTTAAGGGGAGCGGCTGAGCGGTAATGAATGATTTGCTTTTTGTTGCTTTTTGATTGATTTTCTGTGTGAAGTCTGAATGAAAACTATGTTCATCTGACGCCCAGGGGCGTAATTCGCTTGCTGTAGTTTTTTTTTCCTGTTTATTTATAATGAGCTAGAGCTTAGCGCTCAGATTATAATGAATATTTGCAGATCATTTATCTTAAAAAGGGGTTGAGCTCTACAGATTTAGTAATGAAATTTGGAATTGTTAATGTGTAGAGAATTATAGAAGCTTGTAAACATATTACTTCTAGAAATCAGCAGAGGATCGTCAAGTATAAGTAAAGACAACATATAAAATTAATTATATAAACATCTACCAAACAATTCTACAAAAATTGTGAAAAAAGAAAGAAAGAATTTTAAATAAAAAAAAATTAAAAATAAATATATATATATATAAATATAAATATAAATATAAAATATAATAAATTTAAGTATTAAAAATTTAATTTAAAAATACATCCTATATATATAGAACGAAAACAATTGCTGCTGTACGAAGACTTTATTGGTACACTGTTTATAAAATTTATCTTGTGGAAGATTACAAAAATCCGAATTTTATTTTGTCTGATATTAAATATTAAAAATAAATACTGAAAAAGACAAACATTTATTAGAGTATAAAAAACAAATATTAAATATAATAATTGAAACAAATACTAAATATAATAGATATAAAGTATAAGAAAAAATATTAAATATAATAAATATGTTATTTAAGTTGGCTGAGACATTTCCCACATATTCTATATATGTATGATATATAACAAAATACATTATAACAGTCGCCAAAAACTAAGAGAAAATCAAATTTGAATTCAAAATAAAATGAGAGAAACAAAAAACAATTAAAATATTTGCAACGCCTCTGATTTTTAATGATGTTTTATTGTCTGCTTCGACGGCTAGACAAACGCACACACACGTAGATCGGTTGTAATATATACTCATAGCAATGCGATGTGATGATGTTGATGATGATGATGACGATTTGCGACTAAATAATTGAATGCAGCTGGTTGGCGGTTGTCGCATTAAATTTAGGTGTCTCGAGATGGCGTCTGCAATTGGGAGACACTGTGACTGAGCCAACGACCGCGACAACTGACTGACTTACAGACTAACAGACTGACTGATGGACTGCGGCCTGTGGAGCGGCTGGTGGGGCATGCGAAGAGGCAGCCAGCAAGTCGCGACAATAATAAATGAAGCGATTGCAAGTGTAACAGAACAATGACAGCAACAATTGCAGTGTTTGGCATTTGCCAACTGAAGCAGCAGCAGCAGCAGCAACTGTTGCTGTTGCTGTTGCAGTTGCAGCAGCCAAGGCAGACAAAGGTCTATTAATAATTTTTTTTTTTTTGGTGCAACACACCACGATCGACGAACGATTGTCGAGCGGCAACAGACGACAACGGCGCTGGCAACTAACGATCGACAACTGCAGCGACAACTGCAACAGCAACGGCAACTGATTTTGAGGCAGCAGACAGGCTGGCAATGCGTCGCGTTGGCTTTTCCAAAAATAAAAGCCAAACTAATGAGCCGGCAACATGCAATGCGGCAGCGACGACGCACGTGCAACACAAAGCACGAAAAAAAAAAAACAGAAACACACATTCATACAAATAATTGATGGCCGCTTGCAATTGTTGCTGCTGCTGCTGCTGTTGCTGATTGACGGCAACTGGCGACAAAAATCAGCGTCTGATTGACAACTCAATTGCAACTGTATGCGTGTTTGTGTGTGTCTGTGTGTGTGTGTGTGTTTGTTTTTGTTAATTGATCTTTCGGCTGTGCAACATTTCTCTGAGCCTGCCACAGCTGCTGGCTGGCAACTTGCGGCCCGATGATTTATTGCAACAAATGTTGCATGGAAAACATTCAAGTCCAAAATAGACAAAACATGCATCTTTAACTTAATTTCCAATTGGAATTTCACCTCAAAATATCCATTTGTCATTGGCTCCTCCTGCTCCTGCTCCTGCTGCTCCCCCACTGCCATCTCCACCCAGTCTCGCACAAATTGCAGTTGCCATCGTCGTCGTCGTCGCGTGTCTCTTTCGACTGTCAAAATTGCTTTGCGGCTTCTGTTCGCGCTGACAGTTTATTATGTTTGACTATTTTGTCTGCTCAACTCTGGTGCGGGCAGCGTTGTATATTTGTTTTTGCTAGAGACTTAGCCTAAGCATCCAGACAAATCGTTTCATCAGCGTGCTTGACCTCTAAACTTTGCCTGAAGATCATAGAGAAAGCAACTCAAGGGGCGCCAATGAATAAAAACTGCAGCAATAGCAAAAAGTTTTAGCATATAAATAAGATAAGTATTCATATACTATATGAATAAACTTGTTAAATGAATACAAATATTTGTGATTTATTTTTCATTTTTAATTTATATTACAATCTATTTGCGTACATATCTACTATACCTCTAGATCAAATCGTGATTCAAATATATTTTTTCTTATTGAAACATTTTGAAAAAAATAAATGATAGGCTGCCATGAGGCAGTTACTCGAAGGAGACATCTCTTTCTAAGCTTCTATAAATTAAAAAATTGGAAAAATCTCATAAGTAAAATAAGAGTAAGTAAAACATATTAATATATACAATTATAATCATACAATTATATAATATATTATTGCCATTAGCTAAATTAATCCCAAAATTATAAGTAAAAGTCTCAAAATAAAAAATAAAAAAGTAAATTTAATAATATGAAAAAACTTGATATTAAACTAAACAATATTATAAGTAAAAGTCTCAAAATAAAAAATAAAAAAGTAAATTTAATAATATGAGAAAAACTTGATATTAAACTAAACAAAATTATAAGTAAAAGTCTCAAAATAAAAAATAAAAAAAGGAAATTAAATAATATGAAAAAAAATATCAAGATATTAAACTAAACAATTTTATAAGTAAAAGTCTCAAAATAAAAAATAAAAAAGTAAATTTAATAATATGAAAAAAACTTGATATTAAACTAAACAAAATTTTAAGTAAAAGTCTCAAAATAAAAAATAAAAAAGTAAATTTAATAATATGAAAAAACTTGATATTAAACTAAACAAAATTATAAGTAAAAGTCTCAAAATAAAAAATAAAAAAGGAAATTAAATAATATGAAAAAAATATCAAGATATTAAACTAAACAATATAAGTATAAGTATAAGTAAAAGTCTCAAAATAAAAAATAAAAAAGTAAATTTAATAATATGAAAAAAACTTGATATTAAACTAAACAAAATTATAAGTAAAAGTCTCAAAATAAAAAATAAAAAAGGAAATTAAATAATATGAAAAAAAATATCAAGATATTAAACTAAACAATATTATAAGTAAAAGTCTCAAAATAAAAAATAAAAAAACATCATATTAAACTAAACAGAATTTTTATTTTATTTAAATCAAATTTATTTATATTTATTTAATTTAAACCGTCTTGTAGAAGTGAAACCTAATTAATTTAGTTAAAGTCTTATCCATAAACAAAATAGCTCAAATTTCTCTTAAGTGAAACACATTTATCGCATGGAATCACATAGAACTCTTAGCCCAGAGCTAAACCCCAACGATTTACTATTTACTATTTACTATTTAAGTGAGCTGTTGCCATATTTGTAAATACAGTTAACAGCGTTTTGCCCTGTTTTGGCGCTCTTGCAACATATTGGCCCTGCAGCAGCAGCAACTGTTATGTAGGCAACTGCAACAGCAACAATAGTGGCCAATAAATAAACATAATTTCTGACAAAACGTTTTGGTAACATGAGGCCCAGGCGCATCTTCTTTTGCTTTCCAAGTGCCACAATGCAGCCAGAACTGCCCCCCCCCCCCTGCCCCCGCCCTTTGCCTTTTCGCTGCTCAAATGCATTACAAGTGCAACAGCAACAACAACAATGTAGTTTGCATGCTGCAGCTGCAATATTGCCGCTGGGCAATGTTGCTGTTGCTGTGGCTGTGGCTGTTGCTGTTGCTGTGGGCCATGTTGTTAGCTGACTGACCGGCTGGCTTGGCTTGGCTTGGCTTGGCTTGGCTTGGATAACTTGGCTAGCTGGCAGGTGTTGCTCTCTCAATGCCTGACTGGCTGCATAATGAATTCATAGTGCCCCTCCCCCCGCCCAGGGGCTATCCGGCTCGGGCATATTATGCACCCCAGAGCAATGCTAGATCCATGAGCAATATTTCATTCATACATATTGTCTGTATACGGCCGGCCACATGGCATTCGCATATTCAATCAGCGCCTCGTCTATGAAAAAAAAAAAAAAACAAAAAAATAAATAAAAGCAAAACAGGTGCAATTTCTTGCCATTTTCTAATTATTTGCAGTTGAGGCGCTTTTATCGCTTTTCACTGGCACTAAAGCGCGCCATTTGCTATCTCAGCTTGATCATAAATTTCATTCCTCGTTTTTATTGCACAATTCTACACACTCGCTTGTTTATAAACAAATGCATTCATTGCAGCGGGCGGGCCACTGGGGCTGGGGATGGGGTGGGGCAGCTGCGCGTAACGGCAATGCAAACAGATTCAATTAGCGAAAATGTTATAAAAATTTGCCATAGTGCACCTGCAGTGCATCCACAACTGCAGAACACTAGCCATAACAACAACAACAACAACAACAACAACAACAACCTTAATACTAACAATAACAATAATAGCATCTGCCTCAATCAACAAAAAAAGTTAATAACATTACTCAAAGCGCTTGAGAAACTTTAGGCGCCAGTTTTGTTTATTGAAGAGGAAGAGGTGTATGTGTGTGTGTGTGGGTGTGCGTGTGTGTGTGGGTGTGTGTATATAAACTCATATTGTACACACTAGAGATAAAGTTATACAAATATTTAATTAAGAAAATTAATATTAAATGTTATCTTTGTTAGAAAAAAGTCAAGAAACCCAAAGAAACAGGAAATATATCGAGTAAAATTTTAATTTAAATTTAAAAATGTATCCTAGGTTTTATAAAGCTCAACAGCAACCCAAGCAATTACCAGATATATGCAATCTAGATCTAGATCTACATAAATATATATCTATTATACTTGAAAATGAAAGCCCTCTAGTCAAATTTTAAGTTCAAAGTGATATATGGAATATGGAACATGGAATATAGCTCTAGATCTACATGTGCTTACCTATTTATATAATGAAAGCCCTCAAGTCAAGGTATCAGATCAAAGTGAATTACAAATACTTTAGCTTTATACCAAAAGCAATAAACACCTCAAGCAGCAACCGAGTAAAGACTACAAAGCAAAACTATTCAACAACTCTCTGCCTCTCTCTCTCTCTCTCTCTCTATACCTCTCTCTCTCACGCCCAGGCCCTCGCTAACTCTTGTTGAGATTCCATATTTGTACTTAAGCAAAATTTCAGCTCTCAGGCTGTCACGCATCGTTGCACTAGCCACAAAAGAGCTGTGGACAGAGCTAAACTGATGTGCCTTTCGCCAGGGCCACGACCTACGCCGGTCTCGCGACGTCCACCTGCCGCTAGATGGCGCTGGGCGCAGAATGTGGAGCCGTGGTGAAAGTGTGCGTTGGCATTGTCTCAGCGCTCTCAGCCATTTAAGGGGCGTTAGTCTTACAATTAGTTAGTGCCATTTAGACAAATTGCCGCCAAGCAACAACAGCAACAACAGCAACAACAGCAACAACAACAACAATTGCTATGCAAAAAGCTCAAAGTAAACGCCCCGCAATTAGACGAAGTGGACGTCAAAAGGAAAGGCCATTAGATGTGCATGCAGATGCTGATGCTGATGCCAATGGACTGCAGAGCTCTAGTGTAGTTGCTGCTGCTGCTGCTGCGGCTGCAGCTGTTATCGCAGTCAATCTGCATGCAACAACTGCCAGCAACTGCCAGCAACTGCCTGCAACTGCAGCACGACGAGGCCACTGGCCGCCTTGTAACTGTAACAAACTGGCGACGGCCCACGGCGTCTGCACGGCCAACGCAACAGCAGCAACAGGGGGGAGCGGACGCTGAGGGGACTGGCTAACTGGTATTTCCCAGCGGCTGACTAACCCAGCCGGCAACAACAGGTGGCTACCTGTCCAAAACGTGCACCGGCTTAAACTGGAGCAGTTTTCCAATTGGCAGCGACGAGTTTTCCGAAGTGAAATGCAGCAAACGCCAACTCCAGCTCCAGCTCCAACTGCAATTGCAATTGCAACTGCAACTGCAACAGCGAGTGCACTCCAGTCCATGTTGAGCGATGATGTATTTATGCTAAATTGCAAGTTAATTAATGTTGTCTTTTAATTCAAACGTTCAAGTGGCAAAATGTTTGTTGTCCTCTCTTTTTTTTTTTTTTTTTGTTAACTGCTACTGAAAAATTGCCAGGAAATTGGGCTGGCGGCAAAGCAGGTGCTGCAGAAAAGGTTTTACAGGTGAGCGAAATATGAGCAGTAAAAAAGTAAAGAAAATGAAAGCTGAATTTGAATCTAGCTTCAATTTGCCTTATACAAAAACAGATTTTATATAAGGCAAATTGAACGGATAGGAATCCAATCATTTGCCAGCTGTCTGCAGACTTTTAGCAGTAAGGGTTATATACAATTTATATTAAAGGTACAACATTATTTATGTACTATATATCTGAAATGTCCATCAGCTACACTCATAAATTACAGGGTATCTGCCAGCAGCAATTTATGAGCAGCGTAATTAAATCATTTCGCTGTGAGTTCAGCTTTAATTATTTCTATTCGAACATCTCAAGTAGTCGCAGTTAATTTGACATTTGCTTTTTTATTGTTTTAGTTATTATTAAATTATGTTTAGGTATTTCGCTGCTCAGTTTTGATTGCCTTTTGTGCCTTGAATTCGGTTTGTTTTTTTTTTTTTTTCGTGGGCTTTTTGTGTTTTTAATTTTTTATGAATGCCATAAATTATTGCATGAAATATTTGTGAAATTTCTTGGTTGAAAATATAAGAGACAGAAATTTCAGTTTGTGCGGCGCATTTTTGAATTGTTGTTAATTTGGCGCGCAGCTGCTGTCGATGTGTCTTTCATTGGCTGCCACAAAGCGGCAGCAGCAACAACAATTTGTGGCATGTATATTAAAAACTTGAAGTGTCAATTGTTGTGACAACTCAGAAACGCGTGAAAATATTGCAAATGAATGTCGGAGACGGATGGACGGCCGGACGGACGGACGGACGGACGGACGGACAGATGGACAGGCGGACAGCCGACAGCGGTCACAGGTGCGTATGAGTAACATTGAAAGGCGGCCAAGCAAACTAGTTGAGCTACATATAATACACACACATACACATACACACACAAACACATGTATACATACATGCATACATATGTACATCTGCTCTGCTTGCAGGCGGCGTTTGCCATAAATCTGTTGGCCATTTAGCGTTCATCAATGTGAATGTGGTTAGTCATCGGACGGACGGACGGGCGGGCGGACGGGCGGGCGGTCGGCCATTTTGAGCGAGCGCTTGCTGTAAATTTGTCAACTTTCGGCGGACGGACGGACGACAGATGGACGGTCGCACCTGCAGCTGCTGTGCTCATTTCACGGCGGCTGCCATTAGCGGCGGCCCGCTAATGGCCGCCCAGCAGACAACGCCCCGCCAACAGCAGCAGCAGCAGCAACATGTGGCGCACAGCTGCAACACACATCATTGACAGCATATTGGCCAGAGTTGCCACCCACTGCTGCAGGGCACTGCTGCTGCAATGGTGTCATCAGGAGGCAGCCGCGATTCCCTTCACTGCGGCCTGTCATTTACGCTGCCGCATGTTGCATGTTGCACCTGTTTTCAATGCATTGCGCTTTATTGATTGCGCGCTATAGTCTTAAGACAGCAACTGTTGCAGTTGCTGCTGCTGCTGTTGCTGTTGTTGCTGCTGTGGCAATCGCATTAGCATGCCACACTCCTCCCTCTCTTGATTCGCGGTCATTGAGCCGCTGATTTGTAGCGTTTCTAAATTGTTTTTCATGTTCGACGGCAGCTGAAGCAGCAACAGCAGCAGCAGCAGCAGCAGCAGCAGCAACAGCAACAGCAACAGCTGCATAATGTGCACACTTTATGGAGCAGCATTTCAGTATGGCAAAAGAGCAGCGGGGCGTGGCACAAAATGGCACTCGATGACGTGGGCGAGCGGAGCAATCTCAGGCCCAAGGGACTGACTAGCGATACGGGGCCACCAGCCAGCGAACGAGGCCTGCGTCATCGAATTGCCAGCAACAGCAACAGCAGCAGCAACAGCAACAACTGCTGATAAGAGCGCACAAAGCGAGTACTCACAGTACTATAAATACCGCTATTCAAGTGCAAACAAATGAATTTCTGTATGGCAAGTTTATCAAACAGCCGCGACAGCGGAACCAGCAACATGAGCAGAAATTCGTTGGACCCAACCGATCGAGGCGACGGCGGAAGCAGCGCCTTGGATAGCTGATTAGGCTGTTGGCCCGTTAGCCGTTGGCAGTTGCCCGTTGGCCGTTAGCCTAGTCTCGGCTCGGCCGAAATGCCGAGTGCAGCCAGTGCCCAGTGTGCATGGGCGTGGCAATGCCCACCTGCTCAACAACATGCCAATATGACGATCTCTCGCGCATTAGGCATTTTTCATTTGCTCAGGTGTTATGCACTTGATTCCAGTGCGCTATCAGCGCTACGGCCATTGAACGCGCTCATATCTATATGGACATACAAACATAGATATCCGAGTATATACATATGTACACATATAGCTATATATGTAGGTGAGCTGTGCAGCCCCACAGCTGGGGGGTCGCAATGTACTCGTCGCATTATGGCCCCGGTAATTACTCAATCCAATTCGCTTGTGTGTGCTACGCTTTTGTTGTAGATAGTTTTATTTGCGCTTCAATTACCACAGGTGACTAGCCACAGGTGTGTGTGTGTGTGTGTGTGTGTGTACAAAATGGCGCGCCATTTGACTGCCTGCAGCTCTCTTGCCTTGATTCACTGTCGCATCTCAATTAATCATGTGTATATATACACATATATTTCATAGTATATCTGGCTAAGGTATTATCTAGTATGTATATATATATATATAAAGTACGGATGTACCGAACTGTACTAGATAATAAATCGATTGATTTGCACCCAAGTCGGAAGTGTATAGATAATAAAATATAAATGGATTTTCATGGTTTATTTTCGAATAGATAAATCAAATTATTTAGCTTGCAGATATCTCGGAAACGGAACTGATAAAACAAAAGGAAGCTACTCATGATAGCATTAATTATAATTAATTAATCGAGATTTTTTTTATTTTATTTATTTTGTTTTATCTATGAATATGGAAGTAGGTTAGCAACTGATAATATAGGATATATGCATGAACAGTGTAAGCAATGCAACGAACTATTGGAGATAGGGAGGGAGGGAGGTAGGGAGAAAAAGATGTAGAATTCTAAATAATAAAATACCTTCACCTTCATACAACTCGTATAGCCTATATAAAAATACATATCATAGGTATATATAAATGCATATTCCTAAGCAGCAGAACGAATGGAATCCAACTAGCCAGATCCATCTAGCTGTCTGTCTATTTGTATGATCTAGAAATCAACAACAACAAACATATATCTATATAATCATCTCTCAGCCCATCCTCTTATGACTTGTAAGCCCCAACTTGAAGATCTAGCCTGATGCATAAAAAATTTGGCATCAAAAATGAATGCCTGAGATGTTGAATTCCTCATTTCAAATAGCAATCTTTGGCTTTTTTGGAATATATGTTAAATAAACATCCTTAATTTAATAAATCTTATCAATGGAAAATTGAAATTGGAAACAGAGCAAATGAGGTCTAGGAGCAGCCATTGCAAATAATTGCCGGTAGGGGGCGCCTGGGAGAGCCTGAATTATGTATAGAAATTCTTTAGCAATCAGTCAACAGCATCTATATATAATATAGCATGAAGTATATATAGTATATTATATAGAGTTGATTAATGATTGCTAAATGAACTCTATATAATGCAGGGTATTCCATAGTCAGGCACTCCCTACGCTTAATCACTCTCTCTCTCTCGCTCCCTCTCTCTTCCTCTTCTCTCCTCCTCTGCATGCGACATTACAGCTCGTGTTATTTAGCTGCTGTTTCAATATATTTTGTAGCTTTTGCTGCTGCCAAAATGCCATTAACATATTTCACAATTTTCTAAGCGAACATCTGCCACCTGCGTGGAACTATTCACAAATTGTGAACGGGCGAGCGCTTCAAATATGCATATACATATACACAAATACAAACATATATATAAGAGTATATATATATATATACTTCAAGCATTTAATGCGGATCAAAAAAGAATATAGAAAGAAAGAAGGAAATGAAAACACAATTGATCAAATGGCTAACAGGTGTGCAAATGACAAATAGCAGGTGGCATGGTGGGCGTGGCATAGCTAAATTTTGTGCACTCACAGATTTATGAACAACAACGCGCAGCTCTGGCAATTTGTGCGACAAATGGCCAAACAGACGTAATAATAACATCAGACGGCCGAGCCCAAAGAACACTTAACAAAAGGGATCAAAAATTGTCGACAGAGGGCGGGGCAGCGCAGGGCGGCGGCACTCAAGCACTCAACACACACACACACACACACATACACACCCCTTGGCCAACTGTCGCTGGGGGTTGGCTCTTTGTATGACATAGAGTCAAGAGGTTTTGAATAAATTTAACACAAGTTATAAGGCAGATGATGAACTGCTTAGGGGCGGGGGGTGCTGTAGCGGCCTGCCAAGGGGGTGTTGAGCCGACAAATATTGTGTGCTCGCTGTTCTGTGTGTGTTTGTGTGTGTGTTTGTTGTTGGTCGCGGCTTTTGTTTTGCAATTGGGCTGCTGTTTGCATTGCCTTAATTTGTGCCGTTCATAGGCCATTTGTTCCATTTTATGTCATCATCAGCGTTTCTCACAAAAATGTTGTCAGCTGCGGCATGAGAGGGCCACACACACACACACACCGACACACACACGCACACGTGTGCGAATTTGAATGGCATAGAAACTGTAAAAGTGGTGTGAGCCAACGCTTTTGGCCATGGCCGCAGCGCGCAATGGCCCAACAGGTAACAACAGGTGTGCGGCGGGCCAAGATTTGAATGGGCCAAGATCCAAGACGCTGACAGCGCTGCCAACTGTTTGGCCAAAAACAAAACAATAAAAGAGCCAAGCACTAAAAATTCATTTGGCCATTGGCATTGTCATAACGCATACGTCAATTGGTGTGTGTGTGCGTGTGTGTGTGTGTGTGTGCGTGTATATCCCCTTGCTTACTTAATGGCCAAGACGTGTTTAACACATTAACGTTAGCGCAAAACCTTTAAAACTGTGCGCTTTATATTTATAACCATTTTAATATTCCAACATTTTGCCAGCTGCCAGCGCAAAATCTTGGCTCAAATCAAAATGTAAAACTACCAACGACAAACGGCAAATATATGCGCAACTATGTAACACAAAATATACAATAACAATAACAGTAACAACAGCAGCAATAACTATTGTTAACAACTTGTCGTACAACTGTGTATTTGACTTTATGCTTTGCTTAATTGCTGTCAATCAGATTCGAATTGCTGATTTCGCTTGTGAGATGAATCCATTAGAGATCCTTAAAGCCATTATTGGTATGGCTATAGACGAATCTGTTCTATATGACCGTTAGCTAAATGGGCTTTATTTATATATATATATATATATATCAATAATTTCTTAAATGGAATGCAGACAGCCTTAGAGCTGAATCAAATGGAAACATCTTTATATGCTATTTATAACTCTCCTAGTAGACCATGATGATACTTTGGCAGATATTTATAACTCTCCTAGATAGTTAGTAGTGAGAAGCAATGGTAAGCTCTTAAGATAAGACAACAGAATAGCCTATGGAAAAGTTATGATGGAATTTCTATGCAAGGGTAGATAGGATTCCGATTTATCTTAAACATAAGTTAGAGAAGGATTGCAATGGAGCATGCTTAATTTGTTGCTAGACAAACAGCAATTTTAGAATCTTTAGTTACAATAAAATTCAGCTTCTGTTGCTTTCTTCAATATAAATAAGTATGAAGTCGGAAACTATTCTCTTCTTCTAGAAGGTTCAATATCAGCAATCAGTATATCTTAATTAACCAGAAGAAGCGAACATTTGCCTTCTAGAATTTTCACCATATTATTATGTGATTCTAGTTCTTCTTCTTTCATTGAATAGTTCCTTCTAGCATCTTAGACATACCAAAAATTTGAAATTCAGCCTTCGCCCTATGAATATTATATAATATATGAATATTTTATAAATCAATGCTTTATTATCTCAAATAGAGTTGGGATTGTATTTAGAATTATTTATTATTTTATAAGATTTCAACTATTTAAAATAAGAAAATTCAGCTTCAACTATAGGAAAATTCTTCTCAACATACAAAACCAATTTAGATTATCCTAAGGGGAAGCCAAAATACTTTAAGTATTTTATATAATATAAAAAACCCTGCTCTAAAAATGTGACGCAATGGACAAAACTAATTTCATCAATCACTGAGCTAATCAAAAATGAATAAATATGCATAATCACTCTAGGAACACATCAATCGATGCACCTAGAATGACGTTTGATTGAACTAAACACTCGAAACATCTAAAATATCAGACCATTAATAAAACTCTTTAGCTTCCGGCTCTCCCACGCCCCAAGGCGTGGCAGCAAAACGCCAAAGCGAATTCAATCAATGGCAAAGGCTATAAATTAATTGGAGCGACTATCAAACAAAAATTATTTTCGATTAGTGCAAAACACCTGTTGACAAAACCGGCCCCAATGAAAAAAGCCAGTTTCGAAGACGCAAGCACAAATGTACCCAAAAAACAAACAACAAAAAACAAAAAACCAAAAACAAACACGAAGTCAGATAAAAAACAGATTAGAAATTCAAATGTTCAAACGACACGCTTGTAGCTTTTGCTCTACCACCTCTGCCTCTGCCTCTACCTCTGCCTCTGCCCGTGCCTCTATCTCTATCTGTACCTGTAGCTCTACCTGTATCTGTATCTATATTTGCACCCGTTCCCATTGCGTTATAGCTAATGTCTATGTATGTATATTTATAGACGTCGCAATGCGTGCCCATTCGACACTGTCGACACCTGTGCCCACTTGGCCTTACCTGCCCATCTAATTGCACCTGGGCTGCCCTCAACCAACTTTAAGTGCAAAGCGATTCCAAATTACGAACAAGACGAGTGTGTAAACAATATTTTGTGGCTTTTTCTAGCCTTGTTTCTTGTTGTTGTTGTTGTTGTTGTTTCACTATCAATTTGCACTGACAGCTAAACAAAAAACAAAAAAGAATTTCAAATTTGATTCATAGGCCTGCCGCTAGCCATATCTATCTTGGGTGCACTCTAGGTGCCTCCGCACCCATTCAGCACCTTGGAGCTCGCAGCTCCTCTTATCGGGCCACGCATTACGCCCGCACAGTTGCGGCTGCTGCTTATCAGAATGTGAACAGATGGCCAACCCACAGCGAACCCAGTGCGAACCTCAAATCGCCGCCGTCGTCGTCGTCGTCGTCGTCTTGCTCGTAACAATGTTGTACTCCACAAGTAAAAACCACAAAACGTAGCAGACAGGCGCTTATCAGTGTGTGTATGTGTGTGTACTATTTGTGGGTTGCTGCTGCTGCTGCTTCCCCATTCAGCCCCACTCGCCAGCCAACAGGTGGTTGCACCGAGGGCCCAAGGTTTTGCCATTAGTGATCGTAGCTTCTTATCTGCCGCACGCTTTCAGCATTATGTTATTTTGTGTTTTATTTTTTGCTTTCCTTCTTTCGCGTGCTGCTGCATTTGTTTTTGCCTTTTACGTGCGTTCGTATTACGTTTTTTCTGCTTTTTTTTTTTTTTTTTGTTTTTGGTTTGCGCTTGTAATTAAGGTGATGAATTTATTGCATTCCCCTGCGCCCGCTGACGAGCGCTGCACACACATTGAAATGCGCCAGATATGGCATATGCATGCTTGCATTCAAGTGCCAAGTGCGCTGAATTTCGGCTACGTATACCCTGTAAATGGCAGAGCAGGAGAAGAACAAGTGAATGTTTAGAATTGAGATGTATTTGTGAGGCGCAGCAGCCTTCTTTATGCTAGCCTAATCTTTGCATATTTGTGATTTCAGGCTTTACATGCGTGTGCCGCATGCCACTTTTATAAATGAATGAGTGCTGGCAAATGCATGCATATATGCCAAATATATTATAGAGTAGTTAGAGGAAGCCCAGTCTAAGCTAGGCTTTCAACAAAGCAAAGTTTTCATATGCGTGCATGTAATATGTCAAACTGTAATGAAAATCTCTCTTCTAGATATATGTATATATGTATGTAAGCTTATACTTAAACAGCCTAGCCCGGTGTAAGCAGCGCTTTTAGCTAGCCAAACCTTCGCATGCATTTGCATGCATGCATGTGACATACAACTGAGATTTAGTTCTATAAAAGTTTAAGTGTGTTTAAGCATGCTTAACTAAGCACATGCGCATGCTCAATTAATAAATTTCATATCATGCTAAATAAGCTCAAATTCGGACGTAGTTATTAAAAAAAAACATGTGGAAATTCAGGAAAAAAAAAAACATGTGGAAATTCGTTGCACAGGCCTAAGATGACCCAGGCTCAAATGGCAGATATTATTGAATAAAACTAGCTGAATTTTAATTTGTAGCAAATATATATAGTAAGCTAAAATAACATCGTCCTTGTTTGGTCACTCTACATGATATGTTTACTTGACATAACATGTGCAGGCATGCATACATTTGATATGCTTTATTCATTTATATGACTACCATATTTACATGCATGCATGAGTGTGCCTGTTCTACCAAGGGATCTGCCTTAGGCGAGATTAGAAGCAGCTTTCAGTTAGCTCAGAGTTTACATGCAGACAGATAATAATATACAGGGCTCTCCATATTCGAGTGACCCATCTGGCAGTTCTATACCTTTTGACAGAAACGGGCACTATACGCCGTAGAAGAGGCTCAATGCAGCCATTTGAGAGATATTATATTCAAAGAGTGATGTCAACAAGTCTACTTGAAGCAAATAATATGATTATTATGGACAACATCAACAAAATTGAATTTTTCATAGATTAACAAAAAAAAATATAAAAAACAGGGTTGCCAGATGGGTCACTCGAATATGGAGAAACCTTTATATATACATAATATATACATATAATCTTCCAAATCACAGAATTCAGTTGGCAGTGCCAAAGCAATTTATTTTTATATAAACTCTATTTCTCAAATTTCCAATGCTGTCACTCAAATTACTGCGTATCTCTTAGTCGTTTATTGCTCTCTACTCAGCCCGTACTTGCTTTATATATTTATTATTATTTTTTACTGTACGATTACTAACGAAAACAAAACAAAATATAAATTAAAAGGAATTGCACTCGCATGAATCTCAGTTTTGGGCGACGTTTTCAATTTTCGGCTTTTTGACAGCATTTCCATTGATTTTGTTTTAGCAGCACTCGAGCGGCTGTCCGAGTTGATAAAGTGAGAGCATCGCGCATGCAATTTATAGGGCTTTTAATTGATATCGGCGGTGCGACCCGCCGCGCCACCCAACCGAACTTATCAATGAGAAATGAGCATCGGAATTTCCGACAGCGGACATCGAGCCCGAAATTGCGTTTCCCCAAAATGATCCGAGGACATGCACTTAGCTGTATATCACAGCTGAGCTGTGTATGTCATGTGAGTGGAGTTTTTTTTATTAATTTTTACTCTGCTCTGATCAGCATCCTGGATGTGGTTGTGGCGGATATACAAATGTGCGGCATGTCGCATCTCGCATGTCGCATGTCAATGTTCGCCTTTTTAGGTGGCGAAATTTGTGTGCGGTGTAACACGAATGAGTCGATTTATTGCATTGCCCGTAATTGATTCATTCACAGTACCGGGAGCCCAGCAAATTAACATTATCCTCATGCAAATTCTTCTGCGAAGATATATTGGAACAGCATTTAAGGCTGGCGAAGAACATTTTTATTTGATTTGGATTTTTATTTATTTGGTGAGCGTAAGTGTTTTCATTTAATTAGCCAAGGCATAAATACTTTGAATCGAATTTAGTGCTGGTAAACGAGCATATTGACTGCTATAAATTAGTTGTGATTAGTGTTGATAAACGACTAAATATAGCAATACCATTGGCAGCTCAGGTTATCTAATAATTAAACTCTTTAGTGTAGGTAAACCACAAATTTTCAGCTATTTCTAATCTAATAAACCAACACTCAAGTAAGTTTACCGTGTTTAGTGTTGGAAAACACAAGATTTTTTAATATTTGTACTGCTTAGGCAACATTATATATGTAATGCAATAGCTCTAGCACACTTTGGTGTTGGTAAACAATATATTTAGTTACACTACTCTAACCACCTCCTGCCCACCCACCTTCCAGTTCTTCCACTTACAAATCGAACCACATTAGTGCACCTAGACATAGATTATTCACTCTCATATCTTAATTGTTAGTGTAGTCTCTGTAAGAAACCAAAAAATAAGGAAAACAGTGTTGTTAAGTCACATAACAGATCTTTCAATTACAACAAGCCGGCGAGCATTTAAAAAGCAATTCCATGGGGGGCTAAAAAAAAAACAAGATAAATAAATAATTAGTGGCCATTGCATAGAGATAAAAACAAAATTAGAGGCTAATTTTCTAGCTGACAGAGCTGGCCATAAAAAGCGAGTGGAACCAAATGCGAAAACTGGAGCAAGAGCCCAGCTAGACGCCGACAGGGGAGGGCACGGGCGAGGGGCAAGGGGCAAGAGTGAGGGATTGGATGCGATTCGGCTATCTGGTAAATAACTCAATTGAAATGCCAACGGAACTGACACGCGGGCGACAAGAAATTGAAAAATTAAAATTGAAATTGCGCAAAGTAGACGCAAGAGAGCGAGAGAGAGAGAAACAGAGCGAGCCAGACAGAGAAGGCTTTAGACAAAAGAAACAATCGAAAAGGTTAGCTACCACAGCTCGTAAACTAATTAGAAAACGACAGCAGCAGCGGCTAATTGCTTGCTTGCAAAAAACGGCTAAAAATAAAGCTAAACACTAAAGCTGAATTTAGATTCACTTGAGGCCAGAAAGAGAGCGAACCAAACGAACGCGCCAAGCCGGAGCGAGCGAGAGGCATCGAGCGAGCGAGCGAGAGAGGTAGAGAGCTGGCGAGCAGCTGGCGATTGGCGATTGGCGCAGGTGCAGGCCGAAAGCTTGGGACTGGCGCTTAGCTGACGTCGCAGCTAGGCGCACAGGTGGCTTACACAAGCTCAAGCCATGAGGTGAGGTGACTCAACAACAACAACAACAACAACAATAACAGCAACAACAACAGCAGCAGCAACAATTATCGCAGTTGTGTTGGCAGGCGGCGCTGGTATTGATATTTGTTTGCTATTTGCCGCTTTGCATTAGCCGACATTTAAGCACGGCTATCGATTTAATTTGAACCCACCGCATAAATTTCAAACGATTTTTTGTTGGTTCTTTTTTTTTATTTTTCTTTATATTTTTCTCCTTTTTTTTTTTTTGCTGCTCTCCAAAAGTTCCACCCGCGTGCATAACAACCTTAGTTGGGGTTACAGTTGCCCAAATATCTTAGGTACTTAGAGCGCTGCATAAAAAGTCGGCCTATTAAATTTACTATTTATTAAATTTATCTAAAGGTATTATTATATATTTAATATATTTCTTTTGTTATTATTATTTTTTATTTACTATATTTCTATTATATATTATTTATTTATTTATATTTTTATTTTATTATCGTTTATATTCATTTATATTTATTTAAATATTTATATTTATTATTATTTATTTAATATATTTCTATTATTTATATACATTATTTGATTTTTATTTATAATATTTATTTATTTGTATTTTTATTTTATTATTGTTTACTTAATATATTTCTATTTTTTATATAAATTATTTACAGTTTTATTCAGCGTTTTTTTTTCATATTCAAACCATCTGCTTATTTATATTCTAAATTATTAAATTATTTATTCTATTTTAAATTGCAGCATTTCTGATTTTTTAGAGTGTATGAGTTTCTTAGAGTATATATGTATGTATACATGTATTAACCTTAGAAAAGATCGGTATATCTAAATTTGTATTAAGATTTCAGCAAGATGTTACTCTTTGATTGGAAAATTCACCTCTCTTATATGCAATTTTCCATATCGATTTATCCTATTATGCTTGTTCATTGTTTTAATCATTCGTAACGCTTTATTCCATTTCAATTAAAGTTTTTTATTCGATTTTGCTTCACTGTTTCTGTTTTCATAAGCAGCAAGTATATGTATATGTGCATAAATATTTGGATTATATCAGAGAACATTATTCATTATATATGTACTCATATTCATATGATCAACATATTTATACACATATATATTAAATGTCGATTCACCTTTCTTTAGTGCTCATACACTTAAATAACTTATTGCAGATTTTTCTCACTGTCGCTGAAATTCTCATTCATTCATTTTCAGTGCGTCGCTCCCACTGCAGCCCCAAGTCGCCGCTAATTTCGCTCAGTGTTTGCTTTAGTTGGCATCCATATTTGAACAATTTGTTAACTGCACCTAGTCGCGAGTGCAGCAGCCTCTCGTAAATCTTGGCCCAGTCGGCAGGTTGACAGATTCGTTAAATTTTATACACAAGCGACGGCTGCCTGCCACTCCCCTTGCCTTCCCAGTGCCCCTGCCCCTGCCGCAGCAACCTGTTCCCCCCGCTTGCCCCCGGGCTAATTTGCGCTTTTTTGTTGCCTCAAATGTCGCCGAAATGTTGGCCACGTTTGTTGTTGTTGCAGCTGCCGCTGTTGTTGTTGCCATGCGCCATTTTTTGAAGTTTTTATGAGCGCAGAGATCAAAGTTCAGCATGCCAAATTAAATGACGCCGTGCGCTATATATCTAATTTTTGTAGGCGTTTATAACGCGTGTCTCGCAGACTCCCAGTCGATGCGATTCGCCTCGATTCCATTCGATTCGATTCGATTTGTATCTGCAAAAGGCGGGCAGCCAATTAAGCCATACACAAACTTGGACTCTAAACTTTCGAGAGTTATTTAATCCATAATTGAATAGTCGTGTAACGGTTTACATCCTACATCGAAATATTATATCAAGCTAATGTATTATGTGATGGCAAGACTAAAGACCATTATAGCTTCACTTTTTGTTTATTTTTCTCTGTCTCTACATCTCTCTATCTGACAATCTCTCTCTATCTGACAATCTCTCTATATCTGTCTATCACTCTCTCTCTATCTCACTCTCTAACTCTCTATATCTTGCCCTCTCTTCCACTTATTCAAGCTATCTCTATCAATCTCTCGCCTGCCTTTATTTTTCTGGCTTTGTCTGTCTCTCTTTGCCTTCTCCTCTCTCTGTCTTCATCTCTCTCTATCTATCCATCTCGTCCTATCTCTATCACTTTCTCTGACTTCTCTCTGATTCTGTTTCTTTCTCTCGCTCTCGCTCTCGCTCTCTGCTTCTCACTCTCTCTATTTCTCAGTCCCTCTCTCCTTCTCTATATCTCTCTACCTTTAATTTCCTATTATTTCCATTCTTTCTCTCTCTCTCTCTCTCTCTCTCTCTCTCTCTCTCTATTTCTCACTCCCTCTCTCCTTCTCTATATCTCTCTACCTTTCATTTCCTATTATTTCCATTATTTCTCTCTCTCTCTCTCTATCTGTCTCTCCCTCCCTCTCTCTTTCTTTATATCTCTCTAACTTTAATTTCCTATTAGTTCCATCCTTTCTCTCTCTCTCTATTTCTCTTCCTTTTTCTTTATATCTCTCTACCTTTTACTCCCTCAGCAAAAACATATGACTCCTCTGTGAGTAAACCGAGAAACTGTAATACCCATCCAAATTGGGTAACCCAATATTATCTAAGATAGTTTCAACGACATGAGTACAGCATTACAGCTCTATAATATAAGAGCTTCAGCACCCTCCATAAGTCTCAAGAATTATGTAATGCCACCTGAAAGTCGGTCAACTGTACTATGTAATGGCCAAGGAAAATCTTTACTCCGCTTCTGTCACATCTCGCATGAGCAACAACAATCGTAGTCAAGCTCAGTCAAGGTTTTGATAGAGCTCAGCTTCCGCTGGCAGCTGTCAAAGACAAATTGTTCAATTGGCCCCGCTCGAAAGTAAACAAAAAACTAAAAAAAAAAAACTAAAACGAGACACAAAAAGAAGAAAAACGAACAAAGCAAAAAGCAAACCAACAAAAACGTGAAAAACCTATAAAAATAAAAATGTCCAAATGAAACTTGATGTTTCTTAAAGGCAACCTTCAAAATGAGCATTCAAACGAACGTGCGATGCAGTTTTCCGCAATGCGAAGCCGCCGCCGGCTGAGCGAGCGAGAGGGAGTGAGGCAGATGCTGCCAGCGCCAATGACAGGCAGAGAGAGTGAGGGAGAGAGGGAGAGGGAGGAGCAGAGGGAGATGGCGAGCAGCTAGAGACGAGTCGCGCAAGTTTTTGGGGCGTGGGTTGCAATCAACAACAACAACAACAGCACCGCTAACAAGCAGACGGCAGCAGGTGTGTGCCACAATTATTGACTGACTGATTGACTGACTGACTGACGGACGGACGGACTGAGAGTCGAGTCGTCAGACAGATATGACATTGCAATGCCGTTTGCCGTAGACACACAAGCGAAATGGATTTTTAATTTTTTTGTTTTGCTAAGCTACTTAAAAGACAACAACAGCAACAACAACAGCAACAACAGCAACAATTGTGAATAGGAAACTAATATAAAATATGGAAAATTTTCAGCTCATATTTTTGTTGTTTTGTGCAACAATAGATAAACAAAACAATTAAGGCACGTGCACAGCTACAGCCGGAGAGCTCGAGCGTCCCGGCCGGGGTTAAGCCTCAGCGACAGCCCTGAGCCGAGCCGAACAACCTAATCAAAGTGTTAGCTGGCCCAGAGAACAACCCTAAGGATCTAGACGTTTAGCTCAATCAAATTCTGTTTTACGCTCTTAACTGATGGCGAACACGTTTTAGCATTCAGCTGGGTCCGTGGGGAAATCTTGTGCCGCATCTTCCTCTCCGCTGCATAATTCATAAATGTGGCACAGAGCTCGTCAGTTTGTAGGGGTTGTGGCAACACTCTCCGTTGCTATGCCATATGCCGCAAAGTGTTGCACACGGCGTATGCGTAATTTAAGCCCTGCTCTAATTGAGTTGGCAACATGCAGCAGCACATCGGTGGTGCAACAGCGGGGCAACAGCGGGGCGACAGCTGGGCGGCCATGGGGAATTATTAGGTTACAATTTGATGCCGACTCGCCTGACGATTATGACAGATGGCTGCTGCTTGCTCTTGCTGCTTGCCCTTGCTCTTGTTGTTGTTGTTGCTGGAGTGGCAGCTTCTCAAGTGCTTGGCTGCGCTTTTGGCATGTGGCATGCGGCCTGTGGCACGACAGGCGCGGCACTACGGCTGCGTCGCACAGCTCCAGCTTGAGCCTCAATTTCAGCTTGGTTTTTGCAGTCTCAGCCACATGTCATGATTGCTTTTTCGTCGTGGGTGTATGTATGTGTGTGTGTGTGTGTGTGTGTATTTGTGTTTGCTATGGGAGTGAGTCATGGTACGTGCTACTGTGCAAAAAGTTATTAAATTTTTATATGCCGCATGTGCGCCTTCCTTTAAGCAGGTTACCTCTTTTTTCCAGCCACTCCCTAATGGCTGGCTGAGTGGAGCAGGAGGCGGGGCTGAGGTGGCGGGGGACTTTGCAAAAAGGGGTGCACGTGTCGTACGTGGCCGCCATTAGCGTAAACATTTACGGATGCGTTCTTGAGTGCCAGCCAAATTGCTGGCAAAATTACAAGAAATTTGCTCAATGGGTCAACTAAATAAGTTGAATTTGCCAATTTTCCACAAATGCTGTAAATTTTCCATTTAGCCAGGCCAATGGGTGGGGGTGAGTGGATGAGTAGGTAAGGCAAATAGAATTTGTGTGTGTGTTGTGACTTGAACCAAGGCAAGGCACAGTGGGATGAGCTGGAATGGCATTGATGTATTTTTAGGGTGGTGCAGGTAAAGAAGAAGAAAAGGAAAAGAAAGAAGAAAAGCTGAGCTCTGTTGGCTTAGTAGTCAACTAAGGTAGCTAAGATTAGTTTCAATTTTCTTTTGTAGTTCACAGTTCGCTTCACGCTTCATAATCTTTTGAAGCTCATTCCTGATCTCCTCATTTGACCTTGTGCATATATGGCACAGCCTAGTTTTTGTGCACTGACTGCCTGGCTGCTGCCCATGGTGGATGTCAAGTGACCCACTGGTCGGTGCCAAAGCAAACAGAGCCACAGCCTTAGCCGCAGCCGCACGGCCGCAGCTGTAGTCGAGCGATATGATCAAAGTGAACACACAGTTCGGCTTCCATATGTTGTTTGCCAGCCGCCAAATGGGAGGTGGCTGTGGGCGAGTGGTGTGGTGGGGTGGGGTGTGGCCCGATGTGGACCGTCAGGTTGGGTGGGGACTGTGGTGCATCAACGTCAACAACATCATCATAAATGGCGATGCGATGCGATGCGATGCAGTGGGGCAACCTACTTACTGCACAGTTGCAGCTGCTGCAGCTAAAAACATCAATCAATGGCTCAGCTTTGTCTATGCCACTGCCTGAGTGAGTCTGTTGCAATGAGCGCCATCTATTGGCAGCTGGCTGACACTAAACAATGATGTTCATGAGCAGAGAGATCAGTTCTCGCCTCGACGCTCTGCCACTCAATGAAATTTCCATTCAGCTTGACACGCGGCCTAATGAATTTCAATGAAACACACACACACACACACACACACACTGTTAAATTTACGTAACGTTAAATTTCGTATAATGAACATCTGTGCAAACAGCGCTCAAAAACATGTACATACATACATACATGTGGACCCCAGCCCCGGACACACTCTGGCCCTGGTCAGTTGAACTGCGCTTCTGCCGCAGCAGTAGGCAGTAGCACATCCGCATCTCATCTCGCTGCTGATAATCGTCATCATCATCATCTTTATGATCATGATGAAGCATCCGTTGTGCTCCAATTTTCACAGCTGGCCGTTTTGGCGTGCTAATGAAATCGAGCGCGTATTTATTTGTTTTTATGGCATTTGTCAGCGCCGCGCACAGGCGGACAAGCGAACTGACGGACAGACGAACGGACGGACGCATCACACACTCGTATGTATCGAGTACAAAAGTATCGAGTATAAACTGTATGCAATGCAGCTGTAATTGAATCGCGGCGTGTGGCTTAATTGAGTCCAACACACACACACAAAAACACAAAATCAACTGCAAAAGAAAACAAAAACAACAAAACATCGAAAAAATGGAAACAACTACAAAATCCACAGACAGACTTGTCCGTCAATTCGCCGCACGCTGTCCATTCGCCGCGGCCACCAGCGTCGATCGGCACTCAAAGATCGAGCCCGGAGCCTCGCAAATTAGCTGAATGTGTCTCAATATCGCGATCTACATAGATCTTGGCGATCTCTGCTGTCGATCGCATGCAAATTTTCTAATTGTTATTAACAATTGCCGCTGGGCATAGTTAAGCAATTAAAAGACACCAGACGTAAATGCAGACGGTAATAAAAGCCGTTATTTTTGCCTTTTTTCGAACACAATTTGCCTGCCATTGATTGGGCTGAGTAAAGAAAGGTGAAGGGCATGACTGACTATGTAGTGTAAGTTGTAACAGGCTGGAAATGCAGAGTGTAAGAATGTAAGAGATTATGTATTATATATATATATATTAAAACATTATTATTAACAAATTACTGTGCTCAACTATTCTGATTTATTTTTATATGTTAAGTATAGCCTTATTATTACTATTATTATTTATAATTTAATTCAATTATCCAAATTTAATTTGTAATAATTTATAACAATTGCATATATTTGCACATAAATTACTCAATTTTAGCGCAGGGTATTTCATAGTGACATCTTTGCTTAGTTTTTGTCTTGTTTTCTAGTTTGCTTTTCGATTGAGTTTTCGTTTTCGAATTAGCTGTGGATTATGTCATGCAATTAACAATGGCACATTGCGCATTGCCTTTGTTGTTGTCGTTGCTCTTCTTGTTGTTGTTGTAGCTACCGCATTTCGGCTTTGTCAGTGGCACGTTTTGCACTACGTTGCAAAACAAATGCTCGCACGGGCATTCGCATTTGCAGTCGCACTCGCACTCGCACTCGCAGTTCGCCTTTCGCATTCGAATTCGCACTCGTTCTCAAATTTGGCTTGGAATGGCAATTGCAGTCGACGATGTGTTGCGTGCACTTTGTGAACTTTTGTGGTTGCCATTTGTGCAGCTACCGTTGATTAACAGTTGTTATTGTTGTTGCTGTTGTTGGCGCGGCATGTAATTAAGCAGCATTGACATGTCTAGTTCGAGTTCGAGTTCGAATTCGACAACTGAGCACTGAGCAAATTGACGTAAGCGCATGCGTCAGCGTTGATTGATGCGGGCATTTATTATGCACAGCAGGAGTTAGTGTGTATGTGTATGTAAGATAGAGAGGGGAAAAGAGAGAGGATAGCTGTAACACGGTTCGGCAGTCTGTGATCTCCGCAGCCGCCGGCAGAGCAAGTGAGCTCGACATCTGGCTGGGCGTGACTTTGGCATTGTCATCAGCTAATGCTAATGTTGTGTGACAAACGCATACTTGTGTGTGTGCGTGTGTGAGAGAGAGAGACTATGGGAGCATGCGAATGTGTGTGTGTAAAGTTATGTCAAGGCTATTTGTAAGAGCGCTATCATCACACCATCTCATTGTTAGGCAGCGACACCTGTCGGCGAGTAATGGCGAGTCCAACTAGCTGACGTTAAGTACATATTTTAATTTGAAACATATATTAAATATGTTAATATATTACTTGTTTTACAAATAATAATGACTAAATGTGAATTGATGTGTATTTGACACGCTGAATAATGTAATGCACTGTAAAAATTATGTGCAAAAATCTTAATATCAACTGACAGGCATATTAATTCCCAATGTACTTGTTTGTTATCTCTCAGAAATCAAATTTATGTAGCAACTCCACATTCTTAATTAAAATGAGCTAAACAAAATGTGAAACGGCTTAATAACGAGTTGTTGCCTTATTAATATTCAATATAACATATACTATAGATATATATGAATATATTTAAATACCCTATAGAGGACTGCTGATAATCAATATGCGTTTGAAGTGCGAGCTCTTCACACTTGCCACAGTTTAGGTAGTGGTGCCACCACATCGCAATTAGTGTAAAAGATGTTGGCCAGATATCTACGATATGGAGAAATTCAGCTAGAACTAATACTACTAATTGGCCCAATTCTCACTCTTTGCTTTTCTCCTGACAGAGACAGAGGGAGCCCACGCAGCTATCGAGGTGGAAACGGACCGGACAGCTCATAAATAAACAAAAAACAAAAAAAAAAGCAGCGTGCAACATGAGCAACAAGAAACAGAACAAGCTGGCAACATGGGCGTCAGACAGGCCGAGTGGGTTTTATATGCAGATGCGATCAAGACGACGCCTGCAGATCACGTTGCCAGTGGAGAGCGGAGATGGTAAGGCTGTGCAGTGAGGAGGGGAGAGAGGAGAGGGAGGAGGTGAGAGTGGAGAGTCGTTCCGGTACGTGTGAGCTGATATGTTGGGTGGTCTGTTCCAAATCAATTGCGGCCCTCCGTAGCAAAGCATAACGCAAGCAGCGGAGCGAGAGAGTGGGAGAGCGAGAGAGAGAGGGAAACGAAGCCCACAGGATGGGGCAGTGTTGTTTATTTTGCATAAATGTTGCCCCAAATATTGCAGCTGTAAACACATATAATGAATGCCAGTGATCGAAGCTCGATGATGATCAGCTTGGAGCTCTGTGACTTTTTGCTTCAATAAATATTTGTTTAAAGTTCCGCACTCGGCACGCCACACAGCCGCAGCCCTGGGGCAGGAGCAGGGGCAGGGGCAGGCGTAGGGGAAGGGCAAGTGGCAACTGGAAAGTGGCAAGTGGCCGAGCGCTCTGCATGCGCCCACACACGCCCAGTCATTGTGGCTTGGAGTGGACCACCAGGCAAGATCGATGGATGTTGCAGCTGCTGCTATTGCTGCTGCTGCAAATATGCTAAGTGCTCAGTTCGTCCTCTTCTTCTTCTTCTTGCTCTTCCTCTGATTGCTGCTGCTGTTGTTGGATCTTTCTGTAAACAATTGGGGGCAGACGAACTGCAAACATTTTATTGGCTACGCTTGTGTTGCTTCATTTTTATTGAGTTTACTTCAAACAGTCGGCACTCCACACTCCACAAGCCGCATGGCGCATGCCGCAAGCCGCACGCCACTTCATAGTGCCTCACAACGCCCACAGCCAACAGCAGCAGCAGCAGCAGGCGCATCTCTTTTTTCAACACCTTCTTATAGGCTGCCACACATCTGCTCCCGAAGACGCCGATCGAGAGTCTCTGCCACAAACAAGAAGCTTTTCATAATTTCGATTCCACTTTGATTTCTTATCGATTAACTGTGTATATACATACATACATACCTATGTATGTGCTATAAGAGGCATATATATGTATGATTAACATGTCTTGTGTAGTGGCTGCCCCTTCGTCAATGCGTGGCATGAAGTGCTGCCCTGTGTTGATGTTGTTGAAAATTCAACAGAACAAAAAACGTTTGCTGCCACTGCGATTTGTTTGGGTGGCATGTTCAGCCTCAGCCACAGCTGCTTGAAGCTGCCACAAAAAAAACCAAAAAAAATTAAAGAGTAGGAAATCGGAAATCTGGGCATTGTAGCTGTCGGCACGGCTCTGGCCATGTGCTTTATCCACGCTGTTGTTGATGTTTGGCTTCACTTTTTCTCGTTTGGCTGAATCATTTTTGACAGAGCTGTGAAATGTTTATAAGTAAATTTCCCGGCCAAAACAATCAAATGAAGTTGCACTCAATAATTTTCGCTTCAAATTTACCCAAAGTCCAAAATATAAAATATAGGAGAAACAGAAGAGCTTAAAAGTTAATATTAGCTAAGTTTATATCATTTGCAAATTATGTATATATTTTACATTAAACATAATTTGTATAAAAACAAATAACTTAGTTCACTATATAAAACTCCTATCAAAAGTTGAACAAAAAGTCGATAGAAAATTGAACTCATACGAATATATATATATAAACCCTCCTAATACACGCATTTTATAACAAAAAGCGCATCAAACCTTCTTTTCTTATACTTTTATATACTTAAATTATTTTAAAAATAAAAATATCAGTCGACAGTGACCTGCTCCAGGTGAGGCTCGAACTCACAACCCCGGCATTGCTCATACACAATAGTACTGATTATAAGTACCGTGCGCTAACCAATTGCGCCACTGGAGCTGTTGCTCGGTGCCTGCCAAATGCGCATCTAAAGCGGAGAGCCACTGAGAACTAGAATATTTGCTGAGCGAAAACTGACTCTCGCGCATTGTTCTCTCGCTCACTCTCACTCTCGCTCTCTTGTGTTCTTACTCATTCTCAATCATTTTGTGGCACGCTGGCCGTGCGTGTGTTTGGTTCTCGAGCGTGTGTGTGTGCGTGTATGCCTGACATTTGAAATTTTGTTAATGCCGTGTTAATTCGCCGCGGCAGCAAAGCTGATAAGAATGTATGCTTATATAAAATTCATTTTAAAACCTAATAAATTGAGTCATTGAGAGCATGTTAATTGATGCAATAGACTATCGACAATCGGCAATCGGCATGACAACAATATTAATTATAAATATGTATTAATGCATTGAAAAGTGAAATTAGTTTAGTAACAGTTTTTACTTTCAATGGACCGGCGATCCAACCCTTGCACAACTTAAGTAAACAATGTAAATTTTATGCTTTTCACTTTCGTTACGAGAACAGGTGCAGGTTTAGCGGCGATTACGAAAAGCCCGTTAAAATTGCAGCGACATCAGATCGAGCTCCCGGCTCCAGTTGGCACAATACGAAACGTTAAACAAAACAAAAAATGAAAAGAAAAAGAAAAATAATAAAACAAGAGCAAAAGCAACAACAAAAACAGTTACAATTCGATTTCAAATGAATTGCAAAATGCAGCGAAAACAATAGAGTGTGCGGAAAAGTAGTGCAAGGGAGAGCGCGGCGAAGCGGGGCGAATAAGCTAAAGCTCAACTGTGCACTGTGTACCGAGCACGGCGAGTACTTTTGCGGCGATTACTGAGAAAATCAAGCTCGGAGTCAGTCAGGAAATGCAAATTGCGCTAATTACGTTGGGCATAAAGCGTTGCGATATTTACTGTTGTATGCGCTGTACTTGCTGTTGTAAGTGTTATTGCCATAATCGTTTCTAACTGAATAAAAATAAAATGCAATGCAATGAACATAAAGTACCCTCACACACACACACACATGCATATGTATAGCTCAGTGCAACAACAACAACAACAGCAACAGCTGTGACAAATGACCATTGTATGACATTAATAATAATAATTTAATGCTGGAAAAACGATTTCGCAATGGAAAAAACTTAGCGAAGCGCGCAAAAGCCAAATCCCTTGTCATGTCATGCTGCAATTAAACAAAAGCAGAAAAAAAGAACAACGACGACGACAACAACAACAACAACAAAAATAATTATTAATGAAAAGCGACAACAGACAGTCGGACATTAAACAGTTAATAATACTAGCTGACAATTAATGATGTATGTAAAATGTGACCTCAAAAAATATATAGAAATACAACTGTCTGTGCCACATCGCGTGGCGCCTTACACTTGTATAACTGTAAGCGTAAACGTAATCGAATTAGAATCCAATCAGAAAACACACACACGCACACGAGTCTAAGCGTCGCATATCAGCTGCAATGTTTTTCCATTTCCAAGCTTCCATCTCCAGGCAGCAGCTTGTAAGTGGGCGGTGGGCGCGGTCGGTGACTGGCGCCAATGAAATCAAAACAATGATGATAGAAGCAAAAACAATTCGAGGAAAAAACACCAAGCTCTACTATAATAATAATAATAAACAATTACAAGACTCAACAACAAAATCTTGGAATATAAAATGAAACATTACAATACAACAATACTACACACAGCCAGATAAAGCAACAAATCTTTAAATGGAATTAATGTTTATAGATACGATCGAAAATCAAGTTATTTATAATGGAACTTTACTATCTTTAAGCTGAACAGAAAATAAATTCCCCTTCAAATTCCCGGAAATTTGTATGAAAATAAAAGAAAGATCAATGCAATCTGTATAAAATTATTATGCTAATGTTCTATGAAGAGACCTTAAATTAGTTTTAACAATATAAACGGTAAACTTGAATACAAAGAACTTTTTGTTTGGGATTGATATACAAATTTTATAATCTAAAATTTTAATTTGAATAGAAATTTATATTTATAAATAAAAACCAGTATACATATAAATAAAAAGCAATTACAAATATAAATAAATTATAAATTATCAAGTCATTAAAATTTGAAATTCAGACTTTAACACTCTAAAAATACTTATAAGATATTTATCTTTAAAAAAGTATTCAGCTGACTGTTATTATTTTTGTCAAAATGTGCTTTTAAGCCAATTTTAAAATTATTTATTAATCGCTCTTTGTTTTTTCACGTTTTATATGAGTCACAAAACTTATCTTAAATTTGCTGTTTATCAATTAAATCATTTTAGCGCCCTCTTTTGTCTGTCTTTCGCATTACTTCTTATCAACTCCAATTGCAGTTCCAGCGTGGAAATTAAGATAAATTCCAAGCCCACGCTGCACAGCGACTGATGAACGCAGCTTTAGTCATGCATAGTAAATACATACATACACACATACATATGTACACACACATGCATACTGCATGGGTCACCCAAAAGCCTGCTGGCTTAATCTTCTTTCAAGTACTGCATTAAGATTAGACCTTGTTTTTATTGTCTTAGCCACTTGCATGCCTATCATTGTTGTTGTTGTTGTTTGCTTATCAGCTGCAGTCGCCACTGCTGCTGCTGCTGCACTTGTAGCGCCACTTTCGGTTTTATTTGCTAACGCTGCAGTTCGAGTTCGAGTTCGACTTCGACTCTCCAAGTTCGCTTGACTTGAGCACAGCGAAATTGTTGCTGGGCTGGAAGTGAAGATTCATTGTCTTGTTGACACAGCTGCAGTTGCTTTTGCGCTGTTGAACTTTGCAATGTTTGCGCTGGCAGCGACTTTTACCTCAGGGCCAGCCTGCGCTGCCCACTTCATCATCATCATTCCAGCCACAGGCACTCTATGAAGGCGAAAAAAATCGACAAAACAAATGTAAAATGAGCTTTAGAGAACACGCCTGCGTAGCGAGCTTGTTTTGCTTGCTCTTTCGCACTGTCGCCCACGCATGGAGGCTGTCTCGCTCGCTCGCTCGTTCGCACGCATACGCACAACTAGACGCGCACGCACACAGTTACAGCAGACACTTTGCATGTTATTTGTTTCGTTTATTTGACTTTCTCATTAACTTTTGCTTACTCTGCGTCGCTCTTCTCTTATATTTTGTTGTTTTTGTTTAACTGAAAGTTGCCGCAAGATTTGTATGCGCACCTGATCAAACTTCACGTTCACGTCATTTTCATTTTGCCGGCTTGTGGGAATTATTTTGTTGATCTTGTGATTTGCCAAGTTTACACGCGTATTAGTATATGTATTTGTATGTATGTGGCAGTGTGTTTGTATGTGTGTAAATATTTCTTACGCCTAAGCTTAGGCCTAGACTTTGAGCCTAGACGCAGGTGCCGCAATTAAAGTCTATTAAGCTGAATTTATAACCTGCAGCCGCAATGGTTATAAATTAAAAAATTTAGTCAAATTAGCGCAACGACGACTGCAGCCGCGTAAGTCGCTTTAAAAAAGTGCAAAGCAAGGCGTCTAGCAGCCCCAACGAGTGCGAGTGTGAGTGCGAGTGCGAGTGCGAAGGCGAGTGCATTGCAGGTGTTTGAACTCAAATGTCAGCCAAATGTCGACGCGTCGCTAAGGCGAATGCAAAGGCAAAGGCGAACGGGGCGAATTCGGGGGATGGACTAAATAATTGGGCGACAGACGCTGACGTTGCTTCGCTGCTGCTGCTGCTGCTGGCAATAAACATAAAATTTGCGAATGGCGATCGCATGGCGCGTGCAATGCGAAATGCAAAACAAACAGTTTTTCGATATCACACCTACATACCCACAAACACACACACGCATACACACCCAATGAGAACAATTGAATGCGTTCAGGAGTAAAAGTATGTCACACGCACGCTTGCATACAAGCACACAGTGCCAGAGCGTGAAAGCTCTCTTGAGAGAGCTCAACTGGAAAGCAGCAAATGTCTACATTCCAATTGGGGTGCAGCAGCCGAAGGGCGTTGACATTTCGAGGGCAAAAGCAACATGAACAGTAACTGTTTGCCCTCTCAACAATCTCCTTCTCTCTCTCTCTCTCTCTCTCTCTCCCTCTCTCTGTCTCTGTTTCGCTCTCCCTCCCAGTTATGGATTGCAATTTCCAGTGTCAGTTTCCAGTGCGCTGATTTGTGCCTGTCGGTTAGGAAATTTTTGTATGTGCGCCGCATTTGAATTTCAGTTTCGTCAACTTAATCAAAACGGCGGCCCAGTTGGCGCTGACGCTGACGTCGGCGCCGGCGCTGGCAAAACGAGCTGGTGACAAATCTGCAACAGCAGTGGCCGCGGCAGCGGCAGCGGCAGTGGCAGCGGCAGCCGTGCCCATTGTGCTGCACCGCCTGCCACGGCATCTGCATGTGGGCGATGTTTTGCGGACGCCGATTTTGAATTTGATTTTTGGGCCTGCCTCATGTGTTCCGTGGCGATGGTGGGTCAAATGCCTGGCCAAAAGGGTGTGACGTTTGTTTCATTGGATTTGCTTTTGTTGCTATTGTTGTTGTTGTTTTTCTCTCTCTTTTTTTTTTTATTTTTGGTGACTGTCTTTGGCTTCTACATCGAATTCGAATTTCGAGCTGCGGCTCCGTGTGGCCGCATGTGGGCTTAATTTATTTTGACTTTTGGCCATTTAGCTTGAGATTTATCTGGCCTAAACTATGCGCCGAGCCAACAGCAACAATGACAACATTTCGGAGTCGCCTGTTGACGCGTGGATTTCATGTGCCAAATGCTGCAAACTGCGAGCGGCTGTTCGCTCAGCCTGTTAACGGATTAGAGCCTGGGTGGGTCTCCATCTGGCACCATAAACCATTTCTTGACACGCCCGTCAAATTGAGTTGTCACCCATAAGAAACAGCTCTCAGTTCTCAGTTCTCAGTTCCCAGTTCTCGGCTGTCTGTTGCTCATGTTCTAGGGATTAGCGATAAGGGAATCATTCCAGCCAGACCCAGACAACATTTCATAAACTCTGAATTATTTATCATAAATTTCCAGTCCGTGTGCGTCAACAGACGAAACTGCAAAGATTCGTTGTGATAATAAATATAAATCAAATCAAATATTCAAATGCTGTATCTTTGTTGTAATAATAGTTTTGGTTATTCGTGGAATATTTGTGAGGTTATGTCTGTTTAGTCATTGGAAGGCATTGTCTAAATGAAAAAGTTTGCTGGCGCTTAATACTATTTTTTAAGGAGTTTTCATAAAAGCGTCTGGAATATCTAAATGCTAAGCCCTGGAATATTCCATATAAGTTAGGTTAGATTTATTGACTTACTGGAATAATATTGATGCCAGCTAAAGTTATTTGAAAATTCCATATAAACACTATATAACATCTGCTTTCCGTCAACTGTTAACTCTTTTTCACAACTCTTGAAATAAACAACAATTTTTGTCACATTTTCCTTCCATTTCAACTCAAGTGTCTACAGCTCTTCAAGTCTTCCAGTCTGGAAATCTGGCATTTTTCAAGCCCAAAAATTGCTGACAATTTGTGTATCCGCTGTCTGTTTGTTGGGCTCTTTTTGTTTATGCAGCTAACTGCGGGTGCGTCTAATGGTTCAATCAGCGGCAAATTTTCCAATCAGTTCCCACATTAATTATGCCACAATTAAAAGACGACTACGAATAGGCCGGAGTCTGCGGAGTCTCAGCGCGGGAATTCCACTTGAATGGCTGTCAATAGGGCGAACAATGGGCCACTTGAAGTAGGCACAGCAGAAGAAGAGGCATAAAGAGAGAGAGAGAGAGAGAGAGAGGGAGGTAGAGGGAGAGAGAGTTTGAACTCGAATGGACCCTTAGCCCGCATGTGCGAGCAGCTATTGACGCCCTCGCTTTCTGCTCCTCTCTCTCTCTCTCTCTCTCTCTCTCTCTCTCTCTCTCTCTCTCACTCTGCCTGTCTTTGTCTCTGCTGTTGACCTCCAGCGTGGACAAATGCCCACACAGCTGTGCAGCTCCGGTCTGCAAAGTGTTTGCAAACTGTGTACGGAGAGGCGGCTAATTTCGTAGAAATCACAGAGCGTGATAGACAAAGAGCGAGCGAGAGGGAGAGAGAGAGGTAAAGCAAAGGCAGACAGACAAGAGCAGCGTCAGCAATTGGACTGGGAACGGGTGGGCATTGTCAGCGTTACGCATTTCCTCTCAGGTGTGCCGATCTGTCCGTCCGTCCGTCCGTCTGTCTGTGTCGGTGCCAAACAAAAGCGTTAAAAAGTAGGTGCAGCTGGGGCAGCGGCCGTTGCGGCTGCGGCGGGATCGCAATCGGGATTAATGAGCAACAGTCGCAGACAACAACAACAACAACAACAACAACAATAACAACAGCTACAAAGTGAGTGGGAAAATGGAAAGGCCGCTCATTGAGCAAACAAACAGCAAATAAGCAACATGTAAGAGAACTATGTGAGCGACAATGTGCACAACGTTTAGATACCCTGTAAAATAGGAAATATGTGTGCATACCTATATAGAGTATACATATATACTATGAGAGCGACAATGTGGATAACGTGTAGATACCCTGTAAAATAGGAAAATGTTTGCATACCTATAGAGAGTATATACACATATATATACATATGAAATGATGTATTTAAAGAGTTCAATATGTAATATGTATATATGTTATGTATGCCAGAAATGTCAAAATTTGATGATTTACCTTGAATTACATTTACCACGTCATGGCCTTTCTATGCGATTCTCAAGAGGTTAAGCAAGTCCTGTTGATGCTGTAGGTGCTAAGTGAACTTTAGATTAGAGTGCTATAGAATGAAGAGCTAGACAAATGGAATGTTCCAGATGATGTAGGTAATAATTAAGTTTAAGAATCTCCTTAAACTCTATTGTTACCTTTCATCTAGAACCTTCCATTTGCTGCCCTATCTGTGATAAGCGTAAGACTTTGCTTACAACAAGTCTCTACATTTTAATGTTGAGTAGAACAACCCAATGTATTCAATTACAGGGTATCATATCAGCAAAGCCGTGTCGCTGACTGTTGGCTGGTTGGCTGGTTGGCTGAGGTGAGCTGGTGGTGCGACTGGGACTGAGCTGGTGGCTAATGATGCCGCTGCTACGTGACGTTCGTTGCCAAGTGGCAGCAAAAGAATTGTTTCTGATATTTTTTCTCATTATGAATTGTGCCATTCTGTGGCAGACGTCGCAGCGCTTGTCGTCATGACTGCAACCGCCTTATCTGCCACTGACTCTGCCTCTGACTCTCTCTCTCTCTCTCTCTCTCTCTCTCTCACTCTCTCTCTTTCACACGCTTTATCTTTATCTCTATCTGTAGCTGTAGCTCGTTTTCCGGCTTACGGTAAAGTCTGTTGACTTAGCCGAAAATAAAATGAGAGATAAGAAAAGGCCGAGTGGAGGGCGGCTAATAGGCGGGGCGAGCGGCAAGTTGCATGAATGCTGCATGTTGCATGTGAGTGTGTGGCAGGCCGCTTCTGTTTTCGCTCTTGTTTTTTCATATCCGTCATTTAATTGACGGCTCGAGGACTTTTCACAATAAATCATAAAGCCACGATGATTTGTTTGCAATTTAAATGCAAATATCGACCACCCAACTGGCAAGAGGAAGAAGAAGCATCCACTGGAGCTGAGCGGCAGAGGCATTGCAAAATTATAACTTAATTTCGAGCAACGAAAATGTTGGCAATCGCTCGAATTGCACCAGAAATCGCCTCGAGCGACAAATGGAGCGGGGGACTAGGCGGGAGGCAGGAGGCAGGAGGCGAGCGACGATGAATGCGGCCAAAAGTGGAAGCCACACAATGCGAGCCAATGCAACCACGGGGCATGATTTGTCTTCAAAATCAACTCAGAGACCGAAGCGAAGCTAACGAAAAAACTCTCAACTCTGAACAAATGAATGCGAAATGCGAGATTTGCGAATCGATTCCCAATGAACGACCGATCGAATGAGCTGTAGCTAAGATGGAAGAGATTGGAGTCGACAGAGATTATGGTTAAGTTTGATGTAAAATGTTTAAAATTAATGAATCACTAGCTTTATCACTTACCCCGTGCTTATCGATAAATATCGATTTATAGAAACCCTCAAATTGATTGAAGTTGATAGAGATTACGATTCAGCTGTTATAAATTGTTTGAAATTAAGGAAATGTATAAGGTCACCAGCTCTACCACTTATCCAGTGTTTATCGATAAATATCGATTTATAGAAACTCTCAAATACAATTAGCCATGATTAAAGTGTTAATTGTTCAAAATGGATGACATCAGTATAAGTTAAATCAACAGTTCTGGAAATATTTCGCACTCAAAGTTATCGATAAATTGTTAGTCTGTTAAGGGCTCGACATGTTTAATTAAAATTAATTTTTACGTATTTGTTTTCAATAATTACTACTTTCTTAGCAACTTTATGGCTGTTTTCCAATATCGATTGAGTTATCGATTAATATCAATCATTATTGTTATCGCTCTGCCTTATCGTTCATCGACTTAGGTTCATCAATTTTTAAATATTCTTAGCTGGACTTGTAGAATTGTTGATTAACTACTTTTTAGCATTAGCTGTAATTGTCGATATATATCGATATATGTATAAAAGAGGTTGGCCAGAAAGAAAGTTAACTTTATCAAATGATCGAAGGCTATCGATATATGAATTTGTATTTGTAACAACTCTAAGGTATTTCAGGCTATCTTTACTCTCGGTCCAATCCACCCTGCATTTGGCGTGTAGGGCATTTTGGCAAAAGCCTGACTAAGCCCTGGCTGTAAGGGCAATTCCGAGAAACGCATTGCTTTGTTTGACGTCTCCGGCTGTGGGTCTCAGTCCGATCAAGCAACACTCTAGGGCCCCAACCAAAGCCAAGCCCCAAATATTAATAAAAGTCGTCATCGTCCAAAGGAAGCGCAGTCGAGCCCAAAAATACAAACGAAAGACCAAACCACAAAGCACACAAAAAGAACAAGAAAAAAAAAAACAGCCGAAAGAATGAGAAAAAAGTTATGCCACGCCGGTGTTCAACAAATTTCAATCTCGGCTCAAAGGCAAGGCAAAAAGGCGGCCAGCCAGAAAAAGAAGCAACGGCAACAGAGGCTGGGCTAGGGGCAAGGGCAGGGGCAGCGGTAGAGGCAAAGGTATAGGCAGAGACAGGGGCAGCTTTTGAGGCAATGGAGACTGCTTTTGGGGCAAGATGCACGTGCAGCATTGAAATGCGCAGCGCGTTGTGCCCAAAGGATCTGCGCTAAATAAAAAGCAGGCAAGCGAGACAGACGACCGAAGAAAAAGAATGAGAGAGAGTGGGGAAAGAGAGAGCGGAAAGGTAGCCGAAATGAATTGAAAGAATTCCTGGCGGGGCAGAAACGTCGACGGGCAACTCGTCTCGTCGCTGATCAAACGCAAAGATAGCCACAGCCGGGCAGACAGAGTACAGGGTATAGAGGAGAGGGCAGGGGCCGAGGAGGCGATGAACAGGGAGCACAAGGCAGCACAGGGGTATCTGGATTGGAGGCTTGGTCATTCGTTTTGACCAAAATGCGCCTAAGAATTTCGGTGGCTTTGCCTGCGCCTGCGCCTGCGCCTGGGCCTTTTGATTTCACAGCGTCCTCTTCAAAGAACTCTCCTCTGTGTGTGTGTGTGTGTGTGTGTGTGTATGAATAGTTTTTGGTTGAATTTGATTTTTTTATATACATTTTTTGGGGGGCTTTTTCAAGGCTTTGTCGTTTGCCTTTGTTCTGGCTGCGAGCTGAGGACGGCCACATTATATTACGATTTGAATTTCAGATTGAGTTTTAATAGCACCACCAGCCACACCGCCACAGTGAAGTGGAGAGCGAAACCACACCTGCATTTGATGTGGTTCTGTGTTACTTTTCGCAGTTCTGTTGCAACTGCTGACCACCTTCCCCCCCCCCCCCCCCTCACTCTCTTTCTCTCTCGCTCTCGCTCTCCCTCTATCTTCACTGCAATCTTGGTTTCTCGCTCTGCTTTTTTTGGGCGCGTAGATCAGCTGCCACCGTCTCTTGCCTCTTGCCACTTGCCTCTCGGCGCTGCGCTGCAACATTTCTGGGGTGTGAAATTTGCGCATAAAAGTAAAAAAAAAAAAAGAAAAATAAAATTCAATTTCACGCTTTTTATTAATTGGCCCAGTCGACTCGAGTCGAGCTTTGGCATCGGCGTTAATGAGATTTTTGCACAGCGATTATGAGCTCCAAGCCTCAATCTGCAGTTCCCAATGCCCCCAACCGTCTCCCCCCCTCTCTCTCTCTCTCTCTCTCTTCAGTTCCCCAAGCAGACCGCAATTGAGCTCTTTTAGAGTTTGCCGACTGGGCTTGTTATTGCTCGTGGTGGATCCATTGATAGCGCTGCGCTAATTAGACAGCTGACAGCACGTTTATCACAGGGTATAGATTACATATACATATATACATAGAGGGTATCCAAGCCTACTTAGTTACACATACATATATTTGAAAAGTGAGATATTTGAATTATATATATAATCTCTATTGGATAATTTGGTTCGTATGCTCATAAGCAGCTCAACTGCTCAGAAAATCAAAAAAATATAAAAGCAAGCTTCATATAAATATTATAAATTCATAAAAAATCCTATAATTTTAAATCTAATAAATAATTAAATAAAGTGCCAAATAAAATTCAATGTTATCATTGAAATGCATATTTAATGTTAATTTTTGCTTTTTTTTAAATTTATTTCTACTTTAAACAAATTAATTCAAAATATGTTAAAAAAAAATACTAAATAAAAATACAAAATTAAATGGCTACAAAAAAATTTAAATAAATATTATTTAAAATTAATAATTAAATAAATAATTATATAAAATAAAAAAATCAATTTGATCATTGAAATACATAATTAATGTTAATTTTTGTTTTTTAAATTTATTTTGACTAGAATAAATTCATTTAAAATATGTTACAATAAAACAAAAATAAAAATTAAATATTTAAAATAATAATAATAATAAATAATTTTAAAATAAATATTATCAAGTCTTAAAAAATATATATAATCTTAAATTTAATAAATAATTATATAAAATGCAAAATAAAACTCAATTATATCATTAAAGTGCATAATTAATGTTAATTTTTAGTTTTTAAATTTATTTATACTTTAAATAAATTCATTCAAAATATTTTTAATTCAGAAAGAATTTTTAACAATTTATGGCAAATTTAAAAACTAAAAATACAATATAAACAAATATTTTAAGTGTTTATTTTTGAATAAAATCTAAAAATATATGTATATGTGTATAAAGATATATAAAGTATAAATAATTATGTTAGAATACATATTATCAATTATTATTTATTATATAAGATTTAATCTGAATGTCATATTTGTCATTAAAAATAAATTATTCAGCTAAACGTTTTTTACTGTTTTTTTTTTTTTTTCTGGCAATAAAAATGGCGAGTGTCAAAATGCAAATGAAATAGAATTGTGCATAATTCTTATCAGCGACGGCAATTGAATTGTTTTGGCCAGGGGCTCTGACTAATGCGCCACCAGAGTTGCTATGATTGATATGCGATATGCCAGTTGCAACTGCAACGCGCCGCACGCTGCACGCTGCACGCTACGCAAAACAAAAGGCAGTCAACAGCAGCAGCAGCAGCAGCAGCTGCAAAGCGAGGCAAAGCTAAAACGACTTTGATAAATGCCATCCCACGCCTAGGCCAAGCCACAGCCTGCAACTGGCTCCGACTCCGACTCCGACTGCGACTGTGGCATGCTGCAAAAAGCCATTTTGTTAGCCGATTTTCATTCATTTTCATTTTCATTTTCATTTCGGTTTTGGCTTTTGGTTTTTATTTGCTTCGCGTTTTGCGCTAATTGATTCATTGATCTTGGCGATAGACCGCGCTCGTTAAATAATTCTTGCAGTCATTTGCACACCTGCCCCTCGCCCCCTCCCCCTCACAAGCCGCTTTACCTGTTGGCAGCGTCCAGTTTGTGGCCGTCAATTGTGCACAAAGACATTATTAGAGCCGTCTAAGGAATTCAATTCCATTTCCATTTCCATTGTCTGCTGTGGGCTTGGTTACAGTTGCTGCTGCCGCTACAACAGCAACAGTTGCTGCTGCTGCTGCTGCTGCTGCAATTTGTTAAATTGACAAAAACTGTGCGATAAAACATTGCGCGTTATTAAATTCAATAAATTTTCGTTACGTTTTCGTTATCGCCGCCACGAGATCAGCAAATACAAATTCTATTTAAGATACGATCCACAATTTTGTGATCGATAACCATGTTAATTGACCGCAACGGGGCGTGGCTGGCCGTCGATCGCAGTTGTCAGTTGGCCAAGTCACCAGAGAGAGAGAGAGAGTCTCAGAAGAAGCCGCCAAACATTTGTCTTCGGGCCCCCTCTCCGGCTCCCCGTGCTGCCCCTCTCGCGCACGCCCCTTTGTTGACTGGCCTAAAATAAAGGCAGTTGACAGTTGCCTCAATTCGCGTATAATTTACGATAATGCGCTGCGCTTTGATTTAGGTATTGCCGTGCAGCCTGCACTCAGTTCGCGTGTACCAGTTCCAGTGCCAGTTCGCAGTACCAGTTCCAAGTACTTGACTAACTTACGAGCTGCGCAGCTTGATCTGTCTGTGTCTGTCTGATGGACGCACTTAAATGCGCTGCAAATTTATGTTGACATTCAGTTGACTCACGCACACACACACACACGCACACACATACGCACACACACACACTCGTAGTCGTCTCTGCTGTTGCGTCCCACCTTTTGGCCATTTGTTTATGACTAGCTGCCTAATTATTTTATATGGCTGCCGCATATTCACACATGCCACCAATGGTTGCGGCGCTCTTGTGGCATCGTTGGCGTTGGGTGCGCCAAAATAGACAACAGCAACAACAGCAATAGCAGCAGCAGCCGCAGCAGCAATAGTTGCTGCCAAAAAATGGCAATATTCGCGGCGCCGTTTGCTGTCGATATGAAAATTTGTTTGCCATAAATATTGTTTTTCACGCGCCGCGCAGTAGCTGCCGCATGCAGATGCAACAGCAGCAACAGCAACAGCAGCAGCTGGCAACGCCAACGCTGCCGCCTCCTCCTTGTCATTGGCTCTGTGATCCGCAGTGCGGCGGATCAGCATTTTGGCCACATTGTTGTCAAACGTCAGCGCCCAAAAGAAAACCTGAAGCCAACGGAAAATCGCATCCAGCAATTGCCAACTGGCAATTGGCAGCTCGTATAAATATTTGCGCTCTGCTGCATAAAATGCAATATTGTTGTTGTTGTTGTTGTTGTTGTTTTGCATTTTCCGTTTTTCATTTCATTTTTGTTTTTCCTTCCTCTTGTTTGCTGCATAATTTATTTAACGCTTTTCGCAATTTATTGCGCATATTTTTATGGGCTTTAATGAAGTTGACTTTTATTTTGCATATTTTGACCAATTATTTGCTGGAAGATTAAGTATCCGGATTTCTTGCCTGATTTATAATTCAATTAACCCATCAAAATGGCAACAATGTGGCTAAAACCTTGATTGTAGATTTAGCTGTAGCCAAGTGTGAAGGGCTATATACTTAGATGGATGGCTAGATAAATGCAGATAAATCGATTGTTGTAGATAAGTCGTTAAGTAAAGGATATATGGATAAGTAATCGAGAAGTGCTGGTAAGAGAAGAGTTTTGCAGTTAGATACATAGATGAATAGTCATATATGTGTGTATATAGATAAACATAGATATAGATACATGCTTACTTGCTATAAAATCTATCTGATCTCTAACAGGCGGAGGATTTTAGCAGATAGATATACAGGTATAAGAGATTTAACTGTCCAATCGTTATCGATACACATCTATGGCTTTTGAAGTATCCCATCTATTGTATATAACTTAAAGCTAATCAAAATCTCATATATATCTCATATATATTTCTCATATATATTTAATATACAACTCATACAGTGTTTATTACCCATTTACTATTAAAGATACTTTTACTATAGCAAGATATGATGCAAAGTTTCCTTTCTGTGTTTCAGATACATTTACCTTAGTTGAGATACTATTCAAATTTTGAAATTCTCATTTAATATACATTGAATTTATTTTTGAGATACGGCAAAAGCTTTCCACATAATGCCAAATCTGCATTTCAAAAATATTACAAGCCATATATCTCATATATCTTTAAACTTCATTTAATACATCTTAAACTTTTCATGCAATGCCAAAGCTACATTTCACAAAGCTCAGCTCTGCAGTGGAAAACCTTCTCAGCAGCTGCTTAAGATACAATTTTGATTGTTTAGATGCAAAGTTTAAGATAAAATTGTTCAAGCTTTTATCTCTTTACGCCTTCTCAGTTTTCATTTTCATGTGGCATGTGAAGTGTTGGCAGACAGGAGCCGTTGCAAGCGATCTTAATCAGCGCCTTTTGGCAGCGGCAGCGGCAGCGGCAACATGTGGCATGCCACACAGCACAGTCGCCACTGCTTGAAGTATGTGCTTCCGCAGCAGCGGCTGGCTTTCGATCAAATGTCTGAGTCGCCGTTGCCAATGCAATTGTTGCTGCCGCACCTCGCTATTGTTGTTGCCTGTTGGCTGTTCCACTGGAAGCTGGAAGCTGAAAGCTGGAAGACAGAGGGCCGCTGCGGCTGTCATTAGGCCAACATGTGCGGCTGTGCCGGCTGCAGTTGCCACAAAAGAAGGTGACGCAGCTGAAATCACTGCGCTGACCAATCGCCACACGTGGCACATATGGCGCATAGAGCAGTGGCAAGCGGCGCCCATTTGCTGCATGCAACATACGTACATGGGGCATGAGACAGGCTGAGCGCAACAGCTGCTGGTCAAAAGCTTCCGCCAGCTGATGCTGATGCTGCCGCATCCGATGCACAAACTACGCACAATCGATAGATACACATGTCCAATATATGTGCAACATGTGCACTTGCACCTGACTCGAAATGCCGCCCCATCAGAGCTGCCTGGTGGTTTCACCTGGTGTTAGCCAACCCGCTCATTCCGCCACCCCCTTTACGGCTACGCTTCGGTTTCGATTTCCTAACACAGCCAAGAAAGTCAAAAGCTGAAAACTCAACTCGCTGTGGCTGCGGCTGCTTCAATTACACAAAGTCATGCAGAGTTCCAGCTGGAACCAGCCCCCCTCCCCTTTGGCCGCCCCCTCAACTCATTCCACTGCACTGCAGCTGAAAACCCACGAAAGTTGCCGAGCCGTGTCCGCGTTGCTGTTGTTGTTATTATTGTTGCTGGCGTTGGTGTCTGACTTTGTTTTAGTTTTTTGCTGCTGCTGCTGCTTAGCAAAACAGGTGCGTTTGCGTTTTGCAGGTGTTTCCCAAAAGCCACCACCAGCAACAACAGCAGCAACGGCGGCAGCAGCAGCAGCAGCAGCAGCAGCAGTGACTGCCAACTTGGACTCGGTTCGACTTCGACTTCAGCTTCTGCTCGAGCCCCTTCCACTATGTCTATGTCTATGCCTCTCTCTGTCTCTCTATTCCTCTCTCTCTCTATCTATGTGTGTGTGTGTGTGCTTTGCTGTCTCGCGCTGTTTAGTAGTTACGCTTTACCGCTAGTTGCACAAATTGCCGCCCGCCTTGCTGCCCAGCTCAGCTCGGCTCGGCTCAGCTCAGCTCGGCAACCAGCAACTGGCGCCAGTTGCTCATGCGCTTTGTGTTTCGTGTGAAAATCACAATTAAATGCAATTTTTATGCGCACCTACAAAGACGTCGCTTCGGCTGCCGTCGCGTCGCCGCCTTCGGCTCAGCTTTCCCATTTTGCAAGCTGAGCGCAGCTTCGGCTCTCCGACTCTTCGGCCTCGGCCTCGGCCTCGGCCTCGGCTTCGGCTTCGGCAATGCTGAGAGTCGTTCGGCTCGGCTCAGCTGTCAGCTGCGCTGTTCGAAATGTCAGCTTGACAATTATTATGTCAAAATTGTTTTTGTTTCTGTTTGGTTTTTTTTCTTCTTTATGCCGGCTGCGCAGTCGCAGCTGTTGACTGTTACATGAGTTTTTATGGTAATTCAAGTTTCACTGATTTCACGTTCCATGTCGCACCCAAAAAACAGAAAGACAAAAATATAATAAACCGCAGCGGCAAATGGGTGAAAATCGAGCTAGGCGCGCTAATTGCCAAACGTCGGAGCAAGCGCTGGAGTTGCTGCTGTAACCGTTGCCTGAGCCGCAGCGTTCCAGAGACATGTTCATTGGAAGCCATTGGAAGCTGTGGCGGGCTCGAGCGCGAGCTTCGTGTTGCCATTGCAGAATGCACAAAAAAACAATTAGCGCATACCAGAGAGAACGCACCACAATGTGGGGGAAACAATTGCAGCCACAATGCATGTGAAACAAAAGCGCAGAGATACCCTGTAATGTTTGTAAAGGGGTATGTTGGGTATACATGTAAGTTAATAATAATATAAATTTAGTTGATATATGAATTTATTTGAAATTTGTAACCTTTTATAGTCTCTCACAAATTTGAAGAAATATACTATATGAGAAAATAATTAATAAGTATCGTATTGACTCATGGTCGCGTTTTCTTTACTTTACATTCAATTTTTAATCAAATTTCAGCGTTACTAAAATTCGCTAACCTAAACTTTACTTCAAATCCTTACACCCCTGCTAGAAATTTAAAGATTTTCCGTTATACAACATGTTTTATTGATTATACCATCTATATAGATTCAATGCACAAACATATTTAAAACATTTTCCAGCTACTTCTAGATATTTCCTGTAGCTCTACCGCATGCAAATTTAAAGTACAGGGTAGCTCTTAGTCATGCATTGACAGTTGGCTGCATTTGATTTGGTTTGCGGGCAGCCAAACTGACATTTGAATGGGGCGACTGGCACCGAGTGGCCCCACTCGCAGTCTCCAGTCTCAGCCTCAGCTCCAGCCTCAGTCGCAGCCCCCAAGGCAATTGGTCAATTGCTTTGTAAGCTGCAATCATTAACGCTAATAGGTGACGTCGACGCAGACGCAGATGCTGACGCTGGCAGCGACGTTAGCAACTGTGAGGCAGCTGCACTCTTCTTGCTCAGTTCCAGTCTCCCTCTCTGTCTCGGTCTCCTTCTCAGCCTCAGCTGTGGGTAAAAACCCAAAATTCGAAAAATTTCTCGAAAGAGAATTTCGTTATATATAATTTTTGCACACGTGCAACTGCAGTTGGGTGTCTACCTGAGGCTGTGGCTGGAAAACCCTTAATGGGCAGCGGCAGCGGAGACAATGACAATGCGTGAGAAAACTCGTTCGAGCGCATTATCTATGTGCATTTGTGTGTGTGCTGGAGTGCTACCCTAACGGTAGTTGTTACGTTGCACTTGTTTACATGGGAAATGGTTTTTCACATCGTTAAGCCAACAGTCGTTTGTTTTCCACATAATTTCGCCGCCCAGGTAGCCAATAATTGGAAGATTTCCAAGAAAAATCCGTTACAAAACTAAAATCAAACAAATTGCAGTTTGAATAGTATTTTTAAGTAATTTATTTTGTAATATCTATAATTAATTTTTTTGCTTCTTTTTTCTCGCATCATGTTACATCATGTGTGGGAAAATGTGGTATGCCCGATTTGAAAATGTAAAAATCAAATAAAAATTAATTAATTTCGTTTTTTGTTTTATAATTATTTTCGAAAAAATATATATTTTAAAACGCATAATTATGCTAAATAAAAAACACTTTGTACAAAGTATGCTACAGATCACAGAACATAAATATATTTATATATTTATTAATATTATTATTATTAATTATTATTATTCAAGAGTTAAAAAGGAGGAAAACTTTTTGCTGTTGCTTAAACTAAATGATAAGAAAATTGTTCCTTGAGGTTTTTTCCATGTGTGTGTGTGTGTGTATGTGCGTATAAATAAATGAAACGATAATAGGATTAAAATTTCTACTTTGCTTTTGTTATATATTTAAAATTAATAGGAAAATATTTAATTGAGAAAATGAGAATGAAAATTTTTGCATTTTTTAGTTTTTCTTTTTATTGCTGTTCTTTTTTTTTGTAATTTTTAATTATTAGTTTTTGTTTGCTTTGCATCTTATCATTCGTAAAATTATTAACATGATTTTATTCTTTCAATTAAACCAAAAACTAAATACATAGAAAACAAAAATTATTCAGTTTTTCATTTCATTTTATCAAAGGAAAATTAAATTGTTTAAAGCTTTGCCAAGTTTTTCTTTTCTTCTTCTTCATTCTTCTGTTACATCCGCTTCTTCTGCTACTTCTTAACTGCTGCTAATAGTTAAATGTTAAACGTTAAGTGTTAATAATAATAATATATTAGTGCTTACATTTTGTTTTAATGCTATTTAGGTTTTGTTTTTGTTTTGTTTTTATAGCTAAACTCTTTCAATGTATTGGTGTGAAATGCTTTTACAGCCACACGCCCTGTGTGTGTGGGGGGAGGGGTGGGGGGGAGGGTGTGTGGCTGTAGTGTCTATGTATTTGTAGATATCATTAATTCATTTGTTGACGTTACTGTTTATTTGTTGTATGTTGTTGTTGTTTGTGGAGATCTTCACACGAGTTTTGAGTGGAGTTGAGTTTTGAGTGGAGTTGACTGTACTACACTGCGACTAACATTAATTAATATGATTTCTATAGCTTTAAATGTTTAGTTTAAGTTGTAGTTGTTGATGCTGCTGCCGCGGCCTCCGCTGCTGCCAGCTGCTTTACGATTGGCTGCTGTCCTTTTCGCCACTGAATTGCTGCAATGAGAGTAAGCGAGAGAGCGAGAAATTAGTCAAAATTGCAAAATATAAGTGTTCTGTACAAGTGTATGCGTGTGCAGCTTAAGTTTAAGGGAAGGTCGAAGTATAAGTGTAAGCAGTAGAGACGTATGCGAGCGATGCCTCAGTGTATAAGTGTATGCATGTGTGTTTAAGGCGAAGTCTTAAGTATAAGAACTGCGTATTAGTGTATGCATATGAGGCTTGAGGCGAAAGTCTTAGTATAAGTGTATGCCTGACTTGCACAACAAATCACGAATTATCAATTAATTTGCCGTTGTTTTCGTTCTTTATTTTACAGCTCTCCTTCTTGCTTTCTAACTTGTCTCGTTTGTTTACGAAGCGCTCGAGCTTCGTTTGCATTTTGTTGCTGCTTTTTTATTATTTATTTTTATTTTAATGCTTGGGGACAGAGAAAGAGAGAGAGAGAGACGTATCAGGAGAAGGGCCAAAGAAGAGGCGCCAACTGAGCGCCAGCGCAAAAGTAAGAAAATCAAATGAGCTTGTAGGAGAAGTTGTTGTTGTTGCGTCTTCTAATGTCGTTGCCTGTTATGTTGACTGACCGCAGTGCTTTGTCGGCTGCTAGAAGGAGAGGGGCAGAGCTAGAGAAGGAGGTAGGGCAGCGTCCGGGGTGCGCACAATGTAGAAAGCGACCGACTGGCGACTGGCGCACAGCTGCGCGGCGCGAAAAAGTACAAAAAAAGAACAGCAACAGTAAAGCAACACAGCAATAGCAGCAACAACAACTACGTAACGAGAACATTTTGAACACGTGCATTTCTTCTTACGTCTTATACATACATACATATGCGCACACATGCGTGTGTGTGAATGTTTTTTTTTCGCTGCTGCTGTGCCTTTACGAAGGAATTTGTTGTTTTGCAGCCAGAGTGACACATCATAACAGCAGACACACACACGCACACACAGCAATAGTCGTGGAGAGGCCGGAGAGTAGAAGGGCGGACGAGTCTGAGGCGTGGGCAGCATGTCTCAATCTCAGTGCAGATGTTTTGCTTGCTTGCTTGTTTTTTTTACTTGCCAGAGCAACACAGCCGTTCATAAGGCCTGAATGACCGACTAATTGTGCTGTGGGGTTTTTTACTTAAATACTTTTCTACACGAACAAAAAGATGCAAATGCATAATTAATCAACTGCACAAAAACAAATGCCACCAAAGAAGTGTGAAAGAGAGAGGGAGGGTAAAGATGGGAAGTTTTATTGGAATTGTTTAAGCACGAATTGTGTAGAAATACATACATATATACATCAAATTCATACATACATCAAATTCATAACCTGCTGTATAATTTTTGTATTATTTTTTATACTATTTATATATTTTTGTTTTTGCCAACATCATTTATAATCAACGCTGCAGCGGGCGGGCAATGGGAAATGCCAAAAACTGCGCTAATGAAGTAAGCAACAAAGTAACAGCAACAACAAGATGAAGAAGCAGGAGAAGAAGGCACAGACAGACAGACAGAAATAACTGAAACGGAGGCTGACTGATGATTCTCCAATTCTCCAAATGTCGAAGTCAAGCTTAAAGCTGCGTTAGCCTCTGTGCGTGTGGCTGTATATATATGTATGTACATATATGTGTGTGAGTGTTTAGTTGCTTACATACACATATGAAATAAATTTAAGTATCTGCAGGTGTTCATTTAAAACATCACAGACAGCAACAAAATGGAAGAAGAGAGGAAGACAAAAAAAAGGCCGCGAGAAAAAAAACAACACAAAATTAACAGCTACGCCGCAGTCGCGGTCGCAGCTACAACAAAAGAAAGACAGAAACGGAGACAGCGAAAAATATGTGAAATGTCTACAAAAACAAAATGAATTTGTGCGAGATTTATTATTGTAGTAGTAGTTGTTGTTGTTGCTGTTGCAGCGAGAAGAAAGCAAGGCGAAAAAATGTAAATTTCGTACGCACGCACACATGCAAATAAAATGAATTATATTTTTAAGGCGAGAAATGTAAATGCCGACAAACGAACAAATGGACAAACAGACAGACGGCTGAAACGTCCTTACACTGCTTAGCAGCAAATGAGGTCACAAAACAACAATGCAGAAAAGTCGCGCTATCGCCGCTTGCTTAATTCGCTTGCATGTGTAAATTTTGTTCGATGTTTTCATTTTTTTGTTTTCTTTATTTTTATTTTTTGGGACGACGTCAAAGCTGCGACGTTTCATTTGCAATGCAAATGCAAAGCAGAAACACATACAACATTGTGGGTGGGTGGGGGCGCTGGCGCTTGACTTACCGTCGCTAAACTGTTGGGCAGCTGCTGCTGCTGCTGCTGTTGGGGCGCCGGTGCTGCCGATGTTGCTGACGCCAGCGTTGGTGCTGCGGCTGCGGCTGCTGGCAGAATTGTGTTGGGACTCTGACGATCGGCGAGCGGCAGGCGGGCGGCAGCGGGACTAGAGATTTTGGCTACCTGCTCCTGCTCGGCGGCCAGGCGCTGGGCCAATACATCACCGGCTGCATCGAGATCCATCTCATCGCTCTCCTCCTCATCCTCATCTTCGGAGCCGCCGGCAGCTGCTGCTGCGGCGACGCCACTCAAGGCGGCAGCTGCATCAAAATTATTGATCTCCGGATGGGTTTCCAGCTCTGTTTGCAGATCGCAGATGTAGTCGATGACGTGCTGGATGATTTCCAGTTTGGAGAGTTTGCGGTTCTTCGGCATGAACGGCACCAGGTCTTTCAGCTTCGAGAGATACATCTTCATTTCGGCATTCTCGCCGTCGCCGCGATGCGGTGGATGGCGGGCGATGCGGCCATTGGGATTCATTGCCGGCATCGAGGCACCTGTTTGGCAAACGGCCGTCAAGGACTTCATTTTTGAGATGATCGCTTTACGCTCCTTGAGTAGAATTTTGGCGGCTTTTTACACGGCTTTTACCGGTTACTTGCGAGGTTTCAATAAATCGAAGTTAACTTCTTTCAAAATTCAACTTTGATGTGTTTTGGTTTCGCTGCGAGTTTTGTTTGACTTTGATTTTTTGTTTATTTAAATTTTCGTTATTTCACTTTACACGCACTTTTTGCCCTGTTGTTGCATTTGCATTTGTATTTGACTTTGATCAACAAAACGAAACACTTTAATCCAGCGTGTTTTTCTATTGCATTTGTTGTCGAGTGTTGCTCAATTTTGCGTTTGCTTTGGGTTAAATTTATTTGATTTCTTTATTATTCTTTATTCTTGCGCGGAGAAGCAACAACCATCAACGAACACGATAAATTTCTATTTGGATGTGAGAGCGAGCCGACCGCCGTTTTTATACCCGTGCAAGAGCCGAACGCCGAGTGCTTCGTGTGTAACAGATACGAAGACGACGCTCGCGCTCGCATTAGTGCTCTCACTCTCCGCTCTCTCTGACTAAACAAAATCAACCAACCACCAACAGAGCCAAAAGAAAACTCGTTCCACGCAGCAAGGAGGGGAAATCCATCATAATGTATTTACCTTCAAATATATATAATATTTATTCTATATATATATATATTTAATTTTTATTAAATAAAATATATTAAGTTGTTAAAATTTCTAATAAAATTATTTGTTGCAACAGACTTTATAATCAGCCCTCTTGAAGAGTGAAAATACGAACGTACACACGAGCGCGAACAAAATGGCTCCGCCTATCGCAGAGCGGTAGAGTGAGAGAGCACCAGAGCTGCGTTGGAAAATTTATGTAAATACAAAAGGGGCAATGTCGTGTAGAGCCTGACCACAGGATCTCAAACAGTTGGAGAGTAATGCCGTTGTGGTTCTCATGTTGGCGGGGTAATTCAGACGTGAGATGTGTAGAGCAGCAGCAACTGGATATTGTATGTAGAGTACGAACTGAAAGGGGCAATGTTCAACATTGTGGATGTTATTGAATTGTGATGGATAAATAAATCTTTAATGCTAAATGTATGAGTATTCAAAATTATTTAATATATTAAAAATGGCCTTCAAGAATATTTAAAATACTTCATTCAAAGTTAATTGGAAATTGATCGTATTTGCAAAAAGTCTTCACGTCTTGAGCTGTTTTGTAGAGTGACCCGGCATCCACTTCCCCAGCCTCCATAAAATCTCAGCTTTAAAGTTGAGCTGCCAGCTTTCAACTCTGTGTAGAGTCCACTTGGCCTCCACTTAAATGCCACAACTCTCTACATTGTGGAAATTGTGGATGCTACAACTTCTGTAGAATTTCCCCAGCTGCCGCAGCTGTGCTGCGATTGGTCGGCTGCAATGCATGCACTCTCTTGATCTACGCTTCACTCAGCAACTCTCGCAATCATACTCTCTCTCTCTCTGCACACACGATGTGATTTTGTGAATGAAAAAGATTCAAAGTATGAGACGTTATTTTCAATCTTTCTTCGTGGCTTATCTTAATTTGGGTTTATGGTATCAGCGACCAGATACATTCATCTCCCTGTGTATGTGTGTGAGTTGCCCTATCGCTCTTGACTCCGCTCCCACATAGTAGAACAACTTGTAGGGTTTCTGCTGGGCATGAAATCACGATCATATTACACGAGACCACGAACCACAACGACAATGACGACGACGACGACGACGACGACGAAGGCGACAACGACGCCAGTCGAGTGTTTGATTTGTGTTTGTATTTTACTGTGGATGTTGATGTGGATTTGAGACTGCCGCCCATTGAGGAAATGTGAGGGAAATGTTCATTGAAAGTGAGGCCTGTTTGTGAAAAATGACACGTCTGGCAATCGTCTGCGTTCCACTGCAGTGGAGCACTTCAAGTGCTAATTGAAGCGCAGCATTCATTCACTAAGACAAGAGTGAGCGAGAGCCACAAAAATTATATTCATTGACTCAAATTAGCGCCAATCAGAGCAAGAGCTCGAGGGGAGCGCCTGGAAGGAAACTGTAATCTTCGCTGTGGAATTTCGCGCGAATTTCCAAGTAAGGCAGCGAAGGTGTTGCATGAAATACACAAGAAACCGTGTCGAAAAACTAAACTGCAAATAATTAAAAAAAAAAAAGAAGAAAAGAAAAAGCATAAAAAATGCTAGCAAAAAATAACTTAAGCAAGCCAACAAACAGTTCAAATTTCCAGCAAAAATACCGATCATAATTTTATGACTTCGCCAAGAGTTTTTTGCGTCTGCCTCTTCATCTGCCAGGCAGGCAGGACTTGCTTTACGACTCTTTAGTGTTTCGCATGAATGACAAATGAGCAGCGGCGAAGACGACGACGACGCAGATGCAACAGGTTAAGCGCAGAGTGGAAGCGGACTGGAAGTGCCAGCGGGCAGGGGACAGTCGGGGGACTAGAACTTGCGATGCAAAGCATTGCGATCACATGTCAATCAGTGGACCTAGAGCTGAAGTCAAAGCTGTAGCTGTAGCTGAAGCTGAAGCTGGGAGTCTGGCTAGGCGCAGCGCGGGGAGGAGGCACCTTGCTAGATGGCGTTGCAGATATGCATGCCGCATGCCGCGTGCATAGCATGTCGAAATCCAATACGCGTCACTCAACCAGTGTCCGCGTCTAGGCTATTAAAAAGAAAACCTGAAGGGTGACAACCCCACCTCTCCTACTCTTACATTCCCCTCGCACTTCTGCCGTCTCTTTCTAGCATGCTGACATGCTGCATACGCGAATCTCATTAATGAATTCGGCGCGACAATTTCTGCGCTAGCCGTTTGTTTCATTTCATTTTTGTTTCATTCTTTGTCTTATTTTTAGCTTCACACATACGTGTGACTATCTGTGTGCTGGTGTTGGTGCAGCTCTCTCTCCTTTTCCAACAGGCATTCAGCATATCATTTGGCGACTTTTCGCCTTAGCCTTGTCGCTCGCATCCGGCCTTTGGTTGGTATGGTAACTGAATACTAATTCAAGCAGTCAAAGCTCTTCCAATAAGCGGCACTCGTAAAGCTTTTGTTTATTTTGTCTGTTTGCGCAAAAAAAGATGAACAAAAATCAACAACAATCAGCAGCAATGCGTGGGAATGAGAACTTCAACTGTAATGGCCTTTTTGCTTTGTTTACGCAAATGCGTGAGCATGAGAGCGGGACGGAAAGAGAGAGAGAGAGAGACATAGAGGGAGCGCTATGTAGAGTTAGCTTCACTTGTGCTAATGTGCGCATTGGTATGCGTTGGAGCATCTGCTGAGCAAGTCGCTCATTGAAATGCTTCCATGTTGGAAAGCAATTGTTTGATTGTTGTTTTTTTTTCGTCTTTCCAATTGTAAGTTGATCAGCTATTCAATCAAGGACAGATGACGAAGTGTTGCGGCATTGTAATCGAATTGTAACTGTAAGAAAACAGAACTGTGAATATGAGCTGAAACTGTTACGTATGTAAATTAAATTGATAATGTGAACAAGCACAAGTCTATTCGAAGCAAACAAACTGAACTGATTATTATTATTAATGAGCTAACCACTAAATGGCTGCTAATTTACCCGAATGTAAATACGCATTAGTCAGGCGTCTACATTCCAATAACAAACTCCATTTATCCTAGAAGCCACGGAAACACAAAACAACAACAAGAACAACAGCAGCAACATAATGGAAAGGGAAATGCAGCCGCACATGGAACAAATGCGACTGGAAGCCAAATAAAAGTCGACACATTGTGAAACAGAGCTCATTCCAAATGCTTGAAATAGCGAGGATCAGGCGAGCAGTTGTCTCCGTATGTGTGTGTGCGTGTGTGTGTGACAAATGTCAATGGCATTGCAGAAGGCAGAAGGCAAATGAACTGCTGTCAAAATAACCCCTGCCTATTATAAAAAGGACGGCGACAAAAGGCGCACAAAGGACGCGTCGCGCTATTTGTAAAGCTGCCAAAGGATATCGATGAAAATGTGCAGCCGTCACACAGAAAGAGCGAGAGAGAGAGAGAGAGAGAGAGAGAGAGAGAGAGAGAGAGAGAGCGCGAGAGCGAGTGTGTGGCAACCAGGTGAACAGATCAGATGCGATTAGGGATTATTATGCTATTACGCAGGATACGATTAACAATGCCAGCGAGGATAACAACTGCGCCGCACGCCGCGGCATATGCTACAACATTTTCTCTCGCCAGTCGGCCAGAGGGTTGCAGGGGCAGAGGGGCAGAGGGGCAGGGGGCAGAAAGGGGCTGGCAGCAGGGAAATATATTTAGGCAAATGTGCGCAGCCGCCTCGATTCTCACTATTTTTGCTACCCTAATTGAGTGGGAAAACGCAGCAGAGAGCGAGAGGGTCCTGCAAGCGTCCTGCGGACGTTCTGCGTCCTGCATTGCATCTGCACCATTTATGTTATTTATTTATTTTTTTTTTTTTGGCCGGCTGCCGTTATTTGTACTGCATTTTTACCGTTGCGCTGCAGCCGCTGCATATCGAGTGGCGGCCAATGACTGCGAGCAGCGGACCAACGGGGCAACGGGCCACCGGGCTTTTAATACCCTGTTAACTAGTGCATGGGGTAGTTTACTTTAGCAGTGTGTTTGACAGAAGTTAGCGAGCTCGAGTGGCAATCTAATCGGAGATAATTGATGAGTTATAACAATTTAAATACCCTGTAAACAAGAACTTTTTATGGCAATTCGACAGCATGGCATTATCAGCAGAGAGTGTCTTCTAATAGACTAATTTTATAACAAATTAAAAATTGATAATGATGCAAAGATGTGTTACAGGGTATCTATGAGCCCATCATTTGCGCACACTCCAATGTGTTGTTTATAGGTAAGCTGCTGGCTTGTTAATTGGGAGCAGCTGGGCGTTGGATGAATACCCTGTCAACGTGGCAGGACTAATATCTAGGTGGCATGTGGTTCGTCCTTGCATTATGCAGCGCCGCCGGCTGTGCCAGACGCCGTCTAGACGCGGCTAACGAGCTGGCTGGGAGAGGCAGAGCTGAGGTGTAGATGCCGCGCAGATTTAGCTAAGCAAAATACAAAGATAAAGAGAAGAAGAATAACTGAGTCATTTAGCTGTTGCGACTTCATTAGTCGCCGTCGCGACAACTCGACAGGTAGCGAGCAGGTCGATTGGGCACAAATATTATGGCCACAAGCCACTTGGCCAAAGCCAATCACAACATCGGCAACAACAACAACCCCAGCAGCAGCAGCAACAACAACTGAACAGATTTTCGCACAGAAAGGCCACAGCAGGTGGTCCTAGACGAAGGATTCGCTCCTGTGAGCTCGTCAATTTGTCGCCAGTTGCTAATTGCCAGCTACCCAAAATAGAAGTAGGCAAACCTCTCGATCAGCTTAGCTGGCTTGCATATACATATACATATATCTGTCCATATCTATATGATGGATGATGTTTGCCTGGTGCATGCACCTTTCAGCTCAGCTAAGCCGACATTTGATCTGCGAGGGCGATTCGCTTGCACTTTTGCTTCTTTATTTTTAACTCAAAACTAAAAACCACAAAAATTCGAAAGCCGAAAGCCGAAAACTGAAAACTGAAACCTGAAACGGGCGCTGCTCAATTTGATCAGATGAGCCGTTTGCTGAGCCAAGAAGTTAATCCGTTCATTTGACCAGCCATTATAACCAAATTGTGGAGATTGATTTGTGTTTAGAGTTTGCGGATAAATCATATTTATGTTTGTTTTTTATTTCGATAGCTGGAAATTTTAAATGTCTCTCTGTTTGTCCTTTACTCAAATAACTGTAGAACAGAGAGAGAGAGAGAGAGAGAGAGAGATTCTTTGTGTACTAAGGCTTATTGCCCTCTTATCAGGGATTAGAGCCCGTATTTCCCTTGATCTCTATTTGTCTTTCTCTTTGATTTGTGTAATTTTATCAACTTCTTTAGATATAGTTAGACATATGTTTTACAATATATACATATATTACATAAATATGATATCTATAATAGGTATATAGAAAGAGATGGATGTTACATGTCCAGGTTACTTATATAGATATATGTAGGCATAGATATAGATCTCTATTTGCATTTCTCTCTCTATCTCTCGCTCTCTCTAACTCAGTTCCTTCTTCATTTCTTCCAGATCTCTTTGTAAATCTCAGGAATTCCACACTTTTTCCCATATTTCCCATATGAAGAAAGCATTTTTCTCAAGCCCACATAAATCGTATGACAGCCTATTGCGGATGCGGGCAATCTCTGCCCTCCCTCCCCTCTCCCTCTCACTCTTTCTCTCACTCACTCTCTCTCTCTCTGTCTCTCTCTCTCTTTTGTAGATTTGGTTTATCAGCAGCAGACGCGAACTTGCAACTTGCAACTCGCGACGCCTAGCGACACATGCGGCACGGCGCAGATAAGAGTCTCTGACTGTGGCACAGCTGCCCGAGGCATTCGACGCACATGTCCGCCATGTCGCTGGCTTGCCGTGTTGTACTTAGCACAAAAGTTCAGCTGCATTCGTTGCCCGCTTTTTGGGGTTAAAAATCTTGTGAAAAAAACGCAAATGCCGCCGAATGCCATAAAAATGATGCGGCAATTGCCAAGCGAGCTGCTAGCCGGCTGTCGACGGTCGACGGTCGACGGTCGACGTTCGGCGCTCGACGTTCGAGTACCGATCTCAATCGAAGACCATTCCCCTGCCCCCGCCCCTGTCCCTGTCCCTACCCCTGCCTCTGCCTCTGTTCATGACTTCTGTTGCCGGCTGTGTGGCATGTGTGAAACAAAGCCACATATGTATGTCTGTGGCAAAGGCGAACGGGGGCAAACAGGGTAGGCCTTACGCCGAAGCAGGCAAAAAAAAAAAAAAACGCCCGAACGTCCTTGCCAGCAGACCGCAGCAGCAGCAGCAGCAGCAGCAGCCGCGACAGCGGCAGGAAGCGCCGCCTGTGCCCAATCATAAAAACTTGAAAGAGTCACAGTTGCAACACGATTGCCACGTGTGCTGAATTTCCGCGCAAACGAGGAAAAACTGCGGAAAACTGCGGCACAAACATTTCAAATGTGGCAGCAGTTGCCAATGCCATCGCCATCGCCATTGCCATTGCCATTGCCATTGCCACTGCCATTGCCACATTGATGATGATCAACTCGCTGTGCCGCATATGTCGCACGCAGCAATTGCAACCAGGCCCCGGGGGCAGCTGTTCGCAAACGGTAGCTGGCTGGCAACTTTCTATGCCCCTTGCAATCAAATTGCAACAGCAGCAGCAGCAGCAGCTGCCAATGGCAAAGATCGAGACGGGATCTGGACTATGCGGCGGTCCGCTTGACTTTCATTAGCATTTCTAACGGCCACGCAGCTGCCAGCAGTTGTAAATGAAACTCTGCTCTACTGCTTGATCTACTGCGTAAGCACATATACAGATCCATACATACATGCATATATACATATATATATATCTGTATGTATATATTGCTGCTGGACCTGGCACAGTGGCAATTGCTACACAATGAAAATCTTCGATTCGCTGAGTTAACATCTTTAAATTCCATGAACAAATCATTGATATAATTTAATAGTATTCTCAATTTATCTTAGATTAAATTCCATGAAAAAATCATTGATATAATTTAATAGTATTCTCAATTTATCTTAGATTTTTATAAAGACTCTAAATATATATATGTAGATAAATGTATGTACATATATGATCATCTTATGATATATTTATATATCCATCTCTTGGTTGAAATTGAACTACAAATGGGTTTTCAAAATTTCAAAGTTTCAGTTTAGCTTAGTCAAACTTGTCTAATATTGAAGAAGAGATATTCAAATTTCAATCGTCCAGTCAATCAATCAGTCAATCAATCAGCATGATAGTTGTATAGGCAATAGTATTTATTCGTTATCCTAATCGGAACTAAAGTAATTAATGCTTTTTGGCTGAACACTTTACTCTAAGATTTCTAAGTCTAAGTCTAAGTCTAAGTCTAAGTCTAAGTCTAAGTCTAAGTCTAAGTCTAAGTCTAAGTCTAAGTCTAAGTCTAAGTCTAAGTCTAAGTCTAAGTCTAAGTCTAAGTCTAAATCTATAAAAATGATTTAACTCTTTCTTTACTTAAAAAAGTTTTTGTTCAGTTTTTTTTATACACAATATTTAAAATCATGTTACAAGTCTCTCCCATTCAGTTTATACTATATAGTCAATCCTTTGATTTGTCTCTCAAATTTGATTCTCTTATTTGTCGCTCATATTCATAAAGTAAACACTGTGCGAATCGCCAGCAACTGTTGCTGTTGCTGTTGCTGTGCCTGTTGTTGGTGAAATCAACAATTTTTGAGCCATGGCGCAGCTGGCGAACGATCTGTCGATCAGTCCAACTGTCTGGCCGTCGATTGACTTTGGGTCCGTTGCATTTGCGTTGTAAATATTTTTAATTGCTATTGGAATTTCTTCGTGTGCGCCTCATGGACACATCTTTCAATTGAAGCCGCAGCTGGAGTCGTGTGGGTTGGCGAACTGTAACACAGCGGCGGCAGCAGCAGTAGCAGCAGGAGCAGCAGCAGCAGTCGCAGTTGCAGTTGCAGCACTTGTTGCAGGTCCGGTTGATCGAGCTGCAGTTGCCGCATGGCGCATTGCCAAACTGCATTTGGCATTGGCAACATGTTGCTATAGTTGCTGTTGCCATGCTGTTGCTGTTGCTGTTGCATGACAAGTCATTGGCAAATGTTGCTGCCTGACCGTTTGACATAATAACTGGCCACATTAGCAGCAATTGGCATTAGCCAATTAACTTTTTTTGTAGCTCAGCTGCGAGTGCTTTCCTCCTCTGTCATGCTTTTCCTTATGCGCCGCATTCATTGACACCTGCAATTGTTGCTCGCAATGCCAGCAGCAACATTGTGTTGTGTTGCTGTCGTGTTCATGTTGTTGATTGGCAATCAATTTGTTGTCCGTTTTTATGATTCGCTGAGCGTCAAATGTAGAGAACTGTTTGTGTTTTCTTTCTTCTTCTTCCGCTGCTGGCAATTTAATCATGTTGTTGGTGTTGCAGATAGCCGAATAGATGAAACTTGTTTATGTTGCTGACATGGCCTTTGCATACCTTTTGTTGCTGTTGCAGCTGACTAACAACAACGGCAACATGTGGGTGCCAACAATGACGACTTCCAGCACGCGTGTTGCTCAGCCCAGCAGCAATTCAACTCTCAGCAACAGCAACAGCAACAGCTGCTGACAATGTCAAATCTTGCCGGTTTGTCAATTTTTTGCTTGTGTCTGCCATTGACTAGACATATGGCCAAGATAAGCTGCATAATTATGCAAATTTGTTATTATAATCAACGGCAGCAACGACAACAACAACTGTGACGACGACAGCAACATTTTATGGGCGACTTAAATGACGACAACGGCAATAGCCAAGTGACGCTTATAGAGCGTTAGAATTAACGATAACAACAATGAGATTAACTGTTGTTACACTATGTATTATATATATCTTATATATATATATATATATTAATTGTATTTTACAGCTATTCAAATTAAGCAACAATTAAAGTGAGACAAAAAGTGAAATAAAGTGATAAGCGAATTTTCAATGAAATATATTTTACTTCCTTATATGAAGCTATAAACGTTTATCTTTATGTGGATTATGATATAGAGATATATATCAAGAAGAGATCTACACATATCTGGCTAAAGCTCTAGCTCTAACAATTACTTAATCAACTCTTTAGCTAGCTGCAGCTGCTAGTTATATAAGCCAAGATAGTTGCTTTTATTTTTCTTGTACTCGTAGCCCCAGACAAAGCGCTCATAAATCGCGCTGGCTTTAGGCAGACTCGTAAAGTAACATTGTGCATAAGAGATCGAGGTTGGAAATTTGAATACAAACATTGACGAGAGAGAAAAAACAGATTTGGAGTCGGATGCCGAGCTGCGGCTACAAATCAATTGAGCCAGTCACAACAATCACATTGAGAGGCGATCGAGTTGGCAAGGCTGTCCGTCTGTGCGTCTGTCCGTTTGGCTGTTCCAGCGTCTGGCTAGGCACAGGTTCCACAGACAAGATCGATGGTACGCATGCATAAATGCCTCCATAATCATTTTGTTGTACGAAATTTAGACGTCACTTAACTGTCAGTCGCTGTAGCTGAAGCGCCTGACGAGCTGGAGCTGGACGAACTGCAGCCATGGAACATATGGCATCTAGACTGAAGGGGCAGCATAGAGTGTAGCGGGAACGGTCGGGCAGACAGCGCGCACATTGCGCGACAGAATGGAGGAATACAAAAACCCAAACGCGGCACAGCTCTCGGCCAGATCATGTCCATATTTGCATTTTTGAAATGACACATGGAAATTTTTGAAAGCGGAGCAGCCAAAATGGCCAACAGATTGACAGCAGCTGCAACACACACGCACAGACACAGACACACACGTGCATACACAGAGGCAGAGACAGACAATATGGAACGGAACGCTAAACGAAAGTCGTGCACAAACTCAAACTGGCGACATATGGATATGGATATGGATATACTATATGGCTATATGCATATCTCTGTGTGTGTTTGTGTTTGCTTGTGATTGCGCTCGTTGCCAAAGATAATTGCTGTCGCATATTTTTGGCGTCCACTTGTTGTCGCCGCAACTGTAACTGCAACTGTTAGTGCAGCCAACTGTCGGCAACATGTGCTGCCTTTTCGGGCAACATGTTGCAATCGGAATGCTGGCTGCCAAAATAAAAATAAGAAATATCGCTGGAAAACTGAATTGATGAAACCGCACATTCGTGCACTTTGCACCACTGTGCGAGCCGATGACGTTGCCGGTGCGCCAAGTTCAATGTCTGGAACGACGAAGCAAACGAACACACAGAGAACGTTGCGATGCCAACGCCAACGTCAACGTCAACGAACAAGAGAGCAATGCAAAAATAAAAACAATATTACAACAACAAACGCGTAGGCTGCAAAGAGCAACGAGACAAGAACGAAAACAAACACGAATAATAGAGATAACGGAATCAGTACCCGACACACGAAGCCAATATAATAATGAAATGGAAACGAGGCTGAAGTTTGACTAAAAGAAGAACAAAAGCAACTAATATATTCTAAAGAAGTGCAACGTACTCTAAATACTCTACCTAAATTTGAACTAGTCTGCTCTAGGTTTCGTTGATAAATATACAGCTTAAATTAACCTAATTTATTTCTTTATATATCTGTCGTTTTTTCGCATTTACTTTTATTATATAATTAGGAATTTCACCAATTATCAAGTTATTTGTATTACAAGCGTTTTGATGAACTCACCAACGTCGGCTTTCGAGTGTATGAGGCGAAATAAAAATGCAAAAACAATAAGCATTGCCATGCTGAGAGCGCACGCACGAGAGAGCAAGAAAGCGAAGGAGAGCAACAGCAAGAGAGCAAGCACAGACAGTGCGCGTCGCCGGCAAATTTGCTCTCTCGTTCCCGTGGCCTAGCCACATTGTTGCTGTTGTTGTCATTTTAGTTTTGTGATAAAGACGCAGGCAAATGGACATGCACAGGCTGATCAACGAGGTTAAGCAGCGGCCGGCCCTGTGGGACGCCAGTCATCCGGAGCATGCAAACCGCGTGGAGACGCTACGCCAATGGCGCAGCGTGGCAGACGCGCTGGGCGTCAAAGGTGAGTCAGCCGCCAAGTCAAGTCGCGCCAAAAGCAAATGTTGTAACCGCAAGCGCCGTAAATGTCGTTCTCTCTTTCTCGCTCGCTGTTTCTCTCTGGTGCACAGTGGAACTGTGTCGCAGTAAGTGGAAGAACCTGCGCTGCAGCTATCGCCGGCACCAGCATCGCACCCAGCACCAACAACTGCAGACTTCGCCATCGCATCAATGGTCCTATGCGGAGGCCATGAGCTTCCTGGACGGGCGCCGGCTGCGCGCGGACAGCAGCAACAACGAGGACGACGATTGCGATCTGAGCCTGACGGAGCCCATGTCATTCAAGACGGAATTGACTTCGGATGAAATGGAGGCGGACAACGATGATCTGATGCAGCAATTCCAAAGCATGGCCACGCCTCAAGCGCTGCGCCGACTCTCGCACAGCATTTCGTTGGCAAGCGCGGCCGCCGAGGAGCAGGCGGAGCCACCAGTCAATTCCATGCCCATGGGCGGCTCGCCGTCGGCCACGGCAGCGGCTGCGGCAAGCAGCTGCCATTGCGCCAGGCGTGTGGACGAGCAGGTTAACTTTCTGGAGAGTCTGGAGCGTGAGGAGCAGCAGCTCATACAGTCCACCAGTCAGGATCTGGCGCGCTGCAAGAACATCCTGCATGTGGGCGACTCCGATTATAATTTCCTCATAAGCTTTTTGCCGCTGATGAAGCAAATGTCGCCGTTGCAGAACATTACCTTTCGAGCCAAGATGGGCGAGCTGCTGTTGCAGACGATGCAACAGCCACAACAACAACAACAACAACAACAACAACAACAGCAGCAGCGGCAGCAAAAGCAGGAGGAGCAGCCGCAGCCGTCGCAAATGTTGTTGAACCAGCAGCAGATGGCCTTGGACCAGGCCCAACAAGTCAGCACTAGCTCCACAAATTGGAATTGAGAGCGCGGCTTTTCGCAGCGAATTGAGAGAATAGAGCGAATTGTGAACGAATCAGTGCGCATGCTCGCCGCACAGTGGGCGGCGAGTGCTAAAAAAGGCTGAGGAAAATTACTTACGACATAAATCTAAAACGTTTTCTGCAAAAATATATAAAAATGATTTTTTTCTCAATTAATATATAGATGTACATTTATATGTGTATATAAGGTCCTAAGTGTTTGAGATTCGTACATGTTTGCATGTAAAGCTGTCAAATACATAATACTCGCTCTGTAATTTTAAAAACTATGCTTTAAAGAATCTTTCTAGCTGTTACGAATTATAACTGTAAAAGATTTTATGCGTCTGATAAAGAATATGTTTGGCAAACTGTAAAACGTTTTGAATTTCCGAGTTGAGATTATTTAATCAGTTTGTAATTTATGCAGTAACCCTTGACTTTAACTGTTTCACTTGTCCGCCCTAGCAACTGACTCATCAAAGCACCCTTAGCCAGACCGAGATCGGAGGTAGTTCTCGTTGGGTTTGCCTTTTGTAGTGTGAAGAAAACATTTTATTGTTAGCATTTGAACCCTTGTGAAGGGTTAGGCGAAGGGTGCGTGAGAAAATTTGTTGATTTGATCATCAAAAAAACACGGGTTTACGTGTCTTTTTATTTGGTTTGAAATTGGGATTTAAGTTGATCTAAGATCTGGTATAGATTTTTTTTTTTTTTTTGGGAGACTGTGCGCATAATTGAGAAATGTCACATGCAATAAAATAACTGAAGACAAGCGAAGATCGAGAGGACTTTAATTTGATATAATTATATGAGAATAAGTGTGCAAACAGTAAAGTAATAAAAGAAAAGGTTACCGACACGAAGTTAAATAAAAATTAAAGTAGAGTAAATAATTTTTTTATTGTTTCTTCTATACATTATCTAACGTTTTCATATTCCACAAATAAAAAGCTAAAACGTAAAGCTCACAGCTGCCCAATTTCGTAGAGTATCAAAGTTGCTGTCTCACTCAACTAGGTGCGCCATCTACAGTTACCATATAACTGTCTAAGCCAACTGTCGTATTTAGGTAGCCCCAATCGCAGCTGCAGGAATAGCGCTTCATGATTTCCTATTTGCAGTCATGATCTCATCTCGGCTGGCAACATCATCGAGTGGAAAGGGATAGCAGATATGCTTGATAGTTGCGTGGGTGTACAACAGCTGCATAGTGGAGCTTAGGCTTGGGCGACGCTATAGGCTGCCTTCTAGACAGCCCACACACTTACACACACACACACACATGATCAATAAATTACAGTAGAATGAACCCCATGCAACAGGCTGTGGCGGCGTGCGTTCAATGGTCAACGGCGGTGGTCCTGTATTAAAAGCCAAGACCAAAGTTAACATGGCCATAAAAGCGGCTACAAAACAAACAACAACGGCAACGGCAACAGCAGCAACAGCAACAGCAACAACAATAACAACCAGATTGGAGAGGTCGCCCGAGAAATCAATGCAGCTGCGGATGACGAATCGAAATTGACATTGAACTGCAGCCGAGGCGACAACAACAGCAGCAACAGCAACAACAACAACTTGTTGCTTGCCTGTAGCCTGGCTGCCAGTTGGCCAACACACAGACACAGGCACACATACATGCAGAAACGAGTCAATTGTAAAGGTAAACAATACAAAAAGCGGGCCAAAAAAGTTTAAGGTGTGTTCTTGAGCTTGAAAGTGCTGCTGTTGCTGCTGTTTCTGCTGCTGCTGCTGCTGCTGCAGTGATTGCAGCAGTCAACACTCTTAACTGGGCCCAAACTCAATTGCAAATTAACAGCAGGCCCAGAATCGAATGCAAATTGACATTTGTCACTCGAACGTGCCCACTTGGCAGCTGAATTCCAGCACGAGTTGCTGCTGCTGCTGCTACCATTGTTGTTGTTGTTGTCGTTGTCGTTGTCGCTGTTGCAGCAACATGTGTGTGCACATTCCATTGGCCATTTCCATTCCCATTTCCATTTTCCATGGCCGCGCTTTCAACTATTGCCGCAGCAGAACGTTTACTTTTTATTTGATGGATTTTCGCACCGTTTTGCTAATCCCCAGCTGAGTTTTTGGTCAGGCATAAACGTGTTAATGACAACAGCAGCGGCAACAACAACAACAACAACAACGACAACATCAAATGCTGGCAAGTCTTACCTGTTGCGCGTCTTTTCATTTGCCTTTCTTTTTTGTTCTTTTGCCGACAAATGCAAATTTCTCAAATCTATTCTGCTCACGTCAAATATTTGTATAGATTTTCAGGTCCGTTCGCTGGCGTTGCAAGTGCATTGTGGCACACAGGTGTTAGAACTCACAGCTCATTGTTAATGCGTGTGTTTGCATTGTTATTTTATGGCTCTGGATGCTGTTCGTTTGTTCGCTTAGCTGTTGGCCGTTGGCTGCTGGATGGCTGAAAGACGTTTGCATATTGCGGAATTTCCCAGCATTTGCTCGATTCATCGAAAGGGTTTCCGAAATACCAGCCGAAAACCAAATGCTGACGCCTCATGCAACACCTTTCGCATATTTGCATATGGCCAAGAACAAAAGCCGCAACAGGTGCGTCTCACCTGGCCAAAAACAGATGTAGTTGCATGCTAACCGATTATGGATTAGAATAAGCTAAGTGTTTGTTCGAACAATTGGTTACGCTAGCCGAATCTCAATTGAACAATCCAGAAGTGAGAAGCGGTACGTGTTGGTCATAGACCAAAATTTCATAGGTAAACGAATCTCTTAAAGTCTGCATACAATGGAGCCATTGAATAGTTAGAACTGTTCTCTAGAAAGTTGCCGTCGTATAATAGCTAAACTGTTTTCCGAAAACAATTTGAATGGAGGTTCGACATCTGTTAGTTTGTGTCAGTAATTCATTCGTAATTCCCAAATAGTTAAATCAGAAAAGAGTGGATCTCAAATAGAATATATTTGCTGTTAAAGCTTAGCATATTTTATATGGCTCTGCAGATTATTAATGCAAAGATCTTCGAGATCATCTTGCAATTCCTCATTGCAGCCAATGCAACTCAATGTCATCCAATCAAACCATCTAAGTACTAACATTAAATAGTTAAGTGCTATGAAATGTAAGCTTCTTGCATTTGCCACACTCTCTTGAATCAGAAGTCGGCGATCTCATTAATCAACATGAGCTCCATAATATTCAATTCCCAGCACTTTTGTGTTCCCAATGATTGATCGGGTGTATTTTCAGCTTTTGCATGTTCGATTCCCATATTCGCCAACGCCTCAGCCTTAGGCTCTTGGGCTCTTGGTCTGCCCTCGCCCGCTCCAGCGGCTTCAGCATAATGATCCGTTTCTCAACTCTTGCTAATGTTGACTCCAATCATTGACCATAATATCGGAGTGCAGACTAAACAGCGATCGCTCAAACCAATCAAAACAGGCACTTAACATTTGGGCACCCAAAATAATATAAGACGAAACACACAACAAAGCAGCAAATGCTCGTTAGTTGCTAAAGAAATAAAGAAGAAGAAGATGAAGAGGAAGAAGCAGAGAATACGCTGAGTCATTCAAACATGGCCCAAAATGTGCGTCCAACTATTCTGTTCACTTTGCTTTGACTTCAACTTCAACTTCGACTGCGACTTTGGCTTTGGCTCTCCCGCTCGCAATCAACACAACAACAACACCAGCAACTATCTCCCTCCCGCTCCCTCTCCCTCTCCCTCTCTCTCGCTCCAGTATTGCCTGGCAGCAATCAATGCTGTATGACAGCTAGGTTAACAGTCGATCCTACGCGCTTCCTCTTGATTTCGTTAAGTAAATCTCCAGCTTGGCTTGGGCAACCTTCACGTGCGCGTCGCCATCGCCATCGTCGTCGTCGTCGTCGTCGCCAGCTGTCCGTGATTCCCCTGCCTCTGCCTCCCCATACCACTCCTCACCTGCACAGTTTTCATGGCTTGGCTGTCGAGATCATGATCATGGCTTTAACTGGCTCTTGGCAAGAGGCCAGAGTACGTGTATTTTTAGCTTGGCTGTTGCTCTTGGCGTTGGCAGCGACTACGTTTATTGTTGTGTATGTCTCGACAGACGGCGGACAGATGGACAGACAGACAGAGAGACGGACACACAATGTTGGCTCTTTAGGAGCAACCTATGTGAGTCTACCCTCGTCCCCCGGCATCTCGCACACCCAAGCTCCATTGGCATCGGCATCGGCATCGGCGTCTGCGTCGGTTTTCTTTTTAAACGCTTTTAAACACCTGAGAAACTTGCTTTTTAATGTGCGCACATGTGTGCGGCTCACGATGATCGTAACGATGATCATGATGAGGATGATGATGATCATGCGAGTCTAGGCTCGGACTGAAGCTCGTTTGTGCGATGATGAAGCAAATATAACAAATCTCAAAGTTATCAGCCCGACACATTGCCTGGGCCACGCAGCTGAGTAAATCAATTGACGCGCACAATTCTAGGAATTCAGCTCCAAGTGCAGGTCCCCACTCGTTCTCGCTCTCCCCCTCTCCGTCCCCATCTCCCCCAGTGGTCTCTCCCCTGCCCACGCCTAGCTGGCTGCTCATTTGAATGCGATCGCGTTGGCCGCTGCTCGTTAATGTGTTTGGCTGCCCCCACGGGGCATTTGGCAGCGGCAACATTTGTCAGACGATGCCTCCAGAGGAGGCAGCAGCAGCAGCAGCAGCAGCCGTAGCAGCAGCCATCGAGCAGCAACCGAGCAGCAACCGAGCAGTTGAGATTTATACCTAAATGATTAACCATTTCTTACTCTAGGCTGGGGAGCCCGGATCGCTGCAGTTGCTGCCAGTGGGTGCCACTTGGTGTGAATTTGTAATGCGCCCGCTTTTTACTTGGCATTGACTTTGGATTTGAGTTCTGTGTTTCGGGCTCGACTCGACTGAGCTCGGCTTGGTTTGGTTTGGTATGCTGCCTGCTTCCTCTGCTGACCATTCTTTGGCTGCCTGGCGATTGACACCTGCATGCATTTCTTGTTTCTCAGGTGTGCGACGGCTCAGCTCAGCGCAGCTCAGGTGTCTCTCCCCTCGGATTTGTGTGCGTGTGTGTGTGTTTGTTTCTTTATTTCATTTCTTCATCTTTTGCCTCTTTTTATTTTGGAGTTGAGTCATCGACCATTAACAATGTTGTTGTTGTTGTTGCTGTTGCTGTTGCTGTTGCTGTGGCTATTGGAGAGGATTTCATTGCTCATTTTATTTATTTTGTATTTTGTGGCTCAGGTAGTTGTGTTGTTATGGCCATGTTGTGATTGTCCCACAACCGTGCTCACAATCACATTTCGGCCGCCTCGGAACGGAACTCGCTTAATGCATTTGCTGTGCGTTTTAATTAGGCAAAGTGCATCTTTTATTGCCCTCGCCGCATACTCTGTAGAAGCAAAGTCACTGTAGATAAGACATGTAATGTTTATTTTATGAGCTTGGCTATTTGATGGCAAAGCAACAGATAAGAAAATGTGAGCTGAAAGGATTATTGCTATCGAGCAAATATTTAGATTGCCTCTAGAACAAAATTAATGTAGGGTAAGCAAAAGCACATCAAAGTGCAGAGACGTTGTGCTAACTCTACAAAGACAGCAGTCAATCGCTCTCCCTCCCTCTCTCTCTCTAGCTCATATTACATGCAGCCTGGAAAAAGCTTTCTTCAAATTGTTACTCCACTTTATGCTAGCTCTTGTTGTTTATTGTTTTTGTTTTTTCTTTTCTTTTGTGCTGGTTCGTTGCTCTTTTCGCTGCTGACCAGCAATTTCCGATTGTCTGATTAAGTGACAGAGCAAAAGGCAGAGCCATTACATAAAATCCACTGCAATTAGTTGGCGCATTCATGTATGTGTGTGTGTCTGTCTGTGTGAGTGTCAAAGCGGGTCACAAGCATTTCGCCAGCCGAAAAGCAAACAGCTCCAGAGCTCGAAACTTTTGTAGTTGGCAGCCCAAAAACGAGGGTACTTTACCGTTGTGTGTGCAGGTGTGCGAAAGCATTAAAATTCCACTCGAAAAGAGCTGAAAATTTCACAAAACAACAAGCAGCAAGCAGCAAGCAGCGAGCAACAACAACGGCAGAGCAACAACAACAACGTCGGCGCTGGCGTCTTCCAGCCGCAGCTCCAGCCAACAGCGACTCAAGTTCCAGCTTACAGTTAACAGCTGAAAGCAAAATTAAATGACTGCACAAAGTTCAGGCGTAAGTACGAGTGCTTAAAAAAGTCGCACGACACTCAAATCACGACTAGAAAACTGAAAAGGTTTTGGAGCAGCAACAACAGCAACCACAGCAACAGCAGCAACAACAACGAATCTTCCAAGTTGCAAGTTCAGTGAAGTTCAACGCGAAAAACGTGCAGGAGCAAAAAAGCAACACTAGTTGTTGCAGCTGCCAACAATAATAATACGCCCCCTATTCAACCTCCTGCTCCTCCCCATTGCCCCTTGCAACTGCCCCGCCATCCACAACTGGCAGCCAATCATAATCAGAGGCAGGCAATCAAAATTTGAAAATTTCTGCTGCAGCGCCGTTAATGAGCGACTCAATGAGCTTTATCTGGCGGAAGCTTCGGCCTCTGCTACTGCCAGGGCCAGCTGCGCAGTCTCAGTCGCTGACGTCGAAGACGACGACGACGCTGTCGTTGTTGCTTTTGCTCTTTGCAGGTGTTCGGCAAACGAAACAAAAGAAAAAAGCTAAAACTAGACTGTGTCAAAGAATTGTGTAGGAGGAGGGGGTAAAGAGACAGAGAGATAGAGTGGGAGAGTGAATGGAGACTGGAAAGTGGAGAGTGCGGAACGCCTGCAAGTAGCGCAGCTTAATGGAAAGCTCTGCTTAATGGAAATATGCGTAAATTAGGCTTTTTGCTTTGAGCCACGAAAGTATTAAAATATTTGTATGATTTATAAATATAATATGCCCTTTTTGGCACTCGTTATTGCTGGGTATTTTGCAGCTGGACAATTGCTCGGTTCGTTTGCGCCGCTTGCGACAGGCAGCTGCCAAAAAAACATAAGTCACGATTTTCGCTTTTGTTAATTCATCAGCGAACAATTTGCATTTTTCTTGTGGTGCGCCGCTGAGCATTTCTTTGCGATTTCTTTGGCTCGTTAATCTTTCTGGTGCGACCCTTTGCTGCGGCCACAGCCACAGCGGCTTACAGCAACAGTAACGGCAACAACAATAGGCAACGAGCAACTTTAATTAGCATTTTTACGCCAACAGCAGCAACAACTACAGCAACAGCAACTGAGAACTGCAATTATCGAACAACTGCAACTAGTTCGCTTTGCTCTGGATTGCGGGTGGTGCAGCAGCAATTGCCAGCTGCAGCAAGCGCGACTCTGAGCTCTGAGCTCCACATTTCCCACAGCCAATGCCGCAATGCAGTCGCCTTCTTGTTGGTTGCAGCGAATTTCAATTAAACGGCACGTCAGCAGCGATAAGCACAAAGACGCGAAGCAGCAGCAGCAGCAGCTACAGCAGCAACTGCTGCAGTTGCAGTGACAGCAATGCGTTAATAATTTTCGCGCCACAACAGCTGCGACTGTTGCAGTTGCTGCTGTTGCAGTTGCAGTTGCTGCTGTGCACCATCTGCCAGTAGCCTAATTACGGCTCAAATGCTGACATTGTTGGCAGACGGTAGCCGTTGCTTCTGCACTTCTTCTAGGCCCAAATTGGAGTGCAGTGGCTGCCGCCCGGTTTCGTGCCACATTCTCATCAGCTTCGCCTTTTATTTCTTGTTTTATTTTATTTTTTATTTTTAACACAAATCAAATTAAGCGCTCGTTAGCTGTACAAAAATTTCACCACGACATTAAGACACCCTTTAAAAAAAAAGACATTTTCCAATTTCGTGTTGCGTTTTATGTTCTGCGACTGTTCACGCAACATGATGCCTGCCCAGCCCCAGCCCCAGCCCCAGCCCCAGCCCCAGCCCCATCCCCCGCCTCCTGCTGCACGAAGTGCAATCAAAGTTCGCGTCGCAAAACGAGGTCGCCCGAAGAACGGGGCAACGTCGCCTGCCGTTGTGGCAAGGCGTAATTACATTTAAGTACCGGCAACCGAGCCCAGTCAACTGACAACCCACTGAGCGCTGCAACCCAAAAAAAGAGAGAGAGAAGACAAAAACAAAGCAACAACAACTGCAAATTAAATGCAACGTAGCCTGGCAGGCATAAGGTGCTCGAGTCCTGCAGAATCTCAACGCAAAGTGAATTGTAATTGGGAACACGGCGCATGCAGTTGTTGCTGCTGTTGCTGTTGCTGCTGCTGCTAGTGGCAGCTGTGACGGCAACACTCCAAGCGCGACTAAATGCGCAAAAATGTTGCAAAGACGGTAATTTACAATTGCAACAAACTGTTGCTGTTGTTGCTGCGGCACCACAACCAACGCCAACATATTGCCAATTGACGGAGCTGCCCGACTGTTGTTGTGCCCTGTTGTAGCCGCAGGGCGACGATTTGCTTATAGCTTGTTGCACCTTGACTGAGTCTCCTGTACCCATGTCTATTAGCTCAAGTGCGATTTTGGCCAATGCATTGGCCAAGTGCGCCCAAAGCTGATTCTAAATTGGCTGTAAGTGCAAGCAAATGAGTTATATTGACTTGGCTAGTACTTAAGGTATATAAAGAGGAAAGGTAGAAGCGGGAAAAGAGAGTCAGGGAGAAAAAATGATACATATACGATTATAGATACATTTATATGTGACTTTTAATGTACAGATACAGATACAGATACAGATACAGATACAGATACAGATACAGATACAGATACAGATACAGATACAGATACAGATACAGATACAGATACAGATACAGATACAGATACAGATACAGATACAGATACAGATACAGATACAGATACAGATACAGATACAGATACAGATACAGATACAGATACAGATACAGATACAGATACAGATACAGATACAGATACAGATACAGATACAGATACAGATACAGATACAGATACAGATACAGATACAGATACAGATACAGATACAGATACAGATACAGATACAGATACAGATACAGATACAGATACAGATACAGATACAGATACAGATACAGATACAGATACAGATACAGATACAGATACAGATACAGATACAGATACAGATACAGATACAGATACAGATACAGATACAGATACAGATACAGATACAGATACAGATACAGATACAGATACAGATACAGATACAGATACAGATACAGATACAGATACAGATACAGATACAGATACAGATACAGATACAGATACAGATACAGATACAGATACAGATACAGATACAGATACAGATACAGATACAGATACAGATACAGATACAGATACAGATACAGATACAGATACAGATACAGATACAGATACAGATACAGATACAGATACAGATACAGATACAGATACAGATACAGATTTTTACAGGGTATTCGCTAGTTGTTGATACAATAACCCTCAATTCAAGCTATCTGCAACTTCTCTAAAAGGTTAACAAAGCGCAGCCGCGTCGCATTCAGCAGCCCATTGGCTACTGTGAGTAGTTGCTGCTGCTGCTGCTGCATCTCCTGCTGCTGCTTCGAGTGCTGCTTCTGTTGCTGTCCATGGTGAAATCGAAAAGTGTTCTGGACAGGAAATGTGGCTGCCACCAGCAGCAACAACAGCAACACAACGAGGCGCGACAGAAGCCCAAAAGGAATGCAAACATGAAACACGATAATTGAGCAGCGTGGAAAAATTGCCAAAGACGCGAAATGGACAAATACGAATTACAGTATCCAAATCAGTGTCTTCCACTGACTGCGCAGCCCCCTTTTGGCAGTCTGCCATCCCCCTCCCCCTTCCTGCTTGTCGGCCCTGGGGCAGCTCCCAGCAATTTCGTATGTGGCGGCAGCTGCAAAATTCATTTGACAAAAGCAACGAGAAACAAAACATCAACTGGCCAAGCAGGAGAAGAAGAAGGAGAAGGTGAATATAGAAGGGCTCTCCTTCTCTCTGCGCTCCCTTTCTCTCTCTGGCCCTCTGTCGCTCTCTCTCCCTCTGATCCTGTACAGGAATTCAAATAACTTGGCGTTTAATTTATGAGAATGCGCGGTAGCTGTTGCCGTAGCCCCAATGTTGCTCCAACGTTGCAGATGCTGCTCATGCGCAGCAGCAGGAGCAGCAGCAGCAGCAGCAGCAGCGGCGGCGATAAAAATATTTTGGCCCAAATTGAAGTTCGCCGCCCGCTGCCCTCTGCCCGCTGGTGCTCCTCCTTTAGGCCCAATTGACTTGCCTCGCCTCGCCTCGTCGGCGCATTTTATTAATCATGTGCGTAATTTATTTGGGCAGCCGCTCAGAATTTCACCCAAATGGAAATTGCCAGAGTCCGTGTTGCACAGGCATCCTGCTCGCTCCTTGGATTGGGTTTGCGGCTCAGTCTGCTGCGCCTGCGCCTGGGGCGGTCATCGGAGTGCGCATAATTTACATATTTTTACCGCTTGGCCGTCGAAATTGTCACAGGTGAAAGATGCGCAATCATTGCATTCATTACACACACGCACGCACACACTTACACCAGCCAGCCACGCCCCTCTATTTCCGCCTCATTCGCTGAGTCGTTTATCATTTCTTGTTAACCAGCCTGAGACTCGCCGTGTAATTTGTCGAGGCATGCTTATCAGTCGGCTCGCCTGCCATGGCGATAATTTTGGATGCGGGACTCGCACTCGCAATCGCAATCAAATGCCAGAGCAAACAAACATTTGTCTCTGCCCGACCAGCAAGAGTAGGAGTAGAAGCAGGAGTAGAGGCAGGAGTAGCAGCAGCAGCAGGACCACCATTAAGACGCCTTATCTTATCTGCTGCCGCCGCTGATGAGTCGACAATTTACTCATTGGACACTTGCTCCCAGGCTCGGGTAAAGCATATATATGTAGAGTCAGGCTACCATTGGGTAATTATCTGACAGAGCCAAACTAGGGCTGCTCGAAAAGCACTGGAAATAAATAGTGTGAAATGTGAAATATAATCATAGGGACTTTTAGGGAACTTTTCGGCACACCCTCGCAATCTCTATCGCTGCCCATGTTTGTGTTTCTATCGTCAACATTTCCCACTTTGCGTTGTCCTTATTTGTTTTGCTGTGTGAAACTCCCTAGAGAGAGAGAGATGAGTGAGAGAGGGAGAGAGAGAGCGTGAGTCGCCCAGGCAGTCAGGTAGACGTACCCAAATTGATAGGAACCGCTTCGAAGGGGTCTCTATCTTCCTGTCGCCCGCTCGCTGTAGCTATCTCTGGGCAGCTATGTGACCTCCACTTGAGTCGAGCAACGCGTTGCACGTGTGCATCGTGTGTTAATCTCTGTTGACATTCCTGGAACTCTGGATCTTTGATTTTGGCCGACAAATTGTTGCTGTTCTTTAGTTGGTTTCGCATTACGCACGTACGAGAGTTGCTTTCTACCTCTCTCTCTCTCTCTCTCTCTCTCTCTCTCTCTCTCTCTCTCTCTCTCTCTCTGCCTGCTTTAATAAGCGTTAAGTTGGCAGGACTCAGAGACAAATTATGCTGGGGAATTTTTGTGCAGCGACTCAATTTGCCTGCGCTCCTGTGCCCCGCGGAGGCAGCCAACCAGCCAACCAGCCAGTTAGCCAGCCAGTCAACCAGCCAGCCAAGCCAACAAGTGTTCAAATTAATGATCCACAGATTTGTTAAATTTCGTGGCTCATTTCTGATACAAATATGGGCGTGGCAAGCACACACGCAGCCGCAGCCATGCATTAATCGTGAATCAAACCTCATCGCAGAGCCCTGAAAGACCATCATTTTTATCGAATGGGTCGCATAAGCCGCTAGCCCCTGAGCATATTAATGGCTTTTGTGCGTTAAGATTGAGGAATTTCAACCAAAGAAAGGAAAATAAAAAACAAGGGGCATAAATATCTCTTCGTAGAAGCAAGTGCGGCACACAGGGGCTGCCATTGTTGATGTTGATGATGATGATGATGAGCTACAGGCAGAGCGAAAGGGGCAAGGGAGGAAAGGCGAAGGTGCAAAGGGATCAGGATCGAGGCTTAGGCAAACAGCGTGAGGCTTCTACAGGTTCTCATTTTGAGGTTTACTGTCGTCGCTCAGGATGGGGGCGCGCTTATTATTATACAATATTCCATTTAATTATTTCAATTTGAATGCAAACACTTGTCGACGTGATTACCATACCAAGGAATAGCTGGATACCTGGAATACCTGCCTCTTTTATTTACCAAAACAAAACAACCGCCATGTAGGCGCTCGCTTCGAATTTCATTTGCTTTTGGACATTTGTCTTTTTCCATTCCAGAATTTAGTTCTTATCGGCCCAGCGCTGCCTTTCCCTTAAGTTGGATTCAGCTAGAGCAGCGAACGAGCTTATCAGTAGCGCTCAGCCATAATCAGAGCAAATATTAGCTTACATTAGGTCATCGAGCAGCGATAAAATGATAAAGAGAAAAACTGAAAGTGGCTCAGCTCGTCTTGAGGTCTGAGTTCAGTTCAAATATAAACTGTAGCAGTGACAGGAAATGCATTCACATTTTGTGGACATCATATTTCACTTGATAAGAAATGTAATTCATGACAACCGCAACAACAACAACAGCAACAAGAACATGGATCAACAAGTGCCCTGGGCTAAGCAAACGCACTTGTAGCTGAACCTGGACTTGTGTGCAGACATAAATTTGTATATATATACACACACTTGTATATACTATATATATAGAGAGAGTGTCAGGTTTGTCCATAACCAAATCCAAGTGCGGCGACTGTATCGCATTACCCACTCGACTTGGCGCTGTTTATTTTTTTGCTTTTTCCCAGGCGCAGAACTTTCAGAAAAGAAAGAGACTGAAAGTCACGTCGCACTCGCTGCGGAGAATGTCTTTGCTAGATGGAGTTGTCGGGGTCATCGACGCATATACATATACTATACTATATACACATATACGTATATATATATATATACTAATATATGTGACTGCTGTGACCATTATGTTTTATGTTTTGCATTTCTTTGTATACCCTTTGCAAGTGAACACAAATGGGGCATGTTAATTCTAAGCAAAGAAAGTGGGAATAGTTGACGAGCCAAGTCAATCTACATATGAATGCAGAACAATGTGAATGGTGAGCTAGATATGAACAGCTGTGCAAGCGTCGGTCTACATCTGTGTGCTCTAGAGAGATATATTTATAGATATATGTATATATATAGATATATTTCATATTCCATCAGTGCGAATAAGTTCTCATATTCGGGATATCTTATACAAGGCTTATGCTATATATATATATATATATATATATATATATATATATATATATATACAGTGAATACAGTGAATCTCATTCAGGTTAGTAAAGACTATATGCAATTGAATATTGAATAGAGAGTATCTAGCATATTAAGATACAAATAAGTACAAAGTATCTATCACACGTTATCTAGCACAAGCTATCAAAATATCAGCAACTTTTATACTAAATTCGATTATTCGATTAGTTCAATTACACTTTAGGGTATCTACTAGTCAATCATTCGCCATGCATGCACACTTGCTTTACTTATATATATTTATTTAAATTTAAGCGTCTGTGACAGTTTTATGGCGCATTTGGTTGCATTGATTTGGGTTCCATTTTTAACACTTTTCGAAATTTAATACAAGCCGCATTCATATGGATAGTGTAATACGAGATTTATTGGACGAGTATGGGTATTATCGACCAGAATGCGCCACAAATGGGAAGCCCACATCATTTTCGGTGCGATTAACGCGCTAACAGAATTTGAATTCGATTCGAACGGAGTCGAGGAAGAAGTTGCTCGGAATCTAACTCAGAAATTTCCGTTGCCAGCTTAATTGGAACCCCATTGTAATTGTCGGCGTGTGTGTGTGTGTGCGTGAGTGTGGATAATAGGCTGGAAATTATGTTTTTATTGAAATAAATTAAGTGCACGTGCGTATATGTGGGCTGAAAGTCGCTCAGACTGTGACCAACTATACGATATGATAATGGACAGCCATCAATTGACCCCTCGGGCGGGGAGGAGTGCTAGCAATGGGATTTCTCGCACTCTGCCCCTATGTTAATCCAATCTAATTCTAATACGCCCTGAACTAATCAAAATTTCTAAACAAAAGACAGCCTCGAGTTGGTGTGGATATAATGAGGCATATGCCCAGCTATGGGTAGCACAAATAAATTGGAAATGTAGATACATATACAAATATATATATAGACAAAGTAAAAATTCCATGTAGAATCCACTTATATAATAATAAAATATTTAATATATATATATATATATATATATATACTGAATATTATCCATGATGTCCATATCTTGAGTTTGAAATGGAGAACTGCATATTTTGGGTTCATTTTAACCACCAATTTGTTTATATTAGCCTTTATCTACCTGTCCGTCGCTTGTCTGTCTATCCGTTCGTCTGTCTGTCTGCATATCTTTCCGTCTATCTACCCATCTGTCCGCCTGAGAGTACTATATCTCCTCCTGCTCTTCTTCTCAGATTTCACTAAGTTAATATATATTAATTATACCTTAGACTTCATTCTATAACAAAATTTTATCAACAATAAATACCGCTCCAAGGTGTCATTCATTCATATTTATAAATTATATTTCATTACAAAAAATACCTCTTAAAAATATCATTAAATATATAATAAACAGCATAATTTGACAAACCTCCCGCAAAAAAAAAAAAAAAAAAGGAAATGAAAAATAATAAAATAAATAGCTGTTAAAAGGCCTGTTCATATGCATATGCGCTGTACGACATAAGTCTGGGTCAACAATTTATTTAGCACACTCACAGCCTGCAGCAGCAACAACAGCAGGAGCAGCAGCAACAGCAGCAACAACAATGGACTTAAAGTTGTCTGTGCCATAAACATAACATGAAATTTATTTAATAATATAAACAAAATGTGCGCCAAATTGTGTATCAACAGCAGCGACAGACGCACACAAACACACATGGACACACTCAGCAACACACACAGACGCACATCCATAGATACACTTGGAGGTCTGGAGTAGCTGCTGGCCAAGCAGTGGCCAAATGGCCTGTTTGCCTAGGCTGGACATTAACAGGTCGTAAACCTTTTGGCAGCGGCCAAACAAAAGACAAGCGCTGAAACGAATCACAGACCTCTAGCCCAATGCCCAAATGACTGGGGGGAGTGGGAGAGGGGGCACTGCGACTGGCAGTGGGGGGCGGGCACGAGCTACGAATTTTGCTACTTTTTTGTGGCGTTTGGAAATCGGAGCCAGGCTACAAAACGGCGCTCTGTCAAATAAGTTCCCAAAATAGCGGCGCAAATTTGACCAGAGACATAAATAAGTTTTATTGTTGTTTTTGGCTGGGCAGCAGCAACAGTTGCTGCTGTTGCTATTGTTGTTGTGGGTGGCATAACAGCAACAACAATGGCCGTTGGCTGAGCAGCAGCTGAAGCTGCGCATGCGCAGCCAGCAAATGGATAAAGCGCAATTGTTGTTGCTATTGTTGTAACTGTTGTTGTTGTTGTTGCTGCTGCTGCTGTTGTTGTTGCTTGGTTTATTATTAAATATTACGTACGTTTGTTGTCCGTACATTTGTTTATTGCCTCGCAGCGGCATTCAGCATGCGCCCAGTTGTCATAATTGAATTCCAGCAGCGGGCGTTTACGTTTGCCCAGTTACCGCTACGATCGAGCCGAGATATATATATGTATATAGGCATGTATATGCAGCTTAGCCTTCTCTCTCACTTCAGCTCCTTCTGCCTCCCTCTCTCTCTCTCTCTGTCGCTCAGCCTGCCTCTGGCTACACTTGCGTGCTGAGAATTTGATCGATTCGTTCGATTAGTTTGCGGCACATGCAATCGACACGCAGCATTCTCTTTCAATTGAGCAGCCTAGTTGCCACAGCCAGCCAGTCAGTCAGCTAGCTGCCCCCAGGGCGTGGCACTGCGGCGTGGCGTGGAGCCAAGCTGTTGATTCAATTTGCCGCCAAATGCTGCTGCTGCTGCTGCTGCTGCTGCTGGGCCTGCGACACTCCCGCCAATTGGGAAATTGTCTCATTGCAATGCCAGACAGCTGACTTTGGCTCAAATGACAACTGGTAATACGCGCTATTAATATCGCCAGCTACATGTGTCCCAACTGCCAGGGGTCGGCTGGCTGAGAGTGTTGGAAAACGCTGTGTGGGTGTGGCCTATCGTGTGGTTCAGGAAGTGAAAACAATAGAGTGTCGCATTTAGCGGAGCATTTTGATATCAATTAGCCATATCAATTGCGCTATTAGTGGGTGTCTAATGGCAAATCAGAGGAGAGTATTTATTACCTAGAGTAGATTTCATTTATATATTTAGAGGTTGGTTTTAATATGAAATTAAAGCTAAATTATAGTGAGACCTTCGGCTGGCATAGAGTATTTAATAATTATAGATTGCATTTCGATAATTTGAAGAGTTAAGGGGAAAAGCTACAATAAAAAATCTAAAATAAAAAATAAATATAAATAAAAAATAATAGATGCTAGAGGACAACTTAGGGAGAAAAGCTACAATAAAAATAAATAAAAATATATTTAAAAAAATAAAAAATTATAGATACTAGAGGACAACTTAGGGAGAAAGGCTACAATAAAGAATATATAATAAAAAATTGCAATAAATTAAAAATTAGATGCTGGAGGACAACTTAAGCAGAAAAGCTACAATAAAAATATATAATAAAAAATAAAAAATTATAGGTCCTTGAAGACAACTTCTCATTTAAGACTCTTTAACTTGATTGTTTATTAGTTGTTAGAATAAATGCATGGTAAGCAATATAAATTATATACTAACTTTTGGTCTATAAATTCAAGCTAAGACTAGCTTTTGGTAACTTTGCATTACTGTATGGCTGAGACCTACATCAAAAGTCGAACAATGTTCCATAGCACCAATTCTTGATGAACGTATACTTGTAACTCTCGCACTTCTATGCGATTCTCATGCTTTCAGCATCCACCGCACTGCTAGCTGTATTTATTTCTAGGCTTTTCTTTAAGGCCCGGTTCAGATTATTTAAGTCTTATTGTGCAGTCAACCCAGTTCTTGAACAAAAGCTTAGCTTAACTTACAGCCCACACACTCACGCACACACACTGATACACACTGACACACGCACACACTCTAAAATGGGCATCTCTCTGACAAGTGGAGCAAGTGAAATGGACAAAGCTGGAAGATGCTTAGCTAGGCAGCCGGGCAGCTAGACGGAGCAGGTAGCCTGAGCGCACTGGGGGTCAGTGCTTCGTTTACAAGATATTCAAAGAGCTTTGCATATTTTAGGCGCGTTTGGCGACATTTGAATGGAACAGCTAGAGCAGCAGCAGCAGCAGCAGCAGCAGAGATAGAGGCAAGTGCTACGCAGCTCCACTGGCTGCACTGCGGCTGGGCCTGTCCAGCTGTGGAGAGCTGGTCTGCTCGTGGTCTGCAGGTGGTCGTCGTACAACTCTATTTTTTATTTTGTCGCGTTCGCTGAAGTCTTTGCAGCGGTGGTCGCTCGTTTATAAGTCGCGGCCAAGCTGCTTGGCTTTAGCTGCAGCATTTGCTTTGTCGGCCCGCTTTTCCAGTCGCATTTCCAATGGAAAGCCCCGTCGGGCAGCAGGCAGCAGGCAGCAGGCAGCATAGAATGCAGATAGCACTCTGGCATTGCATCTGTATATCTGTATCTGTATCTCGATCGTCGTTTGGCGTGCGTCCATTCAGAGTGGGGAGTGGGGAGTGGGGAATGGGGCATGTGGCGTGGAGTGCAGGGGCGCCCGATGGCGACTTCTTTTTTGCATTTTATGCGGCTTTTTGGTATGTTCATTGTGAATTTATTGTAGGTGATTTTATCGCTCAAACAAATGTTGCATTTTACAAGTGCTTCAAGTGCTTGCTTGCCAACGTTTGCTAAAGACGGCGCTTATTAATGAGCTACAGCTAGAGCTGGAGCTGGAGCTGGAGCTGGAGCTGGAGCTGATCTCGATCTGGCGCTAGTTGTACGCAGCGGGTGCTTGGCAACTGCCAACAGGGGCAGTGGGCGTTGGGAGTTGCTTGTGGAGATCTGGAACTTGGACCTAGCTAAGCAAACGTGCCTAATCGCAGCCACATGGAGTGGGCTGTTCCCGACTTGTGCGCCCGTCCATAGGCCAGCTGCCCATTGGCCAGTTTCAGCTGTTGGCCTGGCCAAACAAATTGGAATAATCATTCCGTTCGACTCTGCTCAGACTGAATAAATTTCTGCACAATTAATTTCAAATTAAGCCTCCAGCTCTTTTGGCGTTGAAATTTATGAAAATTGCCCGAAAATTGCTCACGTTGATTTGGTTTCTGTTTTTTTTTTAGTTCAATATCTTTTTGGTCAGGAAATTGAACCCATAGCAGCAGTTGAGCCATATAATAATTGTTGTGTGATATATGAGAGTGTATTTTTATAGAATTTATCAAGGAGGTCTTATATACTCTCTGTTAACATTTCAGATAGGCTATACAGCTAGGAATGTGAAGAGCTCTATGGGGGAGAGAGGGAGAGAAAGAAATATAGATGCAGAGAGAGAGAGAGAGACAGTGGAAGAGGGATGTAGTAGAGAGAGAGATAGAGAGAGAGAAAGAGAGAGAAACAGAGGCAGAAAGATGGAGATAGAGAGAGAGAGAAAGAGAGAGACAGAGGAACAGAGATGGAGATAGAGAGAGAGAGAGAGAGAGAGAGAGAGAGAGAGAGTGAGAGAGAGAGAGAGAGAGAGGGAGAGAGATGTTCATATATATTTTATTTATAGCCACACAAAAGAATTATATGGCAATAGAAGCCTAGCTACTCCTATTTCTCCTCTTCTTCTCTACTAGGCCTATTTGCCGGATATGTGATAAAATGGTACTCCTGAGAAGTGACAGAACGAACAACCTTTCAAGAAGAACTTCGACATAATTCAGTCATATATATTCGTATAAGTTATCTTATATTAGCCAAGGCGCTAACCTTTTCAACTTTTATTTGAGAACTGCTTGACCTTTGTGTCATATATGTATATATATAGCTACTATACAATATCATATATATGTTTGGCATTCGACCTGAGCTTGAGTTTAATGTGCCTATGGACATTTCATGGATTTATCCAATTACAGCCATCAATCATTCCTCACAAAAATCAATGGAAAAGTACTTAATTGAATACTATTGTGGGCCACGCAGGAAACGAGCACGCAACCAGGTCAAAGGACTTGGCTGTAAGAGCGTGCACAGGTGCGTCGATTAGGGCTAATCAATGTTTAACACACGGCGGTCAAACATCAATCAATTGATTGAACAGGTCACAACTTTGCTACATGCCAGCGATTAAAGACGCGATGCGCTGTCCATTTGTGAGTGACTCGACAGGTGAATAGCAGGTGGGCACAGGTGGGAGGTGGATGTAGCTGATTGCTGGGAACACCGGCAAATTGCTGTCACAAGCGCCAAATTATGCGCTCGCTCCACTAGCTGGGGACTTAATCGAAGACAAACATCTAATTGACATAGAGCCGACATGGTAAACGAGCCAAGGAGCCAACGAGGCAGCGATGCGCGGTCGCCAGGCAGCCAAATGAAGACGAGGCGCGTATCTGGCATCCACTGGGCATATTTATGGCAATGGTTCAAGAGTTCAACAACAACAGCCAGTTGCAGGTTGCAAGTTGCAAGTTGCAAGTTGCTAGTTGCAAGTTGCAAGTTTAATCAAGGCTTAGGCGTCTATTAATTAGCGGCTTACAAGACTTTGCTTTGAGGCAACTTCATTCGTGGTGCGGGCGAGCAGCAATGTGAGAACCTGTTGCACGCATGCTAGATGCTCTCTCGCTCTCTCTCTCGCTCTCTCTCACTCTTTCGCTGTCTCTTTTTCTGTTTCTGTGCAGTGAAAGGTGCTGTTGGCTAGAAGCGTTTTCTGTGGCCCTCGGGCGGAGCTTGTCAAAGTGACGACCATCAAATAAAACACCTGACGGCCGAGCTAACAGCCAACAACAATAACAGCTGAAAAAAATGCTCGAACAGAGGTCGACATTTGGCAACACTCGCGGTCATAAAGCAAGCAATTTAAGGTGAAAGGTGCTCAGCTGGAAGACTTTGAAGACTTGCAGACATGCCAAAAGAAATATGTCTGAAAATGGCTTGGCTATAATTAATTTGCTGTTGTTGCAGTCGTTGCTGCTGATGCTGCTGCTGGTGCTGGTACAACAGCAACAGTTGCTGGCAGTCAAAATCGAAAAGTCACTTATGACTGACACTTTGCATATGAGGCGGCACCGGCCACCTCCTCTCTTCCTCCTCTTTCTCAGCGCCCTCCACCTCCGCCAGCTCCGCCTCCTCCTGCTGCCGTCGTCTGAACATCAAGTTGAAGATGAAGATGACGACCCAGACATGCAGTGACTTATGATTTACCTTCTTAACTCAACTCGACTCGGGCTCAGCTTGGCTCACGTTGATTTCGCGTGATTTAAGCCAACAAATGTTTGCAGAAAAAGTTATGAGCATTTGATTTACGATGTGCTGGCCAAGCTGGCAACAGCGCAACTGGGAACGGGCAATGTGCCGCGTGCAGCGTGCAGCGTGCAGCGTGCAACAGTGCCTCCTCCTGGGCGTGCGCTGATGGATTTGTCAAGTTTGTGGGTCAAGCGTTACGTTCTTCGCCATGCACATATATACATATATGTGCGTATACATATATTCTTTTTGAATATCCGCCTCACGATGATTACTCAAAATCACAGCTAAAGTTGCGTTCCATGATCGCATGGCAGCTGCCTCGTGTGAATCGCTGCGCAGTCGGCCACTAATTGCAAGAGACAACAAAAAATTTGTATGTTTAACAAATATTTATGAGTGCTTCAGAGAGTAGTAGTTGCTGCTGTGAAAGTGTGGGAGAATAGCCAAAGAAATAGGCTGTAAATTGAAAAATACAAAAACTTTTTTTGCAAATCGTTAAATCAGCCATCGCAAATTTTAATTATCCTGAACATCTACGCATAAAACTAAGATTTTAATAGATTTCCAAAAATGCAATCAGTAACATTTTAAGCTGCTGTTATTAAAAGCTGCTGTTAACTCTAATCAGACTTTTAACAGCTTTTACATGCATCAAATCAGCAAAATGCTATACGTCTGTTATTTACAGCGAGCTGTTAAGCTTTGGATTTGGCTGTTAAGCTTCGCATTTGACTGTTAAGCAGAAGCATTAATATGCATTAATAGAAAACATAGTTTTGCGCTTTGTGTGCAGACTTAAAACATACTTCAATCATTAGATAAATGCGGGTATATATAAATATAAATATATATGTATTCACACATCTAGATTCATGCAACATTTCGAGGCGTTGCCCAGAAAGTAGAAAATCTTTTGTGGCTGTGCCCAAGTCAAATGGTTTGGCCAAAGAAGGCGTTGAGTTGCCCTCATCATTAGAGCAACATTTTTGTTCACAGTAATGCAAATATTGACGATGACGTCACAATGTCACAGCGTGTCATCAACGGGCATGCAGCCCAACCCCTAAACGAGGCGCAACCCTCGACTAAGGGCAGGCGCCAAGGACGCAGAAAACTGCGCGAAAAAAACTGCAGCTGATTTGATTTTTTTCCTTTTGGTTTGCTTTTCATTTGGCTGACGGCATCGTGGGAATGTTTGAGCAGCAACCCTGGAGGCAACCCTTCGACTTGGACTTGGACACAGCTGCAACGAAACGCAAGTCCGTAGCTGGTCAAGAGGCAGCAGCAGCAGCAGCAGCAGCAGCCACAGCAGCCACAGCAGCCGCAGCCGCTGAAGCAGCAGCTGGGAGTACAGTCTTGCTTGGGATTGATGATGGCCTAGGATGATTGGCTGGAATGGCAGTCGCTGCATATGTCACTGGATACAAATGTATCTACAGCTCGAAATCAGTCCAATTAAAAATAATAAAGGCGAAACGCAGCTTGTTAGTGCGCTCTACTCGGCGGCTCTCTGGCTGCCAAGATGGCAGATTGCACCCCAAAAATAAACAATAGGACTCCACATTTTTCCTCTTTTCCTCTCTTATGTTTCCGAATGTTTTCTTGTGGTTAGCTCAATGCGCGTGGGAAAGCGTCGTTCCATCCATAAGCAGGCGAATGGGCCTGGGCACCTGCCGCGCCCCAAGCGTCAGTCGACCATATTTGGTTTACATATGGCCCAGACTCTGCAAAAATCGTGATCAAATCAAATACCCAGCCATAAAATTGTGGAATTCTAACAGCAATTTGAGCGCAACACGAACAAGCTATCTGCCCAGACAGCGGTCAGCAGGAGTGGTGCAGGGGGCTGCAGAAGAGTGGAGCGGAGAGGCGTGTAGGGGGGAGAGGGCAGTGTTGACTAGGCGCCTGACAATTCTATTTGGCACGAGCTCATTAAGCACCATTTATATGCAACATGAGCCATGACTGGACCAAAACTGCAGCCGACTACCGATCGGCGATCGACGATCGTTGAGCGTTGAGCGTCGAGCGTCGAGCGTCGAATGTCGAATGTGGATTGGCGATTGTCGATTGTCGATCGTCGGACAGTCAACAGCGAAAACCTCTCCAAGCTCTCGTTGCGAGTCAATGGCTTTTGCTTAGCTCGGCTCTACTCGGCTTGGGCTGGCTTAGCTTGGCTTGGCCTGTTGACAAGTTGTTGACGCTGGCAAATGATTTACTGCCTCCAGTTGGCTCCCGGCCAGCAACAACAACAGCAACAACAACAACAACAACTAGAACGAGCACTGCTTTCGGTCACATGCCAAATTCAAGCAACAACGCACAACAAGTGCCAACGCGTGGACACCCACTTCTCTAACGATTGCGTTCTTACGATCATGCTTGATCAATAACTGTTTAGATATTGCAATAGTCTAGAGAAACTAAATAATTGTCCGATCGTTAGCTAAAGACTTGCTTGATCGACTGATCAGATATCAAGCAAGTCTTATCTATTTATTGCTAAGCTAAAAGATTAATAGAACGGAACTCAATTGAGGTTTATGATCGGTGTAACCTCTCTTGATCGATCAAGTCTTATGTCTATAAATAAGCTGAGAAATAATAATAAAGTGGTGTATATTGATATTTATGATCAGTAGAACAAAGAATTGGTTGATCGGTAGCTGTCTAGACTAGATTTTGATCAAATATCTATCCATTTGGATCAAAGCTGCAAGAAGTGCACACTGATCGGCCGGTCATGAATACATTAGAGAGACCCCGCAATTAAAATCAGTTAACAGCGGTCTAGACTTGATAATTATTCATAGAGCATATTGTGAACAATTGAATATGAAATGATATGGGCACATTTTACGATTAGCATATAGCACTCTACTCCTCGTCGATCGGCTGACAAAAACTGTCAACGTTGACTGCCATCCGATTTTAATCAGTCTGCAATAGAAGTGTGCCAGCCATATGGCTCGATACGAATGGAAGTTGGAGTTGGAGTTGAAGTTGAAGTTGAAACTGAAGTTTGGGCTCAAGGATTTTGACAGCTAAGCTGACATGGCAAAATTGCATAAGTGAGCACAGTGGACACATTATGACGGACTGTTACACGACATATGTATGAGCATGTCTATGCGGAGGGGCAGGAATCCAGGTGAATATGGCAAAAAGCTCAAATGCAATGAAACAATCAATCAAAGCGCTGAAAAGGGGCTTGTCTAGAGCTGAGCAGCTGAGCAGGAGGGGGCGGGGGGAGAGCAGTGAGCGTAACGGTAACTCCAAAAAGGCACAAAATCAAATTACCAGCAATGATTAATCAATCAACAGTTGTTTGCTTGCCATACAGTAAAGCCTCAGCTCAATGCGATAGCCAACACGATCTCTGCCTCGCTTGGCCTCGCAAGTGGGTGTGTGTATGACTCTGTCTCCGGCTGTCTGTGTGCTGGCCAAGTGGGTGCGTTCTCACAGCTGGATGCCAATACTGACAATCACGATCACACACACATGCACACACACGCACACCTGTGTTGTAGACACCACGTGTGCGTTCCAGGCAATTGCAAATCAATGCTTCGTTGCGGCAGGAGCTTGCCTTTGGCTGTAGCCTCTTCCCTAAATGGTGCGATCTTACCTGGCCGGGTCGTGCCAAAAATGGGTTTGCAACTGGAATTCGCTTTTAGTCAAACAGCCGCAGCAACAACATCACCCAGCTGCAGCTAGCTTTGAGGCGCAGGTGGCAATTGGCAATTGGCAAGCAGCTGGCAACTGGCAACGGGCAACGGGCAACGGGCAACGGGCAACGGGCAACGGGCAACGGGCAACGGGCAACTGGTGTGAACAACTAGAAAGTTTTTTAGTCGAGCTGGAGCTCGTGAGAATCAGTGCAGCATAATTTATTGGTTGCGCGACCAATTCAATTTATGGCCGACTAATGAAAATTTGACAAATAGCAAATGGCCAAGCAATTTCATTCTAGCCCAGACCAATAACATTCATCATGCCGCTGCGCAAACGTTCAACGTTTCCGCATAGAAATTGATTGACAACTCGAGGAGGAGGAGCTGCAGTTCGAGTTCGACTTGCAGTTGGAGCTGGAGTCGCAGTCACTGAGCCAAAATGGCAACGGCAGCCAAAACACGTCAATTTCGAGGCCTGCCGATTTATGGGCGCCCAGCTTCAAGCCAAGTCGTGACCCGCGTGCATTGAACTTTGTTGTTGTTGTTGTTATTGTTGCTGTTGCTTTTTGTTGTCCGATCTTGTCTGGCGCATGAAACGAGACGCTTTGAAATATGCCAGCACGAAATGCAATTTCCAAAAGAGTAGAAAAAACGCGCTATTGTGGGAGCTGAACATAATGAAGTCGTTGGTCATTGGCCAAAAGGTTTGTTTGCTCTGTCAATCATAATTTGTGTGCTTCTTTTGCAGTTTAATGTGTGCGCTGCACTCGTTTTCCCACATTTTACGGGCGGCTGCCCTTATTGCTAGGCCCTGGGAAAATCTCTGGCGTAATTGGAGGTTCGCTTGTTGCGCAACAATTACTCGGCTCTTGGTTTGGCTTGGTTTGGTTTGGTTTGCCATGGCTTGCTCCGTCAACATGACCAATTGGCAGTCCAGTTGGCAGTCGCAACCCCCACGCAGTCGGCGGCAACACCTTCGCTTACGCTCTGCTGCACTCGCTTCCTAACCGAGGTGCAAATGCAACTGTCGAGGGGTTGACGGACTTTTGAATTGTTTTACGCTTGTTTTTCAGTCAACTCGAAAACGGAACTGCGCTAGATTGGCCTAAAATGTGTGCTCGTCCTCTAACCAATTTTCACACATTGTGTACGCAGGTGCTTAACAAATATTCAGGTAATATGTTAATTTTTTTATGTTAAATAGCGGAAATTAAATTCAGTATTTTGACTTGCAACGCTTCATTGAACTTTGACTTTGAAAATTTAGTTTACCCATTAACATAAACTACATCTGGACATTTAATATCGTAGCATCCAATTAACAGCAATACATATTCAAATATTTCATTGGCTGAAGGCCAGCTCAATTGTTGCTTCTAAACACCCCCTAGATGGCGCCACTCCAGCCAGCTACAACAACGGTCTATGCGAGTTTAACTGCGCCTAACTGTTGAATTGAACGAACATTCTAACTGAACGAAATGAAAAGTACTTTGTTGCATACTTTGTGGCGCTTTCTGAAGGGAGGTAACACATTTTTGAATATAAGTATGTATTAATGCTAATAATAAAATACAGAAATAAATAAAATCATTTTAAAAATCATTATAAAATAGCGGTAATAATACTGAAATATTAAAAATTGATCTTACCCAAAATCAACGAAACATTTTAAGCAGCATTTGACTTGCAGGGAAACGAACACTGTTACTTCCCGATTTGTTTACACGAGCCATAAAAATAACTAATGATATGCATTTTATAACTTATCTAATTAATTCAATTGAATTGGTATTGGCAGCCTGCTATCGCTCGCGCTGAGCTAAAAATTAGCTGTACGGCAACGCCGGCGGCGTACAATCGATATATGTATCGCTTAAACGAGTTGGCAACGCTAGCAACTTATCGAGAGTGTATTGACTGTGTGAAGAAGCACTGCAGACTCTACATTTTATCATATAATTTGTAAATTATACATTAATAATCAAAACTGTGGAGATAATGTCCAAATTGACTTTTGATATGATTCCTGCAACGCCTCGCAGCGATATTATTGGGCTGCAAACCGTTATATCCAAACTTGAGGACCGTTTGAGGAGCACAAATGAAAAACTTGGCAACTTGCGGAAACTAATTAGAACCGAAGCAAATATTAAATCGCGTGATATTTACTTAAACAAGGTCTGTGATATGGTGAAAGAACAGCACAGAATTCAGAGCATACTGTACAATTACAGATCAAAGTTGAAAAAATTGGAATCCGCAAAGAAACTGGTAGGGATAGGCACTTAATAGTTTCTTCCATGCAGGTGACTAATTATTTATATTTTAAAGAAATTCGTTACGAAGCAAGTCCCACAGCAAACAAAAAATTCAAAGTTAATCGAACTATTCCATAATTATGAGACGAAAGTAAGTAAAAAGCTACTTAATATCTGTTAGAAATTAATTCTAAAGTATCTTAGGAAACCGGATTGGATACTCAGAATGTTCGGAATCCCGAAACATCAGTAAGTAAAGTAGAATACTCAAAAACTTATGATAAACATTTATATATTTTATAGAAACGCAAAATGTTGGATAAAGAAGAGATTATAAATGTTAAAGACAAACCAGCCAAGCAAATTATCATCAACAATCATGGAGAGGCAATGAAATGCTTGAAAGCTCATGTGAAAAAGCGCATTATTGAGGAGGAACAAAAGCTTGTTGTTCCTCAAATTGTAAAAGTGGAACAAGCGAAATATTCAGATGATGATGACTCAATATTGGAAGAGACCAAACCAGAGACTGAAGAGCATCAGATATCGCAGGAAGAGAAGCTTGTAGTTAAAATTGAAATAGATGAGGAATCGAAATATATAAAAGACACTGAACGAATGGAAGAGGAGACACCAGAGCTGTCTGTCGAGGCTCCCCAAGCAAATACTATCGTAATTAACAATCACAGCGATGCGATGCAATGCCTGAAAGCTCTACAGGAATATGCAATGCTAAATGAAAACTATCGAGCTATAGGACTTATAAGTGAAACTGAAAAAGCATTCCTAAGTCCAGCGGACGCCACAGACTTTGAGCTGTAGCATTAGTATAATACATAATATATGTATGTGTGTAGGCTAAATATTTCAAGTCGATTTAAGAACTGATGTACACTTGTAGTCTTGTGCTAGTAAGCATTCTGCAATTGGTTAATTGTAAGTAAAGTATTTACAGAAAATATTCACTTTATATTTACCTCAATTTAGCTTCTATTACTGAAAAGCGACCTGCAAAAATAATTGGGCAATTTTGTTTGGGATTTAGTATTATACGAATCAGCTGTTTCACTTCCAGTAGAGTATGTGCATCAGCTGTTGTTCTGACAACTATTTCTGTTTGGTATTTTTTAGTATATTGTGTTATTGATAAACGGGCACATGCACGTTTCACAGCTATAAACAAATTCTGAAAATTCGACTTTTCTGCGAAAATGTGAGTATGCGTCTAGACGCAGTTCATTAGAATTGGGCGCTAATTCTTTTTTAAATTTTTGTTTCAAAAGGAAGTAAATGTCACAGAAGCTGGATGTAATATACATACATGCACTTTGTCGATTTGTGAATTTTGATTGAACGCAATCTATATAAATGGATAAATCAACAGGAGACGAAATTGCTAAGCCGCCGGCTCCACGCAAACGCGTCGGCCGTCCGCCCAAGGTCAACGCACAAGAGTCTGAATTAATTGAAGAGATGGAATCGCCAGCCGAGGAGCGAACTTCGTCTACATCGCCCACAAATTGCCGTCGAAGCACGCGCAAGAAAATCGTAAAGTTTGATGTGCTCGATGTACTCAACAAGAGTCGCAAAACGCACAAAATACAAATCGAGGCACGAATCGATTCCAATGCACCAACAACAACAACAGCATCCACAACACAATTAGCAACGAGCTCGCCTGCTGTGGCAAAGCCAGCTATTGAGGTCAATCGCTTATTTACACCACGGCCGCCTCTGCCTGTGATTTCGCCATTGCTCCCGCTGGACATGTTTAGCAAGCCGAAGCCAACGCCCAGCCTAATTGTTGCCCAGGTGAGCAGTGATAAGACGCCCACTGCCAATCAACAACAGCAGCCACAGCAACAGCAGGTGATGCGTAAACGTGGACGTCCGCGCAAAGCTCAAATCACAGATAATGCAACAGTAGTTGATTGCGGCAAAGAGAGCATAGAGTCTACCAAAATCTTGTCAAGCACCAAGGAACAAGAGCTTACTTTAAAACGGCAGTCATCTGAATCGGATGAGTCTCTAAAGAGTTTCTCAATCATTGTCGATGATGAAACTAATCTTGAAGTAGTGCCTGAGGAAAACGATGCTTTGGATGAAACAATTGAAGTCATAGAGACTGATATTATATCCGTGGTATCCGATGAGGACTCAGATTCTCAAATTATATTTGTGGACATTGAAACGGCGAAGATGGAAACAGGAGAAGAAGTAGAAAATGACGAGATCCATATTACAACTGAAGAGACTCGCAACTTTAAGTTAATTTTTCCCAAGGAAAATGAAAATAAGGAAACAGAAATGGCTCAGCAAATTAGTATTGTGGAGGAAATGCCAGATGGGGATAATATTGATGACAAGGGATCGGAACTCCTGGCTGAAGTGCTAAGCCAGCCGGCAGAGCTTTGGTTTACCGAGGATGAAAGGGCTGAAGGAGAGCAAGAATCTCAACATGAAAAGCCACAAGAGAAAGCAAATATTGAAGTAGTAAAAGAACTGTCAAATCAAGATTTAATCAAAATTGAGACTCCGGTACTGTGCGTTGAGAAGGAGACTAAGCCGACCTCTGAAGCACCTATGAAGTTCTCTAATTTAGAAACTAAAGCTAAAATTGAACTACAGCAGATAAAGAAGGAGCAGGAATTGTCAACACAAAACTCTTTAGCTATGGACGACCTGCAGAAAGAAGATAAGGCTAAGATTAAGAAAGGGCAGACAAAGGAAGTCAACATGGAGAATGTGCACTACTTGGCAAGCCCTTCAGCTACAATAGACAACGAAGATAAGGTTACGGTTAAAAAAGAGTTGCAGAAGGAAATCAAAATGATCAAGGAGGTTTCCTCAACCATGCAGGAGCACAACGATGAACCAAATGAAACTGTTAAGCCATTGGAACAGTTAAAGCGGAGTGCAACTCCGACTTCTGCAAAGGAACCTGTCGAAAAGATGAAAGATGCCCACTTCGAATTGGAATCTCTGCGGCGTGCTGCAAAAGCAACCGGCATTGAGTTAAAGCTTCCTATGACAATGGAAAAACTATTAAATGCCAATCCTGTATCAGAACCAGTAAAGGAGATCGAAGCGAAGAAGAAAGCTACAAAGAAGCAACCAAGCTTGGAGACGAATGAAACATCACCTGCAACGCTTGAAAACACTGATTTAGCTGCAAAACAACTGCAGCAGCACACAGATGCACTTAAATGCAAAGAGACAGAGTTGGATCTTTCCTTAACAACTACAACAGTAAGAGCTGATGTCGCTGAGCCAGTTCCAAAGCTCAAATCAACCAAATCCACTCCAGATGAGGGCAACTCAGAATTGGTGAATGCAAAACCAATGGCTAATGAGAAGAGAAAAACAAATGAAAGCCCCAAGTTAGAGAAGTCGGCAGCCTCCAACGCTGCGTTCGTAGAGTGTGATGCACTCTTTAAGGTCTTGGATCAAGCGAATGAACAGATGCGTCACGAAGAGAAGGCCAGGAAGAAGTCGAAGCTGGCCACCAAAAAGCAGTCAACCGAACAGTTACAGGAGCGTGCCACGCCTCAGTCTCGTGGGAAAAAGCAAACATCAAAGGAAAGCAGCCGTCGTTATACAATTTCCGAGGAGCGTCAAGAGGACGTGAAATTGCCCTTGAGCAACCAACGTCGTAGCTCCGTGCACCCTTTCAAGTCTACGTTGAGTCCAGAACGAGCTGCGGAGTCAGAGCACAAGCATAGCAGCAGCAGCAGCAAAAAGAAGTCAGCTCGGAAAAACGCAAAGCGCAAGGCAACAAGACCAAAGCAGCTGCCGAGCAGCCAGGATTCGTTGGACTCTAGCTCGAGCTCCTCGACAAAAGCGGGCGACTTGCCTAGTCGCAGCTTGCCAACGCCCACTTCTGAGCTAGAGGCATCCAATCCGCTACACGACATAGCCAAGTTCATAGAGGATGGTGTCAAGTTGCTCGAGCGCGACTACAAGGTGGATGACGAACAGCAGCAACAGCAGCCAGATCAACAGACACAAGAGGAGGCAACTGAAGATGAGTTAACGCAGCGTGTGGCTAATTTGGAAACTCCTGTTAACACACCAGCTCCTTCACCGGTTGGCAGCACGGATGATCTGTCAGCGGGTGTGCGCCGCTCACATCGCATCAAGCAGAAGCCGCAAGGAGCCAAAGCGAGTTTAGGTCGTGGCAGCAGCAGCCAAACGCCCACCATTAGTATGGAGCAGCAGTTAAGCGAGCTTGCCCACATTGAAGCCATCAACGAGCAATTCCTGCGCCAGGAGGGCCTAAACACATTCCAAATCCTACGTGACAATTACTATCGTTGCGCACGCCAGGTGAGCAAGGAGAATGCGGAAATGCAATGTGATTGCTTTGTCACCGGCGACGAGGAGGGACAAGGGCTGCGCTGCGGCGATGGCTGCATCAATCGCATGCTTATGATCGAGTGTGGCCCACTGTGCAGTTACGGTGACCGCTGCACCAATAAGCGATTCCAGCAGCATCAGGGCTGGCCCTGTCGTGTCTTTCGCACGGAGAAGAAGGGCTGCGGCATCACAGCCGAGCTGCAAATACAGCCTGGGGAGTTCATCATGGAGTATGTGGGCGAGGTGATCGACAGCGAGGAGTTTGAGCGTCGCCAGCATCTCTACTCGGAGGATCGCAACCGCCACTACTACTTCATGGCGCTGCGTGGCGAGGCGATCATCGATGCGACCACAAAGGGCAACATCTCTCGCTACATCAATCACAGCTGCGACCCAAATGCGGAGACACAAAAGTGGACAGTAAATGGAGAGCTGCGCATTGGCTTCTTTAGTGTGAAGACCATTATGCCTGGCGAGGAAATTACATTCGATTATCAGTATCAGCGCTATGGGCGCGATGCGCAGCGCTGCTATTGCGAATCGGCCAATTGTCGTGGCTGGATTGGGAACGAGCCGGAGTCTGATGAGGGCGAGCAGCTCGAGTCGGAGACCGAGAGTGAGTCCGAGTCATTGGTAGAGGAGCTACGCCCAGAGCAGGAGGCGAAGACCAAAACGCCCAGAAGTAAATCTAAGAAACAACTTAAAATGCCAACGACACGTAAACAACGCAAAGAGCAGCCCAAGGCCAAGGATCGCGAATATAAAGCAGGCCGCTGGCTGCGTCCTTCCGGCGGCGCTGGTGGCGAAAAGTCGGCAACGCGTAAACTCGATCAGCTCGAGGACACGGATGTGCTCGAGCAATTGACACTGCTCAGTCGCAGCGGACTCAAGAATCAACTGGACACGTTGCGCCTATCGCGTTGCATGGTGCGTGCCAAGCTGCTGCAGAGTCGCCTTCAGTTGCTGGGCGTGCTAACGCGTGGCGAGCTGCCATGTCGTCGTCTCTTCCTTGACTATCACGGGCTGCGCCTGCTACACGCATGGATCAGCGAAAGCGGCAACGATAAGCAGCTGCGTCTGGCACTGCTAGAGTCACTTGAATCTCTGCCCATACCCAACAGGACGATGCTGAATGATAGTCGCATCTATCAGAGTGTGGAACTATGGGGCAACCAGTTAGCGCAGCCAGCGGAGGCAGCAGCAGAATCACAATCTGAAGAGGACGAATCAGTGCGTCAACGCATTGCAGCGCTGCTACAAAAATGGAATGGCCTGCCCGAAATCTTCCGCATACCCAAACGTGAACGCATCGAGCAGATGAAGGAGCACGAGCGCGAGGCAGATCGCCAGCAACACTTGGCCACTGCCCTAGGGGACAGTAACAGCGCCTCTTCCGTGCTGAGCACCGATCGCTATAGACAGGATCGTTTTAGGCGCGACACCAGCAGCCGCTATGAGAAATCAAAGCCACCAGCTAGAATGAGTGGTAACAATACCATCTGCACGATCACCACACAGCCCAAGGAATGGCAAGGCTCTGCGGAGGGCAGCAGCAGCATCAAGTCTGAGAGTCGAAGACGTTCTGAGTTTGATCCGCGTCGAACTATATCCAAAGAGTTGCGGCGATCGCTCTTTGAGAGAAAGGTAAGAGAACCACAAGAGCTCAAGGAGAGATTACACTTAACATTGTGTATCCCTTTTTTTTTTTAGGTGGCTCAAGATGAGGCAGAGAAGCGTGTGGGCAGTGAGGATTGGCGTGAACATGAGCTGCGTTGCGAATATTTCGGAGCAGATTTGAACACCGATCCAAAGCTGCTGCCATTTTACCAGAACACGGAGACAAATGAGTGGTTCAATAGCGAGGATGTTCCTGTGCCTGCGCCATCGCGTTGCGGCGACATCGCGGAGCCACCATCACCGGAACGTGAGGAGGATGTGGAGTATAAGCTGCCCGCTGGCGTAGAGCCGTTGCCGCCCTCATGGCACTGGAGCTTGACACCCGAAGGAGACATCTACTATTATAATCTGCGTGATCGTATTCCGCAGTGGGAGCCACCGAACGCTGAACAGCGTCTGCAACAGCTGGTGGAAGAATCACCAGAAAAAGAAATAGTGCCGGATGAGGCAGCCAGTTCATCGGATTTAGTTAACATTGACATCGACTATGTGGGCAACCTGAGCGCCAAGTCTCTGTCCCAGTACATTGAGGTAAAGATACGAGAGCGACGCGAGATGCGTCGCAATCGCTTGGTCTCTGTGCGCGTGATAAGTCCACGTCGCGAGGAGGATCGTCTCTACAATCAGCAAGAATCGCGCAAATACAAGGAAAATAAAGAAAAGATACGCCGTCGCAAGGAAATTTATCGACGCACACGCAACGAGACAAACACTGCTCAACCAGCGGCTGGAGAGCCCAGTGATTCGCTACCCATTCATGGGTATTTGTACTCCTCCGATGAGGATGGTGCCACTGAAGGCGCCTGCAGCCTGCCGCTGCTAGACGCTAAAGTTGATGGCAACAAGGAATTGCCGGAGTCACTAAGTCGTCGTCGCCCACTGCGTGCATCGTCGCCATCATCCACCAGTTCCACAGACGCTGCAGAGTCGTTGCCAAGCGCTAAACGCAAACTACTTATGACAGACAGCCAAAAGAAGCATCGGGACAGTAAGCGCAAAAAGTAAGCATACCATTCATTCATTCAATTACTTTATGCTCAAAGCCTCTTCGAATCTCTTTTAGTTTAACAACTGGACGCGAAGCCAGCGATAAGTTTCACTTTGAGATTAGCGGCCATGTGGCCGAGTTTTTGCGTCCATATCGCCAGGAGAACTGCCAGCTAGGTCGTATTACAAGCGACGAAGACTACAAGTTCCTAATTAAACGAGTAAGTTTGATTGTTTATAATATTATTAACTATGTCTAATGGGATATTCTTGCAGCTGAGCCACCACATCACCACCAAGGAGATGCGCTACTGTGACATGACCGGCAATCCGTTGGCCTGCACCGAATCGGTTAAGCACAAGTCCTACGACTTTATCAAACAATATATGCGCAAGAAAGGGCCCGTCTACAAGAAGCCAGTTGATAAGTCCGACTAATTCATAGATATTTTCATACAACAAGATTTTCCTTAAAGCTTTTGGCTTTAAAATATTAGCATAAGCTATATCATATGGATATATACATATGTTTTTTTTTACCCCATGTTGGGTAAACCAACTTTAAAGTTAACTTAAGTACTTTTGCATAAAATGTAACTGAATACATATTTTTATTTTAATTTTGATATGTGCCAAAACTAATAAACTTATTATTAGTGTCAATGAAAGGGCACTCAGGTATACTACAATGAATTCATGAAATCTGTTTAAGTTTAAGTATGTTAAGTTTATGTGTCTGCTGGAAAATCTGGACCATATTCGCTAGTTCCTAGTTATACATTTTCACTTTATCAAAACCTAAAAAAATAAATGAAGTTCCCTCTCCCTTGCAATGAAAACACGATATTTTTTCTAAAAACTGTATTCTATATGAAAATCTTTTATTTCAGTTATTTTTAAGTTTGTGTAGAATTGATAATGGTGAAATATCTCACATCTTACTTACATTTATAACAAATGCTAAACAAATAACTTAATATGAATTGAAAATCAATTATCAGCTCGATTACGCATGTTCTTGGATTTTTGCAAGCACACAACGAATAATCGAAATGCATTTGTTTAAATAAATTCAGACCTGGGCTCTCTGTCCCCCATTCACAGCTCGCTTTCGCTCTGCTTACACACACTAAAAATAGCAACAAAGGCAAGCAAACGCACACACACACACACAGACGTAGGCACCTGCGCATGTATGGCACACACTCACGATCAGAGAGCGACACAGAATGGAAGAGAGCGAGTGAAAAGAGAGCAGTGCGCTCTCTCACTCTCCGTAAACAAGTTTGTAGAACTCGCCAAACCTGATTTTCCAGCCGTCTCAGAGAGATTGCAAACCTCGTCAGTTGCAACAAATTGCTGCTACGCTCCACACGTTGTGAGCGGAAAGCTATTTACCGGATGGTTGCTGTGTGCCTAAAAACCTGCAGCAGATTTCGATAACAGCAGGTAAACGTAGAGCTTGTCTAAAAGCAATTGGCTAAGCACGCAAATTACTGAACTATAAATGAAACTGAATTGCTTCTTTATTTCGTACAGGCGTTGCCATATCAGCGTGTGCTCGACTGTGGTAGAGAAGAGCCAGATTCTGAGAGCGCGAGAAAGAGCACGAGCGTAGGCGAGAGAGTGAGAGTGAGTGAGAGTGAGTGAGAGTGCAAGCGCGAGCGCGAGCGCATGAGAGTTCCGTTAGCAGTTGTTGTGTGCGTGAGCGTACGGAACAGAGCAAATGTCTGACGTAAGTACAAGAAACAAACAAAAACAGTTCATCACATTGTGAGGCGGTAATTTCATACTAGAGCAGCTAGTAGACAAATTTATCTGATCAGGTTTAACTGGAAAAGCATTGACAGGTTCGCATTATATCTAAGTTCGAGCGAAAACAAACGCAGTTTTTCGTACCTTACAGTAATGGGAGAATATACTAAATGAATTAGAGTCTCATTAACATTGCTGTTATGCTTTCAGGACGATGTCAGTTCACTTGGAGCTGGCTCCCAGCGCATACGTAACGTCTTGACGCTAGAGGAGCGTGTGGAGGTGATACGTCAATATGATATCATGCCTATGTACAGCAAGCTGGCCAAGAACTTCAATTGCAGCTGGGAGCAGATCAAGAGCATTGTCTCCAATCGCGTGCCCATTATGGAATTCTATGAAGCGACGCGCCACAACAACAAGAAGCCACCGAATTCCAAGTTCGAGGAGCTGCGCAGGCGAAAAATCAATTTTCTGGGCCATTGCCTATATGAGTATATTCAACGCGCCCAGTTCTATCTGCACGTGGACATCAACGAGGAGCTAATACGCACCAAGGCTCTAGATTTCCAGACTCTAATGGGCATTGAGAACTTTGTGCCCAATAAGGTGAGATCTGGAATGAAATGATCTGGAATGAATGACTGAGCTCATCTCTCTGTTTCTCTCGTTTTCTCCATTAAAGTCCTGGATCAATCACTTCAAGGCAGCCTACAACATCACACTCTCAAATCGGCAGATTATCATGACACGGAAGCCACCTCGTTCGCTGGATCTGCGGGATATAATGTCCTATTGTTGCAAGAATATGCCCTCGGACTGCGGCAAATTACCTGACTTGCCTGCTCCTGCTCATGTTGCGGCCAGCAACACGCAGCCAGCGGCAATGCCGCTGCAGGTGAGCGTGCCAGCCACAACTGGGCCGGAGGCCATGCAGTTACCGCGAAAGCGCGATGGCTGTGGGACGCCGAAGGACATACGCTCCTTGTATCGCACTAAGACGCTGGTTGAAGCATCTACTCAGAACCAGGCCACATTGGATGAGCTGCAGCTGCGGCGCAAGCGTAAAATCAACTTTTTGGAGAAGGCGCTGTTCGAGTACATTTCGCGCTCGCAACTACACCACAAAAACAAGGGACGCCTCGATGTGGATCATTTGCGCGAGGTGGCGATCAATTTGCGCGACATACTCAAGATCGATAACTTCTTTCCGGATCGCACGTGGTTCAATCACTTCAAGAGCCACTACAACTTCAGCTTCTCTCAGGGCGTGCACTACGGGATGATGCTGCGCCGAGTGCCCCTCTCTCTGGATCTGCGTGACATAGTCAGCTACTGCGGCAGGCATGAGCAGCGCGACCAATCGATGGGGAACGTCACACTGACACCGAAGGAGCCAGAGTCAGCTCGCTCAGTCCAACTGCCACTGGCGGACCCAAAGCCGGCAGCACCAGCCAATGATGCAAATACAGCCGTCGAGAACGACGACGATTGTATAGCCATTGAGGAGCCGCCTGAACTGATCGAAATTAAGGATGATGATGAGGAGCCAGAGAGAACTGAGCTCAAGCGCCATGCTGCACAAGATTCCATACCTAGTCTACCTCTAAAGATACAAAAGATTGAATCATTGAATCCAGGTGAGCACAGCCCGGGTCACTTTTCCGAAGACAGCGCCAATGTGGAGCCTTTGCCACGGCGCGTGAATAACTATCAGGATGCACTGCGCCTGCTGAAGCCACTCGAGGAGTTTGCACTGCTGGAGGAGAACTATCGTGCCATCGGCCTGCTCACTCAGCTCGAGAAGATCTTCGAGGGGGCTGTTCAACAGGTGCAGAATGCTAAATAGAGCAAATGAAAAACTTAACTGAAATTTAAACCAAAAAATAAGAACTATATATAGTATATATATATATATATCATGAGTATATTCACAATGTATTAAGAGCTTTGCTCGCTAAAAGTTGGGAACATTAAGAATAAAACTATATTAAAAGTGGATGTTATAAAAACCAAATTTTGTAGTATTGAGATTTTAATACTTTGACTAAATGGGGACATTCGATGGGGATAGTGTGATATATATTAATTTGAATAAACTATAAATATATATTCCAAGTCTTAGTTGTATTAGTATATTTAAGCCTGCGCTCGTAAATCATTCATTGAACGTTATTTAAGTAAATGAAAAAGTCCGATTTCGGGCCATAACCGGTTGGGTTCACAACTGGTTTATAGTATTTTGGCAGCTTGCTTTATAGTTGCGTTCTAATTCTCATAGAATCTGGTTTCTGGTTATCATTAAAAGTCATATAACATCTATATCCGATTGATTAATGGCCTCTTTAATGACTTTGGCTCAGCGAAGGTCAAATGATTCGAAATCAGTGAAGTGTGGCTTATACCTCACATTCTAGATGAATGGGTAGCCCATATAGCTGCATGCAAATTTGTGTTCATCAAGCATAAGTTGATAAGGGAAGTCGTTTGAATATCCTAGTATATGGATTTCCACAGAAAAATAAGTATATGTGCATATATAATATACTATATAGACCAGCTAGATTATGGCTACTCGAATGTCTCGTCACGTGTCCCTGTGCCACATTCACTCACCAAGGTGCAATGCACACATGCTGCTCGGTTTACATAAACCGTTTGGCCCTTTACGTACGAAACATACAATCAGCGCTTAAACTTTACGTTCATCCTGTAAAACTTTACGCGTCCTGGCCATTTGTAGATGGGAGCAGAAAATGACCTGCAGTGGCATGGGCGGGCCAACTAGGGGGCCGGGCGAGCTCTGCCGCAGGACTTAGCTTGGCTGGGTAAGTTGATTTGGCGGGCGAGCGAGCATTGAACGTGCGTGGAGCGCAGCGCTGTAGGTGCTACATCAATTTCAGATGGCTAGAATAGCCCGGCGGGCAGCGGACAGTGGGGTGTGTCTGTCCGGTGGCCCAGCAGCCTGGCGAGGGACAGACACACTCACTTACACTCACACACACACTTACACAAAAACACACAGAGATACAGCTATACTTACATAGATGGAGCTACGATTACACAACCGTCCATATAGCTGGGAGCATTGCACAGAGGATGCCTTCATCGCACTCCGTTGAGCCAAAGTTTCGTTTTTCGCTTCTGCTTGCAACCCTCCTCAGCGAGCAGGACTTTCATTTCAAGGATTTCCGAACCGACGTCAGACGTCAACCAACGCTTCGACTATACACGTTGAGTATAGAGAATGTAGCTATAGAAAACCCACTAGCGTTTGGTTGTAGGTGCAGCGCAGGAACCTTGCGGCATCAAGGCGTAGCAGCAGGAAGAGGAGGAGAAGGAAGAGGTCGAGAAAGCAAGGTGATGAATACGAAGCGGAACAGAAGAAGCAACATCAGTGCAAAAACGACAACGACAACTGGAGTCGAGTCAGGTTACTGCTTGGAAGCCGTAGACTGTTCGAAGTTTTGACATAAAACCCCGCTGGCCAAAACGAAAGGGACTTAAAGGCATAAAACTTTATATATGTACATATATACATATAAAGCACATGTGAAGGGTAGAGCTACCTGTATTCAGGGCAGGGGTGGGCACAGCTGTTGAGGATTATACGGCGAGGACAGTAAACTAAGACTTAAGCTGAGACAATTTCAGACTAATGATCAGCTTGCGAGACCTATGACAGACATACACACCCAGTGACGGCGCTAGCCGAAAGATACTCTTCGATCATAGATATTATGGCATTTCCTGCACAAGCTATTACACACTAGTTTCCTAGAAACCATAACTGGTTTTTGTTTATAATACAACAAATTGAGTCATATTTGCATTTCAACTCATTTTAATACACTTTAATTCTCTATTCAATATACCATTAGTCATAACTTAACATGATTCTTCTTAGTATTGTAATTTTTACAAATATTATGTGTGTAACATTACTTGAAGACAATAAAAAATAAAATAATCTCAATTAAATGAAAACATTTTATATATTATATATTAACAAAGAATATATATATACATATATACATCCATAATATAATGCAGTAATATTATTTCAATATAGACCTATGAACATCTCACTCAAACATCTAATAAATACTCCTAAGATTTCTTCTGCTCTTTACAAAACTCATTTCTGCTTAAATAATCTCTGAATCATAAATCTGAAATGGATAAAAGAGCTATTCAAACACTTAACCAATAAATTGGCAAAAATTATTGCTCAAGAAATTCATATTCATTTTGTTCAAAAAATCACTTCAAAAGGTAGACTGGTTTTACTTTTCGTGTATATAATACTGACTCATAGCTCCGACATTCCCTAACAACTGTGCTATCTGATTGACTTTTCAATTGATTGTGTATATATGCCTCGGCTGCTATTTATATACATACTTATTTGGTACACTCACTGTCTCTTTCTGAATGTTTGTGTGTGTGTGTGTGTGTGTGTTTGTATAGATCATATCGATTCTTTTTAAAGGCAGCCCATCTATAAACATAAATCTCTTGACGCTGCTCTCGGCTCAACTGAGCTGAACTGAACTGAACCGAACGGACCCCGTGCCTGAAAATATATCTATATCTGCACTTGAAATCGAGCCATAATCGATGCCATTGTATACCAAAAATGAACGGGCTCTCTCGCATATAGAGCCAAAAACAGTAAATCCGAAACGTCGAACCCCGTCGCCATGTATCAGAGCAGAGCAGAGCAGCGAGGTTATCGTGCAAGACTCTATGAATACGAATACGAATACGAATAGAGTCGTGCGTCGTGCTCGTAGTTTTATAGATATAGATACTGAGAGATACATACAGAATGGGAAAGATGAGAGGCAGGGGACATGGCTTCGCCAATTGGTGGTGAGTGGAAACGAGTCTCAGTCTGAAACTTCGACTTCGCCTGACACAGACACAGAGACTGAGTCTGAGCTAGAGTTTGAGATTCTCTGTAGCCTCGACATGGGCAGACATCGACGGCAGCTGCTCCGGTTGTCGCTGCTCAAGTATTTGGGTTGTAAGCCTCTTGGGCTCCTCAAATATATATACTTATATATGCATGCATATATATAACATGCTGTTGTTGGTGTTGCTGTTGATGTTGTTGTTGTTGTTGGCATTGCTTCAATTCCATAGGCATCATTGAGACCCAGAGCCAGACGATGATGGCACTTGAGCATCAGCTCCAGCACAGCCAGTTCTCGACTGGCTTAGACTCTAAGGGGAGGCATCGGGGCTATCAGCCATGCCATTCTCCTTCATTGCTGATGACGATGTTGTTGCTGCCGCCGCCGTTGCTGCTGCTGCTGATGATGATGCTGCTGCTGCTTTCAGTTTTCAGTTTTCAGAGTTCAGTTTTCAGCTTTCAGTCATGCGCCCGAGCGACCCGCATTCATTCGGATTCATTCGGTCGGTCGCTCGCTCGTTCGTTCTGCTGGCACAGCTTTCGATAGATGCTAATCTATCTTTATTGTACAAAGATGTCGAGAGGATGTGTATGCGAATTGTGGATTGGGGATTGGGGATTGGAGCTTGGGGACTGGGGACTGGGGAATTTGCTCGCAAAGACGACAGTCGGTGCGACAGTCAGTTGTTCAGTTGTTCTGACTCTCTTTTTCGGAGGGGCTTGCTATAAATACAAATGGTCTTTGGGCATTTGTATGTATTGGATTTCACTTGGGTTCGATTTTGGTGTGAGCTACGTTTTAGGGAAGCCAAACGACTTTTATAAATGCTGCATACAATGCACACATACCTTATTCGAATGGTATTATTAGAGTTAGGTGGCTCTCAAACAGTACAGTTGTGTTGCCCTTAACTATATATGGACACTTCTAGAAAAAGAGAAAGATACTTTTATGTTTAGTATATGTATATCACATATACTATTAGATTTATGCTCCTTGAGGCTCAATCCACAGTTAAATGTAATGATTTCATTTATTTTGATTGCTAGCTTAAAGTTCTTTCCCCTTATCCGATTTCAGTCATATATAATGTAGCCCAACTAACTATTAAAAGTGATCTCATGCACGCAAAATGAACAGCTATTGGAAGATCATTTACAATATTCTGATTCATCAGCCTAGAAAATTCCCTTCTTATTGGAATAAATTTGTTACTAATTTTTGTATAGAGTAATATATCACTTCGTATCTCTCAGTTAGTGGTAATAGTAGAGCATATGGCAGTCGTATATGACCCACGTCTAATACATAGTGTAAAGGATCAGCATCATTCATTCATAATCTTTGGATCGGGTTTTAAATGATCGTATATACGACACGTTCTTTGAGTTTTTCGTTTACTCCTTTCATTTTGTGTGCTTTTTTTATATTATTCAGTTTTCCAGTTCCAGTTTTCCAGCTAAGCCAATCGAATCGAATGGCTGGCAGAGAATACAACGCGAGAGATATAAAGCCCAGATATGGAAATGGCAATAAACTCGTATACATAGGCGACGAGGGAATTGGGATTACTAACTGACGCTGGCAGCGACGTCAGCGTCGACGCCGACAGCACTGTGAAGTGGCAGCCAACGAGGCCACTGGCACCGACCATAGGAAGAAGCGAATGGCACAAAGGAAATTACGAGGAAAATTCAGGTCCCTATAGACTGCAAATAGAAAAGATACGCACCCATACACATATATATTTATATACACACAAATGAATATATATATATATATATATGCGTATATATAGAGTGAGCTGCATATAGATTATAGGGCACACAATGGACGAGATGTAGAGATACGAGAGTCGAGAGTTGAGAGCCGGGAGTCGGAGATACCTTCAGCTGAGCCAGCTACAATGGCAGCAACGGCAGCAGCATCCGCAGTTGTAGCAGCAGCAGCGGCATCGCAGACCCGGACCTAATCAAAAAGGTAATGGAAAAATACTATCTGGTTGCTATGGCTATGGCTATGGCTATGTCTATGTCTACGTCTACGTCTACGTCTACGTCTACGTCTGTGCCTCCCTGTGGCTTATCGTATCTGTGAAAAGGGACGAGCACTAAGGACATTCAGAAGTTGTTTTGTGGATGCGGTCGGTGGGTTAGCGGTATGCGGGCATTTCAGTTCAATATAATACATGACCATAATAAATTCTATGGCTAAATCCCCGCTCTGTAGAAAAAGGTCATAATAGATGAGCTTTTGTCAAGGACTGAATGTGTGTGTGTGTGTGTGAGGGAGAGGGAGTGTGGGAGCTATATACATAGATATAATGTAAGATATATATACATATGCATATACAAATATACACACATACATATTTATATATGTAGCTCTGCATCTGTATGTTTTATCCTAGTCGTAATCATTCGATTTTCGTGCAAAACGCACAAGGAAAGGTCATTTTCTTCGCTCGTTTGCCATAGCTCGTTTTTTGGGAAAGGTTGCCAAAGGGCTTACGGCTCCCTTAGAGCCTGCCCCCTACCGCCGGCCCTTGGCTCCTAGCTTCAAGCTCTAAAGGACAACCCCAAAAAGCATTTGAAAACTTTTGCCGGACAGTCGATAGCTGCACGAAATATAATGTATATTAATGTCGAGTCATCGTCGTCAACTCTAGAAATTTAAAGCGTAACTCGAGCCACCGAACCGCCGGACCGACCACCCACCCATTACTGCTGCTGCTGCTGGATGCTGTGCGGCGGATACTGCGTGTGGTTTAGCTACCTTTGCTAATACTTTTAGCTCGCATTTATGCACACATATAAAATAGCTAATATTTTCCTAGCTTCGCTATATACTTATGCATATATGTATATATATATATATATGTGTGCATATAGATTTTTCAACCACCATAACGAGTCGTAGTCCAATCCAATTCAATTGAACCGAACTGAACCGAACCCAAACTGCATTAACCAGCAACATTTCCACTTCGAGTCCGACTTCGACTGTTCTCTCACTATTCCGACTCCTCGTATTAAAACTAATCCATCAAATTGCTTTGGGCGACCCACAACCAACAACGATAATGGGTTTAACTACAACACGTTTATAGTGTATATATTTGTTGTTGTTGCTGCTGTTGTTGCTGCTGCTGCTGTTGCTGCCCGGGCAGAGCAGTGCTGAGCAGAGCAATACTTCAAGTTACAGATATACACACGTCGCAGTGGTATCAACTTCTCAGCATCTTTCAGATAGCTCCATGTATGCACGAGCTTGTTATAAGTGTTTATATGCGTGTGTGTGAGTATGTGTGTGTGTGTGTGAGTGAGTGTGAGTTGTGTATTGGAAAAGATGGCGTAAAATGGATTTTTCTGCTTATATATAAATATATATATATATACATATAAATATATGTAGAGCTCGTATTGAAGTTGCTTTGGCATTTCGTTAACGGATGTGTATAAAATATAATGACCTGGGAACCGAAGCAGCAGCTACAGATACAGATACAAATGTATCTTTTGGCTCACGATTGATTGAAGACGCATTATGTGGGTAGCATACGAATACGAAGTACTCGCTATCGTATCAGGTCGAAACTTGTTTAATTTGGCCTGATGCCGAATCAAAAAAATAAAAGATATATATATATATATATATATATATACAAGTATCTACATATATCCATAGATATATGTACAAATAAACGAATATTATTTCTCGCACTATATTTGCCATTTGGCTGGACTAAACAGATGTGCTAATTATATGAGATCCGCTCAGTTGGCTGCGATACTATGCAAAACTGTTGAACCAGAGAGCAGTTGCTAGAGTTTATAGCACTAATCAAAGGTAGTTTCCATGCATGGATCACGCGCACTCGAGTTACCTGAGATCGGCGGATTGTACAAATATCGGATAGATCGGTGGCAAGTAAATCCAACAACGCCGTGTTTATGTAAATGTTGCCACGGCTTCAAATGCTCTAGCGGAAAATGCTTGAATAATACTCTAAAAAGTAGGATGATGTCTATAAAATGATATCACACATAAAACTTATTTACTATATATACATATAACGAACACATATACTATATAATAAAAGAAAATATACCCATACACATACAAATATATGTGTATATACATATATGTATATATACATATATAGATAGACGAACACACCCTATATCATTAAAATGGAGAAATTTAGCCGACGGACGGGCTTTACGTCTCGACGCCTTCAAAATCCCATCAGTGTTCGCTATAGACGACGCACATAAAGTCCCGAACCCGGGTAACACGACTAGCCGAGGCCAGCAGCAGCAGCCCTCAGCCCCAGCCCCCAGTCGCAGCCACAACAACCGCTCCAGCCCCCCTCAAACCACCTAAATAACAAGTCTTAGCGTACCACCAAAGGGCCCAACGGAGCAGAGCGAAAAGCACCCCAAACATCGGATGAACTTCGGGTTTTTGCCATTGCCGGCTGGCGAACTGACGGACGGACGAGCCGACGAACTGACTGAATGACAAACGAAGAGGCAGACGAGCAGACAGACGGGCAAACAGTTTGCCTCTGCTGCTGCGTATTTGCTCTGCACGCCTGACGCCGACTGCGACGTCGACTTCGCAAGATACGCTGCCCGTCCTTGCCGACTGCCTTGCCCCTCGCCCCGCGCTGCCCTGCCCTACCCTGCCGTACCGTGCCCTTCCCAATGCTTAGCCCATCGCTTGGCTGGCTGCTTGCTCGGTTGGTTTTGGTTTGGTTTGGCCTGGCTTGTTTGGGATTAAATATTTCCTATAGATGGGAAAAACGAGTCGGTCGGGTCGGTCGTCGAGTCGCTTGGCGATGTTGTCGCTAGTTTCGTATATTTCACTTTGTGCTGAACGTTCGTCCGAAGCGGTTCTCACAGCGCGGCCAAACGCGCTTCTTGTTAGCCAGGCGCGTTTTTCGATTCGATACGATACGATTTGATTTGATTTGATTTTCGGCTTGGCTACAGACCGATTATTATATATACATAAATAAATATATACATATATAGATGCGAATATATAAATAAATACACAGACTATAAACGGCATCGAAAATCGTGCAAAGTTTCATTCAAGAATCGAATGTTTGTGCTCGACACGGCTCACGCTCCTTAAGTGAGTACCACTGTGCGAATGTGTGTGCGCTGTGTGTGTGTGTGTGTATGCACGTGTGTGTGTGTGTGGCGATGTAAACAAACGGGGTCTTGAGATTCTGCCTCTGCCCGGCCGCTGCTACGCCTGTTCTGTTGTCATTGTTGCCGTGCGCCCGTCGCTCTTGCTGTTGTTGTTGTTCTGTTTGTGTGCAATTAAAAAAGCGGCGCAGCGAGACGCGGCGCCGCTAACGTCGCTGCCAGCGGCATCGTCATCGGCGTCGACGTCGGCATGGGCATCGGCATTTGCATGCCACACGTGGCGCCATCTGCCAGCTGCGGCAGCAGCAAGTGTTTGCCCGCCTGTCCCGCTATTTAAAAATGTTTGCGGGTCGCGTTTGTTTTTGTTTGCATACAGTTAGACTGCGCGGCGGCAGCGACGTTGACTGCGAAAGTGTTTTGGTCTTTGGGCCGTTGCTTGTTTTGGTTTGTTTTTGTTTTCATTTTTGCCTCCGTTTTTATTTTTTTTTGTTTTTGCTTTTGAATGTTTTTATCATGCTTTCGGTTTTCGCGCCTGTTTCCGTGTTGGCGTGCTGGCTTTTCGGCGTTGTGTGAGAAAGTACCGTAGCACTGATAACAGGACATTGACACTGGGCTACCAGCAGCTGATAAGCATCTAGTCTGAGCTGTGAGTGCAAGTGCAATTGGGAACTGAAGCGCAAATAACACCAACAGAACTATACAAAATAGCTAAATTTATAGAAGTTTATAGCTCAGATAAATATATTCATATATGTATATTAAAAGAAGTTTATGGATACACAAATAAACTCTAATCACATACATAAAATAAATCACTTATATATTGGACTAACATATTACATCATCTATGAAAAGGAAACATTTTAATTCCATGTATTTATTTCGTATTTTAATTTTTAATATATCCTCAGCCATATATGCATGTATGTATGTCGGCAACCAAATATATAAAAGGTCAAATCGAAGTCACCTTGAACTATCACGACTAATACATACGACATAAATAGCTCAACATACATATATATACGTTTATCTGTACATCTACCTAAGCATGACGAAAATCAATCTAAAAAGAACAAATTACCTGGCAAAATGAAAAGATATGAAAACAACAACAAAAATATACACACATTAAATACATATACACACAGAGTAGGAAATCTGAAACTGAATTTGGAATTGGAATGTTAATGCTACGAATATTTGAAGCATAAAAGGCAAGAACGGGCAGTAGGTAAAGCGCCTGACGGAATATATAAAAGCAATAGCTGGGCTATACAAAGATAGACAGATATCGAGATACAAAAGATACGTACCAACAAAAGGGCGCTCGTCGAGAGAACTGTAGACGTAGCTGTAGCTGTAGCTAAGGCTCACGACAACGACGACGACGAAGACGAAGATAATAATGATGATAATGATGACGATGCACGAAATTTCACGAATCCCCAAAGCAGCCTTACAGCTAAAGCCGACAACCTTAGCCAGTTGTAGGCAACCATTATTCAGGGTGTGTGAGGAGGAGGATTTAGGGCGCGGAACAGGGACGATGTCTCAAGGCGATTAAGATAAAGTGCCAATCGATATAAGGGAAAGAAAGGCGAGCAGGGCAGCCAGCATCAACAGCAGCGGAGGCAGAAGCAGAGGCAGAGACAAAGGAAGCAGAGAGATGAGATGAGCTCAACTGAACTGAGCTCAGCTAAAGCAGAGCCGAGCTAAGGCAAAGGCAGAGCACCAGGGGCAGAGCAATATGTATTCGTATAGCAGAAAAACATCCACGCTCAAACGCTCGAGCAGTGTATATAGCTCAGCGACGACATAAAAGGAAATATAAAACCATTTATAAAGCAAGTCAGTCAGGGGAGATTTGAATTGGAATTGATGGTGTAGTGCACTCGACTACAAGTATATGTATATATATATTTGAGTGTGTGTGTGTGTGTATGTCTCTGACTGTCTTTTGTGTGTATGTGTGTGTGTGTGTTTGTTTGTTTTTGGAATACGAAGCATAGACGAAGACCGAATCGTTTTATTCGTTTTGTGTCAAGGTGCGCGACGGGCTGTGTAGAAATATCTTGAAGATGCTCAGTGGAAGGGTTTTTGGGCTATGAAACTTTTGCTTGCCAACTAAGTTTCCGGCACACAAAAAGTTTCCGCCAACAACAGCTGCGACAGTGAACAACCCCTAAGCTAGCTGACGGCTACCAGCAGTTGAACTGAAAGATAAAACCCAATTCCGTAAATCTATCCCAAGCAACAACTTGTGCTCTGCTGAGTACGGGAGAGGGGGGAACGGAGAACGGAGAGCAGTTTCAAAATAGTAAATCTTCAACCCAGAACGAACATTGCTTTATGTATTAAGTCATCTTATTAATCGAAAATACCGGCTCCTCTGACTCAGGCAGGTGGCTTATTCAAAAGGGGGCATCGCAGCTATGTATCTGACTCAGCAGAGTATTACCCTCAATCTTGAAAAGGAGGAGGAGGAGAAGCAGAAGGCGGAGGCCCGACCAAGTCGTTCACTTTAGTAAAGTGCTGCTGTTGCTAGAGCAGAGCAGAGCAGAGCTAGCAGCAGCAGCAGCAGCAGCAGCTATCTTCGTATTTGTATCTGTATGCGAGTGTATCTGCATCTGTATGTGCATTAGTGTGTATGTGTGAGCTCTGCCGATATGGGTATGGGCGCTTGGGTGCTCCCATAATGGAGCGTTCGACGTACGACTGGTTCTGGTTTTGGGGGCTGTGACTTGGGACTGGAAAACGTATCGATTTCTGAAGGCGTACGCATCGCTGGCTCAGCAGTGGTTCAAATTTATCAACACTCTTATGTGTTCAGTGTGTGTGTGCGTGTGAGAGAGATGTTTTTATGGTGCGCTCGTATCTATCACTTATAGCGGGTATCACGCTCGTCGTACTGCTCTTATATATATTCAGACTTTCTGAAGTACCTACATAACTAAACGCATTCATACACAACTATGTCGGTTTGTGTGTGTGCGAGTGTACGTATCTCTACTGTACGTGTATGTGTGCGTGCAGATGGTATTTTTCCAAAAATCCGAGGTCGAAGCTATTATAAATACAAATGTATTATATGTACGTATGTATATAAATACATATAATGCGTCATGTGTTTTCAAACCCCAGAAAATCTGGTTTGCTCACAAATTTCAATATCATTTCGTGGTAGTTTTTGTCCTTCGATGTAAATAGTATTGATTCATATTTCACAAGAAGTCGAAATCAATTTTTATTCTATAATTTCAGTATATACTACGTATGTAAGAGTTTGTCTTCTCCCCGAGAAAAGTACTTCTCCCTAGGGCATGGCTTAAAGGAGTTTGCTGCAACAAAAGTTTCTTAGTTTTTGATGTTGATTAAGCACAGAAACTTTTATTGAACTTTCTTTGAAATTGTTTTTTTTTTTTTTTAACTTTCTGAAGGGTTGCTTGGCAATTTCTAAGCTTAAAGTTGATTGCACTTTTAGCAATTTGAAACTGCTTAACCGTCATATGTTTTTATGTTATAGCATACCATACGAGGACGGGCCTTTACTACTGGCCTTTATGCAAAACAGTGAAACATAAAAAAAAAAAAACAAATAAAAACAAAAAATAGAAATTAATATTTAAAATAATCAACTTTGCGCTCCTTTAAACCGACTTTTTGACCGTATCTCAAATATGCAGCGTTGCCAGCCTGTTTGTTTAAAACGCGGAGAAATTCAAAGCGAAACGAATGACAAAATAGAAAGAAAATAATGTTAGTGAAAAGGCAGACAGACAAAGGAAGGCAGGACTGAAATAGCATAAAGTTGTTCATTTGTGAACTACAACTAAATTCATTGATTTAATTTAATTCATTCAACTAATAATTTTAAATTGCTCTTCTCTTTGCAGCTGCCTATTTATATTTTTATGTTCTGATTCGTATTGGCGGGCATTTATTTGCAACGCCAACAAAATTCATTAACAATTCGGGGCGTAAACAGTATACCAGTTGCCATGCCGACTATACGGCGTTGCTGCATCATTGGATGCTTGTCGAATTCGCGGCAGCACCCAAGCATGCAGTTCTTTGCCTTTCCAAGGCCCGACAATCCCTTTCACAAGCTGTGGAAGGAGGCGTGCCATGCCTCATTGCGGCGCATCATTCCATTCAAGAAGCCCGTTGTCTGCGCATTGCACTTTGATCCCAGTGTGCTAGGCGGGCGGCGACTGCAGTCGAATGCCTTGCCCACTTTGCGCTTAGAGGTGCCCTCGAATTTGGAGGCCGTGGAGCAGCAGGCCATGGTGGAAGAGATCGAGCGCAGTCGCAAATGCGCCTACATCAATGCCGTCGTCTATGAGTGGCTGGTGCGGGCCAATATCAATCCACAGCTGAGAGGCAGCATAACCCATGGCATGATCAAGGACAAGGCAGAGAATGCGCGCCAGGTGATTGGCAGCACATCGTTCATAGCGGACAATCGATGGCTGAATCGCTTCCGCGAGACGCATTTGCAGGGCTTTGCCCAGAAACTGGCCACCAATCAGCTAAAGCCGATGGGCACATCGCTGTGGATACCGGACATTGTGCAGGACTTGCAGCATTTGTTTCCGCCGGCCAGTGCAGAGCGTGTTGCCAAGCTGGAGGAGATGCCGGAGCAGTATATGAACTACATGCAACAGTATGGTGAATATGAGGAGGACGATGATAGCATGGACAACAAGGAGCAGAGCTATCAGGAGCAACAGCAACAGCAGCATTATGCACTGCAGCAACAGCATCTCCAGCAGCAACAGCAACAACAACATCATCAGCAGCCACAAATGAATCAAGCCTGGCCGCCCTTCCCCGGCCATCCACACGGTCATCCACATCCGCATCCCGGCTTCAGCTTTAATGACTACTACTTTGAGCGTCATCAGCAGCAGCTGCAACAGCAAATGCAGCAGCAACAGTTGCAGGCACAGTTCCCACCGCCTCATGTGGTGCCACCACCACCAGGCGCAGCACACCCGCCGCGCGAGCCCTTCCAGCCACAATTGCCCCCAAATCAGTCGCAGCAGCGTGTCAGTCCCTTCCAGCCAGTTCAGCTGGCCAAGCGCCCCAAATTGGAGTCCCCAGCCGATGATGAAGTACAAGAGATCAATGCTTCAGCTGCCGCACGTGGATCGCCATTGTCACTGCCTCTGGCAGAATCTACGGCCTCCACACAGCTGGACCAGCACACTCCCAGTCCCAAGGAACAGAACAACAACAGCGGACGCGACAGCGCCAGCAGCAAGGAAAACGCTCCTAAAACTCTGACTGACTGCCACAGTGGCAAGTCGACACCTGTCCGTTCAATCAAAGGCAGCAGTCCACCCGCAACAGCATCCGCGCCAGCCTCGCCAAAGAAGCTGGGCGGAAGTGCCGGCAGCCAAACAAACGGTCACAACTCGCCGGAGCCGGACTCAAGCTCCTTGACAAATGTGTTCAAGGAACTTGATAGCTATACTCAAGCATTGGAGTACCTAAAGCCTCTAGAAGATTTTGTGCTTGTCAAGGAGAACTTCCGTGCCATTGGGCTGCTGTCGCAGCTGGAGCTGGTGCTGCGAAAAGGTGACAAGGCCACGCTTATAGAGGGTTAAATTCTGCTCAAAATAGACAAAACAAAAATACAGAATACAGAAATACAGAAATGTGATTAACAGTGTACATACATATTCATAAAGTAGTTAATTAATGAAGTAGTATTATTAATTTGTCTTTCCACGTAATTTAGTTTAAGTAATACATATTTGATTAAACAGAAACTGTGGCGAGCAAAAGGTATTCGATGAGATTAAAATAAAAACTATTAATTTATTTTAGCAAAACGTCTTTTATTCAAAAATAGGCGTTGAGTCCACAAGTCTGGCAACGCCCATGTTTGCCCTTTACAACACTACTGTATTCGTTGTGAATGGCATTTGGTGACTGAAATGATAAACAAAACAGAAGCAGCAAATATCTAAGCAGATTTTTGCAAATTAACAAAAAACTAAGAGCAATTTAAATAAAACACAAATGACGCTTCTCGAGCAATATGAACAGCAATACGCAGCGCTAATCGCCGAAATAACGGCACATATTGGTCGTCTGCAGCAGAACGCAAGTGAGTGCAGCTCAAACATATTTTTACGAGCATTTGATTAACCTCCCCCAATCGCAGCTGAACGCAATGAACTGTGCACCAAAATCGATGCCAGCCTGTCCGAAGCACAGGAGCTGCTGGAGCAAATGGGCTTGGAGGTGCGCGAGCTGAATCCATTGCAGCGCAGCACTTTCAATAATAAACTCCAGGTCGCCCAGGCGGAGCTGAAGCGCCTGCAAGGGGAGTACAAACAAACGAAAGACAGATTACGTTCGCAGGCAAACAGTTTCACGACCCTCGATTTAGCTGGCGGCAGCGACTACTATGAGGATGTAGCCATTAGCAATGATCAGCGGCAACGATTGCTCGAAAACTCTGAGCGCATTGAACGCACCGGCAATCGACTAAATGAGGGATATCGCGTAGCTATTGAAACGGAAGCACTTGGCGCACAAGTTCTCAATGGTATTTAGAATTGTATTAGCTTTCAGTTAAGAGTTTTCTAATACTTTTCTCTAATCTTGGTAGATTTACATCATCAACGCGAGACGTTGCAGGGCGCACGCGCTCGTCTAAGGGAAACGAATGCCGATTTAGGACGCGCCTCCCGCACCCTTAACTCGATGATGCTGCGCGCACTGCGCGAAAAGGTCGTCCTCTATGGTGTTGGCCTTTGCTTTGTGGTTGCTGTTGGAGTGAGCCTCTATTTAACATTTGCCCCAAGCTCCACAGCGGCCACATCATAGTTTTGCGGCTATAAAACATATTAGGGCATTCCTTGTTGAGGTTATTGTTTATTTATTTATATTAGTTTCAAATGTGAGTTAGTTATGTATATTGAAGAAACTTTAAACACTAAACTACAAAGCTTAATTTAATATGACTTATGCCCCTTGTTCATGCACATGTTAAATGTATTTAAAGAATAAATTGTTGGTTTTTTTTTTTGTGTCTGGGCGCATATCATATTGAATTTATATAAATAAATCATTTTAGGACGTTTTAGCATTAAATTCGCAGTGAATATTTACAAATAATAATAAAACTAACGAAGTGTTTGGCATCAATAAATTATAAATTATTCAAAATGCATTGAGTTCAGCGTTAAGCGCCAACGAACTAGCCAAACTCAATGTTTCCCAACTGCTAGCAGCTGCACGAGGAGGTATCCTCGTTAATCTCGGTCTGGTTTGTTTGGTCCACTTGAAAGCTTTGTTGTTCAAGTGCCCGAAGCTCCATTTTGGAGCGGTTGGCCTGCACCAGCTGTCGTGAGATATCCTGAAACATCTCCTCAATGCCCTTGCCCGTGCGACAGGATGTCTTGTATGTCGCACTAATCAGGCTGTGGCACTGTTCACAAAAGGCTTCGACTTCCTCATCGCTTACCTCTGGCTCGCGGCCTTCGAGATCGCACTTATTGCCGCATATAAAGATTTTGGCATTCTCCGCATACGTGACTATATCTAGCAAGTGCTGCGACAAGGAATGAAACGACGCCGCATTGTCCAAGGCGAACACCAGAATAGCACCCTCTGCAAATTTGTAATAGGACGAGGTCACGGACGCCACACGCTCCATGCCGCCAGTGTCCCACAATTGCAACTGCCCAGATATGCTTGAATTCAGTTTTTCGCTATATCAATACACAACAATAAAACGAACCTTAATTTGTTTTTCACCCACACTGTATTCGCGGTCAATGTGATCTAGGCCCAACGTCGATTTGCGGTCCGTCTCAGTGATAAATGTATTGTTGGTGAAACGTCTGAATAAAGAGCTCTTGCCGACGCCATAATCTCCGCAAAGTATTACCTTTTGCTTTGGTATGCGCACCGATGCCATGTCGTTGATGAGTTATAAAATGTAATTTAATTAATGCCCACCCACACCTGCCGCTAGACACAAAGAAATATAACAACACACAGCACCAACAGCTGTTTGAACGGTGCTGCCACTAAGATTTATTTCGCCGGTTTCATATGGCTGTTATCGATAACACATTTTTAAATAGCTTGGGAAATGGCCGTTTTTAATGGATTAACTTCATATTGGACTTGTGGCATAAACAACTTTTCTATATTTTAAATGTTTCCATTAATAAGTTAGTTGATTAATAATAAGATTGCTAATTGTATGTCAATTGGTGAATTGGTATTTGGGTTGATAATTGTTGCTAATAAATCGATTACAGTAGCGCGCTTAAAATTTCACTGCTAAAACTGCTTATCAAGATTCACTAGTATTGACATTCCTGATAAGCCATTCCATTATAATGACCACCAGCGCTCTAGCGATCGTCAAAGCACCGTGAGCTGCTGACCCTAATGGACAATGGCGTCTTCAAGACTAATGTTAGCTATATTTTTGCTATGCTGCGCAACACTGGCGCTTGGTAAGTTTAAAAAAAGATATAAAATACTAATTTTAGCTGAAATCGAATATATTAGGTAAGCCCGGCTATGGACCAGGTGAACAGGACTGGGGCTATGTGGATGTACGTCCTGGTGCCCACATGTTCTATTGGCTCTACTACACCACAGCCAATGTCACCAAGTATACCGATCGGCCCTTGGCCATTTGGTTGCAAGGCGGTCCAGGTGCCTCATCCACAGGCTATGGTAACTTCGAGGAGTTGGGTCCGGTTGATTTATATGGCGACTACCGAGAGTGGACATGGGTAAAGGACATGAATGTGCTATTCATTGACAATCCTGTGGGTAGCGGGTTTAGTTATGTGGACAACACTGCTCACTATACGGCTACGAATAAAGAAATTGCTTTGGATCTGGTTGAACTAATGAAAGGTTTCTATGCCCTGCATCCGGATTTTGAGACCGTTCCGTTGCATATCTTCTGCGAAAGCTACGGCGGAAAAATGGCTCCAGAGTTCGCTTTAGAGCTTTACTATGCTAAGCAACGAGGAGAGATTAAAAGCAATTTGATGTCTGTGGCTCTAGGAGATCCTTGGACGTCGCCCATTGACTCTGTACTGGCATGGGGTCCATTTTTGCTCGAAATGGGCATCGTGGATCATGATGGCTATAATGCCATCATGGAGGCGGCCAATTTTACTGCCGATCTGGTGGCCAACGAGCGTTGGATACAATCCACTGCACAGTGGGGCAACACTCAATGGGAAGTAATGAAAGCCTCAAAGGGCGTTGATTTCTATAATGTGCTCAAGGAGACGCGAGGTGATCGCTATCAACGCCAGATGTTGCAGACGCCCGCAGGTGAGTAACGAAAATATTATCAAGTAAATTTGAGTGCAATGAATGTCTGTCTACAGAGCGTATGTACCGCACCATTGTGAAGTACGACATCGACGAAGATCGTGATGAGCTGCTAGAGAATCTTATGCGCGGACCTGTAGCTGAAACTCTAGGCATACCACCCAATGTTAAATGGGGCTCACAGAGTAGTGCGACTTTCGACATTCATAAAACTGACTTCATGAAGCCCGTTATACACATAGGTAAGTAATAGCTGCTTCTAATAGAAAACTAAATTACATAATTCTTCACATATTCAACATGCAGTTGATGAGCTGCTGGACAACACTCCTTTGAAAGTGGGCGTGTTCTCGGGAGGCTTGGATCTGATCTGTGCCACGCCTGGCACAGTTAACTGGATAGACAAGCTGAACTGGACCAGAAGAGAAGAGTATCTGGCTGCTCCACGTGTTGCGATCAGTGTGGATCGCATTTTAGAGGGCTATCAGAAGTCGGGCGGAAACTTTACCATGTACTGGATAAATAGATCTGGACATATGGCGCCTGCCGACAATCCCGCCGCCATGAGCCATGTCTTGCGCGAGTTCACAGGATTTGGATAGAGTTAGAAGTCATATAGAAAGTCAGTAAATAAAGTTAATTGCAAACTGAAAGCCCCATTAAGGCAAGATTCCGATAAGAGCAGAACGCAAACGCAAGTGTGCATTAAGTAACTAACTTATTGGCTTTAGCTAAATTTATGAATGCAACTGATAAGGTAAGCACTTTAGAAAATAACAGTCGTAAATAAAAAATTGCCCACGCTTAACTCATCACTCGTGAAACCCTGAAGACATATCTGTACATGTCTGCAATTACGATCTGATATGTTTCTCTTTCATTTTTTGCCCACACGTCACTCAAGCAAAGAGTTGGAATATGCTTACCTTTGTTGTGTGTGGATTTAACTACGATCAGACGGTCGACACAGTCCGAACTGTTCGGTCGCAAGTAGTGCAAAATGAATGGATTCTTAATCAGCTTTACTGTGCTCCTAGTACTCTTCAATTCTGGCGCAGTCAACGGTAAGTGGATCTGAAACAGTGCGACCTCAATTTGGCAGACATCCAACTGTGCTTACGCGTTGAAAGAACCCACATTATATGCGTATTGGGAGTTAGGAATACGCAGAAAGATAAAAAGAAACTGTTGGAGCATGAATTTCAGTGAATTTTGTCATATATCTAGCGAATACCCACTCGATCCACTAGATCCCACAACTAGTTGTGCTAAAGGGAATCTGTTATATAGGAATACTCAAACAGATCCTACAACCTGCTGTACAGCACGATTAGTTATCATAAATTAACAAATTGAGATCCTCAAGCAAACGAATCTCTTAACAGATAGTTATCTTATCATTCCATCTGATATCAATATATGTATATATAAAAAGTACTCAAGCAAATGTAACTCTTTTTAATCATCTATTAAAAAACGTAGAATGATTAATTTCAATAAAATTCTCTTTATAGCTCGCGTGGGTTATGGTCCGGGCGAACAGGATTGGGGTTTTGTGGATGTCCGTGAGGGCGCCCACATGTTCTACTGGCTCTACTACACCACAGCCAATGTCACCAAGTATGCCGATCGGCCCTTGGCCATTTGGTTGCAAGGTGGTCCAGGTGCTTCATCCACAGGCTATGGTAATTTCGAGGAGCTGGGACCCTTGCAGCTAGATGGCAGCTATCGCGACTGGACCTGGGTCAAGGATATGAATGTTATATTCATTGACAATCCCGTGGGCAGTGGATTCAGTTATGTGGATAGCTCTTCTTATTACACCACCACCAACAAGCAAATCGCCTTAGATCTGGTGGAGTTTATGAAGGGTTTCTATGTTCTGCATCCGGAGTTTAGGAAAACGCCTTTGCATATTTTCTGTGAGAGTTATGGAGGCAAAATGGCACCAGAGTTTGCCCTGGAGTTGTACTATGCCATACAACGAGGTGAGATCGAGAGCAACTTCCAGTCAGTAGCCCTGGGTGATCCTTGGACATCCCCCATTGAGTCCGTGCTTTCTTGGGCGCCCTTTTTGCTTCAACTGGGCATTGTCGATCAGGATGGCCACGATAAAATCGAAGCCGCGGCCTTGAAGACCAAGAAACTGGTTGATGATGCGAAGTGGACACAGGCCACACTTCAATGGAGTTCCACGCAGTCGGTAGTGATGCGTGAATCGAAGGGCGTAGATTTCTACAATGTAGAGACACCCACACGCGGTGATAAGTATCTCAGACTGTTGGTCGAGATGAATCCGGAAGGTGAGCTACGACTTAATAGACTTAATAAACAAGTTCTAAAGCTATATTTATAGAGCGCATGTACCACACTTTGGTGCATTTCGACATTGATGAGGATCGGGATAAACTGCTAGAAGATCTAATGCGCGGACCCGTAACCAAAGCACTTAACTTAACCGGCGGCATCAAGTGGGGCGCGCAAAGTGGGACAACTTTCAACAAGCTTATGGGCGACTTTATGAAGCCAGCTGTTCATATTGGTAGGTCTTGGGACATACACACATATATAGAAAGTATATATAATTTAATATTGTGTTGGCACAGTTGAGGAGCTGCTGAACAGCACAACTGTACAAGTTGGTGTCTTTTCGGGTGGCTTGGACTTGATATGTGCCACGCCCGGTGCGGTCAACTGGATTGACAGTATGAAATGGAACGATAAGGCTAAATATTTGAGCAGTCCTCGCGTTGGCATCACGGTGGATCGCGTGCTGGAGGGATACAAGAAAACAGCTGGAAATTTCAGCATGTTCTGGGTAAATCGCTCTGGTCATATGGTGCCCGCTGACAATCCCGCCGCCATGAGCCATATCCTGCGCGAATTCACAGGTTATGGATAGAGTTAAAAGTAATGTATGTTTCACGATAGCAGCAAATAAAGTTAATTGAAAACTGACAGACTCATTAAAGCACGACTCCGATAAGAGAAACGCAAGTGTGCATTAAGTAACTAACTTATTGGGTTCAATAATAATAAATGTCCACGCTTAGATCATCACTCGTGAAGACCTGAGGACAAATCTCTAATCACTCTAGTGATTATTGTTTATTTCAAATTGTTTGCCCACACTTTAAAGAGTTGACATTCGCTTACCTTTGTTTAGTGTGGATTTAACTACGATCAGACGGTCGACACAGTCCGAACTCTTCGGTCGCAAGTAGTGCAAAATGAATGGATTCTTAATCAGCTTTACTGTGCTCCTAGCACTCTTCAACTCTGGCGCAGTCAACGGTAAGTGCAACTGCAACAGTGCGACCTCGATTTGGCAGACATCCAAGAGTGCTTAGGCGTTGATAGAACCCACTTTATGTGCCAATCGGGAGCTAGAGGTGGAAGAAACACAAAGCCTCATATGTGTAAATCGACCATTGGAGCAGATCCTCAAACTATCTGCCAGAAGCAATTTATTATGTATTCAAATCAAATTCCACTAGCTTTTCCATATGAAGAACATGTTTATTAGAACACTCCTATGGAATATGCGAACAGATCCCACAACCTGCTTTAAAGCGCCATTAGTTGTAGTAAATGAACTAGTTAAGATCAATCAAACGAAACTCTTTACAGTAGATAGTTATCTTATCATTCCAGCTGATATCAATATATATTAAGTGTACTCCAGCAGGTGTAGCTCTACTTACGAAGTAACTCTAATATTAAGATAGCTGCCAGTCCATTTAGTTACTCATTTAATTTCAATAAATTCTCTTTATAGCCCGCGTGGGTTATGGTCCGGGCGAACAGGATTGGGGTTTTGTGGATGTCCGTGAGGGCGCCCACATGTTCTACTGGCTCTACTACACCACAGCCAATGTCACCAAGTATGCCGATCGGCCCTTGGCCATTTGGTTGCAAGGTGGTCCAGGTTCTTCATCCACAGGCTTTGGTAATTTCGAGGAGCTGGGACCCTTGCAGCTAGATGGCAGCTATCGCGACTGGACCTGGGTCAAGGATGTGAATGTTCTATTCATTGACAGTCCCGTGGGCAGTGGATTCAGTTATGTGGATAGCTCTTCTTATTACACCACCACCAACAAGCAAATCGCCTTAGATCTGGTGGAGTTCATGAAGGGTTTCTATGTTCTGCATCCGGAGTTTAGGAAAACGCCTTTGCATATTTTCTGTGAGAGTTATGGAGGCAAAATGGCACCAGAGTTTGCCCTGGAGTTGTACTATGCCATACAACGAGGTGAGATCGAGAGCAACTTCCAGTCAGTAGCCCTGGGTGATCCTTGGACATCTCCCATTGACTCAATGCTTTCCTGGGCGCCTTATCTGCTTCAACTGGGCATTGTCGATCAGGATGGCCACGACAAGATCGAAGCCGCGGCCTTGAAGGCCAAGAAACTGGTTGATGAGGAAAAGTGGGAAGAGGCCTCATCACAGTGGAGCTCCACGCAGTCGGTGGTGATGAGTGAATCGAAGGGCGTGGATTTCTACAATGTCGAGAAGCCCACACGCGGTGATAAGTATCTGAGGCTGGTCGAAATGAATCCAGAAGGTGAGCTACGACTTAATAAACATAAAAACTGTTTCTAAAGCTATATTTATAGAGCGCATGTACCACACCTTGGTGAATTTTAACATTGATGAGGATCGAAAGGAACTGCTAGGAGATCTAATGCGCGGACCCGTAACCAAAGCACTTAACTTAACTGGAGGCATCAAGTGGAACGCGCATCGTGAGACAACTTTCAACAAGCTTATGGGCGACTTTATGAAGCCAGCTGTTCATATTGGTAGGTCTTGGGACATACACACATATATAGAAAGTATATATAATTTAATATTGTGTTGGCACAGTTGAGGAGCTGCTGAACAGCACAACTGTACAAGTTGGTGTCTATTCGGGCAGCTTGGACTTGATATGTGCCACGCCCGGTACGGTCAATTGGATTGCTAATATGAAATGGAACGATAAGGCTAAATATTTGAGCAGTCCTCGCGTTGGCATCACGGTGGATCGCGTGCTGGAGGGATACAAGAAATCAGCTGGAAATTTCAGCATGTTCTGGGTAAAACGCTCCGGTCATATGTTGCCCGCTGACAATCCAGCCGCCATGTCCCATATTCTGCAGCAATATATGAAATTCAATAACGAAATGTAATCATGTAACATACATAGTATATGTATATGACATACAAATATAAACAAAAAGTTATGCATGCTCAAATTTAAAATAGGTTCTTCCATTTAATCGTTTTGTAGCGATCGAATTGAGTCTATAACAAGTTGAGTCAAATGTATATCAAATTCGTGCTGCCGTTCGTAAAGTTCTCGCATGCGCAGTGCAATGAGAGAGCGAATTGGTAAATAGAACTGAAAAATTGCAACCCTCTCTCGCTCTAGACTTCTTACACAAACGTGAATGTGTGTGTGTGTGCTTGCGTTTTCTAATGCCATTATCTGACGTTATGGCACACATATTCTGCAACACTCACTCACTCACACACACGGACACAAGGTAAAGTGCGCGCTGCTTGGACGCTTATCACGAAGCTCTCCGCCGGCGCAGAAAAGTACTCTCAATGCGCATTCGCGCTCACACAACGAACAAACGCACGGAGCAACAGAATGAAAACGGCAGCCGCTGGCAGCGGGTGGGCAGCTATTTTTATACGTATGTATAAAACGCTGTTCTAGTCGGGAAAAATTTATAAGCAATTGTACACGTGTGCGTATACGTTAGCTGTTCTTCTAAACAACAATAAGAATAAAAAGTGTAAAGAAAAGTGCATACAAAACTACAAACAAAACGCCAAAAAAGAGGAAAACAAAAAATCAAGAACAGGCGACGTTTTGTTGCTGTCAACGCGCATAATCGTAGCCATCGTACACCGACACACTCAGTCACACACACACGCACGCATACATATGTAGCCTACATATGCATGTGTGCCTATAACAGAGTCGTGCGTTAAAGAGAGCGCAGGGAATAGGTCGCAGTGCACAGGGTGAGTCAGCGCAGCAAAACAAGACAATAATGCTTAAAACAATAATGGGCAATAACATTTATCGTATCGTTTTAGGTACAATTAAATAAAATATTTTTAAGGGAATTAAATAAGTGCAAATACGGCAATGCGTGTGCGCGACAAACGTAAGCAGCACAAAGAGCAAAAGGCTCAAAAAGGCAGCGATAAACAAAAGGTAAACAATGTTTTTTTTTTTTTTCTGTGCTTAAATTAGCCTTCATGCGTTTGTCTTTGCAGCCAGTTGCAACTGATGCTCAGGAAAAGCCAATCAAACCGCAAACAACAACAGCATTGGTAACAGCAGCATCAGCAACAATTACAACAACCAAAGCAACAGTAACAACAACCAAAGCGATAACAACAACAGCCAAAGCACCAACAACAGCATCAAAAGCAACAGCAACGCGCCAGTCGCCGCCATTGCCACCATTGAATCCATCCGATAGGATTGCCTTTGATAATCGCATCAAGCGAAAAAATGTCTTGGCACTGAATGAAAAGGTGGCTGCTCTGCGGGAATATGATCGACAGCCGGTGTACAAGCATGTGGGCCGGATGTTCCATTGCAGTCCGGATCAGATCAAACGCATTGTGCAACAGAAGGAGCAGGTGATGCGGGCATGGGAGCAGCGCACCAGACGCTGCCAAGACAACAAGACGCAGGAGTTGAAGGTGGTACGGGTTTCGATGCTGGGCAAAGCTGTCTTCGAGTGGATACGTCGCATGATGTACTACAAGGACTTCATCATATCCGATGGACTGATACAGAAGATGGCACTGCAGTTCAAGAGCTCCATGGGCCTGAACAACTTCTTTCCGCATCAGGAGTGGTGCGACAAGTTTCGTGCCACCTACGGCATAAACCACAACGATACGAAGCTATTGAAGTTTGCCTACTTGCACAGCTCCTCGGTGCAGATCAATGATATAGTCAAGGATGTGATGTCTGAGTGTACGCCAGCTAAAGACGTGGCGACAGATCTTATGGACGAGGATGAAGAGGACGAGGAGGACTTCAACGCCACCGTCAGCAACAGTAGTCATCTGGACGACGACGAAGGCGATGTTGATATCGATGGTGGCGGCGATATGTGCGATCTCGAACAGCAAGATGTGAAGCCCTCGCTCAGTGAATTAAATGCTCAAATATTGCAACCTCTTCCACAAATTGTGCGACTGCCCCAGGTGCCACCCGGCACTTCGCAAAAGGTGTTGCTGGCTACGCCCATCTTGCCACCAGGAGTGGCCCCTGCCGGGGCACAGACCATGACCATTATACCACTGGCTACGCTGGCGCAGAGCATAACGCAGCGACCAGCGGTGACGCCACCGAAGAAACCAGCCATACCGCCACCCAAGCTGGACATAAAACAGGAGATCAAAACAGAACCCACAGATACGGACGATCAGGAAGTGGAGCTGACGCTGGAGCTGGCGAAGCAGCAGCAAGAGCAACAGCAACAGCAACTGCTGCAGCAGGCAGAGGAAGCTACCAGGGAGCAGCCAGCTGCTGAGCATGCGGCTGTGTGCATCAAGCAGGAATTGGACAGCGATGGCGAATACATCGGCGACGATGACGATGACAATGGTGGCCGTTCCAGCGTTACCTCCTTGGCGGAAATACTGGCGGCCAATGTGGATGACGAAAAGCAGTACATTGAGCAGACGCGTGCCATGCGACAGCACAAACGAAGTCGCAGTCCATCGAAAGTGATTGACACGCCCATGATCACATTGCCGCCCATGCCCACGTTGACCAAGGCGCCATCTCAGACGCTAACGCCGACTCCGCTTTCGGAGCAGCCAAAGCGTCGACGGGTGGAAAAGGAGCATCAGCTAATGCTGCAATCGCAGCAGCCGCATGACAAGAACAACAATGGTCAATCGATAATTAGCTGTGGGGAGGCGCGCAAGTACCTGAAGCTATTGAAAGAGTTTGCCACGTTCAGGAAAAACACGCGGCTGATTGAATTAACAACGCGCGCCGACGAAGTCTTGTGGGAGCTGGACGACGATAAGGATTAGGAGTAGTAATAGCCATATATGATGGATAAGTGTACGGATATATGATACACGTGTATTGTTAAGAACTAGTAGCTAATGGCACATCTCGAAGATGCAAACGGATGCAATCAATCATAGAATACTTGTATATTTTAATTACGTGTACTTTTACCAAATACAACAAACCAAATATAGCACCTAAAATTCATATCAACTGTTGCATCTCTATAGACAGCTACTACGACTCATGCATATTATCAAAAAATCAGTCCAAATATATGCGCTGCTTGCCAGTGCGCATGTCTGCCCTTAGTTGGTGGCCGCCGTTGTTGTTGCCGACAACGAGACGAGGTTGCCACTCTCTTGCATTCGCTCACAGAATTAGTGTGCGCTCACCAATACGGTTACATGGTGTAACTGCATTTGTGTGTGAGTGTGTGTGTGTGCGTTTGTGCGGTGGGTGGCAATGCACGCAAGTGCTGTGCACAGGGTGACATTGTACATAATTGTCCGATATATGTTAATTAGCAGTAAATGTTTATGTATTTACTTATATATATGTGAGCCATTAATTAATCGATGTAAATATTTAACATTACCCATGCAGCTTCAAGTCGCAGCACTAAATGCAACTGATTCAACGTGGATTTGTCATTGCAATTGTGCTCGCTGTGTGTTAAAACAAATGTAATAATGCATAGCCGGCATGCAAATTAACGTTCTTGTTCGTTTCTTAGTGCGCATGTCTGCCCTTAGTTGCAGACTTAGCCTGGACGGGCAGCGAACAGGCATTTCAAACAATTTGTATACATACAAAGTTACATCCGTACGTATCTACACACATATTTATGTACACACATATTATGTACATACATTCATACAACCGTTTGCCCATGTGTCACAGGGTGGTGTTGGTTGCGCCGGGGCAGTTCATAATAAACATTCAAAACAAAACTTTCCATACAAAATAACGTTTTGATAGCAATCGTAAAGTTGTCTATATATTTGACCAATATGTATGTACATACATAACTGACTTGTATATAAGTAAATTAATGAATACATATCGTACCCATTACCTACACTCTTGCATGCGTCAAAGTACATATACACACACACACTCACACGATTCCACGAACGTCTGTTGATTGATGGACAGTTTACCTAGACGCACACAGAAATAAACGCAAAAGCAAAGTAACGCACACATGCACACAAACATGCTGACACACAGACACGAAACTAATCAATCAATCAATCGACAACAAGCAGCGCTCACAGAGTCACACATCCACCGTCATCGTCGTCGTCAGTCTGTGATTGGCGCTGCCACGAGGAGGTCGTCCAAGTATGTGCATATTGTACATTTATTTAATACGCATTTAATAAGCTAAACAGTAAGTAAAGGATATAAATTCCAAATAAATCAACCATATACAAAACAGTTTCATATTAATAATATCCGTCTTCTGTGTAGTTTGCGCAAAACCTGTAACTCTGTTAACTAACAGAGCTCTGTTAACGCACATATAACGCGAAGTTGGCTGCACACAATGTCAGGGCTGCTAGATCGTTTTATTGCTAATAAGCGACAGTTTTGGCGCGAGTTTTTGAAACTCTACCAAGATATGCCAGAACTGTGGGACGTTCATCATCCGGATTATAGGAACAAGGAATTAAGGAACGGATCATACGATATTTTACATAATAAACTAAGGGAGATTCAACCGACTGCAACAAAAAGCGATGTCGGACGTCGCATAAATATTTTTCGTACAAACTATAGACGCGAACAGATGCGCATTTGGAAGCAACAAGAGCTGGGGCTGCATGCGGACTTGTGCAAGCCCACATTATGGTTCTACGACAACATGAGTTTTCTGCTGACGCAGGAGTCCTTTCAGCGCAGAGCACGCAAGATGCGTTGCAAGCCCTATAATAAACCACAGCCAGTGTTAGATTTAAAATATAATGTAAGTTAGTGTATTACTACTACATATTTGATTGTATACTGATGTATATACTTTTGCAGTACATGATGGATCCACTGGACACTGGTGCAATGAATTCTTTACCTAAATTACCCAGCAATGCATCCTCTGAACCTCCTCCAACCGAGTTCAGTGAGAGCTTGCTGCTCAGCCCGAAGATTGAAATATTTGAAAATGATTTGGATACCATGCAACCCGAGACTATGGAATCGAATGATGTCGGTAAAGTGGATAATGTCGAGACAAGTGCTTCAGATTTAAACGAGCCGTCATGCTCCACTTCAACCACATTGACTGTTTTAAAGGGCTCTGCAGCGCAGAAGTCCAACATTTCGTTAAGCGAATCCTCCGAGACATTGGCCAAATCCTGGGCCATCCAATACGAAGAGATGGCCCCCACCCAACGCATCCTGGCGCGCAAGGCTATCGCCGACATACTATTCGAGGGCTGCATGGGCAATCTGCGCATCAATCGCAACGAGCGATCCACTGTGGATAACTACTTGTGAACATGGATATGCCGAGACATACTGTTAGTTCAGCTTCTTATTGTAAGAGAGCAACAGGTCTATATTTGCATCTTGCCTATCAACAAGATATTTGTATATGTATATCATATGTATCTAGAAATTTGCTAAGCCAAAGAACTTATTTGAGCTGTCATCAACTATGTTTCAGATGTCACATCCTACAGTTTTCTAAACACTAATAAAAAGCGAATTGTAAAATCTTAATTAGCAAATTCTACAGGTGAGTGAAGCAGCTGTGTATGTGTGTGAGCAGGTGTGTTGCCCACCCGTTCGTCAAACAGGCTGCCGCCCATCCGGTGATGCACTTAACGCGTTTGCAAATGATTTGAGCAGCTGTTGCCACTGCACCTGTGCTTGTCTCTGTGCTTGTGTCTGTGTCTATGTCTGTGTCTGTGTCTGTGTCTGTGTCTGAATGCCGCCTGCTTTGCCCATTTACCAGCCCAACCGCATGGAAAAAATTCAAATCACGGCGAACGGGTTGCCCAAGCTGAGCAGATCAAGCTGCCTGCAACGGCTGGGGTCTAAGTCATTGCAGCATTTTGCACCTGTCGTCCTACGCATGTGAAAATCAAGCGCAGCTTTAATTGATACAACAACAGCGGCTACAACTGCCGAGGGGAGCCCACAACGGACTGGGCTGAGTTGCTTCTGCCCAGTTGCTGCACGTGTTTGGCTACGACTAGCACTCCGGAGTGGGATTTGAAGTAGGCCCAGGGGCTCGAGTCGCGGCAAAAATGTTGTAAAAAATGCGTTGAGCTGCGCAGCTGCTAGGCTGTGAGGTTGGGGCCAAGACTCTGCTTGGGGGAAAAACTGAGCCCTTGACAACAACAATAACAACAGCAGCAACAACAACAGCATCAAGCGAATGCAACAACTGCAGCAACAACATCGCAAAATTTCGCAGCCTTAAATGGACATTGAAATTAAATGCAGCTGCTTTAATGACGCTGCTGCCTGCACTTGGGCTGCGTATCAAAATGGCCTAAACAAATCTGGGAATATGGCACAGAGACTGTGCTCTGTTGCTCTGGCTCTGGCTCTGGCTCTGACTTTGGCTGGCTGACTGGCTGGTGGGCGTTGCATGTGGCAGTTGTTGCATGGGCGTGGCGCCACAAACATGAAATGCATACAAGCGACTGCGCCGGTGGCCGCTGCAGCGTGGTGGGCGCCAGTTAACAAAGAAAACACCAACAGCAACATCGGCAGCAGCAACAGCAACAGCAACAACAGCAACTTTTGCCTTTTCTGGCCGTTTAATGGGAGTTGCCGTTGCCTTTTTTGGTGCAACGAAATCAAGAAACAAAAATCTTTTTATCTCAAGTTGCTGTTGTTGGCGCTGCTGCACAGATGATGTTGATGATGTTGTTTGCTCAGCCTTAACGTATTACGTTTATAAAAATAAATTCGATTTCAAATGCAATGCACACAGCAAATATCAAAAGACTTAAGCAACAAACTCATTATGCCCGCCATCCATTGAAAATTGGCCTCAAAATGGTCTTCGTCTAAATGTAGGTAAAAGGCAGAAGCTGCCATGGCAGAGCTCATCAGATGTTCCATCAAGACGACAAGCAACAATCCATGGCCGTCCACTCGGCTGTGTCTCTGTGAGAATCAATTGGGATGCCGTGCTCTAAATCTCTAATGCGAATATTCTTGATGTATAGCTATAGCTTTATATCCCTGCACGGGTAGAGAATACTCTTCAGCTGTACCTGATGGGGTTATGTGAAGGAAGCCCTTCAGGCACGACTGCAGCAGCTTCAAATGTCGTTCAACAGCCATAAAGCTGACTGCAATATTTTCCAGATGGAGATAGAGAGAGAGAGAGAGTGAGATCGATAGAGAGGTCAAGGCGAGCAGCTGCCCGAGTTGCTGGTAAACTTAATGGCAAATTTGTAATTTTCAATATAAATTGGCAGCTAGTCGTCGATCGCAGCGCTTGTAGCAATCTGTGTAAACATTGGCAGAGTAAACAGAGCGAGCATTAAACAATAACAAATTGCATTTCTCACGCGCGGCACGCGTCAGCAGTGAAACAACCCCCATGTGCTTGGATGCAGGTGCAGCACACGCTTCCAGCGCATTTTAGGGGTGGCTGGCACTCGACGAGCTTACCCACGAAGCGCTGCGATGCCGAAAAATCACACGAGAACTTGTGCAGTTGGTGGCAATGCGCCTGGGAACGCACAAATCCATGGCCATGGCCAGGCCGATCATCGCCAAATGTGAACTGTCCCTGGTAAAGTTGGAGTGAATAGAGAGCGAAAGAGAGAGAGAGAGAGAGAGAGAGAGAGAGAGAGAGAGGGAGAGGTAGTGCGGTTGGGTAAATTGCTTGCCATCCGCTAATGAGACTGGGAATCAAACACGCACAGCGCTCAGAACCTTCTCTGGAGCGGAATGTGGGCGCGCCGACGCGTTTGTACGGCGTGACGAATAATGTGAGAATGAGAACTTTATTAAAACACACTCACTCACTCTTTAGCTGCGATTTGTCTGCTATGCCCTGCAAAAGAGCAGAGCGTGGGGTGGCCCCTGTTGCTGTAGCTCGCAGCGAATACAATGGAACTTCAAATACAATGCTGGTTTATCTGAAATCTGTTTTGTCTTCTAAATAGTAGGAGTGCAGAGTATGTGAACTGCTATGGGATTGCTTATCTATATAATACATGAACAATTAGAGATAGAGAGATGGATAGATAGATAGATAGATAGATAGATAGATGGATACAGAGATAGAGATAGTCTATCTGTAATTATCAGCTGCATAGTTTGAAAGTTTACTTATGTTCATATACTATTATCTATCTAAAAGGTTTTAGCTCGGCAAGCTGGTACTGGGACTTGGCAATGGAGACATATATGGAATTCATATCTGCTTGATTTGCAATTTAGTTTCACCTTATATCATCTACCGGGTATTTCTTGACTGTTTAACTTGAGGCAGAAGCTGAGGCCTTAAAAGATAAAAACTGAACATTTATTCCATTGCACTCAATTCACAGTCTATAGTCATTAATTTATTTACTACAGGGTATCTCTTGACCGCTTACCCTGCTTTCTTTCGCATTACATTCGCCGAAAATTCTCAGTCGCTGCACATTTGGAGCATTCTGAAAATCGCTGAAATGCTTTTCACACGGACAGCTGTGTGTGAAAGAGCTCTCAACGTGGGACTGTGAAAATGAAAACGACGAGGAAACAGAACAGAACTTTGAGCACTCACACACACGCACACGCATACGTAGATAGACACACCTGCATATGGGTCACTGCGTCTGTATATGTTAATGAATTGGTCAACCATTCTGCTGGTTGTTGCTGCGGCTGCTGCTGCTGCTGCTGCTGCTGCTGCTGAGACTGCTGCTAAATGCGCATTACAATTAAAAATTAAAGCATAAGCTCAATAAAGGTTGACAAGCTAAACGCACAATTTGGCAGCAGCTGAAAATGTTTGCGCTCTTAGCGGGTAGCCAGGCTCGAGCAGGAAAAAAACTGAGACAGAAACAAAAAACCAAAATTGATGCGTTAATTAACGAAAAAAGGATACGGCGCCTTTTGATTTTTTGGGCGAAACTTTTATGGCCAGTCAGTGAGAATATAAAAATCCAAAAAAATAAATGGGAGATGCTCATATAGGCATATACATATGTGTATGTGTGTGTGTATATGAAAAGCAAAAGCTGGCATATTTTATGGGCCGGCGACACCTTTTAAGAGCGCCAATCGAATCAATGTTTTAACACGAGAATACCATTTCCAAAAGCGGGCTCATTAAGCAGAGCCGAATAGCCCGGATGCCAAAAAAAAAGCATAAAAAATAATAAAACAACAAAAGCTAAATAAAAAACATTTATAAAGGATTGCTCTGAATTCTACGAATGCTGAGGCAGCTGCAAATAAGAAAGGAATTGAAATTGGAATTGGAATTCATATTCGTTTGATTTCACAATGCTGCGAAAGTGAAACCAGGCAGCAGCAGGAGTAGCAGCAGCAGCAGGAGGAGGAGGAACAGGAGCAGCAGCAACAAAATGCTTCGATGCAACAAACTGACATACATCTACCTGTAGCTCCTCTTCTTCTCCTGGTGCTGCTGCTGCTTCTTTTTGTTGGCCCAAAAAACACACAAAAAAAAAACTTTGACAAGCTTGGACAAGTTTTGGCAATTTGAAAATCTCTGCGCTAATTACCAAGCAGGCAGGCAGAAGGAGCCATCGCGGAGCAGCTGCTGCTCCTGCTGTTGCTTTCGTCTTGGTCTGGCTAATTGAACTCATCAATTTGGTAGCTAATGAAGTGGCTGCCAGTGGAGCAGCAGCAGCTGAGTTGCTGAACTGTCGCCTCGCATTTGCAACTGCAATTCATGAGGCGTGCTCCGCTTTTGCCAACGCTCGCCGATTCGCGCGGCCTGATAAGAAGTCGCATAAAACACAAAATGCCAAGTGCTTCCTGCACAAGGTAAAAGCCGCCAGCTACCGGCGGCCATTTAATTAGCAGGTTAATTGCCCATGAGGCGGCGCATTTTGACTGCCAGCAACTTCATTAATAACTTGACTTGAGCAGGAGACGCCAACTACAGCAACAACAGCAACAGCAGCAACAGCAACAGCAACTGCAGCTCCAACAGCATTTGTCATAGACAAAGACCCGTTTGGTGAGTCGCTATCGATACGTGGAGACAAATGACAAATGATATGTTGACAGCGTCGCAGCATCAGCAGTTGCTAAATTTTGACACTGGCTTATCGCGGCGGCTGAGATTGCGACTAACTGGACGGCAGACGCATCTGCCAATTGCTCATTGCAAAATATTGTGAAATTGCGATAACCGAACAGCAGCAGCAGCAGCAGCAGCAGCAGCAGCAGCAGCAGCAGCAACAGTTAAAGCCAAGCGAACAACGAACAGCGAAGTTGCAAGTAGCAGCAACAGCAGCAGGCGCAACAGGAGCAGCAGCAATATTTCATTGTTATCTGCATCAGTGAAGGTCTTTAAGTGCCCTAAGTAGCTGACTCTTGAAGCTGCCCAGCATCGATCATCATTGATGCAATTTATCAACAGCATGAGCAAAGTGATTCGCCAGAGGAATTAAGGATTAAGTACTTAATGTGTCGCATATTCTTCGTGGGACTCAAAAAAGAGATTTAAATATCTTGAATAAATATTTTATTTTTTAATTATTTATTATTTTAGCTGTACCTTTATATATATTTTTGATTGATTTATATGTTTATATTTATATTTATTTATTTTCTTAATGTAATATAATTTGTTTTGAAATATCTGTGTCCTGTTTTTTGCCCAATATATATTTGCAAGATTTTTCTCTCTCTCTCAACTCGTTCTTGTATAAATTTTCTCTTTCAGATTTCCATATCAACTCTCTATATCTCAGAATATTCATTAAAGTTTTAATGCTGCTCTGCTGTCTTCGTTTCCCCTGCACATTTCTCCTCCCCAACTCGCTTACCCCAGTGTAGAGTGCGCTGCCACCCCTCACAGCCCACACGGAGAGTCGAGCGAAAACCACCCCTCAATACAATCCACAGAGCAAACTCTCCGCTTACCCCTGCCCATTGCCCCTCTAGCGCTCCAGGCATTGCCCCTGCGCACGCGCGCATTGCTGCTGCCCCTGCTGGGAAAATCGAGTGGAGAGTTGCTCGCAGAGAGAATTGAGCGCCGGCGCGACTCGCTCGGGCTTCAGCTGGAGAGCGAGCGTAAAGACACGAATGACTTAAGACACAAACGCGAGCTTCGGCTCCAGCAAGAACGAAGCGCATATAAGACTCTCTGCGCTTGTGTGTGTGTGTGTGTGTGTGTGGTTGACTGGTGACTCAAGTGCCATGCCCAGATGCTATGGATAGAGCCTACGCTCTGCGCATGCCACAAGCAACGAATTGCATTTGTAATCATGCGGAAATGATCGCGTTGACCTTTCAGCAAGTTGCAGTCTTAACTCTTAAGGCTGAAGTCTCAAGACTGCATTCTGACTCTGTTTGTCTGTCTGTCTGTCTGTCTGACTGTCTGTCTGCCTGTCGGTCCGTCTCTTTGTATATTTCTCTGTCTGCATTCCGCGGTTGCAATCTGCAAACTTATGATGGCTGCTGGGCCAACTGCTGTGGGCCGGCTACCCGTTCTCATCTGCAGCCCCATCTGCAGCCTCATCTGCAGCCTCATCTTCGGCTGCAACAGTTGGCCGCGTTATTTGCATGATGTGGCGACCTTTTGATCTGCATCGGCGTTCAGTCAATACAATTATTGATTTGCTCAGCCTTTCTCCTCAACCGGGCCGTGCCTGATCTCGCCAAGGTGCCTCTGAACCCTGTGGCCGCAATTTGCGGCTGACGTGCCTTCGCCTTTTGCACTCTGGCAATCAGCTTGAACTGCGCTGCTGAAAGATTGGCCTGCCAGCCTATGTACGTGCATCCCCATCCATTGCGTGCTCAGCTCTGGACCACAATTAGTCACTCACTCAAGGGATTAACGTGCTGCAGCCGCAACGGCAACACATGGATCACTTTATTAAAGAGCTGCTGCTCCTGCTCGCCAAGCCAAGGCGCATTTATATAAATGGCATTTTAATCAAAATTGTCGCCTGCGGTCGTTTATTAATATCGGGCATTATGAAAACAAATTGCACGGACAGCGGCGTTGATGGCCAGCAACAGCGAAGCTAATAGCAACAACAACAACAACAACCACAAAAACAACAACAACCTCAGCGACGTCTACAAATTAAAGCTGCCTAAATGTTAAACAATTTACACCGGACACACACACACACACACACACACACACATAGGTTGCTCCGTCTGGACAGCGACGAGTCGGTGTCGTGCATTAGTCAGCCAGGGTTAAACCAAAACTCGTCTCCATTCTGGCCAAGTGGCTCTTGGTCAAGTGGTCTGGCCAACTGGGCAACTGGCCAGCCTCTAGTCTAGTTGATTTAATTTCAGCGTCACGTAGTCTTCGCCGTCGTCGTCGTCGTCGTCTTCGTCTGATTTGAATGCATTTTTTCTGTGGCCGAGCATCTGAAATTACATGGCCCAAACCTGACTGCCAAATGAGAGCTGCGAACTGGGAACTGGGAACTGGGCACCGGCTTTCGAGGTCATGGGAAAAACAGTTTTCTGTTTCTCGTATTTACTTAGCGTTTTTTATTTATTTTCATTTTGCATGCAATTCGCGAGCTGCAGCCCAATATCTCCAGCAAAGATCATATAAATAAAATACTTAAATCGCAAACATTTTGAAAATTACTTTTATGGATGTCAATATAAATACTCAATTTTTGATGATAAGATAATCAAGTTGTAGTTGCCTGGACTCGACTAGTAGGTTGACCTGTTCAGAGGCTGAGGCGGTTGATCTGTTCGGGGACAGAGGAGGATGGAAAGCAGGAGGTGAAGTTGTTAGCAGGAAAGCTAAGAGGAAAGGGAGGTGAACGAAGAGGAGGAGGAGGAGGAGGAGATGGAGGAGGAGATGGAGGAGGAGATGGAGGAGGAGATGGAGGAGGAGATGGAGGAGGAGATGGAGGAGGAGATGGAGGAGGAGATGGAGGAGGAGATGGAGGAGGAGATGGAGGAGGAGATGGAGGAGGAGATGGAGGAGGAGATGGAGGAGGAGATGGAGGAGGAGGAGGAGAAGGAGATGGACGTGGAGGAGGAGGCGGAGGGAGAGGAGGAGGCGGGGGAGGAGGTGAAGGTGAAGGGGGAGGAGGAGGAGGAGGAAGAAAAGGAGAGGAGGAATAATGGAAAAGATTAAACGAAGAAAGATGGATTCTCTTCTCTATGATTCTCAGAAGTCATATGACTATAGGGCTTTTTGTTGTAAAGTAGGAAGAATATGTATATGTTATATGTTATAGCCATATGTTTGTTTGTACTTATGTAAACCTAAAGCTTTCATTTTGTCTGCAGCTCTTAAGTGTGTCCCACATTTTGGTCTAGAAATCAGTCAATCGCAGCTGGACTGTAAAATTGCCCTTGCACAATTTTGCTGCTAATTCGCCGTCGAAGTCTTTTTCAGCCTGACAAGCCGTGTTTCCAACTGTAAACGCCGGCAATTGCGGCAAATTGAAATGCATTGAACCTTTCCAGAGACCAATTGAGCGCCCACAGCGAACAACAAGACAAATTTGGAGCTGTTAGTCGCAATTAGAGGATTGCGACTTGGGCCTGGACACATGGTTTGTCTGTCTACCCGTCTATCTGTCTGGCTGGCTGGTCGAAGCTGTCGCCAACGCCATTGATTTTGCTTTTTCATTCCCACACACACACACACACACACACACACACACATATACACACAGAGACATGCGAAATCTATCGACAAAGCAAACACGAACAAAAGAGATTTGAATGCGTTTCCTGTTTCGGGAACAATTCAAATTAGCCAAACAAATGCGAACGTGAGAACTTCAATTGAGCTTGAAAAGTGTTAGATGAGCTGGCAGCAAGCGGCAAGTGGCAGCAGGGATTACACACTCATTCAGTCAGCCGAACAAAGGATAGGCAAAAGGACTCGAGATGGGCCACTTGGCAGCATCTGCTCTAGACGCATATGGCCCAAGGCCTTGCCTGCGCCAGCTGCGCAGCTGGCGATCTCTTAATAATAATCGAATTGAGCTTAAATATTTGAGCCTTTATGCTGAGATGTGCCATAAAAGTGTTGCTCGTAAAAGCGTGTAATAAAATTGAACTATAAATGTAATTTCCTTTTTTTAGTATAATTTCTTTTTCAATTTGCAGTCGGCGCTCGTAAATAGTTTTGTTAACTTGTGCTTAAAATCAAAAATAAATAATAAAAGCATGTGCAGCTGCGCGCATTTAAGATCAATAAAAGAGCAATACTCAAACTCGTAACGTAGCTGTGTGTGTGTGTGAGTGTGTGTGCCATGGCTGCAATTAAATATCAATTAAAAAAATTGCAATGCAAATGCGCACGCACCCAAAAGTGCCAAAACGTAACGAAAGACTTAAGGCACAAACTTGACGCTGCGTGCGGTTCACCTTCAGACCCCTCGCAGCGTGTGTGTATGTAAATTATATATGTACACACACACACACACACATGGACATACAAGCAAGACACATTCGCAACGCACTTAAGACGCAGAATTTATGAGTTGGCCGACGGACGAAACGACAAACTTTATTAAAAAATTACGAATTCATATTTAATACTCTAAACGGAGAATACTAAGACTATGATATGAATCATGTGACATTTAGGCATGGGTATACTTAATATATATTGATTAAAGTCAGTTGATATACCAGCGACAGCTCAGACTTTGCCTGCTCCAGCCTAGGCGACTTTAATCATTAGTAATCATTAGCTGTATGAATCCGATTACTTATCATGAAACACAAATATATGCATTGGTAAGCATATATATAATTTGGATTATTATAGCACAGTTCTGATCTAAATATATACATAAAACTGCAGCTAACCAATCGACTTATGCAAACTCTGCCCTAAGGTCCAGTTCTTATAGACCTAGCTGCTTCAGCAAGGGCATTCAACAGTCGCTATTCACACGGAATCGCGTTCTCTACTTGCTATATTTTTCGGCCTACAGTCACAAGTTCAAGTCGTTTGTCATTTGCACACCCAGAGACTGGGAGCTTGGGCACTGCGGCTGAGATTCTGAGATTTGTTGTGGCATTTGCATAAATGAATGCACCTTTAAATGGCTACTGGCAGAATGTAATGCTACAGCTGCTGGCATACGGGGTAATTAGATTCTAGACTTTTAATTATGTAGCAAATGCCAATGGAAAAGCTAAAGCCAAAGCGAAACAGTTACTCATATTGCAGCTGCCCGAAGTTAAGCTAAGACTCGCAATAAATGTGCTAAATGGCTTATGTAATTACCGCTTAAATGTTTAATTAAATGAAATTGAGTCATTAAACCGATTTCTGTGTGACATTGCTGCATAAGTTACTTAATAACTAAACATAAACGAGGCCGAGAATGTTGCTTGGCTAATCAATCTTTAATCTATTTAATTTATTTCAATATGTATGCATTTAGTAAATAATTAATTGCATTTCGTAACCAAGCCCAGCTGCCTGACATTCATTTGAATTTAGCAATTAGTCAAACAAAATGTTAATTTCGCTCTAAAAATTAAGATAATGCAAAGTTCACATAGAAAAGAGCCGATTTTAACAGTTTGCTGTTCAGCTTAACAGCAAAGCAAGCCCATTAACAGTTTGCTATCGAGGTTAACAGTTTGCTGTTAGATTCAAGCAATGTTAAATTTATTTAAATTTTAAGCACTTTTAAATGGCAGTTTGTGCCAATGATCAGATAATTATAATCAAATCGATTAGATATACATATAGATTATATATGGTAATGCCAAAGCTTGTTAATTGTCATTCATATATAGTTTAGTGCAGCAAGTTTTTTGTGTGGAACTCAAGTTGAGCTCTGCATTCATTTTGATAGTTTGTTGGCTTGTCTGGCAGCTAGAGTTGAGACAAACGTAGTTGCGTATCGTTTTGCTTATGCTGCGCTGCCAGTTCGAGTTGCACGCCCTCAAGTCTCGAGTCGAGTCACGCGGCAGTCGAAGTATTTGGCTTTATCTGGTTGTCTATAACTCGTATCTTGGCTGCCAGTGGCCTGTGGCCTAAATGGCTGGCAAAACATTTTTGAACAGGCAAAGCCAAGGATTTTGTTGCGTCTGCTGCGACGGAGCTGGCGGCCCACGGCGCACATTTGGCGCCATTGAAATTGAACAACATGCAACAAAGAATTGGAGCTGCAACAACAAGCAGCACAGCGCAACACAGAACAACAGCAACAGCAACAATTGCAGTTTTGTCTTACAGAGAGCTACACTGATCTGCATGTCCACGATTTGGTTTTCGGTTTTGGTTGTGGAGCTCTATTTGGTAAACCGATTTGCCAGCTTGGTGCCAAGTTATGCGGCGCCACAGCTGCCACCGCAGCAGCAGCCGCAGCGGCAGCATCCATTGCTAATGTTGCTGCTGCAGCTGCAACACTGTCAATGCCAATGCCATTGCGTTTGTCATGGCATAGACATTGCCAAACAACGTCAACATTTTGGACAACCGGCAAACAACAAGGACACATTATCAAAAGCGCCGCATTTGCTTCCGCCATCATTAATAATATAAGTAGTTGCTGCTGCTGCTGCTGATGTTGCTCTTGTTCTGAATTGATGCTGTCTTCGTCCTCGTTTGCTGGCAGCAGCAACAGTTGCTGTTGCTGTTGCTGTTGTTGCTGTCATTTTGCAGCGGACTTTTAATTTATTTATGGCCGAGGATGACTTGCCAACTGTTTGCATTGCCGACATGCCGACAGTCCGCTCCTGCCTCTCCCTCTCGCTCTCTCTGTCTATTGCTCACTCTCACTCTCTCTCTCTCTCACCTAAATGGCAATTAAGCAAACAATTTATAGCTAAAATGTTGTATTTAATTAATGTTCGACTTGCACGCAGAAATTAGCAAACATATGTGAGCCACAAACCGAGAGACCTCACCAGCAAACCCCACGATAACCCTCTAGCCATCAGCCATCAGTTCCCCGCCCCCGCCTCCGCCCCCGCCAAGCCCACCTCCTGCTAGCTTGAGCAGGACTTTTGTTGAACGCCAGCAATTTAAATAAAACTTTTGCTTAATTGCATCGCATCTGGAGCTGTAAAAAAGTCTCGAAATCGGTTGCATGTTGCATGCCGCTGCTTCACCTCCCTCCCCCCACTCTCTCCCTCTATCTACCCCATTCTCTCTCAATCACGTTGTCGATGCTACCCACCCCGCCCCGACGTAGCCCCTCTGGGCTCTCGTTCAATGCTAAAGCCGACTGCCGTTTGTGATTTTGCGCTGATCGTTAATTTAAATTGAACACATTTTGGACATGGACTCGGCCTCTCGGCAGTCAGTTGGCGCTTTAATTGCACAGCCAGTCAGTCGCAGATGCGCCTCCCTCTGTCCTCTACCCCTCTCTTCTGCCCGCTTATGCATGTGAAGCTTAAGCCACGTCTTAAGTCGCGGCTAAACGATTTCGTTTAATGCAAGTGCCCATCATTTTGGGCGCTGCACGTGCTGAAAGTGATTCTGTTGCTTGCTGCCCGCCGGATATTTTGGTCATGCAGAACCGGCAATTAAAGCAGCATCTGAATACCCCTACTCACCGCACCGCCCCACACCTCCTACCCCAACAACATGGGGCTGGCCAGCTGCCTAATGAGTTTTTAATTGGCCTGTGCCCCATCGTCCTGCGCCTTAGCTAATTTGTCGATCGTAGCTAAAATGCATTTTTTTATCCTTCTCTTTTATATCAAAGCAACTTTCTTCATTGGCAATCAGGTAACCAGGTAACCCGACCTGATTGAGCCATCAGGCAGCTGCCATGCCCGATCGAAGCGTAACCCGAGCTGCTTCTTTCTAAGCTTCGATTCGCACCTTGTACCAAACAGCAGATGCTCTGCCAGTAGATGCTCTGCACTTTGAAGGCACAGAGGGTTTACTTATGGGTAGTCCGAGTAGGAGTTAGCCTGCACATGATCTAGTATGTATGCTATTTGATTATATAATGAGTAAGAGGAGCTTAGTAGAGAGTGCCAGACAATTAAAATAATAAATTTATCTTTGTTTTCTGTTGTCCGACTAGAATTTCCGTTAAATGAAATTCTTATTTGTTTATTTCTTTTGTGCACATAAGCACATCTCTTAATGTGCTCAACTCTCGTTTCTCAAATTTGGGATGGTAAAATACATTTCTTTTCCACTTAAAAATCAAGCATAAGTTTTACTACATTTTTGCTGGCAAGTTAATGTTACGTCGTTGCTCCTCCCTGATGCTGCTCCTGCTGCTGCTCCTGCTGTCGTCTGCCAAGACTCACTCTACCTTTGTCCAAGTTATTTTGATTTCAATTCTCGTCTGCAGCGACGATACGGTTGGGCTTTGAGTGCGTTTGCGTGTTCCTCATCATTTGTTTGCAATGAAAATAACACCAACATAAACAACGATCGACAGGGTCCAACTGGGTCCAGCTTCAGTTCGAGGCGCAGGCATTAAAATGCATAAAACCCGCTGCGCATGCGCTTCCACTTGGCAATGGCCATTGTGGAATGGCCATGTCCTGCACTGTCCCTGGCGCCACACCCCGCTGTGGTCCAGACCGAGACAAAAGCCGCAGCGAACGACCCTCGATACCGCACTCGTAGGCGGCAGTTGCGTTGATTTGTGGCAGTCCGAAAGGTAATCGGCCTCTAAGTTATGTCAAAGTCTGAGACAGTTTCTTAATTGCATTTCGTGGCCAGCCAAAGCTGCTTAACATTCACTTGAAATTAGTTATGCGAAAAATCATATTTAATGTTTAAAACAGAAGCCAGAGCAGAGTTTTAGCACTTTCAATTTATTTAACATTGCAGAGAGCTGCTCTTAACAGATTGCTGCTAAACTTTGCAGCTGTCAATAAGCATCGCTTTGCATAGCATAAAATGCATAAGTACTTAACAGTTTTGCATAGGGTTGACAGCATCAACATTGAAGAGCCGTTAACAGCTTGCTGTTAGATTTAATAGTTATTTAATGAATCGCAGTACTGTTAAACTTTACATTATTTATGCATTGCGCTAGATTAACATAATTTCCATTTACTTTTTTTTTTACAGATCTGCCAGTAATATTTATTTCCAGTATTTGCATTAAGATTTATCTGAATGCTCTGAAGAGCAATTATTTGTGTTTTTTCCGCACTTTTATCATTTCTTTTTCTCATTTAATTCAACTTCCTACGTATTTTTTTAATCTTCAAAAAAAATGTTAAGCTCTTTCTTTTCAAAATTCTCATTTAATCCTTGATTTGAAGCACTCAGGCCAAAAGAAAAAAAGCTTGGGCATTTCGCCTTCTCGAATTTCATGTTACGATCTCCTTTTTATGACCCAAAATGCCGAAAATATTTTACAGTTTATTATGGCTGATTGAAATTTGTGGTGCCCCGTCGGGGACCAAATTGCATCAGAGTGCAAATGTGTGTTTGATGCGGCTGCAGGTGTTGAAGCAACTGCATTTTTATGATAAGATAGCGCCCCAAAAAAGGCGAAACTTTAATGAGCCAAAGGGCAGCGGCCTGTCGATGGCCACCGCAGCAGCAGGGGGCTAAACTTGGAGTTCGAGATGGAGCTGAAGCTGGAGCTGTTGGAGAAAATGATTACGGTGCTGCTGCTGTTGTTGCATCCCATGGCGAGCCCATAAAGATTATAACGTAAAACGTTTAAGTGCCGTTGCAATGGAATGGGAATTATATAACCAGGTGAGCCAAAGATAGAAGTTTTCCTCAGGGGCAACAACTGGAGAAAATTGCAACTGCAACCGCAACAGTGGGATTGCAGCTCAACGCCCACGCACGCACAACAATGTTGCGGCTGTTGTTTCTATTGGCTCGCAAATTGAGTTTGCAGTGGCTTTTGTTTGGCTTCGCCTGCCTAGACAAGTGCGTGGGCCTCGTTGCATGCCGCATTCCCGACAGCAACAGCAACAGCAACAGCAACAGCAGCAGCTGCCTGCCTGCCTGCCTCCTCTAAAAGGGTTTCGACCAGGCCGGCCGGCCGGCCTTACTCTGTCTCTCTGTTGCAGGCGACATCTGCGCCAGCAATCTAAGCCAAATGCGCAGACAACAACGTCGACAACGTTTGCTCGCTTCATATAAGGCAAACAGAGCTCCTGCGTCCTCTCCTCGCAACTCTCTCACCTGTCTGCTGCCATTCCAGCGTCATACCTCGGCGTACATTGCTGTGCAGCTGCAGTTACTCGTAAAATGCTCTGCCTTGGCTCATTTATGGCATTGCCTGGCAAATCAGCAGAGGATGGGCAATGGTCAATGGGCGGTGGGAGAGTGGAGGGTGGACGGTGGACGGTGGAGGGTGGAGTGGGCGAAGGCCTGCAGGTGTTCCATAGACTGATGGGCGCCATTTCAAATGCCATTGCTCAGCTGGGCGAGACACAGCCACGCCCAAGTTCATTTACAGGCGCCAACTGACAACAAATTCAAATTAAATGCGTGGCGCGTCACATAAAAGTCACCTACTCTTTAGCATACTATGCAAATTATCAGCAACGGCAACAGCAACAGCAACAACAACAACAACGACAATAATGGTTGACACATAAAATGCAAGCAAAGGTTGGCTGCTCGATTGTCCGGCTGCTGGTCAAGTTGGCTAGTTGGCCACGTTGTCATCGTCGTCGTCGTCCGTTGGCTGTTTATAAAGTCAAAGGGGGCACATGGCGAGTTTTAACTGACAGACAATTACGCTAATGGGACACAAATGGCAAATTAATTAGCTGCGGGGCCAACCACCAAGCATTGTTCTTGGATGTTGCTGTTGACTGTTGAATGTTGCTGCTGCCGGTTGCTGCTGCTGCTGCCTGTTGCTGCTGCTGCCTGTTGTTGCTGCTGCTGCTGCTGCTGCTGCTGCTGCTACTGCCTGTTGCTGCTGCTGCTGCTGCTGCTGCCTGTTGCTGTTGGTTTGGGCGCATAAATCACAGATGATGGCATAGCCAGTGTGGCGCATGGAATGAACCTAACACCGACTTCATAGACAACGGCAACTAACCTCTGCCGGTTACTAACTTAAAGCTATCGCCGGAGTTTGGCTGAAGTACTTGGCAGCGCAGGATTTTTAGAAACTTGAATTTTGTGGCCGCAGACAAATTAATACAAATATCTAACTACATATGTATTAACATGTGTTTAAAACTAACTGAATGAGGCATAGATTGAGTTAACTTTAGATTAAGATTTTACATACAATATCCCAGAGAGACAACCAACCAGAGGGCACATTTAGGTGAGATCTTATAGCTTAAAATTTCCTATATGTTTCTACACGAGAAGTAATGAAGACATTTACTTTTTATCTAATTTATTTATAATATAATAAATAATATAAAGTTGATTTAATACAAGCTCCTTTACACCAACAAAATATCATGTAAGAGCATGAGCAAAAGACTCTGACTGAGATGGCTTAGATTTCATAGCCATAAACGCACTGACAACTATATTCAGTCAATAGACAACGGCGATATCTTAAACTTTGATCTGTAAGCAGCTTATAAATCAGCGTTGCCTTCGCATTTGCATTCGCATTGCTTGACAACTGTCAAAGAGTATTAAAGCCGCCCGATGGACCAGTTAGCCATGCCAATTGGCTATAATATGAAGCAGGTGCTGCTTAATAATCTGTTAATATACATATTCAATGTAAAACATCTTGTTTGGCCATTGTTGTTGCTCATGCTGCTGCGGTTGCTGCTGTTGGTTTTATTTCGGTAGCTGTGCGAATGTGGCGCCGCCTCTTTGATTATTAAGCGAGCTGCGGGCGCTACAGCATGTAAATGTGTATAGTGGCCAAGAATAATGTCCATAATTACAAAGCGCGGCCAAAGTCAACGACAACAATGCTAACAACAGCAGCAGCAGCAGCAGCAGCAGCTACAACACCAACAACAGCAGTAGCAACAGCAACAACAATGTGAACAATGGCTACGTTCTTATCGCTTACAACTTGTTTCGATTCCATTGACCAACTATGGTCAGACTCTTAATTTGGCCAGAAGTCGCATTGTGGTTGTTGTTGTTGTTGTTGTTGCTGCTGTTGTGGATTGTTTAATTGCCGGCGTATGCGGCGCCATAAATGCGGCACAATGCAGACGAGAACAGACAGCAGAACAGCCGGACAGCTGGACACCCGGACAGCCGGACAGTCAGCCGGAGCGATCCATAATTGCAGCTGAGCTCCTATTGATGAGCGCACACTTTGAATCAGATTCGCACATGTCCATGTTTGTAGCTAATGATAGGCCCTGCCAGCAGAGAAAAGAACATTTTGCCAGGCAACAACAGCAGCAACAACAGCAGCAGCCACAGCAGCAACAGGCTCAATTGGTGTGAAATTGGCCTTCCTGGAAGGCCCGGCGAGTCAGTGGAGGCCATGTAATTAGCTATGTTGCGCTCGGTCTTTTGGTGGAACATTTAGAGGTGTTGCCCGTCGCTGCGCATTTATCAGTGCAAACAAGCGCTAAAAGTGCTGCTGCCCCAAAAAAGAGGAACAAAAGTTGGCGATTGTACGCTTAGCCCTTTGGGCCAGAAATGTGTTTTATGCCATGGTCGGGACTAATAAGGATAATTGCTAGCCGGACGGGGCGTTAAGTGAGCTCAGCGATCAGCCGGGCGAAATTTGACAAATTGCCATCAGCTCTGGAGCACTGGAGTCGACGTGTAAACGGTTGCAGGTGTTTTGGATGGGCGTGGCGTGGCCGAGGCCCAATGCCCAGTCGCAGCGGCAACAGTCGGAATTGCAGCAGCAGCAACAACAGTCGCAGTTGCGATTTGTATCGCTGTCCAATTAAGGCAGCAACATGCGCTGGCAGCAACATGTTGCCAGCTCTCGACTTTGTCCCGGCCACATCCAGCCGACGATATTGCTAACGAAGCACTGACAATGAGCGCGTATTGCCGTCAGTTTGACACTCCCGCAAAACTATAAATATATATATATCTATATATACATACATATATCGGCGAATAACGTATAGCGAAAAATTCATTACGATTTCGATTTAAGTTGAATAATTATTTATCTAGATAATGCTACTCACTCAGTTCTCGTTCGCTCGGCTCTTGCGCTGGGTCCAGTGATTCATATCAGTGCAATTGCAGGCGTGTCAACGACGGCAGCAACTGTTGCTGCCTGCCTGCCTGCCTGCCTGCTTGCTGCCTGCAATCATTGCCACTAAGCTGCAACTGCTGAGCCCCAAACTGAAAACTGAAAACTGAAGCTAAGGCCTGACATAAAACAAATAGACTGTCAGTTTATGTAGCATTTGGAATGACTAAATGTTTCCGTGATTGGATTTTGCATGGGCTTGTGCATTAGATAGCGTATAAATAGACGTTCGATATGGTTAGTGGGTGAAGTGCAGCAGCCGCAGCAGCAGCAGCAGCAGCCACGACAGCCGAAGGTGGGTTAGGCAAAAGAAAATGGAAATAAGGCAAGCATTTTAAAGGAGTTTAGAGACTTGCATATATTTTGTATGTATGTACAGTAAAAACTGTCATGAGTGGACAGACATTGTATGCCTGAAAGATGTTCAACAAATGAAAGTATTTATATGAAAATTCCGCTACATATTCTTGTTATTCAGATTTTGCTCCCTCATTTGACCCAGCAGTAGTATTTATATGATGATTAATTATAAGAGTCCTTTGCGCCTTTATTCCCTGCAGTTGCTATAACTGTCCTACATTAAAATTTGCTCTGCATCCTTCTATGCATAACAAGATCTCGGCATGTCAGCGGCATAGGCATAATGAGGTTTAACTGATTGCTTAGCTGGCTGCTGATGTAATGGGAATGTTTGTGTCATGATATCTTGATCGGATTAACACGGAGCCAGCGCCTTGCACAGACAAATCATGCGAATTGTGAATTGCGACCTGCACCTGCCAGCTGTCACCTACTGCTGCTGCTCAATGACGGACGCCCACCTTTGGCCAGGGAAGGCGTGTCTGCTGGGCATGCTTAGCATATTTCTGATTCAATTACAAGCAGCACACTCGCACACGACATACATACAAAGATATCTGCAGATCGAGCGCTGGATACTGGATACCAAATTACAGCCCATAAGCGACTCGGAGTGGAGGCATTAAAAATGCGTGAAAGCGCGCTGTGTTATCGCGGCCCAGAGTCAGACGCCGCAGAGCAGGCAAATAAATCAAAGCTGGACCAGTTTCACTCCAAGAGCGGCTCAATTGATAAAAAAATAGCACTTTTTATATATGCATTTAGCCAATGCCAGGCACAACAGCAACAACAACATCAGCATCAGCAACAACAACGACAACTTTGTTAGGCAACGGCAAATTTTAGCCAAGATTTATGTGGCCATAAATGCGATTACAGTGCCCCAGCGAAACGTCAAAAAATAAATAAATACAGAAATAAAATAGGCAAAATAAAGGTAAATACAAAACTGTGCGTCCAGTTTGCACTTTACACGATTTTGTAATTTATTTCTGACGCTTCGATTGCATTCTAATGACAAGTGCAGCTACGTCGACTCCGACGCCAATTCTTTGGCATAATTCACAGAAAGTTGCTGCTGCTGCTGCTGCTGCTGCTGCATGCTGCTGTTGTATTTTCTATGGCCATGCTGCTGCAACTGTTGTAGTCGCTGTTGCTGTTGCTGTTGCTGGTTGTTGCTGCTGTTGCCACTGGCGGCGTTCACACTTCAAATTGCCAATTTGCATATTTTCGGCATACGTAATGTAATTGCAAGCAGCAGTTGTTGCTGATGTGCGAGATGATGCCCTGTAATCAATGAATTCACTATGTCCCATCAACTATTTATAGAATAAATCTAGAAATCTGGCAGAGTTATTGTGTATGGCTCTTCTAGAATATCCCTTTTCCTTAGGTATACATCAGATTAGTCAGATTTATATAGCAACATAAATATAATGGGATAGAAATAATATCCAAAAGCCAGTACATTAATCTATATAGGCATAAGTAAAATCTGCATATTTATGTATAAATACCAACCCAACACAAGTCCGTCGCACCCCATTCACTGCCCCACAGGGTATGGGCCACAGTTTATATTGCATAAATCAACGAGCATGCAAGCAACAAGCCGACGCGTTTTCGGCGCGTTTTTTATCGCGCGCCTGCATCTCCGACTGGCAATTCATCTCATTCTCATGCACACTCAGATTTCGGATGTGGATATATCTTGTGGATATATACATATATGCGAGAATTTGTTAGCTGTACGCCGCATTTGCTAATAATTAATTCCGATTGCACATGCAAACGTTGCCAGCGTTCAAAGTGGAAGACTGTGGAGGCGCGTTCGCCACGCCCATTTGGAAGGTGTCTCATGTGGGTGTTGCTGCTGTTGTTTGTCTAGTCTGGGAAGTTGTTGATGGGTATGCTGTTGCCGTTGCTGCTGCTGCTGTCGATGCGGCTGTCGATGCTGATGTTGATGTGTTTTGACTGGTGCGCTGATTTACGGCCCAGCGCCTGCCGAGCAGCAATTTGTTTGGCTGCCAGCCAGCCAGGAGAGGGGCAACAGTCTAAGAGGATAGAGCAGCAGCAGCAGCCAAGGCCAGCAGCGGGCACAAATTAACGCGCCAGTCGCCACATAACTTGCCGTACGCATAAAACATGTTAAGTAATCAATTGCTGAAGTGAAGAGGCGGTCACAAAACGTGAAGAGATCTAGACCGCTTGCCAATGCCAAAGGCAACAAAAGGGCTACAAACACGTGCAACAGCAACAGCAACAGCAACTGTTGCCAGTTGCTGCCACAGTCTGCCGCCAGTTGCCAGTTGCTGTGGCAACTTCAAAGTGTCCTGCGGCATAATGCGCTTAATAAACCATGAATCACTGTCCAAGCGGCTGTCAGGCACTGCAACAGCAACAACAACAACAACAACAGCAGCAGCAGCAGCAACAACAGCGAAAGCATTGGGGCAGCAACATTGATTTTGTCACGACGCAAACACTTTAAAAGGCACAATTGCTAAAGTGCGCGAGGCTGCGTCCAGTAAATGATGTGCGCATGTGATAAAGGGCCCGCAAACGAGCCCCAACTGCAACAGCAACAGCAACAACAGCAACAACAGCAACAACAGCAACAACAGCAGCAACAGCAACAACAGCAACAGCAACAGCTATAAGCCCTAGTTGCCAGTTGTTCAGAGTTCAGGCTTGTTTTGGTCGCCTTGTCGTCGCTTGAGTGGCATAAAAAACGGCTTGCACTTGGACTTGAGAGCGTCAGCATTTTAGCTTTTCAGCTTTTTGAGCTGGAGTCGGAGTTGGACTCTGTGGGCCTTGGGCTCCATGGGGGCTATCAACATTCTCAGGTGCGCCTGCGCAGAGCCTTTGTTTGGCCAATGGGCAACTGTTGTCAGCTTCTTCTGCTGGCCAAAAATTGTAGTTGTTGTTGCTGCTGTTGCTGTTATTCTTATTTTGTTGTTATTTTCTTTTTGCTTGCATTTCGGCCACAACCCTAAGCCCACCATCCAAGCTAGTTAAGTTGTTAGCTGCCCTCGGGGACCAGTTGCAGCTTCAAACCTCCAATTGCACAGTTGTATGCAAGTTCCCCTGCCAGCCAGTCAGCCAGCCAGCCAGTCAGATAGTCAGCTCGCCAGCCAGCCAGCCAGCCAGCCAGCCAGCCAGCTAGGCAGGCATCATTAATCAGCTCGGGTTCATCAGCGGCAACATGGTTCATTAGCTTTGGTTAGTTGTTGCTGTTGCCGCGACGACTGCTGCTCCTGCTGCCGTTGCTGCTGCTGCTGCCGTGCCCGTTTGGCGGCCTGCTGTCGACGATTCTAATCATAAGGCACCGGCACCGGCAGCAGCAGCATTCGACTTTGGCTTCGTCTGCCGGCACACCGGTCGCCAAGTTAATTGGCTAGAAGTTTTACATAGACGCAACTGCAACAGCAACAGCAGCAACAACAGCGCAACTGCAACATTGGCGGCAAAATCTGAAACATCTAGCCAAACTTTATACGTATGCTGTTCTATGTTGCATTTTGTTGTCGTTCAGCTTATTTGGTAGCCAAGTCTGCGACAGCCTCCCATTATCAACATGCTCAAGCTGATGTTGCTGCTTCAAATCCCGCTGCTTATTGTTGCTGCCATTGCTATTGTTGTTGCTGCTACTGACTGTGCCTTATGCATATTTACATGTTGCCCAGCCTGGCCCGGCCTGTTTGGCAGTGATCTTGTCGGAGCGAGTGCCACGTCTGATTGCGTTGACAGTTTCCAGCGGCTTTTCCAGCTACTGTTAGTCAGCGCATCGTGGGAAAAGCTAAGCGCAGCGAGCATCGCTCAATGCTTGGGCAGCAGCAATTGCTTTGATTTAGTTAAAGGCTTGCGAATGGGCCGTATATAAGATAAGTAGCACTTTATGTGTCACTCCTCTATGGATTCTCATGTCTTTACGAGTATGTGCGAATTTCTATCTCTTAATCTGCTCTCCTCTCCTTTGCTCTCTCTTTCTGTCTCTGCCTCTCTATTCTCTCTGTTTCTTTAATTATCTCGGTCTTTATTTATAGTTACTTCTCCCTCATTCGCCTTCCCTATCTCTTTAAATCATCTCTTTGGACAAATTGATCTCCATCTCCCTTGTTTGCCCTCTGATTCATTTATTGGACTCTCCTGATCACCTTTGCCTTCATATTCGCTCTTCTATGCAATTTTGATAAACTCTTGTGCCAGTTATAAAATAATGTGGCTAAACTCTCTTTGCTATCTGTTACAAGTTTCACAGGAAACTCAGACCCACAGATTTATGGCTACCAGCTGCTCGACTTGGTTCGATTCGATTAGGCGCATGCGCACATCCGCGGCATCGGCATCCAGATCGGCATCGTTGACAAATCATGTTGGCAACTGTTTGGCGCTGCCAACAAGTCTATCAAATCTTGACAACATTTGCATCTGGCTGCTGGTTTGCTGGCTGAGGCGACTCTATAAGGCAAGATCATATTTATGCGTGTAAAACCAGACAGAGACCGGCTACTGTTCGAGGCTGTGCGTGGAAACGGCGACAGGATGCATAAAATTTATGAAACAACGACGCCTTTTGCGCACATAATTAAATCAGACAAAGCGCAGCTCATGTAAATCCAGGGGAAACTGGCCCAGCCCAGCCCAGCCCAGCCCACAGAGAAGCAACTCAACCGGATGCGGCGCAAGAAATGCAGCTTGACTATTTTTAATTACCACTGTCAGTGGCAAAAAGGCAACAACAGCTGCTGCTGCACTCAATCTGTGATGCATCTGTGTGGGGTTGCTGCTGGCACCAGCACTGGCTCTATAATTGTTATAGTTTGTCAAGCGGGGCTGGAGCTTGGAGCTGGGATTGAGATTCGAAGCTGGTCTCAGGCATGCGAATCAATTACATATTGCTGCCGCTGCCGCTGCTTCTGCTGCTGCGGCTGCTGCTGCGGCTGCTGCCGGCGGTCGTTGGCGATTAACTGCAGTGACTCTACCTGTTCGACGACGCTTTCATTAAAGTGCAAATTATGACTTGCCAGTTCCGCCAGGTGTTAGGCCTGGCCTATTTGTCTTTAGCCGGCTCAGTCTCAGCCGACTGGCAAGCCGCCCTTTTGTATAGTTAAGTTATCAACGCCATCGTCGTCATTGTCCGATTATTACCGCTTGCTGCTTTTACGACATTAATTACCGCTCTTCGGACTTGCGAGATTTATAAATAAATTTACGGGCCAGCAATAAAGGCAACTGGCGCTAACAGCTTTTGGTTTAGTCATGCTTTACAAACATATGTATGAAGTATATTTAAAATAATAAAAAACATCAATAATACGCACTTAACAAGTAGATTATCGAGCTTAAGTGGCGCATTCAAAGACCACAGCTAAGGAACATTTGTAATTTGGGTCAAGAGCTATGCTTCAGGCACACTTGTGGCATTCGATTGCCTCTATGAAGTAGATGTGACAATCCAACGACTCCTGCACTTTCTCCTGGACGTTCGACTCGATCTCATTGTAAGCCGTGTGCCAATGACAGCTGTTGGCGCGCTTGGCCTTAATGAGACGGCACAAGTACTTCATAATATCATAGACTTTCTCCACTTGGTTATCTTCCACTAGAGAGCAAATGTTCAAGTACATAAGGTCTATATCAGCTGATTGGGGCTTCTCCTCCGACGTCACCCAGGTGGCTAGCGTTCTTTTAAAATCGGAATCTATAAGAACATTCAATTCGTCTGCAGGTTCTGCCTTTGCATTAGCAGGCGTCATGGCTGGAGCTTCCGATATTGTATTATTGGATGCAAGGAAATGCATGATAGCGGGATGTACATGCTGTGGCAGCTCCTCGACGTAAGCAACCACAATTTGGTCAGCTCGGATAGAGCGCGCCTTCTGCTTGGCCAGCGCCGCCTTTGAAGTCGAAGGTCTTAAATCGCTTTCATTTAATAAACTTGCATCGGAGCTGGTAATACGCATTGGGGGCGGCAACGGTGGAGGCGATGGTGTGCATGAACTCGAACGCGAGCGTGATTTCCTTTTCATATTAGCCTTTTGCTTATGCTCGTCGGTTTGGTTGTCGATTGCGTCATACCTCTGCTCCGTGGACATACGCAAATATTCCTCCGGATAGGTGTATATGTCGCGCCGTATCTCTTCCGGCAGCTGAGCCAGGACATCCGCATCGAACTGCAAAATGGCTGGCTCGGCACAATCTTCGGATATTATTGACTCTCTTATTGGAACGGTCTGAAAGCCCTTTGACTTCCTAGATGCTGCGGCTTTCTTCAGCATGCTTATCACACTTATTTCAGGTGACTTTGCCTTCTTTTCAACTTCCTGCTTAGGTGTCTCTGAAGTTGTCTGCGCAATTATTTCACTTTCATCGGGAATTTTCGGTAATTCCAACGAATCATTTGAGTTCTTTTTGATTGCAGCACTCTGTAACATGTTGAGAACATTCACGCTGGTCGGCTTTACTTTATTCACCACTGGAGCCGTATTTGATCCTGATCCGTTTGCCGTTTTTTCTAGGTTGACAAACACTATCAGCATGAGCAAAAATTATATAAGTAAAAGACTTACCCCTTTGCTTTTCGGAAATCTTGGAAAACATATTCTTGATAAGATTCTCCTTTTTAGTCTCGGTAGCATCCTCCAGCCTATTTAGCTGTATGCCGATGCCACGCAGTTCATGTGGTGGAAAGCCAGACTCTTTCATAAGCTTTAGCACGTGGGAAGTAATAACTTCTACGTCGTTAGTGCTTTCCTTCAGCAGCGACGATTTTGTCTGATTATCGCAGACGCCATGTCCCATAAATTTTGATGTTTCAATAGGTGCCTCGGCAGCGCGCACCATCAGTTTGAGCGTAATCGACTTAGTTTTACGCTTAATCTCGATCAAACGATTATGCACCTCGGCGCTTAGCTGTTGCAGAAACTTCTCCAGCTCCTCGTACTTAGTAAAACGTATTCCATAGTTGACCTCAGCCGACACAGACTTGCGTTGCTAAAATTAAATTAGTTTGTATTAAGCAGGCTGGAGGTTGTTTGCATTTAAGTCTTACTTGTTCGTAGACTAACGGACGCAAGTCAATGCCGTGACAGTTCTGATGTAGTGTTAGTGCAATATTCTTGCCCAGCAGCGTTTCCAGATGCTCCAGTGAAATCATTTGAACATCGCCGCAAGTTTTGAAGCCCGCCCGATTGAGTTTATAGGTCAAGCTGCTGCCCACACCAGGTAAAGTGTCCAGTGCAAAGTTGGCCATATACTTGGCAGCATCATCAGTGTCCAGCAGATGCTCTCCATTCGGCTTGGCCAACTTGGTAGCCATGCGAGCTAAAAGTCTGTCAATGTATACAAATATAGTTATAAAATATTCAAGCTAGTTTTCCAGTTTAAGAATACTTATTCTCGGCCACGCCTGCAGAGCAGGGGCAGCCAGTTACTCTGCGCACTTCCTGGCGTAGATGTGTAACAAAAGTCATAACATCGACTTGCAAGTCCTGCAGCAAGTCTGTAAGATCCACAAACATTTCATCGCAGCTAACAGCTTCAATATTCAGCGTGTACTGTGCTACAGTATTGTACAGAGCAAAGGCCACCTGAGAATGAGATAAATCAGTACATTGAGTCTTTAAAGACATATTAAGCCACCACCTCACGATATCCGTCAAAGTCGTAGGGAATGGTCTTCAGGTCGGGGCACAGCTTGAGTGCCTGGCCAACAAACATGCCATTCTTGATGCCTTTTTCACGCGCCTCGTAGCTGCAGGATGCGATTTCGGATAGCGACATCTTCTTATCAAAGCCATACCGCACTTTGTCCGCACGAACGTTATCGTGCTGCCGATGCTCGAAACGTCGGGCAAACAGATCCTGCTCCACCTTGCGATTAGCTTGAGGATGAACGGGCACATCTGTAGCGGCAGTGCCACCTTTAGAGTGTGTCACAGCAATGGGCCGGCCGCGCAGCTCTGGATGTTTACGCAATCCCACAGACACGAAAAAGCAATCCATATCAATGTGCATCACATAACGCTTGTGCGTATTCGGTTGAGGAATGATTTGCTGTTTTTCATTTAGTTCTTTACGCAACTCGGCACGTTTAGCAAACGGTTTGTTACCATGGGCCTGTCGCAGCTCACAAATATATTGTTTGAAACCGGAGCCAAGCGTAGCAATATGATGCAAGCGCGAGTTTTTATAGAACTCGCCGAGAAACGCCGGGTCGACAGCAGTGCGAGCGCTGTTACTGGAAGTATTTTTTGTAGTGGATACATTTTCTGTTATAGTTGCATTTTTGTCTGACGAAATGACAGACACAGCCTGCTGTAGCTCTTTGAGTATGCCACCAAGTTTATTCTCCAATGATCCCACTGCCTCCGACATAGTGGAATCATTGTTCTTAACTTGGTCAAAATTAAGACACGGCTGTGTTGTTTTTTGATTGGTATACAACAGGTACGGCTTATAGTCCAGAATGCGCATCTGTTTAACACAATCGACCACCCATTGGGCTCTGATTATCCGGTTGGTGTCCATTTTACGAACTTTAACGTCTGGTAAATTAGACGCTATGATATAATTCGTTTGCGGATTTTCATAATGATGAAATATCCCGCCATGTACCATCATAATGCGCTTGAGCTCATCGGCTGATGGACTGACTAATCCATTGACGAATATTGAAATGCCATTGAAAAGATTAGACTTGCGAAATGGAGCGCTAGCTGCCGCGAATTGCTCCTCAAGCTTTGCTTTTTTCGCTTCAAAGTAGCCGCCCTGTGAATGATATATAAATCACTATTTCCAATTTATTTATGTTTCCTAACTTACCCAGTCAGAAAATCCGTTATCTTCGTCGCGCGCCATCGCGGTTCATTTCCAAAATTGATTAGCTAACAATAATTTTTAATTTAAATTTCTTTAGCATCAGCTTCAACTTAGTCGATAAGTATCTGCGACTGTCACAAAAGTCGATATCCCACTCGAACTGCTCTTAATCGATATTTCTCCATGTGGCAACTCTCTTACGATTAGTGTTGAAAAATAACAACATATATTCTTGTTATTTGTAACCGGGGTTTTACTTGCTGTCAAAATGTGGAAATATGGACAAAATCAGATGAACCAAGGTGCATCTGGCGGAGGCGGGCCGAATATGATGCCTATGGGCGGATTTATGCAAGGAGGTGCTGGTATGCACATGTCGCCGCAACAACAACAACAGCACCAAATGAACCAAATGATGGGAGCCGGTGGACCCGGCGGACAAGGTGGAATGCAAATGAATCCGAATACTGGCGCTGGCAATGGACCGGCTGGCATAATGCAGGGCATGGGCATGTCCCCGCAGCACCAGATGCAGCAGCAGCATCAAATGATGCAGGGCGGCGTTGGCGTTCCAATGTCAAATATGCCGCAACAGCAATCAAATGTAATGCAGCAGCAGATGATGGGTCCACAGCAAGGAGTAGGCATGGGTGGTGGTGGTGGTGTTGGCCCACAGCAACAACAAGCGAATATACCACAGCAACAACAGCAGCAGCACAATCCAGGTACAGGTGCAGCCGGCGGAGGTGGCGGAAACAATATGTTGGCAATTTCTCAACCAAATCCCCACAAAGAAATCAACATTGTCCAACTGTCACGGCTAGGTCAGGAGACGGTGCAAGACATTGCTTCGCGCTTCCAAGAGGTTTTCTCAGCTCTAAAGAACATACAACCTACCTCCCATAGAGACAACAATACTGAGAAAAAGGTTCAAGAGTATTTTCGCACTATCCGATTGCTTTTCAAACGTGTGCGTATCATCTATGAGAAGTGCAATGATGCCGGTATGGACTACATGAACGCCGAAACCTTAATACCCTACAAGGATGAACCGGATCCACGTATAGAGCCATCGCAATGTGATGAATATCGCAAGGTGCTGCAAGAGAACCAGGAACTAATCGAAACTGTAAAACTAAAAAATCGTCAATTACGAGAGATTATTGATAGGACGCGTATAATAATATGGGAAATTAATACTATGTTAGCTATGCGGCGTTCTTAAATATAAATATATATATTAATTAATTTCAAACATTTTATTTATTTAAATGGGCTTAAACCAAAAATACAAAAAGAAAATTGAGTTTGGTTTCGGTCTTTTCCAACACTGCCTATTTGTGATGCAGTAGAGAATAGGCAGTTTGTGTTTGTACGCGACGACAGCGACTTTTCTCTCTTACGCTGAACAATAGTAAAATTTAAGTTTTCGTTTTCATTGAGCCGAGTATTTATTAAATCTACAGCAACATGGCGAAAATGGCATTTCAGCATCAGGCCGGAACGGCTATGGAATGTTTAAGCGTAAGTTTAAATAGTAAGATACATACACGCACACATTGAAGGCAGAAATAGCGTTCTTCCTGTATATACATAGGTGTGCGTATGTATGTTTGTGTGGCAATCGTGTACGTGAAATTAGGTCGCGTTTCACAGAAATTAATCATAACTAAACTTTCACATTGTTCGGTTATTATAATTTCGGATTCTTATTAGATACCCATAACGCTGCATAAGGAAAAGGATTACGATCAGGAAGGCAGAGAAATATTGAAGTGTGGCTTTAAAATTGGTGGCGGTATAGATCAAGACTACAAGAAAAGTCCGCAGGGCTACACAGACTATGTATGTATTATCTATTTTATATATTTAAAAAACTAAAAACTAATGTACATATATGCAGGGCATCTACGTGACGGAGGTGCATGAAGGTAGCCCAGCTGCACGGGCCGGTCTACGCATACATGACAAGATACTGCAATGCAATGGCTACGACTTTACAATGGTCACCCATAAAAAGGCAGTTAGCTATATAAGAAAGAATCCCATACTTAATATGCTGGTGGCACGCAAGGGTGTCACATCCACATAATTTAATGGGCTGGTATCCAAACTTCAAAAATCTACTCTCTGGTACTTCACTGCCTCTCATTGATACGGATCTCTAACTAGCGCTCTCTTGAAAACTACTCGAATACTTATATATATTTAAGCATGTAAACTTAACTTTAACATTATGCATATCGCGCGCACCTATATATATAGCCATATATACATAACAAAACGTTTAGATGCATATGTGAATGTAGCACATAGAAAAGCTTTTTGTTAAGTTGATTTTCTTTGACTCGGTTTAAGTTGATAGATAAAGAAAAATCACCATATTAGGTTGTTATGCGATTGCCAAGAAACCGTGTAAAGAGATTGCCAAAACAGAAAAGCCACATGCTACAAACAATATAGAGAAAACACATAAGCCATAACCCAAGTTCAACGAGGGGCCGATTTCTAGGCCCACATTCAAGTGTATAAAGTAAAATTGTCATCTAAATTCTCAACCACATATTGAATAGGGAATCATACTCGTAAATATAAACAATTTTGTACTTTTATACACCAATCCAGATATATTCATACATATAGATGTATGTATGTAGCATCAAGCAACAGCTCGAATACAATCAGCAGCATTCCAAAAACAAAACGCATAGTTGTTGAAAACTAAATATTTCATTATTGTGATAAATGCCGTTACTTGTGCAGGTGTGTTTTTTTTAAATATGTATAAATACACATTTATTAAGTATTTTTAAAATCAGTTTTTAAATGTTTAATTGCATTGAATAAATGTTCGCCTCTAAAAAACAAATACCCTCTATTTAAGTTTGACCTTGAAACTCACTCGCATTACGAATGGAGATAACGAATCATTGTAAAATGTCATTAGGTGCAGATCGCTGACTTTAATACAAGTTACTTTGAGTTTACGTGCACACAGACACATATTAGTTCATTTAATTTTGTAACATTTTGCACTTAAAATTTGACAAAACATATCATAAACAACTAATCGTACACAAGCATTTTTCTAATTAGAATAATTACAAATATTTGAAGTAAGAGGAGCGGTCGAGGAACTTGTAGATAACATAACAGAACAGCAGAAAGAACGTGGCACGCTGACAGCGACTTGCCACGCAGCGGGGGCAAGAACACATCGATATCAAACACACTAACAAATACTACTTCTTGGCATAGCCATTGGGATTCTGACTCTGCCAGCGCCAAGTGTCCTCACACATTTTATCAATGCCACGCGTCGCCTTCCAGCCCAGAGCTTGTTCAGCTAATTTGGCATCTGCGTAGCATGTGGCCACGTCTCCTGCACGTCGATCGACTAGCTCATAGGTCACCTTCTGGCCGGAGGCACGTTCGAAAGCATGCACCAGCTCCAGCACAGAGCAGCCAACGCCAGTGCCCAGATTGTACGCAAAGAATCCCGTTTCAGCAATGTTGCGCAGCTTGTCTAAGGCCTTCACGTGACCTTCAGCCAGATCAACAATATGTATGTAGTCACGCACACCGGTGCCGTCCTTGGTGGGAAAATCGCTGCCATAGACGCTAAGCTTTGGACGACGACCCACGGCCACCTGGGCAATGTAGGGCATCAGATTATTGGGCTCACCATTGGGATCTTCACCAATGCGACCGCTGATGTGTGCGCCCACGGGATTAAAGTAGCGCAACGAAACAACGGCCCAACGCTGTCAATTTTAAATTCAAATGATTAATGTCAGAGTGGAGTTTATAAGGTAAGCATTAGTCACACCTTGTCTGACTTGCACAGATCCTTAAGTATTTCCTCTGTGAAATATTTGGTTTTTCCATAGGGGGATGTGCAATTCCCCGTTGGATGCTCCTCAGTGACCGGCAAGAACTGAGGCTCGCCGTAGACGGTAGCGCTCGAACTGTACACGAATTTGAACACATTGTTGTCAGCCATGGCCTCCAGCAGGACATTGGTGCCCGTCATGTTGTTGTGGTAGTATTGCAGAGGAATGCGGCAGGATTCACCCACAGCCTTCAGTGCCGCAAAGTGGGCAACCATGTCGATCTTGTGCTACAAGTAAAACAAGTAGCTGAGGATTAGCAAACAACAAAAGTGGTATTTAGATAATAGATGCATCGATTGCAACGTCAATGTTGACGTTGTCGCTTGCCAGCGCAGCTAGTTATGTGACCGAGGTCACGACAATGCGCTCGTTGGCAAGGCGCGTCAGAAGTATGCGGCAGCTGCGTAAACAGCAGTTGAACGCTGATAGCGTCAGCAATTATGATAAGAAAGATGGAGTGTTTGGGTACAGAAATGTGCCACATACATATATCCAGCAATCAAGCACATTATGTCAATTTGCTGACGTGCCACTGGCTTCTGGTTGAGCTCACCTCTTGGAACACTGAGCGCACTTGTTCGCGATCTGTGATGTCCACGCGATAGAAGTGAATCTTCTTGCCGGTTATCTCTTGTACACGACTCAATGCCTCTGGCAGCTTGGAAGCTCCGCTACTGTACGCATTGCAAAGATTATCCACGCAGATGACATTGTAGCCAGCATTCAACATTTCCAGCACTGTGTGCGATCCAATGTAGCCCGCACCGCCAGTGACTAATACAGTGGGTGGTGCCATATTTATCGAACCGTACGCTGCAAGCTTCTACTTACGACTGCTGCTTGGGATCTCTGGAAAGTGAAAATTGGGTTAAGCTTAAGCGAAATTCTTATTGACGTCACCAAAATTCTCTACGCACTCAAATATATAAAGAGAAATGTAATGAGTTCTGGTTAACGGTGCTTGCCAACATGTGTGTGTGTGTGTGTGTGTGTGTGTGTGTGTGTGTGGTTGTTTGGCACTCACCTCAGTACACTTCAATTACTTGGTTGACTAGCTGACTGAATCACTGGCTAGCTGGCTAATACACACACGTTGCGTCTGCGCTACCCTTGAAACCGAATGTATTATTGTTTTGTTTAAAATACACACACGCACCAGACATGGGCTGATGCTGATTTTGTTGCTACTAATGATGATGGAGCTTGGAGCTGTTTAAAGATCGCTGACCTCTCTCTCTCTCTCGGTTGCTTGACCGAGCGCTTCTTCAATTTTATGTTGTGTTATCGTAACTCGTTTCGTGCACTTGTCGCGTCGTGTTCGCACGTTCATTCATTCATTTGCAGGCTTCCTTCTACTTTAAGCACTTGGCGATTCCCGAACGTCTGTTTAGCTGGGCGGTTTGCTCGCAACTAATTTCTGTTGTGATGTGCGCTTTTAACTTATATTTCCGCTCCCATTTGTTTGGCTTATCAGCTTGTGTTTTTATCAATGTGAACGTGTGCTGAGCGCTATGTTAGCTTCATCTGCTGGCCGCCATTGGGTTTATATTTCTTCCGTTTTACATTCCTCACAATCATGCATATTTATTCAAAAATGATGTCAAGTGCAGGATAACAAGGAGAGGAAACTCGCGCTCAGAAGACCGCTCTCCGCTCTATTATCAGCAGAAGGTAAACAATTATGACGTTGGCGTTGCCACACTTGCACTGCAAGCAATCGATTATTTATCGATAGTTAGACAATTTGCGATATACATTATACGCATGCAGCAAGCAAAGAAAATATGCACTAAATTATTATCAAGCAATTTTTAATTTAAATTAGATAAAAGTTAGTCAAGCCATAAACAAACAATGGCATCTGCAACGGTAAGAAATGTATGTATGCCACACTAACAAATAAAGAGCCGCAGTTTGCACGTCAAATGCAACTAATATCAGCCAGCGTTAAAACAACAGCAATAAATTTGATCTGTGACTAAACAGCAAACAAACACTAACTAGATTTTGTATGCATAGGTGCCGCTATTGGACGATGATACGATACCGTTCGGTGAGGAAGATGAAATGCGCGATCCGAGCAGAGCGTCTCAGAAATACACGTAAGCAATAAACCGCTTGAAGAAATGTATGTATGTGTTTCACTCACCTGTGTATTTTTCAAGGCATCCGTACGTCACCTTCTTCCATCTGTTCTTCCGCGGCGCATCGATCGTCATTTACATGTTCTGCGGCTGGTTTAGTGACTCCTTTATCACCAGTTTCGTATTCGTTGTGCTCTTTCTATCCGCTGATTTCTGGACTGTAAAGAATATCTCAGGGAGACTTCTAGTTGGGCTACGTTGGTGGAACTACGTTGATGACGATGGCAAATCGCATTGGGTGTTTGAGTCGAGAAACGTGAGTGCATCAACAGTACTTGATTGCAATCGATATGATAAGTGTAACACAGTCTCCTTCCTATCAGAGCCGAATCAACAAGCATGAGCAGCGCATTTTCTGGCTGGGCTTAATACTCTGTCCCTTCTTTTGGGGTCTATTCTTTTTGATGGCCCTATTCGGCCTGAAGTTCAAGTGGCTGCTGCTGGTCATGATTGCGATAGCCCTGAATGCTGCAAATCTTTATGGCTATGTCAAGTGCAACTATGGCGCTAATAAGGATTTAAATAGCGCAGCCACGGACTTTATGAAGACACAGCTGTTTAAAAATGCTTTCGACATAATGACGAAACCCAATGCAGCAGCTCCGCCGACTAATGTGCGCCCAACGGGCGTTGTGTGAGATCTTGAATGCAAGCCAGGCACCTTGCCAACATTTGCTGCGGCGCATTCCAAAGAGTATTTAGTTTTATGCTGACATATTCGGTCATTGTCTCTGTGTAACATATGTAAAACTTAATTTAGCATTAACTTTTCTTATAATTACGCTGCTTTTTATTGAGTAAAGAACATATGTATGTACTGAAATATCATAGCAAATGAATTATTAAGACTTGGCAAAACAAAATAGGAAAAGACATTGCACATATACGGCGCTATTTAAAATTGTATGGCAGCCCCAAAAAGTCTGATATTTTACGTTTATTCAATATTCGGTCACATTGTTTTTTCGAGGATGCCAACTTGCTTCTATTTTGCTGTCAGTGTTACGGTATACCTCGATTAATTCTCTGCCCATCACTAGAATATTAGCCATTGTCGGAAAATTTTCTTGTGCGTGCGGCTTACTATACAGTTAGGATATATAATTCTTAAAATAATTTTAATCTTAGTGAAAAAGCAATCACAACCAAAAACATCAACCTTGTTCTTTCCATTACATTAAAATAAAAGGTAAGCTCGGCGTTATTTCAAAGCATTTTCAGCGAAATATGTAGGTAGCAATATTGATTTTTTTTTTGCCGCTGTCAAAGCCGGTCCCTGATGCAAGGTGGAAACAGGGTGCTTCAGTAGGCAAAAGAAAGCTAAAATAAAGACTGTGTGCATGTTTTTGCTCAATTTGCTCGTGCTTGTGTTTATTTCTGTAGCAAAATGCGTGGACGCGGAACTTATATTCCACGTGGAGGCGGAACTATGCGCGGCGGTGGCGGCTATTACAACAACCGCAATTCCAGCAATTACGTGAACACACGTACGCAAGGAAACTATCGGCCAAATAACGGACGATATGAGAACAATTATCATCACAACAATCGCTATAGTGGTGGAAACAATAACAACTCCAACAATGACCACTATGATAATCGCAACCGCGATAAGTTTAACAACCATCATAATTCGAGCACCGGCGGACGCTACGACTCAGGTTCTTCCCACAAGCGTAGCTATGTAAGTTGTGATTAATCCGAAATTCAAACTCAGTTCTAACACACAATTCTATATTTGGGTAAACAGGATTCTTCACGCGATCGTGGTGATGACCGCAAACGTCCACGTCAAGACGTAAGTTCATATTAGACCAAACCAAACATTAATGTGCCCTAAAAAGAAAAGTAAAACCCAAAAATTTTAGGTTTCTTAAAGATATTTGTGTATATATGTACGGCTGTCATTGTCTGTGTAATTTTAATGAGTTTCCAAATATTTATAGCACTATTTATGAAGGTTTAACGCCGGATGGAAATGCACACACGTAAATGCTAGTGCTCTCAAAGTAGTCAGATTAAAAGACTTTGAGAACGAAAGAACTCAATTTGTATTGCATATATATTATACATTATAAATAGCAGCAGCAACAGCAGCAGCAGCTACGCATTATAGCAAAGATTTTGCCACAGCGATCAAGATATATGTATTAATGCATATATTGTACAGCCACGGCTGAGATTGAACTTGAACCGTGAACGAGACCGTGTGTCTATATCTCATATATTTATATACATTTTAATGCCTGAACAATCAGACAATTTCTCCGTTCCAAACAACAGATATATATCTATATACCTATAAACATATATACATTCGATATGTATATTTGTATAATCAATCCATCTAAAATAGCTAAAAATATAAGGTTTGTTCAACATGCTACTACTACTACTACTACACACACTTGCTACCAGGATAATGATTATTGCATTTGAGATAACCCAATTTATATATATATATATATAACTATATACAAATATATATATAGTAATTCTTTATCATCCACAAATCAAGAAATTTCTATGTATATCTATATGTATTCGAATATCAAATCAAAAAAAAAAAAAAAAAAAACTGCTCCTCTACACACTCCTTCCTACTCATCAATCGTCATAGGATTACCGTCGCACTTCGTCGTCAAATGATCACAACGATCGCCCATCGTCTTCATCGCAGAATATGGGCTCATCTTCGTCCAGTTACCATCAACGGAACAGCACCGGCGGTGCTGGTGGTGGCGGAGGCGGTGGCGGTAGCTCAAGCTCGTATAGGCCACGAGATGATTCTGGCAGCCAGCGGCATCAGCGCGATTCATCGATGGGTCCGCCAAAGCGGCCGCTGTTGCGCAGTGTTGCCGGCACAAGTTATATATCACGGCCGCGGGGCTCAATGTCCATACGCGGCGGCATGATGCGTAACAACATGCGCGGCGTTGGCACCATGAGGATTGTGCGCCCGCGCATCAACGAATCCAATGATTTGCGCACCATGCGCCGCCAGCTGCTCTATGCACAGCAGAAAGATCGCGCTCGTCTGCTCAAGATACAACAGTTGAAAAGGTAATTAAACAAACAAAACAAAAAGTAAAAAAAAAAGATAAAGTCATATTTAAATAAAGTCAAAGCTGATGATAGTTTAAAGTATGCCATGTGCCAATGAAGTGCGAAAAGAGCATCAGATACATTTGGCAATATGTGTAAAATGAACACTCTATATCAATATAAATAATATGCCACATTTGAGTGTGAGTTAAAAACTATTATTGGCTAATTTCGCAAATTAAAAGGGTTATTTAAAAACCATTATTCTATCGAGATGCTAGAAAGAGAGATTTGAGATCTTGTGAAGTGTATAAACATGTAGAGAATCAAATTAAGATAACCAACGACACCCGACACTATGTAACAAAGTATTTTGTTAGCTTACATCTTAATTGTATACGAGTACTTACCACATCAATTTGCATTTATGCCTTCCCCCTTCACCACAAAACAAAAACCAAAACCAAAAAAACAAAAAAACAACAAACAAAAATTCAATTCGAATATCCATGTATAGCTCGTTGCGGCGCCAACGCCAGGCAGGGAACAGCAGCGATAACTCTAGCGACGACAATGATGACTCTGATAACGCTGACAAGGGGGACGATTCTGATAAAAAGAAGATGAAGAGCAATGAAGATGGTGGCGAAGAAGACGAAGACAACGACAATAAAGATGGCGCTGATGGAGAAGAGAAGAAGAACGAATTGACTAAAAAGTCGCCAAACAAGAAACGTAGCAGCAAAGCGGCAACTGAAGATGCCGAGGGCAAGTCACATGATGACAAGGATAAGGACGATGGCGATAACCAGGAGCAAGACGATAACAATGACACGGAGAAGAAAAAACCCAAAGTTGGCACCGATGATGATGATGATGACAATGTTCATGAGGAGGCGGGTAAGGGCAAGACCGATGACTCCGGTGACAGTGCCGATAAGCCCAAAGAGAAGGGCAAATCCACGGTCGCTGCTGAAAAGTCAACAGGTAAGAAAAAAGAGAAAGATGGCGAAGACAAGGACTCCAAGTCAAAGAAGTCGTCCAGCAAGAAGGACCGCTCATCGCGCAAGGACAAAGACGAAAGCGATGACGATCGCAAAGAGCGTCGTACAACTTCTCGTCATCGCGATGATGAACACAATTTGCGCAAGCGCACGTTTATCAAACTCACCTGCGTGCACTGCCGCATCAAGTGCGTTACCTTCAAGGTGGGTAGAGCCGGATTTGTATAATCATTATAGACACTTATTTCGATATATTCCACAGGAATATCACTATCACTTGAACTCACGCACACACAAGAATTCGATGCGTACCGTTGCATTGCGTCAACGCGCAGATTTGCAGCGCATGCGCGCCCGTCAACGTACCACACAGCGTGAAATCGAGGAGAACAGCAAGGAAGAGTACGAGTCGCGTTATTGTCGTCTGTGCCGTTTGGCTTATCGTCAGCCGAAAAATCTGCATCAAGCCTCAGAGCATCACAAGACGATCAAGAAGTTCCTGATGCCATACTGTGGCTCCTGTCACCTGGCATTTAAGAACGCTATGCTTTATGAGAACCATCGCTGCTCGTTGGAACACATACGAGTAGGTGCTAACAGAAAATATATAGTTATTAAACTAATTATTATTTATTCTTGCAGAATAAGGCCCGCAATGATGAGTCTGGCTCGGAGGACAGCGTTGATGAGCGTGAAATTGATTTGAACAAATTCCTTACCGTTGATTCGGTAGGCGAGATCGATGACGATGTCATGGATGCTGATGTTGACGCAATGCTACTTGAGGCTGAAACCGCACAGAAGAGTGCTGATGAAGAGACTCGCAAACGTGGCTTTATTGGCCTGGAGTTCATCAAGACTGTTGAAGCCTTTTGCTGCGAATTGTGCAATCATTATTCGCCCAAGCAAGGCGTTGATACCTTAGAAACGTACTCAAAGAAGCACTGCTTGCAGCACTTGCATGTTAAGAATTATCTGCGCCATAAGGAAGAGACAGAAAAGAAGTCTAAATCTGATGAAGGCGAAGATGATGATCCAGAGGTTGATGAGGAGGGTAATAAGGTACCCAAAGATATTGACGAAGCAGAGGCAGAAGAAGATATAGAGAGAGATATCAAGGATGAAGATGAAGAATGCGAGGGCGAAGATGCTGATGAATCGCATGATGAGAAACTGTGGGAGGAGGTTGACAAGGATCTGGGTGATCTGTTGGCGGAAGTTAAGCCGATGGGCCAGGAAGAAGAGGAAGAGGAAGATGAATCTGTGCTGAATATTGACATTGAAAGGTGACGTGAAATTAATTTTAATAATTAATAATTTTTACTAATAACTATATTAAACAATTACAGTGAAAAGAACAAGATGAAAGATGTCAAAGATGAATCAAATGTCCCCACAGACGACGCTGGAAAGGAAACGAAACCAGCTGCCAAAACAGCAGATAAAATGCCTGCTGCTGCTGCGACAACACCAACAAAATCAGCAACTGCCGTTAAAACGGAGTCGACAACGGCTAAAAAAGCAACGCCCAAAGTGGCCGTGACTAAGGCCAACCGACCCGGCCCGGCCTCGAAGAAACGTCAGGTGTTAGTCAGCTTGAAACGCACTTCAGCAGCAGCTATCAAGGCGGCCACCAATTCACCAGCTGACTCCAAGTGAGCACGATCTGTCCAACATTTATACACACAAACAGACACACACGGATAACTGCAGTGATTTAGTTGCTGCATAATAAAGAAAAACATTTGAAATTCAACTTTTACATGCAACTGCGGACAATAATGTGCAGCAAGCAGTGCGCGAGGCGCATGTTTAATAACCTTTTAGTTTTTGAAAATCTAACTAAACAAACCAAACCACCTGTGCAGCATGTGGAGCACACTTTTTATGTACCTTTCGCGTCATGTGGCAGCGGCGGTAGCAACCTTTCTAAACTGTAAAGCGAACAAACAATGAGCTAGCCGAAAATGTGCTCCAGCTGCCAATTTGCAGGGCAGCTATTACAGAGAGTGTGTTAGAGAAATGGTAGTTGTTTAATTTGATTAAGTGGATTTTTTCAATTTCGGTGCCGCCTATTTATCAGATGTATTTATTAACCTTGTGGACGGGACAAGCAGAGACTCCGAGCTGCTGGTTTTTATTTCCGCAACGAGACAATGGCAAGACGGTGGCAATGGCAACTGAAAGGAAAATACATTTCATTTCATTTCATAATTTTCGCTAAAATTAACTTTCACTGCATGTCACGTAGGATTGTGGACTGTGGCTGCCAGATGTGGCAACAACATGTCTTTTGCATGTGCCACATTACACAATGTGCCACTTAATATGCGTTAATATTATGGGGGGCGCCTCTCGCTCACTCAGCGGCTGCGACTGCTGCTGCTGCTGTGCGGTTTATGCAGCTTCCTTTTTATTAAATCAGACAATGTCAAGTTTTTTTTTTGATTTGATTATTGCAGCGCGCTGCATTTTTTCGACGCTTGATAAGCTGTCCACTTGGTTGACTGCCGAAGCTGTGTCGTTAATCCCTGACAATCTTTCATTCGGCGCTTTGGTGAATTGCATTTCAAGCTGTCGCGAGATTTATGCGCGCATTGTTCTGTGCCACAAATCCGGTTTTTCGATTCGTTTGTTGCCGGCTTCGGCTTCGGCTTTAGTGCTATTAACATTTAATCTGTGGATCCAACTTGTTTATTTTTTGTTTTCTTACTTTTTGGTGCTTCTATTAAGAAATTGCGACGGCTTTTTTGTTTTTAACGATCTTCCTGTTGTGAGCAGCTCGTTTCTAAAATTTTTTTTTGCACTTTGCCACATTTTAAATGCCAAGGTAGCGTCTCATGTTAGTGGAATCAAGTTTGCTAGACTGCAAAAAAGTTTTTGTTAATGCCAGCGCCAACGCACTAATGGTGTAAATATGCTGTTAAGTTACGCATTTACCGCTGGGCATTGGCATTTCTCATGTGTGTAACTAAATTGTTGAATTAAATCATTTGGCGACTTCATTGAAATGTCATTTTACAGTGTTTGCATGTCTTAAGACATTATTATTTCATTTTTTTAATATTTTTTGTGCGGGTGCGTGCCTAATTGCTGGCATTTAAACAAATGCTTTGTTTTGCAAATTTTCACATCGTTAAGTGTACGTGTGTTGTTTTGTTTATTGTTTTTTTACTTTTGTTTCTTGTTGATTTCTAGTCTTTTCTTCTCTTGTAAAAGCCTTGGCACTCAAAAGCTGGAATTTGCATACATTTACGTGTGTATTCAAAATGATATCTGTTGTCCAAAATGCTGGTAATGATTTGATTGTACGATCTCAACGGTTTTGTAACGCAAGGTCTTTTTTCTCTTTTTTTCTCATTGTCTATATTTTTCTCTGTATTCAAATGAATGCAATTTGGCTGCGGGTCAAACAGTGCTGTTAAACGACAGCCTAAATATCGATAACAATTAGTAACGTCAGCTAAGCCTATCCTATTATGCATATGCATTATTCACAATAGCTTAAAGCTGAGCTTAGACTTGCACAACTGTGCATGTATTTGAAGTACACATGTATGTAATTAATTTGTACATGTCCATTCTTATTGCAATGCCTAATGCCCAACTGTAATGTGTGAACATTTCACACGACTCTTTGGCAGCCTTGTGATTGATCAAGCAGCATTTAAGGCACGTTAATGCCTAAGAATTTAATTGCTGTGCGACCATAGACACAACCACAACCACAGGCACATTCACATTCACAATCACAACCAGGGCCGGCTGACCCGAGCTTTGGGAAATCCTCAATGGTGCTTCTTGGTACATTTATTTGTATCAAATACAGTGGCACACGGTTGATTTGTTTGCTCTTTCCGCATCAGTTTGATTTGGACTTGCATAAATATATTACATCAGACAGGCAGATAGCAATTATTTTTTTGGCACGCAATTTAAAAGAGTGCATGGGATGTGTATGTAGATGTAGATTTTTGCATAGATACCGCAAGGGCGTTGCCGGTGCGAATAAATAGCACTACTGCAAGATCTAATTAAAGCAAACCAGGTGCAGCTGCATCTGGGAAAGATGCAGCCAGCACATCTTGCACATACACACGTATGTATGTACATACATATATCTATGCTATTTTGTTTGTCATATTTTTGCATGCTTCATTCATTCTTCTCACGCCCAAAATGTAAATGAAGTCGTCGGCGTCAGCGTCGCTGCCGTCAAAGGCGCCCGCCAGGTGAGGCTTATGGGGCTTACCTATTGCTAATGCTAAGCCAAAGACGAGTTTACATGCCTCGCTAGTTGCTGCTGTCAGCAGCTGAGTCTTTGTAGTGTGAAAATCTTTTTCTTTTTCTCTCTGTTGTTTATTTTCTACGATTATATTATTCGATACACACATACATATTTATTTTTATATTTATTGTCTAAAGGTTTTTTGTGCTAAACTCGCTATTTGGGCTGCATTTGCTTTCAGCCAGGTTATTACAACGCTTTTCTGATTTCTTTTCATTGAAGTTAGAGTCACAGATTTATTGTGCAATCAGACTTAAGTGAAGCAATACTTAACTCTTTTATTTTTAGGCACACACGTAGCATGTTAATAGTTTCACCTGTGCCTTTATTTTCTTTCTATGCTCTCTGACATTTTATGAGCTGATTGCATAGACAACAAAAATCATAATCAAAAATTTATGCAAGGTCGCTCGCAGTATACGGAGATCAAGCAGTCGCTGGAAATGCAAGCCATGTAAGCATGTCTATCAGCTGTCTGCCCACATTAGCTCATTATCGAATGATGCGGATTGGGTGCATTAAATGCTGTCTGTTTCTGATTTTAATGGGCTTGCACATTATGAGTGCAGAGTGAAAATCAACTTGCCAAGCGTGCGGTACTTAAAACTTAAGCACATTAATTTATCACACGGACCGGGCTGCGTTTAATGGAAACACTTGTCCAAATGAAAAACCAGGAAAACGCAAATCATATAACAATGCGAGCCAAAAAAAGTCAGACCAAAAATGATCTTTTATGGCCCCGGCGACCCACACAACATGTAATGCCAATCGCAATTGTCTACAGTTGACTGGACGCTACGCTCATTAGCAAATTATAAGCATAGCGAGCGAGAGTGTGCCTCACGTGTGTGTGTGTGTGTTTGTGTGTCTGTGTGGTCCACGCTCCACTGGAACCCGGATTTAACTACAGATATACTTGGACTCAAACTGAGATAGAGCCGGCGCTGAGCAAATACAGATTTAAGACTCGTCTCTTTGTGGGGGTTCGCCCGATTGGGCTTGCAATTAATGAATCACGAATTGGTTTATGTTTATAGCAGTTTTACGCTTGACTGGATTTCAAATAAAACGATTTTACGTCAAGCTATATTAATTGTATTTAAATGTTGTGTGGCAATTGCTTAAATTAGAATGCTCTTTTTTTACGGCTCCAGACATTTTAATTAATGCAAAACAGTTTTTTTTTTTTTTTTTTGACATTTATGATTTATGGGACTCGTTAAAAGTTTTTGAGCATAAACAAAACTATTGTCAGGCATAAAGTAAGCTGCAAGGCATAAGCAATAAAATCTATAAATATTAAAAATATATTTTCCTTAAAAAATGTATTTATCGGCGTCTTTTTACAATTTAGAATAATTCTATTTTGGCAGCCCTCGAAAGTATGCAATGAAATTTGGCTTAAGCTGCTTAGATTTTCATTATCATACCCGATCGGGCGGAATTAAATATGCGAACTGAATTATAGATATCCCAGATAGGTTTAGAATCTCAATTACTTTAACTGCACATATTATGCCTCTATTTTGACATATTTACCCATTAGCTGAAGCCTTAGTTAAGCCCGTAACTCATATATCAATTACACTTGGTAAAGTAGCTTAATAGTCGCTGCCATAAACTCCGTCTTGGATGGCATTTTAATTACGATTTGTCGCAGTTTAATTATACATAAATTAGCCATAATTATTATGGCCAACTATATGATTAACGTATCATAGCCAGACTCCAGCCGAAAACAATAACAAAAAGTTACGATCCCCACAGTTGACATATGCACGACAACGACGAAGACTACGAGGATTATGCAATAGCAATGTCCAATGCACATTTCATTAACAAGAGCAGCAACAGTAGCCGCAGCAGCATCAGCAGCAGCAACAACAACAGCAACAACTGGAAATAGTTTCGCGTAGATTCTGCCAATTAAGATCTTGGTCGATGTTTTGCGGAGTATGTATATCAAATGCATAAGCTAAATGCTAAGGTTGACTACTGTCCAACAGGCTGTCGCGTTATAAACAATTTATACACATAAAATTTAGAGCATAAAACTGTCGGCCGCAAAAACCATCAGCCAGAGCAAGAGCAGCATCAGCATCAGCATCAGCAACAGCAACAGCATTCTAGCAATAAAAACTGAATGCAAATGCCAAACTGCGAAGTGCAACAGCAGTTGAGTGCATCAACAGCAATTGCAGCAGAGGCAGCAACATCATTATCATCTTCATAATGAGCATTGATTGAAGCTAACTGTTGCACTTCTGTTTGGCTGCTGCAAAAAGTGTTTGAAATTAAAAGCTGTGCAGCAAAACACAAAAAAAGGGAAAAATAAAGAGGAAACAAATAGAAAAAAGCCTAATACAATAATAATAAATAGTAGTAAAAGAAAAGAAGATGCTGCTAATGTTGTTGTTGTTGTTGTTGTTGTTTTCGAAGTTGCTGATCGCATCGCTGTTTGGCTGCTGCTGCTGCTGCTGTCTGCGTCCAGCATGCAATGCAACAATTTCACAAGCAACACGCAGACAACTAAATGACAATGTGGGCAAACTAACAACAACAACAATGAGCTGAATTTATAATAAGTAAATCCGATGTTGTTGTTATTGCTGCTGCTGCTGTTGTTGCCCGCAATTGATCGATGTTGCTGTTGCGCAAATGCTGCAGAGCAACAAAAACAAAAACACTAAAAAAAGAAGAAGAAAGATCTTCAGCTTAATTATCAACTTATTTATTTGGATTGCAATTGTCTTAATCAATTTGCTAAGGATGAGGAAATGGCATCGAGCCTATAATTTGTCAGGTCATTTAAGCGGATTTCCTCAGCGCTAAATTTCACAGCTACCGTGTTAACTTTGACACCAACAGCAACAGCAACAGCAACAACAGCAGCAACAACAACCGCAACAGCGACAGCAAACCAACAATCGCCCGCACGAAGACAGGCAATTAGGCATTGGGTAAGAGAGCTGGAAATTAAATCGCACTGCAATTGAGCCAAATTGTCGAGAGTTGAGGCTGCTCATGCTGATGCTGATGCTGAAGCTGAAACCGGCCCACGCATGCGCTGAAATGTTGATCAATTGCCCGGTGGCAATTGCAAATGTCAAACGAAAGACTTAGGCAGCGAACTTGCCGATTGGGCGTTATTAAATATGCAATGCAAATGCAAATGCTTAGCTAAATTTGCGAGCTTGTTAAATGTAATGCGCACAATTTGAGCCAACTAAACAGCAACTAAACACAAAATATGCCCTTTAGCCTCGGCCAGGCCCAGACCCAGGCGCAGGCGCAGGCCCATGCCCAGGACCAGGCCCAGGCCGTGGCTCTGGTTCAATTTAGTGTCACGTTAGTATTTGTTGTTGTTGCTGGTGGTTGAGGCGCAAACGCTTCCAGGCGGCTGCCAAATGCACGGGTGGCCATTAAACAAGCGCCTAACTAGCAGTTTCGGCCGTCAACGTTGAATTAACCAAAGTAGCCCCCTGCAACGTTTGCTTAAAACCCATAGAGAAGTCTATAGAGAAGCTGCTGCTGCTGCTGCCGCTGCTGCTGCTGCTGTTGTCGAACCTTTCTCTTTGTGCCGCCGCAAAGGTCGGCAACGGTTCGTGGCTAGCTTTCGGTCTTAGTCTCGGCTCTGTCTGTGCTGCGGCGGTTTTTTTTTTAATAAATACAAGTGTTGCCCGCACAATGGCAAAGATTCGTTTGTCGAACGTGCAACGCGCGCGATCAAGACTTTTGCTCCGGCTGCTGCTGCTGCCAATAAATACTTAAGGCAGGCTACAAAACGAACGGTAAATCGTCGCCAATAACATCATCAAACCGACTTATGTTGGCTAAACAACCGTCTAAAGGCAGTCAACAGCGTGAAGGCTGCTGTGATTCAAGACGCGTGCGCATCCAAGGATTAAAATCGACAATTTTGCAGTTAATAGTTTTTTTCAATTTCACGCATTGTGTGTCGAATCTTCATTTCCATTATATAACTCTTAGCTCTTAATAAGCAAACGTACCACGTTCAGTGTTCATTGTGTGTTTTCTGTGATTTTCAATACTGTTTGTCTTGTCTTTGTCTTTTTGCAGTTAGCCATGTGTTTAATGCAGTAATCCGTTTCTGCGAGCATTTTTTGTCAAGGAAAGCGAAGCAAAGCATCGCAGTGACTGTGAAAGTAACAAACAACAAACAACAACAGCAACAATAACAACGACAACAGCAACAGGCAGCTGCAAAAGATATTCAATTACTAGTCCGTTGCAACAACGACACAAAATGAGAATTCAAATATTGGCTCTAACACTTTTGCTGGGTAAGTCGAAATCAAATACGGAAATTCACTAAAATCGTGCAAAAACGAAAATGTGGGAAGATCCCCACTATTTTTTTTTAATTGATAAAATTGCTAATTGAAGATTGACGCAATATATATTATTTTTTGTTGTTTTATTTATATGCACATTTTTTCATTGCATAAAATATTATGTTGTTTTTGTGAATGTGAACGTCAGATAAAAATTTTCTGCTTTGAAGTTAAAATATTTGTATACTTTTAAATCAATTATATTTACATTATTTAATCATATACATTTTTAAAAATATAAATCGAATATTTTTTTTCGTCTTAAAAAAACTAAATGAAAATGCAATTAAAAAATTCTTGATGATATTAATTTTAAAATGAAAGTCGACATAAATTCTCAAATTAATTATTTGAATTTAATAATGTTTTTCAAATTTGTTTGAGTATTGCTTAAAATTGTAATATCTCTAAAAAAATATATATATTTATATATTGTCTACTGTTGTCTATAATGCAATTTCACATGTGCTACAATACATCACACTAACTATTATTAAGTTCATTAAAAATATATCCCTTCTTGTTTTTATGATTATACAAAACAACTCAATTAAGTCTTTAGACTGCGCGACTCTAACTGCCTTTGATTTACTCGCCATAAAAATGTTATAAACGTTTTATCACTGCATAAAAAGAACGTTTTAATATTTAAGAATTGAATTTTATGGCGTTGTAAATTAACTTAAAGACCAGTTTTGATTAAATAAAAATATAAGCAACGTGCGCAAGAAAATAAAATTATGGTAAAAAGCAAGTACCTAAATTATTCATTATAATAATATACATAATGTGGAGTATATATATTTATATGTATTTACGTATATAGTTGGTTCATATAGCCTCATTGACCTTTAATTTCCTTTCTAATTAAAACTGAAAAACTCTCACAAACACTTTTCACCAAACACTTCTTCTGCCCACATAGGCCTCGTCGTCGGCCAAGCACTCGAGGCCAAAGCCAAGAGCGAAGACAGCAGCTCCGCCTCCGCGCAGCTGGAAACGGAAGCGACCAAAGACAAGCGACAGGTGAGCAGCAAGGAGACGCCCATTTATCCGAATCATCGCAGTTCGGCTGCTGAAGCAGCCGCTGACGATCCCGAGGATGGGCAGGAGTCGATTTACGGCAGCAAGCCGAACCAGTTCATCATACGCCCCATTGCACCGCATCAGCATCAGCAGCACGAGTCGCATCAGGAGCCGCAGTTGCGTAACTTTGCGGCGGCCAACTCGCGTCCGCACGCAGCTCAGCTGCTCGAGCAGAGCCAAGAGGTGAGTCCAAGAGGGGGAGGGCGGGGAAAGAAAGGTCTCCGCACTCGCAACACTGGGTCAATATTTGCTTGTCTTTCGTCAAAACTGTCCGCTGGGGGCGACAGAAGCGTTTGTTAAACGTGACTCAACCGAATTACACGATTCTTTGCAAAATGCAGGATGTTAAACTGTAACAACAGCAACATCAAATGCAACAGCAGCAACCGAGACAATAACAGCGATTGAATTTGTCAAATTAAGCCTTTCGCTGGCCCCCAGCTTGGCGCAAACCTTGACCAATATTGTGCTTCAATTTTCATCATTTTGGGAACAAATTGCGATTAAAGCAATCGCAATTGCCCAAAAGACAATGTTTGTATATTACAAAATGTGCAAGAAAAATGATTGCCGTAAAATGGAAATAGAAAAAAATTAAAAGCGAATATAATAAATGCCATTTGTAGCGGCCGAAATGTAAGTCACGAGCAGCAACAACTAAAAACTAAATAATTGCAAAATTATTATTATTGTGCTGCTCTAACGCGTCAACAACAACAACAGCAACAACAGCGGCAGCAACATGCCACATCCAACACAATTTGCAACAGCAGCAACTTCTTCTTCTTCTTTTTCTTCTTCTTCTACTCGTCGCAGACAATGGCAGGCGTTCGTTGTCTGTCTTTGGCTTCAGTCGTGGGAAGAAAGTTGACATAATGTTATAATCACATCACCCCCCACATCTGGCTGCTGTCTTTCAGTCTCTGCTGATGGCGCCTTGACATGGCTGGGTTTTATTTATTATAATAATGTGAAGCCCATTGCGACGGCAGACACTACGCAACAGGGTTTGCGCTGTGGATCTTTCCATTCAGCTAATTTGAACTAATTTGCTTAACTTAAATTTAAGCAAGACTCTGTCAGATTTGCTCTGGCCCATTGTCTTTCTATGCGATTCTCAGCAATTTATGAAGTACTTAGACTCTTGCCTTTCCATTTCACTTGTTATAGTCAGCTTGTTAGTGCTATTTATTAAAAATGATGAAGAAATGCACTCCCCAATTCTTCCAGGTATATACCTGGTTATAGTTATAGTTAAGTACTACTATTGAGTATACTATTGATAGCCCAACAGAGAGTTGATCTTCACTTCCAGCTGGTAATTAGTTTCCTTTAAAGTTATTTACGTTCAATTGTCCTCATCTCACACCTATACTCCCTTTCTGTTTCACTTCCCTACACAGGTAACTGCCTTAGCTCAAGTAGATTTCTTCTTCCTTCTATCTTTCTTTTCTTCTCTGCTACTCTCTCCTCGATGGGCTTCATACTGAGTATGTCCATGGAAGCCCACATTCATTTAATATCATTTTACAAGCTCTCTCTTACTTTCTCCCTCCCCCTTAGGCCTATACTCCTGCTAAGCAATTCTCACGCCTGCATGTTTGGTGTTGTTACATCTCTTGCTCCTTTTGTCTGGTGTTGCACATTGACCTGAAATGTTATCGCTAGTTTGTTGCACAGTGTAATGTAAATAATTTGTTTTGTGCCAACGCCGCCACCGACTTGCGCATCGATTGCAACAGCAGCCCAAGTCAAGACCTCGCAACCGTTGAGGTTTCTGTTGTTGTTGCTGTCAGTCGTCGCACAAGTGTTATATAAGTTTTAGATGCCACACGATTCTCACAGCCCACAGCTCACAGCTAACAACTCCGAGTTGATTTTAATAGATGTGGCAGCTGCCTGCTGCCTCTATGTGGGGAGCTCCACATTTAAACGCTGCCATTTGGCTGTGGCATTGGCCGTTGATCTTTCGCACGCCCACCTAGCCGCAAGCGAGCTTAATCGTCATAATTTATTAGACACGCCCTAACGCTTTGTCTCTCGCCCACGCCTAGCTGCAGCACTACGTCTATCTGCAAGATATACAACGACACCAGCCCAAGGCACTGGCATCTGGCACTCAAGGTAAGGCAGCGACACAGTCTCCCAAGAAGGCAACGCCCGTCGCCGAGGAACAGGAGCAGGAGCAGGAGGCGGAACAACGCTATGCAGTCTCCATACAACCGCAGCCGGGCTTGAGAGGCGGCCCCTATGCACAGCCAGCATATCAGCTGCCCTTGCCACTTCCTGCACCCCAACATCAGCATCAGCAACAGCAACAGCAACATCAGCAACATCAGCAACATCCCCAACAACAACAACAACAGCAACAATATCAAATCATACCCGAAGAGCAGTTCCTGAAAATACTCGAAGAGGAGCTGCAAGCAAGAGCTTACCATGAGCAACTACGTCAACAGCAACAACAGCAGCAACAGCAACAGCAAGAGCAACATCAGCAGCAACAGCAACAACAACATCAGCACCTACATCAACAACAGCGCCAGCCGTCACCGCAGCCCAAACTGTTGCCAGTGCACAGCACCGCAGCCACGCATAAGGTGCTGCAGCAGGCGGAGCCCATCCTGGGCCTGGGTGGCTATCGGGATCGCTATGTGGCCGAGCAGCAGCTTGTGCAGCCCAGCTACTCGCGCGGCGGACCCAAGTACTTGCCCTTGCCGCAGTCACAGGAGGAGGAGGAGTCTCAGGCGCCTGCGCCACAGCAGCGCCATCCAACACAACATCCACAGCCACAGCAGCAGCGCCTGATCGCTGGTCTGCCCCCGCAGATTGCCTACTATCAGCCACAGATTAGCTACAAGACGCTGCCCAATCATCCGCTAGCCAAATCATCTCTGGAGAGCGAAATTGAGAAACTGCTGGCCGCCAACAAGCCAGGTTCCGGTCAACAGGCGCTGGCCTACGTGGACAGCAGCAATGAGCCCACGCTGGTGACTCATCAGCAGCATGTGACACGGCTGCCCCCTCCACAGCATCCACCGGCACCTACTTCGCATCCGGCACTGCGCCAGCCCAAGGCCTATTTGGCCAGCACGCCCAACTCTCTGCTGGATGCCAACAATCAGCCGTTTGTGCCCTCGCTCTTCAAGTTCAGCAACTTCCAGCAGCCGACGCCCATTTACCCTGGCCCACAGCCCGAGGGCAAGCGGCTGGGGCCTGTTATTTACCCAACGGGCGCGCCTGCTCAGCCACAGCCCTCGCAGTACTACTACCAGGAGGCGTCGCCCACACCAGTGTCCAAGCCCAAGAACTATCGCACTAAGCAATACAAGCTGCCCACACCCTCACCTACCAAGTCCTATGAGAAGGCGCTGCTCTATGCTGACTATGCGGTGCGTGCCCAACCTCCAAGTCCAGCACCCACCAACGCCCACTTCTATCCCAGTCCACCTGATCCTATCAAGCATGTCTCCCATGGCCAACAACGCGCTGTCGTGCCCACTGTGCAGCCCATTGATTATCCCGCTCATCCGTCGCCCTCACAGTCCAGCATCTATGTTTCCCAGGGCACTGGCATAGCCACGCCCTCTCGTGTCACGCCCACAGCCGCTGCAGTGCATAAGCTGCGAACCCTAGACGAGGTGAAGCAGCTGAATCTGCCGCCACCCAATGGCAAGCCACTCACCCAGGCCGAATTCCAGGCGCTCGTCGAAGCTGGCTATCCAGTCAAGGCAGTGCCCGTCCCTGTGCCCGTGCCCTATGAGCAGTACGTCAAGGATCATCCCGAGTATCGTAACCATCCGCCAGTAGACTATGCGCATCTCATGCGCCTGGCCACACGCCAACTCACAGCACATCAGCAACAGCATTCACTTCCGCATCAGCGCGCAGCGCCGTCGGAGCCGTCGGTGAAGATCCTCTCCTCGCCCTCGTCCGCCGAGGCGCAACAGCAGACGGCGACGGCCATTGGAGGCGGCAGCGTCACGTATTTGCAGCGAAGGCCGCGCGACGAGCAGGACACTGCTGTCGCTGGCAGCGAGACGAAGGCAACGGCACCCGCCGAGCCGGTGGCGAAATCCACATAAGACGCGATCCTTTAGTTAATCTCACTCACCCTTTGCCTAGTTTTAAGTATTGTAAAAATGTTTCTGCATGTTGAGCACCTTAATAAAGTTAAATTATAAATAAATAATAATAAAATCTAGCTAGATCTTCAGAACAAGTTTCCACAAATTATAGAAAATTAATTATTTTCAAAGGCTTTTGGATGTTTTATTTGTTATCTGACAGGGATGTCGGGATTTGCATCGGACTGGAAACACGGAAAATGGAAAATGGAAACAGCTTTCATACCCGCTCTAATTATACAATTCTTAGTGTCTAATTAATTAATTAACTCATCATATGTAATTCAATGTTTCAATCGGTCCACAGGCAGTTGTTCGATGACCTTCCCTTAGTTCAGGACAAGCGGGGCGTTGCTGTTGCTGTTGCTACTATCGGCTGAGCTGAGGGTTTCTGGTGTGGCAGCATCCCTTGTTTGCAGACGAGAGATTTGCGGGTCTTTTCGATCCTTATCCTTGCGCTCTCGCTCACGATCCTTGTCTTTGTCCTTGTTGTGCTTGTGTTTGTGTTTGTGCTTATGCTTCTTCTTGTCCTTCTTCTTCTTTTTCTTCAAATTGCCATCGGGCCTCTGCTTGCTCTCGTCGTAACTGCTCTCGTATTGTCGTGTCGTCTCACCAACGTCGACCACTGAGATCGAATTATCGTCCATCGTATCCGCATAGACCTCGGTTCGTAGCCGCTTAGTTAATTGCTGAGAGTCACCAGCGCCATCATCGACAGCATCAACATTAAGCTTTGTCTCGCCGTCATAGGCCTGCACTTCAATCGGATCATTTAGCACGGTGATCTCCTCACTGCGCTCTAACTGAATGATCTCATCGCCCACCTCGAAGGCTTCTGTAGCAGTTCGTTTAATAGTAACCATTGATGGCTTTTGTCTCTCCAGGGGCTCACTGTCCAAGCCAATAGGCTTGGGATCGGTTGCCTTTTTAAGTGAGTTACTTGACGCATTAGGGTCCTTCATCAAGTCCTTGTAGAAGTTCTGAGTTTCGGAGGCCTGCAGACAAAACGGTCGCTTGGTACCGTAAAGCGCATAGTATAGATCCACAATATCACAACGCAATTTCGTGTCACAGGATAATGTGTTAATGCTGATCCACAGACGTTCCACCAGATGTGGTTTGTCTAAGCGGCTGCGGGTCTCGCGTGTAAATGGTGGATTGTCAATGAGCAGCTGGGCGAGAGCATGTCGTGCAGCAGGATCCGGATCAGTTTCGAGAAGAGTTATCAAATGATCCAAGTCATCCCAGCGTCCATCTACTTTCACAAAGTCTACAAGGCACTCCATGGCTGCAATGCGTAAGTCCAGATAAATTCCATATTCCGCATAGTTGCGGTAAATGTGAGGCAGCGAGGGCAAATGCCCAAACTTTTGCAGCTTGCGTATGACCTTAAGGCAAGACACGGAAACCATATACTTGTAAGATGGCAAATTCTTCTCCATATTCAGCAGGCGCGTCACTTCATCCAGAACCAGTCTATCGAAAACAAAATGGCATTAGTCCACGCAGCATATACATTAGTTTCGTCTGTAATTACTTGGCATCCGTGGAAAGGCTGTCTGTGGTAATTTGCGTACCGTGCATTGCAACAGAAACGACGGGCGTCAATGTCTCTCCCAGAGCCTCGACCAAAGCAGCTTTATAGTAGGCGTCAGTGTAGTGATTACGAGAATTCTCATTGTACTTGAAGAGATCGAAGAGGAATCGCATAACCTCGGGTGGACAGATGCCATGAGAAGTGCGTAGCCCTATGGCGAGAGAATACAGCTAAAGATAGAACAAACAAAAAAGAAAAGGAAAGTGTGATCCACTCACCCGCCATGGCCACGGGTATAGCCTTTTGCAGGAAGTACAATTGAAAGTTGGAAAAGTTATTTAGTTTTATGATGTGTGGTGCACTAAAGGAGCCAAAGAACTTGCGGAAGATATTGAGCATGGCTGGTGGACCACTCCATGAGGCGACCATTTGATTGGCCACCTTGGTTAAGCTGTGAGCAGCCTGGCACCGGACCTTGTAGAAGCAATGTTCATTCTCAATGGTGTCGGTGAGTGCTAAACGCGTGGCATTGGTGGGATACTTTTGCAGCGCTTGGATAGCCTGAAACTGGGCTGTCACGTCTCGCTCATGTCGTAGTTGGTATTGCCATTGAAAGTCCGGCTGCTCAATTATCAGATCCCGTAACAAAATCATCTCCGGATCAAGGCGTATCCAAAGCACAGGTGAGTCACTATGAAATTGAAAAGACATTAAGTGGATGTGCTTAAGAGGATGCTAGTGGCACCTACTCCATGGCAGACAAGTCCATGTCCACCTCTTCGCCGGTGCACAATGGAATCTTTTTCTTCTTATTTCGCCTACTCTTCGAATGGCAGGTGATGTCCGCTTTGACCAGGGTATTCTCAATTTGCAGTGTGTGCTTGAATGTGCCATCCAACTCCTGCAGCTGCACTAATAGGGGGCCATTATATTTGCGCACACCGCGTTGATTGACAAAGTCCTGGCGTATCTCCAATTCGATGGTGTTTCGTTTTCGATTGAATACCGAGGTGAGCGAGAACTTTGCATGGCCGCCCGTGCGCACCCACTGATCCATAAACACAGACATGTCCTTGCCCGTGACCGTGAAGATGGCCTTGATAAAGATGTTCGTAGAGATGAGCAACTGCGACCAGAGACCGGCGCCTATTTTTGTAGATGCTGCATTTGTGGCTAGCGCCAGTTGCTTGTTGAACACTTGGATCAGCAGCTCCTGGCCGATGCGATGCTCCAGCATGCGTATGACCAGATGCGCTTTCCGACGCATCGCCTCTACATATTTGGGTGAAACCGTGTGCAAACTCTTGATGGGAAAGTAGTGCACAATCTCCTGCTGTTTACTCGCAGCGGCTGCGGGATTCGTACTCGATACGGGCAGAGGAGCTGGTGGCTGACTGCAGTCGAGAATAATGCCGCCAAACTGTTCCTCATACTTGACCACACGCGCCAGCTCCGTTTGCACCCATTCCCGATACTCGTTATTGCCAAAGCATTTCCGTGAATAGAGGCCACACAAATACTCTGCTATGCCTTTCGCTAGCCAAGTGTCAGACCAGTGATGCGAGGTGATGAAGCAGCCAAAGAACTGCTCTGCCACAGCTCGTGACATGAAGGTCCGTGAAATGTAGGTCTGGTCTATAATTGCTATCGAGTGCAGGAGATTAACCGATGCTATGGTCATTGTTGCATAGGCGCTGATATCCGTATCGAGCTCGTCTACAAACACCTGTTTGTAGCAGGAAAATGGGTAACGTGTGGAGAGCGTCTCCTCAAAGAACTCAAACGATTCGTGAAGATACCGGACCGTATTCTTCAACAGTGGCAACAGGCCGGGCAGGCAAAAATGAGTCACTTCGTGCATATGCGGGTCCACGTAGATTTCGAAGGGACCCACAGCCAGTGCAATGTTTGGGGCACAGACAGGTGTGGATACAGTATAGTGAAACGTTTTCTTTCGCAGATCCGGCGTCATTATAACTTCGACCAGCTCTCCGCAGGAAACAGCAGTCAGATTTTTATCCACCGTAAACTCCAGTCGCCAAGTGCATGGATCCGCAAAGCTGTCTACGCAGGGAAACCAAAGGCGGGTCGAGTTCTCATAGCAGTTGGTGAACATGTGCGCACTGTAAATCTGCCCTGTTTCATCATCAGGGGGTGGGGGTGGAATAACAAAGTGCATGCCACCTTTGGGACATTCGGCTGAGAATTCAATGCGTATACGCAGACCACGTCCCTCCTGAATCAACGGATAGCCTTCTTGCGGCACCTGAATCAACAACTCGCCGTTATTCGTATCCGGATCCGTGATTTGCGCAGCAGCCAAATGATTCTTTGAGAAGACTTCCAGAGAGCGGCTGCAATTGGAATGAATTCGAATGAGTAAAAGAGTTGCCACAAGCATTGCTGCGGCTCAACAAACCTCTTGGGGTCATTGTGGCATATGTCCTGAAAGGGATCGAAGTAAAAAAATTCTGCAGGGCACACATCGTTCAGCACCACGCTGTAAATTCGCAGCTGTTTCGCATTGAGGCGTATCAGACGTAAGCTCTCATTATTTGGCACAATAGTCAACTCCACCATGCCCTGAAAGTCATGCATAATTACTATAATAATTGTTGCGTTATCATTTTCACTTACAATTATGCTGCGACGCTCAAAACTAATTCCAGTGAGGCTCACAACTTGATGCGCCGTGCTAGGGAAAAGAAAATGTTAAATGGCTTATTTAAAGCAACGCCAGCCAAATACTTATAATTTAAATGGACGCAGCGGTACATCGTGAGTCTCAGATTTGGTGTCCATTTTCTTTACATTTAATGTCTACAAATTTTACAAAGTGCTTTAATTTTTATCAATATCACAGCATTGTTTATTTTTTCCAATGCTATGTTCTTCTTCTTATGCGGCTTTCGTCGACATGTCAACAAAATATACCAAATGCCGTTGTGTGGCAACTCTAAAAATTATTATGCAGCCCTGATTACAACATTTAACACTGATGCTGTATTTGGGGTATTTTTCAGCACCAATTAAATTTGGATAAAACAATAATAACCATAATAACCATACAATGGAATGTAAGTAGTTTAAATAATTAAATTAGGAAAATAAGGATTTATCTATACATACATATTTACCTATAAATATTAATACATAGGTTCAAACTCCTAAAATTGTTTTAATTAAATTAGGATTAATATCCACATACACATGGGTTAAAATGTGAATCATCTGGTGTACGAAAGTTAAATTTGGATATTTCTCCCATTTAAAACGTATTCTCCCCAGTCGAGTCAGCACTTTTCACGCAAAAGCGTATCGCTGCGTTCCCTGTAATAGTTCTTTATAATTCCAATAGCTGCGTAAATCGATTAATATAGTATATTATAAAAGAGAAAAGATATTTAAGAAAAAGTTAATTAAATTCAAAAAACTGTGCAACAATGTACGGTATTGATAATTATCCAAAAAATTATCATGCCAGTGGCATTGGCCTTGTCAATTTGGCAGCCCTCGGCTACAACAAGAATGAAGTCAGCGACGACACGCAAGGCAAGCCGAAGTCTGGACTGTACCCCTCGCTGCCGTACCCAACATCGGAGTCCGTGGGTGGCATGCCATATGTGGTGAAGCAGACGGCCCAGGCACAGAATGCATCGTATCAAGGCATGCCCCAGCCATCGGCGACGCCGTATCCAAACTCTGGAATGTATCCCAATCTGCCAGCTATGCCGTTGCCATATCCCTCAACACCGCTGGCGCCCATATCGAGTGCTTCACCATATCCGAGTGCTACGCCTTATCCGAGTGCAACGCCTTATCCCAGTGCAACGCCTTATCCCAGTGCAATGCCCTATCCAAGTGCGACGCCCTATCCAAGTGGCCCGCCGTCGCTACCCTATCCAACGGCTGGAGGAATGGGTATGCCAGGCATGCCTATGCCCTATGCGCCCTTGCCTACAAGTCCGGCACCGCAATCGATTTATCCGTCGATGCCAACGCCATCTGCGCCACCTCCGAACGAACCCACGCCTGAGGAGGAGCCATCTGTGGGCGTACAGGAGCTGCAGTTCACCAGTGTCAAGGTGCCCGAGAATCAAAACATGTTCTGGATGGGTCGCAAGGCAACTACTACGCGCCAGCATAGCACCCAAGGCTTAGACTTTTCCACCCTGCGGGAATCCTGTGTGTCCAACAACACATTGTTCGAAGATCCCGATTTTCCGGCCAACAATGATTCGCTTATGTTCTCGCGTCGCCCGGATCGCTACATCGAGTGGCTGCGCCCCGGAGAAATCGTGGACGACCCGCAGTTCTTTGTCGAGGGCTACTCTCGCTTCGATGTGCAGCAGGGTGAGCTGGGCGATTGCTGGTTACTGGCTGCGGCGGCGAATCTGACGCAAGACTCGAAGCTCTTCTTCCGCGTGATACCGCCAGATCAGGACTTCCAGGAGAACTACGCGGGCATCTTCCATTTCAAGTTTTGGCAATATGGTAAATGGGTCGAAGTCGTCATAGATGACCGACTGCCCACCTACAATGGGGAGTTGATTTATATGCACTCAACGGAGAAAAACGAATTTTGGAGCGCGCTGCTGGAGAAGGCATATGCCAAGCTGCATGGCTCTTACGAAGCCCTAAAGGGTGGGTCTATAATATACATTTTCTTTATTTATTACAAGCCTATTCTAATCATCTTAATCCTTAACCCTCTCTTTCAGGCGGCACCACTTGTGAGGCCATGGAGGACTTTACGGGTGGTGTCACTGAGTGGTATGACATCAAGGATGCTCCGCCCAACCTGTTCAGCATCATGACCAAGGCAGCGGAGCGCGGCTCAATGATGGGCTGCTCCCTGGAGCCGGATCCGCATGTGCTAGAGGCTGAGACGCGTGAGGGCCTGATACGTGGCCATGCGTATTCCATAACCAAGGTCTGTTTGCTGGACATTTCAACGCCTAATCGTCAGGGTAAGCTGCCCATGATACGCATGCGTAATCCTTGGGGCAACGATGCCGAGTGGAGCGGTCCGTGGAGCGACAGTTCGCCCGAATGGCGCTTCATTCCGGAGCGCCAGAAGGAGGAGATTGGCTTGAATTTCGATCGGGATGGCGAGTTCTGGATGTCCTTCCAGGACTTCCTCAACCACTTCGATCGCGTAGAGATTTGCAATCTCTCCCCCGACTCGCTGACTGAGGATCAGGAGCAGAGCTCGCGTCGCAAGTGGGAGATGTCCATGTTTGAGGGCGAGTGGACATCTGGTGTCACGGCTGGCGGCTGTCGCAACTTTCTGGAAACTTTCTGGCACAATCCTCAGTACGTCATCACTCTAGAGGATCCCGACGAAGAGGACGACGACGGCAAGTGCACGGTAATTGTGGCGCTTATGCAAAAGAATCGTCGCAGCAAACGAAACGTGGGCATTGACTGCCTGACCATCGGCTTTGCCATTTATCATCTGACAGAGCGAGACTTGGAACAGAAGCCTCAAGGGCTTCACTTCTTCAAGTATCGTGCCTCGGTGGCTCGATCTCCACATTTCATAAATACACGTGAGGTGTGCGCGCGATTCAAGCTGCCACCAGGTCACTATTTGATTGTGCCCTCGACCTTCGATCCCAATGAGGAAGGCGAGTTCATTATTCGTGTCTTCTCCGAAACCATGAATAACATGGAGGAGAACGATGATGAGGTCGGCTTCGGCGAGACAGACGATCGTATTGCGCCCGCTCTGCCGCCACCCACACCCAAAGACGAAGACGATCCACAGCGCATTGCGCTTAAGCGTCTCTTCGACAGTGTGGCAGGTAGCGACGAGGAAGTGGACTGGCAGGAGCTTAAACGCATTCTGGATCATTCGATGCGTGACGTTATGGTCGGCACAGATGGCTTCTCCAAAGATGCCGTACGCTCCATGGTCGCCATGCTGGACAAGGATCGTTCGGGTCGCCTGGGCTTCGATGAGTTTGAAGCTCTCCTAACAGACATTGCCAAATGGCGCGCCGTATTTAAGTTATATGACGTACGTCGCTCCGGCAGCATTGATGGCTTCCATCTGCGTGGAGCACTCAACTCGGCTGGCTATCATCTAAACAATCGGCTGCTCAATGCTCTGGCCCATCGCTACGGCTCACGGGACGGCAAGGTGCCCTTCGATGACTTCCTGATGTGTGCCATCAAAGTGAAGACCTTCATTGAGATGTTCCGCGAGCGCGACACGGACAATTCCGACACGGCATTCTTTAACCTAGACGATTGGCTGGAGCACACCATCTACTCCTAGAGAACTAATGCTAATCCCGCTCCATCCAACGCAATCCATACTAATCCTAAGTGCCACATTTACTTATATATTACCATATCTATACAGATGCTATTCAGATGATGCACAGCTGCATGTCCATGACGCAGACTGAGCTTATCAAATAACAAACGATTGCTACAGTGAGACCACAACAAAGCGGAAATACAAAATCGTGTGCACATTAATTATAATGACCTTCAGCCGAGCAGCCGAGCGCTTGACGATAAACGTGCAAGGGCGAGGGAGGGAGCGCAGCAACTAAAATAAAAACCAGAAACTCAGCAGAACTCGCCGGTTGTTTACATAGTCATTATATAGATACTATAAGGCGCACATACACACCGGTATATATATATCATGTATATTATATATATTATATATATAGTGTGTATCTATGAGTAATGTCTAAATCAAACTGGGTCTACATTCACATTCTATGCAATAGCCAAAAGTCGCCGCCAGTACAAAATGATATGTGCTTTATACAAGAAAGAAACTAAAAATCCATGCAGTATATAAATTTTACTATATATATTATGTATGTATATCAATATATAAAGAAACGTTTGTTTTATAATATTTACTATTTTCGTAAAGTTTTTGTTATGTATTTGTTCAGGTGCTCGAAAAAGCGATTCGATCAAAAATTGCGGCTAAAAAAATAATAATTGTAGATGAAATATTATCAGTATAAATTATACAAAATATGTAAACTATATATTATAAAGTTCTTTTGGCTTGAATACTCAGTAAACAAAGTTGTTTAAGAACGTGAATCACAGCGGGCAATGAATATATCTATACACTTTTTCTAATTGATTATAACTCTAATTGTAATTGTAATTGTTATCAATTAATATACTATTTTATCGTTCTTTTCACCACAAAATCCAAATTTTTATTTGACTACAACGATTTCCGTAGCACCAGTCGGTGCGCCAGCCAAGACGAGAGTTTCCTTCATTTCCTCGTAATTCAAATCGGATTCAGAGCAAAGCATTTGCAGCACCTCAAGAAAATCTTCATATTCCAAACGCCACTTTCTGTGGAAATACGTGTCAGATTGCGAATAATATAATGAATGATATCATAGATATGTAGATATACTTATAGCGCATATAGATTAGCCCGGTTTGTGTACGCGTAATGGGCACAGGCATCAGCTTGGCTTGCTCCAGCCAGCAGTCCAGTTGCGAAAGCAGAATACTATGAAATTCTTGGTTCTCCAGGTCTGAGCCAATCACCTGAGCAAATATAGATTAGACAACTACAAATACATATATAGCAGTGCAAGGTAACTATATAGAGACCTTATGATTGCAGTAAAGGCGAAAGAGCGAGTCGATCGTATGCTTCTTTGGTTTATCATCGTCGTCAGCCATCACGCTAGAGAGACTATATATACTATATAACTAAACGAAATATACTATACTATACTGTATATAAATATATATAACAGGCAGACACTCAGAGCCAATGCTCCAAGAACACTCAAGTGTGTGTGGGCAATACAAACTTATTTTCTGTATATCTGGAAATGTGTTTCTTATTATTTGTTGACAAACAAATCGCCAGGCAACTCGATGTACATATATATATATATATATATATATATATATATATATGCATATATATGAATACATAAATTGTGTTTATAAGTATCTATTTGATTTGATTTCGTTGCCAAGTGTCCCGGTCGATGATATCAGTCTCGTTGCCCTCCCTATTTGTTGGCCACCGGCTCCTGCATCTCCCCGTTCTGTGCATTGAACTTCTCCACGATACGTTGCACGTAGCTCACGAGCTTTTGCAGTGGCTGCTTGCTGCTGATATCGCAGGCGCGATAGGGCGGCACAATAGTCACCTGTTGGAGAACTATTATGTCGTTCTGCTGCCAAGAGAGCTCGTTGTGGCCGAAGTGCTTGGAGAGCAGATTATACAACTGTATTCCATGTGGTGTGGCATGCTCGTTGCGGCTGCGCAGCAAATTTTCACGTTGCTCCACAGTCTGCCGCAGGCGCTGATCCAGCTGCAAGCAGAGAGAAAGTCATAGAGAGAGAGAGAGGTAGAAATAGGGCGACTCACTCAGCGCCCACTTGGAGGCACTTATCAACATACGCGCGTCAAATTGAGGCGAGCGGGCTGCTCGTTCAGCTTATCTGTTGCCTTGTCCTCGTGTATTATGTTCACGCTCTTGCAGAAGTCTAAATTAACAATGGTCTGATTGTAGCACTTCTTGCCCTTGCTGTCCTTGCTTGGACAGCTTAATATCAACATTTTGACGCTGTGCTCGTAGGTGACCACCTCGCCGATTATGCTATCCCCGAAGCATGTCTCCACATGCAATTGGGTGCCAGTGGGAAAAGGATTGAAAGACATTTTGCTCAGAAAAATGAATATTGTTCTTTGACAGTGCTCAATAAAACGTTTTACGTAACAGTGCTGCCAAGTGTTGCCAAATTGTACAGTTAATTTTGCAGCACACTAGCTCTAGAAAATTCGAGTCATATAGGAATAATATCCCTTTTGAGGGGAATTTCCCCTCCTACTTTATAGTAATCAAATTGGTAAGGGGAATTGTGTTTTTTTTTTTTTTTAGATTTCCGTTTTATTTCATTTTATTTACATTGTATGTGTATGTATGCTAAATATATAACTAAATATAAATGTTGTTTATATATATATATATTTATTATTAAATATATATTTTTTCAAAATTAAACCTTTCCTTTTAATATTATTTATACGATCTTTAAATCATTAATTTTAGTTCTTTTTGCCATTGTAATTGTTGCACGAGCACTGATTTTTCTCTATTAAATTGTTGTTCTTCAAGACATATATATTATTTAGTTAATTGTAATTGTATGTGTTTGTAGCTCCATTAGCACTATTAGCTATACGCTATATCTAACGCCCGAAAAAATTGGTATATATGCATATAAAAATGAAAACATTCTTTATTTTTGATCTTGGCGTAATGTGAGAAGAGTGCATTAATAAATTCTTGGAGAAAAGCAAAAATAAAAACAAACAAGTTCAAGCGCATAATATATATTGAAAATATCAATATCGAAGAAATATGAAACAAGCACATACACAAAACAAACATACTTATACAATTCAAGAACACATACGTATAAAAGTATTGGTATATATGTATATATATATAAATATATTTATATATACATAATTAATGGCGCTTAGATATTTATAATAAAATCTGCTTCAATATGCCATAAATGTATTTGCCATTTTTCAATCTGTTTGTCTGTCCTAAGCAAGTCCGTCTGTCTACTCTGTCTCTTGGTCTAATAACTGCTTTTAGTTTTTAGTTCCCCTTTTAGCACTTTTAATGTGTATTCGTTTTAAGCATCTGCATTTGTTTCTGCACTTATATAATTGCTGTAGTTTTTCCATCTAAATTTAAGTTTTTACGCGCCCGGTTTAAAGTCTTAATCATGCTTTTCGAAATCACTTTAAATGTGGAGTTAGTTTGCTGACGATTTAGCTAAGTTTAATATTAATTCAACACGAATAACTCTTGTAAGATGCGCGACAAAACTACATGTTTTTGTTTTTGCTTTTTCATTTAAATATATATGTATATATATATATATATATATATATATATATATATATATATATATATATATATATGATTCTGTTATGGTTTCTTTTTGATTAGGAGCTTGGCGGATCTGCGTATGAAAGTGTGTTAGAATTGCTTTGCCCTTGTTGCTGTTCGTGTTCAAGTTGCGGTTGCATTACGTTGTAAGGGATTCATTCTTGTTTAATATCAAAAGGAATGATATATATGCATAATATATATGTGTGTGATATATATATTTATAAAAATAAAACAATGCAATTCCGATTTAACCGACGCGTCGTGAATCTAACATAGGACCATCGATTGCGCTAACTTTTAGTCGGAAATAGTAAACGGAACGCGCCAACATGCTTGCCGCAATGAAGAACAATGCAATGTAGAGAATATACATGCCGCCATGTTCCTGTGGATAATAGAAAGATTAAGTTTAATATTGTTATTAATTTATATGCTATTCGTTTGTAGTTACCGATGCATATGAGATTGTGCCAACGGTTAGACCAATGCTGCCAACGAGGAAGAGCAATGCGACGATAGCAAACAGAATTCCGCGACTATTGGCAAATCGCGAGCCCACCGAAGAGACCTTCCTGCAGTGTGGACAGCGAGCCAGGGCATTGTGATAGGTGTTAAACTGTGGATAGCAAACAGATTTGGGTGAGTGGTTAGTGCTTAGTGCTTAGTGACGGCTTGCTAAACTCTTACCAAAAACGTGTCCGAGCAGTGACCACAGGTGACGCGGCACATGCCCGGCATGGTGGGCACTGGTGGTGTCACTGGACTGGGAGCGAGATTGATGATGCGCTTGCAGTTGGGACGAGGGCAAGCGATGCGTTGCGATGAGCTCTTGCAGATTAACAAACAATTGCAAGGACAGCGCACATACTTCTTGCCGGGTGGTGCGTTCCTTATGGGCTGCAATGGAATGGGAAGTAAGTATTTTGGGTAGGATTAAAATAGGACATACTGAGCGCCACTCACAGTTGCCTCATTGCAGTGGGTGCACTTGACCACGTGTTGCTCCCGTTTTGTGGTTATGTCAATCATATTTTGACACACGCGACAGGTGACCATTGGTACGCCACCTGTGCCGCTGCTCTGATACGGCGGTGGCAACTCATCAGGACCAATGAAAGGCACCGACTGCGCGGTGCTGCCTGCAAATAGAAAAGAAACGAGTAAATGTCAGTAAAGAGCAAACTGAAGAAGCCGAGTCCATAAACCTTTAGTGTAAAACAAATACATCTTGATGCTGTTGCAACTGTTGTTGCACTGTTGCTGCTGCTGCTGCAAGCTGGAAGCTGCATGAAAGCAGTTGATTGAGGCCGATTGATATCGGCTCAAGTGGGTGTGACAGCCACGCAGATAAAGGCAAGTGGGTCAATGTTTAGACACTCTCGGTTACCAACCGCAACTAGAAAATCTACATTTAGACGCCTCATTGCAGCTTCAAACAAGTTCTTTGATTCTGTCCAACTACGTTAAGCTGCTGCTATAAATAGCGCACAGCCTAGCCCTGAAAGGGCTGCAGTGATCAGGTTCTTGGCACCAAACAAAAGAGTAAGTGCAAAGGGGAGCGGCGTCAGGGCAGAGCACAACATTTGTCTGCGCGACGATAATGGAAAAACAGGCGCATGACTCATGAAATGTCTCTCTGCCTGCCAGCCTTTCCCTTCCAAGTGCTGATTAAACAGCTGAACGACGACGACGGCAACGCTACCGTTGCTGACTGCGCAGCGCCGAATTGATATCAGGGCATAAACAAAACAAGAGGCATGCAAAGGAGCTTTTATTTTAAAGCCGATGTTTGAATACGCTTTCGATAAGCGGCTGTGGGAAATGCTTAAAAGTTATTAAGAAATAGTAATTGCGGTAGAGATAGCAGCTGATAGGGGATATAGCATATTGATGTAGTCGAAGTTTGAATACTCTGAAAATCAAATGCAATTTTTATTGTGGATATATAATTAGTGCAGCGGCAGCAATATAGAATATAACTCTCAGTATTACAAATATATATATTACTATATAATACATGTATTACTTTATGACATGTCTTTTGCTTATCTTTACAATGCAAAACTCAATAGTTTTTATTAGATGTTAAATTATCTTGAGTCAGATTTAACAGATAATATAAATATCAATCTCAAGGTGTCTTATGTCAAACTGAAAAGCTTGACTTTATAAAATTAAATGACTTGGAATTCTTTGCATCGGGTTATCAAAATTCGTCAATTTCAGTTTTGTTTTATATTTTGTCATATCTTATTAACAGATGCTCATATTATTATGCCCACCTGTTACTATCGCTTTGCCATAGCTGTAATTGCTTCTTCGCAAGTAAAGTAGTCGTCTGACAATCAGCTATGAATTGGACTACGATCTGGCATCAAGTTACGAACTTTCTTTCGAATGTCGCGCATTTAACGTGTAGTTATGGCACACGCCCGCACTCACACCAATGAGGCGCACCATATCAATGACTCAGAGGGAAGTGCGAAAATCTGGGTATGCAATGTTAGACAAGAGCGACAGCTAAACAACTAAACAACTGGAAATCACAGTGGCTGCTAAGTAGAGCGCACACTTGTTGGGTTTCTAGTCAAGACATCACGCCCGCATAGATCCATATGCACGCATGGGCGGGGTGAACGCACTTGTTTCTATTTTACCTAGGCTTAGGTTTATTGGGTTTACAGTTATCAAATTTATATTACGTACCATCTTCGTTATTGGCTACGGCGCTGCTGCCGGGATTTTCGTTGCCTTCGGTTGGGAACGATGTGTACGAAGCCGACGTCGGTTCATCTTTGTTGATCAAGCTTTGTCTCTCGGGATCAGCCATATCGGCACCTATTCTCTTATTTTCCCGTTACTAATGCACTCACTCAAATTGCAATTGCCGCTGTTGTTGTTGCTGTCGTTGCTGCTGCTGCTGTTGTTGTTGTTGCTCCGCTGCTACTGCTTTTTGTATATTGCAACGCAAAGGCTTCAACTGCAAGTAATTGAAAAACAAACAGCAACAACATTACTTGTATGCTATATAAGCATATTTGTAGTTGCTTAAACAGTAGCTAGCGATTTCTTTGTTTGGTGCATTCGCATGTTTTTTCCTACATTGTTTTTTTCTTTTCCACTCTTTGCTGTTGAATCCTCCCTTTTCGGCATGCGCCGCAATAATCAATTTTATTGCTTTTTTAGCCGCATCGAGCTTACAAATCCAGCACACTGGCTCGATATTTATCACTCGACAAGTCGATATATAGAATAGTGCTAATTGATTGATGTTTTTATATTTCCTGTGCTATAATTTACCTTATTTTGTTGAAATTGCACTGCTGCTGCCTTCGACGCACATTTAGCTGCTTGGCCACACTGTTCGTTTAATTTGGCCACACCGAACACTTCCCCTTATTTTGCAGCCCTTTAGTTATCTCTGCAGCCCTAACAGAGCTGTCGCTGCCGGCCAGCTGATGTACGTATTTACGATCTGAGAACAGATGGCGGTCAAACTCTAAAATGGCTCAGAATGAAGAAAAACAGCCCTCCAAAAAAGAGGAATCCAGCTGTTGCAGTTCAAAAGTTAGTAATGCTTACAACAGTTCGAGTGATTCAGAAACAGAATTGATAAATCTAAGCCTGCGACGCAAATCTCGCCAACGCCAATTTACACAAAGCTTCTCATTTAATCCGTTGCCACTCAGAATTATTGGGCACGGGGAAGTGGACTCCATCTGCGCTACTTCAAGTTCAGTACGTGAAGTGACTATAGGTGCTCCGCAATTTATTGACGATGGCTCGGATATAGATGTGGACACAGATTTTCATATATCTAATGATTCAAGTGATTCAACAAATAATAGATCCATTGTATATCCTGGTCGATCTCTAACTAAATCTGATATTGCTGTCAAGAGAACAATACGCAAACGTAAAACTCGAAGGAAGTTAATCTGTTACAAAACTATGTAAATAAAGGATATAAAAATAAGTTAAATAAAATAAAGTATTAATTGCATTTAAATTCAACTGCAATCAAAAGTGTCAAGTGCAAATGTACAGGGCTGACTGCAGCGGCCGCTTTGCAACACTGGACCAGGGCTACAGGTTGGTTTGTGCATTTTGGAGTAGTGGTAAATTTTTACAAGCATAACTATTTATATGCGGTTTTTATGTAAATAAACCAAAGCATACGTAGTCAAACAATTCATAAAGTGTAAGTAAAGCATGTAAACAAGCATCTAATGGGCTGCAATGCATAAGATTGTTCTATTATGGCAAAGCAATCGCGTGAAAATATGTGATGATTTCATTTTGTGGTGGTAGTGCTGCTGCTGCTGCGCGTTGTTGTATTGGAAACTTCGTCGTATCTTTGCTTTGACGCTCATTGTTGTTGCTGTTGTTGGTGCTCTGGCTGTGGCTGCTGTTATTGTTGTTGCTGTTGTTGGCTTAGGTACGGGAAACAGAGCCAAACTAGCGGCGACGTCAGCGACGCTCACAAATGTTTATGTAGCTGGGACAGTGTGATTTAGGGCGGCATAGACAGCAACAACAACAACAAAACTATGGAAACAACATCAACAATGAGAACACCTGTTTCTAATTGATTTTTCGCATTTTCAGCAACGCTTTCAGATCAATGACTTAACATCAACAACTGTGTTTTGGCATTATTGAAAAAAGAAAAGAAAAGAAAAAGAAATAGAAAATCTGAAGTGAAGTGCCACAAAACATAAGTAACAGACCAATTATAAACGAATTTGCTATATATAGAAAATAGGCAAAGTAGATAAAGCCAATAAGCAACGAACGAACGAACATTTCTAACCCTGTTTGACCACCGATTAGTAAACAACATACAACGCATAAGATATGGAGGCCCCACCAATGTTTAACAGCGTCGAAGACGAGTGCAGATACTGGAAAGAGCGCTCAAAACAGTATCACAAAGAGTATGTATTCAAAGAGTATATTGGATAATAGAGGTTATTTATGCGTTCGCGTTTATGGTTTGCAGGTGGACAGATGTCAAACAGGAATACGATGAGTATGTTGAACAGTCGAGACAAATGGAAGCTGAAATGGACGCCACTCTGGAGCAAAAACAGAGTATAATCAAAGATCTCAGAGCCAAGCTTAATATGTTAGAGAAAGAAAACGATTCACTCAAGGTATGCTCAAGTCATTGAAAATCAGCTCAGAGTTGACAATAAATATGATTTCTCTTACAGCTCAAGCTGGACTCACATGGCATTGAAATGTCAAATCTGGATAAACAGCTGGAGACGGTAAAGAAGGAACGCGACTCCATGAAAGAATACCTGCGACAATTGGAGCAGAAAAACGATGATCTGGAGCGTGCACATCGCATACTCAACGAGAGCATAGTAGACTTTGAGAAGATGTTGGACAAAGCCTATGAAAAGAATGCACTCCTCGAGATGGAGGTGGACGAGAAGGAGGTACTGCAAGAGAAGTTACAGCGACTAATGGACGAGACTCGTGGTAAGTAGTATACGCAGCCAAGCTAAGAACTTCATATCAATGGCCTTGCTTTTGCAGATCTCAAACAAGAGCTCAATGTGAAGTCGCGCTACACACCAGTAAATGGCACAACAACAACAACAGTACCATCAGCAGCTGGTAACAGCTCGATGAACTCCTCAGCATCGCTGCCCAATGGTATTGTGGGCAATGGTGATATACTGCTGCAACATGACAATGCCGCCACAAAGGCGACTAGCATGAGTGTGAATGCTCTAAATGGCAGTTTAAATAATAGAAACGAATATAATCAACAGCAACATTCGCTTAAAAGTAAGATACTCCACTCATTGAAGCAAACAAAACGCGCACTCAAATTATCAAAGTCAAAAACAATATCAATATCAAAATCATCTTGCCATACCAAATCAACAAATTGCTTTTAGCCTTCATCCACAATCGCAACACACATTGCCACACAAGTGCACAATTTGTTAAATGTATAAGTTTTTTTTTTTTTTGTAATTTTATTTTTCATTGCTGTATTTCTGTATGCACAAAATTATTAAATGTAAGCCAAATTTGTCATATTTGCAACATTTCTCGTAGGTAATCCATGTGTGTGTGTGTGTGTGCATGTATATGTATCTAAATGTTAGCTTGTTAAACGTGTTGTTTCTAACAATCGTGTCATCATCTCGTTCATTAATTGTGTGTCTTAGACCTAGTCTACTGATATAACTAACCAAGCCGTGTTTGTGTGCTTCCTTTGCAGATCCCGAGAACCTTATCAATGGCAATGCTATGAATGCCAGCTCCCGCACCACGGCGCTCAACATTGTGGCCGACATGTTAAGAAAACTGAACGTAAGTCCCTCAAACCAAAATGAAAAACAAGTCAAGCATGGTGCTAGCAACGCTTACTCTATACTCTATACTCTATTTTCTTCTACACCTGCATCCCTGCTATATGTTTGTGCTCTATCCATTTTTTGTTTGGATCTTTTGTTGTCTTTTTTGTTCAATACTTTCTTCATATGTTTTAGTTGGACAAGGCCTTGTTATGTCCTGATTGTCAAAAGTTTCGCTGCACTTGTGAGCGTGCTGCTCTGTCGCCAGGCAGCGAAACGAGTCTCTTTCGTCGAGCCTTCGTCAGCACGAGCAGCGCAAGTGGCAGCAACTCCGCTTTGGCAACGCCCAGCAGCGAGGGCAGCAACAGCGGCAGCTGGACGGACTGCAATGCCAGCCGGCGAGCCAGTTTGGCTAGCCTACAGTTTGGCACAAACATATTTAAGCGCTTCGCTGAACGCATGCGCAGCTTACAGGACTCTGAGCGTATGCCAGGGCCACCTGAGCTGTGATGCACAAATAAACGATATTTGTAATTGCTTTTGGCTTTTGTCTAATGTTTATTTTCTGGCGCTTGCATTTATTAATTGCTTTACGTTAATAAATAACAAAACATTTAATTTGTAACTGTATCTGTTCGTTTTTTGTTAGTTGCATTGAGCCCGTTGATTGTGAATGATATTTTATGTGTTTTCGTTTTGCATTGCAGGCCATGGAGACGAAGCTGAAGACATATCGCGAGCACGCGCCGCCAATGCAGCCACGCCAATGACCATCAGCAGCAGACAATGGGCGACTATTGCTGGACTAGGCTAACTGGCAATTGGGAGCAGCAGCAGCAGCAGCAGCAGCAGCAGCAGTAGCAATCGCCACATGTGGCAGCTACACAGTTTCGTCTGCAGTTGCAGCTGCAGTTGTCGTTTTGTTTAGTTTTATGTTTATAATTACAGTTAATGCGCTACTGCCCCTCGATTATTTATTTTCTTACATTGAAATGACTTGTAAAAATGAACAATAGTTATTCAACAACAACAGCAAGCAACTAGTAAATAATACGACATTATTTACGTAGTCTGTGGACATCGATGCCCCGCCCAACATAACTGATAGCGCCTTACTAAGTACTTGTATTGTAATTACATTAATCTTAAGTCTGAAGCTAATCCTTCTGATTTCTCGTGTTTAAACCATTGTTGATCGAACGATTCAATTGTTTAGTTATTTGGCAAGACATTCATGGAATGCTTGTAGGTACATCTAGAGTATAGTCATGTCCTGACGGAGCTTTGTTAGTGCACCAATACATGTACATTCAGCACTCACAGACATACAACACACACGAAAACACTTTGGACATGGCTTAGCGCATAAGTTAAGAAATACAACTTAAGTTCAGCTGAGTCGAAAGTATTACAGCCCCAAAATCCGTACACTCACACAGATATAGATACACAGATACAGATACACAGATACAGATACACAGATATACAGATGCAGATACTATTTAATGGGCAACAAATACTCGTAGCATTAGAGTGAGGTTTTTGAAGATCGTGTGGCACTTACACTTAAGTTAAAGACAATTTAAGATACCCACAACCCACACACACACACATACACACACACACACACACACACAGAAAGATTTAGTTAAATTTAACAACGTACAAAATATATAAAAACTAGAATCAACAATTTCAACATTTTCCGTTTATATTTTCAATTGAATATAAATTATGTAAAAATGCAAAAAAAACTGTTAAAATTAAATAATACAAAGGTTTTTTTTTTTTTATATATATTACAAAACGTACAACACACGCTAAATTATAAATAAAAGAGATGATTAGTTTTAAATAGAGAATTTTTCTTTTTGTTTTCGGCGACTTTGTTGGACTCCCTCGCATATGCTCTAAATAATGGATCAACTAAATATTTGTATTAATTTAGCGCGGGCTATGCCAAGGACAAGCTACTGCTACCTAACACATATATAGACACACACACACACACACACACACACACACGCACGCTACTCCTGAAAGCTTTTGTCTGCAGCTTTCACCTCTCCTTTTTAGCACATTTGGTGCGGGTTGGTCTTTGGGCTTTACCCCAGCAAATTATGCTGTGCATGGAGCATGCCACAGCGTAGCTGACCTTGCCACAAGCAGCGGCTGGGTGAGTGGTTGAAATTGGTGGGTGGTGGTGCTGCTACCGCTGCTGACCGTGAGCTAGCGTTAAGCTAATGAAAATGCTTTGGTTTTTGCAAATTAAGCGGCACAATTTAGCGCCGTTGTCTGCTTTGGCATTGAGTGCAAATATTTTTCATAACCCGCAGCAGCAACACCAACACAACATACACAACAGCAGCAGCAGTAAATTGGCAGCAGCTTCTTATCAAGCTTACAGCAGCAACTCCCACGCAACGAGCAGGTTGCTCCTGTTGTTGTTGCTGTTGCTGTTGAGTGCATTGTTTATTGTGTCGTCAAGCTGAAGCCGTGCAACTAGCAACCAGCAACCAGGAACTAACAGCAGCAGCAGCAGCAACACAAGCCATAAGCGGATTGGGTTGTGCACAATGCAATTCCCGTTTCAAAATAAAAAACGCGCTGACACAAAGCTAAGCTTATGTATATGTCTCTCTCTCTTTCTCTCTCTCTCCCCCTCTCGCTCTCTATGGGGCTGTAAGTGTGTGTGTGCTGGTGCTGGAGCTGCTTATTTTAAAAGCAATTCAAAGAATTTGCGGTTGGTTTTTTGCGCTGCTGCTGCTGCTGCTGCGGCTGCCTAATGAACTCCCACGAGATGTGCTTCAAATCTGCGTCAGCTAATTAAATGTGCAAAACTACAAATAGAGTGCTAGAAGCAAAACGAACTAAATAAATATAAATATAAATATATATGTACATATATATGTATATATGTTCGTATAGCCGCCACTTGAGTGCGGCGCTGAGCGGTGCTAATAATCAGGGTCAGGTTATAGCAGTCATAACAATACACACACAAAAAGTGCGTGTGTGTGAGAGAGCAGGAGTAAATTAGAGAGAGAGAGAGATAATGAGAATGAGAGAGAGTGTCTGCATATTTGGCAAACCATTCGTATGAAGCTGAAGTGTAATTGTTTTCACATAAAAACGGAGCCAAACAGCTCGTAAAAATTGTAGCGAAAAGCTTGCTGATTCAAGCTGAAAGTTTCAGCCTGTTAAATCTTGAATACAGGGTGCTTCGAAACAGAAATAGATGGTTGAAGCTTGAAGTTGTAGGTGTATATCACATACAAAAATGAAAAAAAAAAAAAAAACAATTACTAAATGAATTTACAGCAATTATAAAGAAAACTCCCAAGTACCAGTCATGATAATTCAAGGTGTAAATTACTTCAATATAAATAAATTCTCGTTTGCGGATTGATTATAGGTAAATCATGGATAGTCATACAATAGGTGCTATTCAATTGGAGTCTAAAAGCCCCTCAGGCCAACACACCCTGTGCTTACAATGAGTGTGCCCATTCATACAATATGTATTCCAATTGGAATCTCCGGTGCTTTCAGCGAGGTCGCTCATTCATACGACAATCATTCCAATTGAATTCCCAGAATTTTGTTCGCCACAGCATCCTGTGCTTCTTACAATGAGTGTATCTCTGGTATTTACACACTTTAAATACATTTTAAAGTAGCGTTAAATAAATGTGGCAGCAGGTAAATGCTAGGTTGCTTCGCTGATGATGTTGCTGATGTTGATGTTGATGTTGACGTGGATGTGGATGTGGATGTGGATGTGGAAGCGGCTGTTGCGCCTTAGGGTGGCTATTTGTGGCATGTCCTGCGCTGAGCGCGTTTTCATGCTCTGTCCTAAACATCAAACAAAATCGATATGTGGGTGGGTTTGTACTTCAGCATGATTTTCGGCATAAGCCAGATATGCAAACATATACGCACCCATATAGCTGGGCCACAGACTGTGGAGGAGCCGGGGCGAGGTGCGAGGTGCGAGAGCGGGCCGAGCGACTGTTGTCTAATGTCAGGTTGGTTAGGGGACTTTGCTTTGTTTGAACGCCGCAGGACATACATTTTTCGTAATGAGTTTGCCTATGTGCAAGCCAGGCCGAGACAAGTTGAAGCCGGAAAGCAGAACTCTCAATACTCCAAACAACCAGAGCAGCAGGTTTGGGATATTTTCGTAGCTGCAAAGGCTGCAATAATAAAAGGCATAATTTGCTTTAATACAAAACCAGAGACCTTTTCCATACACAAACACGTAGCCACTCTGACACGCACACAAACACACACACACACACACACTGGCAGCATACGCAGTGTTTGGCCCAAAGGACATGTTGTTGCTTGTTAACAGCAGGCAATGGCACCGTTGTCGCCATCTTTGCCAACTTCCGGCTGGCATTACATCCGTCGCTAGCAGCAGGCAGCAGGCAGCTGGCAGCAGGCAGCAGGCAGCTGGCAGCTGGCAGGTGTATACTATATAGGTAATTGCTAGCGATTTCCAGGAGTAAATTTTGCTACAAATGAATTTGATTAGCGCCTGCCCTCAGCTTCGACATCTGATCAAACAAAGAGCTACAACTGCATTCCAATTAGCTCTCTCTCTTCCTCTCTTCGTCGCTCTCTCTTTCGCTCTCCGCTGCTCTCATTCGTTTTATCTTTCTGACTGTTAATTAGCTCAGAGGCATGCCACGCCCACTGAATGCTATGTGCACATCATTAGCAGACATTGGTGAGATTTAATTAAATTGAATTGGCCATTGGCTACCAGGCCCCAGGACAGTCGATTGAGATCCTTTGAAATGTTTTGTTGCGTTTTAGCTTTGCACTTGATGTTGCAGCTAGCTTCAATTAGTTACTGTGTGTGCGAGTTTGCGTGTGTGTGTGTGTGTGTGTGTGTGTGCAGCACTTTTACTAATTGAACCCAGTTTCTATTGAGTATTTTTCGCAGATATTTGCTGGCTTTTGTATTCCGTTTTCAGTTATTGCTGCCAATGGCCGTATAAATTGCCCAATGAAACGAGCCGAAGCCATGTGCAATCTTTTTATGGCTACACCAAACGAGGCGCACAAATGTTAAAAAATGCTACGTTGTGTCTGTGTCAGCTCAGTGGAGTGTATGCGTGTGTGTGTCTGTGGGCATCCACCTTACACACACACATGAGCAAGCGCTACATGCGTATGGCAGGCCATTGTCTGTAGCTATGCTCTGATTTATGCCACACAAAGAACAAACACAAACACAATCACGCACACACACACACACACACACACACATATACACTGGCAAGGACACTCATAAAAACTTATTCATACGTAGCACATTTTTTGAGTGCTATCTTTAATATTTCTTTCGTTTTGGGCGCCTTCCAAGTTGTGTTAGCAAATAGCTTGCATTTAACTTGGCTTTTGCCAGTTAAAACCCAATCAGCTGAAAAGTATGCTATATTTTTAACTCTACTCACTAGCTGATTCTTGAAATATGTTTAGATAGAATACGTACAGCTAATACACATTTTCCTAGCTAGTTAGGGAAATTCATGCTAGCATAGCTTAATTGCTTAAATATATACTGGAAAATTCTCATGTATATATACATATGTATATAGCTTTAGAACTCTCTATGTGTGCATAATTATGACAATGTATTGGGGGCAACACTAGCTTGACTTCCTAGACTTCTTAAGCTAATTGGCTAGGGAAATCAATATGAATGTATTATTTAAACATCTGATACTTTTGTACAAGATCCTCGATACGATATAATCGTATCGCTATATACAATAATATATGACCTAGTCGTACTCAAAGAAAACGTGCCCGATAGCATTTCTATTACTCCGTTGGACACATTCATATACACACACACCTACTTATGTCGTTCTATTATGTATAATCTAGTATACCACGTTATATCTGCCTTATATAGCATACCCAAGCGAAGCAAAACGCTGTAGGGTTAAAGCATCGAGCGCGTTGGAATTTATGTTGCGTATTTTTTGTGGATGGCTGCCGCTTGTAAGCGTAGTCCAATTAGGCGTAAACAAATTTGTAGCTGCTGCTGTTGTTGTTGTTGTTGATGTGTAATGTGAGCCACTGAGCGACCACTAGTTGCTGTTATAGCCCACACCAGCACCGCCCACCCACACCATGCCCAAGCGATGCCGCCCACAACACGCCCACCGCTGACATTGACAAAGCTGTTCAATGCGCGCTTCTCGCTTTGTGGACTTTTTTGTAAATATTTTGAACTATTGACACGCATACGCTCATATTGAAGTATGTGTCGACGATGCTGATGACGATGATGATGTTGATGATGATGCTGTTGCTGATGATGATGGTTTCCGTTTGACCCAGATGCCAACAAACTGTTGCTTTTTGGCCCATGGTAGGTGGCGCTTTTTAGTACAAGGGCAACGTGTGCTGGGAAATTTCTGTGCGAATTTCCCCTTAAGAACGCAACAGTTAATTTCCCCACGCGGCGGCGGCTCGTGGCAAGCCTCGTGTTGCCGAACTCCAATTTTGAGTTGAAGCATTAGGTAAACCAGCTTGAATTCTCAGTCTTCTGGGGGACCTGAAACCGTTAGCCCGTCTCTTGCGCTAACTTAAATATACATACATACATGCATATTAATATATAAATATATGAAAATAAGTATATTTAGGCAGCCATATAGCGTAGTGATTCGCGCGTCGCGTGTGACACACATATATATATATATATATTAATATATACTCGAGTATTTGGAGCTCAGCAATTACAAATCGTGAGTAAATAGATTACAAGGTGGAACAATAAATTGCCGATTGATGTTATTTACACCAACTGTTCTCTGCATGGTGGGCTGGGCTGGGCTGGGGTAGGCGTGGCCGGAGCAGAGAGTGGCACTTAACGTGCTTGTTAATCGGCCTGTTAAGAGGATTACAATGTTGCAAGTAATTATTATCGGTAGCACTTTGCTCTGAGCTATGTTGTAAGTGCTAAACGGAATTAATTTTATTTCGATCTAGCCACGTTTTGACAACATAGCCCGCAGGAGGCTAGCACACACAGCAAAGCAACAGGCAGCAGGCCAAAAGCCAACAATGACTAGCAGTACATTGCCATTTTTGCCATTTAGTTTTTAGAGCTACCTTTCACACAAACACAAGCACGAACACATACGCACACATACACACTCACTCACACACTGACATATATGCGCTCGTGATACACTTAATCCGACATTTACAATTTTTGCTTAAGGATTTATTTATGGATTCAATATGTGCTCAACGTTTACATAGCTCTGCGACACACACACACACACACACACACCAATGAGCGTATGAGTGCATGTATGTGTGTGTGTATTTTAAAATGCTGGAATGCTCTTACTAAAACCCACCCCTGGTCGCCTCGTCTTACTTCTTGGTACATTTGCATGCGCAAAACATGAAGCATTTGAAAAACGCGTATTTAAAATTTTGTAATTCATTTTGTAATGCATATAGTATGGATAGATAGTCGAACATGTTTACATACATGTGTATGTACACAGGCAGCTCCTTTGTGCTCCAGCCAGAAATTGCAGCAACAATTTCTGACGACCTCGACTCTCAGCTCCTGGGACACTGGTTTTGATGTGCACTCAATATTTTTACTTATGCATTGATGTTGCATTCAATGTGGCTCAAGGCGAACCAAGAGACGGCGAAGGGATTTTAAGTAAAACTCACATTTCAATCATTTTTTACGCTCAAAGTACTTCTTGAACTATATTTGGCAAATAAGCATAAGTCAGGGATGCAATGCCAAAGGGAATTCTGAGGGCTCGAAAGATCTGCTCGCCTTCAAGTTGAGTTTGTGGCATTGATACTGGTTCAAGCGAACTGGAGCGATTGAAGATGGCCTAGTTTCAAGTTCGGCGCATGGGAATAAGTAAAATAGGTTAGCTAATTATGCCCAATATATATTTTCTTTGTTATTTATTAAGTAATTTCTCTCTATTTTCAATGAAAGTTCGCACACAATTATGAAATCAAACAGCGAGTTAATGAAGCTCAATTTATATTTAACTGCATTTAAATTATGTTAAAACAACAACTGAAAGAAGAGGAGGCATTGGGACTGCCATTTATTTTGGGGGTCGAAATCGATAGGCCGACAAGCAAATATTGGAGCATAAATTTCGCTCAGTATTTAATGTTGAAATTGGGTAAATTCGCCGTTTAATTAATTACCTACCATGCCATAAATCATGCATCTAATGTTCCACAACGGCTTTGTGTGGGGTTAGCCCATAAATTGTGCTGCCCCACTCACAGTTGTGGCTGTTGTTGTTTTAAGCAGGCTGCATCCACAATTGCTGCCCCATTCAATTGGTTGCCCTGTGGCTTGTTTTTCTAATAAGAAACTCAGTTGGGTTGTTCTTAATTCGTATTGATTGCATTGGTAACTATAAAAGTCAACTTGTCCCGCACGCATCAAAAAGTTTTGCCACCCTGGCTGCACTGCCCCCGCACTCATTCCGCCAGCCCTGGTCCAGCTGAAGGACTATTTATAGAGAGTTCAACTCCCACATTTAGCGCACAAAGAGCAGACGCTACTCCCCCGCTATGCTGAATAATATGACGACAGCATGTGCGGGACACTGCTGAGCTAGTTGTTGTTGTTATTGTTGTTGCAGATGTTGTTAATGTTGCTGCAAATGTAGTTGTTTTTCATACACATGCAACACGGATTATTGTGGCTGTTGTTGTTGCTGAGTGTGGGATGCGTAGCTGCGGTTGCAGCGTGTCGTCTAACAGAGATAGCGCGAGCTGATGGTGCGAGAGAGAGAGAGAGAGAGAGAGAGAGAGACAGTGAGTGGAATGCAAACAATTCTGTGCAAAATATCCAACAAAATGTGAAAAAAAAAAAAACAAGTTAATATTCCTTAAAATTGATGCAGCAGTGAACTGACTTATAAGTGCTTAAAACTACATTCCAATTTAAGCTGGCCAATGGACTACCACGGTCAATACAATAAATAATAATAAATTGCATTTTAATTAATAAGGAAATATATTGTAAGAAAATAGTTATTTAGAATATTGTTATAAAAGTGCAGATTTATAGGATTATTATAAGACATATCCAATACGAAATATAGCTCAGTAATTCAAATGTGTATGCAAATATTCTTGACATTCATTTAAATCATGGAAAGCGAATTCTTCATCGAACTGCATAGTCATTATGCAAAAGTGTTATGAAGGCGATTATGGGAAATGCTATTGAAATTGGCCATTTAAATTGCCACACTCGACTCTAATCCGTGTGCTACGGTGAACTAACTGTACTTCAATTGATTGGCAAAGCCAAAGGCAATTGCCTTGCGCAATAATATGCTGGCTCGAATTAGTTGCAGGGTATCAGAAGACACGAAAGTAAAAGCAACAAGCGACGGCGGACTAACAACATGACAAAAATCGATAGCAAAATCTACATTCGGTAGATTGTTGTTGTTACGAAAATATCAAATATGCAAATATTTGCTCGTCAGCTACCTGAAAATAACGCTAAATTTGTTTTCTCCCTCTGCTTAACGCTCTGTCTCTGCCTCTCTCTTTCACTCTTCATCTCCCTCTTGCGCTGAGTGGCTGTTTGTCTGTGTCTGTGTGTGTGTGTGTGTGTGTGTGTGTGTGGGTGGGTGCTGAAGGAAAATTTTGGGCAGTGCTAAATGCGAGGGAAATGAATCCCGAACGCAGAGGCCCAGAAGCCGATTTGCCAGGCAATATGTGAATTGCGGCACAGCTAGCAGGGGAATAGCTGTCACATTGACGTACCTGCACACCGCACACCCATACAGTGAGTGAATATGTCTACACATATACGCATGCATAAATATGGCGTTAATAACAAGACAAACAACGAGTGCAAAATAAAGATCAAAAGCTTTAACGCGGCCCTCGCACGCTAAAAAGATGTTCAAATATTTTAGTTGATTTTATTACAATTTCATATTGGGCCCCTTCTCTCTCTCTCTCTGTCTCGCTCTCCCTTTCTCTCTCTGCCTGTCTGCTGTTCTTTTCTTTCTTGTTTTCCAATTTTCCCTTTTTTTGTAGGCAAAATAATAAAAAGTAAAGATAATTTTATATCGAGTGAAAGCCGCGTGAGACGGGTTGCCGTGCAGACTTTTCGGCACAGTTGGTCAGTTTGTTGCCATTTGGTTTTCAACTTTTTGTTCTCTGGGTCCCGTTACCTGCAGCTGTTTATCATAATTTTGTTGATTTGGCTGTCTGGCAGCAGCGGAGGCAGCAGCAACAAAAACGCTTCGCCAACAATCGCTGAGCGCAAATCAAAAAGGGGCGACACCGGAAAGCAGGCTTCAAAAACTTTGCTGACCCCCGGCCCCAGCCCGCACCCACACCGCCCCTGCCCCATCTCTAAAAACTTTGCTCAAGTAAATTTAAATGGCCCCAAAAACGAGAAAAAGAAGCCGAAACGATATTAGAGCGCATTTCTGGCAAAGACTTTAATACCCTGGAAAAGCCAAGTCAGAGCGTGCGCGCATGGAAAAGAGTTTTTCCGATTGAGCATTCAAAGCGTTAACAGTTTGATCAAGATATATCAAAATATATAAGCCCTTCAAAAGTAGCCGAAACTTGTAGAAAGAACAGAACTCACTTCTAAGAGCTGCCATAGGCAGGGGACCGGCAAAATGTTAAATAGGCCCACGGCAGAAATTTCACACATGAGCTGTTGGAGTCCCAAGCGGCTTATAAAAAGTTATCTTTATGCACTTGATATATATTTCTATGAGTATATGTGTATTTTAACGGTTGTTAAGTGTGTCAAACCCAGAGAGTATGTCAGCAGGCGCAGTTGCCTTTGAAGCGCACTTTTGATTGGCCAACGTGCCGTATGCGTCATTTCAAACGGCTCGCAGAACTTTCTTTTTTTTTTTTTTTGTTTTTGGTAGCATTTTGTGTAATGAATTGTTGTGACAGAATAATGTGGCCTGAGCTGTTGTTTTTGCTTGTTTTTTTATGGCTGTGTTAGGCAATTTAATGAAATATGCAATTGCCCGAGGGGCGCGTGGCGTCAACTGTTGCGCGGCTGCTGCCCTCGAGGGCGCACAGCGCCTGGGCCAGGTTGGGTCCGAGTTGGCCAAGGAGCCGCGTCTGCCAATTAAAAACATGGCGTCATGGCAACCAAATTGGCAAATGCCAGAGCATCTAAACGCACACGCAAACCTACAAATGTTTATTAGCCGCAAAACGTTGCTCATTAAAAAGTTCGTCACGACTACGGCTAAGGCTACGGCTATAGCTAAAGCTACGGTGAAAGTGAAAGCAAGGGCAACCTGGCAACTGGCAACTGACAACTAGGGAGAACTGCGACTGGAATTGGCTCAAGGATAGGGAATACAACAATGTGGCCTGATTAAAAGTTTTTGCCTTGGCCAGGGCAGAACAAAACGTGGCCTTAACTTGATTTGCGTTCGGTTAGCTAGTGTCGGGTCCAAAGCCTCCGGAACGTGTTTTCTATGCCCGCTGACAACCTGCCTAATTATGTACATCATCAGCTGCTAAGCGCTCATGCAGAAGGTACATGGAATTAGTTAGGCGCGGCAGTGATCGACTAGCACATATCCTGCAAGTCTTAGGATGAAGATGAAGATGTGTGTGAAATATTGAGAAATACATTTTAGCTGAAGATATGAGCGGTTAATCAGCCAATTATATTGTCGATCTATATAGATATATTATATATATTTAATGCCTAATACAAACTTTTCTTCCTTTGTAACTAATTTCTACAACTTAATGTGAACAAAGTCATGTTTGTGCAAGTTTTTCTATCAGCTTTTCAAAACTTTTCATAAGCTTAAAATTCAACAACTTTTCAGCTATTTTATTTAAAAAAATAACTCAATTTCTATATTATTCCGTGCTTATTTTCTATTTTTATTTTGCTATTCCTAGAAGGCAAATATTGCTTAAGCTAGACTTTTCCCGTGTAGAGCTTACGCATTATTGCTCTCGGACATTGTTTCGATGCCTTTGTGTGGGCTTAGGGCTTACAGTTTAAGACTTAAATCTCAGCAGCTATGGCCCAGCTAAATTTTTTCCTTTCTGTTCTTTTTTTCGTAATATTCAAACTAATAAACCTTTGGATTTTTTTATGCTCCAAAATGTGCCCAAAAACATTGAGCGTACCTTTTTGTGCCAGGTTGGCCTGCAGCTATTTTGTCAGCTACTTTGATCTTTTTTGCTGCTGTTGACTCTGTCTCTCTCGCTCGCCCTCTCTCTCTCTCTCTCTCTCTCGCTCTCTCAGTGCGTGCGAGTCCCTTTTGTCGTTAGTTTTCTGCTTCTGTGCGGCACTTGGCACGCCTCAACGCTTTTTATGGCTTTTTATGACATTTGATTGCTTCATCAAGCGTCGAATCTGAAACTGAAACTGGAAAAATAAAGTCGAATCCAATAACATCAGAGAAATCCGCATTCGAATCGTTGTCCAAATCAATATCAATGACCATATTAATATACAAAACGTGAGCACTGGCTCAATGGCAAATTGCACTCTTATGTGTGTGTGTGAGCAGACATATAGATGTATATATAGATATATATATAGATATATGTATATGGACTGTGCGACTATGCACAACAGGTCAAAGCACACGCAAGCCCAAAGGACACGGCGTTGTTAGATAGGACCTAGGACATAGGACACTCTGGACACTAATCAATGCGTCATTTCAGCGAGGAGTCAAGTGCGTGTCTGTCTCTCTGTCTCCCTGTCTGTCTGTCTAACTGACTGTGTGGCAGCAACTGAATCTGTAATCATTATATAGCTGACACTTCCTGTGAGTATGCACACACTCACACATGTGCATGTTTACTATAGCCATGCACACACACACACACACACACACACACACACACACATCCTGGGCGTGCTTTCTTGTCGCCTTTGTCTCTGCCGCCCGGTTGCAGTGCGCCATTTGAATAATATATGGCGGACAGACTGTAAGCACAGAGAGAAAGAGAGAAAGAGAGAAAGGGAGAGAGAGATAGAGAGAGGGAGAGAGAAGTTAAACATTGCTGACACACGCTTCATTTATTATAAAATATGCAAACTCTCGTCTCGCCTCGGTCGTTGGGACGATCAGCACATTCGTCATTTGTAATAATAATGACATTGTCATTCTCATTGTCCATGTCATTAACCAGGCAGCCAGCCAACGCTGCTGCTGCTGCAACTGCCAAGTAGGCATAGCCATGAGTTGCATGCAACATCTGTCAGCCACATCAGCTTTAAGTTATCTGATTCGCATAATTAAGGCAACTGCAGGGAATCGCATGTGGCGATGCTTTTTAAATGCCACGGCCCCAGTGGCATGCATAAATCAGCCTAATGGAAATCGTGAGTTGCCGCCAGCAGTGCGAGTTGATTGAGCGCGGTTAATTCGATGAAAAAGGGAGGAGAAAGGCGAAAGAGAGAGGGTGGCAGAGAGAGAGAGAGGGAGAGGGAGATAGAGAGAGAGAGCGAGGTAGAGAGAGAGAGAGAGAGAGAGAGAGAAAGGGAGATAAGGAAAGAGAAAGGGGTAGAAAGGAGAGAGAGAGAGAGAGAGAGAGAGAGAGGGAGGGAGAGATAGAGATTTGGAAAAAGAGAGGGCTGGAAAAGGAAGGAATTAGATGGAGGGAGAAAACAGAAAGGGGGAGATATAAAGCGGTACATAGAGAGATCCATCTCCCTCTAAGGAGAGCGAAAGAAAGAGATAGATAGCGAATCGGAGAGATGCAGAAAGAGATAATGAGGCAATTTTAGAGAAACAAGTAAATAGAGAAAGGGAGAGATATGGAGACTGTTCGCCTGAGAAAGGATTGATAGACATAGAGGAAGAGAGAGAGAGAGAGAGAGAGAGATAAGAAAGAGATAGAACGAGAAAGATAAGAGAGAGAGAGAGAGAGAGAGAGAGAGAGAGGGAGAAGAAAGAGAGAGAGGTATATAGCGAGTGAGAGGGGGAGGGCTATAGAGACAAAGTTTAGAGCAAAGAGCAGTATGAAAAACGAAAGTGAGAGAGAAAGAGACAGAAATAGAGCGATGTAGACTGAATGAATAAAGCAAACAAGACAGAGAGAGAGAGGGGTAATTGATAAGCAATTTATAATCTGAACGAGCTCGAATGAGTTTGTTATATCTATCAGAAATATTCAACTAATCCAGAATCATGCGAGATATCTGCTTAATACATACGATTGCTTTACGTATTGTCAGATCTCTGCAGTCATTGGCAACTGATGACAAGTGAAACACTTTAAATACGCTGCACTCAATTTGAGCTGAGAATGCATTAATGCAAAGCTCATGCAGGAGCCAGACAAAGCAGAGTAAACCGTATTAGCAACGTATATAAGCCGAGCTGCATGGGAAACAGTCAGAGAAGCAGGCGAACAGCGGGATAGACATATAGACCGACACACAGACAGTCAAACAGAGAGAAAGAGAGACTGTCAGACGACTGGATGGACAGGTTGCTGATGGACTGTGACGGCAGCTCTTGGCGCGTTGACAAATCATTTTGGTGCGAGTGGCGACAGCTGGCGGAGGCTGACAAAAGGCTGGTAGGAGGCGTAACTAACAGATGATTGACGCCTGTACATTCCAATTTGTGTGTGCTCCTGTGCCCGTGCTTGTGTGCGTGTGTGTGTGGATTACACACATCAAACCAGCTAGAATGACAGTTAAGTTGTATAATTTTTATGTTTTTTTTTTTCTGCTTGGCTCAACTGTTTGCCATCCAATTTGGTTATGAATTTTTCACTATGCCTTGCTGACAACTATGCAAATTACGAGCTGCCACACCCACTAAATACACTGCAAACCAGCCACAAAATGGGAGGCAACAGGCAACAGGCAACAAGCTGCATGCAAAAGTTTTGCTTATTGAAAAAGTTGTTTTTATTTTTTTTGTTGTGGCTCAAAACATTTGTCGTAATATTATGCAGGTCACTTGAACCCTTTTTGCGTGGCCAGACTTTCCAATAAAAAAAGCAAAGAGAAGTAAAGGAAATGAATAAAAAAACAGATATAAATTGTGTGTGTACGGAGCAAGCAAAATTGGGATTTCGCAGTGTGAACTTTTGCTTTTGTCTTACGCCCAGCAGCACTCGAGCACCTTTATTTTGCATTTGTTGTGCGCCCAGAGAACAAAGCGAGCGCTGAGATCCGCACCCAGACCAGACCCAATGCGGAGCTCGACCCAGGCAGCGCACAACTTGAACGTGTTGATTGATTGTGCCAGGCGGGCAAGGCGGAAGGTGGCAGGAGACGGGGAAAGGGGGAAGGGGGAAGGGAGACGTGAGGGTGGTGTGGGGCAGTGGCTGGTGCTTTAGAGGCGAGCATTGCACTGAAATCGGGGGCAATGGCAATGTAAATTGTTCGCATCTCGAGTGGCTGATGGCTCTCGGCGGCTGTTTGCATAAGCCAAGCCAAATGAAATGAGTTGAAAGGCAGCTTCAAGTGCTTTAATAAAAATTTAAAGCAGGCGTCGGTGTGTGTGTGTGTGTGCGTGTGCGTGCGCAAACAGATGGCCGGGGTACGTGCTGTGCATGGTAACGCTCGCATATTAAATTACAGTCACAAAATTGGTCGATTAGTCGCTGTGGCATAGCACAGCTAGGAGCAACAGCTAGGAGCAGTAGCTAGGAGCACCAGCAGCAGCAGCAGGAGCAGTAATAGCAGCAGCAACAAGTAAGTACTTGCTACAAATTGTTGCGCATACGCAACGTGTTACCTGACAATGGCTAAGGCAACGACGCTGTAAAAGTTTCCTGTTTTATGACCAGTTTTTTGTGGCTGTTGTTGTTGTTGTTGTTGTTGTTGCTGTTGCTGTTGTGTCTCATAAACGCAAAATGTAAAAAATATATTTTATAGTGAATGACGCTTTGAGGTTAAAAATAAATCGGTATATGCGTGCGTTTGTGTGTGTGTGTGTGTGTGTGTGTATGAGCTTTTTAGTCATTTGTGGACAGAAAAAAGTGGCCAACAAAGCGTTATTAAATGAGACATTTAATTAATTGCCACGGCCTGGCTGCAAATTAATTATGTAATCTTGGCACCTCAGGCAAACTGAGTGCTTTAATGAATATAAAAAACATGCCCGTGCAAACAGAGAGAGAGAGAGAGAGGGAGAGAGCGGCGAGATAGCGCCTAGAGCGAATTATATTTATGTACACATATTGAGGCAGAGAAATAAATTAAATTGCAACATTCTGGCACCAGGACGCACTTGACAGCTGGTCAAAAAAGCCAGCCAGGCAGCCAGCCAGCCAGCCAGTCCGTCCGTCTGTCTGTCTGTCCGGCAGGCAAACACTTAATATGAAAGCCAAAGCCAGAGGGTAGCCATAGCATACACCCTGTAAGTATATATAAATATAGGTCCCAGCAGATTAAACTCGATTATTCTGTAGTTGAATACCCTGTAAATGTATGTAAAATAGCGCGGATAGTAGTTGCTCATAAGATTTAGGACTTAAGCTCATTAATTCCGATGAAAATATTTGATATATATAAGCAGCTGAAGCATAAGCATGATTATGGCCATATCTTATACCCTGTAACTGCATATAACTTTATTATCAGACAGGTAGCAGCTGCTAAGGAGATCTAATATTCTACTATAAACAATATATATGTATGTATATTTCATTTATTTTTAGTCTATGTGAGCATAGAAATAATTAGCTCTCTCGCCTCGAAGTTATATTTGCGATATAAAAACAGCTGTTACGAGAATTTCATTTCAAATACGCTGAGAAAATATTTGTTCTAAAGTTTAAGCTCTGACCAAACAGCCCTCGCTGAGCGCAAAAGTGCAGACGTCAACACTTATGAGTGTCTGTGTAAGGCTGTCCCTCTCTATGTGTGCGTGCGTGTGTGTGCGCTTGTGTGTGTGTGCCGCCCGTAATAAGCAACAAAGGCAACCAAAAGCAATGTTTATTTTGATTCACAAACTGAGGCGGCGATTGGGCGAGGAGGCGTGCATAGATGAAGGCGCAGACAGCAGATCAACTTTTCACTTGACTACGGTAAAAATAAAGAAAACGCAAACGAAAATGAAAATGAAAATGTTTTGTGCGAAGTGAGCAAAGTGGAGCAACAATAAGCACAGCAACAATTGCAACAGCAACAGCAACAGCAACAGCAACAAATACAAACACAAAACACCCAACAGCAAGACAAACACAATAGTCCAACTCTCGCACACACACACAGACACACCCAGGCACACATGGACAGGCGCATGGACACGGACACGGCATAATGGCAGCGTATATAGCGGCAAAGCAAGTCCCTGGCTTAGCGCTTAAGCCTGCTGCGACAGGACATTTAATCTTCTTGTATTGAGTTTGGTGTGAGCAAGACGGGATGACCCGACGCCCAAGCACCCAAGCACCCAAGCCAGCAGGCAGCCAGGCAGCCAGGCAGCCAACCAGGACAAGCTCGGGCAACTTGAAGACCTAGCCAGCAGACCGAAGCCACAGTGCAGAGAGCGTGAAGTCAGCAACAGCTTCAAGTGGCTATGGCAACAAGCTGTGGTGGGGGCGGAAGGCGTGGCTGGCGACTTGGCAAAGGGTAATACCAAAAGCTGTTGCCGTGATTTTTATTGTAATTCTAAGAATTGTTATTTTACTTTAACAAGCCCAAACTCAATCTCTGTTATTTCCATTCGCAGTGAGACTCTCTATGCCTGTGTGTGTGTGTGTGTGTGTGTGTGTGTGGGTGGGTGCGTCGAGTTAACTGGAGAAATGTCATGGGGCTAATATCAAATGCGCCGTGCCTTAGCAAAAGTGTCGTCTATTCTGAGGTTCCACACAAATTGGCATCTCTGAGAAGGGGCAAGGAATATGCCAAGGCAAATGTACTCGCATCTATATTTGCTTTGTGCGCTGCGGAAGAGCAGAGAGAAAATGTTAAAGAAAACACTCGAAAGTGGTAAACCAATTCATTAGTATATTGTGTAAGAGTGAGCTAAATAAAATTGAGCTTATTTACTGCGGTTGCCACAGAAATTCGCAAAGAGAGAAAGGCATTTTGAGTCGGAATACCTTACTTAAGATTTGAGCTGTAAAAGGCATTTGCGGTTGACATTCGTACAGCGTTTTATTGTGTGTGTATCTCTGTGATTATATTTCTGCTTTATATTGATTCAAATGTATTTATAATTGATAGCAGGAGAGTAGTTAAAGCTAAAGTTGAAAGCTGTTTAAATTCGGTATACATTTATTTTTTGTATAAATTGCAGATTAAGTTTGAATTTATAGTTAAATGAAGCGAATTGCATTCAGAAGTAAGCCAAGACTGGAACCAACTGCTTTATATTCATGACGATCCTTGCATACGTAATTCCATTGGAGCGAATTACATTACTTAGGCGAATTGGCTTAGCCAAGACTTCAACCAAATATAAGAGATATTGGTGTGCAACGTGCATCGATAAATCAAGTTTTCAGCTATCGATAGCGTCATTTACTGCACTTTAATAGCTCAATAATTTATTTTCTTTGTTTGCAGCAATGCACTTAATATAGAAACTAATTTCAAATCGTATATTCTGATTCATTAAACTGTAAAAAAGGTGAGAAAATCGAAGTTGCGGCATAGGGCGTAATAAAAACCAAACTAATTTTCGGACATCGAAGGACGCAAACAAAAACCGCTCGGAAATCGAATCAATGAGGTAAAGCTGAAGGCATTGCGTGACTTCAATTAGGGTAGAGTATGGGAAGTTTTCACCTGATAACTGACCAGATGGAGCTACCTTTTTAGGGTGTAGCGCGCGGCATTGGGTGTTAAAATACATTTACGATATGGCAGCTGGTTATAGCTGCCTGGCAAGTTTGTAAATAATGCAGACGATCCGCGTCTGCTGCTTGCCACATGCCAAATGCCACATGCCACGTGCCACGTGCCAGGCGCCGGCCCAAAATGACAGCAGCAAAGTGCGAAGCTAACGACGTGGCCGAAACGTTTCAAAAGTTGTTGTTACTGCTCTTGCTGCTGCCCAGACCCCCCTGTGGGGAGTTGCAGCTGTTGCTGCTGTTGCTGGTCATGCAATATGCAACTTGTTGTTGTTGCTTAAGTGCAGATGTTGTCCATGACAGTGCGGAATGCAGTCTGCATTCTGCATTCTGCATTTGCATGCTCCGCATTTTTATGCATTTTTCGACGGATAAACACACAAACGTTTCGCCTGGGACAGTGGGGCATGCGGCATGCGGCATGCGGCATGCGGCAGGCATTAAGTGCAGCCAGCGAGTGCTGTTGCCCATGAAAAATGCATTTCAATATTTTTTGCTGCTTCGCTTTCCAGCAAACACTAATTAATGGCCAACTTTTGTTTTTAAAAAGAGGGTCAGCCAGCTGTTTGCCTGGCAACCGGAGAATCAGCATCGGGCCACGCCTCCCCTGCAGTAAACGCCCCTGCTGCTGGTGCTCTTAACATAATTACGCTTTTATTCAAGTGTTGCCTACCAGGAATCGCACGAACAAGCAAAGCGAAGCCAGAGTATGTGTAGGAAAGGGAGAGGGAGGAGAGGAGAGAGAGCGAGAGAGAGAGAGAGCGAGAGAGTGTATGTGTGTGTGTGTAAGTGCCAAAAGAAAATACAACGCTTCACAGTTCAGTCGCTTAATTTCCGGTGTGTTTGTTGTTCAGCCAGCGAACTAATTAAAAGTTCAGTTTATATGTACGTAAAATAGAAAAGGGCATCACACACAACATTCTCGTGAGCAGCTGCAAAAAATAATGCTACGACCTTGAGACTGCTTTTCCATTTTCCTGTCTGCCCTTGAGCTGAGAACAATGCATATGTATGTATATAATATAGATATGTATACGTATATATATCGCCGGCAGTAGTGCATGCCAAAATCAATGTCAACCCTTTTTAGCTGCTCGCTATAAATTGTAGCACAAGTAGCTGGGATGCTCAGACATAATAGAGGAATATGAGCATATGCATAAATTTCTATAAGAGATAGCTATTCTCTATATAATGTCATGGCTGAAATGAATGTAGATTTTAGGAAGATTTCAGTATCAGGAAATCTTTAAAATCTAAGTTAAGCTAAACTCTAATTTGATTGTAGCTATAAAACTTGATTGGGTGCCATATCATATCATATCAGATATAATATATGTGTACATAGAGCAACTATAGGAATTTGACTTTCAGCTCTTAAAGGTCTCACTTCTATTTCAGTATTGCATACACAGTGAGTAAAAAAAATATTGGCACAACAGCAATTTCCTATCTAGTGTGTATTATTTTATTAATTTTATATTTCCAACGCTCCGTCAAAGGAAAACTGAAATATGCAGCGCTTTGTGGCTACGCTGCCAGCCATCGACACATATCTATGCATATATATATGTACATATATATCTGTATCTACTATCTACGCATGTCGACAGATATTTTGTATATTTCATTAGCCATGTTGTGAACCGCAAAAACCACGTCGCATACATGAGTGGTGCAAGTGTTGCAGTCGGAATTTCAGATATGAAAATCATTTATTCGCATATTTCGAGTGGGCGCTCGCTCCCAATGGGCGTGGCCTGCCGTGAAGGTTAGTCAAAGCCGATTAACGAGAATTCAATTTTCAATTCCAAAATTTGCCACTGATTGCACTTTGGCAAGCAGAGAAAAGGGACTAATTTATGCAGGTTGAATGAGTCGTTGGGAATCCCGAATTCGATTTAGGTCTGTCAAATCCACTAAATTATGTCTGTGGAAAGTACTCAGCAACTCTAGCCGGCATCTGAGTTATATTTAAACTAAGTCTATATTAGTCTGGAGTAAATTGTATTCGCAAATATCTTGATTGCCTAATTGTTGCTGCTGGGCCGCACAAGCTAAAGGAATTTAATAAAGCTTGCTTTTCAAGGAATTCTCCAAGTTATAAAATCACTTTTGATGCATGCGCAGACAGGGCTCCGGGCGAGCGGCAGATAAAGCGAAATTAAATAAACATCATAAAAACTATAAATCCTATGGAATTTGCAATAACTTATTCCGTAACCAGAAGCTGCGGCTCCCCAAGGAATGCGACGCCAATCCCGTTTGCCATTGTCCACTAAGTCAAATGGCGCTGCAGTTGTCACATTTCTCACTGCTTTGGCTTTTAGTCTTGTGCAAAACTTTTGTGGCAAATACTTTTAGACAACTTTTCTTGGCCGACTGAGAGCAGCTGCCAACTGGCCCAACTGGCCCAACTGGCCCAACCTGGCCAGCTTGTCAGCTGAATTTCTCAATTTGTGCTACCCTCGTCGTATTTGTGCACAAATGTATTTACGTATCTCTTTAAAAGCCTTTGCTTCGTCCGATTGTCTTATTATGCGTTATAAATCGCACGACGGCTGTTAAACAGACTTAAATCTCTATAAAAATCAGAATGTATGCAAACGAGCATAAAAAGCTTTATTTCAAATTCACCCACGCAGAGATGTTCGTGCGTGTGTGTGTGTGTGCGTGTGGGGTGTGTACGTGCGTGTGCTGGGCCTTTCGCTTGGTTCACCCCTACTCAGATATATATCAAATATTTCCTGCATGCGTTCACAAAAATAATTTCTTTCGCACATTTTCTTACGAATCAAATTATGGGCCACCTATGTCACTGTGTGTGTGTGCTTCTGTGTGTGTGTGTGTGTTTGGGTTTATTATGAAAATGCCACGAATTACTCGCGTATAAAAGTCATCATTAATTTCTCTCAGACGCTTTTTCCTGACAATCATTTTGGAATTTATGCGCTCATTCATGCGAGACGGCGGCTTGGCCGGGGATGGGGCGGGGGCCAGCGCGGCTGCCAATCGTGACCGCCTACTTGCTGCCACGCCCACCGCTGTCGCTGGGCTGGTGCGCTCGCAGTTTTCAGGCCGCGCCTTACCTCCAGCATCTGCGTTCGGTTCATATTTACTTTTTTTTTACGAGTTCATCAAAGTTGTGGTCGATTTTAAAGACGCCGCCATGTGACAAGGATAAACAAGGTCGTAAAAATGCCTCGGGGCATAAGCAGCGAGTGCGTTAAACGCGCCAAAGACACTGGCACAGATTGGCAGTGCATCACCCGGCCAACGAAGACGTAGCAGTTGCAGTGCCCGAACAATGGCTGCGGCATTTGTTATGCATACGCCCCGTAGTGCATATTTGTTGCGTGATAAAGTCGGTTAATAGTCGCATGAATAAAACATGGCCAAAAACCAGACAACATGATCTCGCTGCCAGCCAGGTGCGAATGCCAGTTCAGTTTTCCGCTCCGGTTCCCCTTTGTTTGCTTTTGTTTGTTTGGATTTTGTTGCAATCCAATAAAAATTAAACTAAACGTCTTCAGGGAACTGTTTTGGCATTTGGTCTTGACTGCGGCGCAAACTAATTTACTTGTCAGTTTTAATTATAGTGAGCTATTAAGTGACGCGCAACACAGGGAGTGAGAGAGAGAGAGAGAGAGAGAGAGAGCGTGCGTGTGTGTGGGTTGTGCGTAGCCAGTGGCATATTATTAGGCCATATAAATTCATGTCAGTCGAGTTTCGCTTTAATTAACTTTCATGTTGGTATTAGCCATTTTGACTATGCGAGTCTAAAATGACTTTGCCAGCCACAGCGCTCTGTCTGTCTCCCTCTAACTCTCTGTGCTGCCACATGTGGCATATTGTCATGGTCAAGTTTTGATCTACATGTTGTTGTTGTTGCTGCTGTTGCTGCTGTTGTTGTACAATGGAATTTCCCAAAAGCTAATTGGACGCCCGAAAACAATGCCTGGCAGGATACTTGGCCTATTCGACTTGTGTGTGCACGCGGGCATGGGCATGTATGTGGGTAGTTGGACATGCGAGGACTGGAAATTAATTCGCAATTTGAGCTTTGTCCAAAATCTGACAAATCGCTCAAGTGCCAAGCATAGCCATGCAACAGAAGGTCGTTCAAAAATTTGCAATTTGTCTCCGAGCTTGTTGCAGCTGCTGTTTGGCTTTGCTTTCGATCAATTATGAAAGGCAATAATATCGAGGACTATGCCTAAGTGCGCTTTACTTTGTACTTGGGTACTTTTGAGTGTGTTTACTCTAACTTAACTCTTTTGCCAACAATGGCCGAAGTCTTTGTGTTTGACTTGGGCAAAGTTTTGATTTGCCTAATACCAACTGAAAGTCTTTGCTGCTCAATTCGCAATTAAATCGTAGAGCAAGGGCCAGTTTCTGCAGGAGGCAGGCGCCAAATAAATCAACTGTGTTGTAAAACTTCAGGCATGACTGGCTTCAGTAGGCGCACCGGAAACGGAAATCATTTTTGTTGTTACTGCTGCTGCCGCTGCTGCTGCTGCTGCTGCCTTCCCTGCGTGCTGCTGCTGATGGAATGTACACATAATATTTACACATCGCTTTCATTTCGGGTTTTGATTTCTGTTTGAAATGCGTAAAAAATTCATAACAATTCAATGGCCACTAAAAGCGAAACACGTCGAAGCGAGCGCCACTTAAAGGCCCAGAAAGGGCAAAATTATTGTTTTACGCTCGATAAAATGTCATTTGGAAATGTGTGTATTGTTTATGTTTATTTGCCGCTGTCGCTTGCTACAATTGTCGGCAAATAAGAAAAGCGTGGGAATCATGAAGGTCATATCAGCAGGAGCATCAGCAGCAGCAGCAGCATCACATGTATTCAATTTCGCATGAAATGCGAGTGGGTGTTCAACCGAGTGCACTACAAATATGTGAAAGCGAAAACGTTTTAAGCGAGTGTTTCGGCTTTAATGAAGGCGCTGCAATTCCATTCCAGCCAACGTAAATTTCAACAAAAGCCAAGTGCATTTATTTATATTTGAGCATATTTGCCTACAGCTGTGCAATTGTACTCTGCGCCAAGCATGCTTCACATAATAAAGTCCTCAGTTACCATTTTTTTATATTATTTCCATTCTCTCCGTAAGTGCATTTCTTGCAGTATTTATAAAGAAACGGGATACAGTGCAGCAACACGGATGCGCTTCAGTTGCAACTGGAGCTGCTGCTGCTGCTGCTGCTGCTGCTGCTGCTGCTGTTGCTCATGCTGCTGAGCTTGACGCCTGAGATATTTAGCCGGCATTTAGCCTTCACTATATTTTTAGCTCATCCTTGGCAGCGGGAGCTATTAAACCATGAGCTAGTTCAGAGTGCGTGGGCTGCCGTTACACGACGCTTGGAGGGTCAGCAGTAATTAGAGGTGATGCTAAAGCAATTGGATTTGGTCAGACGAGCTCACCAATAAATGCAAATCAAGCTGCCATTCAAGTTTTACTGATTCGTTTATTTATTACAGATAAGAATCAATACAATCAAGCGAGTAGTAATTAGCTGCGTATATTGTGTTATGGGATCAAAGCTTAAGTTTAGCTGGCGCTTAATAAAGGGAATTGGCTCAGTGTAGTTGGCTAACTGAAGGCAATGAAAACGAATCGATATGCCCTATCGATCGAGTGCTTAGGGTCGAGCCAGGACTGCGGACAATAAAACTGGGCGAAGCACCTCGTCTGGCAAAAACTAATTAAATACGTATTGATGCATGAGCATCACGTCGGAGACGGACGGCGACGTTGACTTACAGGTCACCTGTGCCGCTTAATGTACAAATAAAATGGCGTAAATGCTGTTGCTGTGCATACTAATTGCAGCAGACAGCGACGGCAAGGACAAACACTTTGACAAAATTGCCCATTTCTGTGCGACAGAGCAGGAGTCGGAGTAGGCGTAGAACGAGACGTGGCTGTGGGGGGAGCAGAGCTCAGCCATAGAAGAAGCAACAAGCGTAGAAGTCTCCTCAGTCTGCTCAAGGCCTCGCATATGTCTTCGTGATGCCCTTGAGTGTGTGTGCGTGCGAGTGTGAGAGTGTGTGTGTGTGTGTGTGTGGCTGAGTGTGTGACACGACGTGTATTTGTGACATTGACTGAGAGACCCAGTTCTGGCTAACCGGCTGCCTGGCTGCCTGGCTGCCTGGCTGGTGGGCTGAGTGGGCTGAGTGGCTGACTGGCTTGGCCAAGTCGTCCTTGCCCCGCCAAACAACAAACTGTTGCTTCTCAGCTGTTTGGCCCCCATTGGCCCAATGTCTCATGTTGCCCCTGCACAGCGCATGCGCTCTGCCCGTTTTTAGTACACTCGCTGCCGGGCCTGGGCCATGGCAGTGGCCCCAGTTCGCGCAACAGTTTGGGGCATTCTTATGCTCCATTTTGGGACATTTGGCTAGCTGTTGCTTCGCGCCGTCGAGTCGAGTCGAGTCGAGTCGAGCACGCCGCCGATTACGAGTCGCGAGTCTCCGTCCCTGCTAGACTCGAGTCTCGACTCAGTCTGTTTGGGGACTTCACTGCGTGCGAACGTGCGAGCCATCTAAACGCGTCTAACAAGTCAAGAACCACGCCGAACACTTCGAACAAAAACATACAGGTATACTAATATGGGGTATAAACGCACGTATGATGTATACACCTGGTACATAAGACAGCACACACACGCACACGCATATCTCTTATATATGACTGGCATCTTCTATGCATGTGTGTGTGTGTGTGTGTGTGTGTGCGTAAGCTGCATATAAAAACGCGTTTAATTAATGTAAAAGTGTCGCCGTTGTTACCTTCTTTGTGGGCCATTATAATGGCAGCAATGGATACTTAGAGACACTTGCTCAGTGCGCCAGTTGACGAGATGTTTGCCCCGTTCGCTGTCTGCAAAACTCATAAGCATTAATGTGCCATTCACATTTCGTGTGCCTCTTATAAAGTGCTAAAAATTGATTCTGCAACCAAAAAATGATAATGATAATAAAAATGTGTCAAATAATATAATTTGCCAGCCTGTGATTTATTGCATATTTTTTTTATATAAATGTAATTTTTTATTACTTTGCAGTGAGCCGAAACGGTGTTTGTTAAACTCACAAATATCACGTATACGACGAGTGTTGCAGGTGAGCCATGAACATAAAGCTATTGCAATATATGTGTGTACATATATGAAGCATCGATGCAATTAATTTGATTATTATGAAATTGAATCAAGCTGAGATTTAATTTAATTAAAATTCGCCGTCTACACTAATTAATTGTAGTTCAATGTTTAATATGCAGAGATTTTATTTGGGAATTCCATGAATATTCAAGCGAATAGTGCAGAAGCAAATTGATTCCGTTGATGGAAGCTGATCAATATTTGATTATTATAAGTGAATGAATAAAATATTGGCCATTCAGGCACAAAGCACAAGCATGCAAATAACCATTTAATGCTATATAGTTTCTCCAAGTATGAACACATTTGCAACATGTTTAGCAAATAGTTGAACGAAGTTTCAATCATTTTTATTGTACTTCCTGCTGAAGACAAAGTTTCAATCTATTTGAAATTAAATTGAAGGCAGTCCTGCTGGCTCGCTTGATTTGCAGCAAACAAAGTCCGAGTGCTTTCGAAGTGCAGCTCGATAAATATAATAACAAAGGGAAACAAATTGTAGGAAAATCGCTTGACCCCATTTCCCACTCAGCTATCATCGTTAGACCAGCAGCGAAACATAAAATATATTATATTTATAAACATATTTATAGGGAAACGCGTTCTTCTTCTTTTAATTTTTTATGCAGTTCGCTGCTGCATCATTATGATTTTTATTTTGTTGCGCAAAACTTATGCAAATTCGTGCTTATAACTTTCTTTAGCACTCACAGAATCAAAAGTTATAAAACATAAGTAGGAGAGAGGGAGAGTGGCAGGAAAAGAGAGGGAGAGGAGTGGCACATAATGCCCAGAAAACTTGAACATGCTGCCAATTTTTAAGCGATTTTAAATAAGTCTCCCAGTAGCTGTTGCTGCTGCTGCTGCTGCTGTTGCTGCTTTAGAGTGTCGCTAAATTATATTTTATTTTTAGTCGAACAAAATGTGAGCTGTGTCAGGGCATAATTTGTAATTCCCTTTGCCAAGGCAACAAAAGCCAGCGCTACCATTGTGGAGTGTGGAGTGTGGAGTGTGGAGTGTGGGTGCGCGCCGGGGCTGCAATTTAAAATAATTTCCTCTGCTGCCCTAAATGGCATTAAGCATTAAGTCATTTTGAGGGCAGGCAAAACTTACAGCCAACAACACATCAACTTGGCTTTATGCGTGTGCGAGTGTGTGCGAATGACTTTGCTGCCATTGTGGCATATGTGGCATATGCGGTTGTATGCTCTGCTGCCTTAATAGCATTGCACATTTATGCATATAATTGAGTCCCAAACAAGACGACAAACTCTTTTGCTGTTGCCATTGTTGTTGTTGTTGTTGCTGCTGCTGTTGCTGTTGTTGTTCTGGCATGCTTCAACTTTCTTACTTGAACTTTCCTCCGCATGTGCTTTTCAAGAAGCAGCACGAATTCGTTGGCTTGTGTCTGGCAGCAGCTCATTAGAGTCTGTCTTAATGTTTAACTAACATAATAAAATATCAAAGAAATCAGGCTAATTTGTATAAATATTTTCACATTAAATACGCTTTGCTCGCATCTTTGTTTGTTTCCCAGAAACCGACGCAGTCTATGCGCCGTAGCGCCTTTTGACCTTCAAATAAAAGTTGCTGAAAATTTGATGAAATATTTTCGTATGTTTTGTATTGCGGGGCACAGCCTATTTAATATTCATATGATGGCGCTGCACGCAACGAACACACCCACTATTCCAACTTTTTGCTATATGTATATATTAGTGTTGTAATTTGTTCAACTGTCCGGAGAGCTTCACTACGCTAGCCACCTACAAATGCAGTAAATGAATATCCATCACGTTGGCAACAGCGCGCAATTAGCGACTGACACGCGCTCAATGTCGCGTTGCACGATTGGTTGTTGCAACAACAGCAACAGCAACAGCAACAGCAACAGTAACAGAAGCAACAGCCCATTGCCACATTTTTGGCATGTTCAATTAGGCAACTGCAGTAATTTGCATTTGTTTATTTTGTCTCTTTCTCTCGCGGCGCTGCTCAGCGTAAAATTGAATTTCTGCGAAATTTCAATGGAGGCGCCACAAAGCGAAGTGAGGCACTCTGATGAGTTATAAATATGACAGCATCATTTGCGGTGCAAATTTAATAAATCAGTTTATTTTTAGCTTGCTATCAAATGCTCGCATTGAATTGAGGGCACAAAAGGTTTCAAAAGTGCTTAAAGTTGAGTGGAAACAGAGTGAAAAATTGCGCTGTGAATGTGATATTTGAAATTATGATAATTCATAATGAAATTCCTCGCATCAATGATTCAAGTTTTTGTTTATTAAATATTTGAAGGCGCTTAGTAGGTTATTCAAAATCATGGATTTATATATAAATGAATGGATTGGTGCACCAAAATTCAAATGGAAACACTTTTGCTTAAATTAAAAGCTATCGATAAGTACGGTGTTATCGCCTTAATCTGCTTAAGTGTGTCGTCTATCGATAGTTGTGCAACACTGGTGAAGGTCGACAGGATACGATTTTTAAAAATATTCGGCTGCCTTAGATTTAATGCGAATTTCGTGATATAACCAATTAATTGCAAAACAAGCAAATTAAGAAATTCTGAAGAAAATGTCGAATTTTGACTTTAGGATCTTAAGAAAAAGCTAAGATGTGTTTAGTGCTGCGATAATTAATATCATTTACGCCGTATGCTTGGCTAAATTGGAATTCATATAGCGTGTGCACTAATAACCAATTAAATTAAATTTTATGCATGACAGTCTTTGAGGATTCAGGAAAACAACAGCATGAGGCAGAACAGCGCCAGCAGCAGCAGCAGGAGCAGCAGCCGACTTAAGCATGACGACGCACCTCAGCGGCTACGCAATAGGCGTGGGCGTAGGCGAGGATTGGGGCGTGACCTGTGTCGTGTTATTGAGTTGCTGTTAAAGCTGCTAAATACCCAGAGAGCTGAGCTAAGGAGCGGAGCACTTATTGAAAACTGATTACAAAGACACAGGCACAGGCAAGCAAACATATTAAGACATTGAGCCACTGAGCCACTGAGCTACTGAGCTACTGAGTCAGTGAGCCACAGAGCCACTGAAGCGCACGGAATGGAGGTTGACGCATATTGCCTGGCAATTAAGCCTTACAGCTAAACAGATTGTGGCCACGCACGCGGAAGAGCAACAAGCAATAAACAAGGAACGTAGCCAACTGTTGGCTAGTACTTAAGCTGAGATGGTCAACGGGAAAGTATGTTTTTTTAGCTTAGTTTTGGGATTAGTTTTGCGTGAGTTTACGCCACAAATGGCTGCATGGCTGTTTAATTAGCTTTGTTTTAAGCTCTGCTTTGTTCTGCCTAATTTCATTTATTTAGTGCGCAACAACAACTAATTCAGAGCCTATAATTATGCCACGATTGTTGCTGCTGTTGATGTTGTTGTTGTTGTTGTTGCTTTATGCCTGCAGTTAAAAGCAATTCAATTATGGCAGCCCGTCTGCAACACTTGACTAAATGCTCGAGCAGGTTTTGCATAGCACACAAACAAACACCGCCACACACACACACACACACATTTATATATATAAGTATATATATCTGTATAGATTAACTGTGTGCGGCGTACACAAAGCGAATGCCATTCAATTTTCAAGTGCATACTACGGGGAATAACTAAGCAAATTACGCAAAAGATTTAATTAAGCAGCCGTAATGCCGGCAGTGGCGCAGCCAGGTCAAAGGCTTGCCCCGAGCCACCCAGCAACATCAGCAACAGATAAAGCGCCGCCCGCATTCATAGCCGCACCCACAACGTCGCGTCAATGCGCGTTGCGGCACGTTTCACGTGGCGTATGCGTAATATGCAAATGTACGCTCACTTGCCGCTGTCACAATGAGTTAGCCAGGTTTGCTACACCGCAGTTGCGTGGCTGTCTTCGCTATGATACAGCTAGCTAACTATAGATAGCGTTATATAGCGTTTGCATGGGATATGTGGCCCCAATGTTTAAATGTCTAAATGTCGAAATGTCTAACTGCCGGCTGCTCATGGCTGACAAGCGTTCGAAGTGGAACCCTTATCAATTGTATTATGTTACGCAAGCCGCAAGCAAGTAAGCCAGCAAGCAAGCAAGAGAGACGACAATACGTTCTGCTCGATTTGACAATGGGCAACTCGGGCGAGTCACTCTTGAGTGGAGATAATTAACAATGCAGCAGCCCGGCTTTGACCTATGCTGCGTATACGTAATGCCCGATGACAGTTCTCGGTCGCAGAATCAAACGAACTGAGCTCCTTAGCTCAGGACCCCCTGGAAGAGTATTCTGTCCCATTTGTGCATTTGTTATGCTTATGACTGCTTATTGCGGTCGTTAAACGTATATGAAAGTCACATACATATGTGTGCAGAGACCGTGTTCCCTGCTTGCGAGTGGGGGAGTCTGTGGGGCTTGTCGAGGGCTGTCCTTTGACTAGGGGCTAAATTTATTTATGTACTTTCAGCTGATTTAATCAGACATTAAAGCACTTTTAAGCAAGAAGCTTGTTCTCTATGGAATAGAGAGAATCTATATGAGAAGAGAAGAGGGGAGATAGAAGAGAGATACGAAGAAGAGTAGAGAGAAGAGAGATAATAGAAAGGTAGCATAGATAAGCAAATAGAGAAGAAAGATGAAAGACAGCAGACAGAAGATCGCAAATAGAAGAGAGAATGGGAATGGGAATGCAAAGCCAATAATAAGCTAAGAGCTTCAGGCTTATGCTGTAAGATATTAAAGCTGTAAGGATATTCACTAGCAGAGAGGATCGCTTATGCTTTAAGTCAGAGATATTGTTTCATAAAATACGGCTTTTGAGCTGATTCGAGGCAATTCAAGGGAATTTTTAAAGCTGTTTTGCCAAGAATATTATGTTTTTCACAGCAACAGAGCCCGCGTTACGTGCGGCAAAGGCTGTTGCTATAGCTATCGCATATGTCTATTATCTGACTCACATATGTGTGTGTGTGTGTGTGTGTGAAGAAGAGCGCACAACTGACAGTGGCGACCGTTTATCAGGCGCTGCTTTTGTCCTTTTTGCCAAGGCCCACAACAAATGAGGCAAAAGCAAACAAAATATGTGCCAGACTGGCTCGTACAACTATAGCTGTTGTTTTTAACGGTTTGTGTGGTTGTGTTGAGTGTGTGCCAGTGTGAGCGAGTGTGTGTGAGTGTGTGTGTGCGTCTAAAAGGACCATCACTTTTTTTTTTTTAATTGAGACATCAGTGCGCTGTTGCTCGTCAGAGTCTACGTTTATTTTGGACTTTGTGTGCTCCCTGTGTGTGCGTGTGTTTGTGTGTGTATGTGTGTGTGTGTTGTGCTTGTCTTCAGTTAGCGCTAAGCAACGTTCGTTACACATTGTTGCTGCCTTTGCTGCTGCCTATCTTCGTTTAGCTTTAGGCTAAAAATATTAAACTCACAAAGCATTAGATACACACAATATTAGGCATATATATAGGGCAGGCTGGGTGTGTATGTGTGTGTGCTTAAGTGTGTGTAAATGTGTGTACTCATGTATTTATATATGCCAAATTGTCAAATATAACAACAACAACGGCAACAATGGCAACGCACACAATAAAAACGAAAATAATTTTCGCGCTTTGTGCCTTTCACGTTCGTTCGTTTTGTTAACATTTTGCTTTCATCATTTAATTTTGGGCTGCTGTGTGCCTCTGTGTATGTGTGTGTGTGTGTGTAAATCAATAAAAGTGACCCACTGAGTGTGTCCTCTTCTGTGGCTCACCTTGGTTACGTGTCCGTCCCTGTTTCGCTTTTCGCATTTCGCATTTCGCATTTCGCATTTCGCATTTCGATTTCGCGTTTTCTCTCCTTTTGAGCTGCTTCGATTTGTTACGTGTTCGCATTTACCAAAATTAAATTCAAATCCGAATTCAGATTTTAGTTTGAGCTCACGCTAATTTCGGCATTGACATTCATTGCCATTTATCATCATAATCATAATGGCGACGCCGTGCAGCTGTGGGCCTGTATAAACAATTTATGCTCTGATTAAAGACCATCTCCGATGGCTGAACACGCAATGAGAGCGCTAATTTTTCACTGTTCCACGTTGGCCCAAATAAAGGACTCGAATTTCATTGTTTATCTGCCTGGGTCTTTTCTTCAGTTCATGAATTTTAATTGGACGCGCCAGTCTGTGCTTAAATTCATGTGGAAAATGTGCCAAGAGTTTAACTGCCAAATTCTTATATATATAAGCATTTGGCAGTATATATATATATATATATACATATATACATATATAAATATATATGCAGGCCTTTGAATCCTACAAAGCAAAAAAAGAAAAACTTTTGAAAATTGCTTTGTTTTCAAGGTCATGTTGTTTCCACTAACCTTTGATTAGTCTTGCTGAAATTGAACTGTTGCCAGTTCGTTACAGTGCGTTTCAAAAGTATATTTCGGGCTGACCAGCTTGTTTCCATTCCAACCAGTTAATTGTGATCAAATATATAAATATATATTTGATTCAAATTCTGTTTGCAGCTAGGAACTCTCCATTAATGCGTGTGTCTGTTTTTCGCTACCAGGATATCATTCCCTCTATTTCTCGTTATATATATATATATATATATATATATATATCTATTTCTCTGTTAGCTGCTCACTCTCTATGTCTATCTCTCTCTCAGTAATATTTCTACCACTCTGTTTCTGCCTCTTTCACAGTTTAATCTCCCACTCTGAATTGCTCACTCTCATTTTCTCTCTCTGCCGCTTTGTAATTCCCTTCCCCTCTACCTTATGTCTCTCCATTTTCCCCCATCTCACACACTTTGCAATTTATCTTCATAAAAGCTGATATACATTTAGGTTCAGCTGGAAGTTCAGTTATCATAAAATTAATAATAAAATTTAAATTTCTAAGGACTTAGTTGGCATTTGCGTGGCTCTTATGTAAAAACCCAATTGGTTTTCCGGCTTACCGACCGAACTAAACCCTATGCAGATATAATCAACGTGAATACACGTTGTGGGTTTATTGATTCACCGTTTGAAGTTCAACACTCGCTTATGGCCTATAAAGTTTTAAGCCAAATTCAACTTATGCTCATTGGATCCGGCTTTAAGTTTCAACTGCTGACCTAGTGACTTGTTTTGGAAGCCGCCGCCTATCTCTTCCTCTCATCCTCCGATCCCCTTGCGCCTAGTCTCACTGTCTGTGTGTCAGCCCCTGTGAGTGCTTTTAGGCGCTTCTCTGAGCGAACTGCTGCCTCATATTTTATTTATTTAGCCATGAAGTACAAATGAAACGCAATGGCCAGAAGCGAAAGCACCAAGCATTTGTACTAAATAGTTTAACGTACGCTCTGAAATTTATTTTGGCTATGTTGTCCTCTGCTCTGTGCCTGCTGCTCTTTGCCCTCTGCTCTCTGCCCCCTGCTCCCTGCCCCATGCTTCTGCCAGCTGCCAGTTGCTTTTGCCATTGCCAAAGTCTTCCCAAGTCAATTTGTGGCCATCAGAGGAGCTCAGACGCTCTGACGGATGCTCAGCTGCTCAACTACTCGGAGCAAATACAAACGTGTGCACAGAGGGCGGAGAGTGTTTGCACACTGACTGCAGAAAGTAAACTACCTCACGTATTTACAGTGCGAGCATCTTTTGACACATTGCATGGCATTTAATTTCAATTTGGCCAATTGGAAAATGGAAATGCAAACGCGTTAAGTACGTATGAAAATAAGCACATACATATATAATAATTTTTGCTTTTAAAGCAATTAATAAAGAGCTAATGAGCTTAAGCATATTTTCATAAAATTATGAACCAAACAACACACACACACAGGCACATATGCTATCACACACACACACACACACACACACAGAGAGGCGCAGACCCACACGGACTCTGACACTCAATTTGAATGGCGCTCAGAGCTCATTTAACTTTTTAATTGTGCAGTTTTGTGAAGCTGGCGGAAGAATGAGATGAAAAAGGAAAATAAATGTAAGATAAAAGTCAGACGGGCAATAAGCGTATTAAAAGCCAGTGCAAAATAAAGTGGCAAGTGCTGCAAAACAGCCGTTGCGAGGCCTATAAAATACCTGCTGTATACGTATATTTAAGGAAAAGTCCACAGTTTAAAGAGAATATAAAAGTAAATTGCACCTAATATACGTCTAAATACAGGGTAAATGAAATGCCCGAGGTGCAGCTCAAGCTCAGCTTCATTTCAATGAAAGCGAATATCGATAGCACTTAGGCAATCAAAGTATCGATAGGTTGCCTTCGAGTGTTGGTAAAGGGTTAAATAAAATATTTTTCGAGCCATTTACATACATTGCTATTGAGAACCATCGAATGAACAGTACACCCCGCTGCAAATGTAACAGGGTATTTCAATTGGCTGTCGAGCAGCTGCGCTGACGGCTGAGCGCGCTTTGCTGGCCTAGCGGTGCATGGTGCGCGGTGCGTGGAAATTGTGGGGCAAGTGAAGTGACCGCAATTAAAAGCACATTTTGCCTTTCTCTCTCTTTATTTGCAGCACATCGGCAGTAGAGCGGCGACGGAGGAGTGAGCTTTAGTTATAACACAGCTGGCTGTTTGGGGCATTGGATCCGGAAGCGGAAGTGCTCATAGTTGGCTGGCGGTGTATAGTGCGGGCAGCAGCAACACGGCAACAACGGCGGCCAGAATTTTTTCACGTTTGGATAGTGTCGAGGAGGTGCAACGCAGTCGCAGTGGCAGCGCTGTTGGAATAACGCCCGGCGGTGGTGCAGTGGCAGCGGCAGCGGCAGCGGTGGCAGCGGGTTCACCAGCCAGAACCGGCGGTGGGGGAGTGGGCGCGGGCTTGGGCAATGCGGCAGGAGTGCGTAATCGCAGCGCCAGCACAATACTCGAGCTCAGTCAGAGCCAACTAGGAGCGCATACGCGCAAGTATTCCAGCGGCGGCGGCGCAGCACTTCTCGCTGGCGATGTGAATGGATACGGAGACAACGCGTCAACAGCGAAATGCGATACATTTAATGGCGTTGGAGCGAGTGCAGGTGCTGGTGCAGGTGCAGGTGCTGGTGTAGGCGCAGGTGTAGGTATCGGTGTCGCTGGCGGTTCAGGTGTCGGTGTCGGTGTCGGTGTCGGCGGAGGAGGCGGTGCGGCAAGTAGAGGTGCACAGCAGGATAGAACCTCACTCGGATCAGTCAATGTGCCAGTCACAACAGTCAGCAGCTTGGGAATAACTCTGCGCGAACGTCTGTCCATCAGTGGCGCATCATCGGGTAACGAGTCGGGCGTGGCGGCCAGTGCGGGCGGCGGAGCTGGTGGCTCAGCGCCAACAATAGGCGGCAGCAGCAATACAAGTGTGCCACATTGCAAGCGACAGGGCAGCTTCTCGAATGTATTCTCGAAGCTAATCGATGGTATGCCCGCTGGCACAATGTTCGCTAAGTTCAAAAGCGCCAACGTGGCGGCCTCCACATCCGTGCAGAATGTCGCCGATGGCAACCCCATTACGCAGTACTTTGAGATTGGCAAGCCGGTGGCCTGTGCCGGCCCAGAGCTCGTCTGGCGCATACACGATGGATATCGCAAGAGTGACAACAAGGTGAGTGCTTCAAACAAAGAACTGTAGCGAAGCTAACTTCCAGCTCTCTAACCATCTCACACACACACACTCTCCCTCTCTCCCTCTCTCTCTCTCTCTCTATCTTCATCTGTCTCTGTCTGTGTAGGAATGTTCGATTTTCATATTTGAGAAGAAGGTGGCAGAGAAACTGCACAAGCCGCGTCGCAAGGAGACCATTACAGAGCTGCTAAAAAGCTCGGTAAAGACATTGGAACGCTTTCGTCATCCCCGGGTGAGTATGTCCTTAATTCATATTATTTGCCCAGCTATCATAATGTAACTTCCTGCAAATAAATAGCTAAATATATTCAAGTTCCTTACCAATAACTTGTCTTTATTGTTTTATTGAGTTTAAGAAAATTATCAAAAATATGTGCAAGGAATTTCGCAAAATATTTGCAGCTCATAAATTACGAAGCATCAGAAAACAAATAAAGTGACTCTAGTTGAGGATGAGGGACTAGAGGATACTCATTGAACAGCGGTTTGCTGATGAAAATTGAGGCTGATCTGTTGAGGAGCACTTGAATAGTAGAACTTGATGTACTTCAATTTGAAATGCGAGGATAAACCCAATTCGAATTCGAAACCAAACTCGACGCTTGAGGCTGACTCAGAATTACTTTAAGAGCTTGAAAGCTTAAAGATGAAAAATTTGATAATTTAAGCAAGTAAACGTAGTGTATATGCCACATTAAAGTCACTCCCAATGCTGGACTATGTTCATAGATGAAAGATATCAAAACGTTTGACATTGAAGCCCGGTTTATATATAACATTTAAGCCACTTGAACTTGTCCATAGTTTTACATATCTCTCTCCTACGTATCTCACATAACTATGTCCATTAAACTCTCTTTCCCAGATACTTCAAATCTATCACACTGTAGAGGAAAGTGCGGACACGCTGGCCTTTGCTGCTGAGCCCATTTTCGCCAGCCTTTCAAATGTGCTGGCCTTTCATGTGAGTTGTTTTTTCCGTTTTTTCGATTTTTTTCTGTGTTCATTTTTGGTTCAGTTCACAGTTTTCAGTTCAATTCAGTGCGGTAGGGTTGGGTTAGGTAGGGTTAGGCATTCCCTCCTCGGTAGCTGGCCAACAGGATATGCAATTTGCGTTGTCGCCCGCTGCTCCATTGTGTTTTAGGCTCTCTGCCTTTTACTGCCAGCTGCTTCAATCAATGGTTGTTGTTGTTGTTGTTGTTGTTGTTGCTGCTGGTAGCAACAAGGCTGTTGCTGCTGTCGTTGCTGTTGTTGTTGTGGTTGTTGCTGTTCTTTTTGCGTACGTTGAAAGTTTCGTATGGCAGCCAGTCAACTGCATAGTTTGGCTTTTGGTTCAAGTGCCAGGCAGCACAGCAATGTGAGCTATGCATAACACAGCCATACACACAGACACGCAACACACACACATATATATATATATATATATAAGTCACCAATACAACTAAATCGAATTAAAGTGCGTGCTAGCAAAGTTTGCGCTGTGGAGATTGAGTCAATAAAATGATTCGTTTCGCTAGCGTAGTTCAGGAATTGATACACACACAAACACAGCCACACCCACACCCACACACACACACACACACACACACACACCCACACAGGTGGTAGCAAAAGCAAAGTGCTTTGTTTTTAGCTGGAGGAAGCCAACCAACCTCCAGACAATATTTTAGTTTATTGAGGTGCACACAGCAAGGGCAACAACAATCGACAGAGAAGCAGAAGTCGAATCGAGTTAAATTACATTGAAAATTGCATGGGTACAAAACCAAATTGTTTTACAGAATAAACAATATGTGCTGGAATAATGAAAGGAAAGCAGAAAAGTCACAGCTTAAGGAACTATTTGTGCTCTGCGATTCACAACGACCTTGTGAAACATGGCAAGCGTGGAGCAAAGGGCAGCAGGAGGCGACCTTTTAACGCCATGTCTATTGAAATTATAGCGCAGTACAAATTCTGACTGCCGTGCACATATGCTAGAAGTTTTTTTTTTGGTTTTGTTTTTGGTTTTGCTACTCCTTAATGTCTTTATTGTCTGCAAAGTTTATGACTTCATGACATAGTTATTTTTCCCGCTGGGAGGCGGCGAGCAAAGTGAAAAGAAAAATGCGAGAAAAATTGAAAAGGCAATTGCCATAAAGTGCAAACAGAGCTTTATTTTCGTTTTCGCTTTCGTTTTCGCTTTCTTGTTCCATATTTTTGGTGCTTTTTATTTTTTGGGTGGGCTGAGTTCACCTGTCTGCCAATTCTTATGCGCCACGTTGTCCTGCAGGAGTCGAAAACGTATGAGAATGCCAGCGTGGCACCCGCAGCAGGAGGCGGGCCGGCGCAGGCACAGCCAGCTGCTGGGGCCCAGCCGCAACGGCCGGCGCATGCAAAGGAATACAATTTCTTGGATATGGAGCTGAAATATGGATTCTTGCAGGTAAACCAAACAACTCCTAGTGCCAACGCGTCTGTGTGTGTGTGTGTATGTGCAGTTGACTCTATAACAGAGTGTTTCTCTGTGGCTTCTCGCTTGCAGCTAACAGAGGCTCTGGCCTATTTGCACTATTCCGGTCACGTAATTCATCGAAATGTGTGTCCATCCTCTATACTAATAACCAAGCGGGGCATTTGGAAGCTGGCGGGCATGGAGTATGTGGGTAAGTTTAGCAGCACATTTCAATTGAAACGAATGCCACTCTGGCCACTCGATTTGTATTCATAATACCCATTGTTGTTATGTTATTCTTGCCTTGCAGAAAGAATGAATGAGACTGATTTGAATAGCTCAATTCCTTGTCCGCCGTGGAGCAACAGGGTATCAAAGATGGCCCAGCCCAATCTCGACTTTATGGGTAAACAAACCGTAGCCACTTCAGAGCTCCAACAAATCCTTTCGCTACTCTCTAACCCTCCTACTCTTCTACTCTATTCCTTTAGCACCCGAAACGCAGACCAGCTCGAAGTGCAGCCTGCTGAGCGACATGTTTTCACTGGGCATGGTCATCTGTGCGGTTTACAACAATGGACGGCCACTCATACAGGCGGGCAACTCTACATCCAACTATGCCAAGCAACTGGAGACGGTAAGAGAGTCATTCGCTCAGCTTCCCCTGCTCGCTCTCAGGCCAAATTAATTTGCCGCTGCTGCCCGCGGCCAGATCTGAAGCCAAGTGGCTGGCAAAAGTTTTGCGCCGCTTGTGTTTGCGAGCTGTAATTAGATTCGGCGCTTTGTCAAATGCAAATGTAATCAAAAGTCCACTTGAAACTCTAATTGTTCAGCCAGGTGCTGAAGCTGATGCCGATGCCGATGCCGATGCTGAGGCTGACGCTGCAGCTGCCTCGGGCCATGTCATTAAAAGTTTTGGCCCCATTCAGTCAGACTTCAAGTGTTTGCCTTCAATGTTGTGGGCAAACAGTATTATTATGTATACTCGCCTTTTCTGTCTTGTTTTATTTATATTTTTTGCTATTTGGTCATCTGGCTGGACTCGTCGTTTATCATACACCTTGGTCTTAGCTTTGCTCTATTCTGCTTCCAGCTGGATGACAATGTGCACAAGCTGATGCCGCGTCTGCCCATCGCTCTACAGGAGGCGACGTCTCGCATGGCCAGCCGGGATCCGACAGCGCGACCCACCGCTCAGCTGCTGCAGCTGATCAAATACTTTATGTGAGTAGACAACTAGCTAAATTAGCAACCCACTCCAGGTGCTTCAGGTCTCCAACTCTCAATACTGTTGCCTCTTCAGCAAATTAATTAACTTTTAACTAAACGCAGAGCAAGCAAAAGAAAAAGTGACAGCAATTTGCGCAGTTTTAGCAAAAGTTTTTTGTTTGAGTTTCAAATGAAATTGACACCTGTTAAAAGCAGCCACTTACACCCACACCCACACACACACACACACACTCGCACATAGGCAAACGTAAACAAGACTCGCAATCTCTAAGCCAATTTGTACATGTAGCAAAAATTGAATTGAAGCATTTGCTTTTACCACACCAAGGTCTCATCAAGGAACACACAGACTCCACAGAGAGAGAGAGAGAGAGAGAGAGAGAGAGAGAGAGAGAGAGAGAGAGAGAGAGTGAGAGAGAGAGAGAGAGGGATACACACATTCACCTTAATTACGTCTGTTTGGTAAATGAAAACGGTAATCAGGCTTGAAAGACACAATGCGAATCTCTTGAGCTGATTGTGAGTAGTGGCAAGCGTAGGAGTCGCCACACCCCCACGCCACGCTCTAACCTCTCTTGCGGGTAGTGTTGGATTTATGACGACAGCAGCTGCTAGGTAGACAGCCAAGGGCAGCGCACCTGCCCTGAGTGAGAAACGCGGCAGCAACACAGCAGCAGAGAACAAACTCGCAGATTAAACCACAGTGGGTCAAGCCAGAGATATGCGAGATCTAAGCAGAAATAACTAAATGGACGATAGTTGATCGAGTTGTTAGCTAATGGCTTAAAGATAGAAAAGGGCTTTTTACGGCCTCCATTCCTCGTGTGAAATTGCCTTTATGTAACTCCTCCTTCGCCTCCTGAATAAACTAATTATCTTTGCTACTTACAATATTTTTGAGTTTGAGAAAGTCATGAAGTTTATTATGACACTCGCACCACTGTGCTGTGTTTAGACAAGCTGAAAGTCACGGCTGTTGCGACGGCTGCTGGGCTAGCAAAATCGGTTGCTTGGCAAAAATGAGTGGTGCACGCCCCATTGCCGTCCTCCTGTCTGTCAGTCTGCTGCGTTGGCAGTCAGTTAGTCGCTTGTTGGCGGCACTTTGAAGTTCATTTATATGTTATCAGCGTATTCTTCTTTCTTTTTTTTTTTAGCTGCGCTTGCAAATAGCTCAAGTGGGTCGCGACAACCAGTTTGCAGGGCTGTCTGCGTGGGCTAAGCCAGCAGCAGGAGTCTTTATGCTGATTATGTAGCCCATGGCTAATCAGCTGGGCAGCCAGGCAGCCAGGCAATTCTTTTAATGGCGCTTCGTGTGCAACGAGGCGCATACGCAATGTGATTTAAAGCCGCACTCCTGCTTAGCCAAGCGCATACCGCAAGTTTTTCATTCCATTTGCCATTGCACATAATTTAAATGGATTCCACTTTTATGGCCATTATCAATTACCCGCAACCGCCACGATGATGCTGGCTGATCGCAAAATAAGTTCTAACCACCAAAAAATGCAATTGTAGTTGGCTAGTTTTTTGCTAATTAAGCTTTAGCCAATTAGTTTTAGGCAACCATGAAAACGTTTCAGATAAATATTTCGCACTTCAGCAGAGACACACACGCAATAGCTAAAGCTCTCTGTACTCCAGCATAGATAAACAGATAAACTCTGTATTGTTCTTTGTTTATATTTGTGTGTGTTTATGTGCCACAACTGTGCGAGGGATTAAACTGGAAAAAAAGTTGGCAACAGCTTAGCTGTGTTAGCCTCAAAGGAATAAAATGCCAAACAATTTAAATGATTTTTTTTTTTTAATTTAACTGTCAAATTCTGCGAATTCGGGAAATTCATGGAAAATCCTTTGGAAATATTTTTGTGGAGTGCGAAAGAAGTTTTGCAGCTATTACGGTAGTTACAGGGTATATGCAGGGTATCTATTAGGCCGACGGCACAGTCACCCAGTTGGGTGCCAATAAAAGTTAAGCGAGTGCTAATAAAATTTGGCACATTCCGTATTTAATTTGTATGGGCTTTTCTTGTTGGCAGCGATCCGGCTATAAATGCGCTGAAATTCCTGGACGTGGTCAACATGAAGGACACGCAGCAGAAGTCACAGTTCTACAAGACCACCTTGATAGAGGCCATGCCGCTGATACCGCGCGTAAGTACCCATAAATTGTGCCAAAAAAGCCTGCGCTACGGAAACCGAAACGGAAACGGATGTTGGCCAGCTTGCGGACGCGTCAGCCATTTTGTGCTGACTGCTGACTGCTGACGGCTCGCTGTCTGCACTGTCTGTGAATGCATTCATCATTTATAGCGACAAGTTGAGCGCTTTACGAGCAATAGCAGCAGCAACAATTTGCAAATTACGAGCGCTTTTATGACAGTTGCAAAACTGTCACCCGAGCGGGCCAGCGATGCCTTTGTCTTGCGGTCTCCCTTTTGTGGCAGCAACAGAGGCGATTGAGTCTAGTTGCTAGTTGTAGCAGCGATTGCTTATTGTTTTTTCTCTATTTCTCTTTGCAGAAACTTTGGTGGCAGAACCTGTGGCCCATGCTCAAGTCGGAGATTAACAATGGCGAGGTGCTCGCTGCTGTTCTGCAGCCGGTCATGCTCTTCGTGCAGGAGGCGACGCATGCCGAGTACGATGCCCTAATGTCGTCTACAATGAAGTGAGTGACACGCGCTCATTAGGCGCCCACACACACACACACACACACACAGTTACAAATGCTCATACTCAGTCATATTTTTAGACTCGTTTATACTACTTAGGCGAAGGCTTACCGCCTACCATTTAACTATAAATTAGCGCTGACCTTTTGTTATTGTATGTGTGAACCAGAGCAGTGGCTCCTGTGCCAGCTGCGGCTGCTGCTGTTGCTGTTGCTACTGCTGCTGCTGCTGCTGTGGCCACCATCGATAGCTGCTGGCCAGCCAAACAATAGAGTTCAGCTTTTGTCTCGCTGCTGAACAATTGAAAAACTTTTGTGACACTTTTTATTTAATTTTCATGGCGTTTTATTGCACGCGCCCACTTCCAGAGCGACAGAGACACAACACATCGCATAGACAGCGGACGGCTCATATTGTAATTTATAGACCACAAGTTGTAGTTAAAGTTTCTGCCACGCAAAGTTTTGTGTCGGGGCCAACTGTGTCAGGAGGATGCGCACCTTTTGTGCCCTCAGCACCGCTGGCGCGGCATACATAAATTAGTAAACCACATGAGCGTATCTGCTGCTCCTGCTGCTGGGCAGAGCTGGGTGTTGTTGAGAAAGTTGAAGTGGATGGCGCCGAAATAATGTTTCTTATAAATTACAAAGGCGATAGCGTAAAACGTATTCGAGAGACTTTAGTCTAAGACTAAGTGTTAGACTTTTGTGATAGCATCTGAGCAATCTATCAAGTTAGTATGTGAGCCGGACAGTGCAGATTAGGCAGTCAGTCGGTCAGTCAGTCCATCAGGATGTCATTCAGTCGGTCTGTTAGACAGGCATTGCATTGCTCAATAAGCTAGTCAATCATTCTAATCATTCGCTTATCAGTCAGTCAATAATTTAATCAGTGAATCTGTCCATGCGATAGTTAGTCACAGAAAAACCATTTTAAATATATACATTAACATCTACAACAGGCCAAACAGCCCTCGGCCCACTCGGCGCTGGGTAAACAAAGTTTTTTTTTTTTCGACTGTTGTAAGACGCTTATTTTGACACTGCCCAAAAAGTTGCAAATAACAACTTTTCACCCACACCCACTCACACCCACACACACACACACACCCACACACACACACACACACACAAGCACACACATTTGAGCAATAAGCAAAAGCCCAGTTAGTGTGCAACAATAATGAAGCATTTATTTGGGTCCGTTTTTTATACAAATATTAAATGAAACAGTCGGCAAACTTTTGTGCCCCATCAGATTAAGATATATGTATGTTGTATTGAGATTGCATGCTCAATGATTGTGTATTTGCTTTGTCTGGCTATAAATAGGATTGTCTACAATACGCCAAAATCCATTCAGGCCAGCGTCACGATACTCGAGAACTTGCACTTGATAATTGAGAAGACGAAACCCGAAGATGTCACCACAGATATAATGCCGATGTTATTCTTTTCATTTGACGGATCCACAATACAAGTGCAGGTAAGCACAATCCGCAGACGTTGCCTTCAATTCAGCTGCCACGCTGTAGATATGCAAATTAGTTGGAGCAGGAGCCAGTCACACAGAGGAAGCGAGTGCGAGATGGAGGTATACAATGGGTTGACAAGTCAACAGAGTTGGCATTTGCCTTAGCGTTGATTGCGTAATTACAGCAGAAATTTCTTAATTAACTGCGGCACAGAGATAGCTCTTCTAAGCAGCTCGTTTGCCACTTCAAATTTATTGCGAACGAAAGTAATTTTACCTTTTGCTCCTGAGCACCTCCGAGCACTAGAGACAAGGCCAGGCCTGGCCAATACTGTGTGGAGCACTCGAAACTCGAGCATTTAAAGTTGCTTGTAAATTGAAATGGAAACCACTTCTGCGGCATGCCAGACAGTACTTAAATTGAACAAGAATTTTCCCAATTTGTAATATTATAGATCTTAGCCAATTCCCTCCCTCTAAACAACTATTTCTATCGCACAGAGTGCAGCTGTGGTGGCTGTGGGCAACGTGTTCGACAGCATCGCCGAGCTCTCCATACGCCGCATGGTCTTGCCCAAGGTGAAGATGGTATTCGAGAAGAACATAACGGACCCCAAGATTGTACAGAATGTGCTGATATGTATTGAGCGTGTCATGGATCGCATGGAGCGGGCTCAGGTGGGTATTAGGCACTAAGCTTGACCCTAAACCAAACCATTTAAGCTGGACTAACCACGACTCTGCAGGTCATGGAGGAGGTGCTGCCCCTGCTGGCCAATGTGCGCATACCCGATCCAGATATTATCATGCGGACTGTGCGTAAGTATAAAAAAAGTACCCCGAGATAAATTCAATTGATACTAACTGCACACAAAAAGTTAATAGAATTTCACAAACATAGACAGAGAGAGAGAGAGAGAGAGCGAGTGAGTGAGGGGGCGCGGTAGACATACGAACATACAATCAACGAGCTTTGCTATTGTGCCAATAAAAACTAATTAAATACCATAAAATTGAGTCTCTGCCAACTGTGCGAGTGGGCAACGGCTTGTGGTTAAGCAATCTGAAATGGCTAAAATTACTTTAAAAATCCACTGTGTGGGTAGAGAGAAACACTCTGTTAACCGACTTTAATTGATTTTGTGCAGTCTATTGAGTTTTCTGCCGGAAAGAGCTCCTGCCAGGCCTATAAGGCGTTAACATAAATTCCTAGACGTTTCTCTCACAATTCTAAAGCCAATTCACGATTCTAAAGCCATAAGAGATGATTTCATAAGAGATGATTTCATCTTATAGCAATCACGTAATATGCTTCAATTGATTGCCACTCTTGTGGCATTCATAACTTACCTCTCGTTGTACAGTGTAATTGAAAAGGCAGAAGTGCCCAGGTTAAATTTGGCTTTGTGGTCTCTTTGTGTGTCTTTGTTTGTTATTGATTGGAATTACGCAGACATTAATAAGATGACAGTTGCTTACTATTAATGATATGGCATACCATTTTACAGGCATTTACCACAAGATGTTTGCCGACAAATCCTATGGCTTAACCGTGGAGACGATGGCCACCAATGTGCTGCCCCTGCTGATACCGCACACTGTCAATCCGTCGCTCAATTTCGAGCAATATTGCTATTTGCTTGAGGTACGACGCTGGACCGACCGCAGAATATGCTCCGGTAAATTGCAAAACATTTTCTGATTGTGGTATGTCGTTGCAGGTGCTGCAGCAGATGCTGGAGGCCATCGATCGGCAGCAGCGCAACAAATTGAAGCTGGACAATCTGTCGATGGCGTCGCCGGAGCGGCATCGCACGTTGCGCCATCAGTTCTCCACGGATAACATGAATGCGCCGCCATTCAATATACCCAATTTGCGTATTGATCAGCGCAAGACCTCCAGTGCCGAGGATATGGCGCGCAAGAATTCTGGCGGTAAGTGAATGATTCTCATCAAGTGTGCAGCTGGTGTTGTCAGATGCCCTGGGAGCAAGTGGGCGTGGGCCTGGGCGTGGCGAACGGTCAGGAGGAGGCCACTGGCAGGGGGCTGGCAAGTAGCTTGCATAATGAATAATGAGCTTAGAGCAGCTTAATTGAACATTTTCATTGGCATTAGCATTAGAGTTTCCATTTGATATCCATGGTACGTGACAGTTTAGCATTGTGGGACGCCTAATCAGGATCCTGTGTCCGGCAGCGCTCACTAATTTGTCAAACCGAAAATGAGCCGTGAGCTGTGGCATCTAATTGTATTATGCAAATTAAAAAAACCGAATTGAAATTAAAACGAAAAGCGAAAAATGAAAATGAAAATGAAAATGAAAATTGTATAATCAGAGCCGCAAGCGACTGTCAGCAGGAGATTGAGTTACGTGTGACACGTGCTACTTGCCGCTGCAGCTCTCGATGAACTTTCAACCTTAACGATGATTTATTATGAAGTACTTAATCGCTTGTAAATACAATGTCACGCCCTTCGGCCCTGTCTGCGTGTGGGTTAACTTTTAATTTCTCGCAAATGCACGAGTTGTGCGAGTCAAAAGGTGGCTGTTCGCACCTGTCCCACATCTCATGGCCAGTTGCAATGTCAACTGAAAACAAATGTGTGCGTGCGGATCTGTGGTTTCCCCTGTCTCTCTCTCTCTCTCTCTCTCTCTCTCTCTTTCTAAATTAACAGAGGCCACTACCTATTGCAAAATTGACATGATGTTGCCACGCTTTCCAGTCAAGTGCAAAGAAATTGGCTGGGTAGGAAGCGGCCAGAGGCCAGGGGAGCACGCGGCTACGCCGTGGTTTTTGTGGTTAACAGTAAACAAACAGAGAAAGAGAAAGATGAAGAGAGAGAGAGAGACAGGGGGAGTGTGTGCCTAGCTGCGCGCTGCATATTAACTGCAGTTCAACAGCCAATGGAAACACATTCAATATTTGCGCTTCATTGCGTATGTTTAGCAATATTAAGTATACACATGGTTGGCCGCCTTCAGGTGAATCGAGAGCTAAAAGTTTCTCTGCGCAGAGGACATTTCAATTAAAGAGTGCACAAAGAGTCGAAAATGTTGCGGCAAGCCGAGGCTTACGCTGGCGAAATCAAGTGGAAAATCAGGCAGCAATTCACTCGTAATGCAAAGCGAATCAAGGGCAATTTTGCATGCCTGCAACTCGCATATTTATATGCAAAACTGTCACATAATCAAATAAACTCATTGCTCATGCAGTTGATGAACCGTGAAGAGCTGCAGACAACAACTGCAAATTTAGTACAGCTATGAAATTTTTGAGCGGCATTAATTGAGTTGAGCGTGGATTTTTTTAACATGCATGTAGTACGGCGTGAAATTAAGTAAAATCAGTATGCGAAACGGATTGAAATATCGCTGTGGCGCAGTGTACAAACATGCGAGTAAATAACTTTTGACGTAAGCAGCAGGAGGAGGCACAGCCCACGCTATGCTAGAAGCAAAGTGCAGCATTTTGGGTGGAGTGGCGAGGGCCGAGTCACATGCAGCAGCCACAGCTGTAACCGCAGATTGTGCGTTTTGTCCTTGGCAATGACAGCGGGCGAAAGCGAACCTGACAGGGCCACACATAGCCACACACACACACACACACACACACACACATACAGGTGGTGTGTGTAGATAGCGTGGTGTTAAAATGCTTGAGGTCGCTCATTATGAAACCCAATTAGCTGGCCACTGTTTATGCAATTTTCATAGTAAATCTCTATATATGCAACTGTTTTGTCCCTGCTCAGGCTCTGGCATGCTGGGCGGCTGGTGGTTTGGCTGCTCGCCTTCGTCGCCGGATAGCAATTTCCTGCGCGTCGGCAACGTGTTTCCCAATCGACGGCTCTCGGACAATACGCTGATGACACCAAAGATACGAATCGCTCCGTCGTGCGCCTCTTCACCGGGCGGCACGCCGGGCAGCGGCTTGCCCACCCGTCGTCATTCGAGCATTGGACCCCAGGAGCGGCGCGGCTCTACCATCAATTTGTCACCGCCAACTGTAAGTTGTTTGTGTCTGCCACGCGACGTGGCACGTTGCCCATTTTGGGTTTCTTTTTATTTTGATTATTTATTTCTTTCTTTATTTATGTCGCGAGCGCAATTTGGTTTGTTGTGGTTGCTTCATTTAGCATTCAGTGGAGTTTTCCTTTGTAATAGAGAATTCTTTTCTCTTCATTTTGATTTTATATATTATCCTTTGTGCTTTTTTGTGCTGCTGCACTGACCTTTGGCTCGCCACTGTTTTCCTTGACCGCTGGCAGCCACAAAGGCTTTGGGTTCATTTTGATTGAAGAACAGTTTGATTTCGATTCATTTTTTTTATTATTATTAACCGTTTTATTTTCATATGGGCCTTCTTTTGAGCCTTACAATAGCGTTTTACATTAAATGAATTGTATTTAACTTTAGCGCCTAGCGAGTAGCATTTAGCGTAAATTTACAGTTAACAACAAAGTACAGTTGTCATCAACAAGAACAACAGCCGCTTAACATGAACATGAGAAACATGCAGAACTACTATTATATAATATACGATTACGTTTACTTTAGTTTTATGATTTGCCCCGATATCGGCTTTTGTATATTTATAAATACTTATGATCAGCTCATTTCCTGCAATGAACGATTAGAGAAAATCAACTAACAAACGCTCTAACACACGCTCTTTTATCTTATCTTCACTTTCCCGCCCCTAAATACAATATAAAAATATATGAAAAACAATAACAAAACACAAAAACAAACGTCGTCGTCGTCGTCGTCGTCGTCATCGTTGGGTCTTTGCTTCGCTTTTCGCATACACAAATTAAATACATATATCACATATATTAGTATGGCGCTCGAGGTAGCTCTGGATCGAGCCTATCGGTGCCCTCAACTTCAGCCTATGTTGTAAGTCTAAAAAACAAAGAAGTGTTTGCCACTGACATTGCATAACTTAATAATATAATAACAATTGTAATAACAACAACAACAACACGCTGCACGCTGTGCTTGGGTCTCCATAGTCAATAGTTATGCAGCATCCATATCAATCAAAGAGAGAGCAACGACTTTTTGCTGTGCTGTATTGATTAAAACTTGTGTCTTGTGCTGTGCTTGTTAACCGTTCTTGTTTACCATATTGTTCTTATTGCTGTTGTTGTTGTTGTTCTCGTCCATAAGCAGTCAACACTTGCACACACACACATGCATACACACATACGTATATATAAACGGCTGCTGCCACAAGTATTTAGTTGGCTCCGAAATGTATGCTACGATTTTTGTATGTGGGGCTCAAATATGGCGGCCGGAAGTCGGTCGCTCGTTCGTTCGTTCCAAACTTGTTTCTGGTGGTTTCTCACTCTCACTCTCTGACTGTCTCTGTCTCTTTCTGAATCTCTCTGTATATTTTGCATACCGCAACTTGCAAGTCAGTTTTGGATCTGAGTTTGAGTTTGAGTTTGAATTGAAAGTTGCATTTGAATTGTTGCCTTAATAAATTGAATCTACTCCGTATATTGCCTGTCTCGTTCTGATACTCTCTGTATTTACCTTTGACGTACTGCCTGAATGGAAGAAAAACCGAACAACAAAAAAACTTATCTGTTTTTTTTTTTTTTTTTTTTGATTCTCTTGTTTTCTTACTTTCTCTGTCTGGGTACTGAAACTTTAACTAATTTGCAACTGTGTTGATTTACATTTTTGTACAGTCATTTCGTTGATTGTTGTTGTTGTTTTGGTTTCTCACTTACTCTCTGTACTCTCTGTTCTCTCTGTATTGAGCAGGCTGTTATTTGGGCGCGGGCGTGGCTGTCCATCAAGCTGGATGCTTATGCTAATGCAGTGTATTTGAAACCTTTTACGTCTATCAATTATTTGTGTAAATTCGAAACTTAACTTTGATTAATTTTAACTTTAATTTTTTCGTTTGTGTATACATTGTGAATATTTTGTATTATTTGTATATATACATATATGTGTCTGAGCATTGTTAAAAGAGTTGTTTAAGAGCTGTAAGTAAAGGTCAGAGCAAGTGCTTCGATTGCTGTTCAACAACATCGCTGGTCTCTAAAGCATTGTATGACTTCGCGAATATCTATTTGTGATAATTAAGTATATATACATATTTATTTGAGTGGTTTTTATTTGCATTCGCAACGGCTGTATTTACTTGTCCCGGAAAGTACTCTAAGCAAGCTCGAATTTTAATATGTATATTTGATGTTTCTCAACTGATCAATTTTTAAGCTAACTGACGTACAACTTAGGAATGTTGAACACACACCTGACACACGATTGATATACTTCATCTCACACAGCCACTAAACATTTATCATTAATATGTATTCTGCAAAAAGAGAAAAACATGTAAATCCTACAAAACTTATTTCTTATATATCCCGATCGTTCTCAGTTGTTGATTTGATTTTGAGTTACCATTTTCCGTTAATGTTCTGTCCTCTTGAACGGTATCTAAAAATGAAAAACTAATAAATACACATACACACACACACACATACTACTACACAGATAAGTTGAGTGTATTTCGAATGTTTGTGCTTATTTGGTTACTGATAGAGATGTTTCACACACACACACACTCATACATTACTGTGCATATATGCTGTTTTATATCATGTGTGTATTTTTCGTTTCTCCATTTCATGTGCGAACAAAAATTATATATATGAAACTCTATAAAAAAAAAAAAAAAAACAAATCGAATAAATTAATACAATTTGCAGCTTGCACGGAGCATGATCGTGAGTACACGTTACCTTATTTTGGAAATTTTCAATTTTGTTTGAACTTCGAACTCTCTGCCTTCCGCTTCTACCTATTCTCACACACATACACATACATACACTGCGCTGATGTTATTTGTTTATGTTAATGTAATTTGTCTTTTTATTTACAAATAAAGGAATCATTTCTGTTCGCAATTCGCGTTCTAATTGTATTTGATGTACATGCGAATACTTGATTGATTCATAAACGTATATCGAATATATTCATTTAAAATTCATACTCTCGCTCTCTCTCTCTCTCTCTATATATATACATATACATATATTTGTATAAGGATGTTTGCGCTATGTTTTCATGGCTGTTGCTCGATTGGGCAGCTTTTTCTCGCGCTCGCTCTGTCACTCTCTGTATAATTTCGTTTGTTTGTATATGTATCAGCTATCGTTAACTGCTCATTCAATCAGCCCAGATACTATGCGTAGGCACACACGCACACACACACACACGCAAGCATAAGCTACATCCACATCATTGTACATATTGTACTTGTATATATGGCACATCTAATATATATATGTATATGGACATATACATGTCTATGTACTCCGCACAGCTCGCAGATAACGAAGCGGCCATGGTGATAAGCTTTAACTAATCTTCCAAAGAAATCTCCTCTATTGTACTCTCAAAAACAGGGTGGCTCCATGCCCAACACCTCGAGCAGCGTTCCGTTTTTATTGTCGTCCAGCATGCAGTCGATTCGCTCGCGTCGCACCTCGACGGTTTTGTCATCGGGTCCGCTCGGGTCTGGATCTGGCTTGCTGCAGCAGTTGGGATCTGGAATGGTAAGACAATTAACTTCCGTATCCGGTACGGTTAGTCCCGTGCCGCTATTGCGGGTCAATGGTACGCGCAGCAACAACAGCAGCGTCCGAAAGTGTCCGTCACTCAATATAACATTCAGTCAATAATATAATCTGAACGAAATCGGCGAGGCGCAGCCCTCAGCTGATTTTAACAATTACAATTACAATTACAATAACAATCACAACTACAACAATTACAACAACTACAACAACAGAAATGTGCGCTACAGAGCACAGCAACGAAACCTCAATTTGAACTTGAATGCGCCAAAATATTGAAAGATTCGACAAATCAGAAACTGAAAAGTGAAAATCGAAAATTTAAAATTGAAAACTGAAAATTGAATTGAATATGAGAATGAGAGAAATTCTTAGAAAGTTGTATGCAAAAAGGGGCAGAGGGTAAAATGAAGCAAAATCCAAATATATTTCTATATGTATACTTATAATTTACAGTATACTATATTATACACATATATATCTAGTTTAGTTTAACTTATAATTATAATTAACAACTAATTAAAACATATTTGAAAATTGTGTAAGAACTGTTGTTTTTTTGTATTATTATTATTGAAATTAACAATAGATTAAAACGCATTCGTATCTATGTACAATAAATATTAATGTCGCATTATAAAACATATCTGATAAATCGTAACGAATATATATAGAAACATATATATATATATATATTATTAGAAATTAGTAGCTATATATTATCGTTATTATTATTATTATTATAATTGTACCTACTTATTATTTGTTGCTACATAATATCCACTCAACACACATACACACACGCTCACATCGAAATTTGAATAAAATATTTATTATTCAAGAAATTATATGCAAAATGAATGCCAATTTGTTTGAGATCTCATAGCAAAAACCTGCTGCGCGTGTCTATGTTGAACTAAGTTATTCATTACAATTGACAGATTTCTTACACGCACATCCACACACACATACACCCATACATACAGATATATATATATATCTGTTTATATATATACACACTCAATATCCCAAACCGTAGTTTAAAGTAGTTTTTAATGTTCGAAACGTGATGTTAGTTTTATTTCCACTTCTTATCATTGTCGTCAAATCGATTGTTATTAAGACTTAGATTGTACTTAGGCCAACTGACTAACAATTAGTTAAGCACATGCACTAAAAGTTGACATAGTCCAAGCTTATGCTGACATTTGTGACAATCGCAACATTTGATTGATTTCTCCTTCGCCCCTCCAGAAAGTGGTTTTATATAACTTGGATGGTTATGCTCCATAATCGAATGTAAATATATAAATATAACTTAAATGATTAATTTTAATTTAATTTACAAATTCAACTCTTTGCTTCGAATCGCATGTGTTATTTTGTTTTGTTAAAATCTAAAGTATATAAATTACATATCGAAGAGTTTGGAAACTCGAATCATATTGAAGTCGATTTAGCAAGTGAAAGTTCGTCTTGGGATTGAAGCAAAGTGATAGACTACAGTTCAAGAATTATATAGATAGATGTTATTAAGTGTGAGAGCAGCCTAAGAAGATTCTTAATATTTTGCGTATGTTTGACAAAAACATATATGTACGATATATGATAGATTTTAGTAGGAGAATTTCCATATTTTTCTCGACTTTTTCCAAATGTATAAAAACTATATAAAAATATATTAAAGATACTTAACGACAAAAGATTCTTTATATTTATTTCTTGAGGACTTTAACAAATGTTCAAGAATTGTATTTATGATATGTAATATATGCTATGAAAGAAGGGGCACACAAAGATATTCTTGAAACTACACAAAGAGAGTTCTCATATTTTTCAGTAAAATGCTCAAAATGGGAAATATTTAGCACTGTGATAAAAGTGTATCATGTGGTAGAGTTAGTCACAAAAATTATGTAAACTTGGGATGGGTATTATTCAATTCCAAGAACGAGTTCCTGTTAAGACGACTTCAACAGCACATTCAAAGCATGCTCAATTTCGATGTGAAGAATATATATATATATATATAAATATATATGCATGCATCTATTGTGATTGCCTGAATACACTCGTAATACTCGTATTTGTATATATGAATTGAAATGAATTGTTATTGTATATCTAAAAAGTATTTAACTTGACTTGCCGTTTTACTTTCTGCCCATCTGATTGCACAAGAATATACGTATATATATATTTTCTTATATATATATATATATATATATATATATATATATGTATATATATATATATATATATATATATATATATATATGATATATATATATATATATATATATATATATATATATATATAGGTATGCATATATTTGGAAATACAACTAATGCAATGTTAATAAGAGAAACGATCTGAATAGCAGTAGAGATTTTGAAATCGAAGTACTGCAACTTTCTACACTCGTTTTTGAATGACTGACACTGGAGGCGTATAGCCAAAGGAGGCGCTGCTAAACTAAAACTTAAACAAAACAACTAAATTCCTTAGCTGAAACTAAAATTAAATTCAACTAACGATAAAATGATATGCATTTGTATTTCTAACCGTACTCAATTTACATTTAAGTCTTTGCGAATTTATTGTACTCCTAACTTTAGTCATGAGCCATCCTATATATACTTAATGTTTATAATATTGCTTTGATTGCCATTGTGCTTGATTTTCGTTGTTGTGAAGCCCCGCAGCATCCACATCCCATATTCAAGTCGAACCCGCATTTTCTCTGTGTGCATTCGTATGTTTGTTTAGCTATTCCAATTGATTTATTTTGTTTCTGTTTATTTTGTACACATCTATTGTCAGTATAAGATATATATTTAAACTACTTCGAAATGTGCCTTAAGAGTTGAACGTTGTTGCATTCTGTGCGAGAACTCTATATATATGTATATATATATAGCAGGAGGAATATAAATACTTAAAATATTTAAATATATACATATATGTATATTTATTTATGAATAAATGTTAAGTATTCTATAAGTCAAGGGTAGCAACCCAAACCCAAAACCAAGTCACTCTACGCCCGTCTCCTACCCAACAATTGTACCTTAGTAGTGGTTTTTTAGACACACATACTCATAAAACAGTACACTTCCCATTGGCATATACTCACGACTGACTCTCACACATTCAATCCCTCCCACCCAAACACATTAAAACCTATCAAAATATAACATTTAAACATATATTAAAATATTCGATGTGTAGTTTTGAGTTGTAAGCGATCTACACATATATATATACATATATATATCCAAAGCAGATCATAAACCCAAGGAACCTTGCGTTCCGTAGTCGTATGTGTGCATGAACTTTGTACCCAGTAAAATCCTTTAAAAAACCCTCCAAAAACAACCGAGTGCCAAGTAAAGATCCTAACTTCGTTAGTCGTTGTCCTTTTTTATGCTAAATATTATATATTGATATATATATCGTGTGTATCCGCCAAGTTTTCTATTCCATCCAAATAATTCTGAGTCCCTATATATCTACATATATATAAATTTTTCGTATCGATGTCAGCTAATCCTGTAAAAACAGCCGTATTTCGTAGTTATCGAGCAATAGCCAACCAAAATATTTCCTTCCATTTGTTATCGTAGAAACATCTCTATAGTTTATATTGAAGATTGTGTGAAAATCTTAAAATTGATGGCCTAATTAACTTTATTACAGTATCAACTATTCTCCGGACGTAACTAAAAAAGATACAAGAAATAAAATTACTTACTCTAAATATATATTGAGTATATATTTTTAAAGCAATTTCGGTCCATTAGAAACACCAATAATCAACTTATCTTAGCGCTATATATGTATACATTATTCAGTAAAGAAACATTGTAAACGTCAGTCACAAAAAAAAAAAAAATAAATTAAAAAATAAATAAATAAATTAATAAAAATTTAAAAAAAAGTACATAATTACCTATATTTGAAATGAATTTAAATGTTATTAGAGAGCAAACAAGAAACAACTACAAAGCATATTTAAAAAATTTATGTGTATTTAGATGAACTCACAAATGTGTTGAACACAATCCCAAAATCACAACAACAAACACAACAACAGAATAATACAATTACAAAAACAAAAACAACACACTAACACAAATGCTAAATGCAATCAATCTGAACGCTACAAAAATATATAATATCAACATCTAGCTACATGTCGACTACTTAATACATAAAACTTATATATAGATATAAACGATAAATATCAAAATCATATACCAATATTTTTCGATTTATTTAAAGTGCATATTACATATACATAGCTACTCATGGCTAACATATTTGTATGCGAGCTCAATTTGAATATCGGGAATGCCATTTCCCAACTAACCCATCTATACGGCTATATATCTATTCCGATATGGAAGGTCAGTCAAATAACATTTTATTTTTCGCGAATAGTATTTGAAAGAGTTGCACATTTATATATATAATACTATTTACCTACATAAAAGAAATCATGTACCTATAGCGTACCTACATAAGATCAGATAATACCAAAGAACTCTATGGCAAAAAATAATTAACATATACATATATCGATATATCATATTATCGCTCAGTTCAGCTTTATATTTTTGATGGCAAAACGAATACATTAACCAGTTGATCATAAAACAAACTTTTAAACAATGACCAAGTATCATCCATATCTAAACCTAAAAAAGAAAGTTTAGAAAACTACTACTAAGGTAACACACACACATGTAAACAAAAGAAAATCAATTTTAACTCGTACTACATGAGAATTCGGGAAGTCAATTTGTATAGTATATACATATATATATAATTTGAAGAACAAGCACTCTAAACACAATAATGAAAAAGCAAAATAAAATTAAAATTATTATTGTTGGATTAGTTATATATAATATATATAAATATGATCTGTCATCCAGCAGAACAACACGAACGGGACAATCAAAATTCTATTGACGCTCTTACTTTATGTATGAAAGTTGAGTCAAAATATATAGATGACAAATTTATGTTGTTGTTGTTGTTGATTTTTGTTAATTCGTTAAATTTAATGAAATGATTATCAAATCAAATAGGTTTATAATTGACTCCAGCAAACAATCAAACATGTATCAAATTTGTTTTGTCTATGATTTATATTCAATTTATTTGGGGTTCTGTAACAAAGCATATCTCATATTATTTTCTAGTGTATAAATATATAAGATTACATTAATTTTAATTAAAATTTATGTAAACAACAAAAAATAAGAGGGGAAAACCAAAAAGCTCAAACTGGACTGAACATTTAAGAATTATATTATTATATTGTGTTAATAACAAAAAAAAAAAAAAAAAAAAAAAAAAAAAAAAAAAAACTAAAAAAAAAACTAATTAATTGTAATATTAAATGAGTATTTATATCTGTATGTATCTCTGATTGTATGAGTGTATGAACACTTCTGTTTTTATATATGTGTAACACCTATTGTAAAAGGAAAGGAAAACTAAATCCAATGGCGTATCAAATCAACTCTGTCTCTTGTGATCTATTTGTGATGCTATGAGAGATGCAAATAGCACTCAACTCTTTTTATGCCTGTTAACGTTTTAAACAATACTCTACACTCTAATCTATACTTAGACTATGCAATACATTTTGGCATTACTCTTGCGAGAACAACTCTTGAAAACAATCATGCACAATAAATAATAAAACCGAAGAAGATGAAATTATAAATTAAAAGCCAGATTTAAATATTTATATATATACATACTCTTTCATATAGGCTACTTCAAGTAAATTGTGTGGAACTTCGTAAGCCCCTTAACTTAGATTTTAAATGTGCTAACATCTATTTATACATAGAAATGTACTTAAATTATGTATGTATGTATTAATTATCTTACAAATACGTACTATGGGAAAAGACATATATAAGATGCAGGCAGTCTATACACCTAAGTAGGATTGAGATTGAGATTGAGCAACTTTAACAGTTTTAAGGATTGTGACAAAGTGTACGCGTACAATTTAACTCGACAAACAATTGAATTTAAATGTTTAATAAATATGTGTGGATATAAATGTGTTTGCCTATAATTTTTTGTACAGTTCTTAAGCTATTCATCCAAAAACAATGGATCCAAGCTGCATTTGTTTGGCTCCGCCTCATAGTTGTACTCCTGCCGATCGTAAAGCTTCTGTCCCATGCTCCGTGCCACATTATCGGAATGATCATTGTTGGCCTCTTCAATGAGCAGCTGCAAAGAAGACATTACAAACAGGAAATTAAAATGCATACGAGTTTCCTTACCTCAATTTCCCGTGCAAGAAACGCTTCGCTGGCTTTGCCTAACTTCTTCTGCGCCTGTCCAGTTAGAGCATTCTCAAGAAAGCCGTATACCTCACTGAAATGTCAACATAAACATCTATGCACCCTTAAATTGTCTATGCAACTTGCCTCATGTCGATGCCATCCAGTTGATCTGGCTCTGGTTGCACCTCCGTGTGCACTATGCTATTCATCACGGCTGCTGCTTCGTATTCGCACAGTTTCGACAATTGCGCCTTGTTTAACAGCTCTAGCCATTGATTTATGTGGCTTAGACTAACCGAATCACATTCATGATTCACACGCGCCTCAGCATCCTTGTAGGCGTGGCACATGTACTCTATATACACATAATCATTCAATTTTTCTCTGTTGAACAAGAAGCAAATGCTAGATTGCTTACCTATGGCACTCTCCTGATTTTTTCGCCTTGCCATTGCAACGGCATGCAAATTGTCATGCGTACAGCCATGTTTTTGTAAATACTCCAGCAAGGTGCGTTTTACATAGTTTGGTACCATATTGTCAGATTTCTTTTTGATTGGATCATCAATATCCGTTTTAATGGGTACATTTTGTTCCATCTTATAGAATTATAAAATTCCGTTCTGTTTACACGCCGCACAGCTGTTGCGCACTGGAACTGTCCACTCGCTTATGCAGCCCTGGTCGCTGCATCACAGTAGCGCTAAATACCAATATTATAAATTTTCTGCCGAATTAACGTTGATAATTAATATTGTATATATTCCTAAATACTTTTGAATTGAAATAATTATTATAGAACCGACCTTACGCACATGATTGCAAATTATGCATAGATTCAGCTCAAATTTGGCCACAATGAATTACTCATTTTGGTTGAATCGTTTTGTTGCACAGTGTGATGCACAAACAACGAACAGTGTTAGAATACGAGCGAGAGTGAATGGACGCGCGATTACACTGCCCGCAGCCACTGCCAGCATAGTTCGATGATTTATTCCTTTTGTTTCAAATGAAATCTTATCAAAAAGCATAAGACTTAGCTAATTATATAGTTTAACCACCAAGTGCAATAATAAATTGAATAATTTGCTTTTGAAAAAATAAGGATCCCGTTTTGCAAGAGAACAAAAGAAATCAACGAGAAGCGAAGCCAGTTAAAGTGACTCATTTCGCCAACCATTTCCATTTCTATTGATATTGCCATTGTCATTGTCATTGCCATTATCACTGCCTGTTGCGCTGCGTCCGCATTGCGTTCAACAAACGAAACGAAACGAACCGAAAATAGAATTAACGTCCTCGAACTCGAGGCTCCATATATAGAGAGATCGTTGCTCAGCATGGAGGAAGTGAGAGAGCAAGAGGGCGATAAAGTGCAAGAGCGGGAGCTTGGCATGCAGCAGAAGCACCGCCAACACATTAAGAATAACATCGAGAAGCTTATCAGAATTACAAACTACAATGTTATAATGACGGAAACAGTACGCAGAGGTCTACTCTCGCCCGTAATGCGCCGCAACATTGAGGCTGTGCAGTTTTTGAGACACGATCTGAGTGAGGAGCAGGTGCAGTTGGAGTTTAGCAGAAAGTACTTTGAGAAGATTACAAAGCGTGGACCCACTGCCTATGCAGAGCTCAAGGCTATTCTTAGGAATTTGAAGTACATTGAAGCATTGCATATACTAGAAGAGATCGACCCACAGGACAAGGAATTCGTATCGTTGAGCCGTGCGAATTCCAACAAATCCACCGATATTGTTGACAATCGAGTGAGTGAACCGCCTGACGATCAGCCAAGTGTTAGTAAGCCCATCGTAAGTAGCTTCGCTTTAAACCTTTGGATTTGTAAGTAACCTATATTTCCCTTGCAGGCCGTGCATAATGATGCAGATGGTCCCTTGAAGCCCTTTGTAGGCCCAGTGAATGGTCAAAATCGGCATGTGATCAAGTCTACTCGGATTCACACTGACAATGTGCTGGGCGCATATACCATGAAGTCGAAGCATAATCGCGGCGTTCTCTTTATAGTGAACATCATTGATTTCCCCGATCCCAATATAAAGCGAAATGGTGCGGATGGAGACAGTGAATCGTTGATTCACATCTTCCGTGAGATTGGATTCACGACCTTCTATTACAAGAATCTCAATGAAATACAGTTCTTCAAGACGCTCTACGAACTAACTAATTCGGATTATGTGCGCGATACAGAGAGCTTTGTCATGGTGCTGATGACGCACGGCGAGCGCATCCACGAAGTGGACAAAGTGTTCTTTAGCGATGGCTCTAAATGCAATGTGAAGAAAATCATCAATCACTTCGAGCCTAAAAGTTGTCCCAATTTGCTAAACAAGCCCAAGGTGCTGATATTCCCATTTTGTCGTGGGGAGACTCCAGATTTTGGACAGTATTTAAACCTGGCATTTAAGCCTGCGAGGAACATGACGAGCATGCACGTCGAAACCGAGGGCGTGCCTTTTGACAATGTGCCAACACTATCAGATATGTTGGTATGCTATGCCACAATACCCGGGTTCCAGACCCATCGGGATCCCGATGAAGGCAGCTGGTACATTCAAAAGTTCTGTGATACGATGGCCGAGCATGCACACGACACCTCGTTGGAGGACATTCTGAAGAAGACGCAGTTGTTGGTGGGCAATATGCGCACCAAGCATAGCCATTTGCAGACGGGCGCCTTCGACAACATGGGCTTCAATAAGAAGCTCTACTTCAATCCAGGCTTCTCCACCGACTAGATTTACTCTCTATATCAACTGACGAGTACAAATGGAAGCATTCCCATTTGACTGAATTGCATTTATACTTGTCTCAATTTGTATCTGTAGTTATTTTTTAAATTGTATAATAATGTTCTATTGTCCCCTCTATGTCTGCCAGTACTATATACTCCATGTATTGTTTTTTTTTTTTTTATAAATACAAACTATATTTTGTATAACTACATCTAGTTTATATTAGCTCTTCTAAGTTTCGTCATGTTCATCTATTTCTTCTAAATGGGACAACTGAAGTTTGCCAGCAGCCCGTTGATTTGTTTGATTTGGGCTGTGTTGTTTCTTTGGCTTCTTTGTGGATTTCTGGCCAATCACATATTCGGGCATTACCAGCTTGGAGCCGCGCAGCTGTGGCTTGTCCAGCTCTACATCATCGACCTCGCTTTCCTTCAGCTGCTTGAGATTGCGATTCAATTTGCTGGTCTTTTTGAATTCAATTTTAGACAATGTTCGTGTGCCTGTTTCATCCATGTCGTCAGTGTCATCCGAGTCTGCATCACGCTGCGCATCCATCTGCCTTAGAAAGGACAAAGCAGCTGCGGCGTTAGTTTGATCGGATATGTCCACATCGGAGAGTGAATATTTCTTCCATTTGTGTGGATTGACTTGGTAGTCTGGCGTCTTGCGCGGCTTCAGACATCGCCCAATAGGTAGCTCTGGCTTCTTGAAAATGCTCTCCTTGCCTCGCATGCGGCGCAGTTTCACATCCTCGACTTCATTGCCAGCTTCAATGCTGCGACCCTGTCGATAATTCATTACCGGGTTCCTGTTTGTGGCCTTCTCCAGTGCACCAATTGTGTACGGCTTCGCTTTGCTTTGATCTAGAGCCGTGCCCTTTAACTCTTTGCTGGCATCATCGAGGCAGGCAAAAAGTGCATCCCGTTTTGCGCTAAATTCCTGCATTTTGCTTTGTTTATTCTTGATATTGTGTATAATTTGAAATACGTGCTGCCAACTTATTTTCAGTGAACAGCTGTTTCTCGATTGCAATTGGGCAGTTCTCAACACTAATTAGTGCCGGTGTATAGCAAGTGGCGAAAAGTGTGCGTGCTCCGCAAAAAGCATAGTTTATCAACAATATCAAGGTGATAATATTTATAAATTAACATAATATTGTTATAACTGTATTTGGTAGTGAGTATTTATTGTCAGCTGCACCATTAGGTAGATGCACCGCAAGGGAGTACGTACTCAGGCTATTCCATGTGACTGGGCGCAAATCAAGTTTGCTGCATACACAAAAATACTTAACTGAGTTTTCTAGTAATGCAATTATCTCATTATGTAGGTTAATTGAGTGACATTTTTTTTGAAGTTGGTACATGTTTAGATATTTCGCCTTTGTATATTCCAATGGGAATTTCAATACTGTTTGAGGAGTCAGCAGCGAAACGCAGCCCTGGGTGCAGTGTTGAAAAACATAAACTGACAGCTGCGTGACAGCTGTTTTGTATTTAGAAGCGAGTATTTATTTCATTCAATCGAAGCGGAAACGTGCACAAATTGTGTTTGTATTTATATGCTAGCTGACTAAATGTGCGCAAGCGATTTCCAAAGTCAAAGACTGTGATTATTTGTGATATTTAGCATGTCCATTCAAACGGGTCTGGCGTTCATATTCACAATATTAGCTTCCGTTAGTATTGTAGCTGCCATTATTTTGTTGGGTAAGGCAGCGGAAACTGAACTCCGGGATTAAACTTAATGAAATTGATGCGTAAATTATATTTTTGAATGAATTGTTTTGTATTGCAGGCTGGTTTTTGATTTGGAAGGCTTTTCTATCAAAATTTCGTTTGGTGCGCGAACTGTTGGGGCAAGAGGAGCTGGAGGAACAGCAGCTGGCTGGTGGAGAGCAAAATCAAAACGTTCGAGCACGTAAAGCGCGACGTGACTAAGCACACATACACAAGCGCGCACAGACAGATTCATTTACATACATAAACATATATAGTTTGGATCGAAGATGAACATCCGCTGCGCCAAGCCCGAAGACCTCATGACCATGCAGCATTGCAATCTGCTTTGCTTGCCGGAGAACTATCAAATGAAATACTATTTCTACCATGGCTTGACCTGGCCCCAGCTGAGTTACGTGGCAGAGGACGACAAGGGCAACATTGTCGGCTATGTGCTGGCCAAGATGGAGGAGCCGGAGCCTGGGGAGGAGAGTAAACATGGACATATTACCTCGCTGGCGGTTAAGCGTTCCTATCGCCGTCTCGGCCTTGCCCAGAAACTAATGAACCAGGCCTCACAGGCCATGGTCGAGTGCTTCAATGCTCAATACGTTTCGCTGCACGTGCGCAAAAGCAATCGCGCTGCCCTCAATCTCTACACAAACTCGCTTAAGTTCAAGATCATCGAGGTTGAGCCGAAATATTACGCAGATGGAGAGGATGCCTACGCGATGCGCCGTGATCTGCGCGAGCTGGCGGAAGACGACGGCAAGCCCAAGAGTAAGGACGGTGGCGACGAGGTGTCGGCCCACGATCACAGCAAACACTCACACAGAGGCGCACACAATCACAGCGGACATGATGGACATTGCTGCTGAGTTATTGAAGATGCAAATGAAATACTTACGTAGAAAGGACTAATAAGGATGTGCATGCAGGATGCGTTTTTATAGTTTTGCATTTTTGTGCGATTAGGTTTTTGTATTTATGTAAGAAATAACACATAAAGCGCAGTTAAATTAAACGGAAATGACGAAACATATATTCCATCTGTCTGCATTCTGTTGTTTTTGGGTTTTTCAAAGTTTTCGAAATTTCTTAGCAGCGGCGACTTTCCCGCCAAAACTTTTGGGTTGCACCTTCTCCCACATTTGTTGCAAGCTGAGCTTTCTGGCTGTCTATTTGCAACTGTTCCCAGCTGTTTCCAGTGCTATAATCATGCGAGAAGCTTTCAAATATCCCCATATTTTGGAGCTTTGTGGAAGTGAGAGGCAACAGCGCGAGCGCAGAGTCGGCCAGCTGCAACAGCTGTTTGGGGCCTGGCACGTGCACAGGCTTGGCGCCAAAGCAAAACAAGTGAGAGAATTTCCTTGCCGCTGCGAGAGCTGTTCCCATCCAATCACAGCTGTGTGTTGTCAAACGTCAAAGTGATGCTGCTGCTGTTGCTGCTGCTGTTGCTGCTGCTGCTGCTGCCGCTGCCGCTGCCGCCGCCATGACTTCGGCTTCATGAGCTCGACGTAAGCGACGTTAGTTCGTGAGGCGCTGGCTGAGCAGTAACGTCACGGTCACGGGTAACGGTACCTTTGAGACAGCTATATCCATTCCTAACGTCGAACAGAACGTGCATTGCAAAAGTGTTTATAAAGCATTTATCAAACAAATTACAATTTGCCAGCCCCGCTGCTTGAATAAAAGTGCTGCTAACTGGTGCGAATGCTTTGATTCTCTGAGCGTGCGAATATTAAATTGGACTGACGTGAATTTAATGTGGAATACGATTCAATCAATAAGCTATCAGCAGGCGGCTAAATATGTAAAGTATGCTAACTTCAAAGACGCAACACACACAGACACAGACACAGACACAGACACACGCACTTGTATATGTATGTATCAGTGTATCAGTGGCGCCCACTTTGCGGCAAAGTGCAGTGTGAAATGCCAAAGTGAGGAGATGTTGTGAGACAAAAAAGGGATTCGAAAGCAGCTGTTATTGTTATTGTTGTTGTCGCTGTAGTTGCTGTTGCTGTTGATGTTGCCGTTGCCGTTGCCGTTGCCGGTGCTGCTGCTGTTGCACAAACGGGGTCAAAAGTTCGTGTGTAAGTGAGCCCCCGACACTGTCTGCCTAATTTCGCCGCATCCACTAACTAACATCACTAATACTTGTTAAAAGCTCTCAAGTGCTCGCGTGTGTGTGACTGACTGACTGTTGGTGTGTAAAAGTCAGAGGGAGAGAGCGAGGTAGTGAGAGAGACAGAGCAAGCTGAAGACGCTGGGCAGACAAAAGCGTCAGACAAGTGCGCCAAAATAGCCTACGGATAGACGCAGGCACACACTCACACACACATTCAGCTGAGAGTGGTGTAAAAACACAGTTCCACACACACACACACACACACGTGTGTGTATTTATATATGTATGTGTGGCAACGCAAAGACAAACTAGGCCAATTCGCGAGTGAGACAAAAAGCCAAAAGGAAAGTGCAACAAAAAGTAGCAAATAAAAAAAAAGAATAACGCAAAAAGAAAACTTCTGCCACATTTGTCAATGACTGAGGCCAACGACTCGCGTGACTCGAGGCATAACAATAACTGACTGCTGTCCCGCTCTCCCGGGTTTGGGCTCGCTCAGTAGGTAAGTCAGAAGCCGCCTTCACTTCAAAGCGAACTTCAGCAGCGAGTGTAATGACATTTGTCAACGACATAATGCCAAATGCTGACACTGCCTCGCACTATGGCACGCCCCCACAGCTCATAGTCATAATCATCATCAGCCATCGCCATCGCCATCATCATTATCATGATTGTCCTCATTATGGTCTTTGTCACTGTCAACAGGAGTTTCGCTGCGTCGCATCATTTTTAAGCAAACATTTGCTTGCCACTGCCACTGCCTCTTCCCCATTCCCCTTCCTCTTGCCCTTCCACTTCCCCTTCCCTTTTCTCTTCTTCTGCTTCAAGTGTTTAGTACTCTCTGTTGGCCTAGTAGTACGTGTTGGCCCAGAGAGGATGTCAACAACTTTTACTTGGCAAGCGTATGTTTGCCCGCTTGCTTCTGTCATGTTGATCAAATTTCCAGGGCTGGCAAAGCAGTCTAAACTCTTTGGGGAAAACGCGCCGGCCGTGCCAGGAGGATTCCGCTTCCGCTTCCGATTTCATTGAGCGCCGCCCACATGACGAATTGATGTCCATCACACGCGCAACTCTAATTAAAGTTATTTAGCTAGTCGGCATCATCATCAGCTTCGTCCTCTACGCCGTCATCCTGGCGCTGCAATTTTTCATTTTCCACTCGCTCTCGGTCTCGGTCTCGGTCTCGGTCTGGGTCTGGCCTGCCCTGCCCTGCTCGGCCTCAGCATCTCCGCTTTTCGCTTTGAGTGTTTATGGCTTCAATTCAATTAAACAACTGGGTCAGCTGCGGCCGTATTGGCAATGGCTAGGATCAGCCTCTAGTTCTTCGACTGGCTGGCAAAAATCAGCTTGCCGCATAATTAATTTCCAGTCAATGCATTCAGCTAGACGAGTTGAAGGGAAAAATAATAAAAAAATCCCGCACATATTCCCTTTTGTGCGAAAATTGCATATTTGAAAAGCGCGAGTTGGAATTAAATTGATGAAATGCCAACGGCTGAATATATAATGCATGCTAATGTAGTCCAAGTCATCTTAATTACACATATATAGCGCATTAAATATGATTTATGGGAAGGACAAGAAGGATCAACAGATAAACGTTATTCTAAATGCAAGGAAATTCCGGGAATCAAAAGATTATTATAATGGGCTATAAAGTAGATTATATCAAACGTTTTAAGATCAGCAGTTGAGTAGGTTGGTTTCGAGAAGGTAGGGAAGAATGTGGATGAGAAAATATTACTCAAGCTGCTCAACTGTTAACTCAGCACTACGAAACCAGTTTCAAGTTGTAAGCTATCTGAGCCATATATCTTAGTTGCCAGCTCTAGACAATAAAAAGTAGATAGATTTGTAATCAACCATTCAAGATTCAAGGTAACAGCAACTGGTAGCTATCATAAGAAAAGCTTAAGCTGATGACCTCTACTACTAAAAATAGGATAACGTAAAAGTTTTCCCACCAGCGAAATGGCAGAAAACAATATCAGGAAATGGAAAATGTTGCGTACTTTTATTTTAAAGTCAATCCTTGACAAGCGCTCATGTCAATTTTCGTTGTGTTCCATGAATGGGAATCAAAATCGAAATCAAAATCAGCGCCCGGAAGCAACAGAGCGCATTAAATTGCTGAACCCACACTATTTGATATTGCTGCTGTGGTTGGTTTTTATCGAAGGACGTGTATTTATGAATTAGAACTTTCCGCCTGTGTTGTTTGTGGACACAGCAAAAAAAAAAAAAAAAAAAAAAACAGAAAAAAACAGAAAGAAAACAATAAATAGACAACGACATGAAATGTCCATTAAAAAGCGTTCGCTTTTTATTGCAACTTGCGGCGGCTTGTTTACGAGGCGATTAGTTTTGGGGGAAAGTAGAAAGTGCTTATTCATTAAATAAATAAGAAATAAAAGGGCGGAGGACAGCAACTGACGTTGAAGTTTTGCGATAAGTTTAGCAACATAATTTCGCAGCAATGAATTGGACTTTACGTCCAATATTTATCTACCAATCGATTTAAATGTCAAGCGGAATTTGTCCTGCGGGAATCGAAGTGTGAAAACTTTGCGCCCAAGCAAAAGTTTACTCGGCCCGAGCAAAAAACACACAGAAAGTTGATCAATGAAATTAAAAAGATTTATGATTTCGAGTTTTGTGTAAGTTTCAAATGAATAAATCCAAAAATGTTGCCCCAACACACGCACACACTCACACACACACACACACATACACAATCAAAGCCACGTCGCTCGGGGAGTTGAAGTTTTCAAGTGTCATCCATGGCAGCCGGCTGATCCTGCTCCTCCAATTACTTTGAATTGCAGCCATTTGGGTTAATGTGCGGACCCAGGTTCACCATTGAATTGCTGCCAATAAAAAGGGCCAAGAAATAAAAATACGAAAAAAGAATAATAAAATAAGAAAACTTATAATAATCAGCAAACAAAAGCGTTACATTCTATTAAAATCGAAAGAGGTTGAACTCACACACACACACACACACACACACACACAAGCACTCACACAGACACAAAGAAAAGTCAAGTGAAATACAAATTATGTTAATTTAAAGTGAAGGTTCACCCGAAAATATTGAGAAAAATTGTCGAAAGTGTTTAAACGCATTCAACGCAATGCACACAGAGGGCAACAAAGCCGTTCGGGAGCCGCATTTGTCCAAGCTTCAGTTAAGCGAATTTTCAAGTAGTCCCGACAGCCGTAGGTCCAGCCGCCCAATCCGATGCCATTCCGTTCGCTAGCAGCCTTTAGTGGACCCGCTTCCGGCTGCCTTTGCGGCGGTGACTTACGGTTTGTTTGAACAAAGCCTCGACCGGGTTCAAGTGGCCAACTCCAGAATGAATACGAAGCGAAAGAAAGGAAATGGGACGAGGGTACAATGGAGCTCTCTCTCCTTGCTTTGGCCCATTCTTTGGCACAATTAGGGCCTAGGCACGCTAATTTTTGATGTTGCCTCAATGCAGCTGGCCACGCCCATGAATAAGACGCCAACATTTGTTTGCATTTGTCTTTTCGAAAAAAAAAAGCAAAAGAAAAACAAGAAAAATGAAATGTGATCCAGGCAGAGCGTCGCACAATTGTTGCTGCGGCCTTAAAATTGAAGCTGTTGGCCTGGGGCGTGGCTTAGAGAGTTGCTGCTGCCAGATGTTTCTTTAATAGACCTTAGCTACAGACCCACACCCACACCCACTCAAACACACACTCACACATACACTCACAGACACTTAGAGCGAGACGAAAGTGTGACAAAAATGGGCGCAAAAAATAAACAAGTCGCTTGTCGCTCGCTGAGCCCTTTTGCTTATCGCTGCCGTTATAGTTACCGTTATCCCAAAAGACACTGCAAGAAATTGTTGAGATTTGCATCATGGGTACTTAAAATAAAAAACCGTTGGCCATTTAGTTAATGCAAATGTATATTAGTGAATCATAATTGAGATGAGGATGAGGATGGAAATGAAGATGAAATTGAGGCTTAAGGTAATTGATTGAAGTAAATCTAATACTACTTCTATAAGTCGTAGAAGCAGCCTGCATTGAAGTTAATTTTTAATGAGTATGCTCCCATATATGCTTAATCTGCACTTGCAATAAATTCGATATACTTTCTCTCAGAGATTTCTTTCTGTTGCTGTGCCCTCAAATCTCCCAGTTGAAATGTCTCATTCAGAACATCTTAGTTCAACTCAATCATATATGATATTATGATATGTATTGAATTGAATTGTATACTAATTCATAGGATTTCCATGTCCTTTTCTATAAACTTTTAGATTTGGTAATCGTGTTTAGCTTCGTGTCAACAATTTCGTTCAGTGTACATAGCCCCTAGGTGTCTAGGCACTGCATATGGTGGGACATCATATGACCCGCATATCATCAGCCGGCTGCTGTTTGCCTTTTGGCAGTGCCCTACAACAAATACAACGACGACAACAACAACAACAACAACGACAACGGCAAGCGCACAGACAGCAACAACAAACAGCGCGCCTTTCGCAAATTTAAACAACGTAAATGGAAGCGGCGCTGAAGAAAAAGCAACAAAAAAAAATATCACGCATACGCCGCGTTGAACCTTTTCTCATTTTTTTGCAGCTTGAGCTCCTGCTGTTCTTTTTTCTTTTCAACAATTTTGCAAAGGGACAAATGCTGGCAAGCGCAGCCGAAGGAGTCCGTGGCACCAAGTCGAGCGGCAAAACTATTTGCGGGCTCTGTGGCTGGCGCTGTCAAAGGCAATCGGCGCCCTGGCAACCAAATCAAATGTCCAATTTGCGATATTGCGCATACGCCGCGTGCGCTGCGTATGAAAACCAAAAATCAAGAAATAGAACCAAAGCCCCGACTCTGAGTGGGAAGCGAATGAATATGTTGAGCAAAGTGTGCGGCTACGACAGTTTTTTTTTTTTATTTTTATAAAGTAATCTCGTTCAGCTCCAACGGCGGGGACATCAATTCGTTTCGGTCTTTTGCCTCAATTTGTTGCACAAACAGTGTGAACCGCACTGCCACGCCCACTGGGCAACGGCGAGTCAACAATTTCAATTAGGCGACGGCTGAAACTGTTTGCGCGTTGCAGCAGTTAATTAAAATTTAGTTTTCATTTTGGTTTTATGGTTTTGGCGAGCAAAACTTTGTGATAATGTAAATAACTGAATGTGGATTATTAGTGTAGGCCCAGGTGTGCGTGTATGTGTGTGTGTGCGTGACAGGCACTGTCACTGTCACTAATATTGACGTCTATTTGATTATGGTTAAATACTGGCCAAAATGCATCAGCCCATTCGCATTAGTGTGGCTATTTGTATGTGTGAGTGCGTGTGTGTGTGTGTGTGTGTGTGACTTTGTTGTGCTGCCAAAATATTGATAGTAATTAAAAGAAAGCAATTTACCAAACAGCGGCCAGCCGCACGGACCAAAGTCAAATGTCAATATGACCACAATTTTATATTTATTTAAATATCAAAGATATATATATATATATATATATTGTGTGTGTGTGTGTGTGTGTGTGTGTGTGCATATATAAATATTCTTTCATAATGTATTTTTATTTCATTTTTGCGCTTTTGTGTGCGCGCTCGGGCTTTATGCTAATGTCGCCTGCTGCCATAAAATGTGCTAATACACAGGAAAAGAGGAGGCGCATTTGTAACTTTGCATTTAAAAAAGCATTATGTTAAAATCTGCCTACGGTCATAGTCAGCGGGGTGGAGCAGCTCCAGGGAGCAGGCGTGTCGGTCGGGGCGTGCCTGGTGGCTGGTGGCTGGTGGCTGGTGGCTCAGTGGCGGGATAGCTGGCATAGACGCCACGATGCGCAATTAGATTTCCGCTAAAGCGGATTTCGTGATATCGCGTGACTTGGCGGGCCGCAGAGGCAGCGGCAGAGGCAGAGGCAGAGGCAGCGGCAGCAGCAGCAGCTTTGGATTATGTTTAAAAATCAGAGCGCAAAATTGTACAAAATGACAACGACAGGAGCCGCAGTGCCAGCGCCAGTGCCAGAGAGCAGCCGTAGCAGGACACATTCAGAGTGAGCTGGTAGTGAAAAGCTTCAGGGAAGCGTAAAATGAAAACAAGTTGCTGGGCGCGCAAGTAGAGCGACGGGGCCAAACCAGAATGGCAACAACAATTACAGCAACGGGCGACAATAGGAAATGACGACATGAATAACAACAGCAACAACTGGAGAGGTGGACTGGAAGATGGGTGTGAGCCCGCATCGAATGATAACAGGCGCAAATATCTAGCATATTAAAAAAGTCAAGCTGGGTGCAAATGCTCGAGGAGCGGGCGCATCTTCTCTAGAACATGCTTTGTCTTAGTGGGAGATATTAGAGGGAGAGCGCAGAAAGTGGAAGGCAGAGTGACAGAGAGAAAGAGACACTCACAGGGAGTGTCATGCCGATAACATCGACAAGGGTCCCGACTTTACGTTGAGCCAAGCAACACTTTGCCTGACAATGCAAAACCGAAGCAAACAAAACAAATGCCGCCGTGTAGCTGTCGAAGTAGGCGCACAATGAGCGTGAATTAATGGCCAGAATCGAGATGAATCTCGGAATAAGTAGAAGCTGCCAGCCCAGCCCACAATTGACAACAGCAGCAACAACAATGACAACGACAACGACAACAACTTGGACATGTAGACGAACATAATAGCGCTCGAGGCCGAGGCTCGATGCTGTTAACCAAGCCCGAGCTGCCAACAAATGGGTCAAGCTTGAAGCCTCTCTGCTTCAAGTATGCATAAAGTATGCCTAATCTTGTTATTTTCACCCGATCTGAATCTCTGATGCGGGCGGCTAGCTATAAAATAGTTTATATAATTATCCCGTTGGATTTAATTATTTCTTTATCAGCGCCTGCTTGGCAGTTGGCCAGAATTTAAGAGAAAGTTCTACCTCTAATGTATTGTGTATGGTTTATTCTCTGGTTATATATAACAGATCTAGCTTGGCAGATTGCTGATATGTTTTATATTGTATATATTGTATTGTATTATTGATTAATAATATCTCCAACATGATTATATATACGCATATGCTTAGTTCTTACTCCACCTTCATTTACCTTTTCCCACAAATCTAAAGTCTACGTAAATCTAATATGATCTCTGGCTAGCTTTACAATATACGGAATCATTTTAAGTAACCCTCTTAATACCTTAATTACTGTTGCATCAAACTTTTGTATACCTTTTCAGCTAGCTTCAACTTCCTTAAATGCAAAGCGCTCACAAATCGCAGATTTAAATACCTTTTCCTTTTGCATCCTTCAACCACGCTCAGTAAGCTTATCTACAGTTCCTCAACTACATCGTGATAACAACTTCAACAAACTTTCCGAGCTAGATTCCTATGCGGCACTGCATGCAACTCCATGTTTCCATGCAACATGCTTGATTCAATTTATTAAAACGTAAAAACAATTTTCACAGTTTTCATAACATTCCTCAAGTCAGCACCGACTGCTGTGATACACTTAATTAACCGCAACATTTTCCAGCAGTCAGCTGCAGAGCAAACAACAAGAGTATCATCAGGAAAGCATACAAAGGAAAAACGTAAATAAAGCTGAAAAGCTTTAGTGGAAACTGGGAAAAAGCAGCTGGAAATGCAGGCGACGAATTTCATTGCATTGCTAGGGCGCGGCAAATATCAACGCGAGCGCCTTAATTTATGCGGTGTGGCTGACCCACACATACATATACATAGGCAGCTCAGCTCATATTTGTGTGTGTGTGTGCGTGTGTCGCACTATAAAGTTTGTACTGTAAACATACCCGTTTCAGGCTTGTCTTTTGAGGCGAGCGCTGCCCGTGGTAAATTTTTATTCTGTTCGAATTGGGCAAAAGTTTTGTAACTGCATTTTATTAGCTCAAAATTCATTTGCATTTTGTTTGCGCTCTCGTTACCCGAAACGTTGACACACTCAACTGTAATAAATTGGCATTACATGCCAGCGTGTGTTTGTGTGTGTGTGTGTGTGTCACAAGAAAATAAACACCTAAAACTAAATGCAAACAAAGCACTGAAATTAATGCAATTTCAGTTGCTGTTAATATACACATATATGTTTTTTACAACTTTTTTAATGCACTTGTTTGGCACTGATTTAATTCCATATACACTCACACACACACACATAAATATATAAATTTGGACAAACCTTGTTGTCACTTGTTTGTAGCTGCGCACTTTTCCACAAACTTTGACGGACCAAACGTCAAAAGTTGCTACATTTTTGCGGCGGGGGCGTGGTGGCCACTTTGGGGGCGTTGTATTTTGGCCGCGAAGGGTGCCCGCAGCAAATTGGCTCTGTTCGAGCCATGTAGTGGCGACTGCCTCCCGCCCCCTGCCGCCAGCCGCCAGCCGCGCGCTGCCTGCTGCCTGTTGCCTGCCGGGCGTGCAACACAAATTCGTTTAGTAAAAACTTTTCATTGCATGCTTCGTGCCTTCAAAATGCCATAAACTGTGCCCAAATGCTTGCTCCCGAATTAAACAGCGGCCCTTTATTGTTGTTGTTTTTGGCCAAAAGCTACTAAATGGCAGTTAAGTAAGCACTTCTTAAAGCCGTTTATAATTGAACAGTTAATTGAACGCATTGTGGACGTGCTGTATGCCAATTCAAGCAGTGGGCGCGGGAGGTCACTGTGCAGTGGAGCTGCCCCAAGGGGGAGGAGCAAGTTTTAAGCATGTCCCAAACTGATGTCTACGGCAGATAAGTTACGAGTCGCATTGTAAAATGTTCAGGTTGATAAGAAGGGTAATATGTCTGAGAGACTAGTGGACATGCCTCAACCCAAAGTTATACAAATTTATATTTATGCCCAGATTTTATTTTGGTGAATACAATTAACTGGGAGATAGTGGAATCGGGCAAAGGGGAGACACTGAGGGAAGAGCAGTACGACTTGGCTATGATACACAGGCTTTAAAGACTTCAATTAAGTCATGCTTAGGAGCAGAGGGAGAGAGAGAGAGAGAGAGCTAGCTAACTGAGAATTAAAAGTATGCCAGATCTATTCAAATTTCTCAGTGTGGTATCTCAGAGGAGCACAAGTTGATCTAGCTGGCAACACACTAAGCTATTCATGATATGAACAGCTGAATTTTGCATTTAAAAAAACATCAAATACTAAACTAATTAATTCATATAAACAAGAAATCAACATAGATATGCCCTTCTAGACAATTGGATATCTATTTTAATCAGTTCTATATCTAGTTGGAAAACTTTCATTTTCAATAAAAAGTTTACTCATGAAACGCAACTCTTCCATTAAAAATTTGTCGATTTGGAATTGGCTTGTTAGTTAAAAGACAATCGAGTTTCATTAGCTTAATTACTGTCAATTCAGGACAAGAGATGTCATAATACAGTCGTGGGCCAAGCTCAGTTTTAGCTCAGATCTTAAAAATGTAGTTAGAGTTTGCAACGAGTTGCGTCCGCTGCCGCAGCTGATGACCTCCAGTTAACATTCTAACTGCCTCACATATATCAGCGGGCAGCGTTTTACGACAGTTTCTTGAGTCTAAACTCGAAATTTCTATAGTACGCGTATGCCTGGGTCATTAATTTGAGCGCTTAAATTAGCAGCTGCTGTGCATTATATATGTGCACACACACACATACACATACACACACATACACACATATATATATATATGTTTATATATAGCATACATGTGCCAAAAGTTTGCTCGATAAAACGACAGAGAGCCGCAGCCATGCACTGCCCCCACATGGCATGCCATAAAAGGCGACTCATACTCACACGCTCCCACAGAGCGTACCTTTTTTATTGGCGTAATTTTATGCCAACCGAAAACTAGCTAGCTCGTTCAGCTTGGGCGTGGCTGGGCGTCGCTGTTGCTGCTTTCATTTTTTTCCTTTCTTGCTATTTGGTTGGCGCTTATCAAAATTCTATGCAAAATTTGAATTGACTTTTAACGACTTGCCTTGTATACATATTTACATTTAATTTGTATACAATTTTTGGCGTTTTGGCTCGTTTTTTATGTTGAAGATTGTCGCTTAATTCGAGTTTTCTGTGGGGTTGAAGCTGTGCGGTGTAGGGGCGTAAGGGGTGGGGCAGGGGGTGGTAGCTGCTGGTTGTGTCGTCGTTTTTAGCTGAATAAAGTCATTAAAACTTTGGACTATTTTAAGCGTTGCGCTCAAAAATGACATTTTATTTTATTTTGTTTGAGTTTATGAGTGGATACACACTCAACAGCCCCAGCCACGCCACGCCTCCTCTCCCTCGCCCCTCCTGCACGGCAACCCTCTGGATATACTTTTGGAGGCAAACTCGAGCTTAAGCTTCACTTGATAAGCCACTGCACAGTTGCTTTAATTGCGTGGACAGTTCTCTATGTGTGTGTGTGTGTGCCTGTGTGTGTGTGAGGGTGAAGCGAAACGAAACATAAAGCAAAACTTTGCATTACAGTTCAAATTAATTGGGTCAATGCGGCCGAGATAGGGGCTGCTGTGTGCAGGGTCAGGGCAGTGCAGGCACGCTTTGCTTTTGACACATAATAAGTTGCGCCTTTCTTCCCTGCTCCTGCTTTTTTTCTTTCTGCTGTTGTCGCTGTTGTGTTGTGTCCTTGCCGATGAACTAGCTTTCTGCTGCAATTTTTGCGAGGTAAATGAATTACGTAATCAAAAGGCGTAGGACGCTGGACAAGATCAAAGGCTTGGCCGTGGCTTTGGGGCCAAATTATGGCCGCAGGACGTGGTCGAAAGACGACAACGAAGCGGAGACAGAAGAAAACAAAAGTAAAATTCGCTTAAGACAAGACAACAACCCAACTAATTATGCGCTAATTAATAATTCAAATAATGTTCTGTTGTCCCAAGCATCCAAGCATCCAAGCATCCAACGGCAAACCCGCTCAGACCCCCTTGCCTTGGGCCCCTTGTCGTATACGTAATGTTTTTGCAGACCTTTCGTTGTTTATCTTGATTAGATGCCAACGTCCCGCCTCCTTTAAGGAGTGGGTTAATATTTTTTCATTTGTGTAAGCAAATGAATATCTACGAGCATTAGTCAAAAATGGTGCTTGGCCCACGCCCCTCGCGTCCACCCACGCCCCTCTCACGCCATACCTCGGGCAGAACTTTGATTTGCAGCGCTACGATCCAAGTTCTTAAATATGCAATTTATCATCGGAAACTTTTGCTCCGGCTAATGAATGCGAATGCAAAATGTTAATGACAGCGCACCAAAGCCGTTGCGAAACTTTTCACTCTCCTTTGTAATTAATTGAAGTTGTGAGCGCAAACAGTAGCAGTTACTGAAGCAGTTACTGGAGCAGTTGCACAATTACACTCGCTCAACAGATACAATAATAATAAAAATTCAGGGCAAAGCTAGAGAGGGAGAGAGAGAGTGAGAGAGGGCAAAGGCAACTGGGACTCAGTTACAGCTTCATCAATCAGTGGCTGATTTAATATGCGCGCAGAGTGCACGTTTATGATGTATAGTGTATATAGTCTCCCTCCAACGAACAACAAGAAAAAACAAAAAACAAAATCAAACAAAAGCAAAAAACAATAAAGCAAAGGAGTAAACTGTAAGCGAGAAGCCCGGCAGCGCTGCGTATGAGTTATATATTAATTATTTAAGCGCTCGTTATACTCTGCATTGCGCTGCTCACTTGGCATTGACGCTGGCGCTGGCATCGGTGGTGCATGCTGCATGTTGCATGTGGCTCGTTGTCTGTTTGCTGTTGTCCGCAGGCAGGGTCAGGCCAGCTGCCCAACCAGCTATACAGCCAGCCAGCGCCTCTTTCGTTTCGTCTGTTTTTGGCACTGCACTGCATTTGTCTGCTGGCGTCTGTCGGCCCGGATTGAGGCCATTTATTTATCAAAAATACCCTGTAAAATATGAGCATGGACGGAATAAATGAGCTTGAGGTCGATTGCTTACATTGAAAAGAAATGTTTCCCTGGAGGATGGATTAAAAGAATCAATTTGACTGGTGGTTGGACTCTTGAAGTCCTTTTCCCGCTCCTCTCTTGCTCGCTCTTGAATGCTCTGAATGCAACTTAAAATCTGTCTCATCTCATTAGCATTAGTTCTACTATTATGGCTCTGGATGAGTTGCATCTATTGCAGTTAAGCCTCTTATATTGCTCCTCCGCTGCTCATTGTCTCTCTCTCTCTCTCTCTCCCTCTCTCTCTCTCTTTCTGACTCGCCCTTACCCTTGTTTTGAGAATCATCAATGACTATTGTCCTGCAGTTAACTTGAAATCTTTCATTTCCTGCATTAGTCCTGCTCTCCCTCGTCTTAGTAGCTTACTTTGCTTTTATAGTTAAGCATCTTATGTTGCTCTATTGCTCTTGATATCTTGGGCTTACCTTTCCTCTCGCTGCTCCCTTCTCCCTCTGTGCCTCTTCTCTGTTGTTTATAATTAAGAGCTGCACTTGAACAACTTTTTAGTTTTAAATTGTAGCTATCAACTTTTGCATATGCTTCACACTCATGTAATCGAATATTTATTTCTAGTTAAGCTTCTTAGCTTGCACTTCATTTCTTGTTCTCTCAGTCGTCACTTTTTGCATTCAACTTGAATGAAATATATGAACTCATGCTTTTGCTCTGCTCTCGTGCCAATTATCTATATTTGCCACCTTGGGTGTCATTCATTTTTTTTTTGCAGTTAAGCTCCTTATCAATATTTTTCTCTGCTTGTCTCACTCTCTCTTATTGGTTTAATTTTTGCTCTCCCTCATTCCCTCAGAATCGTTTTATTTTCTCTTTATTTATATATATCATAAATTCTTTTAAGATTTTCCCTGCTTGTTTCTTTTAATACAATTAATTTCCTTTCTCCCTCTCTCACTTTCTTTGTATAGTTCTCACTCTGGTTTCATTTCTTTTCATTTATTGCGCTTTTTAATATGCCTTTTCATTCATTTCGTTGATTTCACTTATTTCTTTCATTTGCATTCTATTAAATATTCGTTTGTGTTCTCTCTCCCCCTCTATGCCCTCTCCATTTCTTCCCTACTCCCTCTCCAAAAACTATTTATCTACTTCTTTTAATTTTAGAGCCCCTAAGACGAGGTATTGGCAAGTCGTATATATATGATATTTCAGCACAATTCATTTTTTTATTCATGCTGCCGTGGCCTTTGGTCCGTTTTTAGTCAAGGCTTCGTAAAAAGCCCTACAAGAGTGTGTCTGTGTGGGTGTGTCTCGTGGCAACAGCGTGAAATTGTTTACATTTTTGCTCCGGCCAGTGCACAGTTTTTCAATGAGCATAAATGGAAGCACATACATAGTTATGATGTTTTTTATATGGCCACAGATATAACGAAGCCTGCGCCGTGGGGCATGGGCAAAGAAACATGCGAAGAAGCCAACCGGCTTCTGTCCACGAATTGTGTCGGCATTCTGGCTGGCAGACAGCGCATCAGCTCGCCGAATGGTTCAAATGAATTAAGAGCGGGCCACATGAACTCGCCTTGACTGGAATCGGCCAACGGCCATCATTCATCGAATTGAAATGGGTCCCACATTGTCTTTGGGCCGTGTCTGACTGCATGTTACCGTTCACTTGTTTATTTTTTGCCGTTATTTGTTATTGTTGCTGCTGCTACAAATGCTCCCCAATGCACCGTTAAAAGCATAAAGAGCACTAAACTGCTGTCGGCCATGAATTACGCTTTAATTGTGCGCGCATTTTAAATAATCCCAACGTAAACACTGACAAATGTATACTCTATCCGAAATGCTATCTGCTATGTGGCTCACAATTCATATTCTTAATCTGTAATCCTTATTGAGCAGCTTAAGTTTGCTACGCATTTCCAAAATATTTTCATTTAATCTGATCAAGCTGTGCCCCTCTTCTCTTTTAATAATTAATTTGATAATTCATTTTAGCCATATTGCGAGCTTAGCCAAACAAGGTCGAGGCTTTAAAATTCACTAAGTAAAAAGTATTTAATAACAAGTCATAACAAGTTTCTCTCAACAAAACAAAACTTGGACAAAACTTGTGCAGCACCTTGGCTCAGCGACCTACGCATTGGCAGGTCTTCAAAGCCCTGTCGGACAGTGTATGTGAGGCGGGGGCAAGCAGGGGCAGTTGAAATCTAACGAATGCGGCAAATAAAATGTGAGCTACTCTCTTCAAGTATTTTTACGACTGAATGTGCAAACATTTGCGTTTAGTTCTTCACGAGAATTAAAATGCCTGCACCTGTTCGAAGCGCAGTTGTGCTGGAGCGCTGGGGCTCCGCTGGGGCAGCTCTCCCCACGATTCGCGATGGCTCTTTAAATGCCACGAATGAAATAAAAAACTTAATGCAAGGCGCAGGCTGGGAGCCAGCCCCGAGGGGGCCCCCAGTGGGTTTCTGTGTAGGCCTGGCAGGTGGAGAGCTCAAGTCATTCGCCTAATGAATGCGCCAAAGTGAAGTGCGCGAAATTGAAAAAGCACAGCGCGACGAGGACGCAGGCAACGAGAACGCTGCGAAAATGATGAAAATGAAGCGCAATGACAGCAACAGGCGCACAATCTGAATAAATAATACACAGGAAAGGCGAAGAGAAGTGCCAAGAAAAGTTATCCGAATGGCAGAGAACCAGAAAAAAAAAAAAATGGAGAAAAAATGAAAATATTGAAATGCTGATTAAGTTTACTTTACGCTGATTTGCTTTTGGACTCAGATGCGACTATACTGCCATAAACACACACACATACACGCAGACACATAGACAGTCAGTTCTACAGCCACATCTACATTTATATTCGCATCGCATGGTCTGAGCTCTGGCTTAATTTGAACGCCTTGTTGGCTTCTGGCCGCAATCAACAAAGCACAAAAAAGAGCTGCCAGAAATGCAAAATCCAAGAATCAACCGCTTAATTGTTGCTGCCAGACGCAGACTGCGAAATAATGAAAGGATTTGGTTAATAATACCCTGTAGAGCTTGTCAGAGGTGAAAGCACTTCAGGCACAAACTGCTGCTCCCCCTCTCCCCTCACCGCTCACCCACTTTGCAGTTATGCACAACAATGGATACACTTTGAGCTACTCGACTTGCGCCTATGACCCACATCATTATACTCGGCTAGGAATACCCTGTAGGCCTTGTCAGAGGTGAAAACACTTGAGCACCAAGCTGCTGCTCAGTCCTACTTGCTGCTACTCGACTTACCCAGAGTTGGGTATTTTCGACCCCGCTTAGCCAACTGCAATGCAAATAATTCAATTCATAACAATTCAGGTGCAAATAAGGAAATTTAATGACTGGCGACTGTTGATCTGGCTGGCAACTGTAAATTTCAATGGTCTTTGGCAGCAGCTTGTGCTCATTAACTTTGGCAACAAATAGCGCACGTGTGTGGAGCTCCCTGTCTATTTGACTGTGTGCCTGTGTGTGTGTCGTTATGCGTGCGTGCGTGTGTGTGTCTTTGAAGCCCTGCAGGACTGGAGGAAGCTTCACGTCTTGTTTGTTTGGCAGTGGTAACAAATCAAGCAGAGATCAGAACACGTGTTGCTTTGATATTTGATGAGCAAAAGTTTCAGTTCCTCGGCAGCTAAACGACAGGTCCCGGGCCCCTGCCCATGCCCCTGTCCCTGAACCAGCCACCACTGACATCCCTGGGCCAACAAAAGTCAAACAGAAACAAAGTTTGTCCGAGCTTTGCATGAATATTGATGCATGTATCAGTGTGTGTGTGTGTGTGTGTGTACACGTGTATGCCTGTATGTGTGCCAGATAGCAATTATAGTAATTGCTTAAAGTGGCGCTTGCCAGAGTCCTGGCGAGGATTTATGGCTCGCTTGCCGCTTCATTAACATAAAAATCAGATTACTTTACTCATAATGTGCATATTTTAAAATATGCGAATGTCTTTGGTCTTTTTTCTGAATTTATTTATTTTCTTTTCTTTTTTTTTTTTTTTTTTGGCTTCTGCGCTTTTGCTGTGGATGCTGGGCTTTCGTTCTTTCTTTTAGTTGCTGTTATTGTTGTTGCTATTTTTGTTGTTGTTGTGTCTCCTGTGCCTGGCTTGTTGATTCAAATGAAATATATTGTTATGGCAAACACGCAGGACAGCCAGGACATTGAGCAAGGACCCTGGGGGGGCGTCTCCGCTTGGCAGCTTTATTAATTTACATTGTTGACTGTTATCAGCAGCGGCCCGATGCGCGGGCATGTCAATGTCAACGCCGCGTCGCCTTGCCACGCCTCCAGCGTCCGCCCACCTGCCGCCTTATCAGCAACACGTGTAATGAATGCCTAAACTGTCATTATCACCTTCTCGCGCGTGTTATGTTTTTCGGTTGTCATGTCAGCAAATATTGTGAAAAGATATTCGCTTTGCCCACCCGAGAGCTCCCCTCCGCTCTAGGCGCCCTTGATTTACGAGTGAGAGGAACTGCTCCGCGGAGCAGCAGACGGCGAGCAGTGCTCCTCCTCACACATATCAGCATTTATGGTGGCGTTGCTCCCGTAACACCCACACACCCACACACACACACACATGGGTGTGCCTTTTGTGGGTAGACATTAAGTAGGCGCCTTTGGCCGGATGCATTTCTGGCCGGATATAAGTGGCTCTGGGGCACATATTGGAATTGAAAGATGTGCATGCAAAAGATAGGAATTATTAAGATACGAATTATGAAGAGATATTATTATTAAGAGGGCATTCCAGTAAGCAAGATGTCAAGGCTAAGCGGCTATATTTATTGATTTCGGAAATTGGGCTGAAGTAAGCCTGGGATGAATAAAGGCAAGCAGATGCCAAAGAGAGAAAGGCACAACTCGTAAGCAGGAGCCATTAAATAGGCGAGCTAGAGTCAGCCTGCTTCGCTGCTTTCCATTCACACATCTTCAAACTGGCAATAAAACTTTCGTAGAGTTCTGTCACTTGCACAGAAACACACGCGCAGCTCAGCTGTGAGGCAATTATCTGTGGCAGGGTGACAGGTGCTGGCTCCGCTTCGGGCTGCCAGCTCGGCTGCTTCAGCCACATTACTCATACGCCCCGTCGTGTGAAGGGTAAACAAGCTTTTGAAAAGACGCACGCTTGAAAATTTTCGCGCTGTTGTTTATATTTATGCGCGAGCACAGCAAACAGCAACAATGAAGCCGAGCGAGCAACAACAGAAAACACCTCACGCAGTGTCGAGACTATTATTGTTGTTGTTGTTGTTGCTGCTGCTGCTGTTGTTGCTCTTGGTTTGGCTGTCGTAGACGACAGAGCAATAAGTCATAAAAAGAAAAGTTGTAAAGGGCTCTTAACTTTCACTTTCATCTCTGTTGTGTGCTTCACTGTAGCCTGGCGACTTGGCTTGACTGACTGAATGGCCGAATGGCCGAATGGCCCAATGACTGAATGCCTGACGCGAGCTGTCCTCATTCTGCACTTGGCCGGCGCTTAACTTTTATGGCGAACAGCCCAAGACGAAGCCACCATGTTGCGATTACAATGCCGCGTCATGGTCGGGGGTGGGCCGAGGGGCTGCCTATTGAGTGCAGAGGGGCTTAGTATTGGAAGGGTGGGCGCTGGGTGGGCGGGGTTTGTCGGCCGAAGGGGAGCGACGGGCGGTCGCATAAATAAGAAAGCAAATGTAAGTGATGGACTTTATTTTAATATTGGCCGCGAACGTTCGCATTGCGTCCGCGTACGCCATTCGCATTCACATTTTGTTTAATATTAAGAAATTTTCCTTTTGCTTAATATAATATATATACAGATATATATGTATATACACATTTATATGTATTTATATTATATTCTTCTCTGAGCTTTTGTTTCGCTTCTTTTTCTTTCTTTTTTGATGTTTTCCTGAAGGCTTTTCCGCTTAAGTGAAATGAAATGACTGGACGCTTTATGAGATATCTGTGCGGTGCTAATGAAAATATGTTTCGAATGTAAATTGGGGCATTCGCTGGGGCTTTTTGGACTGGTTTTATGACCGGCCAGCCGGCCGGTCGGACCTTGAGAACCTTGCGCAGCTCGGCCCACAAACATTTCCGGCGCCTAATGAATTTGTCAATGCCTGACCCACATAGAGCGCCAAGTCGCTGGGCCCCACAAGACACAGACAAGGGGCGCCTTATCAGCGGCGCTGAGTGAGGCCAACTGTGCACAGGACATGCTACCCTTTTCAATTTGCTGATATGTACAATTAAACGCGTCCCACTGTGATAATCACAGGGGGCGACATTCGGATGTGGTCAGCCATGCTCCGCCCTGGCCCTTGTTAGCTTTGTGCTATCTTTGGCCTGCGATACCCGTGCCATTCGGCTCTGAAAAGGGTTGATTAGCGCGTGCGTGCGGCATGGCGCGCAGCTTGAATTCGGCACAATCAGGAAGAGAAACTTATTCGGCTCGGGTATATTAGAAGTCGGTTCAGTTTATCATTTGCAGCGCTGCACTACCGCCAGCCGAAGTCGTGGCCAGCTCTGCTCCTTATCGCCGCCAAGTTACGCGATACGCCATAAATCTTTTGCCTGATTTATGTCGCACGGCGACATTGGCCTCAAATTTATCGCAGCAGCCGCAGCAGCGGCTCGATGATAGCTGCGCCCAAGCCAGAGCCACGGTCGCCGCCAATGTTGTCCTGGCTGCCGACAGCAGTGTCCTGGGTGCGAGTGGCCTTTTTCGCAACTGGGCCACTGGCTGACATCCTTTTTCAACGTGTCGGCCGTCTTCAAGGCAAACACGGCCAGCCAGCCAGCCAGCCAGCCAGCCAGCCAGCCAGCCAGCCAGCCAGCGGGCAGGCAAGTGTTTGTGTGTGGTCAGCCCGCATGAGTGTCCTGCGAGTGGCCCAGCTCAATGTCTGTCGCCGTGTGACTGAGCTTAATTATCATTGCCGCGAGCTGGCGCCTCGGTCGAGGCTCGATGGAATTCTGTGTGACTTCTGTCGGAAATTAATTTCCTTGCGGCTCGCTCACACTCGCGGGCATACATACGGCGGGAGCACTCGGATAGACAAGGATATGCGTGCAGTTACTCAATGATGCTATTTACTTAGTCTGAGTGGAGAAAAGCTTTTGCAGCGCGTTGTATTTGCGTTTAATTTTGTATGAACGACGGAAATTTGCGGCTTTCCGCCGTTTTAAATTGCATTTAAAGCGTGTGCTCACACACACACACATCTCACAAAACAAAGGCGCTGCGCTCTGGCTGCGGTTGCGGTCGACAACCATTTGTAAATGGTTAAAAATTTAATAACAACATTGATTCTCCTGCTGCCTAATTGAAGTGTGTTAACAAGAGTTGAAAATGATTTTCAGCGCAGACTCAAGTCTGAATTTCCAGTGCTGAAAAGTAGGCAACAATTTTTATACAAAGTGAAAAATGAGTTAATTGTGGGCAATTCATCAAAAACCGACTGGAATTTGATATACAGGCAAGGCTGTTTGTCAAGTAAGTAAACACCCGTCTGCTCTGGCAGTCAGTGTGAAATTACATGGAATGATTTGCAAACTGTCCAATTTGCAATTTAATACAAATTGAAGCAACAATAAATTAGGCAACAGCTTTCAGAGAGTTTTCCTCTCGCTGCTGCCATTAGGCAGATCATCTCTTTCCGAAGTTTCAACGTAGCTTAGCTGCTGCAACCGCTTTTGCAGTGTGGATGGTGCTGCCGCAGGCGGGTCACGGCTAGGGCACTTAGGCTGCAAATTACAGCCGACTCTGCAAGTATACAACTCGTTGGGCATGTCCTTGCCTTCTTGGAAGAAATAGCATATTTGATTATGCTTGGCTGTGCAAGTGTGGCCGGGCGTCTCGACGACAGCTGTGTGCCGCTTATTGCCAATTATTATCCATAAATTGCGCATTTATGAGCCCAACATACGGCCGGAGATCTGTGGGTGGGTGGGCCTGCTTGTGTCTATGTGTGCGTGTGGGTGTTTACCTTACTCCGGCTGGGTCTTATAAATGGGCTCGCATTTTGTGTCTAATGTGCTCCATTAACAGTCTCGACAGTCTCCCAGGCAAATGAACAGCGCTCGAGGCTGGGCAATTGTTGCACTGACTTCTGCTGCTGATTGCCCCTAAACGGAGACTGTGCAAATATTTGCCCAGAGGCTGGCCACTCACGAAACTAGACCTAATCGATGCCCATGGAGGGAGGCTAAGTGAGATGACAAACTCTGTGGAGGGAGAGACTTGCATTCAATGAATGGAGAAAGCACAGATTAAAAATGTTAACAGCTGCAGCTTAGCAAGTCCTTCGTCAATACTCCCCATTTGTCTCTTTTACAGGGCAGTGGCTTTTCGAGGCGTTAGCTTAATTGCATTACTGAGCGGCTTTGTGTCGGCTTAAAGTCAGGCAGCCGGCGTTGATTTGTTTTGCCAACGTCAAGCGCAGCCCAGCTCCGTCCAGCACATTCAGTGTGCCACGCCCCACGTCCGCTGGGAAGTAAATCAATGGGGCATATGCGATTGGGTGCAAACAAATTCCTGCCCCAGCCCCATGCCAATGCGAATCTTTGCATGCGCGCCACTTTCTGCGTACATATTTCACATTAACTGGCCGCGTGGTCGACGTCCTTGTCAGTAATTTTGTATGCACAGTCAGCTCAGGCAGGACAACAAATCACTATCTCGCTGCACAGCAGGAGCCGCTGGCCAGCCAGAACGTCAGGCAGTCAGCTAGCGCAACACCAGATAAATAAACAGTTGCGCTACGGCTCGTTGATAGATCGACAGACGATTGCAGTTTGTTGGCGCGAAATTGCATTGCCGGCGATTGTCGGCGCGGGGGCGTGGCTGGCAAAAGACATGATAATGCATTGGACTGCGCAGTCAACAGACAACAATGGCCAGCGAAATCGTTAGAGAGCTGAATCAGTAAGCGGCAAGTGCACTTCGCGCTGCATACGATATTGGATAAATCATAGATGGATTTGATTGATGGTCTTTAATTTAATTATTATACGCAGCAAAGTACTAGTAGTTCCCGTTATGCTCCGCTGTCCACCTTTGTAGTTGCATTGTATGTGGAGCACGTGCTGATGTCAGCTCGTAGTGAAATTCGAGTTATTTTTGTGAATTTTCCACGCGAGCCATTGAAGGATCTTGGATGTGTAGACAGTTCCTGTTGTTCGAGTTGATTTCCGTCTTTGCATGAGCTTAACTTTCGATTTTGTGTTTTGTGCCAAGCACACAGGCTGGGGAGTAGCAGGAGCAGGAATTGCATCGGGAGCCGGCTGGAGGCATTCCTTACGTCTCCTGCATTTTTCAGTGTTCGACTTTAGCCTTGCTCAAGTTTTATGCAGAGTTTTTCGTTATCATGTTCTTGATTTATGAAACTGTTTTTATTATTTTCATATTGTTCGAGCAGCGGGCGGTCTAAGCAAGACGCCAGCCACACACCCACGCCCAGCCAGCTCTGATTTCTGAAATCACAAGTGCTTTTTTCTCTCGCCTTCCCCGCTCAGCTCCTCTCGCTCCGCAACGTTCCTCATGTTCTGCCACGAGGGCATCTTCATACCATGCTTCATATTCAGTTGCTACATCGGTTTTTTGTGCTTTGCACAAGAAATTCGTATTCCATTCTGTCGGCAATGCCAGCAAACTTTCCTACAGATTAGAGAACGAGAGAGAGAGAGAGAGAGAGAGAGAGAGAGAGGGAGCGGGGTGGGAGAGTTGCCAAGAGCCAGTGCACTGTGGAGCATGGCGTGCACGATATTTCTTACAAGTTCTCAAATTTGATTTTTGCTGTTTGTTGTGGAATTTGAAATGATTATGGAGCTTTCCGCAACGGCCTTCCACATCTCCACCATTGGGCAAAACTTGCATTATGCGCTTTGTTGGTCAACAAGAATTCCTTGCTGCTGAAAGTTGTTGGCCAAAAACGGCACCCATATGAATAATGCATTCATGCTGGCTGGCAGCAGCACCAACAACAATAACAATCTGAGCTTAATTTCGAACAAAAACCACTCAGCATCCATTTGGCAGTTATTAATGCAATTCACAATTTTGCAGTTAAAGCAAATCAAGCGTGAAATATTTGGTAAATAATTTAAGTCTCGGCTAAAGCGAAAACTTTGAAATATTTTACGCATTCAATTTGAATTTGCACTAATTGCAAATGAAAATCGATTCGATGCAGCCGTGTTGAACAACAAATACCCTGTAAATTAAATGCAACATTAATAGTAAAAGTATGTCGTTGCAGAGCATTTGCTAGTCTGGCAAACTGAAATTTTGAATCTTTTCGCTTGAATTGCTGACCTTAAGCCGTAATTTGAAATAATGTTTTCTTGACACTTAATTTAATTTGAATTGCTTAAGATTGCGAACTTATCAATTAAATATCAATTAAGTGATCTGCACTTTAAGTCAATTGTTTAGTTTCTAATTGATTTGAAGCTGAATGAAACTTGAATTTCACAAATAAAATATGCTGAATGAGTGGCTGGTTGGTGGTTTCAATCGAAATAGAAAATGCCTGTGGCAATTGTTGACATTCCTCGCAGCAGCAATCTCAAATACACTTGTCGTTTACACGGCGTCTCCTAGTGGCGCCCCTCGGCAGCTGCCTCGGATTCACTTGCCACACAATGAAATATTAATAAATTCCATTACCAAAGAAAACACACTCGAGTGCACAGCAAAACATCAATGGCAACAAGCGCTGGGCTTTGTGGCACTGGGAATGGGGCACGAATGTCGATGGTGATGGCGATGGTGATGGAGATGGAGATATTGAGGCATCGTCATCTAACAATCACTAAAAACTTCGCTACGATTTCGATTCAGATTCCGATTCGTATTCCTTCTGCTATCCCTATTCCTGTTCCCATTCAAGGCTTCTCTATGCCGAATGCGTTTCGCCGGCATCGGAATTTGATTGTGTACTGCTTTCTGTGGCAACATTTTCCTTAAGCTACGCACACAATTTTCAATTGACGTGGTTGAGGGGACGCTTTTTCCAATTCAATTGCCAGCATATATATACATTTATATATAAATGTACATCCATCAGTTGAATGTCGCCAGACATTTAGAAGGCATTCAGTGAGCACTTTAACTCGTTTATATGTAAATTCACAGTTTATATATGAGTTTATTTCTGGGACCCCACTTAAGCGCCATCTGTGGAAAAAAGGCAAATTTAATTGGTAAATTTCAGCTTATCGAATGGCTCGAATAGCTGGAATGGCTGGAATGGCACGCGCCCAGCTCTCAGTAAATGCGCGTAGTTTAAATTGCAGTAATAGGAATAATATTTGATTTCTCAAATGGCTACGCCCCGTGCTGCTACCTCCCTCTGGTGGCGCAGCAGCTTTGTTAAAGTCGTGCTGTGTACGCTGTTTAAGCCAAATGCGCTTGTTAACAAGGTCAACATGGGAGCAGCAGGCAGCAGCAGCAGCAGCAGCAGCAGCAGCAGCAGCAGCTGCAGTTGCAATTAAATGCTAATGGCGTGTGAAAGCCAATTTTGAAAAGTATACACAGAGAGAAAAGGAAGTGTACTAAGTGCAAGGCAATCGTACAGCTAATTTGTGAAGTGCCCGAGGGCTGCCAAGCACGTTGACAATGCCATTGACGTTGCGCTTGAGTGGCTTTCAGAGTCGGCCAAAAAGTCGTTGCATACTTTGCAGCGCACGGCAAAGAACAACTATTGTGACTGTTGTGACAGGAGGACAGAGCGCGCGTCTACCCGCTCGAAATACCAATTGATTGGTGGTGGGCGGTGGGTGGTGGGTGGTGGTTGGTGGGTGTATGGTGGGGCTGCGTCTTTGTCTCCTCGCTGGCATTCATTTAATTGCTGAAAGCAAAGCAAAGCAGGGCAAAGCAAAGAATAGCACAGCAGCGCGCTGGCTCATATTTTGAGCTGGCCGCAATGAAACCTTTTATTATAATTTAGGCAAGGCACGCGGCTGGCCAGCGGGGGAGCTGCGCCAACTGGAGTGAGTTAAAGAGCTGACGTCGCTCGAGCGGAAACCACTAACCGAATGAGACCCCAATGGGCGCTCTGGCTCTGTGTGTGTGTGGGTGTGTGCGTGCCAATGCTCATTGATGTTGACCCGAACTAAAACCGCAAATAACGCAAAACACAAACAGCTACAACAATTACAAAAACAACTTCTGTCTGCACGACATGCCGAAAAACAAGTGAGCCAGGGAGGCGCGGTGGGCGTGGCAAGATCACAACACCAACCAACGGCAGCAAACATCGAATTATGTCAGAATCCAAAGCCACAAACAATTAAACAAAATTGCAAATTAGACGTTATATAGACCAACAAACCGACTCCACAGTTCACAAGAAATCGGCCAACCAAGAGGCCAGCCGAGCGACAGTGCGACAGTGCGACAGTGCGATAGACCGACCAGCCGACCGGCCCTCTGGCCACGCCCCATTTGCGGTTACTGCACAGTGTGGCAATGTCAATGGAAAGGAAGTGTAGGAAATTGCCTATTTGCAATTGTAATTTATTCATGTGGTTTAATATGCCGTGAAGCGACAGGCTCCAAACAAAGCGCCTCCAAATTGAGCAAAACAATAATTTTCTCTCCTCCAAAGTAGAATCTATTTTCACCCCTCTCCCACTCTTCGTCGCTCTGTGCCCATGTTTCAATTCCGCTTGTTTGTCGTTTGGCTGCAATGGTTTGACTAATGATTCGTTGTCAAGGTCAGCCGGATCATTGTCACGATTATTGTTCTAGCTGCCTTTCAATTACCAACAGCGCTCAATTTGGCCAAATTAACATAAAGTTTGACAAACGATGCCCAAAAAGTTATGGGATCAAAGCACTGAAATGGGCTTTGGCCATGATGAGTGAATGGCTCAACTGAAATCAGTCCATCAATCTAACTGACTTGGGGGTCATGAATACTGCGGAGGTGGAGGAGTTCTCATGGTCTGAAATAGAAATGTGCTAAGCCAAGTAGCAGGGCTCATAATTACTTCAGTTTTTACAGACTGCAGCAAAGCTGTCCTGTCTATGCTTAGCTGCTCAAATGTCTAGCAAATTGAATTGCGTGAATAAGCCTCTCTCTTCCTCTCTCTCTCTCTCTCTCTCTTTCTCTGTGGCCTTGGCCTTTGGCCAGGCTCTTAAGCTGCCATTCAGTAGGCAGTTTTTCTTCAGCTTAGACGTGGCAAAGCAATTTAAATTGAACACAATGAACGGCTTGTTGCAACTAGCTGTGGCTACTTAGTCCTGCTGGGCAAGTCTGCTAATCCAGTGGCCACTAAATGGACTATAGATTGCACTTTTATGTCACGACATTCAAGTAAATCGTTGGCCATTTAAAATGGCTTAAAGGCAACACACACACACGCAATGAGGGAGACACAGAGAGAGGGAAACAGAAACACATACATTTGATTAGGCAGAACCAACTGGATGCTTTGGTTGATTGGGCTAAAGTGTGCCGTGCTCTGCTGTTGGGCTAGAACAATAAATGACAGTCCATTTGCGTACGCCCATGCGGAAGATCAGCGTGCGCCACAGCAAATAGAGTACGAAAATTGTTTTGCCTGTCAAATTACGTAAACATTGTCATAAATGAAAAATTCATCCAGCTGCCGCCGCCGCCGCCGCCGCCGTCGCCGTCGCTGCCATCCTCTCCGGTTTTCATTTGCTGTCGCTCTAGCAAATTTGTCAATCTCGTCGAGCCTTTTTTGCCTCCTCTTGGCAGCAGGCGGGCCCACTGGATGGGATACTGGATGCTAGCTTGGGCCTGGCTCAGTTGACGCCGTTGGGCCATCACATGTGCGCTGGCTTTGTTTTTCTTTTCTCTCTTTTGGATTTTGGCGCTGTTTTGTTTACATTACTGCAAACCAGCAAATTGCCAGCGCTTTTTTGGTTGGCTTCCATTTTTGATGCTGCCCTCTGCTGGCATAGCATGAGGAGCCATGTCTCTGTCCGTCCTAGTCCGGGTCGTCCGCAGGCGCGACATATTAATTATTCATTTCGATTTTTGGTCTGCCAACTGCTTCAAACTAAAGCATGCAGAGGCCCGGACTGGGCTGTGGGCGTTACTTGGCAATCGGGGGGCGGGGCAGTGGAGTTGGGCTGGGCGCTGGGAATCCGCACGGGTTGCGACTAGCAGAGCTGCTTGTGATTTATAAACACGCGCGCCGCACTTTGGTGATTTACTGCAAATTGCTTTATAATGTTATATAAATTTTGTTGTTGTTGTCGTTGTTGCTGTTGTTGTTGCTGGTCTTGGTGTTGGTGTTGGTGCTGACGTTGCCTGCTTTTGAATAATTATAAAAGAAGCAAACATGTCAGACAGCCACATGGCTAAGAGGCACGCCAAATGCACTTTGAACTCGGGACAGATTAAGTATACGCCGCGTTCTTCTGATTCCGCGAATCAACAGCTTCACGCTTATTTACTCGAATAATGAAATAAATATATGACGTTTGCGCACTCTGCTTCACATATATATATATATATATATATATATATATATATATATGTTACTTCAACAAAAAAATGCAAAAATATAAATTTCATGTTAAAACATAACTAGCAAAAGTTAGTTAAAAGCTATTTATACATCGCAGTGGCTTTTTTTTGTTTTTTGATTAATGCTCGCTAAATGTGAATTTGGCAACAAAGGCGAGCTGCGAGTAAAAGCAATTCTGTGTCTGCTACAAATTACATGCATGCGAGTTGAGCTTTATGTAAATTTCTGAATGGCTGATTTTTCTGTTCTTCTATTATTATTTTTCTGCTATTTTATTTTTGTGTTATTGTATTTCGTTCATTCCGTTCGTCTGCTTCTGCCTCTTTTACTAACTTTGCCTTGGTGCTATGCCTTTTTTATTGTATAAATTTTTCGTAGCTGAAAATTTGAAATGTTCCATCGCGTTCAACTTCACTGACAGTGCGTGGCAAATTGCTTTCCGAAGTCTAAAGTCTGGCCCACACACACACGCACACGCACACGCACACGCACACCCACACACATGCAGAGGCATATGCACATACACCCACACTCACAGACAGCCCACACAAATACAGACAGATACAAGCATAAACCAATTGCTAACAATAATAAAAATTCCTTTTTTGGGGGGGCCTTTGGCTGCGCCATTTCCGTTTCCTAACAATAAGCGCAGTGCACAGACTGCTTGAACTGGAGGGGAGATGGGGGAAGCAGGGATGAAGGAATGGTGTAATTTGCATGAACAGACGACGAGCACATAATATCCGTGCATTAGAATTATGCCCATTGCCATGCCAAATGGCAAATAATGGCAGTCAGTGCCGGATAAATTTACTAGATAAATGCGAAAAAATTCGAAAATGTTCTGCTGAATGTGCACATGGCGTATGCGTTATAAATATGGCCGCCTCTCATTATTTGAGCATAAATGCGAGTGAATCGATCAGGCAGTCAGGCGCGCTGCACATTCACAGTAATTATGCTGCATAATAATCAGAGCCGAAAGTTGGGAGGATTTCCCAATTATCCCCATTACGCTCCAAACCTGATTGATGGGGAGGGGTTGCCGCTAGATAAGTGAATGCAAGTAACTCTTTTTGGCAAATTCAATTGCATAGCTGGCCGCGAGTCTCTGGCCCAAAATCGTGTAATAAAAAAATAAAAAGCAAGTGGTGCCACAATGGAACCACCACCGGCCATTGGCTCTATCATTATGCAGGCGGCGTGCGCCATTATCGTTTTGCTCTCGTTTCCGTTTTCGTTTTTCGCTATTTATTTCATTTAACAGGAAGCGCGCGGAGGCGTGGCAATGAGTGCATTTGACTGGGAGGCAGCTGCTCTCTGCTGCCACTCCCCACTGCCGCTCCTTCTGCTGCTCCTGCTACTCGCCTACATTTTAAGTATTTTTGTCACAGCAATAACTTTCATGTCAGTCCACAAACAGAACTTAACTGCTGCTCCCACTCACTCAGCATCTCTCTCACTCTCCGCTCTCACTCTCCTCTCTCTCTCTATTTGCAGGCAAGCATCGCGAGTAAAACAGTGGCTGGGCAATAGAAAAAGCAAACAGCTTACGACTTTGCTTCTGGGCCAAAACAGAGTTGCCTTTTGTGCCCCGGCTTGGCAATTGGCCAAGTTAACAGAGAGCGTGAGCAGACGCCAATAATGACGTTGCTGCTGCAGCAGCTGCTCCTGATGTTGATGATGACGTCGCTAACTTGGTTATTGCTGCTGCCAGCATAGAAAATTGTCAGACACCCACACCGAGCCAAAGAGAGACCTAAAATAAAACAAAGGCATACCCTCATACCCTCGGCTCGCCCCCGCTGCCCACTGCGACTCGCTGCTGACCGAGTACCAGGGGCCAGGAGGCGGCTTACTGCATTTCCGGTTGTTGTTCCTGTCTCCGCTGTCACCATGCCGCCACTCCATATGGCCGAGAGCAACGGCATGGCCTGGCCGCTCCTGCTCGCCGTGATTGTGATTGTGCTCAGCGGTAAGTACCACGCCCCCAACCCCTGCACCAACCCCCCTCTCCCATCGACAACCACCTTGTTCTGTATTCATATTTATGCCAGCGGCTGGCATGGCCAAAGCATTTAGTTAAGTTAAGTTAAGTTTCGCTTTTATTGTTGGCAGAGTTAATTGTTGGCATTTGTTTGACGGCAAGTGCCTTGCTTTGCCCGCAGCCAGTGAATGGCTCGCAACTGCAGCGCCAACAAATGAACGGGATTTTGTTTCAATTAACAATTAGTTTGCACAAAAGTTTTTCTGTACAATCCTTTCTTTATTTGGCCAGCCAAAGTTTCCGCAAAAGCACCTCGTTTGCCATATTCCATCAAATGAAATAATATTGCGTATACGCCCAATGGCCATGGGTCGTCGCCTAGGCAGAAGCAGAAACTTAAATGCTGAAGGCAGCTCAAATAACTGCATGCAGCCAGAGCAGCAGACGGTTCGCAAATTGCATGCATGTAAAATGAAGCAAATCTGATAAAGTTGCAGTCAGAAATTAAACGCATATATATACAGAGGCGAGAGTGAAGGCAAAGTTTGGCATGCTGGCTTGCCTTTCTAGCTGGAGGTACTACAATATTTAAAAGCCAATTAAATATCAGCTAGTCAGGGTAACAAGTCAACAGCCTGAAATTAAAGAATCGTGGCTGTAAATATTTGAGAGCAGCTCCAACTAAAGGAAAAGCTCACGTTTAAGTAACTGTGAAAAAACGTAAATATATTGGAAAAATTAAATAATTGTATTTACACTTGACTAAGGCAATTAAAACTCTTGCGGAAATTTCAACAAAAAACTTTTGCTTGTTGGGCAATTATTTTAAAATCTCTCTCGACCAATATAAATTGAATCAAATTGACCATGTGAACATTCGACCCGAAGCTTGCTTCAAATGTATATATATGTGTGTGTGTGTGTGTGTTTGTATGCGCATTTGTATGTATAATTTAGTGAATGGCGTGCGGGCATATCAATAAAGCGGCATGCAAATTGCGCATACGCCACGTGCGCCAGCTTGATTGCAACAAATTAACAAAACGTTTTAGCTAGGCCACGATTAAAAGGCCCAATAAAAAGTTTGAACATGATTTAGGTCTGCCGGGCCAGGCTAGGTCTGCCTACTGATAGCTGCTATAAAAATGCGACACGCAACAAAACAGCAACAACAACAACAACAACAGCAACTCATTTAATTAACAATTTCCGGGGCAGCAGACGGCTGATTCTTAATGCATTTGATTTATGCTTAACGTGTGGTAAATTTATTGCAGCTACAGCAACAAATAGCGCCGCACACGGTTCGATGGAACAATTCAAAAAATTCTCGAATTAATTGCATTTACGACAACAAAAACTACAAAATGGCCAACACATATTTCAAAATTCAATTAAAATAAAACAAAAATGCAATGAAACGAAAACGGACTGCTGCTGCTGCTGCTGCTGCAACGACACTATGCAATTTCCGTTCAAGGGCGTGCCCAGGTGGGCGTAAAAATAATTAAAGCGCAACAAAAACAAATATTGACAACAAGCGACGGCAGCTTCCGCTCGATGTCGACAATTGTTGTTGTTGTTTGTGTTTCTGTTTTGGCTTTCGCGTCCGATTGAATTACAAACTCCATTTGAAATATACATAAACAACTAAAAGGCACAAAACGTTTAGAAAGCCAAAGCTGCGTATGTGTGTCTGTCTGTGTGTTTGTGTGTGTGAACTCAATTGACTGCCGGGCAGCTGCTTGCGGGCAGTCTCTGGGCTCAGCGCCACCAGACGAATGCCAATTTAATTAGCACATTCCACGCCTTTAGCGCAACTAATCGCAGAGAGCGCAACCATCAATCAATCAATCAATCAGTCGGTCAATATATCAATCAGTGAACGCAGCCGACAATTTTGCTGAGTGAATTTGTGTGTTTTGCGTTTTGTGCTTTGTGGCGTGCAAAAAGGGCAAAGAAAAAAAAATCAGGCTAAAAAAAGGAAAGCAAATGCGATGGAAACTAATTGTCAAGCGAATACCCTTTAATTGTGCAGAAGGACTATCTAAAAAGGCCACAGCTGAGCCGAAGATATAAATATAGCCCGAAGGACCTTCAAAAAGATTAAACAGGGTAATGAGTTTGGAGGAAAACGTGAATAGGCGAAAAGCAAGTTAGGTAATTCCTTGAAGTAGATATTTCCGATGACTCTGGATATGAACACGTAGATGACAATTATCGATATTTGAGCTACTCGAGCATACAAATTTAGAGCTCAAGTTCCTGCGTAATCCGCCTATAAAGTGTGCTACACAAGCTCCAATCTCCTGTGCTCCCCAGTCACCGATCTCCCAATAAAACAGTCCCACAGCTGCTGTTATATAGCTTGCACTCAATTTATATATGTATAAGGAAAATATCTTAAGCTCCACACACACATATATATGCATATGAGTTATTCATTTATGCATGTGTGCAATCCTTTTAGGGTAGTTATTAGACCCGTCTGCTGGCCATAGTGCATACTCTGCCGGCCTTAATCAATGTGAAATTTATATTAGCGTCAGTTGGCCGTATTTTTCAATATATTCATAGAAATTTCAGTATTGATTATGATTGATTTAGTGAGCCGGCAAAGCAGAATATTATTTCTATGGCAATGGGCAGGAGTGCATATATTGTTCGACTGGCTGCATGCGATTGCGATTGCCGTGCACGGCAAATTATTCAAAGTTAAATTTACGAGTTGTGCGAAGCTCCATAAAAGCAATTTTAATATTAATAATTTAAAGTTGGTCAGCTATATACAAGCACACATACACACACTCACTGTTGTGCTGCATAGAAATTGCAGATATTTTTGTGTAAAACTTGTTTTATTTGTCCAGGCAACGCAAAAGTCCAAAAAGAAGTCAAATAAATAAATGCATTGGAATGAAATTCGGCGAATAGCGTAAAGCAAACGTGCCAAACTGGTCGGCAACAAGCCAACACACAAGCCGCTCCTCTCACCCCGCTCTCTCCGACTCTGGGGGCGGGGATTGGGGCGGAAATGGAGTGCTTGCCTGTGCGCGGTCGATGGTCAAATATTTGCAACAAACTTTTTGGCCTGGCCAAGTCATTGAACGTTGGCTCGGCGAACTCAAACAGAAAGCACAAAACAAAAGTTCTACAATTCACGTCGAGTGTATGAGCGCTGCAGCACAGCAAATGGACTTACGAAATACCCTGCAATAAATATTTAATGCACAGCTAGATTCATTCTACTTAGAGCCTGCCACATACTCCTTAAAATGAAATACGCCGTCTGTAAACAAACCGAACAGCAGGAGCGGCAGCAGCAGCGACGGCGAATAAGAATTGCGTTAGGGACTCAGCCAGATGGCTTGAAACCTCTCCAGCAGCCGAGCAAAAAATTGCCACGTAGGTAATTGAGTATGAATGTGGAATGTGTCGAAAGCGTTTTTGATATTTGCCAAACAAAACGTTGGCATGGAAAGACGTGAATAAAGCAACAAAAACATATACACACAGGCGAAATGCCCAGAGAAGCTGGCCAGGCGGCGCCACAGCGAGGACTCCAGGTAACGTGTATGTGTGTGTGTGAGTGGGGGTGTGGGTGTGGGTGTGGATGGCAAGTTGGCAAGCAAAACAAGTGGAAAATGAATTCGATACATTATCATGACGTCAAGTCGTGCGTGGTGACTGGCCGGGCCGGGCTGCGCTGCCGGGGCAGGGGCAGGGGCCGGGGCCGAAGCAGCGACTCAGGGCCAAAGTGGCTGCCAAAAAAGTATAAATTACATGTAATGCGGCGCTCCCTATCGATGGCAGCCATTTCTTATGCGAAACACCTGCAGCAAGGCCGACGGACGGACGGACGGACTGAACTAACTGACTGACTGGCTGGCAGCCAGAGAGACAGACGGACGGACGGGCCAAAGCAAATGTGCGCATAAATGAATTACCAATGAACCGCATGCGATGCTCTCTACGTGCCACATTTTATTTTCAATTTGGATCCGAACTGGGAAGTCGAATCGAGCTACGCTTGGGCGCTAATTTGTGGGCGGTATCCACTTCCAAAGGGCCTAGCACCGTCGGGTATTTAACCATCTGACAGATGCGCTGCACAAAGTACCCAGCTAGAGTACAAAGCTATTTCGGAGTGCGGGCGAAGGGGCTCAGTTCGACAGCCTACATAAAAGCGCAATTTGCGCCATTATGCGTCGAGTTCCATTTGATTAGAACACGATGACACGAACTGCGCACAGCTCAAGCTGTGGGCGTGCCATGGGCCGGGGGTAAAAGCAATTTCACTAAATCTGCAATTGTTATGTCGCCTGCTAAACAACTCACTTTGCCACACACACGCACACAGAAACGAGCAACTGCCTCTCAGGCGGCTTCTTCCTTTCGGATAGCCATAAAAGCCAAACGTTCTCACACGTCAAATATTTATATTGCATTGTTCCCCTTCCACTCGCCCCCCTCACTCACTCTGTCCCTTGATCATTGTTCCTGTGCGATATGATTTGGGTATTGATTAAGCGTCAATGGGGAGTTTCCTGTGCTGCTGCTGCTCCTGCTGCTGCTGCTGCTCTACATGTGCTACTGCCTCCAATTACTGCAGCGCTTTATATCCCCATGTGAGAACATTTTTCTCTCTACACAGTTTTACAACATTTTTATGCTACATGGAAAGAAAAATGTGGGCAGCAATGTGCCATAAATCATGCAAAACGATTTGATGGCCTCTATTAGGCAGCTTATGGGCCTAGTTAAAATGTTTATGGCCCAAACTTGACGGTGAGCAGCAATTAAGCATCATCCTCCTGTTGATCAGCTCCTAATCAAGCGCCAAGAGCAGCTGGCGCACATAAAACTCTGAAAGGATTGTCTTGACAGCGAAAAGGCAAAGGCTGCGCAATCGTCCAAATTGTTCAATTACCAACTCAATTTGGCAACTCACATTAAATGGTGTCTTGATGCTTTATTTAACTACATAAGTGTTTATAGTTCTCTCTCTCTCTCTCGCTCTGCCTGTCTATAAAGATGTCCACTTGGCTATCTATTTATCTATCCAGATATCGATCAATCTCTCCATCATATATAATCGATAACATATCATTCTTTATGCTTATCCTTAGCTCCTCTCTCTCTCTTTCTCTTCCTCTCTCATATTTGGCTTCTTTCCTTCACCTTACACTTCGTTTTCCATCTGCTTCACTCTCTACTCTTCTTCTGATATTCAAATATTCAGAGCTGATAATTTCTTTCAGTGCACTTGCTACCAATTGATGAGCAGTGATTACACATTTCTATGTTTATTGGAATGGCGTTTAGTATCTGACTACGTGAGCAGAGGGCACTCAGACGCACGCACAGGCGCGAGAGTATTTGGTTTTGGGAGGTGTTTTGTTTTTACTGCCTCCTGTTCGAGAATTCCCTCGAGTGCACTTTATGCGCTGCCTCACGAGCCGCGCTTGAGCAGCAGCACAGTGAGAATTGTTGAGAGATTGTGTACATTCATTGAATTTGAACGGTTGTCGATTGTGAATTGTTTTCGCCAAGCCCAGCCCAGCCCAGCGGAGGCAGCGCAACGCAGCTTGGCCTACTCTCAGAGCCCTGCTCAACTAGCCAACTACTGTGCACGTACTTTCGTTGATTCTTATATACATATATATATTAAGCAAAGCATTTCCGCTGCACTGTTTACTGTTGACTGTGTACAAACAATTTCCGCAGCTAAAGCTACCCAAGCAGCAGATGGCAATATGTAATGCCTGCTCAAGGCTATTTATGGCAACCAATACGCATTGATCCTGCGGAAATTTATTGATGAATTTCATTTCATTTCATTTCGTTTGGCTCACGCACACCTCTCGAAATTGCTTTATTCTCAGCTGCGTCGCTTTTCGTGCTCTGTGCGGCACATGCCGTAGGGTATATTAGCACTCCAAATGGGAATTCATTTAACACAACTAGCAGTAGAAATAAAAAACAATACAAAATATAATGAGATCTGCCTGATAGGTAACTCAAGTTAAAGACTTTATGTAAAGCCAGGTATTAGTTAGTCAGCTATACCCGTTCGCAGCTATACTCTGTTGCTCTCAATTCTAACTGTAAACCAGAGCTAGAACACACGACTCCGAAACTTTGGCCGGGTTGTTTGTTTGCTTTTTATTCGTCAGCGCGCTGCTTGAGAGCCCAGACATTTATACAGCGCCCCACCTACTGCCAGAGGGAGACAGAGAGAGAGAGAGAGATTCAGAGTGAGGTATGGGTGAAAACGTTACTGGCATCTAAAGTGGTTGCGATTAGTTTGCTAATGTTGTAATTTCATCATTGGACGCCGCCGACGTCGCGACGACGCAGCGCAGACGCTCAGGCGACGGCAGCAGCAGCAGCAGCAGCAGCTTAACTAAACATCATCAGGTACTTGACAGCCTGGAGACCGCAATTTGCCGGAAATGGTGAAGGGCTGAACCACCGCCATTTGAGCCACTGACCAACCCACACCACTGCTCAGCATCCGCTCATCCACTTGTGCCGTGGCTCAAGTTTTGTTTCGAATTGCGAGTTGCGCTCTGCACTCAACTTTCGCCGATTCATTGATGTGAGTGGCATTTTATTTGTGAGAAAATACCAAATATAAGTCTTCTTTATGTTGCTTCCATTTTTTCCCCTGTTTCTTATTTATATTATTATTTTTATTTTTGTTATTTTTGGGTTGGACTTTTCGTATTGAAAAGGAAACGAACTCATAAAAAGTAATTTGGCCATAATGCTTTGGTCGAGTTAGTTACTTGATTTGCAGTTGCGAATAAAGTTTCGCTTTATTAATTTTGCTGTTAAATTTTGTTGATGTTTTTCTTGTATTTTTGTTGTTGTTGTTTTGCTGCCTGTCTTCATCGTTGTTGTTACTTTTCGTTAGCCACTTAAAAACTTGCCCGCTGCCGAAGTTCGCCATAAAGCTAAAAAGTTGTGCGTTACACAAAATGAAATAGCATCTATTGTGCATTGGTTTAATGTGCATTTGAATACCCTTTAGCTCTAGGGTATGACAGGTATATCAGTAGATATGTGTGTAATCGATCTCTGTATATATGTAATTATCTGTTTTATTGCTGGCATTTTTACTTACGTAAAGGGCTTTTCTTAGCCGGGCACATTCGCTCTGTTTTTTTTTTTATTTTTTATTGCAAATTTCGATTGAGCTCACGACTCAAATTTAATTTGCCCTTCGCATACTTCGTTATGCTTATTGACATTTTGAGTTGAATTGTTTTTGACTTTGATCAGAGTTTGCTTTTTGACGCATTTAATTGAACCGACACGTGCTAGACAAGGCTAAGCACACCGGCTTACAGCTAGCCGCGAGCTTATGTACACACGCACACGCTCACACACGCACACAGACACACACACATACACATGTCGCCAGCAGCGCTTTGAGTTGAGTTTCTCTCAATTTCGGGTTTTATGATAGCAGAATTCAATTAGTTTGGGAAACGTTTGCGACTGTCTTGTTAGCTGATACGATCGCATTTCATTTAATTTGATATGTATTGGTAGTTTTTCATTTGACACCCAGACATACACACCCCTACCCACACGCACACACGCACAGCCAGCGCGAAATATGCTGGAGGAAGCGCTTGGAAATGTGAATTGTTTTTCTTTACTGACTTCTGGCGGGCTATGTGCGGCTCTTCAGTAAATTGTAAATATAATTAAATTTATTTACGTTCGTCTTATTTAATTGCCGCCGCAGCTGCGACACTCGCTGCGAAGCATAACCTGAGGCGACGCGTACAAAATGGCTGCCGCAGCAATGGGAGAGCGAGACAGAGAGAGGGAGAGAGAGAGAGAGAGAGAGAGAGCGAGTATACTGCACCCCCTTTCTCTCTCTCTGTCTCTATCCCTCTGCATCTAGGGCTGCCGAAATAAGCGCGCAAAGCGAAAGCAAATAAATGAATAACAAATAACAGAAATAAATAAACAAATGCAAAGCTGAAATAGAGTTTTCATCCGAAACATAAAAGATATTCCAGCTGCAGCTGCAAAAACTAGCAAAAGGACATTTTGCCCAGCAGCAATTGAAATTGGCGTGGTTACTGTTGCTGTTGTTCCTCGTTATGAGTTTCAAGTTGTTTGATATTGTAGTTTTGACTGCTTCGTTAGGGATATTTATTTATTGCCAAGTCCTTCTTCGCTTCGCTTCGTATTGATATCAGAAGCGAGCGAGCTGAACGCTGCAGTCTCTCAAGGAAATTTCAAGCGAGTGTTACGAATTGGCATTGAGACTGCTCCAAGGTCCAAGTATTTGTGTGCGAGCCATTCAGAGAATAGCCCACTATATATATTGTAAGCTTATTACAGGCCACTAAGTATTTCCCTCTCGCTCTGCGTTTGTACTCCTCTACTTAAATCACAGCTACAAAATAAATCTGAGCCAACAGGGCCTTAGCTGGAAGCAGCTCATGAAAATGTATTTAATAGTTGAAGAGAAATTTAACAGTTGTCAAATGTCCTCCATACACATATGTTTTCATCCATCTTTTGCTATGTGCTAACTGTTTGTATTGAACTCAACCCATATTGTTGTCATAAAACATGCTAACAAGCACTTTCATTGACATTTGCACAGTTTGTCTACTCTATTCTCTTTATATTCTGTGGAATACTTTCCACGTCTTCGATTTGGTTTATTTGCCCTTTGGCTGAATTTATTTTTGTTATGCGTGCGAGTGCAACAAGGTTTCATCAAGGCCCCGTGGCACGACAAATATTTCTATTTCCATTATGCAACGTCAGCTTTACGTCTGCTCTTTCAGTTGCAGTTGCATGTTGCTCGGGTTGTTTACCATTTGATACTTCGATAAGTTAAGAAATTCAAAAAGTGTCACTGCCACTTGGCATTCGCTGTTCGTGTTGCTGCGCGAAATAAATTCAATTCTTTTGTTTTTGCCATTGGCCACAATTGGTGCGCGTCTCTGTTGCTGCCACAGCCTCCGTGTGCCTCTTTTGCCCTCTCCCCATCTGTTGTTCGGCTTGTCTGACTGTTTTTCATGCGCATTCAATGAACCATAAATTTCAAAGTGCCGCGCGGCCAGACACGACGGCGTCGCTAAGCTGAAATGCCAACAACAACAACAACAACAACAACAATCACAACAAGGACAACAAGAAATAGTTTAAAAGTTATGCAAAGAGTTGGCTGAAGTTCGCGTCATGGCCACAACTGTTCACTCACCTCGCTCACAATTGCTCTGGGATTGGTATTCGCTTACAAAAACATTTCCCTAATTGTCCTGCAGCTGTAGCAATAGTTAACTAATACACACACACACACACATACACAAAGACAGAGAGGAGCACAGTGTGTGAAGGCGACAGGAGATATTCATATAAGCCGGCTCATGGGCAACACTTTACAAACCGAATAAAAAGAAATGCAAAGGCAGAAACAAAAAACTATCACACAAAATACTCATTGTTTTAGCCTAGGCAAAGGGTCGGCCGGAGAGGAAGAGCGAGAGAGGGGACAGATAGAGAGCGTGCTGGGACAGGAAAAGCATTTTAGTCGATGATATGTCTCGCTCTCTTATCTGGCAAACAATTTTATGCTTCCGGCTGAGCGACAAACAATGGAGCGTAAATATCCGAAAAGCGGCGCAACAACAACAATAGAAATAAGAAACAAAAGTTATTGCTAAAAGTGTCGAATCCCAAATACTCTTTAAAATAAATTTAAAATTGAGCTATAAATTGCCAAGAGGGAGAAGGATAAACTTTGAGGCAAATATAACTATATTTAAAGAGAAACAAACAAAGCTTCTATCTACACTTATACTACATATATATTATATACTCTGTAATTTATGCACATACAGTGCATGGCAAAAAGCTTCTTCCATCCATTTAACAAATGAGCATGGCCAGCTGTGAGAGTATAAAAGCACTGAAGAATGCCAGCTTAAACGATGGATCGTACATAAATGTGCAAATAAATGCATGAGTGAATGAGTGGATGGGTGAATTACTGAATGAGTGAATGAGTGACTGTGTGAGGGAGCCCCGATGCATGTCCGGTGCAAACAAGCAAGGCAAAGAGCCTAAAGCTGAGGGCATTGTTGGTCGAAGGAGATGGCATACATAGAAGCATTATAAAGGGACAAACAGCAAAGAGGATAATAACAGCAGCAACAACAACAACAACAACAACGGCGACAACAACAATAAGACAGTTTACGTGTAGTTGATAAGATTTGTCTGCAACGTTTATTGTCCTTTGGTTTTCCACTTTGCTTGGCTCGTTTCAGTTTAGTAAAATGCTTTTCTGCACAATTGTCATCATGACCCTCACACACACATACACTACACTACACACGCACACAGACACACACACACACACACATATATGATTATGAAGGTGTTGGTCGAAGCTGTTTTACATACTTTGTGCCACTGTGGCATTGGCCAAATATTTGTCCTTTTTTTTAGATGCTGGCCAAGGCAACAAAATAAGCGATAAATAAATACAATTTTCTAGGGTATTTTTTCTTATTTGCATTTGAGATTAAGCAGATAGAACACGCAGCTGTTGGAATAAAAACCAAATGAATATTTGTTTCAAGCAACTAGTTAGAGCAGAGAGGAAAAGCACGATGGAAACGAGTTTTATGTTTATGTGAAATCCTTAAAGCCGCATAAATTCAAAACGCAGCTAAGCAGAGCACGTGGGCGAGCAGAGAGAGGGCGAAGAAGAAGGCCCTTAAGCGCTCTCTAATTTGCTTTGACAGCAGACATGTGTTCAGGGCTTTGTCTTTGTGCGTGCCAACTGGAAAACCAAATCCAGCTGAGCGCGATGTGAATGCAGCAATGGAACGAAGTGGTGATGAGTATCCAGCCAGAGAACCAAAGCAGCAGCCGCAGCACCAGCAGCAGGAGCAGTTGCAGCTGGAGAGGCAAACATGAGCAAGAGTTGTAGCTGAAGCAGCCATCAGGCAGCCTTTTAATTAATTTCAATGCGCGGCAGCTGCGTGCGCATTATTCCCCCTTCTCTCTCTTTCTCTCTCTCTCTCTCTCTCTCTCTCGCTCTCACCCTCAACTTGTGGCTGGCTTGCCATGTAGGTGAGGGGACTCAATTTAGCGATGAAATCTTGTGCAACTGTTGCCAACTCTTTTGATTTTTGTATGCCACATAATTTGATTGTGCCGGGTGCAGTCGCTGCAGCCGCCGCAGCCGCAGCCGCAGTCACAGCGTGGCGCAACAATGCACCACTTGCCGCCTTTAGCTCCACATTTACAGTGGCAAGTGTGCGGTCTTTGAAGTGTTCATGGAGTTGCTGGCAAAAGGTTTTATTTGGAATTACGATTTTACTTCTGCATCTTAATAATCTAAACTTTTTAGTCAAATTTCACAGTTCCATATTTGTATAAATAAAAATATGTGAATTGATTTTTATTCAAAATTACTTAAATTTGGTAAAATGCAAATGTTTTTGGCATCACTGTGCACACGTCACCTGAGCTAGCAGGACACAATGTTGCTGTGGCAACTGGAAGCACAGCCGTCAAGTTTTACAGCGTTTACCGAACATGAGCCATGTCGAGCATATTGTTAACTTTTTGCCTTCATCTCATCATCTGGCTTGCCTCTGCCTCTCCCTCTGTCTCTCCCTCTGCCTCTGCCCCTGTTGCTGCCACTGCCTGCTTGGTGCATCATTTCCAACTGGCAACTTTGCTGCTTATTTACATATTTATAACGTGCAACGGACTGCGGTGTATGAAGCATGCAATATTTACCTCAGTTTTTTCGTTTCTTTCCTAGTTTTTGTCTAGTTTTAGTTTTTGGCTTACATAATACTCAACCGATTTCTAGGACATACATCGCGCTCTGTGAATAGTCGAGAGTCCTGCACCTTTAGGTGCGCTTCAGTGATGCTGCTTGCTGCTGCAAGATCGGATGGCAAGCAAGTGTAATGCAAATGGTATGCATTGTGCAAATTTTGTGTGTGTTGCAACAACTTGAACTTTGCCGCGTGCCACATATCCCAGCCTGTGTTTGACTTGTGAGCCTTGGCATATTGTCTTACCTTGGCAAGCCGTGCCTTGTACTTATTTTATTTTATTACCAGCATTACGTTGTGTTTGTGTTCGAGGCGAAAACTTCGCACAGCTGTTCGGCTCTGCTTGCCTTCCGCTTGAATTGCCGCCCACATCGCCTTTAAAACTTGATGGGAATCAATTGGGTTGGGCTGAGCTGCTGTGGGTGGCAGACCATCATTTAAAATGCTACCTCGGCCTGGCCTCATGTGGCGTATGCGCAATATGTTGCACCTGCCTTGACGGCGGCAATTCATTTTCGCTTTAACCACACAGCCAGAACAATAGCCAGGAGCCGTCCAGCAGCCCACAGCTCCCACGTTCATGCATATAGAAAGGCAGCATTAAATACTACCAGCTGTGTGTGTATGCGTGTGTGCTGGTACACATGTGTGTGTGTGTGTGTGTGTGTGTGTGTGTGTGCTGCAGTTAAAAAGACGTAGCGCGGCTGGATGAAACTATGGCTCGAGGCATTGCAACGCGCGTTGACAACGCCAATACAGGTGCGCACAATGCAAACGAGTGACATGCAAATGCTTTCAACAACAATTGCAATTCATGCAGCCCTCGCACACACCCACCCATACACACACACACACACACACACACACACACACACACATTTCATGCGCTCATCATGACAGGCGGACAGGGAGCTCTTGCTTCGCATTTTGTTTCATTTTTGAGCGTCGATTTTGGAGCGTTCGCTTCTACCAATTTCGCTTTCATTCTATGATTTTTTTGCTGGTTTGCTTGTTGCGTTGCAGTTTGCCTTCCTTCTGGCGCACAGCTGTATTTACACGTGTGTGTGGGCGTGTTTATGTGTTTTGGCGCATTTAGCATGTTCTGCTGCACCAATACACTCACACGTGCCTGACCAAGGAATCCTTTATATGTGAGGACAGCTTTTGCTTCTGTTTCTCGCAATCTGCAATTACCCTGTAGGGGGCAATTAAAGGGTATATAAGCTTCTTGAGGCTCTTACCAAGTATTTAAAGGCAGCCTAATCTGAATATTATTTTATGAAAAGTTGAGCGAATATTTCCATAAAGCTTCTTTGAAACTCTTTAGATAGCTGTTACCTTGGCAATTTGTGCCCGTTAAAGGATAATCTAGATTCTTGTTAGCATTGTTTCTAACTACGCGGTATTTGCTGACTTGTCAGAGTCTCTGCTTCTCTTGGCGAATTCCTGCTGGTTAGCAAACTGTTTTTGTTTACGCCAGCGATGGCCACGGCAATGGCAGCTCATGCTGAGCTGACGCAGCATTTTTGCTGATGCGGCTACTGCTGCTGCTGCGTCTCCTGCTGCTGATGGTGATGCTGTTGATACGGCTGTTCTATACTCACTTATGTATTCACACTCAAATATGCAATGCGCCACAAAATTGCAATTTCCACTAAGATTGATGAAAAACGCCAACGTCGACTGCTGTGCCTTCACGTAGACCCAGCACGAGCAGGAGGCAGGAGCAACAAATGCATTGGTGACACCACATGCAGCATCAGTCGCTAGCAAATCATGTCATCAATTGAATTTCAAGCGATTATTTTTTCACGTTTCACAAATCGCAGCGCAAATATCCATGGCCATGCGTGTTGCTGTCTCTTTGTATTCGAGAGTGTGTGTGTGTCTGTGTGTGTGAGTGCAGGTGTCTGTATGAGTTTGACTGCATATCGAACGAGAGCAGGAATATTGCGACGCTCACAATACGTTTCGATTACGCATTCAATTCAAATTGATGACGCGCGGACGCCTCTGGCTGCCGCCAGCCATAGAAAATATGAAGATGCATCACAGTTCACGAGTGCAGCAATCCACCCAGTCCCCTCCACTTCTCCCTCTCCATCAACGGCGTGTAATCCCGCAGAGTGCATTTCGGCGAAAGCCACGTAGATCACAAATCAGCGCAGGTTTGGGGTGCAGAAATTGTTGCCTTAAGAATAGCTGCATATTTCATAACTCAATTTAACGCAATGCCAAAAGGCATACCTCATGCATACTTTTGGCCAGCAATGGAATGCAGCGCGCACATATTTAATATTAACTATATACACTATCAAGTATATATAAATATATATATATATATATATATATATATATATATATATATATATATATATATATATATATATATTAGCCTGCAATTGCTTTCATTAAATTGGCAAATAAATTTAATGAACGCACTCCACCTTAACAATTGGCTTGGCCAGCTTGTTAAATATTTAGTGAATATTGGTTTTCATGGCGCCCCATGGCTTGTTTATATATATATATATACGAATATATATATGTACATGTATTCTTATGTATATACAATATATATATATCGAGCTTATACATTATCTTGGAATGCTTTGGTTTGGTTTTGTATTACTGGCTGAATATGGACTGCAATTAAATTGCATTTAGCTTAGTTTCGGAGCTGAGCTAACCGCAGCAACCCAATTAACCAAGACTCTCTTCGAAATCTTTTTGAATACCTCCTGCCCTCTGGCCTGAACTTCTGCCACTTATAGTTGCAATGCATTGTTTGCGTATCTCAAATATTGCAGCTGCCAATTTGTGTGGCTTGAATACGAAGCAGGTAATTGCAAGTTGTAGAACAGCTAACAGTTAACATTCCAGTTTCGGTTTTAGTTACATTTACCGTTGCCATTATCGTGGCTGTTGCAGATGCCGTCTGCTGCAAGCCTTTGGCCAATAGATAGTTACTAAATTCTATTACAACTTCATAATTCAAAAGCGATGCCATTATTACCAGTCAATTTCACCATGAGCCTGTGTGCAGGAGTGTGCATGTAATCCTGCAATCTAATGAGGCAAACGTCTGCTGCTATGACATCGATTTGCGCTCAATGCCCAAATACCTCGCTCAGTTCATACATCTTGCCTAAGCTCCCATTACGCATAGCTGCAGCTTTCTTCGGAATACTGTTTCAATATTAATTGGCCTGGCTTAAATATTAACAGACTGCCTTCACCTGCCTATCTAATATAAACTCATTTCGAGCAAAGAGAAGTTTGCCTATTCCATGATAAAATAAATATATTTTGACAGCTGTTTGGTTGCCTAATGCTAAATAAATAAAATTTATTATTGGTTGATTGTGATTTTCAGTCGAAATAAATGGTTTCTGGCAGCATTTACGATTGCCAGACTGAGACTGGGAGTGACAGCAATGCAAATTGAATTGTTTACTGTCACGGCTTTAATAAATATTTCAACACTTCTGGCGTTTTTTGACGACAACTGTTTTGACATTCCTTTGAGCTTGTTTATTATGAATTTTTGCGACTAGTTTCAGAGTTAACCTTAAGCAGCCACATCTCCTGCTACAATTAGCGTCGAACTGTACGTCCTTGTTTGCCATTTCCATAAAATATGCAGCTAATTACGTGCAAGTTGCTTGAGCCCTGGCAGGCAGCAGCAAGCACAGTGACAGGGCACAGGGCCACAGCAGCGGAGCCACCACAGAGCAAGCATAGACAAGATGCCAAGAAGCAGTCTGTCAGGACCCTAATACAATATAATTACTGTAAAAATCAGAGCTGAAAAGCTCCATAAGGGTGCGTCTTTTGTCGCGAATGGCTTGCCAAATGACGCATAGAAGGAGACAACAGAGCGAGATAGCGAGAGCGCTAGGTTGGGTAAGTGGAACGAGCACAGCAATAGTGCGTAAATCTTGACGCCTTTAAGACTCCCAGCCCAATTGATAATGACATTTTGTCGTCATTATTGCGTTCCTTTGCTAAGAAGCTCATGCCAATTGCACGACTGAGAGTTACCCTGTAAAAGTTTATTGAATATCTGTGCTTCATCAGTATAGAAAAGAATTTCTTATTTAATGTAAGCTCAATTTTATTAAAATTTTATTTAACATAGAATTTATATGATATAAATTTAATGAAATTCTATTCAGTTTTAGCTGGTTCTGTTCAAGATCTGTATACACCCCGTCGCATGTGGAGCAACAGGGCATATGGTTAGAGAAAGTTGGAGCGTGGCAGCCACCGCGACAGTGGCAAGAACATTGAGGTTGATTCGCTCTGTGCTGGCAATTACAGAAATTAGCTTTCGTTTTTAATTTATTATCGCCATTGTGCGTGCTCCTAATGGGGCGACAAGAGACAGTCGAGAGTTGAGAGTCGACTCTAGCCCGCCTGCCCCTGCTCATGGCTCATGGCTCGTGGCTCGTGGCTGGCTGCTAAAATCTTGTTGATGTCATTGCTAAGACAAATGCCTGGGCTGCTGTCGACTCAAATTAATGTGCATATAACTTACGCTTTAACTGAACCTAGATCTGAAGCGGAGGGCAGGTGGTTGGGGCTGGCTACAGCCATAATGTTTGCAGCGCTTGTTTGAGAGGTTCATGCATTTTAAAGTTTTACAACGATGGCATTCTTGGCTGCCGGCACCCATATGGCATATGCAATGAAGTGTGCATATGCTGAAACATTCATGATGATTTAACAGTGCACTCACACTCGCACACACAGAAACGCCGACACACACACACCCACACACACATTCAGTTTGCTGTGCCCATGCATATGCATACAAAAAAATTGGCCAGCCTTTTGGGCCAAGTAGCCGCTGGTGCATGCAATGCAATGGCCAAAGATTTATTTGCTCAGTATGCAAATAGCAACATAATTGATACAAAAAGGCGCCGAGGCCATGCCCCATGGCAAGAGGAGGCCATAAAAAAAGTGTTGCCTAAGGTAGGCAATCATTGCCAGCGAAAGCCCTGACAAAGCTGTCAAGTTATTTATTAATGGACTGCGGTGCAAAACAATTAATAAAGAACGCTTAGGAAGTGGGCATGGTCGCAATGTCAGCTGTAGTATTTCGCTCGCGTTTTATTTGTGGGCGTCGCATGCCGCAGTTGATGATGTAGCCGCGCTGCAGCATGCATTTGTGGGGACCATTTATAAGAGGAGCTTCGCTAGGTGTGGCTTTGACTGCATGTTGGTTGCTGCATTTGCTAACCGTAAACTGCGCATTAGTGTGATTGCATAACATTTGCACACATGCACATACCAGCACACTAGCAGAGGGAGAGAGGGAGGGCAAGCGATAGAGTCACACGCGAGCTGCTCGTAAGCAAGCAGAAACCCCTAAACCAAAAGCGAACCGAGACCAAAATCCTTATGTATGTTCAGCTGCTGCGGGTACGTGCTGCACAGTGCTGCGCGCATGGATCCCTTTCGAAAAGTTTGCACAGTAAGAACAGCAGCAGCAGCAGCAGCAACAGCACCCACAAATTTTCAGCAACCAGCTCACAGTTGTTGATAATTTAAGCCGGAAATTTCAAGGAAACAGCTCGCACGTAATAGTTAAAACAAGAGATATGTGGACATACAGACGCAAAAGTACACAGAGCCACACACACATCGACAACAGTAAATTGCAATTACAACAAGTGCAATGCAACATGCAACAGCAACGGCAACAGCAACGAGAACAGCAACGGCAACAGCAAGAGCAACACCAACTGTAATCAAAGCAACAGAAAAAATGTTGTGCACAGTAAAAAGTGTGGAATGCAATTATGGCTAGGAGACAATGGGCTGGATGGTTGCTAGGACTGGCCCAAACAGCACATAAAGGCATATACAGTTACTTGCTGCAGTTTACGTACAGACGGAGCCGAAAGTAAACTTTGTTCGACTGTCAAACAAACCGAAAATGAAATCATTGTCAATTCATAAAACCCAACAAAAATGTTACAAATTGCATTTACATATGCTGCAGCAGCAGGCAGCAGAGCACACAAACACACACACTCACACATACGCACACATACACACACACATGCACTCATGCACACAGCTGCAGTCGGTCATTACGTTGCCCATTATGCTTCATTTGTAGAGGCGCCGCTTGACACACATACCAGCTAGGCTGCTGGGCTGCTGGGACGGGGCGTGGCAGCTGTGTTGGTGTCAGACTGATGGTGGCTAAGCCCCAGCGAGCATGTCGTCCATTTAAGATGACAGCAACAGCAGCAGCAACAGCTAACCCAATGGGCCGAGCACAATCCAGTTGCGCAAACATATGGCAGCCACTGTACGAATGCTAGCCGAATGGCATTTGCTTTAGAGCTGCCCCTTCCTGACCTTGTTTTTATGCTCGAACGTAATTGACATTTATTAATTGGAAAACAATAATTTTGGTCTCTGCTGGCACCAAAAACTGGCAGCTGCCAAGCCAACCTACAAAGTGTCTGTACATATGGGTGTGTGTATGTGAGTGTGTGTGTGTGTGTGCGTGTTGCATGCCACTCGCTTGTTGCTGAATGATTTATGAGCACCCTGCCGGGCTGCAAGTACTGTGTTGCTTATGCGGGCAGCGATTAAAAGCCGACAACAGCAGACGGCCGGCGCTGAAAACTTTTGCTAGCTGTGCGCTTGCTGCCCATTAAAAGCTGTCAAATTTTAATGTTTTACATGGCAGGCTCAAAGTGCCAGCCGAAAACCAACACGAGCAACAACATAATCAGCCCCAGTCACAGCCGCCTGTTCCGGGCACCTGTCAGACCCGTGGACAGACAGGGAGACAGCACTCTATCTCTAGCCGTGGGCCGACCGTATGTTAAGAGCACATAGTTTGCCCGACCCTAAGGCGTCGGGTGTAGTCGCAGTCGACCGCAGTCGGGCGCTTTAAAATAGTTGCCGTGTGCCCTTGGCCAGCGCGGGCAAACGGGGCGTATGTGTAACAGAATCCCAACACGCGATAAATTCATTAAAGAGCTCGCATAGCAACTGAAATCTGGCTGACATGTCTCGCGGGCAACGTAAAATGCCCGAGTGCTTACACACACGCACGCACATACACACACACACACACACACGGGACACACGCACGGAGGAGCACACACAAAAAGGCATTGCATACTTTCGGGCACGTTTATAGATTAACACATTTTTACTGCTGAATGTACTAATAAGGCAAGCATTTCCACTTTGAGTTGCCCCCGAGAGGCATATAGCCGCACTCTGTTGGCAGTAGCTGCTCGCTATCTCCCTCAAATGCACAAGCACACACACGTGCTAGTCTGTGTTTGCTGTATACTTTCAAAATTTATAACGCCAAGTAACAATGGGGACTGGCAGCAGGCAGCAGGCAGCAGGAGCAGGCGGCAGCACCGGCCAGGTGTAGGAAAAATGTTAACAAGAGCAAATAACGCGAAAATATTTCATACACTGCGCTGCGCAGCCCAGCCGAAGCTCGACCAAGCCCTTACACAGCCAGCCAACCATCCAGCCAGCCAGCCAGTTAAATGACAAACCTGGAGGGGATTCTGGCGCTCGTGCCTGCTGCTGCGCAGTTGTTGTGATTTCAAGTCTGGCCGTCGAGCGCTGGTTGTGCACACACTCAAGCTCACACACGCACACACACACACTGGCCAGGTGGCTACGTGCCTGGCACACGGTACGAGAACGCGCCAGCTGCCGTTTCAGCCTGCTGCTAGCTGCAGCTGTTGCCCTTCAGTGGCAACGACCACGGCAGCGACTCGTATCTGATTCGACAGGGGCAGCGCAAATAGCAAATAATCCAAGTCGACTTGTAATTACCTCTGCATGCTGCACATTTATTTTTCTGTTTTGTGTGCTTTAACTGTTTTAGTTTTAGTTTTCTCTTCGCGCTTTTGGTTAAATTGCTGATTAAATATTTTCTACGCTTGTTGCTTTCATTTGCCATTAGACCCAACCCAATCTAAAAACTTTCATGAATAAAAAGCAGTTCAAATTTGATGTGGTTTTCAATACTAAATATGTATATCAATAATTTAATAAAATATGTTTTTCAATTAGCAAATGCTTCATAAAAGAATAATCAATGAAAAAACTCTATTATAAATTTGTTAATAAAAATGCATAGAAAACAAAAATAAGCTACTACTACGAATTTTGTGAAACATTAATGCAGATTATATAACTTCAATCCAACCTAAAAAATGAATAAAAAATATTTTTAAACAAAACAGAATTATGAAATCATAACAGAAAGGAAAACACATGAATATCAAAAACTGAATTATAGTTTAATTAAAAATAAATAAAATAAAATAAATAATTTAATGAAAATTAGCTTGGATAACCAAAAGTAATTAAAAATTCTTTTAATGTGTTTCCCAGTTAGTGACATGCATAATTTTTAGAAGATTGATAGAGCACATTCTCATTTGTAACTTTAATTACTGTAATTGTGAATGTGAAATTGAAAAAACGAGTTATATAAATAATTTGCAACCATTAAACTTCACATTTGCAATTCATTTGCCCTAAAAAATCGGCCTTTAAAATGTTAATGTTAATGAATGCTATTTCGCGCGCAGCCAAAGGAGGGAAAGATAAGTGAAAAAGGAAAGTACATAAATAAATGTGAAAACTATAAATTGAAATTTGAAGCAATAAAAAGTGCTGCGCAGGAGCTAGGGAAAGTGTTTATTAATGCATTGACGCACGCATAAAAATCTCCATTTAATTCAATCGATTTGTATTCTCGTGACTCTGGAGCTGCGATAATCCTGGAATACAAATAGCAAATTGCATGCGCTGCCAACTTAGCTAACGGCAACAAATGCGACGAGTCTCTGGCAGGAGCAGCCGAGACTTTCCTCCCACACAGCGAAATTGTCTGATGAATTTGCTCAATTCAAAACGTGACTGACGCAATGATTGTACACGTTACAGCTCCGACTCAGACTTGAAGTGGAAGCCATAACTAAGTGGCACTATGTAAGTGAATAGCAGAGACCAACGACATCTGCCGGCAGAGCAATGTGTATGTATATATATATATATATGTGTATCTGGGTGTGTTTAAGGGTGCACAGAACTCGTTCACTTAGGCAAACACATGAGTCAAGCTCGCACACACGAGTAGTTGGCACTTTTAAGTCATTTTCTCAATTCGTACTCAATTCGAAATGCGACCATCAACTCGAATGGCCACTCAATCAAACTAAAGAAAAGAATCAGCTGAAGCAGCAGATGTGGTTCCGCAGCTAGACAAGGATTAGCTCTGCTGGGCTCCTTTTGCCTCGGCACTTGGCTCAAGTTTGCGCAGGCAGCACGCGTACGACAAACATTTCTGACTATATTCTTTAAAACAAACCAACGCGACCACACTGCATATGATGGAGGCAGCGGGCAGGTGAATATGATTGGCCTGGCAAACGGGGTGTGCCCAACTGGAGTGTGGGCACGGCTATGACATATGTGTGGAGAAAGTTGTACTAATGCTGGCGATACATGATATCACTCGGGACTAAACTAATGTAACTCTTTGCTTGCAGGATATGATCAAGTCATTAGTAGCTCACTTTGCTGAGTAGCTATTTATGTACCAGGTAGTTGCATAAGCGCTGAGATCGTTAAATCCATATATTCAGAGAGTAATAATTTCTTTAGTGTACATTCCAGTTCATTGGCCAGGCATTTCCATACTTACAGGGTATTGTTAAGTCTGTGTCAACAAATGACGTGGGCAGCTCTTAAAGTGCAAGCCAGTCATATCGACGCTGATTGCACATTTTGCGGATTTGCCAGCGAATTCGTGACAGACAAAGTGAAGCTTTTGCTAAGCCATTACACGCCTCGTGTCGCGTCGCACAAATAAAAAAAAATAAAAAAATTTTCGAAAAAAAGGGAAAAGGAAAATAACAAAAATTTGTTTTCTTTTTGTACATTTCAAACTCCATTTGAGGCAGACGTCAAATCGTTGACGCGAAAAGCGCGACATGTGCGAAATCTTTTTTTGCTTTTTGTGCTCTGTTTGCTGCAGATCGATTTTATTTTTCAGGGTTTCGGGGCTTAGCCGGGTCCCGGGCCTAGTTCCGAATTTGCAGGCGTTTGCCATATTGTAAATTATTTAAAAATGATTTATTGTAAGTTTGTTTACACTTTGCCATGCGGTTGCATTTGGCAGCAGCTGTGTGCCGTTGTAAATATTTCATAGCTCGTTCGCTCGCTTGCAAGCAGCAAGAGCGAAAGGCCAGAGCACAAATTCTATTGTGTTTTCATTTGAATTTAATATTTTATATTGCTCTGCAGCCCACAGGAGCAGCAGCAGGCAGGCGAGCGCCGGCATAGCTGCGAGATGCCCTATAGAAACACTCGATGAAGACTAATTTACGGCCGGCCAAGGGAATGTAAGTGGATGTCCTGCAATTCGGTAGATGAGCTATTGCACATATATATATACCCTATATGGCTGCTGTTTGCAGGGTATCAGAGCAACAACTGCAACAGCTATATCAGAAATTGCAATCGCAATCGCCATTAAGTTTGCCTTCTGCGGTTTGCAGCAGCTGCAAATACGTAAGTGTGAGTGTGTGTGTGTGAACTAGGATATGTGTTTGTGTGTGTGTGATTGTTTTTGAGTGTTGTGACATGTCACTTGCATGGCCTGCAATTAAAAGTTTAACTATAAATGCCTACAATGCGGTTTTGACTGTTTGCCAACAAGATGTTGTCGTTGTCATAGATTGTTGCTGCTCTCGTCGTTGTTGTTGTTGCTGTTGTTGCTGTTGTTGCTGTGATTGATTAAGTTTAATAAATAATACAAGACCACATGACACCTGGCAATCAAAGGAGCAGCTAACGAGAAGACAACTTTAAAATATATTTATGTGTATATTTATTTCGGGGTCACGTCTCCTGGCCGGCCGATAGACATCAATTGTCAGTTGAAATGACCCAAAACCCAAGCTGGAATTTATGTGCCACATGCGTAGCAAATTTTATTTGCCAAAATCATTGCCACAACTATAAATTCAAGTTTTCAGGCCGAAATGCCGATCTGCTACCCGGACCCAAATATTAACGTACGCAATTAAAATTCGACAGCATCGACAATAAAAAAAAAAAAAGCGAAAAAAATCCCAGTGCCAAGTGACATTTTGAAACGCCATTTCTGACCCTTTTCCAAGCGATTGAATTGAATCCTGTCTGCCGAGCACAAAATAAAAGGAAGAAAATAATAATGTTGAGAGGGGAAAGTGCGTGCCGGAAAATGGCAGCAGGAGGCTGAGTGAAATACGAACTGCGTGTTTGCTGTAGATTGCTATTCCAGTTGCCATTGGAGAGCCCTGGGATTACTGCTTCTGATTGGAAAATCTATGATGATCATTAATAAAAACAAGTGGACATTGTCGAAAATGCCAAACAATAACCGAAAGGGCCAGAAGCCGGCTCTAATCAGGCTATCACGTTGCCAAATTCGAATGCAGATGCTGCTTATTATCAGCCTGTGCTCGAGACTGCTTGAGTCTGTCGAGTCTTAGTCTTGTATGGATGCCCGGCGTCTTATGCCTTACACGCACGACTTCAGTCTTTGTAAATATTATTTTAATATCTTGTCAGCCAACCAGATACCCCGCAATTCCCCTCATCCACGGGCACACACGCACGCCCACATACTCACCCTCACACAGCATATGCTGGGACTTGGTTTTCTTCGAGACAAGAATGCTTTGACTTGTTGTTGGCTCTTAGCTGGTTTCTTGCTGTTTTCATTCCGTTCCAAACTTTGTGCAACAAACAATGCTTCATTATAAGCTTCAGCGGTAAGGCCAGAGGTGATAAGCCCTGCCAGATGCAGGCAGTCAGCCTTTCTACCCAGCCAGCTAGCGAAGCAGTCAAAACCAGGCAACTTCTTGTAGAGTAAACTTAATTTTATGTTTTCAGCTCTCACAGCCTCATACATCACTTATACACACACACACACACACACATATGACACTTGCTTGTACTTCGTATGAAATTTTACGAATATTTCATATATGTGTGTGTGTTTGTGTTGCCTGCCTGTTGTTCTTGTCTTGCCGTGTCGCATCGTATCGCATGTTTTGTCAGCCGAAGTGGCTGTGCAAAGACAAACAAACTAAAACAACAACAGCAGCAGCAAGAAGAAGACCAACAGCAGCAACAAAAGCATTGCGCAAAAATGTTGTCAATCAACGCTACGGATAACAAGTTACACAAAGACTCACTCTAAAGACAAAGGCTGAAATTTAGCTGAATACCAAAGGGCTCGTAGCTCAAAGGGTTTTCAAATGCCATTAAAAAATGCACACCAATATTCTTAAATTCTTAATCAAGTTTGCTCAAGTATTTGGCCAACATTTAAAGTAGTTGTAAATTCGATAAATGAGGCATTAACTACTTTACTTTACTTTACTTTCAATTTACTAAGAAATATCTGAAATTGAGTATAATGGAGCTAAACACTTGGAAATGGAGACAATTTCAATTGTTTATTTGCATAAATTGAAATGTGTAGGCAATTAAAATTTAAAAAATTAATAGTTTAATTTACTTCTGAATGCAGTTTCGACTTATTTTAGAAATTAATCATGCGAACAGTTGATGCACATTCCGATTGAAATGATTTAATGAAGGACATTCAAATTAATCAACGCTGAGCTGTGAATAAAACAAATATGACAGCTGTGCAGTCAACCCGAACTGAACCCACTCCCGGACTCCCACTTACACACATACACACACACACATGTCACAGTAGCCACATTTCAATTTTCGCCGTGTGCCATGTAATTTGCTTGGATAATTTATATGCATGCCGTGCGTATAGAAGATGCTCCCACAACAGGTTCATGCACAGGTTCGGGCTCAGTCTCGAGTGCGAAATGAAATAAATTTTGCAGCATCATTTAAGCTTAATTAAGACGGCAGCCGCAGCCGGCGAAAGGCAGCATCGTTCGCTGAATGAGGGCGTAGAATGTTGGCAACAAAAGCCGCGCAATGCATTGCGCAGCACATAAATAAATAAGTAACTGAGTGGTTGAGTGGTTAAGTGGTTGCCAACAGTGGCAGCCACCGACGGCGACGTCGCGGTCGCTGTCGCTTTTCGGTGTCGATGTCGATATCGACGTCGACGTCAACGCCAAGGTGCCGACTGCGTGCCACATGCATACGCGAGTGGCAATCAGCGCGCCGTCCAGTTTAGCTTCAATGACAGCTCATCGAACAAAGCTGCGAGCAGTTGGCTCTGTTCACTGGAGGCATTTCCAGTCGACTCATGCTGCCACGCATAAAACTACTTAGACAATGTCAAAAGGCATCATTATTCATGCTAGCGTGCGCGGCCAGTAGTAGTAGAAACCAGCAGCACACGTACAATCCCTGCACGATTCTCCAGTTACCATGCTCCACTCTCCGACAGGACAAGCCAATTCCAATCAGAATAGCGCTCGTCACGTTGCATTAGTGGCAAATTAATGGTGCGAGGACTCGGCATGAGCCCAATAGCAGCTCAACTACTGACGCCTTATGTTGATTTTTAATTACCCATACACACACACACACGCACAGGCACACCTACATCCAGATGCAGACACAAGATATCAAATGTGCCGAAATTGACTACAAATTCGATGCCGTAAAACACCCCCAATAAGCAAGCAGGCAATTAGTAGGCACCAAATTCATTGAGCTATGGGCTCAAAGTGTTACACATTAGGCATGATTTCAGTGAAACGGGGCCAAATTCCACAAAATTACCCAAGTTGCTTGTGGCTGGCAAATTGAGTGACTGCCTTCGAAATACCCTTTGATACAAAGACAATGAATCTTCAGACAGTGCCCACAATTTGAACAGCGCTAGGAAACGTGATGCTGTTATCATGCACATAAATATGCCTCCTGCTCAGCAGGGTATACAAAATATACCAAAAATATAGGCATGAAAATTACAAAAGTTTTCTTAATTGCTCCACGCAGTCGTTGCTTCCGTTCCCGTCGCGTTGTCCTCTCAAATTAAACGCAAGTATGCAAAGTCATTGTATGAAAAGCCTGCTTGCCCACCCACCATTCAGGCCAGCCCACCAGCCCGTCAGTGGGTGTGCAGGGCCTGCGTAATGATTAAGCAAACACTCAATCACCCCTTCCCAAACAGCACATTCAATGCCATTCCACACACATACACACACACACATGCTTCCTCACAGAGGCCTGAAATGAAGTACATTCAACTGAGGCAATTGAATTTTTTTATTTTTGCCTGCGCTTATTGCCCAACAGCTCGACGGCTTGGCTTTAAAGCTGTTGCACGCTGGGCAGGGAGATTTTTCAAAATATGTAGCATACTTTTATGGGCGGCAAAAAAAGGGAAAAGCTCTGTTGCAGTTTTATTAAAAATTAATGCAATATTTACAGAAAATTTGTGCAATTTTCTGTACCATGGGTATTAAGCGTATTAAGCTCGAGCGTCTATCGTATGCACGCCACGCCCACGTAGGCGGCAATACATGCATACAAATGCGCGTCATGTGCTGAAAACCTTTTGTTTAATGAAGCCGAAGTTGAGAGCGGCCATAGATGTCTCTCTGTATATGTAAGACTGTGTATGTGTGTGTGTGTGTCTGCGTGTGCATGTAGGAGTAAAGGCGTGCATGTGGAAAAACAGCTTTCGAATGAATGCAAGTTTTAATCCTTGAAATATGATTTGAGTGCAAATATTTTGCATAACCATGAGCTCGACTCTTCCATATAGACACACACATGCAGTCACTTGCGGTTTGCCTACATGAGCGTGGTATGCATGTGTGTGTGTGGATTTTGCCTGCCTCGTGATGTAAGCAGTGACACAATTTCATTTTTCTTGTGCGTGTGTGTCCGTGTGTGCACTTGTACTTGCCAACCGCAAACACTTCACTCGCTTGAAAACTGCCCTCCGTGCCCGGGCCAGCCGAACAGCCCCTGCCCTGACTTACCCTGCCGCTGCCACTGCCGCTGCCCACCCTGGCGCATATCCCATTTTCACTCCCTGTGCGTTCATTTTTGCAGCTGCTTGCGGTTTTGAAATGCATTTGCCATGGCATTCGCTGATGCCCTTTCAGTGGTTCATTCCTAAATTGAAACTAAAGAGTTGCCAGTGGCTGCCATTGTGGCCACTCGTACACCGTCCAACCACGCTCAACGGTCGACGGTTGGCGGCCAGCTAGCTTAATGAACAAAGTTTATCTCTGTCTCACTCTCCAAGCCGATGACAAAAGTCAAGCTGCAGCCTGACAAGGCTGAAGAGTGCTGTCAAGATATAAAGTGTGTGGCCATGCAGAGGCTCTGACATTTTGATTTTTTGTTGTTTTTTTTTTTTTTCCTTCTGAATGTTCACCGGATGCGTGTTTCTTATTTATTTTTTACTGTCGCTCACTGCTAGTAAGTGTTGCACGCTGAAAAGTTGCTGCCACAACTTTTTTGCACTTTTTTCTGCACTTTGGTCAACGAGGTTTTAATATTTTCTGACGAGCGGCAGAAAAATTCACTCGGTCTTCCAAATAGCATGAAAAAAACAGGAGAGTTCATGTAAATAGACACATTTGATATTTCCCAAAACTTTCGAAGTAATTTCATATTTTCTCTATTTTATTTTTTAGCCTAAAGTGTGTCGAGTAGCCAAAAGTGCATTTGTATGGGTTTCCATAAATATTTTGTATATCAGCTTAGCATCTGATACAAACGAAAAGAAAAGTTGCAAACTATCAAATGAATTATTAAAAACTAGGCTTTAGGGCGTATGCGTGATATTCGTTTACATATTTAAAACTGTTGCGAAGCAAAGCTCTTAATACCTATGAACTGTGTACACACAAGCAAAATTTGATCAATAACTAATTAGTCACTGAGAGATATTAATTGAATTTGATTTTGCCCTGGCAACTCGTTGCAGATATGACAAACGGCGGCGTGCATGGACCCATCGAAGGCTACAACTCGTTGGATGAGCTCTCAACAACGCCGTCAGGACTGGCCACGATTCCCACTGCCGCCTACACGCATCCCAAATGGATGGAGCCGTATTTTGATCCCTCGACGCCCCGCAATGTCACCGCCCTCATGGGCAAATCCGCGTATCTCAGTTGCCGCGTGCGCAATTTGGCCAACAAAACGGTGAGTGCAAACAACTAACGGCTAGCGGCAGCAGCGGCTAGATGGCCAAAACTTTTCGCCTGTTCGTGACGATCCGCTCCAGCCTTTAAAGTTTTTCGACATTACCCGCCCCCCCATCCGGGCGATGTGTGTCGTTGACGCCCATCCAGGCGGCTGCCACGCCCACCAACTGTTTTGTTATGCTCAGCTTCGCTCAGCTCGCTTTGGCTGTTTTCGTAATTGTTGACTTCGTTGATTTGCCAACCTGGTCGACAGACGCGTTGCCAAAATGTAATTCCCCTAGCATGACTGCCAAATTTTTAATTAGTTACACGCCCAGCCGAATTTTTCGTTGTTTTTCTTATATCTTTATTTTTGTCTGCAACGTTCTGAGCTGTGCGGGGCTGCGCGCAAGGACCTTTTCTTGTTGGCAGCCTGGAGTGGGAGAGGTCGCCTCCTGCGCACTGCGTCCTAAGTTCGCATTAAGTTGTTTTCTTTTTAGAAATTTAGAAATTGTTTCATTCAGTTCTGCTGTAAGCGGCAGACTGTTATTGCAATTGTTTCCTTTGTTTATCTGCTTTAATTGCGCCCCACCACGTCGTGTCATCTATTTAAGAGACAGCCTGCCAAGCCGTAGCTCCCAAGGCAACCTGCTGCCATTGAAGTTTCTGCCGCCTGTTCTGAGGATTGTGCAGCCCCTGCGGAGGGGGCTCAAGTGGAGGCTGATCGACTAAGACTGCTAGCTACACTGCCCAAAAAGTATGGGAGACTGTAAATATATTAGATTTGTGGAAGCTACAAGATCTTTGTGCAGGACAAGCTAGAGCTGTTCATAGATATGCTTCGATATGCCTCTCTATGCTCTCCCTTGGTGACGAAGATATATGATGATGTCATTCTTTAAAGATTTAATTAGTACCTTGTTTGCTTCTTCGGAATATATATTTTGAGAAACGTATAAATTATTAAATGGAATAAAATGTCTGACTGTCAGAGATGCCATCTGTGCGTGACAATTTTTTATTGGCGCGTCTCTGAACTTTTTTAATATGCGTAACAGACAAGTTTATGAATAATTAGGCAACGAAAGTGTTGCGCAGTGCGATTAATCATTGGAGTCCCCCAAAGAGCGGCACGTGCCCGCTGCCCGAGGTGCACAGGAGGGCAGTGGTGCGGCCAGGCAGAGGCGGGTCCTGGGTGTAAACAAGTGCTTGCCGAAAAGATTCGAACGCTCATTAACAAACAATGCGTCGCACGCGGTGCTAAGGCAAACAAACAGGGCTTCAAATGCCAAAAACCAACAAACTTTGAGCACACGCGCTGAACTACCGAGCACTTGACATAAATGCGCCATCGGCAAGAGCAGCCAGCAGCAGGAGTAGTAGCAGCAGTAGTGGGAGCGGGAGGAGCTGCAGCAGCAGCAATGGCAGCAGGAGTTTGTGGCACCCAGAAGAACTTGCAGCGTGCAGCAACTTTTAATTTCTTGGCAACACACAAAAGCGTCGAGTGGAAGCTGCCACACGTCAGCGACTAACTGCTGTGGGCGGTTGGCCCTTTTTGGCTGGCCACGCCCATCGGAACTCACGCCACACTGTCCTCCCCTGCCAAAAAACACTTGCAATTGCATTTAAGCGCGAAATTATTTAAACAATTTCGTGAAAATTGCACTCGCCACACGCGTCAACAGCACTTGGCGCAGTCCGAGCCGAGAAAACCAAACAACAAACCGAAACGAGCTCAGCAGGACATGTTGGGTGTGCTTTGATGGGTGTGTGGGGGTGTGCCTGTGTACTTAAAGGGGGAGTGAATTGTGTGTGTGTGTGTGTTGCAGCAGAGGCGTTGCTGCTAATATGCTAGAGACTGGGAACAGAAGCAAGGGGAGCTGCATGTACTAGGACATTGTCAGGCGATGCGTGTTTCGGTGCAGTTGTTGTTGTTGCTGATGGAGCACAGCGTGCACTTGTTAATTACACTTTAATTTGTTGCGTAAAATGTTTGTTTAATGGCAGCCCCTTGTCGACATGTTTTTCACACTTTTATACACTCATTGCGGTCCACATGCGTCGCACAAAGCCGCCGAACCGACAGTCCGCCAAGTGGCTCCCGCTTGTTCGATGCGTGTGTGTGTGTATGTGTGTGTGGGGCTCGCCGTTGTTTAGTGTGCAAGAACATTTCGTATAATTAAACGCACGCACCAAAATGTGCCACGCCCCGCGTGCGGGGGACTGCAGGCAACACTTTGTAAGTTTTTGAAGCACAGCAACTGGCAACTGCGATAATTTTGCATTTGCATTTGACTTAATAAGTTCGGCATATCAAGTGTCAGACAGAGACAGCGACAGCGACAGAGACGGAAACAGAGGCAGCGAGAGAGGGAGAGGGAGAGGGAGAGAGATAGAGTGCAATGCTGTTTAGCATTAAGCTTACAAAGTTGTAACTCAGCGCTGCAAGTACTTAAAAAGTTTGTTATAATTAAGCTAAAGCTAGAAACAACTCAAAACTCACCAGCAGCAAAAGACCCAAAAAAGCAACTACTGTTTCGAGCGCACTCTCAACCTAGCCATGCCCAGATTTATCAAGAACTGCGACACGGCCAGAGCTTGCCGTAGCCAAACAACAACAATGCATACCACATCACGTTGCGTATACGTCATGTGCGCCATCAACTTGGATGAGATACGCGTCCATTAACAATGCGAGAATACGCAATGGCTGCGTGGAGGCTGATTAATCGCTGAAGGACATCCATACAGTTTACACACACACACTCCGAAAAGACGAGGATATTGAAGAACCCTGCGAAACCCTTGCGCATTTCATTCGATTTTGATTGCACTGCGACAGCAATTCGATTTTCAATTGCTGCATTTTTAATGCCAGCTTTTTACCTCTGGCTATAAACAAAAAGATTTTGGGTTGTTATGCACAGCCTTTTGTCAGGCGGCTAGAATGGGGCATGTCGATCATAGAAATGGCAGAGTGGCAGAGAAACATTGGGCAATATCAACTTAAAACTTCCCTTTAATCAAATAAGTCACATCCTTTCGATTATCTTGGCTTTCGTTTCTTTTTGACCATAAAACATTTCCTCCCTCGAATTGCCCGCGCTGTGATGTCGAGTAGTTCATTTGATTGACATTTCGTGCAATATCTTTGTTTGCTTGCTTTTCGTTTTTCCATGCAGGTATCCTGGATACGGCATCGGGACATACACATATTGACAGTGGGCTCCTATACGTACACGTCCGATCAGAGGTTTCAGGCCACACATCATCAGGACACCGACGACTGGACGCTGCAGATAAAATGGGCCCAGAAGCGCGATGCGGGCATGTACGAGTGCCAGATATCAACCCAGCCCGTTCGCAGTTATTTTGTACGTCTAAACGTTGTCGGTGAGTACGAATGCGAGCACGAGCATGAGACCGAGTATGTGAAGACAACTGTGCGCTCCCACAAAGCGATTACGCTTGTGTTGGGGGGCATCAGTTGAGCATAGGCATTGACATTGGCAGCTCCAGCGGCGGTGCCTCTGGCTCTCGCTTTGGCTTCATAAAATAAAAAAATCAACCATTTGTCGAAAATAACAAAGCCAAAGGACACTCGCGACACGAAGGCAAGCAAAAAAGTTGTTGAGCAAATAAATTACATACAGCAAACGAGTGAGCAGCACGCACAGCCCAAGGACGCAGAGACGAAGACGACGCTGAGCATAAGGATGAGCACGACGATGAGGATGGGGACAATGCCGAGTGGCAAGCCGATGGAACGTCGAGGACTTGCTTTTTATACGACAATAATTTCATTTTATCTTGTAGTTTATTATTCTACAGTGTCAGCCAGGCTAGCAGAGCGCGAGCCTCCTACCTATACGGCCAGCCTGTCAGCTTTGCCCGTGTCTGACTCGTTTTAACAGCGTTTCTTTTTTTTCCAAGCATTTCGTTTTCCTATGCCCCCTCTCTATACACAGCCTCATCTCGTTTCTCTTTCCATTTCTTTTTTCGGTGACTCGTCTGCTGTTTTTCATTGGTGTTTCCTGTTGACAGTGCCAACGGCGACCATACTTGGCGGACCTGACCTTCATGTTGATAAAGGCAGCACCATAAATCTCACTTGCACTGTGAAGTTCAGCCCCGAGCCGCCGGCCTACATATTCTGGTACCATCACGAGGAGGTAATTAAACTTTATTGTTACAATTGTACCGAAAATTTGGTTTCTTCTGGTTTCTTTCTTTTCTATTTTTATCTTCTTCTGTTTTATGTGCTTTTGTGACAGTCAGCCTAACTGACAGTTCAACTAGTTGTGCAAACAAATGAAATATTCCTAATGAGCCACATTTTTAATTAGATATTTGCCAGAATTGAATTACAATTTATTTTTACCGATGAATTATGTACTTCTGATGTCGCTTACGCTACGCCCCGGCCCTAGGGCATCGCTTCACTGCAACTTCAATCAGAGAAGTTATCGCTTCACCGCATCCTCAGCCACCGCACTGCCAGCCGATGACATAATTTGAAGTGACAGTCGCTGATTTTACTTTGCAAATGAGTTTAATGTGTAAATGAACACAGTTGCACGTGGCAAGTGGGAAAAGTGGGTCAATGGCGCTGCAGTGCAAATATCAGCTGAACGGGAAAAACATGAAAACAACAGCCTGCTCATCCAGGTGGTTGCATTATCCTTGTTCCTCCCCACGTTGTCCGACAATTAGTTGTGTTTGTTGCAAGCGACTTAAACAGCATAAACAGCCTGGTTAATTGCGCGGCATTAAAAGCGCTTAAAGCGCTCCATGAGCAGGGTCACTCACAGAGGCAGACAGATAGAGAGAGAGAGTGAGAGAGAGAGAGGGGAAGAGGGATTGAGAGTCCTAGACGTGGTCGTTATAGTGCCCAGCTAATTGCAATGCAAATGCGAAGCGAAACAGCGACGAAAAATGGAGTAAAAAAGAAAATGTGACTTGGGCCAAAGGGAAAGAGAAGGCGCTCTTGCTGGCAACGTGTTAAAAAGTGCACAAATCCTACTGCCAACTGCTGTTGCAGTTGCTGCGGATGCCGATGTCGCTGCTCCTGCTTCTGCTGCAGCTGCTGCTGGTGCTGGCGCTCACTTCAGGCTGGCACTTGTACTTCTGGAATTTTCTAATTAAAATCCTTGCAGAGCCACGCGCCACAATTGTGTGCCTCTGGCAGGTGGCCTTACAAGAATGTGAGTGTGTGTGTGGCGTGGCGTGTGTGCTGGGTGTGTGCAGCCGCAGCCTTAGCTTCGCCCAGGCTGCACAGGGATTATTTACGATCCATGCAAATTTGCTGTTAATTAGTTTAATGGATGGATAAACTTAGTTGATGCACTTGCCGCTGCCAGGCGCTGCGCTTAACTGTATGCAACACTTTTTTCGCTCGCGCACATCCGCTTGCTAATTGTAATTAACGTGTTACATATTTCCTCTCTCGGTGTTGGCTCGCTTGACTCTCGCTTCCCTTGCTTTGCTGGCGCTTCCGCATTGGCTTCTGGCATATGTCCGTCTGGAACGAGGGTCGGCCATAAGTTGGCTGCGAATAGTGGACATGGCGTAATTAAAACTGAGCTTAAGTCCAGCTTAAGCTGTAACTTCTCGAGCGGCCCTCGCTGACAGCACTTGTTGTAATATGCACAGCGCTAAAGTGTGCGGTCGGCGAAAGTTTCCTGAACTGCTGAGTGGACTTAGCCAGCTATTAGCTAGCTGTCAGCCCCGGCTTCAGCTCCTCAGCTCCTCGCCCACCAGCGCCAGCTGCTGCTCTGACAGCATGACAGACTTTTATGTACATTTAACTGCTTTGGTTTTTTGTTATGCTCGATTATTGTGTTGCCAAGTGCCACATAAATCGGATATATGCGCATTTTTAGTATTTTTCTTTATTTCTTTCCGTGTGTGCTCCAAACATCTGCAGTTCTGCAATGGGGTAGTAAAATTGTAAATTTTTGATGCAGCCGCTGCTGTAGCAACATATTCCAATTTACGTGGCCAAGTGGGCGGCCAGTGGGGAGGGCGGTGTCAGAATGCCGTGCGGCATTTACCAGTCTGTCAGCTCGTCTGTCTGTCTGACAGCTTGCCTGTCAGGGTAAGCCGTCGCTTTCATTAACCAATTTGCGAGGGACAATAACAACAAAAAAACAACTACAACTACAAGCATTATAATACAAATACGAAATTTATGCTGATAGCGACGACAGCAATGGACTATAATAGCAACCAGACTTTTGTTAGTTTCCACCCTCCCCGGCCCCTCCATCAGCCCCCTGCCACGATTCGCTCTGATAGGCAAACTTTTTACTTGCCTGTGCAAAAGTTGTTAAGCCAAAGTTTCGGGCATTGTCATAGCTTTTTTTCTCTTGTATATGTCTATCCACATTTTCATACCTACAGCTATGTGTACGCCATATGCCTTGGCCGTGGCCATGGAAACAGCTGCATGTACGTTTCCCTATCGTCATCATTATCAGCGCCGCCAACTTTTCTTTCATTTTTCATATTATTGCAAATGCCGTCGATTAGTTGAGATTAGACAGCAAATTATGCGCCAGTTCCCCGCGTCCACTATGCCGCACCGCCCCTCCAGCCCGCCCTGTCACCCAATGGAGCGCTGCTCATACTGCTACAGCTGCTCATTTCCTCTGGCTCTGTTGTTGGCTCCATTTTCTTGTCGCTGTCAACGACATGATGTGTTAATGTCAGCCACTTGCTCTGCTCTTTTCCGTCAGCTCTCTCTCTATCTCTTCTCAATCTGCCCTTGCTCTCTGAACTTGCCCTGTGTATCGGTATTGGCATCGGTATTGGTAAATTATTCTGGTATTTGTTTTTGTCAGCGCTTTGAGCATCTGGTCCACTTTCCGACTCAACATGCATCTGGATTTGGCTGCTGTGAGCAGCACTCGGCAGTTGGAAGTCGGCAGTCGACAGACGACAGACGACAGTCGACATTTGACTTTTGCCCTGCTGTTTACCCCCAATGCCCTAATCGATAATGAAGTTGACTTTGATGGCGGTTGCCATCGCTCGCACAAAAGGCCATCTTCATAATGAGCTCTTAGTCCAAATGAACCCGAATCAGGCGCTGGCCCACTTGATTAGCATAATTTTTGCAGCCAACTAACTATAAGTGGGGCCCACGCTATCCACCGTCTACTCACGTCCCTCCCTCTCCCCTGAGAACTAAAGATCCTTTAAGTTAACTTTAATCAGGCGCGCTGTTATCAAACTCCAATTAAAATCGTAATTTTAAACGCATTTTCGGCTGATAGTCGACAGCAGCAAGGGGGGTGCATTACTGAACAGTAAACAAGACTCACTGACATGTCGCTGATTTGTAATGTCAGTCAAGCGCAGCTGTTGCTACACACAGTCCTCTGCCCCACCCCACCACAGTCCCTGCCACCCAGTGCTGTCACACGCATTTGAAAATTACAACAAAAATATAATGCGAAATTCCGGCATACGCGTTAAAAAACTCATTCTCGAAAAAATGCGACGTGAACGGCACTCGCTTATTATTATTTGCCGGATGAGAGAGACGGGCTCTCCATCAGCATAAAAAAAGTACATTTGCTGCTCCTCAGCCATTGTTCTCACATTATGTATGACTGCTCAGAGCGGGCGGAGGGAGCACCCACTCTGCTCTGCGCTGCTCTGCTCTGCCTACACTCACTCACTAACCGGGCCTTTCGGCGTAATGCTCTTCCATTTGCAGGTCATTAATTATGATTCATCAAGAGGCGGCGTGTCGGTAATTACCGAAAAGGGCGATGTGACAACCTCATTTCTGCTCATACAGAATGCAGATCTGGCCGATTCCGGCAAATACTCGTGCGCCCCCTCCAACGCAGATGTTGCCAGTGTGCGTGTGCATGTTCTAAATGGTAAGTACCTACCGACACAGCCCGACTACCAGGCAACCAGACAACCAGACTACCCGACTCCGACTACTGCCAGTGCAGCTCACACACACTAACGCACCAACACCGTCCCACACAGACGCACGCACGCTTTCACACAGATTTTAACGCTAATGTATGTACGTGCAGCCACCGTTGCATGCTTCTAGGCGCCGCTCGTATCGTCACAACAAAGCCTTGCACAGCCTGCGATGTGTGCGGCTGACTATAAACGTTGTATTAGTGCTACAAAGTGATTGATTACCTTTGCATATATGCGATACAGTGATTGCAGAAGGATGGGGCTTATTGCAAAAAAACTATCGAATAGCTCAAAGACATGACTCCTCTAGCTGTTATCATTATATTTCGTATTCTTATTTATTTCGTTGTTATTCGATTAGAGGGTATTCTGCAGCATACATTGAAAGGGGTACAAGCGTTACATGAAGGGCCAAAGTAGCAGCCGAGGCAGCTGTAGTCATGCTGCATGCCTCTGTCGCTGATGTTTTTGGCAATTTAGCAAATTTGTGCGCAATTTCCAATGGGGCAGAGGCACAGAGCCGAGACGAAAGCGGGCCACAATGGACACACAATGTTTTTGGGCTCAGGGCCATGGGCAATGGTGCGTATATATCTATGACAGCAGAGCGGCAACCGCAACGGTGGGTCATTTTATGAAGTCACAATTGCGTGCGACGGTGTTGCATGCACTTGTCATGTGACGTTGACGTTGCCGCGAGCTAAGTGGCAAGTCGTGGCAAGCGCTAAGCGCCAGGCGCCAGACGGCAAGCGGCAATTGAAACGGCCAAAGACAATGGATACAAATCAGCTTAAGGCAGAATGGGCGGATGCGAATGTTGTTGTTGTTGTTGCTGCGGCGCACAAATGCCACAAAACACGACTTCCGCTTTCAATTTGGCACAGTTCCGACATCTTGTGGCAGCCAGCTGGGCAGTCCGCCGCAAATCTATAAATTGAGCTAGACGCCTGTTCAATTCGTTTGATTTCCACCCGGACTGGCCGCAAAGAACTGCAGCGCATAAATGGGCAGAAAGCACCAGCAGCAGCAGCAGCATCTGAGAGAGAGGCAGCCAAGAAATGGGGCCGCAATATAGATGTTGCCCCAGGCGCTAGTTGTTGCTTGTTTTTGGGCACAAATGAAACACATAATCACATCAATTATGAGCAAATTAATTAGCACAGTGCGGTTAATTGGCGACGGCAACGGCGAACAAGAAGACGAAGGCGAAGACGAGCAACAGCCACAGGCCAGCCAAATGAGTGGCAGGGCTGATGGCGTAGTGGCCATTTGGGGCGAGATCGTATGCGGATGCGAGCGACGTTAACAAATTGCAATCGGGAGCTGGAATGGCTGGCAAGGAATTGTTGCAATTTGCCAGTATAATCGCTGTCGATTGGCGTGGATTTGACACAGTTAAAATAAATTACGTAATTGTGAAGGGAAGGCAACAACAACAGCAACGACACAAATACAAACAGCAACAACAACATCGAGTGCAGCCACAGAACAATACAATGCCAGTGACAGCACACAGAATGGCATGCAATTTAAGCCGGTGCACACAGCTGGCAATGGGCTTGGCCTGAGGTTAGAGTCTCGATGCCCTCCATGCCAGAGAGCGGGCAGAGCGGACAGAGCGGGCCCAGCTGGCACGTTTTTCAATCATGCTAACGGCGCCTGGGTGACCAAAGCCCGACCCGCCTTCAGCCCTCAGCCTGGCTGCCCGCAGGCCGCAAATGGACCGCAAATGGCAGCGTGCGGAAATCCATGCTGCAGCTATTGTAAACGTTTGCCAGCCATTATGCATGAATGCATAGAAATACGTAGTGTCACACTTATACCACACCCCTCGTCCTTGCCCACTCGCCCAGCCTGCAGGTGCAGCTGGACGGTAACAAAATAATGAAGTGGCTGGCAATGCAAACGACCCACAGGCCACACGTTTCACTCTTCCAATCGCAAATACCACACTAAAATACACGATGCACTCGATGCTCGCAGAACATGGAAATGAATATACTCAGCCCAAGCTGTCAGCTAAGAGTTGGGATTAAGCTTATTTCGAATTGATTTTTTTGAAAATGTAATATTTATCTTGATGTACAAATATATTTTATGTTTAAATATTTCATTTCCATTTTCCATTTGAAGAATTTTGAAATTATTCTGCTTGCAGTCATATCTGAGTAGCTTCAGACAGTTTTGAGTTTTCGTTCAGCTACATCAGATATGAAATAGAAAAACGCAATTTAAAGGTTTTTATTTAATTTTCATATTAATATATGCAGACCCAGCCAAGACTTTTCTAATAAAAAAATAATATTCTATTCAAATATGCAAATTCTGTATGCCAAACGTGCGATGTTATCTATTGTTGCTGCTGTTGCTGCTGTTGCTGCTGTTGCTGTCCTCTTGATTGACACCACAACCAATGGCATTTCATGGCAAAGTCGATGACTAACAACAGCAAAATCAGGCTAACCCTCAAAAGCTGGTCCACACTAGTGGGAGATGTTGGTTTCTCTGTGTGTGTGGGTGGGTGTGGGTGCATGGGTTTTAGGCAACAATGTGGCTGCGATTGCCGACAGCTACTACAATTCACGCGTTAATGGCATCAGCAGCGACAGCAACAACAACAGCAACATGGATGAAGGCAGAAGAACGGGCCCAACAAGGGCAACCCACAAGTTGTGACAGGCAAACAAAACGGAGCGTTCTCTTTGACCAACGTGCAACGTGGACGTGGCCCAACTTGTTAGCCATGACTAACACATACGCATACACATCCATATAGACCTTTACGCACATGCCATTCATGTCGCTACGCAGTTGGCATAACAAACTGCAACAGATAGGAAAACAGAGAGAGGAAGAGAGAGAGAGAGAGAGAGAGCGAAGGGGCAACAGACAGCGAACGTTATGGCATTTTTGGGGGTCGTGTGGCCCGCTACACGCTTATTGCCCCACAACGTTATGCGTAGCGTTCGCATGGAGTGGAGCGTATTGAACCGTTGACACAAAGCCAATGTATGCAAGCGTATCAATAGTATGGAAATGGCCAGCTGACAACCTATCTGCTTCACTCGCTCTCTCTCGCTCTCTCTCTCGCTCTCTCTCTCGCTCTCTCTCTCCCTCTCTCTCGCATATCTGCCTCTCTGGCCCAGCCAAATTAGCTTGCAGCTGTTTCATTTGCAGTCAATCTGCGTGGAGAGCTTTGCTGTTCGAATCCAAATGCTGCTCGTGAACTTCCAAGGTCTCTTGTTGATTCTTACACTGTGCTACACACGCGCATTTCAATTCACTATTGATCAAGTTTGTGTATTTTTAAATAACTGTTCCAAGGGTGCCTTGCAAAATATTTTCTGATTAAATTTCTTTTGCTACTCCCCGATATTCCTAGAATATTTATTTATTATATTTAATTTGCGTTCATTGAATCGTTCTTAATCTGATTTTGAATAAATTCTCAAGCTGCTACATTTATTCTATTAAAATAAAGTGCTTCGCCTAATTCCAAATGGATTTAAAAACTTTTTCCTCAGCATATGAAATTGATTTGCATTTAATGTTTGTTTTGCGAATGCTACACAAATATATTCACAACTAGTCCAAAATGGCTTTAAATAAATTAGAACCGCAAACAAAAAAGAGCATCGACATTTAAATGAAGCACAAAATAAACAAAAAGTTTTTCAATGCCATTGAAATGCATGATTAAATGGAGTTTCTAACCACTGTGTGTTGGTCGGACCACCTGTCAGGCTCGCAAACAACAACAGGTGCGGGCAATCGACTGTTGAATTCAGTTAGCGCTTGCTTTCACCTGGTTAAATCGCTGTGACGGCTCTTCAATTTGGCTTTAAATTGAGCATAATGAAAACTTGCAGCTGCAACTTCCTGATTGCCGCTTCCCGCTTCCCGCTGCCTGCTTTCTGGTTGCTGCCTGCTGCTGGCTCCTGCCTGTTGGCATAGTGCGTGCTCCATTCAATTAATGTCCTTGCTATTTTAGTAGTTTGGCGCATGTGGCAGCTGTTGCGGTTATTTGTAATCTGGGATCCTTGCTCGATTTCATATTGATATTTGTGTGACAGGGCATAAAGTCTTTGCTGGGGCGTAGTTTACACTTGAGAAATCAAACGAAAGCCCCTGACCGAATACATATAACATTCGATGGCAATCAGACCCAGAACAAATGTCCTGCCAGCTGGTTCTGTCGCTGCCGCTGCCGCTACCGCTGCCCCTACCCCTGCCCTTACCAGCAACAACAAAAGTTCAACTTTCGATTTATTTTTGTCAGTTTGAAATTCCTTGGCTATTTGTGTAGCGCTTTTGTTGTCGCATAGCATTTCCTGTGTCCTGGCTTAACAGCCACTCCAGCTACTACTGCAGCACCTGCAATAAGACCAAGGGCTCGCCACGCTCATCAAATGCCAAATGCCAAGGAGCCATCGGAGCCGCAAAGCCTTGACCTGCCTACTAAGACAACGGACTCATGGCAAGTAGCAGCAGCAGCAGCAGCAGCATCAGCAGCAGGAGCAGTCAGTCCAGCTCTCATGGTTCACTGCACGTATCGAAGTCACTGGCTGCTACACTTGAGCCACATGGCCACACACACAAATCCTTTGGCCAACTTTAGCTCCGCTTGCAGCCTTGTCTCTCTGTGTGTGTGTGGGTGTGTGAGTGTCTGTGTGGGGATTAGCTTTGTATTTTGTCACAGGAAATTACATTTCGCCTTAAGGATGCCAGAGCGCAAAAATTTCGCTTCATTGTTTGCCCCAGTGTGTGGTGGGTGAGCTAGTGGCTGTGTGGGAGGTCGCAGTCCAAAATAAGGTGCATGTCCTGTGCGACGCTTAAGGATTGCCACTACGACTACGACTTCGACTACGACTATGTTGTCGTTCTATCTAATCGTGTGTACGTGTACAAATGCCGTTGTGTGAGCTCAGGTTCGTTCCGCTCCACTCCGATTTCCAGCCAACTGGCCAACATCCTTTCACCTGCAGCAAACGTAACTTTGGCTCGATTAGTATTTACACTACAACTTCCAGTTGGCATACGAACATGCACAGGTAATAAACACACGCACGCACACACGCGTACAAATTCAACACTTCCTGTGTGTGCCTCAGTGTCAGCTCACGTGGTTACATCTCCTGGGCCAAATGACGGCATGTTCCAGCTAGCTGATCTAGAGACAACTAAACTTCGTTCAGCACTTAGCTCCAGCCAGAGCATCAGAGCCGCACTGCGCTGGGTGCGTGTATATTTAAATGGCTCAGATGTCTCTGGGTTGATACACTGCCCGAAAGCAACTGCACTTTAATTCAGAAGTGCGCCACCTGATAGCTGAGCAAATTGGCTCTGGGGCCGGAATAAGAATCGAGCAAAAGGAGTGTGTGGACTGTGAAATGTGAGGAATCCATTTTAATTACATCGCTCCATTGGAATTTCGATGGCATGCGAAATAAGATGGCATACCGGGTATTTTAAATCCCGTTGAATTATTAATTAATTATGACAAATGAACCTACAATGAAGCAGATGAGGCTCAAGCTCAAAAGTGGGGCAATATTAAAGTGCCGGAAGTTAAGTTGAAGCGTGGGCAAATTATGAAGGAATTTAAAGCAATCAATTGAAACTAAGCTAAACTTGGAGAAAAGAGGCTGAGCATCACAATTTCTTGGAATAATATAGATAATTATAAAGCAGAGCTAGCTGGCGAATTAAATTACTGCTTTAAATTTAATCATATTACGCCTTGCACATCCAAACTTAGACTCTGCTTGCCTTCTATTAACTTATAGTAAATAGTAGTTGCTATCTTGTGATCATGTTTTCTTTGAGTGTATCATGCACTGCTGAAGCTCTGGCTAAAAACTTTAGCCACAAGTTATGATAACATATCCGTGAGCGCCTATGCCTCAGTCAAGCTGCCTAGACGGCCGCCGCTCCCTCCTGCTGTTCATATGAAGTCAATCCTAGGAGATTGCTGTCTAACTTAATTCGGGCCATGTTCAACGAGCCACCGAAAGCCGCAGCTAGTCTAACCAACTCCTTCATAGCACACGCACGCTTGCACACACAAGCACACACAGACACACGCATGCACGCACGCACACACTGGCATAAATCCGCAGCTAATAATATACGGCTTTTGTTTATTAGATTCATACATTTTGCAAGCAAGTTGTGTGAAGCGTGTGCGTAGTGTGGGTGGTGTAGTGGGTCGTGGTGTGGCACTCATTATGTTTGCTTTTATGGCCGCACTGCGTGCTTCAATGGGGCACCCAACACCTCCTAGCTTCACAGCAGCCGGGCCCCCTTCAGCGCCAGCTTCTAGATGAAGTGATTTTAATAAAATTGGCAAAGCGTGTAGCTGGGTAGGTAAAAACAACTGGGCTAATACAACGGAATGGGAGATGGGTAATGGCGGGTGGCTGGGTGACTTGGTGGATGGGTAGTGGGTGGCTCATGGACTGTGGCAAATGGCATGTAAATCCTGACCAGAAATCGCTGCCGTTGGCACATTTTTTCGGTCTATGACGAAATCGAGCACAAATTGCATGATTTACGTAATGGAATAAATAAAATAAATTGCTTAATTTACTGATAAATTACTTCAGCACACACACACACACAGAGGCACACGTATGAGTGTGTTTGGTTGACACACACATACACGCAGCCTGCTTATTAAACGCATACCTTGTTTGTATGTGTTGTGGTTGGCTCCTTTGGCTTTTTACTTTGGCACTTTTTGTGAGATTAATTTTAGCTCCGGGTCAGTTCGTAGCAGTGCAACTGCCCAACTTACAGAGAGGCGCTGCCACAGAGCCACACACACAAATCCACACACGTATGGGGATGTATAAACTACGTCTGCTTAAACTACAAACAAGCAGCTCTATGGCCAGGCAGGCACATGTATACACCTGGCCACAGCCAGCACTGACCTTATCCTGGCCAACTACCTGCTGGACGACGCATTTGCAGAGCCAGAGCTCCGGTCAAACAGCCCGCACCGCCGACCAGGCTCATATATTTACAAAAGATTTATGCCAAAAGCTAATTTCATGGAAAAACGTATTGTTCTTGCCAGTTAGCGTATGTATGTGTGTTCGTATGTGTGGGTGTGGTTGGTTGTGTGTGCCCATGCTTTTAGGTCGAACAAAGCCAGTTGGCTGTTTAACTAAAAACAATCTGTCCGCTGTGAGACTTGACTAGAATCTAATTATTTATGTTAATCGCTCTCTAAAGACGTTCAATATATCAAATTTGCACAGATTTATTATGTGCATCCAGATACAAAATAAAATTTATCTATTCCATAAATGGACTCAGGTGTATATACACCTGTATATAAGTAGGTGTGTGTGCGTGTGTATGAAATATAAATTTACGGTCGACTGCCTAATTATTGTAATCCGTATATTATGCACCACTATCACGGATTACTTTCGAAGTGGTTCATTAAAATGGATTATAGTAATCGGTGCGTGTGCTGGATGAGTTGCTATTCATAATTTTATATTATTCAAATATATATTTCACTCTAATCAGGTAGGCCGTTCAGTGGGTCATTAAAGAGTTACAGCTGTCAGGAGAGCTCGGTGATTGGACACGCTCGCAGCAGACTGGAGCCAGTGTGACTGGCGAACAAGCTAATCGAAAGCCAGCAGGTCACTGCGCTGCAACAACTGCTGTCCACAACAACAAAGTAAAGCAAAGTAAAGCAAAGCAAAACAGAGCGCTTGCAATTTGCCCTAGCTAATCTCAAAGGATATAAGCTGTAAAGCAGCTCTCTGGCACACTGGCACACAGCCACCCTCGCCTTCGGCCTCTCCCACTCTACGTCCCCCGTTCCCAGTCCCCCCTTTCTCACTTGCTACAATCAACTCTCTCTCTATAAGTTTGAATTTTCAATTGAAATCTGCTCTTAATATACCCCCAACTGTGTGTTACATATCCAAATGTGTGTGTATGTGTGTGTGTGTGTGTTTGTATGAGTGGGTGTGCCGCCCATTCCGCAGTGCATGTGTCACAGCCATTTGACCTCAAGCTGATAACTGAGAACACAACGATTCAAAAATATACACACAGGTGAACTCATTCCGGTACGGCTGAAGCGGATATTCAAAATTTAATTAAAAATTTCATTTTTGCAATTTTTGCCTCGCAAACTGTGGATGCCACAGCCCGGGCACACCCCGATGCCTCTGTATTGGCAGCATTAAGCAGCGGCTCACCTTCATTTCTATGCACTCGCATTTGCGGAGCGGTGCGGTGCGGTGAGGCGCGGCATACAGTGAAACTCAATTATGACAACTCATAGCATCAGCCAGCACACTAAAATTCCACAAAAATTCAATTATCTTCGGTTCGGTTCGGTTTGCTCGCCAATGCGATAGATCGCGCAGGCAACGTCCACTCTGTGCACTCCGGCCCGTTGCCAACGAGCATTTTGTCATTTCCAAATTTGTCACTTGACATGCGGCAACAGCAACAACTGTGGTATCTGGACTGCGGCGGCAACAGCAACGGCGACGGCGACGGCGAGTGATGTCGGTTGTTGGTGTTGGTTACATGGCATTCAGTGGCATAATGTTGGCTTTAGCATTAATGTCAGTCAATTCTGTGGCGCAGACCGCGGCAACCAGTCGTCGTACCCGTGGGAGATATTCACGAATGTGATTTGAAAATCAAGCATTTTTTCGTATTTTTCTCTTTCTTGTCGCCTACTGTGAATGCGAATAAAGCGTATCAATCATTCAGTCAAGCATCAAGTGAGCTGAAGTGTATAGTAAATGTCACTGGCATGGCCAAAGGCCAAAGCCCAACCTGCCACATGCCGAGCGACTGTGGGCGACTGGGAGAGTGGGAGAGTGGATGAGCGGCAGAGCAGGAGACTGGTTGCCCTAACCGTGTCCGGGCTAGTCGAGCAATTCGACTTCCGTTTGCACAGGCATTTCCGTTCGCCTCCAAATGACAGCTTCGACTCAATGGCTTCAATCTCTAACTGCCAGCAGCTATGTTTATGCGTTAGTCCTTGCTACGTATTACAAATTGAGTAGCATTACGAAAGGTATATGTGTGTGAGTGAGTGCATGTGTAACTACAAAGTAAAGATGCCTTTGCCCATTTGTCATTCTCTGAGAGCTCTGCCAAAAGAAAAGGATTTTTATACTTTATAACTAAGATGCAAAACTAAGCACACAACATATCTTTACAAATTCATGACATTACACAACATACCCCCAGCCCCAGGGTGGCCTTGACATGTGTGCTTGAATACACTTGAAGAAATAATCGAAAATATTTGCCTTGTATATCCTGTTCAAATCTAATTGATGCACAAATTATTCTTTGATTTAATAGTCGTATTGAAATCTTAGAATATTTTATATATTTAGAATTTGTGTGAAATAATTGATACAAACTCTGTTGGTCTCTTTGAAATTCTTGTGCCGAATCGTTTTCCTTGTTTATTTAATATTTGTGTATGTCACCTTGCCTTTGGCCCGGATCCAGCAGCATGTGTGCTCCTCTGCCTGTTGCCCACCTGCTGTGCGGCATTTCGTGGGGTCGATTCACCCTAGGTGACATATTCGTTTCTTGGACATTTTGATTATTTCAAACGAAGCGAGAGTCCGTTGGAGAATTTGCCATTTTGACATGTGCCAACTACAGACTTCTCGCTATCTCGCTATCTCGCTATCTCTCTCTCTCTCTCTCCCACTTTCGCTCGACATGTTTGTGTGCTGTGCTAAATGGTAATTTGTCTGGCAGACTTGGCCCTTGTGTGTCTGTTTTGAGTGTAGTTATTGCCAAAAATTGCATTTCGTTTATTAATTAAACACCAATTTAGCTGTCGCAATTCAATTACGACCCTCTCAAGCGTCAATTTCGCTGCAGTTGGCGGCGCCGTAACAACAACAACAACAACAACTCATAAACTCACATGCTGCTTATTTAGTATGCGTTGTCGCATGGCTAACTGTTATTTTATTACCACCATTCGGACTACCAAATCAATTAGGCTTTGGCTAAATATGATGGTATAATACGTATACTTAATTATGTATACTCAGAAAGGTTTATTCATTTTACTAATATTTAAAATAAGACTTTATTAAATAGATTCTTTTCTCTTATATCTCTTATATGCTATATATGTTTTATCCGTTAGATATAATCGCATCACCCTTTTTCATATTATATCCATCATCATATCAACATAGCTTAAAACAGCACTTATCTCGAATTAGATTGTGTAACGTCGCTTTAAACAAATGATTTTTTAACGCATATTTTAAGGCTCTTTTTTCATTTTTATGTTCACACTTAACTTTGCGCTCTTGTTTGTCTTTAATCAATTTTGACGCCAATTTGTTGGTTGATTCACAAAACAAAAGCAGGGAAATGCCGTTCATTTAGTTAACCCCAAACCCTACTTGTTGTTTGTACATTGTCTATTAAAAACCCTAGGGACCCTGTCCCCATTTCTCCTGCTTTTTTTCACTTTTACCCTCGCAAACCGTTTTCAGCAATTTTCCCTATCGTTGTGTAGTCACACTCCCGAAACAACAGCAAAACATAAAGTAACAACACAGAAAAAAAAAAAAAAAAACCTTCCGCGAGCATATTCAAAATTGAAACATGGAAAATCGCAAAATGTTTTTTAGCTGTGTTTTCGTTCAGTTTTTGTTCAATTCATTTTTGTTTTGGAGTAGGCGGGTCATAGTTCATTGTTTTACGTGACGTATTGTTGGATAAACAAATGTTTATGTTTTTGCTTACTAAGCTGTGTGTTTGTTAACACTTTGTTGTGTCTGGCGGGGCGAGCGATGGGGATGGGGATGGGGATGCCTCCAGCTGGCTGCAAACTTACTTTTCTGACTGGACATCGGACACCGAGCTGTAAAATGAATTTATTTCAACGTCAGTTGCTGAGAGAGCTTTTTAAAGCAGAGAGAAAAACAAAATTCGTGCTCTGCTGGCGAGAGGCGCCACTCGCCCATCGGCCATTGAAAAGTGAAAACTAGTTTTGACGGAAGGCTGGCTAATTGAAGGTTGCCCCACCACCTGCAGATAAAAGTGTGCAGCACGCTAAGAGTCGAGCTGCCATTTAAAGCAACTGCTACTGTTATTGCTGCAGCTATAGCTGCTGCTGCTGCGTGCCGCACTAAAAAATTTACTTAAACTTAAAAGCATTTGCTTTTAATTAAAAATTTCCACTTTGCCGCACTTTGCCGCCGCACTGGGAATTACAAAAACTAACATTGTTTACACACACACACACACACACACGCTCATACTTATTCTTACACATAATCAATTTTGCTATGCAATTTTAATTACAAATTGTGGGCGTGGTGGTCAGCACACTATCATATACACATACACACGCAGCCCATTGGGCACGCTTGGGCGTGTGTAAATAGCTACATAATGGATACGCAGCTGTGTCCCAGAGGCGTGGCCACGCCTCGTTGACATTCTTCGAGCTGGCAGTGATGCGCAGACAGTGTCTGCAAGAAGTTAATACACATGACGTGCAACAAATTATATTTATCGCGCATCGCTAAGCATCAAATTATAAGAAGGCAACGGCAGCCGCAGCAGCACGAAGGACCTCAGCGAGGCTGTTGCTGCTGGTGCTGCTGGTGCTGCTTCGGCTGTTGCTGCTGCAAATTGATGCTTAAGGACAATTTTCACTTCATTACACGCTGGTGCTGCTGCTTCTGATGTTTCTCCTTTTTTTTTTGCGCTACCCCTAGTTACCACTATTTTTCAAGGAAATTTTTTCTCCGGCTGTGCCGCTGCCGCCGCTTGCCTGCGCGACGATTAATTCTCAAGTGTTGCTTAAGCAGCAAAACATGCAACAGCAACAGAAATAACAACAACAAGTGCAGTTGCTGCCACCGTGAAATTACAAATTGCGCCCGGCGGCAAGAGATGGCGCCACTGTTGCTGTCGCTGTCGCTGTTGCTGCAGCCACAACCGCGCGCCGCAGCCGCTGCCCGCTGTGCACCTTAGCATGCCTAATTTAATAAGAAAAAGTGCCAGCCTGTACATCATTTAAAAGCAACATCTACACACACACTCGCCCATAATTAATTGTGATTGATAGAAGAAATTAGTTGCCGGCGGCTTGGCGGGTTGCTCTACCGGGCCAAAACAGATGGCAACGCCAGCAACAGCGGCAGCAGCGTCAGGCCAAAAGGCAAGATGAAAAATCATTTCGCAAACTGTCCCAAAAGCCAGCACACACATACACACACACACCCAGGCACACACATAAAAAGTGATCCGCACACCTGCACACGGCAAATGGGACATCATAAAGAAACTCAATTTGTTGCCGCTCGAGCGATTTGTTTGCCACGCAAATGAACAAAACGAGAAACAAGCAAAATGGCCAAAAATGTAGGTGTTACCTTTTGGTATGCGTATGTGTGTGTGTGTGTGTGTGTGTGTGTGTGTGTGAATATGTAGAAGATTGCATATGCAGCAAAAAAACGTTGGCCATTTTAATTTATGTCGCCTGGCAGCGCTTTGCTAAGCTGCTTAACATTTGGCCCAAACACCCGAAGGGACACGACCATCTGCCTCCGCCCGAGGCGGCTCCAGCATAACCTTAAAATATAGCCAAAGACTAAAAACAACGGCTTAGCCATAGCCCAGCAATAGCTTTGCTCTCTTTCTCCGCCTTTCTCTCTCACTACGCTGTATGTGTGTGTGTGTGTGTGTGTGTGTGAATATAATACGGTAGCAAATTGAAAATAACCGTTTCACGCTGACAAAAAAACGCGCTGCTACTTTTTACATCGTTTATCTAAATGTGTGTGGGTGTATGGGTATGTGCAGGTGTGTGTGTGACTGTGTCTTGGTGTGTGCCAGCCTTTGCCGTAAGCCCTGCAGTTGGCTTAAAAAACGAAAAGTTTCTGAGGAAAGTTACTTGCCAATATCTCACAGTAATTTGCTAGAAGCTTTGACCCGTTTTTTTCTTGCTTTTAATTTAACTCTAAGGAATGTTGCATATGTATGTATATATGTATGTGACTATTATGCTTATATATACTTATATACGCAGCTTCAATTTTAGTTCGATTGCCAATTTTATTTGTTATGATAATCGGAAATACAATAGGATTTCAATAATCTAGCTATTTATGACAGAATTAGCTCATAGAGCACGAAAGGGATCAAGGTATTATCTACCAGCTGAAAGCCTTTTGAATTTAAAATAAAGTCAAATCAGATAGTTGATATTTTGTGCTAGACTCTAGCCACAAAGGTCTGCTTCAAGAGCTCAAGATATTCATCATCGGCAAACAATAGCTAAATATTTTTGCTATGTGAAGCAAGTTAACGTGCCTAAGAGGAAAACAAATTTGAGCTTACATACTATTGCAAAGCTAAATTTTGCAGCATTTTTAGCACTGGCCACAAGAAATTTTCAATGTGAAGCACAAAAGCATAGCATAGCTTGTTACTTCATTGGGAATTGCGAATTCCGAATTGTGCATCGATTTAGATGCAATTGTAAAGTTAAAAGTTATCACAGCTGCAGCAACTGAGAAGCTATGCTGATTGTCTACAGCTCACAACTGATGCCTCGTCCAGATATGGGCATACCGTGCACTGTCCATATCGAAACTTCATATATGCAGCATCATCTGGCGTCATCTTCTGTCTGATGGCTCTCTTCTTGCTGCTGCCTTGAATTGTGCTCCATTTCGCATAAATGTCATTTGGTTGATTGCAGTTGAAAGTGCTCTTGATAAATGCAACGCAAATGTGATGCTCGACTATGTCCCTCTACCCGTTGGCTTTCTTTATTTTACTGTCACTTTACGGCTCTGTTGTTTTCTTCCAACTAGCTTTCGTCTCAAATTGTTATTTCGTATATCGATTTACCTATTGGTCGATTCCCATTCCAAAAAATGACCTTGGAAAATATTGCCCTGTGCTTCGTGAAGCATTGAGCTAAATAAATTCAAAGAACTTTGCAAAGTTGAGACAAAACTTTTATAATTAAGCGCCAAGCTCACTTGGATATTACTCTACACGTAATGATACGAGTGCGTGCTTTTTCTATCTTATATCGAGTTATTTTTTACTCTCGTTGCTGTTTCTGTTGGTGTTCAAGGAATTTCTAATTTAAAGTTGCAAAAAATTATTGCAGCTGCAGCATAAAATCGCACGTTTTGGCCAAACTTGAGTAAACAAACAAATGCGCTAACATGGCTGAGGGCCATCAACACGACCACGCCCCAATGAGGAAAGCTGACTGCACCAGCCGGAAACTGGCAGCTAGTAACTGGTAGCTAGCAGCTCCGGCAGCACTTAATTACAAAATGGTTTTTTGGCCAAGACCGTAAGAAGCAACAGCAGCTGCCAGAAGCCTTAGGCAAGCATCTCACTGTGTGCGTGTGCGTGTGAGTGTGCGTGTGTGTATGTGTGTGTGTGGGTTTGCATTATTTCGCTTGTCTGGTTGCTATTGTGTTGCATGCAGCTGCAGCTGCTGCTACGTCTTGCTGCTGTCAATTGCAACATGCGACGTTGCGCTTTTTGTGCCAATGATGATGGGTACAAGTTCCTCCGGCCGGAGACACACCCACGCCCTCACCCCGACTCGGCAGCCCCTATTTGAGCTGGCTGTCACAGGCAGCTTAATAGGTTTTTGTTGTACCCAGACATTTATGCAAGCAGAGCGCATACAACAAGCTAGGACTGCCGGCCCACCTAACCACCCAGAAGCTGGCTTTTCCCTTTTTTTTTTTTTTGTCTACTTCTCTCCTCGAGCTTGGTTTTTGTTTGGTTCTGTTGATGGTTTTTTAAATTATTACATCTTATTTACAATGTGCGAGCTGTGGTTGTGGGCCGCCCGAAGAGGCGTGGTGGCGACATGTTGTTGCGCCTGCTGCTTGTAACAAAAGAAATGTTGCAAATTAAGCGCTCGGCTGCATGCGCCGCACAACTTTCAAGTGCGCTACAAACAGAACAAAGCAGCTGCAACAACAACAAATGCAATTGCAGTAAAATTAAATAAAAAATACTCATGTTTCTTTATGTGGCATGCAATACGCACACCCACACACCCACACACATACACGCGTATCCATGTTGGTTGGCTTGCTCGTAATTGTATTTCAACATTTTTGCCGTACTTTGCGTATACTGCGTATACGTGATATTTTATTATGTTGCTGCATTTTTAATGCCACAACAAGAACTGCGCGAAAATATGTCATCGTTTTACAAGCGCTTTAACCGCACAACTCTTTTCCGTTTCGCCTCTACTTTATTTGTTACATCATACCCGTTCGGCCGCGCCCTCTCAGCAGTTATTCGAATGCGGCAAACTCATTTTGCGAGTCGGTTACTTGAAATTGGATTAAAGTTGCTTGGGCGCTGCTCTCAGATTTTTATTTGCTGCGCTGCAAACTTTTTAACAGCATTTCGCTTGAAGTTGGCTTTAATACATGTCCAGTTAACATGCCAGTGGCCAGGGTGGGCGGAGTGCCCGGAGTGGCCGGAGTAGCCGGAGCTGAAAGGTAGCTGCTGAGTGTCGACTCTCATTTCATGCACACGACAATATCTGTGAAATGCCGGTAATAATATTTGAGGTGCTCCGCAATGGCGCCTGCGATGGCATATGTATACTGCACGTTTCACTGTTAGACAAGCCAGTAGCCTGTCGCCTGCCGCCAGCCCCTGCGCCTTCCCCTTCCCCTACGCCTCCTGCCTCTAGCTGCATTTCTGCCACTTACACGCTGCCTGCCATTGGCCTCCTCGAGCAGCTCCCCAACGGCCAACGGTCCGCAAAAGCTGACCCAGAATGCAACTTGTGCCGGTTAGTTGGCTCTGTGTATGCGTGTGGGTGTGTCTGTGTGTGTCTTCTATGTAAGCTGAGCTGGGGCTGAAGCAATGTTTTACTAACCACAAAATGCTGTAACTAAACGCGCTCTCACACTCGTACTAAATAGATAGAGCTAGGCAGACACACAGCGTACAGCACTACTTATGGACCACTTGAGGCAGCTGCAGCAGGTAAAACTGCAGCTTGTTTCACACACGGCTCTGTTTCCGAACTTTGCCACACACACACACACTCACACATCACCCACACCCACACGTCTATATATAGACGGTCACAACATATTGTTATGGCTATGCCAAAGTTCTTGGCCCCAAAAATTGTCAACGTTTTTGGTTGCAATGTTTAGCACATTGACAGCATAAACTTTAACTAACATTTTAAACGGGCAGCCGCATCCCGAGGCGCTGGCACATTAAATAGTTATAAATGTTTGCGAAATAGTTGCTCTTAAAGCCAACAACTTTTCTGATGTGAAAATATTGAGATTTTTATCCACAAAATACTTTGCTCTGAACGCAAATCGTAAAGTTTTTGTTTGTATGTTGTTATATTCATTTAATTACATTTTAGATGCACAGAATTTTGAAAAACATAATGAAATTGGGCTAAAAGTTTTAACTCTTGTGTATTGTTATATAACAAGCAAGCCGTTTCTTCGTTATTACATTCAGATTTTGCATTCATCTCAAGGCCCAATTTATTTCTTATTGAAAGCTCCGTTTGAAAAGTAGAGCAATAAGTAATGTTTTATATGGCACTTTTCCCACTTAACTAACAAAACTTGCTGACAGAATATTGTTCAAAATATTCTAACTAGACTTTAATTGCCTTCAACTTTTGCAAAGCCAAAAACTATTTGTAACTGAAAGTAATATAATTTGACTTTTTCAATGTTCGGCCTTCGGACTGCGGCTGCTCCAGTTGAAAACTAAGTGGACGCTAAGTGCACATTTGCCTAATTTGGCAATCATTTAGGCACTCAGTGCGTCAATCAGCCAATCAATCAGCTTGACACAGGCCAGGCTACATAATCCTAATTCAATTGCCTGGCCACGTAATGGGAAAAGCCGCACAGCATCAGCTCGGCTGGCAGAGAGTTACGTCTGGTCTGTGTAACATAATCTTGTCAAGCACTGGGCGGCTGTTTAATCAGGCGTCAGGCATCAAAAAACGTAATTCGAAGTGCTCGCACTGCACACTGCGTATGAGTGATATTTTGGTGTAAAATAAAAATGATTTGGCTTAGCGAGCCAACGATTTGGAAGCCAGTGAGTGCGCATCTGCGGTGCTTTGATAAAATTCGTTAGGTAAATCAGCAGAAAAATGTGGGAGTGTTAGCGCAATCCGTTGAGCACTTGCCAGGCCAGCAAAACTAATCGAAAACTCATTTATTTGCTGGCCAAATTAGAAATCTTTGCAACTGGCAAGCCGGCCAGTCAGGCAGGCGGCAGCTGGCAGCGCAGTTAATTTAAATATAATATTTGAGTTGAGTAGATCGATAAATATAAGGAATAACGCTTACTTTAAATTATGCTTCTATTAACATATTCCAATATTCCAAGCCTCATGCTGACGTATCAAATAAAAGTTGAGTGTCCGGCTTGTCCCTTCTTGCATAATTCTTTAGCTGTAGCTGTGGGTGAGCAAATCCGTTCGATAACGAAATAAATTGCTTTCGGCAAATGCTTAGTGCTTTGATTAATAGCAACAAGCAGCAGGAGCAGCAACTGGTTCTCGAATAAAGCAACTTCTGTCCGCACTTTGCTAGCTAGCTGAGCGCTCCTTGTTGCTTCTTCTACTTTATTCCTTACTGATGAGCGCACATTTACTTAAATGTGTTGCTTCTGTGTGTGTGTGTGTGTGTGTGTGTGTGTGTGTGTGTATGTTTGTGTATTTGTGCCATACGAATTTAATTGAGTGCTAAATGGCACGTAAACTGATAGGTCAACACACACACACACACACACACACACACACACACACACACACACATACACACACTGACACGCACACACATCTGGAGCCAAGCGAGCACTGACGGACGCCACAGACAAACTTTTACCATCGAAGGCGTTGCCAAGGACATGCGCTAGAAAATCCAAGTATGTGCATCAATGGTACACGTCTGTCAGCAATCGGCGGCAAGGACAAGCACTTTTCTCAAATTGTGTGGGCGTCAATTAATTTCTTTATACATATAATGGAAACTTTACATTTGCTAGCCCGGCCCGGAAAAGTATGCAACACTTTTTCCGTTTTCGCCCTTCGCTCGTTTTGTGAAATAATTTGCTTGACGAGTGCGTCACATTAGCTGCGCAATTTGTTTGGTAATCCCCATTTGGCAAGTCTTTGTGCTTGAATGAGCAGCAAGGCCTTGTCGGCCAGCTAATCCCTAGTGTTGAATGAGAGGACAGACAACGTCAACACGTGCAAATAAAGCATTCAAATTGAAGTCAGAACAACGTCAAAGGCGCCTTGACCGCAATGACTGAGCTGAGGAGCCGCTCAGCGCTCTCTATCGCTCGCATTCAATCTCAGTGTGGGTTTGACTTATACAAACAGTAAGCCACACACACACACACACAGGCAGACACACACATTCCACATGCCACACATTAGCCACACACATTAAACGAGCTCAGTCACCGCACGTCTCAAGTTTATCAAAATACAGGAAAAAGAGGAGAAAAACTGGGAGCGAGAATGAAACGCTCTAAAGGCAAACAGAGTACAGATGAATGGGGTTATATAGATACACACACATGGGCAACAATGGAAAGAGATAGCAGACAGCAGATAGCAGAGTATGAGAATAAGAGCAACACGAACATAACCTCACTTAATTCATTCGTGATTTATTTGACTTACTTTCGGGGACTTAAAATGTGGTTTTACTGGTCTTCGGCACTCCTGTGTTGAGCTGTTCCTTAAAAAGAAGAGAAAAAACTGAATCGAAACTATTTTTGCGGTCTGCCCATGGCCCACCAAAGTGCTAAGACTTGCAGTCGTGGCTCTCAATTAAAAATTCCTCTTGAGCTGCTCAGAATTCAATTCAAATTTTCGGCACAGATTCTTGTAAGCCTTGGCAAAAGCCAGCAAAACCGCTGATAAAATGCGACAGCAGCAGGAGCAGCAGCCACACACTCACATACACACACACATTGCTAGAAAGTTGGCTAAGCCATGCAAAAGCAAGTTTCAATTTTTTGGCTCGAAACGGCATTTTGTCACTTTGACAAAATTGTTGGTACTTTTGGAACAGGGGCTTAAACACAGGGGGCTCGCTTCAGACGGAGGCTGGGCCTGGATGGGGGCCAGGATGGGGGCTTGGATGGGGGCCTGGATTGCAGCCCAACTTGTCGTTCAAGTGACATTCAATTATTATTTCAGGCAGGGCTAAAAGTTTTGCAACAAAACGAAATTTAGCTACAAACGAGCAACGACAATATTGTTAGAATATATCGTATTGCGAGGCAGGGAGCTGTAGGGCACTGAGGCAGCGATAGCCGAGGACACAGAAACACGAGCACACAGTCAGACAGACAGTGCGACAGAGAGACAGCGAAACAAACAGAGAGACAGGCAGGAAGGCAGGCAGTCAGACAGACAGACAGACAGTTAGATAGCTAGTTGGATAAGAAGAGGAGCATAATGCGTATTTGCGCATTAAATGCAAAACTTGGCAAATAGTTTGTGTGCCGAAAATAAAATCAAAACAAAATCTAACAGAAATAAACGGAAAAAATTAAAATTAAATGAAAATCAAAAAGTTTTCAATTGCATTTGATGAAAAGCGAGCGACAGCCAAGACAAGGATAAGCCAAGCAGCATTAAGCATGAAGGAGCTCAAGTTTGTTTTAAGCTTAGGCCGACTTTTAAACCAATGAAGTTACAAAGATAAAAGCATTTAAAGTTTAAACCTCAATTAAGCTGCAGGCGGGTGAAGCGACTGCGGAAACACGAAAAGAAGAATATGAAAGAAATGAGATACAAAAGTGGAGAAAGCTCGAAAATTCTAATTCATATGGAGAGAAAGTTGTCTTTGGTTTTTACAACTCATTAACAAACGTCAAACCTTACGAGATATATGAGGTATTTGTAGGGTCTTTATAGGTAGTTTTTAATGCACATTCGCAAAAAGTTGTTGCATGCCAAATGGCTGAAAGGCGGTCGAAGTAAGAGTACGAGTGCGCGCAGTTTTGGGCAGAGCCAGAAGCATGCAGCTTAAAATTAATGACAGCGAAGTAAATGTCAGCGCAGAATGAAAAACAAGCCCGAAATGCCAGGCGCAACTTTGCCAACCGCGACGTAATTGTGTCTGTGTGTGTGTGTGTGTGTGTGTGTGTGTGTGTGTGGCAAAAACAATAACAGGACGTGGACAAGGATGTGAGCGTGGACGTGAACGTGAATGTGAACGTGGCTGCAGACAGGAGCGGGCAACTTGAGAAGGACGCTGCCGACTGAGATGCATGGTTTCCGGTTTTTGTTCGCGCGCTGGTATTTTCCGTGCGCTGCCGTGCCCTGCCGCGCCGTTCTACGACGGCTCTGCCATTGCGTGCGCGAGTGTCACATATGCACATTTTATTTATAAACTCACAGCAAAGTAGAAAATAAAAAGCGTCCAGCTTCAAGCGCTATGCACCTCAGCGGATGGCAACTCGCGGCCCTCCCAGCGAGAGCTCGGCCCGCCGCCCCCTTTGGTTATTGCATGTGCAGCGATAAAAGTGGTAAAATGCTTATCAAGCTCAAGCCGGATGTGCACAGTGTCAAACAGTGGCAAGCAGGAGCTGCACGAGTAGGTAGCAGCAGCAGCTGCAAATAGTTTTTACGGCAACTGTAATATATGCGGTAGTTTAATGCATAATTGAAAAGCACGCAAAGTTAAACAATAGACCGCCCAGGGAGCCCCTGTCACACTAAACACAAGCTGACTGCAGAAAGGGTTTACACTGAGAGAAAAAGCTCACAGTGAGCAATATGATGACTTCCGACCCTTTGATAAAGGAGACAGATGAAAGGTATTGATTGAAATATGAAATCAAATTGAAAATATCAAAAATGCTGTAGAATTCCCTTTATAAAGCTTGCAGGACCTGTAGCCCTTCAGCTCTTCTAGTTCAATGATTAGCCATTCAGTTTTTCTGGTTTAGCACTCATGTTGACCAGTGTTAATCGTGTTAAAGGGCACCGCATCGCTTCACTGACCATTTTGCTCGTATTTGACTTAATTTACGAGTCACAACACGGCAAGTAGCGGAAAAGGAGGTAGAGGGGCGGCGGCGCCAGCCAAGGAAAAGCTCTGGGGAAATTTGTGTCAAATCACAATTTAATGGCAATCAACATTTTTGCTATTTCGCACTTGCTTGCACTTGATAATGGTAATTATTTAACAATAAGAGTGCGATGGAGCACGAAACAGCAGCGTTAATGAACTGTGTAATGTTTTTACAATTATAAGCGTGAACAGGAATTGAAAATCGACACATCGAAGGAAGAGCGAAGCTAGAGTGGGACTTAACTCTGAGTGCGATTATATAGATATATATTTTTATATAATATGTATATATATGCTAATTGAATGCCCACTTAAGCCAAATCAGGCCAAATCGGCGCTTTGTGTCACACTTGAGCTGCACTTAAAGAGCGCTCTCTCAGCCGTCAAACATTACTCGTCTTCATCCGACGACTGCACAAACAAAACGCGCTATAAAATGTAAAAATACGGCCAAAGTATGCAAAGCTCCTCATAAAAACACTCAAAAACTAATGTGCATTGCAGCCAGGCAGCAACTGTTGGATGCTGCTGCTGCTGCTGCTGCTGCTGCTGCTGCTGCTGCTGCTGCTGCTGTTGCTGCTGCTGCTGCTGCTGTTGCTGCTGCTGCTGCTGCTGCTGCTGCTCCAACAACCATGTCCTTCGTCCTTAGCCGCCTTTCGGCCTTCCTCCTCTGTGGTGTGTGCGTGCTTTTGTCTGCGCTTCGGTCTATGTCTGTGTCTGGAGCTACTTGCTTAGCTACTTCCTGCCGCCTCTACATGCCCTGGCTTCCTTCCTGAAAATCCATCAGCGCTAATTTTGCATATTTTACTTTTACTTTATTTTTTTATCTCACACTCTACGTCGCTCTATCTCTCTGTCTGTCCCTCTGTCTGTCTGTCTGTCTCGTTCCCACTCAAGCATCTCTCCTGCTCAGCACTTTATGCGCTTTTATTTGCTTTAGCCGGCTTGTGACTTGTGTTTTCATAGCCGCAGCCCAAAGATATTTTAGCTATGCACAGTTGAGGGCAATCCGGATTCAGTGGCCTTGTGTCTGCTCTGATGATGAATTATGTGCGCCACGTACGTTATTAATAATTCCTGTCCTGTCAACAAATACATTGTTACATTGGCCCACACACCAGCCCATGGCCCGCCCTACTTTCCGTCAACCAATCTTCACGCCTTTCCTAGCCGCAGGCTCTGCTCACATTGCGTATGCGTAATATGTTTATTTTCAACACTGCGGCCAGATATTTATTAAGCAGCTGCTGCGCAGCTCCGAAAAAAATAACAACAAAGCATGCTTTCAAATTGAGACCCATGGCCAGCTGGCATGGAGGGCGAGGAAGGGGAGATCTGCAGAGAAATACGGCCGTGACGCAAATCACGTTTAAAGCAACACACAGCAGATGACGAATGCCATTTTGTCAACACGGAGGTCAAACAGCTCGGAGACGGAGAAAAAACAACAGCTTAAAGCTTATTAAATTTATTAAATTCAATCAGAGTAAACATCTGCAGCTAACACGATCGACTCACGTAACACGCAGCAGCTGCGGCATTACGCATACGCCGCGTGTTACGTCATCGCTGGGCCAAGCCAAGGGCCAAGGGCTGAGCTGAGCGTTGTGAGCTGTGAGCTGAGAGCTGAGAGCAGAGGGCGCTTCCGATGTTTGTTTGCACGTTGTATTGAGTTTCAAGTGCACAAGTTAATTGCTTGAAAAATTGAACTCAATCAATTACAAGGGCACGCGACGCGTGTATGTGTGTGTGGCAGTGTGTGAGGAGGAGAGCAGCAAGGCGTTGGCTGCCGCGAGCAACTGTTTTATTACAAGAGCATGCCGGCACACATCGCGTGCATCACACGCATCGAGTGTGTGTGCTTGTGTGTGTGTGTGTGTGTTAACACTCCACTTAATAACGGCAATTAATTATATTATGTTGCATACTTAAGGGCGCGGCAGATATTACATGGTTTTGGAGCTAAAACTTGAAGTTGAACGCATTTAATTGGATTCAACTTGCAAACTCTCAGTTTAGCTAATTATTTTATACTCTGCCGTCATCTGCATTTAAATAGCTACAGCAGAGCTGACGTCAAATCAAATGTCGGCACTTTGGGAGGCAACTGTGGCCAGGCCAACGCAAACAGACGCTGCACATTAATTAAATATTTATGTGTACTGCACACACACACACACGCACACACGCACAGACACTCGCAAACAAATAAACACTTACATGTGCTAGAGCCAAACAGAGCGCAACAAATAAAGAGACAAACAGCAACAACTACTTGACTTGCAGGCAAACTTGCTACACGCACACACATCTTATTCAGTCGCTTATTGTTGAAGTACAAATTTAATATCTAAGCTGAAGACAATGCAATAAAGTTGAAATTAGTTCGGGCCATAATTTCAGGTGAACATCCGGAGGCGATGCAAACTGGCTCATCCGGTTGCCAGTACAATTGGCTGACAATAGTCATGCTGCTGGGCCTCGTGCTCGGCTACAGTCAGCGGCAGCAGCAGCATTGTGCCACACTTACCGCACCAGCCACCTGCAACAGAGACGGCGTCACGCTCGCGGCCAGTGAAAGTGACAGACGTAGAACAGCAGGAGCAACGACTACAGCAGCAGCAGCAGCAGCAGCGAAACGGACTCCTGCCGGCCATGGCGCAACGGCTGTGATTAGCTACAGTAACAGCAGTAGCAGCAGCAGCAGCAGCAGCAATAGTAACGATTACCAGTCATGCCACGCCCACGCCCACGCCCACGCCCACGCCGAAGCTAAGCGCTGCTGTCACAGATGATCGCAGAGCGACATCGAATGCGGAAACTAAACAACGCATGTGAATGTGTTTTTGTGTCTATGTATGTAAGTGTAACTCTAACTCCGTATGTGTATGCGTATGTGTCTGACTGTCACGGCTAGCTAAATATTGGCTTAGTTAAGCAAGCCAAGTCCCGTTTGCCAGTTCTAAACTAGCAAGTCGCAACTTTACCAGCACCTAGGCACCCTAGGCGAATGGACTAACATTTAATGTGTATTTTGTATAGATTAAGCAGCGTGTAAATAGCAGATAGCAAACTTATTAACGTAATTGCAACATCAAATGTATCACATTACAAGCAAATGCAACAAAAAACCAAAATATGAAATAAATTAAAGTAAATATAAATACAAATAAATATAAATAAAAATACAAATTAATGCGAACATAAATACAGAGATTATTCGCAAATGGCTCTTTAAGCAAACACATGAATACGAAGCCAGAGCGAGGTGCATTAAATAATTAGATAAAAAACGCAGCAGCCACAGCAGCAAATACCAGAAGAAGATGACAGAAACGAGCGGAGAAAAAACTGCAATACTCAGATTGAATTGCCACAAAATATTTTCATTAATTGCCATATCATGATATGCAAATATTTGCATTCACGTTGGCAATGCCCACTTAAATGTGATTCGTTATTTGTTAAAAAAATGCAGCTTTTTAATTCAATAAATGACAACTATTTTGCAATTCGAATAGGACAAAAAACAAGAAGTATTTGGCAAATATTCTCCCTCCCACCCCCTCTGAGGCCTCTTCAAGTGTATGCGAGCTGCTGAAATGTGTTATTAAATATTTGCTCTGAGGCGTATTTTTTACATTAATTGAATACTGTTACCGCAGAAATTATGGCTTTAATTTCTTATTATTGCGTTTCTCCCGGAATTACGTTTTTAATTATATTTGCTCAATAAATGTGTACAAAAAATGTTGGTATTTTAATGTTGCAATTCGATTTTATGTTCTGCGTGTATGCAAAGAAATAAAATCAATAAATTAATTTAATTTAAAGCCACTTGACATTTGAATTTCTATTTGACAATTCCACTTGCTAACTCACAATAAAAAAGGCATAGAAAAAAACTTTAGCTATTTGCTCAGTGCAAACACTACAAATGGCTCAATTATTGGCTACAATGCAATCAAAAATTGGTAATGTAATTAAAAGTTGTTTGAATGTCGCTCAGGCTGCTGATGTACATAGATGTAGCTGTGGCTGTGGCTGTAATTGCGGATGCGGATGCGGATGCGGATGCGGATGCGCATATGAATGTGGATATAGCCACACGCTGTAATTCATATTGGACAACAATAAAATTGCAATGAAATTTAATCCAAAGCCTCATTATAATTGGTTATCAATGTCGATGCTGTTTGCAATGCAGGCAAGCGCCAGAATAATTTTCTTAATAATAAAAACAATTAGTTGCATTCCAATCAATATAAGCTGTAAAAAATAATGTTAGTACACTCTACATATGCATATAATATATTCAAAATAATTAAAATGTCTGCAAGCATGAAATACGATTAAGACTTTTCAGTTTTCCAAATTAATAAAAATAATCAAAAATTCTTCCTTTTTCCAGTAGATGTAAGCTTAGAACTCGTCTAAACATACTGTAAAATGTTAATAAATTAAACATATACACATAGATATATACATATATATGTATAGTATAATTGTACTGCAGCTAATTTGTATATGTTGCTCAGCATTTGTGTTATGCTGTTGCCCAAATGCTACGATCTAATGGCTACGATTATAGCATTAATTCCAGTTATATTGTAGGTCATCAGACAAAACAAATTCCTGTACATTAAAGTTAATTAGTGGAACTTTAGAGCGAGCGTGCGAGAGTGTGAGTGAGCGTGTGTGAGAATGTAATCCCTAAATAAGCTATATAAACTACCTATACTTAAATTATTGTTAGATTTAGGCCAAAAAATTATGCATCTGAATAAAGCAATTGAATTGTGTGAATGGAAGCTAACTTTACATAAATAAACGAGTATGTAAACCACAATATACTTTTAACTGTTGCATTCGAATAAAAGTAAATTGATAAATAAACAAACGTAAAAACAATTGTTCAAAGTGTGTATTATAATAGTATACCATAGAGCATAGCTGTAACACTTATAACTGGGCAGTCAAAATCAATAACAAAATCATAAACATAAACCTAAGCATAAACATAAACGTAAACATAAACATAAACAACTGTGCACACGCGTAAGCATTGACATTATATAAGAAGACTTAGCAGAGCATATTACAACAATAACTGAATTCATAGAAACAATAACAAAAGCAATATGCAAATATTGTCAGCAGAGTGAAAAAAGAATTGCAGGAGAGGAGATGAAATAAAACAGAAATTGTAAACTGCTGTGCGTGTGGCACGTGCCACAGTAGCAGCAAGAATAGCAACAACAACATCAACTATGTACATTAAACAGTGCAAAACGAAGAACAATTAAACAATTTTTTATTTAAAAAAAAGAAGAAGAGAAATCTGAGTTTACGTGTTTTGATAACTTATGAAGCGGATGCTTTTACAAACAACTCGTGCGTTTCTTTCGCAACGAGCTGTTCAATTATAGTATATGCAAACTACGTTGTGCCAGTCCTGTCCGCACCTCTACCTGTCCTCGACGACAGGCAAAGAAATGAAAAATAAGCTGCAACGTATGCGTGTGTCACATGTAATCTCTGGATTATAGACAGCAACAGTAACAGGCAGGCAGGCAGGCTGCAGGCAGCCAGGCAGGCAGCCAGGCAGTCTGGCAATCATGGGCAGAGTCCTTGCCCAGGCACTGGGGCACGAACGTGGCAGATGGGCACTTTTTAAAACTGGGTCAGCGTATAAATCGAAACGGCTTAAGCTGGGGGAAACTAAGGCATCAATATTGGCACATCGAAATTTTACATGCTCTTTCAGGTCTTAATTTCCAGAATCAAATCTCACTTTATTTACATATGAAAATTATTTTATTAGATTGGAGCAAGGCCGCATTGAATTTCAATTTTTAAAATCACCCAGTTTCACTCAACCAAATCGTTCAGTAAGAATAATATTTTCGTATTATGGCTGCGTATAAAAAGGAAATGAGCTGCGCACTGCTTGCCATAAGCTTAATACCCGCTTGCACTGCTTGAACACTGCTTAGCGGCAGCGTCTGTTAAGGCTGATTACGCAGCCGATGTGGGAAAGAGTATCTGGTACTTCCATTCGCTGCGAACTTTGGCAGAGTCTGCAACAAAACATATTGAATTGCCTCATTAATTAACATGCATGGCGAGTGTGAGAGAGAGAGAGAGAGAGACAGAGAGAGACAAAGAGGGTGAGAGAGAGCAGGAGCACGCATGCGACAAACAGAAATGGAAAAAGCAACGTGGAAATTAAATTGCAACAACAATTGGCGAATGCAACACAGAATTGCAGCTGTAATTCTATTAAAATTCGCCACAAAGCGACGCTAATCCTCATGCATGTCCGCAGCCAAAATAATCAAGCTGGCCACATGCAAACCAAACAGCAATGAGCGCAGCCACACCACGACGCCAGATTCTGTTGGTTTTTGTGACTGCGTTGGCATAAAAATATTTATACGCTCGCTTGGCCTTTCGAATTGATGCGCGCTGCTTATGCAAATTTTCCGATTTGTCCAATTTTTTGTGCTTTTTGCGGTGCGGTTGCCCAAGCCACGTGGTTTCTGTTGGCCTTGTCCTTACGCTTCCTGAATGGACATGCCCAACAGCATGTAATTTGGCCTGATAGATTTTATTTAATAGCCTAGCATTAGACACAGTTGTTGCCCCGCAGCAGCAGCAGCAGCAGCAGCAACACCAGCAGCAACAGCAGCAACAGCAGCAGCAGCATCAGCAGTCGCAACATTAGCCGCATCAGCAATCGCAGCATTTTCGATATATTGATTCGAGAGCAGCAACGCACAAAACATTTTCAGCTTTTCCTTTAAAGCGCGACACTCGCACACGTTACAAGTTTCCATTTGACATTTATTATGGCCACAATTTCGGAGATTTTATGCGCTAATTTTGCAGTAAATTTTTTGGTCTAAGCGTTGAAAGCCTTTTACGACCTCTAATATTAGCAGCAAAAGCGAGTGAAATGTGACATTTAAATAAATGACAAGAGGGATAAGCCGAACGGGTTAGGTCGGTGGGAGAGCGCGAGTGAGCTCAATGAGATGAGAGACAACAGTGTTTTGAACAATTAACATGAGTAGTAGGTAGAGTATTCGATGTGGAAATGGAAACCAGCTATGGAATAGTTTAGAGAGTTCTCTGAACTATGGCAGACATACGGCCAAGAAGTTGGATTCGTTTAATGAAGCAAGCCAGATCCGAAGTTTGTGCTCTTTTCCTTTTGCACTTGTTTGATATAAGAAACTTTTTAGGAACTTAATGATGAACGAGTGGCAAACTAACAATATCCATAACAAACAATGTCCAACTATTTTGCTAGGTGAGTACTAGAATAGGCTGATTCTGAATGAAGTTTTGGTAAGCTTATGAGAAGGCGCAGTGATGACTGAAGTTGCCACATTGCTTTAATTTGAATCTTTACACATGCCGCAATAAGTTTTTTAATTAAAGTCGAAGGTCTAAAGTTGAATCTCTTTTTACTCAAAGCTGATTCAGCAAGAAAGTTTCGGCATTAAAAAAGGTTTCACTTGCTAAATGCTGTCGATTGATTCTGAATGTCTGGAATTAATTGTATATTACTCACATTTTTAGTAACAAACTCAGAGAGCAACTAAACAATTGTGTCGGCTCTTCAACGAGTTCGTTCGAGATCGGGCAGGAATCTTTTGGTTAAATGGTATATATGAGAGAAAGACGTTCGCTTAGCACATCCATACCGTACGTGAATTGAGAGTATGCATGTATATGTGAGCACTGAGCACTGTTGGCATTGAGTTGAGCTCATTGAATCACTGAATCTCTTTGTGCGAACGAGCCTCAATCGTATTGCTCCCTAAACGATGTTCGTTAAAAGAGCGTCACACGAACAGCTGAAGGCTCTCAACAGAAAGGAAAAAGCAAAGGCTCCTTCTCAGAGCGATATGAACGAGTAGAATGGTTGACAGGTTTGCTTTTTTCATGCATATTAAATTATATATAGGGTATATTGTATGGTATTCTTAATCGGCACATGCAGTCGCCGAGTCTCCTCTCATTCTCACCCCAAACAGATCCTCTGCCAAACAGAGCGAAACTGCCGAAATGCTCTGCCTAGCGCAGCTCTGGATAAATATGCGTGATGCGATAATATACGAATTTCTAATAGTTCTGAATGCATTTTTACAACAGATTTATGGTTATATGTGTGCGTGTGGGCGTGTGTCGCACTTTGTCAAGGACCGTTGAGGTTGTTGGTGGCGGCCGTGGTCAGCTGGTCAAACGGGAAAAAGTGGCCGCAGCCAGAGCCGCATGAAATGCCAGTTGAATTATATAGACCATTTGAATGAAATTATTTTAATTGCGTAAATCACTTTGCAGGCAACCAAAATTCAACAATGCTGCGGCATTCACAACGACTTCTGTGTGCATATTTATATGCGCGTGCGTGTGTGTATGTGTATGCGTGAGTGTGCGCGGCTGCATGTGTGTGGGTCACTTATTGGCCCATTGTATGGGACGCAGCTTTGGGGCGTTTCAATGTGAGCAGCAGGAGGCGATACATGCAGCAGTGGGCAATGAATGGAAAAGGAGCTAGGAGCAGAGATGTCAGTGGGGCAGTGGTGCAGTGGTGTAGTGGTGCAATGGCGCAGTGGTGTAGTGTTGCTGGGCGCCTGCAGTTGTGAATTGGAAACTAACGAACAACAGTACTCGAAAATTTAAACAAATATTTCAGCTGGCATATTTGCACTCCATTCCAGAGTAATTGGTTTCCCTAGGTCGCCAGTACAAATAAATTTTGGCAACAATTGCCATGGCAAACACTATAAAAACAAGCGAATGCGAGCGAGCGAGCGCAGCACTCAGATACCCTGTAATAGCGAGTGAGTGCAATGCAGAGAAAAGGGGTATAGCTGAGGCTTAGCTACAGCATCGCAATTGATGAAGAAGAGCTATGCTCGCACGCAGACATACCCACTCGCATGGCACGCGAGGGTATGCGAAGTGCAGTCATGGCAACAGCTCCGCTGGGATGCTGCGCAGTTATTGGTTGGCTTGTTTCATTGTAATTGCGACCGTAATTTGTCGAAATTATCAGTAATATTATAAATTAATTTCAGTTTAGTTCGCAGCTAGAGGGACATTTCCAAACATGCTATCAAACAGCAGCACGCATGTTGCGACACCTAAAAAGGCTGATCATAATTTATGATATGTGCGCTGTCAGTTTTCGGCAACTGCATTAATAAAATATGCAGTTAACAATCCCCAGCAGCAACAGCAGCAACAACAACAACAAAATGAAACATTTCCATTTCCATTTCCAGTTCCATTTCAGTGCGCCAGCTCAACTTTTGGCGCTGACAACAAGCTGAAAGTTGATTTGGCTTCTGCTCTCTGTTGCAGATCCTGCAGCCCTGCGAGGCGTGACCCATTGAAAAGTTTGCTTTGAATATGAAATAGCCAACGGAATATGCGTGCAGAACTAAGCAAGCACTTTGGCACTAACAGCTCAAGACGACCCCACACATGCCCCAACAATGCCCCGCCCCACCTCCTGCACGTTCGATTGCTGTTGGCCAAGTGTATTTGACTTGGATTTGTTTGGCTCTCAAGTGGGTATTGTTGTCGCTGAAGCATAATGCATGGTCGTGTGCTATAAAGATATGAGCTGGGATGCGATGGGCTGCGATACGGTGCGATGCGATGCCGACAGCATGATAAATGATATGGCTTAGTCGCGCTCAGAGCGCCTCCACATAAAGCCTGAAAGCCTGCCCATCTGCCATGCGAACTATTATGATGTGCTTAGAATCAAGTACTTACAACATATTTGCTGACAACAGAAGGCAGCCGGCAGACAGCAGACAACAGACAGCAGCCAACAGCCGACAGGCATCAGTTGTACTTAGCGCTAAGTAGTTTAGCAATAGAAAATGATTTCAATCTGCGGCGAGTTCCACTTCAGTTCAGCTTAGTTCAATTAATGTGAAGAGCTGTTAGTTTTAACATTTCCTTTCCCTCGACTGCTGTAAAAAAATTAGAGAAGATATGTACTTATAATTACAAATATCCCACTGCCAATTCCCTTTTCGACCTATTCGAGGTACTTTAGGTAGCCCGTATTTACAAAGGACATATTGTTATATAGCCAGTGCACAAACTCTGTTTGAAACTTTGCTAGCATAACAGCGTAATTGAACGAAAAACATTTAACGAATGTTAGCGTTCAGCAAGTTTAGCTCATTTAACGTAACGTTAAGTTATACTTGTTTCAAGTGTAGCACACTCTCGGGCTGAACATTTCTGTTATACCTGTGGATTTCATACGCGAGGACTTGCTGTTATATAGTCAAGACATCAAGCATAGCTACAGTCGATTTCAGTTGTTCTTCCAACTGTGCGAAAAAGGAATTTTGTCAAATGTTAAGCTGTTAACTTACAGTGCAGCTTATGTTAATTTTAAAACCTTACATTTTATGTTAAATTAACTCTTAAGAGATAAGGGAAATTGATAACAATTCATTTACATATGAATTTTGAATTTAAGAGTAAAATTGAGAAGCTCATTTCTCTGCCTAATTTACTTCTGTCCTGAATACCTGCCTTAACCCTTAGTGTTTCTTCCAGTCGAAATTCCACCTTGTCAAACTGTTTTGCTTCTTGGTAATTTTTATGGAATTGAAATCTGCTTTGCGCTGCAACTAATCAACTGAGAGCACAAAACGAAATCTTGGCTACGCCCACATCTGGCGGCTTAGATGAAAGACAGGCAAGAGCACAATGCTTAAAAGTGTCCTCGTAGATCACCGTGCTGCACAGTGCTCGATCGCTCGATCGCTCGATCGCTCGATCGCTCGCTGTCGGAGAAGACACGCTTCACAATGGTTTAATTGCTTTGAAATAAGCCACACCCACGGTGCCGAAAATTTCATCTTGCACGCACATTACGACTGTCGTGGGGGAAGGGGCGGTCCGCTTTGATCTGCAGGATCAGAGCGGCCGGCGAGGGGCGCGCCGTCAATTGCGGTTGGCTTGAAAAGCGGTTTGGTTACGCTGTTGACGCTGTTGATTCTGTTCCCTCGGCCCAGCTCTTACTTATCCTAGACTGAGAGAATGAAGTGTGTAATTCGAAATTAGCTGAGCTCTGCTCAGCGGCACCTTTGTGCGCACCTGCTGGCAACATGTCCTTGTGCTCGGCTACTCAGTTACGCATCAGATAAGGAGACAAAGGATCGCCGCTGCACGTAGCAAGTGTCTCTGCATCCATCTATCTTTCGGTATCTACCTACATATAGACGATATATAGCTATTGATTTGTTTGCTGCGGCGACTTCATTCAGTCATCCAGCATCGATTTGCATGTTTCGAGTTAACTTCAAAAGCAGAATTTATAACCGCACACATCTGTATGTACATTTATAATCTGACTAATTTTAGGATAATCATATCAAAGGCAAAAAAAAAAAAAAATTAAATCAAATGAGACAAATCAAATAAACAAAGCTGAACGAACCAAGTCCGCCTGCATAGACGACTGTGATTGCTGCTAATCAGGTTTTCTTCTCAGCCAAATTAGATTTCATTTTCATATTTCAATTTCGAAACAGTCGAACCGTCGAGCAACCGCACAAAATGCAAAATCAGTAAGACCAGTAGTCGCGACATGATATAAATTAACTGTTTTGACTTTGTGAAATGAAATGCGGCCTCTTTGAAATTCCAATTCAAATCGATCTCTTGCAGCAGCGCCACTAACAAAAAAAAAAAAAAAAAAAAAACAGTGGGTGACCGAATCACAAAAAATAACGACGAACGCCGTAGCTAGCACGACTATGAGACACCCTAGCAATGGGAGATTCCTACGATAGTTAAAAGACAATAGTATAAAGATATCGTTATAGATATATCTTATATTGAGCTAACATAGAACTAACTCTAGAGAGGATATTAAATTAATAAAAATACATATCGAATCTCTGAAACAAGAGCTATAAGTAAAGCTATAGATACATTCATTCTTCTCAATGACCTTTGGATTCTAGGCATAGTTAAATCTCTGCCCGTTGCTTATCTTTTAGAAATAAGCAAACTGAACTCGAATCGCTTTAGGGTATATCATATGTGATATTTAAAATATCATTCAGAGTAGTATTCGGCTTTTTTGGCTGGGGTGCTGGCCATATCTTCGTATCTTTAGAGTTGCCAGCGCACCGATTTCTTTTCGGCTTAAATGGTTTATGTGCGTTTGCGACCAGTTTAGGCCGTTGCCGCTGCCGCTGCTGTTGCCGCTGCCGTTGCCGTTGCCGCTGCCGCTGCCGCTGCTGTTGCTGTTGCTGTTTTCGTATTCAATTTAAAGTTTTAGGTGGGCCGTGGCCGGCGCCTTTGAAGCGTGCATCTCGTTTACCACGTGCCGAGCACCACTCAAACTGAGAGACTGAGGCTCACATTGAGTTTGAGACGAGCTTCCGACTGGGCTTTTGCGTCAGCAGTCGCAGCAGGAGTTACAAAATATGCCGACTGATCCAATGATCCAATCAAATTAGCGACAAAAAGCGCCATTTGAATTAATAAACAAAAATGTTTATCAATCTATAAATATATATACATACATACGTATATATCAAGATATGTATATGCATATCTGAGTTTATTAGTAATAAATATGCATTTTGATATTCGGACTCTCAAGCCAAGTAGCAATTCAAACGATTTTAATGAGGTGCTCAGCATTTTATGATTTCATTAAGCCTTCATTCCCCAGTTGTTTACTTCGATTTTTATTATGAGTAACTAGTATATATCTAGATATATAAGTATATATTTGTATAGAGCCTAAGCTCCATTTGTTGTGCCTTAATTATGTACGTTTTAAATTCTTAATGAATGCCCCATTTGGCGATTGCCGATGGCCGAGGACGGGGGTGTTCGGCTGTTCAGCTACTTCAGGCATGCGACAATGATTTAAATGATAACGAATCCCATCTGCATAATATAGTAGAAGCCGCTATTTTGGCATTACGGAAAGTTTCTATGTAAGGGAAGCCCAAACTGAAACGAACCGCATCAAAAACTAGCTCCATTCATGGGTCCATTAGGCAGCAATTATATACGAAACTATTCCGACTCTAGATTAGCTCGTTATCAATTCTGCGAACTCTTTTCCGAAGAAACTTACAGATTAAAAGACCCATGAATACTAAGCGAAGGCTTTGATTTCTTTTCATACTCCCTAGCTATTAAGTAGCTAATCTAGGCCTAATGTCATGTCATAATATCCATCAGCCCCTCCACTTTCGGTTAATCCTTTTAACCACTCGCTCACTTCCGCATGCCCTTAACAATAGCAACGACTACAGCAACAACAACCGAAGCTGGTAAGAAGCGTGTAAGAGCTGCCTAAAGAGAGCTCGGACATGGCTGAGCGACCTATGGAGATCTGTCCAAAAGGGGAGCTGGCGACATATGTAGGTTGCGTTTTGTTGCTTAGAATCAAAGTCGGATCAGCGCGAATCTCTGTGATCTCTTTGAATGTTGATCTCTTGCCTTCGCTGCCGCTGCTGTCACCTCTGTCGCTGCCTCTGCTGCTGTCTCAGTCGCTGCTGCTGCCGCTGTCGGTTGAACACTTTGATGTCCTAATTGGTTTATTACTTTGTCGGCATCTCGAGTCTTCTTTGTGTTTTTGTGTTTTTTATTCTTTTTTATGCTGTTGCCTGTTTTATTTATTTCTTTATTTCTTTGGGTTTTCATGCGGCCGCTGCGCTGCATTGTGTAAAAAAAAAAAATAAAATAAAATAAAACGCGCCCGTTCCCGAGCCAGGCTTAAGCCTCAAGCCCCAAAGCAGCTGAGCACGCGCACAGCACGGGAATGGGCAGGGGCCATGGCTACATACACTCCAACAAACCCGCACCGCCCCGCCCCGCCCCCTCTCGCTGTGCCGCCCCTCTGCATGGCCTATGCTTGTTTACAATGTTGCCGCGTGTGCGTTCAATCAACATGTTGCGATATCAGCGCAATTTGTCATCCCATAAACAACAATGCAACCTGGCTAAACGCTTGCCCCTATATCATACGCCGGCCGAGGCAATAATCGGTTGCAGAAATACTCTACTTATGCGTGTATGCGATGCTCAGGCGAACAAAGGGAAGACCTACCTCAACCAAATACCTTGTAGCGCTACCATAAAAGGTGTGCGCTTTGAGCAAAAGTTACAGATAATCATTCAAGTTGGGGAAATTTGATATTCTTATACAAATTTGTTGCAAGTTCATCATCAATCATAAGAATATATATATAATGTGTATAATATTTTCTTCAATTTATTCATAAATCATTCATTGCTTAACCATAACTCTAGACAATCACATTTCTTCTCCTTGTTTTGGCCACTTTGGCATTCGATCCTGTCCCTGTAGGCGCAGCCAACGCAGCTGACGTCGCAGTCGCAGCTCCAGCCTGAGACGCTGCCGTCTGAGCCGCAATAGGCGCCGTCTACGTGCACTTGGCGACCTGGTCGGATTGGAAATGAGGCTGGGGCTAGGGCTGGGGCTAGGGCTGGTGATGGGCCTGGAGCTGGTGGAGAGGCTGGGGCTGGGCCTAACGATGTTAGCAGTGGTGCTGCTGATTCCAGCGGTGATGCTGGGCACTAAGCCACTGGAAGGTGTTGAAGTTCTTCTAGTAGTATCGTCGTAGTTATAATCCGGATTATGATATTCATAATCGCTCCTAACCAACTGAACCAGCAGCGAGCAGCAGAGTAGCCCAAAACTTAGAACAGAAGTCGACCGCATTGTCAAAAGCCAATGATATGACTTGATAGCACGATCAATTTATATAGCAAGATAATTGTTAGCTGAGTAGCTTGGCTCCACAGCTGTTCTGTAAGGTGTGCGCAGTTGGCTTCTGTTTACTGTTTTGCGCCGGATATAGCTGTGACTTCCGATCAATAATACAAACATAAATTGTCAAGTTCACAATGAACTTACATGTCCAATGTCGACATTTGTTAAATAAATAATTTACCCCAAATTTCAATTCATTGTTCATTTGCTCACTTTAAATATTCTTTCTAAAAGAAGTTTTATATGTGGTTAGGTTATTATAATCTTGGAATATATCTATATATCTGATTCAGTAAAATAATGATGATAATATATAAAATATATATATTAATATTTTTATACAAAAATATGTATATTTGCTGCTTCGCTGCTGCTGCGTTGCTGCTGTTGGCGCTGTCGACGCTGAAGCCTGCGCTGCTGCTGCTGACGTGGGCCATTTCGGCGCCTCGTCCGCAACAGCAGGCGCCGCAGATGAATAACTCTATTGGATGTTGTTGATAGCTGTCCTCGCTACTACAGTCTCCGGCTCAGCAGGCAACAAACTAGGCAGCAAATCACAAGAAGCGCTAGAGCTAAACGCATCATAATGCGTGGTTTCTTTAGAATGTAATATTTGATGTACTCATCTAGGTTAATTAGGTCATAAGTCATATTTGTCAGACGCATTCTGAATACTTTAGACTAGAGGTAAGCATTCTACTTAAAAGCCCTCTCAGAAACTCAATAATAATACCATTCTCAAACATATTAAAGCTTACCATTTCATATGGATAATGTTCTTAATTTATGACACGAATCGTTTTCCATAGTGAAATTCCGATAATTTAAAGATTTTCGTCAGCAAAAAGTCTGTGACTGTGCCTGCCATTAACACAGAATGGAAATTCATCAGTTTGCCGTGCCACGACTTGGCAGCGGCTGCGGCAATGTTGCAGCACTCAATCAACATGTTGCGATATCAACACAATTTGTCATTCTATAAGGAAGAGCGGACGTGGCCATGGCTATGGCCATGGCTGTGACTGCAGCTGCTGCTGCTGCTGCTGCTGCACAGCGCTGAGACAATGTTAACCGAAATCTCACATCTACCATGTCGCATCTTTGGCAGCTCTGGCCCGCTGCGCTGCCAAGTTTCGTACGGTGGTCCTGTCTGATGTTTGCCGTATTCAAAGCATAAGAAAACTCAATCAAGAGGCTCGTAAATCTTGGCACAATTTGATGAGCGCTCAGTGGGAGACCCGTCTCCAGCATCGTCTGCGTCTTGGGCTGTGTCTGTGACTCTGTCTCCGTCTCCGTCTCCGTCTCCGTCTGCGTCTGCGTCTGCCTCTTCATCCTCGTCTCTGTCTTCGGCTCGTGTAAGAGGTCTTACATTTCTCGGCTTATTGATTATCAATGCTGGTGCCGCGTCGGGGACCATTTCCGATTCGTCATCATGAGGCGAGTGAAGTTTCAATCTGCTCCGAAATATATTATAAGAAATATATATATATATATATAAGAACAGTGATGTACGCCGTGTGTGGCGCATTCTGAGTGTTTTGACAGCATGGCACACACACACACACACATATATATATATATATATATATATACACACGCACATACAGTTACCAGTTCCACCTAAATTTGATGCAGCACAAGCCCAGGCGACGATCACAGGCGACTTCAAAAGTGTGCGGCTGAGCGTTATTGATCGTCCATGTCCCGCTGTTGTGATCCGCTCCCAGCATGAGGCATTACAAAAGGCCCAGTGATGGCAACAATGCCGCTCGTTGTCGCCGTTGCAGTTGTCCATAATCTACGCACGCACACATTGACAAAGTCGGTCCTTTTGAAGGTCCTTTTGGCCAAAGTTCCCGAGCCCTCACACACACACACACACACACACACAGCGCATATGCAAAACACAATGAAGTTCTTTGAAGCGCGGCGCGTCAGGTAAGCGACAATTATTTATCTTACAAATTTACCTGAAATTAAATACTTATGCTCCGAAGTTAAAGTGCTCAGCCAGGCAATGCCACACACGCAGATACCCTGGAAATGGAAGAGCAAAGAAGGAGACATGAGGCAGAGTAAGGCAAATTATTGAATATAGCTCTGATATACATATATAATCTGTATATTTATATGTGATTTTCTCACAGCATCTCAGATCAGGCTTTTCTTTGTCTGCCTTTTAGCTTCACATACCCAATTTGTACATTTGATGTCAACAGGGCAACAAAAGGGCGACAAATTCCCCCTTTTTAATCAGCGGCACGCACTTTGATCACCTGGCACACACGCACACACACATGAACATACATGCAGACAAGGCCGCAGTTTCAGTTTCAGTTTCAGTTGCAGTTGCTGTGGGAACTTACCTGGCCACAAGGTGTGACAAGTCAGCGGATTTGCGTGTTTTCCTGCGAAATATTTAAATGCAAGATTATCGCCACACAGGCAACAGCGAACAGCCAACAGCCAACAGCCAACAGGCAGCAGGCAGCAGGCCTCATCTGTTGCCAACAAAAGACTCGCTAACTTAATCCTGCGGCCTGCCCTTTTGATCTGCTGCTTTTCGACTGACCGGAGCGTTAACTAATTAGCAGCTGGACTGGCATTTGCCTCATTTCCGCCACAAAACAATTTCGATTAAGGCGAACTTAAAGCAAAAAGCTACCGACAACAACTAATCCAATCATAATCGCGCAATCATAATTACAACAATCTACCAAATGAAACGCAGACCCCATACCCCAGACCCCAGACCCCAGACCCCAGAGCCCAGAGCCCAAACCCCAGACAATCCAGCCAAGACAAAGACCGATGATGATCGAAGCGGCTGGCGAGTGGCCAGCCAAGCAGCCAAACTAACGGGCACAAACGAAACCCACAGATCTGGCCAGCATTGACTTCTATTGCTGTTGTCGGAGCAACTGCACACAGCAACAGCAACAACAACAGCAGCAGCAGCAGCAGCAGCAGCAGCACCAAGAACAACTACAACAACAATAACAAGCATCGACAACAGGTTGCTGCTGCCTGAAGTGCTTCGTGGCCAGACAAACGTTAAGATTGTAATAACCATGTTAAAAGCAATTTACGTTTAAAGTGCTACTGTGATACGCCGCCGATGCGTTTCTTGATTACGAGCCCAGAGACGCAACGACGAGAGAGGAGGCCTTCACACACACGCACACATATACGAAAACTGGACAGTAAGTAGAAGGCTGCAGGAGCTGCCTTGTCTGCTCGTCTGCATTTATTTGGCGGCAAAAGTTGTTTTTTTTTTTCGAACTTTCCTTTCATATTCACAGTCCACTTAACACGCGCGTCGCACAATGCGCCTCAAAACACAAATGAGCAGCAGCAACAGTTGTTGTTGCTGTTGCTATTGCTGTTGTTGTTGTTGTTGTTGTTGTTGTTAGTGCTGCTGCCCCAACGGTGGCGGCAGTCTCAGAAATCTGTGCCTCGGTCGGCACGCTTTGATGTTGGGAATGGCGTGTGCCCAATGCAGAGATTCCACTTTGTTGTTTTGCCGACGCCAGCGACGTCGTCGTCGTCGTCGTCGTCTTCGTCTTCGGGCATGCAACAGCAATTTGCCGCCAAGTGAGCCGCAGCAAGCGTGGAGCGTGCAGACCATACACAAGAGATACAAACGAACAGAGACTGCAAAAGCGACACTGCTACGGAGAGCAAAGTCAACTTAAACTCAGCTCCCAAAGATGCCCAAAGTGCCCAAGAGTGGCTCAGCTTCAACCAACACTTCAGAGTCTGCTGTGTTTGCCGTTATTTCTCATAGAGAAGTTTGTTAATTTGTTGTGGATTAAAATGTCATTAGTTGGCGAATCTCTATTATTAGCACATTCAAATTATCTGAATCCTTTCGAATTTCCCGAAACTCCGTTCTATGGATAAACATTTAAGAAATCACAATCTGAAATTTTGCCAAATTCTACAAAAAATCTTCTACTATTATTAAATTAGCTCATCTAGTTCTACTTCTCTACAAATAAACAAACTTGTTTATGCTCAATTTCATATGACAGAGCTTCAAACTTATGCGAAAGAATTGCAATGATGATGATAATCTGCTTAAATGAGAGCGCACGCTGAAGAGCTGACTGGCTGGCTGGCTGCTATAGGTATATGTATGTGTCTGGCTGCAGCACCTGTTGATTTTCCCACACAATGTTGCAGTTTGCAAATCGACAGCTGCAGCAGTCAACAGGATCAAAGGCAGTTACCGTATCTCACTCGAGGCCGAGCTGTATGATCCGTTAATAAAGTTGTGCGTCTTGGCTGAAATTTTAATTGCTTATCGAGCGCGACCTGGGCACATGTGTTGAAAGGTTAGAGAAAGAGATAGAAGACGGAGTAGAAAGAGAGGCAGAAGCAGACAGAGCGAGAGAGAGAGAGAGAGGGAGAGAGAAAGAGAGAAAGAGAGCGTGAGGGAGAGAGATAAATAAAAGCTGAGATTCTTTCGTGTTGCACAATTGACGTCAAGCGCTGCGTCTGCGGCAACTGGGACTTTAAAGATTATGCCGAAAGTTATGATGGTAGCAGCCGGAGCCGCAGCCGCAGCAGCAGCGGCATCAACTACCCGGCTCCAGGTGTTCTAGCCTAGCATGCGAAATTATATGGCTCAGTGGCAGCAACGGCAGCAGCAGCTTTAACTACGCAGTGGCTGCTTCTTCAACAACATCATGAGCATCAGCATGATCACCATGATCGTCATCAGCTGCTGCTGCTGCTGCTGCTGCTGCTGGCGTCGCTGGGCAGTGCGGCAAAAGATGAAAGGTGGCGGCAACACTTTGATGCGGCCAAGATCAAAGCTGCCGATTGTTTACATAATAGTGGCCTTTGAAACGGAACAATAGAATGCCAGGATCAAAGACACCGACCGGTTAGTGCGCTTAAGCGAAATGAATGTCCATGTCCCGCATCAGCGAGGGGCCAACGCAACGCAACGTAACGCAACGCAACGCAACGGCAACGATCATCTGTTTCTCCTGTTGCTGCTGCTGCTGCTGCTGCTGTTGCTGCTGCTGCTGCCGTTGGGCAAAAGTAGCACTCGTCTTCATCATGATCATCCTCTCAAGCCGAAGACATCATTATGCTCGGCTTTCAAATTGTGTGCAAGTCGTGTGCGAGTCTTGTAATTGTGGCAAAAGAGTTACAGCCCATGCCCATGGCCATGCCCCCACTGTCCAACCTCGATCTTTGTGCCGTGCTCCCTGCTGATTGCGCGTTAAATGTTTATGGGCATTCATCGCGTGCTGTTCGGCGGCGTTTTAATTGCCCCCAATGCTGCAGCAACAGCAGCAGCAGCAACAGCAAGTACCACACGGTGCGTATGAGCAATGCGAGCACCCAATAATCTCCAGAGATGTCGCCGCATAATAATTGCGTACGCGGTCTCGTACTTAATGCAAAATTATTGCAGCGCCTCTCCACTTCGCACTTTCAAGTCGCCGACAAGTTTTTTTTTTTTTTTGGTCCATAGGCCTAGAAATTTCACTATGTAACAAACGATCGACGATGGAAAATAAAATTAATTTAGTTCGTGATAGTAAAAGAAGAAGCTGAAGCAAAATAAAAACATTTGCAAAATACAATTTTATGGCTACCAAATGCGCTCATGGAGGCCGTTAAAAACAAGTATGCGGCGTTGAAAGATCGTAAAAGATTGAAATATTTCGATTTCGGCAACGGCATATCAAAGCCACAGATATTTTTGTATTTAATGATCGGTCATTAATTGAATTTCGTATAGAAATGGAGGTGGAAATGCGTGGCAAAGGGCCATATGGATGGAGTCCCTGTTGACCAAAAGAAGAGACATATCTATATACATATATGTATGTATATACATATGCGAGATGATTTCTCTCGCATTTCGGCAGCAATTTCGTATGGGAATTAACCGTATTTTTTGTAGATTTACAATTAGATAAAGTCGCGACTGACTACTTTATTGAGATTTTATGTGCTTAAGCCGCCGTCCCACATATTCCAAAATATATATCCCAGGGCCACGGCGGCTTGGGCTCTTTCCAAGAAATGCCGCGCGATCATAAAACACAAAAATGCGCCGCATTAAAAACATAAAAATACATATATACATATATATGTGCCTATATATGCATGTATATATATGATGATGGGCGAATTATTGAAGCAGTCGTCGCGGGTGCTTCTGAGTGCAGCATAAAACGCAACTGCATTCAAAATTTGCAATTACACTAAATTAGCATTAAATATGCCATTAAAAAGTGCGACAAAAAACGAGTAGCAATAAAACAAAAGACTTAGGCAACGAACTCGCCCAGCGCAAAAGATGGCGAATTAAACAACAACATTAAACCAAAAGCAAAACGAAAACCGAAATCCGAAATCCGAAAAAAATGAAACCGAAACGAAAACCAGAAGCCATTTCGGCTTTCGATTAAGCAGATCAAAGGCGCTGATAAAAGCGTAAGACGATTATTAAAAAAACTAAAAAAAAAAAAAAAAAAAAAAGGAACCAGCAACGACACCGACGCCGACGCAGACGCCGCCGCAACGCGGGCTGAGAGCGAGCCAGCGAGTGAGCCATCGAGTGAGAGAGAAGGAGAGCGCATAATTCTTTCAAATTGCATTGCCTTGCAATTTATTATTAGTTTTGTTATTATTTTGCGTATTCTAAACAAAAACCAGAAGACCACGCCGAGCACGCCAAGTGGTTGGAGTGCGAGAGCGAGCGAGCGAACTGAACAGATAGAGCACAAGAGAGCAGCGTATGAGCGCACGTGAGCCGCAGCTGGCAGCGGCGCTGAAGGCGACGTCGTTGTCGGCGTCCGCGTCGCCGTCAACGTCGGCGGCAATGCTGCCAAAGAGCTACACAAGGCAAGGTAAAAATTTCATTCCGTTTCGAGCATTCGACGTGTGCGGACGTACCAACAAGTGTCTTCCCAGTCTCAGTCTCAGTCTGTCTCAACTCTCTCACGCAGTCGTGAAACGGGCGTTCAAAGTGTTCCCAGATCAATATATGTAATAATCAAAATAATCACAAATCATATATCAAGCCGATGGAATGAAAGTGTTTGCCAAGTGTGCATGGCAAAACATGATTAAATATTTGCAGAATGTGCAGCAATAAACATGCAGTGCTTCGAAATTGTGCATTGATAGCCAACAGTGCTTAACAACTCGATAACTGAAGAGAGCAGAGCAGCCCAGTGTTCGCTGCGATTCAATAAAGGCTATAATCATAATCATTTATCATTATCAATATATATATATATATATATACACACACATATATATATATATATATATATATACATATGTGAGCCATGGCAGCTGTTCAGATACAAAATATGCAAGCCGCCACAAATAAATGGATTAAATACAACAACAGCAATCACACACACAAGCAGGTGAGTTTAACCACTGAATTTATTGGCTAAGCCATACAGTAGCCGCAGCTACAACAACAACAACAACAACAACAGCAACTTATTAAAGAGGGCCGCGAATATCAAAAGTTGCCGCTGAAGTTGGCGAAGAAAAGAAAAACGGGCCAAAAACAACACGAAAAAACAGTAGCACGTCAATTAAAATTAATAGCTTCCGACTTAAGCCGCCCAATCGAGTTGACCGAAAAACTACAGCAGCAACATCAGCAACAGCAGCAACAACAACAGCAGCAACATCGACAGCTTTATTTACGACATTAGCATATCGCAGAAATCGAAATCAATTTGAAAATCCTTTGCAAGGGCATAAAAATCAGCTTAAATTTGCCTGCGTGCGCAAAATGCCAACAACAACAAAAAGTTACCAAAAAACATATATACATATATAAAAATAAATAAAACGCAAACAAAACAAAAGCCAAAAGGCCGACAGAACGCAGCAAAGAGACTTTTTTTATTTAAGTATAGCTAACCAAAAACCCTCATCAGCAACAACAACAAAGTGCAGGCCGCTTTCGTGCGCTCCACTTCGCTTGAAGCCACAGCCACAGCCACAGCTACATCCACATCCACATCCACATCCACATCCACATCTACAGCTCCAGAGCTCCACAGCTTGAAGAGTCCCAGTTCGTATAGCCTCCATGCCATATAGCGTATAGAGTAGTTGGCTACTGTTTTTAAAGTTAAGATCAATGAGTGCGACGACTGCCTTTGGGTACGCTCGTACGTTCGTGCGCTTGGGCCGAACTGGTTGGCCGGCTGGCTGGCTGGCTGGCTGGCTGGCTGATTTGGCTGGTTGCCTGGCTGCGAGATCTGCTTTGCAGCATGCCGCAAAGCGGCATTGGCCATCGGGCCATCGAGGCGGCAAAGTACAAAGCTGAAAACGGCACGGGTTTAGCGCGCTCAGAGTAAAAAGCGATCAGCGCAGCCGCTCGGCAGACGTGCGCACATCCCACAGATATAAAGATACAGTCACACACACACACACACACACAGACAGAGCCACACACAAACACATATGCAGTGAGAGCTGTGGCCGGTCTAATAACGATGCCTGGCACTTGGCTACATGTTTTAGGCCGCGGCTTCGGCCTTTTGTTGTTGTTGCTGCTGCTGCTGTCGCTGCTTGCGGCTTCATTTGAGGCTGCTTCCGAATTACCTGCGTGGCATTGCAGTTGCCGCAGCAGCAGCCGTTGCGTTATTTCCATGCCATAAAAAGTATTAAATTGCTGCAAACAGGTGTATTTTATGAATGCCCCGCATCAGGCAGTTGTTGGCTTTGTTTTAGGAGCACAGCCAGCAGCAGCCAGTCAGGCAAGGGCAGACAGGCTAGCGGACCCGTCTCTTGGCTGTTGACCGTTGCAGTTGCAATTATGTTGCCTAGTCTTACACTCAAGCTGCAAGCTCTAAGTGCAACACAAATATTAAGGTCAATTCAGGAGAAAATCTCAACTATGATAAATGGGAGACTTAGGCTGACTTCAAAAATTGTATATTTACCTATGATTAATTGCATCCTTTGGTACCTCTAGCCTGCAGTCCAAACTCTAAACTTCAGTTGATCAGCTTCCATTTAAATTTAACGGTTGCTTCGCTATGATTTTTGCATTTGCGCGCGTCTTCATCGCCGCCGCACGAAAATCAAACAAACTGACAACAATGGGACTGACAATAAACAACAATAAAAACAATGGCAACGGAAGTTTATTTATGCCTGGCCCGCTATTTGCTTAAGCGTATGCGATAAGCCGCGTGAGACAAAGATAAACAGACAGAGAGAAAGAGAACGAACGAGTCGTTGCTGCTGTAGCAGCAAGTGCTGCGGCTAATAAGTTGATGCAAGGTGGGGTGGCCACAACAGAACCAAAAGCGGGCAAAAAAGAAACATACTTATATATAAAGCAAAAACCACAACAAGCCGCAGCACACACCGCCACTTGCCCCACCCACCCTCAGCTGTGAGCTTTAGCCAAGCGCAGTCATTGCAGTCGCTCGGTTCCTTTGATATGACAAGGTCGTTATTGATTATATTGCATATTTATAGTGCGAGTGTGTGAGTGAAGCAATGTGTGTGAGTATTTGTGTGTTGATGGGTTATTACAAGCGAACAGGAGAACTCAAATAGTTTTAAAATATATACAAAGCACTGTTAGCAGATGCTTCAACAGTTATTGCATTAGTAATCTATAGGTCGATTAGAGCTATCAATAAATACATTAAATATAAAGTCACATAGAAATAAACTCAACTTGACTAAGTAAATTTACATATATCGCTTTTTACTACAATCATCAATATATCTGTCAATAAATTAGACTTTGGCAATTAAATTAAATACGAAATATTATTTTATTCCACTTTACTTAAGTGTATTATAAAATATATTGATTTTTTGCTACTGTCTTCAATCGGTCTATCCAAAGATTATAAATAATTATGAGCCATAAATCGTGTTTCCAATTTGTTAAGAGATTTGCAAATTTGTTTAATAGACTAATTCACTTAGGCAGCCATTTAATAGTAGTCTAACCTGTAAAAGCATTACAATTAACACACACAAGCATACACACACACACACACACACGTGCAGCATTCACAACCGTATCAAATTAATTCAAGTCACCACAGGGCGTATGCTTAATTTATTAAAAAAGTAAAAAACATATATAAAGAGCAACAACTAAACGCTTAGCGCCAGCGCCAATCACTAAACGAGAGAGTGAGCGAGAGGGAGATATCACAAGGGGGGAGAGGGAGAGCGACTTGACTATTTGCAGCAATTAATAAAAACTGACAATTTAATCGTCGCGACAAGTAGTTGGCTGCCAGCCAGCCCCCAGACAGAGGAGCTGCCTAAACTCTGGCCGGCACCGGGCACCGGGGCGAGCGGAGCTTGGGGTGGGTCGGGCGCCTTTGTCGGCATTGCTGGTCGCAAGAAATCTGTACACTAGCCCGACTGAAAAGAAAGATCGACCAAGAGCAAAAGAGAACGCGAGAGAAGTAAAGATAGAGAGAGCGAGAGAGAGAGAGAGGAGTTGCTACAAGCCAAAAGCAAAATATTAATAAGCAGTGCCCGCAATTAATAGCGCAACTTAAGACGCTATATAGGGTAATTAAGCGGCGCTTGTGAACATTTTTTCCTTTGGGGAAGCCGACGACGACGACGACGACGACGACGGCGGCGGCGGCGACAGAGCAGCTGCCGATGTTGTTGCTGTTGCTGTCGGCGCTGCCGTTTTTTCTCTTAACAGGTAAACAACAAGTGCAACGTACGCTCGAATCTCAGTATCTCTATCTTCACTTGTGGCTGTGTATGTGTGCGTCTACGCGTGTGTGTGTGTGTGTGCGTGTGCTTGTCAAAGTGGGCACGCGTTTTATTTACTCAAGCGTAAATCCGCGCACACACGTAATTTTTGTTATATTATTTTGTATTTTTGTGGGTCTTGGTTAACATTAGAAGATCGTAGGCGCAGCTCCAAAACTAAATTGTCAAGCATGTCAATAGGCGAGGGTTGCTTAAACAGTTAGCAGAAGCTGTGACTAGATAGGAGAACAATTGCTAATGTAATTATAGAAATAATTTTAGTAAAATTGAATTCCATCCGATAAATATATATATTATTCAAGTTTCCTTACTTCAGCAAGCCCCTTTATTTACATTTAACTCAAATCAATTTCCCAACTCATTGAGCAGCTCTCGCAGTGCTAGAATTCTTGTCAATTTGTTAAGCGGCAAACATCAGAGAGTTTTGTTTTATTTATTTTTTTTTTCGTTTTTGGTTACTTGAGTTGTGGCAGCACGATGGGGGGAAGGCCTCCACTAACAGACAGGCAGCAATCAAAACGGCAGCGATAGCAAAACTGAAAACTGATTGAAGAAAAGTCGCTCAATTTGTTTGTGCAACAAGAGCAGCAGCAGCATTGGTAGCAGCAGCAGCAACGGCTTAAAGCTACATGGCTGACAGCTTAAAGCTTTAGCCGGCGGCTTTAAGCTCAATGCGCTACCGTTACTTCAACTTGTTGAGCAACTGACCAATTTTCATGTGTGTGTGTGTGTGTGTGTTTGTGTGTGTCCATAATTGTTCTGGCTGTTTTGTAGGCCTCCTCTCGAATTGTCCGTGTCATTTGCATTTTGTCTGCAAATTGTCGTCGCTAGAGGCGGAGACAGCGGCACAACTTCAAAGCCAAAATAAACATTGATTGAAGATTTCTTTACGATTTCTGAATGGTTATTTATGCAGAGACAGCGGCGCAGACAGGCGGACACAATTGACAGACTGACACACTGAGACACTAAAATCGTTGCCTTTGACTTGTTGTTGTTGTTGTTGTTGCTGTTGTTACTGTTGTTGTTCTTCTGCTGTTGGCGGCACGCGTTTTGTTGTTGTTTAGTTGTTTTTGTATCATTTACAAATTGCTGGAAAATAGCGTAAAATCAAAACAACAACAACAACAACAACAACAACAACAACCACAAATCGCCGCTGCTCATTTGATTGATGTGCACAACCGACCTTAAGTTCAAAGCCAAGAACAGAAACAACAACAAGACCAAAACTGAAACTGAAGCAGAAACAGAAACAGACGTCGACAACGCTGATTACCACGCGTCAGCGGCCATGACAATGTGAAATCCAGCTGTAAATGTGCGTGTGTGTGTGAGTGTGGACCCACGAGGCGTATGATTAATATACAATTGATGTATGTAATAGCAGAGCAGTTCTCTAGCCCATGTTTAACTAAATACTTGGCCCTCAGACTGGCTCTCTTTCTCTTTCTTCTCTCTCTCTCTCTCTCTCTCTCTCTCTCTCTCTCTCTCTCTCTCTCACCATGCGCTAATACGAACAGCAAACAACAACAAACAGTGCACAACGTAAAACAATAACAACAAAAACGTAACGAAATACGCGGCAAAAATTTCTTTGATCTTATCGCAAAGCTTCTTGCTCGCATTTTGATCAAAGCAAGTTTTTCCGCCAAAATACAAAGGCAGCAACAACATCAACAGAAAACCACAAGAGCAACAGGCGGTCGCAGCATGGCAGAGCGAGAGAGCAATACGCAAAGGCAGAGAACAACTGATATTACGACGACAACAACAACAAAAAGTTGTGAATGAGTTTTGAGTAAACGCACTGTCGAAGAGAGAGAGAGAGAGAGATAGAGAGCGGGACAGCTGAGCAAAGAGCGCGCAGCCGAACGCGTGCCGCTTGAAGCTTTAAAGCTTGCACGCAGCGCAGTCTGCTGCAGCGCGAAAGCTTTAGCACCGTTTGCTTTTCGAGCTGAACTTAATTTGAATATAAGCTCGTGAAAGTCTTTTCAACGGCATTTTTCAGCAATTCTAAATATAGAAATTCTTTCTCTTGCAGTCGACGACGACGACGACGACGCAACTGTGCTGTCAGCTGTCGCTGTTGCTGCCGCTGATTGCACTCAGCGCATTGCCGCACGCCAACAGCAACAGCATTAACAGCAGCGGCAGCAGCAGCAGCAGCAGCAGCAATGCAAACAAAAACAACAACGACAACATTGAAACATTTGGCGTGCGCAAAGCTCCATTGGAACTGGAACTGGAGCAGGCGGAGGCCAATGGCAATTCGCTGAACATGATACAGCGCAACTACATGATCATGCACCCAGCGGGCGCAGCGTCGGCGCACAGCGACGCTGGCATCGATCACAGTCGGTCGCTGAAGCGTGCCTCGTTAACCAACTCGAGCATCACCTGCAACGATGGCACCCACGCGGGCTTCTACCTGCGCAAGCAGCCCAACTCCAAGAAATGGATCGTGTTTCTCGAGGGCGGCTGGCACTGCTTCGACAATCGTTCGTGCCGCGCGCGTTGGCTGCGTCTGCGGCATCTAATGACCTCCTCCCAGTGGCCTGAGACACGAGATGGTGAGTGCAACCTCAAGCAATAACTGTGCTACGTGCTCTAAGCTAATCCACTCCCTCCTCTCCTTTTATAGCTGGTGGCATTCTGTCTCCGCATGCCGAGGAAAACCCCTACTGGCACAATGCCAACCATGTGCTGGTGCCCTACTGCAGCAGCGACTCCTGGTCGGGCACACGCATCGAGCGGGACACACGGGATCGCGATAACACCTGGCGCTTCATGGGCGCCCTGATACTGCGCCAGGTGATTGCCGACCTGATACCCTTGGGTCTGGGCCGTGTGCCCGGCGGCGAGCTGCTGCTGGTGGGCTCCTCTGCAGGTGGACTCGGCGTTATGCTCAACCTGGATCGCGTGCGCGACTTTCTGGTCAACGAGCGCAAGCTGCAGGTGACGGTGCGAGGCGTCAGCGATTCGGGTTGGTTTCTGGATCGTGAGCCATATACACCATCGGCTGTGGCCTCCAGCGAGGCAGTGCGTCTGGGCTGGAAGCTGTGGCAGGGCTTGCTGCCCGAGGACTGCACCAAGGCGCATCCCACAGAGCCTTGGCGCTGCTACTTCGGCTATCGCCTGTATCCCACACTGAAAAGTGAGTTACACAATGGAATCTCCCTTTCGACTCGGCTACTAACTTATTCCATCTTGTTGCAGCTCCACTCTTTGTGTTCCAGTGGCTTTTCGATGAGGCGCAAATGCGCGCTGACAATGTGGGCGCGCCCGTCACGCCCCAGCAATGGAACTACATTCATGAAATGGGCGGCGCACTGCGCTCCTCGCTGGACAATGTGAGCGCCGTGTTCGCGCCCAGCTGCATTGGCCATGCGGTGCTGCTAAAGCGGGACTGGGTCAACATCAAGATCGATGACATTTCGCTGCCCGCGGCGCTGCGCTGCTGGGAACATTCGACGCGGCCGCGACGCAAGCGACACGACAAGCTGAAGCGCAGCACGGAGGCGACGACTACGGCGCTGCAGAAGCAGCAGCATCAGCAGCAGCCACATCCCAATGCCAATAACCAAAGACATCAGCGCCATCGCCAGCGGGCACAGAAGCTGAACAATGTGGCACAGGCGCAGCCGGCGCCGCAGCGCAAAAGGAATCACCTGAGCAAAGAGCAGCGCGAGGAGCGTAAGCGTCGCCGTCAAGAGCGACAGCGACGCAAGCAGCGACGACGCCAGCAGCAGCTGCAGCGCAAGCGCGAGAACGAGGCAGCAGCCAGCAACAGCAGCAACAAAAACAGCAACAATCAGCGTCGCCGTCCGCAGCTGACAACCGAACAGCAGCTGCAGCGCAGACAGCAGCGCCAGCAGCGGCGCAAGCAGCAGAAGCAGCTGCAGCAGGAGCAGCCAAGTGAGCCGCAAAAGCGACGATCTTCCAACAGCGCCACCAAGCTGAAGCCGCGTCAGCGTGTGCCACGCGTGCCCGAGAAGTGTGGATTGCGGCTGCTGGAGCGTTGCAGCTGGCCGCAGTGCAACCACTCGTGCCCCACACTCACGAATCCACTCACCGGCGAGGAGATGCGCTTCCTCGAGCTGCTCACCTCCTTCGGCCTGGACATCGAGGCTGTGGCCGCAGCACTCGGCGTCGATATGCACACGCTGAACAACATGGAGCGAACGGAGCTGGTGAATTTGCTCACGCAGCAGGTGAGCTGAGGGAGCAGTTTAGTACATAGATACCCTGTAAATAGTTGGCCTGTATATAGATATAGCCATAGACTGTATACCCATATATATATATATACATTTGTATGTATATATATGCATATATCGGAGCTATTCCAATTCCTAAACCAAGCAAAAGACATGCGCATAGTACCCAGTTATTAAGCAGAATTTATTTATACACACATATATATAAACAAACACGCACACACACGCACACATACGCATACAGATGTACTACTATGCGTATACGTAACTCGTATTTATTCATTCGCATTCATTTCTGCGTAACGAGAAACTAACACAAATGCAACCACAAGACTGTTTTTTTATGTTTTCTATATATAAACATAATTAATTTTTTTTTTGTAATTAACTAAAAATTAAAATCGTATTTATTTATAATTATATATAATATGTAAGACAGCAGCTGTATGTATGTATGTATGTATGAAGAAAGCTAGACTGTTTCAATTGCCCGATGCCAAGTTTGTTAACAAAAGAAAAGAAAGGAAAATAAATACAAGAGCAGTTTGCATAAAACATATATGAATATGAGAAATTCAAGCTTACAAATTACCTACCTCAGGAGAACAGAGAACCATGAGAAATTATTAGAACCAGCTGCCTTGAATAGCATTGCGATTTGTACCTGTGCAAATTAAATCAAATAATTAATTAACATTATTTATTTATGTACTTTAGCAACATTTATTTTTTATTATTATGATTTTTTTTGTTTAGATATGCGCATTCCGTTCAAAATAATTGTACTTAACTTAATCTTATAATTAACTGGCAACAATGAAGCAAACCGAACAACTCGAATATTATTATTTATATGTATAGACCATAAGCTAGCTGTAATATATATATATATATATATATATATATATATATAAATATAGTTACGATATATAGCTATACCATATGTAATCGAAAACAATATTGATTAGCCTGTACAGAAACGGTTAAAGTTTAGACTAAGAATTGTTGTGCTTGAATTAAGCTAACTTAGAACTTTAAAAACAGCAACTACAAAAATATGAGTCGAACAAACAAACAGCTAAATTCATTGTTACAATTTTCATTTACATAGAAAGAAAAAAAGTGAGTTAAAAAAAAAACAACAAAAAATTAAAAATGAATATCAATAAAACACAAATAAATGAGAAAATAATTTTTATAAAATTAAAACAAATTTTTCTTTTACTTAAATGTTTTTAGAATATATATATTCGAAAGTTAAGAGAGCGTATTTTCGCATCTAAAAGTTTCCACTCTTTCTCACGCCCTCTCTCTCTCTCTCCCTCTTGACACGCCGCCCACGCAGCTCAGCATTCATTAGACCTAATTGAATGAAAGCTCAAAAAAAAAATCGAGATTTCGCTCAGTTTCATAGGTTTGCGAGCATTGTAGTGTAGTGGCGGTGGTGGTGCGCGGTGGTGCAACTTGAGCCACAAAAGCAACAAATTTCTGACTCGTCTCATTTTCAATTCATCGCCAGAATTCGAGCAATCAAGACGCATAGAAAATTCAGTGTCAATTGTGTTGCAGTGCAGAATGTGGAAAATTGTTTTATTTGCGCTGCATTTGCAGCTGCTGGTGGCGCCGCTTTCAGGTGAGTGGCGCAAAACCGGGCTAATGGCACTATCTAGTGGCTCTAATGTCTGCTTCAGCTAGTTGTCCCATTTTCCTGACCATTTCGCTGTCGGGCAAATCGCTGACCGATGCCTGCTTGGAGATCAATTGGGGACCCGATTGCTATGCACCGCCCGAGTGGGTGGGCATCTATCGTCAGGATCCGTCCGTGTCGAACTTTCAGCCGGAGCTGCGCATCGACGGCATACGGAATCGCACGGGCAAGCGACTAACGCCCATTAAGCTGGGCAAGCTACAGTTTCCTGGCGGCTGGAATCGGCCCGTAGCCGGACAGACCACGGCCACCAAGTACCCGAAGGGCAAGTGTTTACCCTACTACGTGGCCAGCTACAATGGCAACGAGCTGCTGACTATCGATTGCCTGAAGATCCAACCCAATTGGTTGGCCCACCTCAAGGACGCGGCCGACATGCCGCTGAAGCAGCTCTTTCTGCCAGGCACACACGCCTCCGGCGCCTACATCACCAACTACAGCAAGACCAAGTCGCTGCTGATCAAGGATTACCTGGTCGCTCAGCACTTCGACGTGTGGTCGCAGCTGGTCTTTGGCATTCGCTATCTGGATCTGAGTGTGGGGTGAGCTGCTAGGGACATTCCAGACATTTGCCGCAGTCTAATGGCCAGCCTCTTGCAGCTATCGCTATAACGCGGACAGCGGCAGCGAGTCGGATAACTTTTGGGTGGTCAACGAGAACATGTTCATCAATCCGGTGATCGACGTGCTGCGCGACGTGCGTCGCTTTGTTGAGCTCTCGAATGAGATAGTCGTGCTGGACTTCAGTTCGTTTCCCATTGGATTCTACAAGCACCCGGAGGTCTACAGCAGCCTCTATCATCTCATCCGGCAGGAGCTGGGCCAGGTGCTCTACGAGCGGAACGTGAGCAGCAATGAGCACTGCGCCGATCGAAGCTTCAATGATTTGCGTATTCTCGGCCGGCAGGTGTTGCTGCTGTTTCCCACAGAAGAGCTGCCACATCCAGAGAATGGTATACACAATATACATACACACTTTAATGCCATTAAACACATCTTGCTTGCAGAATCAGTGCTGCTCTGCCCGCCCTGGCAGCGCTTCAGCACCAGCTACATGAACATGTCCCAGACACTGGACTATATGCGTCTGCTGTTCAGCCGGAAACCGGACTCACCTGTGCAGGACGGTGGCTGGATATTCCATGCTGTGATGAGCATTGAACAGGCGCTCAATTCCCACAAATTGCAAACGGCCAAGGAGCGAGCCGCTCTCATCAATCCGAAGGTAAATCAATGGCTCAACGGACCGTGGGGTCTCAATGCGAATGTGGTTGCCATGGATTACTTCAGCAACACCAACCTGATCGATGTGGCCATACAGACCAATGTGCACAAAGCATTCCTTGCGGCCAATGACAAATTTGTCAATCTGGAAATATTGAGTCGACGTTAGAAATTTGATTTCTTCTTCTTCTTTGGAATTCGAGAATATTAGAGATTAGAGAATAGGGCTGTCGAAAATATCAATATATCGATATTTTTGTTTAAAATTCATGTAGTTGGCAATGCGGTGCATTTAGTCAGTGCACACACCAAGCAGTTCAACAAGCAGTTCGCCACATATACTCAAATAAAGCAGAAAACATGTTTAATCAGTTTAAAGATAAAATGAAGCAAAAATACTTTTGTCAAAAAAAAATAAATATATACATTGCATAATCATATATAATGATGCATAAATATATATAAGTGAACTATATATATATATATATGTCTACCGATAAATTGGCTTTGGTCATATAATTTTCTACTAGCAGCAGCTCAGATTTCTATTTCCTCTCTTATTTATTTTAGAGTATCTCCAAGTCGGTAATAGCCCATTGAAGCTTTTTTTATGTAGTTAATTGCAATAACAAACGCTGACATTTCTCAATTTGGACAACTGATGTCACCTATTGATATTTTATTTGATATAAACGAAACGAAATTAACAAGAACTTTTAGTAGTTTTTATTTTTACTCTTAGCTTTCTAATCAATAATATTTTCTGTAGAATTTTTCTATTGCATTATTCACATTTTTAATTTTATTCGGTTGTCGCTTTATTGTCTTCGCCTCTATCGCAGATCTGTATGAATAGAAAATAATTAAATATACTTATTTCATTATCATTTTTGCTCTAGATTCTTAGCTTTTATTTATATTTATTTAGGTTTATTTGTAATATATAGCATATTATCTCAGCTATAAATCACATTCTTATGCAAAGGTATGTATGGCTTGACTGTTATCTTACTTTTACAAATAATCAAAGTGATGATACATTTTATGGTGATTAACATTTTGTACAGAGAAGAAAAAGATTCGTCTTTTTAAAATGAAACCTTGAAGGCTCTAAAAAATACCTTCGAAAATGGGACAACAGCTCAAAAGATGCTAAAAAGGCATCACTATATACAATAAAACATATATACCTAAGTATGTATATAAGCGTGTGTAAGGCCTGCTGCAGCTGTTCATACAAAATATATTATTATACGTAATTCGTCACACGAATCATATTTGGATGTCATTTGCGTGTCAATTTAAAAACCTGCTAAATACAGCTATTCACAAATTTGTGATGCAGAAAGACAGAAAGAGAGAGAGAGAGAGAGAGAGAGAGAGTGTGAGGGAGAAAGAGGGCGTTTAAAACTGATCACGAAATTCTAAATATATATATTACACATTTATAGTGTCATCTCTACTTTAGAGATAATTTCAGCTATTTGCTGCATGCGATTTAAACTTGTTTGAGCTGAGCTCTATACAATTATCGTTATTTCTATATATACATATATACATATATATATATATATATATATATATATATATATATATATATATATATATATATGTATATTCCGATTGCAATCAACAGTTCTAGTTCGACCTTCAGTTTAGCATAGCTTTACATTTAATGGCTAATTAAAAGCCACACGTAATCAGGGTCAGCATTGAATATCTATAATGAACGAACTGGAGCATTCATTGATTTGCATGGACTCAAGGCATGTCCGAATCATTTGATACTCTATATGTGTATTGACTTCACAAGAACAACTATTCTAGGAACAATCAGCGTCCACGATGAGTCAAGGCGCTTGATTCATTCGGTCTCAGTTGCCACCCACATGGAATGTGCCACAATCGGAGCTGATGCAACGCGCTGGATGATAAATGGCTGCTGATTGCTCAAATGCCCAGCCGTTGTTAGTGACGGAGTCTAGCAACCGGATCTAGCTAAATATATGAATTGCTGCCAATCGAAACGTTACTTCAAAACTGGAAATGCCAAACGCTTCTGGCCAGGCCAAACAGTTAACCGCCTGATGGGATAGACCAACTGCAATGCTCGTTGCATTCGCTGTTGCAGTTGAATGAACTTTATTTTAGTTGCCGTGCAAACGTCTGGTTGATAACAACACACTTACACTGATAACAGTTAACAAAGATTAATTAAGAAATCGCAGCGCCTTTGTTGACTACACAAGTCCAATAAGACTACAGTGCGAAGTTCTTATAAGAAAATTGTGTTTGTTGTTTATGCTTTAGCACATTTGCTGAAATCAGTCATTTTACTTATTCATTTCAATTCATTGCACTCTAGATATGTGAGTAATTCAACAGTTGTACGACTATATCACTAATCTTCTAATCACTAATCACTAATCACTATTTCCAATATACGTTGCATTGATTATTCCTATATTTTGCAGCAAGGTAAAAGTGGCAAGTTTACTCTGCACCACTTCCACTCAGCTGCACTTCATTCGATACTCGTTTGTTATTTTTATATATACATATATTTGTTTTAAGCTATTAAAAAACCTCTGCGGTTAACAATTACAGCATTTATTAGCTTTGTTTCAAGCTTAAATATTTTGAAATAAAATATTTTTAATCATTATGTGTGGTTGAACAACTTTGAAGGAATACTCAGCTTAGGTTTCTGCTGTATTAGCTCATACATTAACTCACTTGTATACGGATTGAAAATGATTATGCTATAAGAGCACACAATATAGATCAGGACTTACAGCCAACTCGTGCTAGAACTGCCCGTCAATCCCAATGGATGTCGAGAAAAGGAATGAAGAAAGTGATAAAGGCTCGAAGCAAACTGCTGAGATATTTCTATAATATTCGCAGATCTAGTTTAAAATCAGCGACTTTACCGAATTACCAAATATTACCATGCAAAATGCCTCTGCCACTCCATAAGCCTCTCTTAACCATTTTTTGTATATTGCATATTTAAGGATATCTCCCACAGGCCCCAGCCATGCCTTCGTGTTGGGCAATCCCGTACAGCGCACTTTCCCTAAGCCTGCTCATACGCAATATGCTGACCATATATATATTAATCACTCAACCTCGTGAGCTCTCTCATAAATAATCAATAAAGATATTCTATTGTTCGAATAATATTCAGTATCATTTTATGGCAGCTCATTGCAGGGTGGGGCCTCTGTGAACGCAATCGCTCATACTTGAGGGATCTATATACATATATACAATGTAAACAACGGTATTTTGATTTGAATAATAGAGCGTTCTATGTTATGTTATCTGTTTATGTTTTTCATTTACATAAATTAATGGTTTATTTGAAAAAAAAAAGAAGATTAGGGCAATTCATGCAAATTTATGTAGTACATTTATTTAATATATATATTAAACATCAAGTGTTTGCCAATAGTTATTTATTACGAATATGTTATTGAAACTTTAGTACAACTATACATTCTAGACTAAGGTGTCCACATCATTTGTCCTGCAACGGCCAGCTGAACTCAAGGATTAAGCCACGAGTCCTGCTGGCCGTTACAGCCGAGGCGGCGGCGGTTTTGGCTGTTGTGATGGCGAGCGGGCATTGGTGCTTTGTTTCAGATAACGGCCAGGACAATTGGCGGCGCTAGCCTCCTGCGGACGTCCAGTATAGGTTAGGATGGTGCAGTCGATGCCATTTAAGAAAAATATACACGCATGACATCGGTGAAGGGTTTCCTGCAGAGCGGGCATTTGGTTACGGACGAGGCGCACTTGGCGCATGCTACAACATGCCCGCACGGCAAAAATGCGGTGTTGTACTCGGCCGCATAGCAGATCTTGCAGAGCTTCTCCTCGGGCACAATAGCTGGAGCGCCAGGCGCTGTCGCCGCCGTGCCCGTGCCTATGGGGTCGGATGCAGAATGTGCCACAATTTTGTTGTAGATGCGCGTGGCAGCTGTTGGCGGCACATCGCCCTCGCTGGCCGCACCCTCTGGCTGTGAAGCAGCAACGCCAACAGCAGCAGCAGCAGCAGTAGCCGGTGCAATATCTGATGAAGCGATAGTACTGCTGGCTGAGCTTTGCGTAGGATCGATGTTTACAGTTTGCACCTGCTCCTGCTCTTTCGCCTGATCCTGCTTGGCTGCCTCGGCTGCTGCTGCAACGACACTGTCGATGTAGAGCTGACCCTTGATCAGCTTGACGAAGCGACATTGTCCCAGCCAGAGAGCATGCTGCTCCCAGGGCTCGTCGTTGTCGTCCCAGTCCTTGAGGCCGCCGCCGCAGCTGAAACAGCGTACGCGATCGCCGACCCCGGTATAAAAGAAACCCGCCTCGGCGAGCTGCTGTGGCTTCTGTTTCATGTTGCGCGGCCAATCCTCGAAGCTGCGCAGACGTGCCGACTCGATGGCATACTCTGGATACTCGGGAAAATAATTGCCGCCATTCGAGCTGTTCGTTGACGCTGGTGTCGTCGACGAGCCCAGACTGGCAGCTCGCGCGGGTTGGAAACTGTTCATGCCCGTCGACTGTATAGAGGGTAAGCCCTCGGAGTAGGCATTCTCGCGTATATCCAACGAGGATGTATCATTTGATCCGCACACATCGTAGCTGGCTTGTGGCAGGTTGCGATCCAAGGCATCCGCGTTTATAGGCAAGTTGTTGGTGGTGCGACGGCGCAGGAGCGGGCAGTTGGGCGACCAACGTAGATGCTCATTCACGGGATGATCTTCGTGCACCCAACGACCGATCTCCACCTCACAGAAATAGCATTTGCACTTGTCATCCTCATTCGTATAGAACATGCCAGTCTGCGCCAGCACATTCTTGTCCAGCCAGGGCAGGGGCCAGGCCTCGAAAGTCTTCAGGCGCTCGTCCTCCCTATGGTATTTATCGTTCATTCTGTTGACGAACGACTTGAGCAGATGCGTTGCTGTGCTGTTCGTGCTGTTGTCCACCTGATCCAGGGCTGTTGATGTTGCAGGTGCATAAAGCGTGAACCTTGGCTGCGTTGCTATATTCGCCATCTTGATGATAAATAACTGTCACTGCTTGTTGTTGTGTTGTTCCTTTCAATCTTCAATTGCAACTGGAAAACAAAGCAAAATACGGCTAAGTTAATATTGCTTTTCACGGTAAAAGATAGCGCTGCTATCGCTTAGATAGCACAGTTTCATCACGAAATATATAGAATTTGCTGAAGCCAGCAAAGCGGCATGCGCCACCTCACAGCTTAGCACTGACTGAGCGACCACATGCATATTTTATTTAATTTAACCATAACATATACTCGATAAATATAAGCAAGGCAAATGTCAACATTTAAAAATTAATTTCTGACCGCAAGTTAAAGCAGCTTTAAATTGCTATTTTCCCCATATGTCAAAAACGATTAATAACATTGAAAATCTTATCATCGGTCGAAATTTTTGGTACTTATAAATCGATCTATCTTCGACTCGCAAACAGGCGAAATTTATGATATATAATCAATAAGCTCATGTTCTATATATAAATTTTATAAATTTTTCCTTATTTACCTATGCTTGAGTATATGTTTTGCAATCTGTGCACAACAATGAACTTTAAAGCAGCCCTTAAAATATATGGGAAAACTGTCTAGCAAGCGCTGTCTCGCTCGCGCCAGCAACATCTAATGAATAAGGGTAGTTTTTTTTGCAGACGTTCATGGGGTTGTATCCAACATGCTGCAAACGTAGCGTAGTGTACGCTATCTTACAACTGTGTGTGGATGCAATGCGCCGATGCGAAGCTGCACCACTCCACAATAAGCCACGCAGCAGCAGTCAACACAGCTGCTCGATTGAAAACGGAAAAACAAAAACATTTGGCTATGCATCATGACGTGCGTACTTAGGTGGCGCCCATTAGGTGGTCTGGCTGATAAGCTCCAGTCTGACTCAACGTGAGTTCCGTATAATCATAATGAAATGCAAGTAGAATAACGGAAATAGCTAGTAAAACAATATCAAAAAACAGTAGATTCTAAGGAAAAACTTTTTTTTTCCAAGAATTTTTACTATTACAATACACTCCTTATAATCAGAGCTCAACTATTATCAGTGATAACTACATGGACATATAGACTCGTATGCATTCTTTGTTACATACATACATATATGAACGATAGTTTAACTATGCCGTTGGCGTTGAACTGTTTTGGTGGTCTTTCCAAAGAGATTGTAAACCGTTTTCGACATTTACTTCACGACAAGCGGCGGGGTGGGCACACGGGATGGGCGGCAGGCGACAGGCCCAGCAGCAAGCACGAACGCCGTGTCGGGACATTGTACAAAGTCCAAATTTAAAGCCAAGCCAGGGTAGAGCAAGCCAAGCCACAAACCAGCCAAACACGCCAAACAATTGCAGCGCGACGGGGCAACGACTGCTGCTGCGGCAGAGAGACAGAAATACAGAAAGAGAGGACGAGCGAGAGAGAGAGAGAGGGAGGGCAAGGGGGCTCTGGGTGGTTGCTTGGAGCTGGGACACTGACAAGCACTCGTCGTGCGGCTCACAGCTTGCCCGACTGTGAGAAAGTTTTAATGGAATGCAGTCAAACGACTTCGCGGAGGCAGCAGCCGCAAGCAGCGCCCCACAGCATAAAAAAGCAGTGCAGCATAAGTGCAACGATGACTGCGCTGCCTTGTCGGCCAGCGGGTGCGACTGCAACAGCAATAGGCACCCAAAACCATCAATGGAAAAACAACTATGCACGTATACAGTCGTACACACACTCGCACACGCACACACATACACACAGACTTAACACAGTTGCACTGGTTGGGTGCAAAGAAAGAGTGCAAAAAAAAAAAAAAGGCGAACAGAAACGGGCGCACACACCAAATGCAAAACAAATAAAAGCATAAAATAAAACAAAAGCAATTGTAAATTACAAATGGCCGAGACGTTGAGCTCTCTCTACCCTAGAGATTGCGCATTGTTTTTGAAGTGGAGCAGCAGCAGCAGCAGCAGCAGCAGTGGCGGCAGTAATACAGCATCAGACAAAGATGATAGCTTCGAGATGCTGCTGGATGGTTGCTACAGTTCTTCTTCTTATTATTGTTGTTGTTGTTGTTGCTGCTGCTTTGCTTCAATTGCGCTGCTGCTGCTGCTGGTGTTGTTGTTGTTGCCAAGTACAAAGTGCAGAAGCTTGCAATTACAGCTGCTCGCTGCTGTTGTTTTTGTAGTTGTTGCTGTTGCTTTTATTGCTGTGGAATGCATGCCCATTAACAATTGTAATGTAAACGCTTTGGCATTTTGTGTTTTTGTTTAAAATGCATTGCTTTTAGCAGGAAATGCAAGCAAAAGTTCAATATGCAGTCAGCAGTCGATAAATAGTGTTGCCATATGTCAAAATTATTTGCATTTATTATGAATGCAGTCACTTACCAGGGCTGCTCGATAAGGCAGCGACAACTAAGTTCAGCACAATATTACAGTTTTTATATAATTAATTTTTAACAATTTATAAACATATGCGCTTGTGTGCAGCAACAAATGTGAACTGACAGCGCAGAAGCGTCTATACCGAAAAGGGCCTCCCGGGCGCATGAATGACATGAGAACCTAGGAAAATACCAAAGTGGAAAGACACACACGCATACACACACGCACACACTGACTGACTCTGTTGCACAGCAAAGAAAAATCATAATCAAAGGCCAGACAGACAGCAAGAGCCCAGGAGGCAAGGCAACAAACAGAGTCACAGAGTGCGCCCCATGCAACACAGCCAAACCGAAACCAAAACCAAACCAAACGAACCCAACGAGGCGCGCATTGGAATGCAGTTGAACAACTTTTCTACAAACTCTGCTCTGCGCCACGCAAAATGCAAACAAAACAACACCAACTGAAGTTGGCTGGTTTTCTGATTGGAAACCAAGCATAGCTATAAAGCTGGGCTTGGGGATTGGAGTTTCAATGCTGTGTTGTAAGTGAAGGTAACCGCAGCCAGCAAAGGTCTCTACTGTGTGTGTATGTGTATGTGAGCGTATCTCTCTGAGTGCCTGTGTGTGTGTGTGTGTGTAACCTCAGACTGTGGGAAACTATTATAAACACTTTACCATTCTTTTTTCTCGACTGTTGTTGTTGTCTTCTAAACTGAGATTGGAATGCGGTGATACCAGATACGAACGAGTGGAGCAACATGAAACGAGAGAGCGAGCGAGAGGGACATAAGGAGAGGGAGCGACAATCAAGCATGAGTCGTCGTCGTCACGCAGAACTTGAAGTACAGAGTGGAGAAGGACATGGGGCGAAGAAGCGAACGACGCCAAGAATACACAAGCACACACACACATATACGCACACATCCACAAAGAATATGATGTGCGTGTATGCGCTGTGCTGTGTTGTGTGTCCTTCCAAGAAATGCAGCAGCCAGCAATAACAACAACAACAACAACAGCAACTAAAACTACAACAAGAACGAAACGACCGCCGACGACGACGTCGATAATAATAATAAAATACACAAGATGCTGGCTGGCTGGCTGGCCATGTACTTAAAGAATGCCCAACAAAGGGCAATATCATCCGTAATCATAATAAATGCGACTGAGCCGCTGCAAGCTGCTGAGGAATGCATTAAAGCGCGGCCTACTGAGCTCTCCCTCTCTCTTTCTCTATATCCCAATCGCTGTCTCGGTCTCTCGCATATTGAACATTGATCGATTGCCCAAAAACCTAACGGCGGCTCAGTTCAAAGACCCGTTGCCCATAGTCTTGTTCTTCATCTCAAACCCAAAGTCAAGTCGTGCTGTGTTCTCTCTATCTAACTGGCAGCATCTATGATGAGACTTGGAATGTGGGTACGCTCTCATGTTCACACACACACACTTATACATATACAGTCAGACACACGCATTAAATGCGCCTTGTTAGTGTGTAGAATGGATGAAAGGTCGTTTTTCACGCGGCCAAGACTCAAAGGTCGTCTCGCATTCGAGATGATTCAGCCCAGAGAATTCCGGGAATTCCAAAGTAATTTTTCCTACATCTCTACAGCGCTCTGCTGCCAGCATTTGTTCAACGTCTCCTACTCCTTCCCATTTTTATCTCTTTCAAGGGCCGCCGCGCCCTGGTCCATTCATGCTGATTGCCGTCGCGTCTGCTGGCGATAGCAAAGGGACAAACACAAAAGACAATATGAAATCTTTAGAAAAAAAAAAGGAAAAGACTCGAAACTACTTTACAGAAATTCCTTGGTTTTCGAGCTATACGTGAGAATCGTTTATTAAGCGGAGTTATCTATCGTTTTATTGGTGAAAAGCGTGGAAAATCTAGCCAACAGTTCAGTTCAGTTCAGCATTGTAAGTGTAGGCGTAGGCTATGCCATCGACCACCAGCGTCGGCCCCGGGGCTCTACTCCGCGTAGGCGTCGGCTTGGTGCGGGTGTTTTTATTGTTATTCCAATAACAATAACAATCAAGCGTAGCTCCAGCTTGAGCTCAAAAAGCTTGAGTTGATACTTTCTCTTTGTTGCTGTATTTATTTTCCTCTGCCTTCTTTCTCTCTCTGTCTATCTCTCTTTTTCTTCTGCGAATCGAGCGCAAAAGTTCAAAGCAGTGGAGCATAAAAACTTCACAAGCCGTTGTGAAAATTGGCAACAATGCAATGCGATGGCTGCTTGGTTTGGTGTCTTTGGCCATGGTTTATGTATTCGCTGCAGAGTGAAACGCGCCGCACGCATGAGCGAACCACTTCCGCTGCAAACGGAAATGAGGAACAAAGCAAAGAAAAACAAAAACTCTAAATACTTCTTTGCTGGGCTTGGGGGATTAAATGAGTGTGCAAAGGAAGTATGTGCATGTGTGTGTGTGAGTGTACACACTCATCGGATGTAGTAAAAAGTGGAGCCAGAAATGACGCGTCATCAGCCAACAAACTATGTTTATTATGATGAATGGCGCGAGAGAGTAAAAATACTACGTAAATAATAAATACAGAGAGGACCAGAATGTAAACAGAATAATTAATCTAATTAGAACAAGTTCGATAGATGAACGTCTGTCATAGCAGTTGACCTTCTAGCCTGAAAATATTAATTGGGCAACATTGTTTTGCATACTATAGTCATCGGATAAATATATAGACAACAACAACGCCAAAAATGGCGTAGTCGAAAATTCCAACGAAAACAAATAAGTGTCTGGCATTGTGTATATGTCGGTACTCACACGATAGCCCCTCCTCTCACACTCTCTTTTAAACATAATCTTCTCTCTCACATAAATGCGAATGTTTTTTAAGCGCCAGCAGTGCTGATATCATTCACAATGAGAAAGGGTTGTCATCACTTTTAAAATATTTGCTTTAAGAGTCACAAATGCTAACGTAAACAATGTGTCATATTTTTTGCTTAATATTAATGGAAAACACATTTCACAAGCTACAATTTTAAGTAATAAAAAATGGAATTTTTTAAACAAATTCGAATAAAATCAACAAAAGCAATATTTAGCAACTCTGCAGCCGCCATCTTTTTACGCAAACGACCTCTTGGCGAACGAATGTGCGAGAGCGAGAGACGAAAAACGGGAACAGCACTGAACAGCCGGCAAAATTGTCAAAATCGTTTTACTCTATATGAGCATACTTTATTATATGTCGATTAAAGTTTTTACGATTTTACTAATTATATATAGTGGTTTATACTCTAAAAGTGAATTTTTGAATTAAATGACTCAAATCCGCTGATATAATTTATTTTTGTTTATAAAGCAAACTGATTCTTTCTGTTTTGTCTTGTGCACGAACAAAATACTCACTAGCGCTCGTTCGATGGTGTGTGTGCGCGTGTGTGGTTTTGTATATTTGTAAGCTGTAGCTTTAATTAATGTACATTGTGCAGGCAAACATATATACATATATATACGTACATACATATAGGAAAAAAAAAACAGCTTTAGCTTTGTGATGTCACGTTTTCGTTTTTGGGGTTATATCTAAATTCAAGTTAATTTAAATGCCTTATAAAAATACAACTCCAACTCACCTTGACAATTTTTCTCTTTTTATTGAAAAATTCAAGTTCCCCTCACTTCTTGTTATTTTTATATTTAATATTAGTCTTTGCTGAGATTTCAGACGAATTTGTACTTTTTGCTTATCTTGCTTTACGATTATTGATTTGTTTCTTTCCGAGAGACGAATTGACGTAGACGTTAACGGAAAAACACACAAGTACAGAGACGCAGACGTTGCTGTATGTATTTTTATTTTATTTTGCTTTCTTGTTGCTGTTAAAATACTACCAATATCACAATTTAAATTGAAGACCGCAATACCAAAATCAAAACACTTTTTACTTCTTTACTTTTTATAGTAGATTTCTAAATGCATTAAGTGATCAAAATTGTTGCGTATCCATAGCTTCTTTACTATTCAAGCTTCGAGATTGAACTGAAACGAATGAAACGAAAATGAACGAACGGCTGTAGCCAAAGCGAACGACACGAAAAGACCAGACGCGACAAGCAGCAAGGCAAGGCAAGCGACGTGCATTGTCGATAGCAACCCCGACACAACAGCAAATGTTGAGCGACTGAAAGAGAGAAAAACAGATGTACGCTTCACATACACATATACATGTATATACATACAGGCAGCATACAGATGTTGCTTGGAAATTTTTTCATACATGTTTTTTTGGCTGCACCTCTTGGAACTCTGCAATTTTGTTAATTTGTAAAGGAGCAAAAACATTTAAGTGATATTTCAGTAAAAACTATTGTTGCCTATTGTGCTGGCTTGCCATCAGAAAAGCATAAAAAAATATATGTATGCATATGTATGGACTTATGTATGTATGTACAACCATACATATACAATAGGAGGTTGCCAGCCCGTTACGCTTTGCTCTCATCTGGCTGGATGGCAGACTGCATTGGCTTCAGAATGACGCCCCCAATACACCCGTACAACTTCTACTACGGTAAGTATTAGTACGCAAGATGGCGTACCGTACAACCGCATAACAGGACTGTTGCAATACAGTTATCCTTTTCCAACCAGCGTTAAATGGCTCGCCTGCAACTACAACAGTCTAGGATCATTGATTTTTTAGCCATGGCCCAGGAGCATGCGCCTGGCAATTCCATTAGCCTCGTCCAGTCTTTGACTCTTGGCGCGTGTCAATGCACCGTCATGACACGTCGTTGCAGCCCATCATTGACGCGCACCTTCCAGACGCAGACGCTAACACGGACGACGACGCCGGCAGAGCGACGTCGAGAGCAGCTGCTTTTATGTTTATGTATGTATTTACTGTGTAGTATGTACATATATATTTATGTGTGAGTGCCTGCACATACATATGCTCCACTGCACTCGCTTACCTGTCCTGGACCCGGCTTAAATATTGTATACATTTCTAGTTTAGACATTGGCAGCTGCAAATAATATCAATAACGCGATAAAAGTTACAGCCACGAAATCAACTGAGCTGATAGTATTCCATGGCCAGAGTTTATTATTTCTATATAAACAAGTCGAGCGTAGGCGATAGCCGTCGATAGGGATATCTGAAGAGGGCCTATAGCAGTATGCCTTTATATACTTATGAATGTGTGCTAGGTGTATGTAGAGAATATATCAGTATATAGGAATAGTATACATATGTACATACATATCTAATGTTGTTATGTACGGATGCAGTCCATCGATTTATCATGAGCTATGACTATACCCGAAATTATATACAGCCAGCAAATTATAGAGAATGCCCACAGAATATAGTATAATGTAGTACATATATGTAACTCTATAGTATATACTGTAGTACATGCAATTGGTAGACAATTAGTCAGAAAAGTAAGAGTATTGAATATTTATGAATAATTGAAACTTAGTTGTTCGATATTTTATGCCAGAATGGATTGCAATAATTATGATTAAATTTGTAATCCACTATAATTTACTTAAAATTTACCAAAGTAAAAACAATGTATTTATTACTTAATCATTTAAAGAAAATATAGTATACAACAGAATTTTTGTCATTGTTGGAAGTTTCAACTAATCCATAATTGATCTATTGCTTATATTCTTTGAATTATTAACTCATAAAAAATAATAAAAAATATACTGTTCTCATATTTCATTCCAGCTAGTGCGATAATAACCATTGCAAAGCGGGTTTTTTTTATATATATATGTACATATATATGTAAAACTTTATGAAAAGAAATGCCAGCACGTATTTTCTTTCATTTAACACACAGACTCACAATAAGCAGCTGACTAGAATTCAATTATATAAATAAATAAATAAAAAAAAAGTGTTGCAATAAAGCAAAAATGCAAACTACAGTGCGAGTCATGTGTTTAAGTAAACAAAGGGTTGCAGTTTCAAAATTTGAACTTTGATTTGCTGTTAATTCTGTTTGCTTTTATTTTTATAAATACAACGTGGCTAAAATTAACGTACGAGACGTCGCGCCGCATTTTCCAAAAAAAAAAAAAAAAAAAAAGAAACAAATAATAATGTAAACGATGTCTAGACGCTTGCCAAGTAGAAAAATCTTTTCTATTTTTGTGAACATACAAAGATCGTTCCATAATTCTGCAGATTCAAAGATCAGGCAAAACCCAATCAGAATCGAGCTTCGACTCTTGTGGTAAATGCTGCTATAAAAACGGCCTTGCAAGGCCTTTTAAAGTTGTTGCACTCGCATCTGATTGTTGTAGTAGTAGTTGTTATTGTTGTTGTTGTTGCTGTTGTTAGTCAGCAACAAATACAAACGCCGCTCGCCAGCACAGCTATGTGTTTAGCAATACATTTATACATTTTGTTTCTGTTTTAATTGACAGTCAAATGCAGCAAAACCAGTTTCTTATTGGATTTTTTCGCATTTGCTACTTGCAAAAGGTGTTATAACAACAGCAACAACAACAACTATGAGACTTGATTAGTCTGCCTGTATTACAACATCTGTTTCCCTCTCCCTTTGGCAGCTGGCATTGGCTGGCTCAATCAGAGCGCAGGACATTGAAGGACGTGTGCCAGCAGCTGAACGCCGAAAGGGATCAAAAAAGGTGCGTGCAGCTGTTGTCTGATCCTGTTTTATCCTTACTGTGTGCGTGTTCTAGGAACGGGGCACAAGACGTTTGCCAGCTAACAGCTGCCAGCTGGCTGAACAGGCTGCAGGATCCTTATGCTTGAAAGAAGCAACACGAACAATTGATGGCAGGTCAACAAGCACGACAAGAGACGTTCGGGAAATTGATGATGTATATATATACACACATGCTGATGTGCAACAACTCACACACACAATAACAGTAAAGAAATCATCTGTGCATCAAAACTTGATGCGAAATTCTACTGCTTTGTACACTGCCGTGTACTGCTTGCAAATGCACTACTTGTGTACTGCTTAGCCACGATTGCAACACAACAAACCAACTGTGCAAACTGTTAATACATTTACCGTTCGATTTCATAATATTAATTAAGTGTCATTCCAGCATGATTCAGTAAATATTTTTATTCAAAAGCAGCTGACAAGCCTTATCAATTTATGAACTTTAGATAAGACAAAATTAGGTAACAAAAACATGGTATAATATGAATGATGTCAGAAAATATATTTATATTATATATATTATATACATATACATATACTATATATATATATATATATATATATATATATATATATATATATATATATATATATATATATATATATATATATATATATATATATATATATATATAAAGTTTTAAAAGTATTTTAAATATTTTGATCAGTGATATTAATATTCAATGAGAAATAAACGCTTCGAAAAGTTTTCTAGCAGTGTAGGAATTCCGCCCATAATAGTTTCGAAAGCCTTTAAAACCAGACAGTCGGTACGCTCGCAACTTAAGTAATGAGGTAACAGCTGATTAAAATAGCAAAACAAATTGACAAAGCTGTTGTCATTAAGAACATGTAGAATAACAACAACAATTAGCAATATGACATTGGGCGGCAATTACAAATGGGAAAATTCTGCGAAATGCGAAACTACAATTCACATCAATATGGGCAAATGGGCAAGTGGGCGGACGGGTTGTTTATTGAACCCAAAGGGCGGGAGGTGACATGAGGCGGCATGAATGAAATGCAATGAGCTAAGCAATGCGCACAAAACTACGTGATGTAAGGCAAAAATAGATGCGGCGCAGCTAGACAGAGACAGCCAGAGAGTGAGAGAGAGGGTGAGATGGAGAGAGAGAGGGCTGCATATGGAATTGCATGGAATTGGTAAATGGAATATGGAGGACTTCGCGTCGTATGAATGAAGTGCAAGCGAAGTCAAAAGCGAATATCCTTTTGAAAGCCACTCTCTCTACACACACTCACACAAGCAGACATACAACTTATACTACGCCTTTTGCACTTACCAAATTCATTTTGACATCATTATCTTATCGACGAATGTTTGCAAAATTGTTTTTACTTTCCGTTAGTATTTTTTTTTTATTTAATTGGTTTCGGTTGTTTGTTTTTTTTTTTATTATTATTATTATACTTCAGTTTGCACTAGATAAGTGTGTGTTAATTATGACCGGCAAAAAGTATTCAACTGCGACTGTTGGGTTTGAGTGTCACGGTGCGACTAGCAGTGAAAATTTTACGGCTGGCGTAGCCTATTTTGTTTTTCCATTGCATAGTTTTGTTTTGCTTTCTATGCACGCAGCGGGTTGGAACGAGAGAGCAATCGTTTTTGTAATTGCGGAAGAGAACTGCGCAATAAGTTTTGGGTGGTGGGTTTTTGGGGAGACTGCGCTCTCCAAGGGGGTAGCTAGAGTTAGAGGGAGAAGGAAAATTCAAATAAGAAGGGTAGAAAAATATTCCTCAATCCGATAGGCACCGTTCGTTACACAGCTCTTGAATGCGCGCCATATCGATATTTATTTGAATTTATCCAATGCAGCCCTAGAACAGTGCTGCCCTAACAAATTATTTTTTGCCAAATGTACACACTGATCTGCATTAGTGGACCAAATTGAGTAGATGTTGAGGCAGCATGTGGCGACAGTCACAGTTTTCGCTCACAAACAACGCGCATTCACCATGGGCAGCAACATGTCACACTGACAGGGTCGCTCTCTTCTCTCTGTTTGGCGCTGTCTCTCTCTTTCATCAGTTTCATTTTAACCTTTGTCGTGGCCGCACGGAATGGCACGGATTGGTGAACGAAATTAAATTATTAAATTTATCCGAAATATGCACAATAAATTGAATTATTGTGCATTGCACTGTCTCAGCGTCTGAGCACTAAAACAGTGCCCCATAATTTGCGCGTGCCGAATAGCAAAGTAAGTGCGTTTGGCTCTGTGCTCGTATCGGTTTCGATGCCGTTGTGCTGTGAAAAGTTTTTACTGCAATTTATACATTTTTCTCAACGTTTGCGTATGTATGCGTGTGTGTGTGTTGAGGATAGAGGCGCTGTTAAATACCTTTACATAATTACGCGCTGCATATTTAAGTATTATAATTGGACTACAAAATCCCATTATATAAAATAAAGGCGAATAGATTGAGTGAAAATATCGGTTTCCATCTTTAGTAGCGTACTTCGTTCTATTTACCCGCGTACCGACGTCAGCGTCGCGGCTGTTGAATTTATGTCAAATTGGTAACATACACACACACGCACACAGTGTTGCATATTGCGTGTGTATGTGAGCGCGAGAGAGAGAGTGTTTGTGTATGTGTGGAAGAGCAAGCGAGGCTGAGAGAGCGTGAACATACGTGCAATGATAAACAAAGTGTAAAGAGCAGCAGCAACAAATGTTCTTTCTTTTCTATTATATGCTCCCATTAATATTTGAAACTATACCATTGTGCGTATTCTGTGCTAAAATATATGCGAAGTGCGACAACCCTGCACTACAACTGCAACATAAAAATGCCAGCAGCGCCCTAACGTCAACGTTGTCAGCGGCAGAGCAGCAGAGCGGCTGAGCGTCGGCAGTGATTAATGTCAAATTTATTTACGCGCAACTTTTGGTTCAATTTTTTTTTTCTTTGCAGCCGGGAGCAGCAGGGCAGCATCGCACAAATGGATACAATGTTTGTTTTTAATGTTAAGCGAAAACTAAGAATAAAAAAGAAGTGTGATAAATGCTAACACCAAAATTGTTTTGCAAGCGTGTGTAAGAAAAACGTCGGTGAGAACGCGCCAGCCTGCATGCGCGCCTCTGTGTGTGTGTTTGTGTGCTCTGTGCGACTCTGCTCCCGGGAGCGTGTGAGTGTGCATTAGTGTATGCGTCTCTGAATGTGTGTGTGTGTGTGCAGTGAAGTGCAAAAGAAACACGATAAAAAAAAACAAGCCAAGCAGTTGCGCCCGTTTTAGCTGATAAAGCGTATAGAAAAAAGTACAACAACACACACAAAGCAGTAGGCACGAAACGAGTGAAAATAGAAAATTAATAATTAGCTAGAAGAAGCAGCACCACTAGCATTCACACAGACAATTTGTAAGTGATCCGTGCTAATAAAAAAAAGCAAAAATAAAAAATAATATTGAAATTAATGTGAAAAGTTTTTCTATAAATAGTGCAACTCAAAATTCTCGGTGCAGCGAACAACTGCGATTGCAAATGCAATTGCAATAACAATAATAATTACTAAAGCAACAACAAAAACAAGATACATAATAATTAAATTTTAAGTGCAACTGTGTGTGGCGCATCAAGCGCCGTTATTTAATACCAAGCACCCCAACAAAAAGCCGTCAAAATGTCATCGCTGGAGGTGCGTAACAATTCGGCCATGATGAAGCGGGCCGAGCAGCTGAAGCGCTGGGAGGAGTCGGACACCAATCGAGCCGCTCCCTCCCCACGCCACGAACACAGCCGCAGGATCAAATTCAGCTCGGGCTGCGTTTTCTTGGCCGCCTGTCTATCGGGCGACAAGGAGGAGGTGGTGCAGCTGCTCGAGCAGGGCGCCGACATAAACACGGCCAATGTTGACGGGCTCACGGCTTTGCATCAGGTGCGTAATACATATAAACCTATACATTACCTGTCTCACTTTGACAATGTACATATGTATGTATCAATGATAAACTGTGAAATATATAAATGGAGCACATTACGTCAGAGATTGCGAGCACGCGACCCCAGCAGGAATTGTAGCAGTAGCAAAAGTGGGTGGGTGCGGGAAGGGGGTTGAGTGTGTTGCGTTGGTTTCGAAACTGTTGCGCCGTCCAACTGAGCAGCGCTGTTAGCTTCGCAGCTGGCGTACACGTTGGCGCATGCTACACATCTTTGATACCCTTAGCTGGTAGAGCAGGGGTATTATGATTTTGAACCTATCTTTGATACCCATCGCTCGCAGAGAGGGTAATCAGGAGTAAGCAAATTCAAATTGGCATAGAGAAATGAAAATAGAGTAAACAGCCGTCCTCTTCGGTCCTACTACGACTACTCCATATGGAAATAGCGTGTGTGGAAATGCAAGAGAATCATAAGGTTTCAAAAAGTCTGATTCCGATATAGCTGCTGCCTTACATTTAACACAAAGTAGGTACACCGAGGACAGGCATTTTAGAATCTTATGATGTTTTTGCATTTCCCCACACATGATTACTGTTACAGGGTGTTTGCTATCCGTTCAATTAGTTGGTTTTTGTTACGGCGTATTTCGTGCTCTCGCTGCGGTTTCCAAAGCACCGCAAAAACCACTAAAACATTAACAAATACATTTCTAATGCAAGCCGACGATTTACAAGTCGAATGCCCGAAACAACAACAAAAACAACAACAACAGCGGCAGAAACAGCAACAACAATAGCAACAGCAAAAGGCGCAAGCATTAAATAAGAAAAATACAAAAAAATTTCTATTTTTAAATGCCAAGAAAAATATACAATATACACACATATTTATGTATATAGATGTATATGTATTCATATATATGTCTATATACATATGTATATATAATAGATATAGACAAATGCGCGTTGTATATAGAAAAGATTTTCGCAAAATCATTTTCATTTTTCTTTCAATTTCATTCGTTTGTTCTTTGAGCTACATCGCATGAAAAATTTATTCTTAAATACAAGAGAAAAAGAAAGAAAAAATGAAAAGCTATAGCGGAAAATAAAATTGAAATCTTCGTTGAAATTTATTTCATGTGGCGCCTTTCAATGTAAATACAAAGGCAGGAGACAGTTCAATGTATTTTGGCAAGAGAATGTTTATAAATTAATTAAAATACATAGCAATATTTAGTCTGATATATTGGAAATATTGAAGAAGCTTTTTTGATAAAAAAACGGATAGTAAAACCAAAAAATCGTATACTTAAATGCCAAAAACAATTTGTAATTGTACATAGAAATATAATATGCTTAGGAATACAGAACAAATATATTTTAAAACAAATCTACAATTTATATAGTTGTAAATTTGTTATAATTATATAGTCACAGTTCGTGTGTGCGTGTTCACTTACTTTTAGCAGTAACTGTCTTTTTTGTTTGCAGTTAATTGATTTTAATTATGCTGCGCCCGCTAAGAGTCAAGAGATATTTTCACCGTTTAGTTGCGGCGCACTTGTTAACCAGATGTTAATATCTACATAATCAGATATCGGGTAGGCTGTCGGGGGCTGAGGGCGTAGCTGTAATTGCAGCAATAATAACAATGGGAACTGTGTAAAGTCTTGAATTACCTGTGGCTGCTGTTGCTGCTGCTGCTGCTGCTGCTACTTCTGTAGTAATAGTTGTTGTTGTTTAACCGCAAAACTGAATTTCTATTGCATTTATTATGTGCTGTAAGTATTATAATTAATTAATTCATCGCTGATATCGCTGATCAAAGTCAAAGCGAGGGCTCCGCGTGTATGCTTTCTTTTACAAGTGAAAATTGTCTGTTTCGGCTTTCATTCATAAACAAGCAGCAAGCAAACAAGCAACAGCAGCTATAACAACAACAACAACAACAACAACAACGATAACAAACAGAGCTAAAACACCTGGCTGCCATTTTCAATAGCAAAATCCAAAACGGCTGCCACCTTCGGCTATGAATGATGATGATGATGATGACAAACTGAACGGCGGACAGCCAAAGCGATAGACAGACAGACGGACGGACAGACAAGACAAACTCTTGGGGGCGGTGCGTTGACATTCAACTCGATGAGGAGAAAAACTGAGGTTGCAGCTAAATGCTTTATGAAAACCGTAATAAATTAAAATTTGTTTATTTACACATGTTGTAGATTTTCCTTACATGTTTTTCACAACAGTTTCAGTTTTCTTAGTTCAAGGATAATGCGAATTTTATAAATATCTATTTGTCGCATGGCCGCACGTATTTTATTATTGCTATAATTATAGTGTTTTTCTCTTATTTAATTGGGCCATAAAATCTGTAAGCTCTGCGGACAAGGCAGAGTTCACGGCCTAAGAATAAAACAGCTGAGAAAGAGAAGGAAAAACAGAGATAGAGAGGGAGAGATGTCATATCTCATTATTTAATTTGCATTACTTCTATTGATGTCTTTTGGTCTAAATGCAGATTTTGCCTTTTGTTGTTTGAATCATATCCTCTAAACACAATCTATTATATTTTGGCTTCCGCCGAAAACGTTTTTAAAGACTTGTAGAAAGAGTATTATGAGATTATAAAACCAGAATTTGCATATTAAAAGTCGGGTCGATAAGCATGGTCAGTCAAGTTATCTGAAATTATATTCTCTCTAGTATATATCTCAGATTTTCAGTTTCGCTATAAATTTCTATAGGAGCAATAGATCCGCGTTTGTCTAGTAGGGTATGGAGTGTTCGTTGTGCTTGAGATATTTATTCTTTCCAGTTTTTTTTCGCTACTTTTTTGTTTGTTGGATTATAAGAAACACGCGTTTGCACAACACTTGAACCGTTATGGTCACATTATAATTAAGATGTCTTTTAGATTTCGGTGACGTGTCTACAACAACAAGAACAACAACAATAACCGCAACAGCAGCAGAAAAGCCTTGAAATAATGTATCATAATTTAATCGTAAATGCTGGCCAATTAGTTTGATCCATTCGCAATTTGCAATTGACTGGCTGCGGATTCTGGCTAAATAAATTGTCGCATAAATTAGCTAATTATATTGTCAAGCTTGCAAATTGAGCGATATCTCGAAGCGAGTATATAAAGCATTATAATAATAATGGCAACAAATCATGAACGTGATCGTTAGATGACCCCAAACTGATATTCAATGTTCGCTGTCTCTCTGTCTCTTGAATGTTCCTTCTCTTTCATGCCAAAATCCTGTCTCGGAAATTGTTGTTCGGTTTGTGCGTGAGTTTTCCAAAAGAAAAATCAAAATCAAAAGCAAAAGCAATAATAATACAATATTGTTTTCTTTTTGTTGTTGATATTGTTAACGCGCTTTATTGACGTGTTTTGTAACCTTGGCCCGGTTCTAACTCTTCGATCTCTCTAGCTATCTCTCTCTCTCTCTCTCTCTCTCTCTCTCTCTCTCTCTCTCTCTCTCTCTCTTTCTGAACAACATGGCAGACAGACAAACGGACAGACGGGCATCTAAACGCACAGACAGATACGCGCAATATACAGCAAAATAGATACAAATCAAAAACATCCTCAAGAATTCACAGCGCGTGTTGCATATAGATAAATGTATATATACATATATATATATCTGTATATTGTATATGTATACATATATAAATGGTTTGCTGGCTCTGGCTACATTTGATTTGATTTATTTCTCGTTTGGTGTTTTACACCCAAAATAACAAACGATGCTGAAAATCTTGCGAATTGAGCAAAACTGAAAAATCATTCTATGCGCTGCGATCGCAAGTGTGCGTGTGTGTGTGTGTGTGAAGAGTGCATTGCATAATACCATTTCGAGCAAAATCTAAAACAACAACAACTGCCAAATGTACATTTAGCCATTAAATTTTTGTAGATTTTACTACTGTCTTCCAACTAGCTCCCAGTTCTGCTTTCAATTGTATTATTTGGGCTCATTTTATTGCTCACACAGATACACACACTCATAAACAAATAGCTACGAAAACTTTTTGAAAAAAGAACTTATTTTCAAAATTTTCTATTGCTTTTAAGGCGAACAAGAGAAGAACTTTTGTTATTTTTGCAATATCCATGACGAAATGTTCACAAATATAGCTCAACATATATCTGTATATATTTGTATATTAAGGGTGGTTTTTAGAAGTGGACAGGTGCTCAGATCTACATAAATATGTATATAAATATGTATTATAAAGTCAAATATTTGATTTTGTGCTGGTCAGTCTAATACTTTATGTTAATATATATACAAATGTATATTTAATTTTATACATTTCAGTATAATATATTATATTTATGTATATACAAATAATCATCTCCATTAAACTGTGTTGATTAATGTGGCCCACACGGACATTCCGAACAGTCGTAATATCATAAACAAATTCTATGAGCTATTTTTTTTTTTTTGCCCCAATACACACAATTTGTGATCTTCAGAATTATAAAGAATTTCTTTATGCCGTCGATTGTGTATACATTCTTTGTTTCTTAATCATGTTCAAGCATTTACTATGGCATATATATGTATTCCTATTGGATCTGCGAGCAGGTGGCTCTGCTCCAGTCTAACGAGTATCCATTGGTAAACCTCAGTGAAATAACTCAACTGACCAAAAATTCGAAAAATTGAGTGGAACAAATAGACGTCGTCTCGTTTCTATTGCTTCTGATTTGTAGAATTATTTTTTGGCAGCTAGGCGAGGGCGAGGCATTCAAGCGGCACAAGAACTTTCGCTTGAAAAAATCGAAAAAAAAAAGAAACTAAATTTATTTGAAATTATGAAGGCTTGCCATGAGCCATAATACATGCCATTTAGCCATGTGCCTCGCCATTGTGTATCCAAAATGCGAATCTTTTGTATGTATTATATAGGCGAGTCGCATTGAATATTGGACAAATGCCTTGAGGCATGCGCCGCTAATTCAAATTGTTTGAGGCAAAAGCAAAAACATCACTTGAAGCGTTTTGCTTGCTGTACCAGCGAATCTTCAGTTATCGCAATGACTATTCGCTAAAGGGATTCATAAAACGACATCTAAGTAAATGGATTGACTTTTGTGTTAATTGAATGTACACCAGGGAGTACCTATAATACATAAATATAGGTAATGTCCCAAGTATAGGGCTGTTAATGATATTATGTGGTCTTGTCCTATATTAGTCTCTTTATATATATACATATATTGCCAGAATCATCTCCATGTGCCTCTTTCATTAAGGAATCTTGCTCTCCATATATTATATATAGATCCTTTACTTATCACTTGTTTTTCTGTCATTTATTACTCGATCATTGTTTTCGAATTGCTCTAATAATGAATCCCTACCTTTATTTTTAATTCCTTTTCTCTTCCTTGATTATTTCCCCTCTATATCCATCGTCCGTTGTGCAAACTGTGCTAATTAGTTTGGTTGGAGCTAGAGTATTCATTGTAATGAAAACTTCAGCAGCACTTATGACGAAGAAGAAGGAAGGATGTGGGCTCTAGTCGATATGCAGCTTAGTGTAGCAAGAGGGCGCTGGGTTTATGAGTAGTTAAGCGGCTTGTTGCTGCCGCGCAAAGTCGTCTCAACAAGTTGCTGCTGATTGCAGTTGTATGCGGCGTATACGTAATGCGGCGGGGTGAATAACATTTTACACAAAAAACAAAAAGTGACCATTAGAGGGAGGGAGAGTCCCAAGAGAGAGGCGCAAGAGTGAGATAGACTGAGTGAGAGGTAGAAGACAAAATGCTGCTCAATGGCGTGCCAAAAACAAAAGGCTAAACTTAGCATGCAATTCGCAGACCGATTTTCGCGTTGGCCAAGAAAAAGAAACTCGCTTTCAATGCAATGAAAATAGCAACAGAATTCGCTAGCGCTGTTGCGGCTGCTGCTATGGCTGACATTAACACCAGACCAGAGACCAGAGACCAGAAATCAAAAGTCACAAATTGCCTAGCAAATAGCTCATGTCAAATTTTGCATGCCAAAGTCGTTGTTGTTGTTGCTGGGATGGTCACGCGTGGGCGGGCCGCCCATCGCTGTCGTCGTCGTCGTCGTCGTCAGTTGCCGCTGTCGTCAGTTGGTCAGTTTATCAAAATTGTTCATAATTAATTAATTGGCTGCGTTCCAGATTTGCAAATTGCTCTCAGTCCTCCGCTCTCCCCCGCCGTTTAGTTCTATTGAGTTTGGTTTGGTTTGGTTTTGTGTTCTGCCTTTTATGCGTTTTACTGCGAAATGGAAATTGCTTTTGCATTTTGCCCCTTAAAAATAAAACCACAAATTCTGCTAAATTAACATATGTGGCGGACCATAAAAGAAATGAATTAGGAAACAAAATTTGATTTTGAACACCCCACACGCGCTTATCAAATGGCAACAATTGAGCGAATCAGTATTGGTATTGGAGCCTGAAGTTCATGTTGTTCTCTTTTCTATTTTATTGTTAAGAATTCTTATCGGCATTTCACTGCCCACTAAGCGCCGCATTGTTGTCGTCGTCGGCGATGTTGTTGTTGTTGTTGGGCGGGTTTGTCGCTAGATAGCGGCATATACAAGCCTACGGAGTTGCTCACGATGATATCATCGCCATCATCGGTTGTCGTCGTTGTCGTTGTCGTTGTCGTCTTCATTCTGCATACGCAGACTGGCGATGTCTTCGTTTCAACGGAAATCCGCATAAACAACGTTGCCCATGTGCCACAGTCGGTACCAGTTCCAGTCTTTATATTTATCTATGTATATGTAACACTGGATCGTGTATGTATATGTATGCATGTGTGTGTGTTTACTTTAGCGTTTTTAGCAAGATAAACACAAATGTAGCAGAGCTATTAAAACATGGCACAATTACTTATACAAAGGCATGCCCCAGCAGTATAAGAGTCGATAAACGACGGAAAGTCGAGTCCCCAAAGATAAAAATAAATTCGCACAATATACATTGATACATTTCATTGTATTTAGTCGAAGCTTTAGCATAAGCAATTGCCAGTCTGTAAACAAGGGGTATATGTAAATTGATCGACTGTGAAGAAATGCAAATCATATCAAAAAGCAGCTTCGGATAATTGTTAAATTATTCATTTTCTTTTGTCTGCGCCTTGGAATTTGTCGAATGTAACATGAGAGGTTCATTGGCCAAATCAATTGAGAGTATTTGAATTTTTTAACTTCAGCGAAATCTATAACAAGTTTATTTTGTATATATATATTTTATATAGCATAGTTACCGGGTCATTAAAACTAAACTAAGCTAAACAATGCGACTGAGTTCAGTTAAATCACGTTAATATACATTTTATATGCAATATCAAAGTCCATTTCATAGTGAAAGACTCGTAGAGTCTTATACAAACTCTTATATCCTTTTTACAAGCTCTTCTTACGGTTCATAACAATTTTTATACATATGTGTGTTCGTATATGCAATCTCTTATAATTTCTATACTCTTATACAATTATTACTAATACTCTTAGAAACAATCATTATTATAAAATGAATAAAGCTTGCTAATCAAATAATTTCTTGCAGGCCTGTATTGATGACAAGCTCGACATGGTTGAGTTTCTAATAGAGCATGGAGCCGATATTAATCGGCAAGACAACGAGGGCTGGACGCCACTGCATGCTACCGCCTCCTGCGGGTGAGTAACCATCCAACAGAATGCGCAGCACGTTGACTAATGAACTGCGCTTACAGCTTTGTTAGCATAGCCTGCTATCTGGTGGAGCATAACGCGGATGTGGCTGCCGTGAACAGCGATGGGGATCTGGCACTGGATTTGGCCATCGATGTGCAGCATATGCCCATGATTAACTATATGGAAAAGGTAGTGCAGGAGCTCAATATTGATGTGGATCAGGCACGCAGAGCCGAGGAGCAGGCCATGCTGAAGGATGCGAAGCGCGGTGATCTGTCCGAAGTGGATCGACCGCATCCGAAAACAGGTGCAACAGCGTTGCATGTGGCCGCGGCAAAGGGCTATGCGAAAGTGCTGCGTCTGCTGCTCGCTGCTGGCTGCAACGTGGATAGGCAGGATAACGATGGCTGGACACCATTGCATGCTGCCGCACACTGGGGCCAGAAGGAGGCGGCTGAAATGCTGGTTGAGTCACTGGCCGATATGGATATCACCAATTATGCTGGCCAGACCTGCATCGATGTGGCCGATCGCAAAATGGTCAAATTCCTCGAAGAACTGCGCGCCAACAAGCGCAACAAACGGCGTCCATCTAGTCAAATCAGGTGAGTTTAGAATGATTCAATGAAATCAATTAAAACCAATTAGAAATCATTCGTTCTCTTACAGCAGAATCTCAGATGCGATTGAAAATCATGTGGACAAAACACGAACGAAACTCGTACGCGTTGAAGTGAGAACTGATACCGCTAAGGATGGTGCGTACAATTTTTTGCAGTAAATCCTTTCAGAGATCCTCCCATTCAACCCAAGCGCAGCCGCTGATTTGCATATTTTATATAAAAAGTTTTCTTTAATTTCTATGCCAAATTATGTGCGTGTCTTTGTTTGTTGTTCAATTGTGTCGCTCAATTAGGTTCTCATGCGCGATAATATTTCGGTTTAAAGCATTTAATTACAAACACACTTGTCACTCCATTTGTCCCACTCCACGCCCATGTCCATGGCTCATCTCATCTGCAGCTGCCTGCTTTGTATGTTTTGCGCCTCATCTTTATGATCATCAATGTCATCAAACTCGTCATCTAGTCAACCGTTTGTGTAATGCTCTCTCTTATACTCTCTCTCTCTTTCTCCCTGACTCGCTGCTTGTACCTCTCTCTCTCTCTCTCTCTGTCTGTATCGCCCGCCCGCCCGCTCGCTCTCACTCTGCTGTCTGTCTTTGCTCTATTTGTGTCTTGTCTTTGTCCACACCGCACACTGCAGCTGCGAGCGGTTCGCTTAATACCAGCGCTCAATTGGCGCCCCAAGATGTTGCTGCCATAGTTGACTCTGCTGCCAAGGATCATAATGATGATGTTGATGATAATGAAGATGATACCGATTCAGAGCTCAGCGACTCAACAGAAAGCTCACACAGCACAAGTTTAACCGAGAGCGAAGGTAGTCGCTGAATTGTTTGGTCTCTCAGTTACTTACCCAACCCTCAATGTGCTTAAAGCCTGCATTAAGCAAAGACTAACCCTTTTTATATACATATACCTGAATATATTAATATATCTAATCTTGTGTATTTGCATTTACAGCTGAAAATGTTAAGCCCAATCAGCATATTCATGCCGCCGAGCATTCTGGCGAGGAGGAGGCGCCCTGGCGACGCAAAACGCTGCGTACGCCCAACGACAGTCCCACTAAGAATCGTACGTCATATACATCCCTAATTATTAATAGTTAATAATAGTGTATTTATCTGGCGTTACAGAAGTTCCTGACAAAGAGCTAAGCGGCAAGAGCGCCAATGAGACCGCCAACGATGTCATTTTGCGACGTACGCAAAGCTTTGAGAATGATCAAAAGTGAGTTCAGCGCACACACACCTGTGCACACCTTGTATAACAAGACATAAATGCGTGCCACACACATATATACACACACACACACTGTAACATATTCATACACTTACACACACACATACATGCACACTGCAAATTAACCCGCATTTTACTACTATATTTAATGTGTCACAATTTGCACAACACTTTCGGTTAATTTTGCTGTTTGTGTTTCACTTTTTGCTGATTGCCAGCCGCTTATCAATAAACACCTCACGCAGCTTACATACACACACACACACTTACACATAGCTCCTCACACAGACACACACGGACACAGATACACTTATTTCTATTTGTATTGACCATTATCGAACTTTTTAAATTTAGTCACACTGTCAACTGTTCAACGGTTGCTCGAAGAGCGAATGAATCAGTTATAAAATTTCGAGAATTAATTTATTGTATAAATGGTCAGTGTTTAGTGTTCAAATTCTCTAGAGAGCATTCGAGTCTCTGCTGCAGCGCTGTGGCGAATTGTGAAGCACAAACTATAAACAACAGAAAAAAGCTTACGAACTTGAACAATTTTTTATACTTTTTTAAAACTTGATTTGTTTTGCTATTTATTTTTTTTTGTGTGTTCTTTTCCTTATGTGCAACAACTACTACTACAACAACAACAACAATTATTCACATCGCACCAATTCATCAAACGCTTATCAAAAAATCCAATTCTAACCCGCCTGCCAACCAACCCCGCCCGCCCGCCTGTCTGCCCGCCCGCCCGTCTGCCCGTCTCATCCACCTGATCCGCGCAGATTCTATCAAAAGTACAATGAGCTGCGGGCACGCATAAAGGCGAACTCATGTCCCATACTGCCAGCGACGACGGCGGCGAATGCTCTGCCCGGCAATAATGCTAATAACAACAATAACCAAAGTAGCAATAACAACAATAATAACAATAACAACAATAATAATAACAATAAGAGCGCGCTGCTGTTGGGAAAGACTCTGAGCACGACCAGCATCAGCAGCAGTGGCAGCAGCAGCAACAACACAACAACTACAACAACCACATTCAACACACACACCAACAACACAACCACAACAACAACAGCAGCAGCAGCTACTACAGCAAATCCAAGTCAAATTTATAGCGTACAAAGATCGGCATCCCTCAAAGATAACTCAGTATATTTCAGGTTTGTTTTGTGCTAATCGAAAGAGAACAATTCGGTAACGCCTCTAATCACAACTCCAAACTAACTGTAATTAACTAGCAAGTAATTTATATAACAACCATAGAACTGTAAACTAAACTCTATATATATAATCATTGCTTTGCTTAGCTTCCATATGCATATATATATATATTCTATATACCTATATATGTATATACATATATCCTCGTCAAACTCTCATTGCACCAACAACAAAGTCTACTTAACATTTATTTAGGCAATGCGCACTATGTCATCTATCTCTCTTAGATGTGCTCTTGAACACCAGTTAGCGATTCTCGTTAATGATTTGATCTCTCTTTTTCATCTCTTTTTCTCTCTCTCTCTCTCTCTCTCTCTCTATCTGCCATTCTCTCAATTTGTATTGCTGCTCTCACAGGAAACCCATTGCTCCAGCTACGATGCTCACGGCAGCAACAACAACGACTACAACCACAACAACGACGCTCAGCTCACCCGCATCAACTGTGCTCACCCCACCTATTCGCAGGTGAGTGTCCATATGAAGGGAATAAATAGATTAAAGTTATGAATTGGAGCTTAGAGTTTTAAGTTATTAGGGACGAAATATTTAAAGTTACTATTAAATACAGTACTTAAGCATTTCAAAACAAACTTTAATCTTGAAAGTATACAGGTTATATATCGATGATTGTTTTCAATTGAGAGTTATCGATCACTTGACGTCCTATTAGCATACGATATTCAGTGATCTTATATATTTCAGCTATTATATTCAACTATATTATCCATGCTAATTATAAATACCCAACTATATAGTAATGTAATGTATGTATGTAATGTAGATTCAAATTAGTATATTCATTCGACAACATTTTTCAATATGATACGGATTAGAGTTAGTTTTTCTTGTTAGTTTTCTTGATTAGAAACCTAGATTTTTCTTGTACGACTATTTTAAGTTTTATATTTTATCATCGGTTTATTATATATATACCTAAAAATCCGTCAGCAATTCGGCCAGCAACAACAACAATAATAATAATAACAACAACAACAACAACAACAACAACAACAATGGTAGCTCTACGGCCAGCGCCAGTGCAAGCGATGTGGAGACCCCGAAACCCAAGCAATCGGCTGGCAATATTTTCAAGAACTTTTTCAAGTAATGATCATGAAGCATAACTGTTAATTGGTTAACAACTGTTGTACTGCGCTAACCCGAAAAGCCGTTTAAATCTGTGCTAGCTCTGCTAACTCTCAATTCTGCCCCGCCCAACACGTGTAGCATGTGCCGCGAGTTGCGAATCTCATTTTTGTTGACGTGTCCTTGATTATTAGAAACTTAACTAATCAATGTGTCTATCCTTCCTCTCTGTGTAGATCCTTTGTGCCGCCTGTGCGTGACGAGGAGAGCGAAACTCAACGCAAGGCTCATGCGAAGCGAGTCCGTGAGACGCGTCGGTCCACGCAGGGCGTTACGCTCGAGGAGATCAAGAGCGCCGAGGAGTTGGTGAAGAAGAAGAACCTGGGCATGAACAACAACAACAACAATAACAACAACAACAGCAGCAGCGTAAGTACTATGTGGGCCCAAGACAGAAAAAAGAAACAACTTAGAAACAAATCTCACCCAACAAATCCACACACATCGAAATCAAGAGATCGTTAGCGTATATCGTAGATCAGCGAGAGCCATACACACTTCATCATCCAGCATATATAAACTAGATGTATATACAATATATTCTTATGTTCTATGTAGTTGAAAAGGAGTTTACACACACACACACACGATGTCATACAATACCAATACCAACACCAACAACAACAACAACTGCTTATGGTTATGGTGTTCCCATTAATGTATTCGTTGTGTTTTGTCTTCCCCTTAAATAAAGTGTGTGTGTGTGTGTGTGTACGAGTGCGTGTGCAGCTGTGCACCTCACTTTCTCCCTTTCCCACTCTCTGTCAGTCTCCATATACCTATGTCATATCATTGCAGTCGTTAGCGTTCTCACTACCCACATTTCAAATATGGTGTTTGTCAATTTCATATATCCCACCCACCATAAATGTGCGAATGTGTGTGTGTGTGTGAGCATGTTTGTTCAGCCTAGTTTTAAAGAAATTAAACTTTATGGTAGCACTTAGTGAAATTCAATTCCGTTTTCCCAAGCACCATGCAACCAAGCGACACTTGAGACACTCTTGAAGCACATGGTCTGCTTGCATAGTGTGTGGGGAAATGACAGTCAATTCAAGGCTGTGGTTTAGTTGCTCATATTGTGAATCAGCGCGTTCTCTCAGCAATCAATCAAATCAAATCAAAGTTGATCAGTCAGCCGATCAATCAATCAGCACTCATTTAGCCTGCGTTCAGCTGCAACAAATTTAACAATCAAAACCGAGCGCCAATCAAATTGCGTTAGCGTTTGCATTTGAGATCGAGTCTGCATCCGAGTTCGTTTTCTATTTGTATTCTTGCGCCGCTGATCGAATTGAAAGTAAATGCCTCGCAAACGCCGCCTTCGCCCGCCACGCCCAGCGCCCGCTGCCCGCCCATAATGCCGCGTTTGCAACGGTTCATCAAAATGAAAATCAAATACACAATCAAAATCGAAATCAAAATTTTCATTTATGTGCAGTTTTTGCGTTTGATATAAGAGTAGCACTTATTCTAGTCTGATTTCATCAAAGCGAATAGTGTAATTAATTGTATGTATCTTAAGTTATAATTATTTTTACTATACACTTTTGTATATATTATATTTATTATATACAAATCATACTTATGTATTTCTGCATGAGGCATGCGTTTAGTTTTTTTTTTTCCTAAAGTATATTAAAGTGCCAGGGCACTCTACGTATGTCGTATGTATGTCTTATATCGTTTGTCGTAAACTGTTTATGATCGTTAGCGTGACCCTTAGCAGACCCTATTACCCTGGTTAGCCTCTACAAAAACGTAAAGAATCTCATCCAGAAACGCCATTTGATTTTTGTTTTTGGAGACAACGCGCAGGTCAACTGTTTTTTATTTGTTCCACAACTAATATTATTAACAGAATGAAACAAGCTCCACCACTGCAACACCAGCAACTCCAAGCACAACAACTGCAACAACAACAACAGCCAACAATAGCAGTGAGAACGAAATTGACGACAGCAGCCAGCAAGAGGCGCAGCCCCCACCACCGCCCACAAGTCCGCCGCCAGCCATAATACCCAGGACAGCAACCACAGCAGATGATTCGGAAATAATTGAAGCTGTGGTTGGCAGCGCCGATACCACCGCTAGCTTCACACTGGTACCACCTGCTGGCGAGGAGGATGAGCAGCAGACGGCGGTCAGTGCTAGCTATACGATAGTCTCCAGACGGGAGAGGCCAGTCGAGCCAGAGACCGATCAGGAGAAGAAGAAAGAAGAGGCAGAAGAGTTGAGCAGCCACAAACAACTAAAGACTGACCCAGTAGTTGCCAAGCAAACGCGTGTGACGGGCACAGAAGCCAGCAGCGAGTCGACGCCACTTCCTGCTAGACCCACAGAACTGCCGCTCGCCGCCGCAGCGCCAACTGAGAGCAGAGCGGCGACAACGACGACGCCCGCAACAACGCCCGGCACTCTAGAGAGTCCGGTGCGATTGCGTGACAAGCGCAATCTGAGCAGCAGCTCGGCTGGCGGATCTGCTCAGGATGCTGATGGCAAGTCGGATACGGCCTCGCCAGTGGCTGCACATGCAGATTTTAATGCGCGCGACTCGTTGCTTAGTCTGTACGCACGTCGTACTTTGGAGAGTGGTGCAGGTGGTGCTAGTGGTGCGGCGACTTCTGCTGCTGCTACTGTTGTTGCGCCATCGACGTCTTCCTCTTCAAGCACATCCATATCAGCAGCTGAGCGACGTCCGTCTTGGCGTCTCAAGTTCGATGCGGGCTCAAAGGTATGCACACAACAACAACAACAACAACCAAGAACAGCAACAACAACTGACCTTTAATCGAACTGACCTTACGTCTTTTGGTATGCTCCACAAAACTATTTCGACTGGCTTTATATAAAAATCAAACAGTGTGCGATATATGTTAAGCTTTAAGTGTAGCATGATTTTTTTTTTAGTGTAGAATATTTACAATTTTGAAACCAGGGTTGCAAAACCAAACTCAATTGTGAACAGCTCTAGTTGTAATCTGAATTTAATTCGGTTTACAGCCTTGAACAAATTCATCAAACTTCGGCACACCGAAGTTGCGTTTGCCCTTAAACAAAAGAAATCACATACACTGAATGCTATTAATCAATATACTATTGAAAGAATTGTACAAAATAAAATACAAATAAATTTCCAGTGAATTGTTATTATATATCTATACACATATAATATTTAATATTTTTAATATCGTTGCCATATCAATAGAATTGCATAAACAATTCATTGTGATTTTTTTTTTTGTATTCAGGGATTTCGCAATATATGAATTAGCTGTTTGTATTTTTGTATTGTAGCTGTGATAGATTGTTTTACTTTTTATTTGTCTTATAAGTTATATATTTGTCTTTTAATTTAAATTTTTATTTGATTATTCATGAACGCCCGTCTGTCAATTGCATCTGAGTTTTAATGTTAATAATTATCCTATGTATAAATATGTATATGTATGTATTTGTTTTAATTGTAGCACTCTATGAACAATATTCCATATACTATATTTTTACTCTTTGAAACATGATATCGCACATTCGATTAATGAACATTATTTGATATATATATATAAATTTATATATATACATACATGCCTAAATGCGTCTGCCTCATTGAATATTATTCATTAATTAACGCTTATTAACTTTTCAGCTATGAATGGCTTGCTTATTTTTTGTTTAATTAAGCATTTATATGTATATGTAGTATGTTTTATTAATGTTTGTTGACGGGGGAACTAAAATTGCTTATAGTATATTGATATTATATGCAGATTCTCGTTGGACTTAAAGAACACCGAGATATAACTTTATGAAAAAAGCTTCGACACAAAATGAATTAAATATTATTTAAAAATCAAAAACGTTCTAACTGGGCCAAGTGCATGGTATCTTACATTAAAAGCTAAAATTTCTAAATAGATATATGGGAAATCTTGTGTAAATGAAGGGCTAAAGCTTTGGTATTAATAGTAAGAGCTGTTTTGGAATATTTCAATTTTAAGGTTTCTGGCGTCTTGACTACTAAATTTGTACTAAAAACAACATTATCGATAACAATCAGCAATGGATTAATGAACAACAGATAAAACAACATTACCAGCATAGCTTAAAAAGAAAAAAACAAAAAATACATACACACAAACAACAAAACAAATTAAATATATATATTTGATATTTGTACTTTATCAAGAAAACATTCTAGAAAACTTAATTAATACTTGCCTACTTTCATAAACCGTGCAGTTCAAGCTGGAGGATATCACCAGCGGTGGCACCTACCCGCCCAATCAGAGCACCATCATACCCAGCGCACCAGCTGTCATGGCAGCGGTCAATTTGGCCAGCAGCGCGGGAAGCCAGCGTCGCATCAGCAGCGGGCCCAATGCGCGTGAGTTGACTGAAAATTTAACTGTGATTAATTCATATTTAACGTGCAAACCGCTTACAGTTAATGCTTCCAATCAGTCGCTCAACTCTGTGGGTCGTCCTGTCTCGGCGCCTAGTGAGAGCATTATTAATAGCGCCTATGTAACGCCATCGGCGCGCAGATATGAAACGTCGACGCTGCCGGCAACTGCCACAACAACTGCAACTGCAACAACAGCATCAACAACTGCCACGACAGCCAACAACTCTGCAACGTCTGCATCCAGTGCCAACCATGCAACGGCAACCAGCCATGAAGATAAGGGTAATCTAACAGGGACGCAGCCAAAAGACACAGTTCACCTAATCCGATTTCGCTCTCTTCCCTCAGATAACGACAAGGAGAATGATAATCGCACACAGACTGTTATACAGAGACGTCGCAAGCCCAAGCGCAGATCCACGGGCGTGGTGCATATCGATATGGATGTAAGTGAATCTCATTCTCTATATCACTTAGCATCTCTGTCTGCTAATTGCGAGGCCGTTTGTCAAACTAAATGGGCCATGCGTGTCTGTCAACTATATTTAGATCAAATGTTAATTAGCCAAACTAATGTGTGTAAATCTTTTGCCAGGAAATCGATCCAGAGCGACAACATGAAACGGCTAACAATGACAACGAGGATAAGGAGAAGGAGGTAAATTGAATGACTAAAAATAAATAGATATAAATAAATTAGATTTCGTAAGCCTGTTCCGAATTGTGCAAGATTTTAATATGAACTAATTTAATGATAGATCAAGTGAATTCCAATTGATTGCTCTTCGAAAATAATGAAATTGAAAAGAAAACCTATTTATAAATAGTTCACATATGTCGAAAATGCAAAAGTCTTAAACAATTTGAACAATTCTCGGAATACGTTAAAGCTTTTCATTTTCGTTTGCGAGCGCTTTTCAACGAATTCGCAATTCGGAACATGGCTAATTATATATTTGTAAATATGTTTACCTATACACCTATACAGCAACAGCAACAACAACAACATCAAGAACAATTGGAACATATATTTTAGTACATAATTATTTTCGCACCTTGGCAAAAATTGGGCTCACAGCAGCTGCTCTGTCTTCTTTCTAAATGCGTAGTCAATACTGCAACTGACACATGCACACTTACAAACACACACACATACATACATACATGTACATATACATATTCACACTTATATATTCGTCACACCTTGTCACAATTTTAGACAGTCCCGTGCGTCCTTCAAAGTAGCTGCTGCTCTGCTCCGAGCTCTGTCTGTTCCAATTAGCCGCCGACCCATTTGTGCAGAAATGAAAAAAAAAAGAAAAAGAAATTAAATTATGATTTCCATTAGAAGAATCGCCGAGAATAAGAAGCGGCAGCAGCAAGCAGCACGTGGCATTGTGAATGCCATTGCTCCAATTGTGAATGATAAGTGTGCAGCACGCAAATCCTTTCATGGCCGAGGTCAAAACTATTAGTGCACATCCAATTTGTGACAATATTTGAGAATTTGATTTTCATATCTGCTCAGCGAACCTGTTAACAATTTATTCAAATCATTTGACCAAATGCCGTTGTTGACCATTAATAAACCTGTCACATTTTCTAAATGCATCTATTCGAAATGCATTGGGGTCCACATATTCGGCAGACAGTTTGTCTGGCTGCCTGTCCGTCATAAAGTATATTTGCATGGCACATTTGAATTTATATAGGTGGGGATATATTTGCATATAAATTGTTTTGATTTCATATTTTTTTTTTTTTGCTATTAGATTTCTGTAATATATGGTTGATTGTTAATAGCTGAACTTTTAGATTTAGTTTCTTTCATGTTCCATATCTAAAGCTGGTAAATAGGTTAATGATTTTCGTCACCTTTGCATTCTAAAGGCCTTTCAGGAACTGCTATGATTAGTCGCTTTCATAAGAATAACTCAAATATAGATATTCTTACTCCGCGCTTCCAATTAGAATCTCAACTTTATATATATTTTAGAGCCATTCACTAATATCCAGAAATCTCTATTTGGCATTAGGAAGTATTGAAGCCATTTTATTAAATCGCAACCCTGGTTGCTTGGTGTCTGACGAAATCCGCTGTGTGTAATCGTGTCAACCATTAAAACTGATTGACGACGTCAAGTGTTCTTTCGATATATATATATATATATATATATATATGTATATATAGACACGGTTAAGTATGAGTTGTTGCTAAAAACTATTAAACGCTTTCACAATGCGCTTTTCACACAACAAATTGCCCACTTAGAAGTGCCGCACGCCCCAAAACAGCATCGCTCACACGTACATTGAACTTTGTTTTTCGCCGTGGTATGCCCCCTGCCGACTCCACTTCTCTACCTTCTGGCCTGCCACAGTATTGTGCCTGAAGAAATGTACAACATTTGCGCCGCATTTGTCGCTAAATTTATACATTTTGCAATTTTGCATTTCGCAGTTTTCGCTTAAGCATTTGTTTCCTCATTCCCTGCCGGCTGCACTTTCCTCGCAGAGAGAATCTTCGCGAGGAGGTAGGAGCTGCATGCGATAGGGGCAGCCGTCATGTACTATATTTAGGCGGAACGCTTTCGTTTCTATATTCTTTCTTTTTTTTTTTTTTTTGCCCTAGTTATGATTGTGTTCTTTTAGGGTAGGGAAACGATGCAACTTTAAAATTTAAATTTAGTTACAAGCACTTCACTTCCCTCTCCACTTGCGCGGCGGCTCTCTTGGTGGAGGTTGTCGCGCTCTCTCTCTCTTTGACATGTGTCACGTGTCGTTGACTGTTTCGCCTTTTGGCCCAGTTGCTGCCTGGGGGCTGACCCCAGCATAGTTTAGAACATTTGCTTCTCGGACATTGGGCCAAATAAGTGTGCGATTTACTAAATTTAGCTGCCAACACACACACTCACAGGTGAAACACACACATACTCATATACCTGATGTGCGCAATTCAAGTGAAACAAATAATGTCCATTGCTGCCAAGGCTTTTTCCTCCCAACAGCTGCAACTCTTTGTTTTCATATGTGATAGACGCACATACGTATATCTATATAGCATATAATAATCATTTTCTTCACTTTTGTTATCATTTTTCCGGCTTTTCTTGCGTATTTTGTGCACTCATTCGATTTCTCTTAAAGAAAACTTCTCTTAACTTGTGACGTTCGCTCTCTCTTTCTCTCTCTCTCTCGCTCACGCTCTCTGTTGCGTTTTACTATTTCTGATCGTGCGCCAAGTTTTTTTCGGTCTTCGAATAAAACATTTCAATACTTTGCTTAGCTCGCACAGTTGAGTTTTATACGGCTAACGTAACGGATCAATAGCCACTGCAACAGCAACAATTTTAACAACCACAAATTCAAATTAATTTATTATTTTAAAGTAAATCACAATTAAATCCGGACGAGTGCTTTGATTCAACCTAACCACAAGCGTCTGTCAAATGTGTCAAAAGATATTTGCAATATTCGCTATCAGCTTACCAGAGACCTGAGATCATCTGAGACTCTAGACTCTAGACTCAAGACTCGAGACTCGAGGCTCGAGACTCTTGAGAGTCGCCACAAGGGGGTGCAAGTTGTATGTGTGTTGCCAGTTGTTGGTCTTCAATTGATCGAACGTCTTGTCGTTCCCATATTTGGAGTATTGCGCACAAATTTCGTTTTTTATTTCACTTTTGTTTTGGGTATTTCAAGTTTTTGAGTTTTGCACTCTATATATGGTCAAATATTTTGATCAGTTTTTAATTTGATTGCGTTCGTGCGCGTGTTAAAGGTTAAAGTTGAAAAATCATTGCATTGAATAAACTATTTTACAAATGTTAGCAATTTGCAAACAAATTTAGTGCTATTAGAAGTATCATAGAGGAGCTCATTAAATATAAAAGAATTATTCAATTCTAATATTATTTATTGACTTTATAAATCTGTTAAATGAGCAATTGAATTTTTTTTCTTTCAATATCTCATTTAAGCAATTTTGAAAACATTTTTATTATTTATAAATCATTTCATAATTCCCTAGAACTTGCCCCCTGATCTTGGCATCATTTTGTTTCAATGTTTTTTTTTTTTTTAAATCTTTTATCTGCTGTATTAGCCAAGTTAAATTGTAGAATTACTACAAAATTGTAAAAAGTTTGGTCGTAAAAACAAAAACTTTTCCATATTGTTGCAATGGGTCGTAAAATTCATTTTGTGTCTGGCATCGAGCTTCATTCATGGACAAAAACTAAATTAGCTTGAGATAGCTCAATATATATGAGGAAACAGCAGCCGAGTCATAAATTAAATGCACTCGACATTTTGATTAAACGAGACGTCGTTCTACCCTGTGATATTAATGTGATTGGGTATGCTGTGTGTGCTAAAGGTTATATGAAATTCATGTCTTCATAGATTATTTTCGAAAGCATTTATATAGTAGACTTTCATTGCAATATATGTATACAGGGTATTTATACGTTGCATAATGCTTCTTGATAGCATCTTCAGCTAGTTAGCCTGCTGTTTCTCACGTCTGTTTCACTCTCGCGTGGGTGAAGCATCAACTTAAGGCATTAACACCGCACAGTAAATAAACAGAAAACGCTAAGGCGTCTCCTGCCCATAGATATTAGTGCCTTTTGTATGTCTTTTCAATATTATTATAAAACTTATGTAGGAACAAACACAGCAGACCTCCCTAAACATAACCAAACACACACTCACGCACACTCACACATACACACACCTTGGGGAAACGTTTTTTCTACCGCAATGCGGCAAATTTAAAACAGAATGTCCAAATTTATGTCTTGACGTCATTTTGTTGATCGATGGAGGATGGGAGGGAATTGAAGTGTTGGCGGTTGGGTTTTCCACATGTCAATATTGCGTTTTCCTTTTTGAATTCAACGACCGTTTCACTTTATACAACGAAAATTTGTTTGTTTTTCCACTTTTGTTTATGCCAAAAGAAGAAGAAAGAAAATGAAATTCACGAACATTTCGTACGCTACTTAATACAGAAATTGTACGAATTTCTAAATGGAAAATTTTCAATTGCAAAATTTCTGTTAATTCGGTGCGCTTTCTGCTCTGGCAAGCTGTTTTTCAAGCGAAATTGCAATTTAGCATTGTCGATTGATAGATGAGTCTTTGTGGGCTATTAAGCATATACTAAAGACCGATTGCTTTACAGCCTGTGCATAGATCTGTAAATAGATTCAGAGGAAATTAGTGAGATTGTGCACGCCATGTCCTTTCGCTCGAGATCGCGCACTCAGGCGCCGCTGACCAGCCGACGGCGTTCGCTTTCCTCCAGCTCTCGAATGGGAGCCTCGGGTGTTGGGAACAGCGGCTCTTCAGCTGGCGGCTACAACTACAATGGCAGCAGCTACAATGCCCGACCCCTGAGCACGGGCTACTATCCGAGCAGCAGTGCTGCAGGCAGCAATGGCAGCTACCAGAGCCCCTACACCAGCATCTATAGCTCCCGCGAAAGCCTTTACGGAGGTGGCGGGGGCAGTGGTGCGAGTGGGCGTGGCTCATCGGGCAGTTACTACACAAATGGTAATGGGAGCAGCAATCGCTATGATTACATCAAATATCATCAGCCTTATCAGCCGCCGTCAGGCAGCTGCTCATCCGCTTCTACATGCTCATCCGGAGGCAGCGCCTCCACCGCTGATTCGAACTCAACTAAAAGCAATCATAGAAACGGCAGCTACTACCAACTGCACCAGTTGCAGGCTTCTTCAGGCAATAACCAGAATCACTACCACATCGTAATTAGCAAGCATAACGGCAATAGCTATGGCAAATCTAAAGCGTCTGCTCTTTCCAACTCCACTTGCCCCACTTCCAACTCGTCCACTGGCACAGCCGGCGGTGGCTATGAGAGTTCGCGTTATGGCTATCCCAGCGCCTCGACATCCAGTTATGGCAGCGATCATCGTTATGTCAGTCCATACTCTAGCAGCTATGACAATGGCGTGACCACCGCCTCGCTCAGCTTTAAGTCCCCTGGCCTGAGTTCCTCCAACTCGTTCAAGGGCTCGGCCAGTGCCAGGCTGCTGAAGACCAAGTCATTGTCCACATCCAACAGCAGCCTCAACACGGGCAGCAGCACACCGACCAGCGCGGGTGCCACGGTGGCAGCCATTGCAGCCACGCGCAGCAACTCGCTGCGGGAGCAGGAGCGCAAGTCACGTAATCGCACGCGATCCCGCAGTGCGGCTCAGCGCTCGATCAGTGCCTCATCGGAGAAGAGCGAGGGCTATGAAGTAAGCAATTAGGTGAAATGTTCTTGAATGTTGTTGCAGGTGGTAAAACTATTAAATATTATTAGTTTATACTATATTTAAGTCTACTTAGCAAAGATTGGATTTAATTATTTTGTATTTTTGATTTGCAGAGCGGCAGTGAACGCACCTCACGCTCTCGCACCGGAAGCACGGCGACAGCGAGCACCGGCAGCGACTCAAAGAGTTCCAGCAACAGCGACAAAGCGGAAAACGGCGATGGCATCGATTATAAGGCGCTCTGGGAAGCGGCCAAGTGAGTATAATGAGGAGTAGCTAGAGCAAGCAATATGGAGGGGGTGTATATTATGACAGAGGATTAGTGGAGAGTAGGGGTTGGGAAAGCCGTTTGATAGAGCAATGTACTAGAGAAGAGCAAAGAACAATGAGAAACTAATTCAGAAATAGACGTAATGCTGTTGACATTAGCTGGGGCTAGTTGTTTAGCTGGTATCCATAGTCACTACAGAAAGAGTCCTGGAAATGTTTAATCTTTATTATCAATTCATATCATAAATATGACAATGTAGGATGTCATTAGATATTCGTTAATTTGTAATGTTTAACGCCATTCTACACTCACTTTTATGCATTTTATTCATCTCTCTATCTCATATCTCTCCCTTAGATTGGAGAACGACAAGCTCAAGCAACTGCTCAAGCAAAAGGATGAAGAAGCGGCGCAGACGCGTGCAACGCTCGAGCGCTTTGCCAATGCCGTAAGTAAAAAGCCCACTAACATGCCACGCCCACTACTACAACAACTATACTACTCAATAAATGAAATACGATTGGTATTTTGTGAAAACTGCAAACAGCAAATACCAAGCAAAAACAAAGAAAAACTCTCAGCAGTAACAAAGAAAACAACGCACAAACAAACCACAGTTCAATTTCTGTCTAACTCTATATGCCTGTTGAGGCCCCGTCTGTTGAGGCGCAGCTGTGATCTCTTTCGCTCTTTTGCTATCATACACACACATACACAGAGACACATACATGCACACAAAGAATTTTCTTATACACTCTCCTCTTCATCAACCCAGCAAAATATTACTGAGTTGCTTTAGGACATGGCTCAGATCAAAATTTTTGCTTGCTTGCCGCTCGCGCTCTGTATCTTTCGCTCTCGCTCTCTATCCAAATGTTAAACAACACTACAACTGAACAACAGTAACAGTAGCAGTATGACACGATACCGTTATCCCACATGCTTTAGTATATTGAAATGCAAGACCAAACGTCAAAATTTGTTCCATTTCCACATTCGCAGACCACTAAAAACTCGCTCTCTGAGATTGAGAAACGTGAGAAAAGAGCTATGGAGCGCAAGGTTTCCGAATTGGAAGAAGAGATCAAGGTAATTACAAATGTGTTCCAAATCCAAAACAATCCCCAACGCCCATCCACCGATAACAGTTAATAACTTCTCCTGCCTGAATGCTGTTTGTAATTTGATTTGATTTCAGTTTTGTTTTTTGTTTTGTTAATGGTATCCCAGGTATCGCAACCCGTTTCGCTAGATGCCATCCATTCCGGGACTGTTTTGATTTCTGATTTCTGCTTTTGTTTTATAATTTGGCCGAGAAAGTTTTATAGTTTTGTTTACTGATATTTTACATTAGATTTTATTTTAAATACCCAATTATCTGCCGCATGTTGAACGAGTTGGCTAATGCGGCCCTCTTCTGATCTCCCTTGCTTATTCTTTGATCCCCATCTAACTATTAATTTCCCACTGCAATAACCTTAACACTATTTCTAAAGCAATTCTGTTATAGCCGCACTCCGTTTCGAATTCCCCCGACCATTTGTTCGCACCCAGTTTAAAGACGTCCCGATCGTACAGATTCTACAGATCGTATATGTATATTTTCATTATCTCTCGCTTTATAATTTTGGCCACTTTTGCAATTTCGACGGCACCGTTGCGATTGTTTATAATTTAATTTATTATTTTTACTAGCGATAGAGCTGCACATAAGCTGCTGCCTTGATTAATTATTTGTTTTTCTTGAACCACCCAACCGATATCCAAAACAACAATCATCTGTACAATATCATCTGCATACATGTATCACCAAAACATCTCATTGTGTGTTTTGTTTTCGTCGAACAACAAAACTATTGATCCATATCTCATTGTCTCATTGTTTCATATGTCCATATTGTCTCATTCTCATTCTCATTCTCATTCTCAGTTACTCTCACTCTTACTCTCACTCTCTTTGTCGTCACATTGTCAGCCATTTGTTGTTATGATTTGGTCACACACAATCCATGCGTTATACGTTTACCGTTATACGTTTACATTTTACGTTACTCATTTGGCGTGCTCTTATTTTTTTTGGCACGCCATTCTCTTTAATATTAACGCAATGCGCTCATTTCAGAAAAATACGCTCACTCAAATTTTGTTTTTCTTTTTTCTCTCTTCCCACGCGCGCCTCATCCATCGAATCGAATTGAAACGAAACGAAACGAAACAAAATGTATTGAACAAAAACAAAAACAAATACGAAAAATCATATTTATATATTTATACAACAAACGTACCGCAAATGTTGTGTGTATCACTCTCTGTTCTTCTTCTTCTACTCGCTATTGTGTCGTTCTAGCTCGTACAGAAGCTAAAGACTGAGAACGACCGACTGCGTGCCGAGAATCGTGCCCTCACGCGTGTCGTCTCTAAGTTGACAACATCGGCCCAAACTCAGCTGGCCAAAAGCAAATAGGCAACGGTTAACCGTTTACAGTTTACAGTTACTTAGCCCAGCCCACAGCAAAGAAATTTAAAAATAATTCAAAACACATGCATACATATAAATAAATAAATATTAGAAAACCGGAAAATCAAATATCGTAATCGCAATCGCAATCGTCATCGTTATCGTTTCTATATATGCATTCATCAATATACTACACTAAACAGCAGTACACCTAGAATAGTTAACATTATTTATCTAAAAGATACTCGGACACCACCATTTGATGTGCTAGCTAGCGATCAACTAATCAAATATAAAATTTATTAGATTCTACTATTACTATTATTAAATAAAAATATTATTATTAAAGAATTGATTTGCATTGTTATATTGAGCGCAACGTGTAACAATAATTGAGTGTATTCTAGTTTTAAAATTAAGTTTACAACACTTTTTTGCGAGGGGCAACTGAGCACTTTTGCATAGCCTGGCATTACTGTTCTATAAGGCCTGAAGCTCAATCGATATAATACTATATATATAACTATACACAACACATACAATTTAGCTAATGTATTTGTTAATTGGAGCCACTCAGTAAAAATATCGCTACATCATATACATATATATCATAGCACATACATATATCCACAAGATATCGCATATACTTGTAATCAAAATCATCGCAACTTCAAGGATTATAGGCATATAAAGCTCAACAAAGGCTGACCAACAACAACAACAGCAACAACTTTACTACAACAGCAACAACAACAATATTAATGGGTCGCAGCACCGTCAGCACAGATCTAGTATCTTTTCTTATATGCAATGAGCTTCACGGTAATTGATCCACACTTGCACTGAGAAGAAAACCTGCATCATATATATGAGCTGGCTGTTGTTTTGTTGTTGTATAATACCAATAAAATATATATATGTATATCTGTATGAAAACAAATAGCTAAACTAAATTTTCTAAGCCAACCTAGTTATAATATTCTGTTATGTGGGGAGTGTTTCAAACATTGTTTTTTTTTTTTTACAAAATTCTACTCGTATTGTCTTACACATAGATTATTGGATTACTTCACAGTTTTGAAACACTCGACTGTACATATATATACCTACTTTATTGTGTAACTATGCTTAGTTTACTCTATGACAAAATTGTTCCCTTGTTGTTAATATTGTTAAAATGTTTTTGCCAAACAAATTTTATATACTCATGTGTCTGTGTGTGTTTTATCTCATCTATCTATATCTATATAACAGTTATATCAGAGTTACGAAAATAAAAGTTTGACCATTTGTAATTCCTTGCAAAAGGCTGTTTATTGTTTGTTGTCCTTCTCTGTGCATATATCCATCATATCCACCTTTGTCAGTTTGACGAAATTGAGTTTCTGTGTTCTACATTTGGCAACAGGAAGCCAAGCCTCCATATCGTACATGTGCCTCTCACACATATAGAAGCATCTACAAATCTTTAATCTTAATTATGATTCGTTTTCTTGGTTGGGTTGATGTGCATGTTGCTGTCTGTTTTCCTAGGGCGTTCAGTTCCACAGAGATGAGGTTCTAGATATAGATGTGGATATTGATATACATATACGAATATGTATATATCTATATCTAAATGGAGTTATGTTTTAACTAATGTTTGTTTGTTGTTCTTGTTGTTGCTGAGTTGCTTTCAACTAAATCGCATGATATATATTTTAAATATTTTTTCTTTTATAGATAAGCCATCTAATATACATATACCCCCTGAATTCTCTTCTTTCAATGTGCTGTCGAGCTCCTTATTCTTTTTTGTATTATTTATAACTGTTTTCACTAATTTTGTTAAATTTTCTTTTACTTTCGCTGCACTTTCCACCAATCCATATCCAGCAACTCGATGCCTACAAATCGGACAACGATCGCCTAAAGGAGGAGAACGCAGCGTTGATTAGAGTAATTAGCAAATTAAGTAAATGAAATTATGTCTTAACTTAAATGTACTCCAATCAAGAATAACAAAACGAAAAAAAAGAAAGAAAAACAAAAACAAATCAACAACGTCAACAAAAAGCAAATTCAACAAAATATAAAAAGCAAAGAAGAAAAGTTCTGTTTAATATTATTATAATTATTATGATTATTATATTTTATGTGTTAAGGCATTTAAGCGCAAGTTGGAAACCATGTTTCAAAAATCGTTGAAAATTGTTTGTTTTCTTTTCTTTTTTTTTTTAAATCCCTCTGTCTCTCTTCCAAAATGAATATTATTTATAATATATAAAGAAGTTGATGAATGGAGCGTATATTTGGTTTCTATATATGTATACAAGAAACAGAATAGTGAAAATTATAAACATCAAAATGAAACGGAAAAATTAATTATAGATTATATATGTTGTATAACGGTTAATTTCAAACAAAAAGAAAAATCTTTACGAAAAAACTGAGAAACATATTCATCAAATGAGCCCCTAGTTACAGATTAGTTTAACTACATACATATATTGCATACATATAAAAATATATATTTTTCATATATACATATAAATTATATATACACACAAACACCATACACACATACATACATACAAAAAAAAAAAAAAAAAAAAAAAATCATACAGCTAAAAAGTAAGAAAACAAATTGTTTGTGAGAAATGTTTTTGAAAGCAGCCCACGCAATGTCAACGTAATTAATTTATTAAAGCTGTAATTGTTTATAAAGAAAGAAAAAGAAAAAGTGACGAAAACTTAACTCATTTAGCTATAAATTACAAATTTTGTAAACAATCAGTGGATATTCATATGAGAGTTATGCATATGCAACAATACAAGAAATATATGTACACATATATATTTCGAATGTCTTCTATATATATATGTACGTAAACCATGGCGCTACAAGTTGTATATATCAATATATATACTCCTAAATGTATGCTACAGAATGTTGCATATGCATATAGAAACTTGATTTAAATCATTATGTTAATTTTAAGTTGTTCACTTTTTGGAAACGTATTATATATTGTCGTACTATACTTATTTGAATTTCGCTTATATATGATTATTGAAAATTCGTTTAAGAGATTTTTGTGTTACTCGTGATGAAACGACAAAACAAACTCAAAAAAGAAAACAAATAAGTGAATTGTGTAATATGTCAAATTGTGAGAAAAAAATATTCAAATACGAAACTTAATAAATGTGATCGCAAAGTAAATGAAAAGTGTGTTTCATTGTTAACGATTTGAGAACGAAATTCTGAGCTGTGAGATGTTTTAGATATATGTGTAAATTGGCTGAACTTGTTTATAAATTGCAAAGAGTATATTGGTTGGTTGAAATCGTCAGCCAAATATAAATGTCAAGGTATTATATATAATGTGTCTATAGATGCATGAGTTATATGGAAAAATTATATAAATTGCCGTCATACAGCTAGGGGATATGAATTCATGAGATATGTACTTAGAGCTTAGTATAAAAGGGGAAAGGACACTATCCGCGTGAACTATTAAGCATTGAAATTTAAATAGTTTGTGATCTTTTCTACCTGTCAAACTTTTTGCAGGAAGATAAATCTCTAATTGTAAAAGCAGAATCAAGGCTAACAAATGAGAACAGCTTTGCCATTTATCTATTGTCATCAATCTGCATAAATTATTATAATATTTTGTTACTTTAAAAAATCAGATATTTCTATTATTGGCCACATTTAGTTGCGCCAAGTGAAGCGAAATGATGCATGAGAATATTTGCTGTACTTATTGAGGCAATGACATCAATGGGCGGATTTCAACAATTATTTTGCGATTATTTGTGATATTTTAAATAATGATGCAAACTGCAGAGTCCAACTAATAAAAAGTAGTTTCTAGTCAAGAACAAGAGTCAACTACCTTTATCTAAATAATCTTCTGTGCAAGAAACAGCATAGCACGTGTAGCAATAAAGCCGTAAGAGCATATTATGAGGGGCTGACGTACTGCGAGGTATTAAGCTGACTTTAGTCTCTGAACAGTATACAGTTTTGGGCAAAGCTTAGGCTACAAGAGGGGTTAATGGGAATGGCCTTTGATATGGGCTATTCAGAAATCAACGTATAGCACTGTAAGTGTAACTAAAATCGTACAAATTGTTTGTAATGGATACTAACTGAAATAAATGTATGGCGTCAAAATATATACTATATATAAATGTTGACATAGGTATCTTCTTCTATGATTAATTATAGCAGACGACGAATTTATGTTCTTATTACTTCTCAAATTATTTTAATGCATTCATATGTACGTCGGAATGTGTTTAGACTTAAGCACGCACTGCCATGTTCAGTGGGGGCTTATTGATAATTTGGCCTCTGATGTCTAACCTGGTTAAAAATATAAAACGCAAAACAATAGGGCGCACGTCATCACAGACCAGGAATAGAAGCAGGAGTAGCTATATTTAAACTACTCGCATTTGCTCGGCCCACGGTGCGTTTCGGCTGCTCAGACGGCAGTCCAAATGTCACTCGACTCAATGTGTGCGTCGCCAGCTGCTCAAAAGCCAATTGAGTGGAAGTGCGTTGAGCGCGGCTTAAATAACTTTTCAGTTAGCCAAAAAGCGTCAGTTTCGCTCAAAGCGTCTCCACGTTCACAACGTTTGTCGTCGTCGTCGGCTGGGCCTAAAAATAAAAGAAAAAAAATAACAACTTTAATTTATTTAATCTGGCCCATTGCAACGCCGCGGCGCACAAGTAAACCAGATTTATATAAGTTTTTGGCGAAGTTGTGAAATTAAAGTGTTTTAGCCAAAAACGCGCAAGCCAATCAGTTTGAAAGGGATTTCTAAAAGTGAGTTTATGTTGCATCACTTACATAATAGGGGAAAGGATATGGACAAGAAAAAAACTCACACCTACACATACAAGGGAAAAATACAAGCAAATACGAAGCCGAAGAAAAACTTTCGCTTTCACCGAAGCACCACATGGCTTGAGCTTTTCTCAAGCTTCAGTCGACGCAGTTTTATTTATTTTTTTTCGACTATGCAGCGACATCTGTGCGGATCAGATCATATATCAAACAGAGTTCTGCGCAATTATTAAGTCTGTTCTTGGCTTTCACTTTCAGTGTGGTTACACGAAATTCCGTCAAGTGTATTTATTAATCGCTTATGTAATTTGGTGTTTCTGCATATCTGCGATCTGGTATTGGCCAATAGCGGCGGTCCGCTTGCTCAACCGACAAGTCAATTAAAATTACGCGCTAGTTGGTAATACGCTATACGTTAACTGTTTGAATGTTAAGCCAAAGGCCCGTGCGGCAAGGCCAACGCCATTAAAAAAAAGTAAATACAGCGTACGGACACAGAGTCTATGTGACTTTTCAGTTATGAATACCCATATGTATATAGATACAATTGTGTGTATATAGACATACCTCATATTCATTGATATTCCGCGGCGATCACAATTTAGCAACTGCAGTAACGGTCACACTATTGTGACCTCGCTGTGCGCACACCATTCGCATACAGACCCCCAAAAGAAGAGTCGACAAACATTCGACATTTCATATACAATGTGCCTTGGGGGATTTTATATAGAGTTCCCAATCAATAAATGTTATGAATTCGTACAGTCGAACGTGTTGAGACTTGACAATTAACACTTTCAGCTAATGATTTGTGTATTTTCTAATGATAGCGATTCATTCAGTTGCATTCTAATGATCGAGAGATTACGTACTCGCCTCTTACAGCCACTTGTAGAATTAGTATTCATGTTAAAAGGTTTCCACTTCAATGACAAAGTGTTAAATATTAGTTTAGCTGCAGTAGATTTCTTAAGTGGGAGGCTTAATGTGATCTTACATCAATATCCGGCATATGCGATTCGAGCTGAAGTTTGAGTGAATTGTGAACCTGGAGTTGAAAGCTTTGCCACAGCCCGAAACCCGTTTCGAGTGTCTTCCGCTCTTGCACTCTCGCTCTCCCTCTCTTTCACTCGTTCGCTGGCGCTTTGTTGCTGTACTTGAGTTTTGTCAGATTTGATGTTATATGATGTAACCACGAAGCTAATTGGCAGAGCGGTTGCAGAGAAAGAGCGAAGAAAAGAAAACACAAATTGCACGTCGCAAAGCCCAGCTTGAAATGCTCGCTCTCCTTCTCCTTTTGCTGCTGCTGCTGATGCTGTTGCTGTCTCCTGTAGCGCATATGGCCATATGACCCAAAAACGTAATCGTCAATAACAACACACATATATATGTATACACGCCCATATGTACATAGGCATGTAAACTGGGCATAGTCAAAGCAGGGCAAGTTACGAATTTCTGTTTTTTTTTTCTTTTTTCTGAGCAGTGGCAGAGCCCCGCACTCTTCCTCTCAACTCACATTGAAATCTGTGTGAAGGCCATGAAAGTGAAAAAAACATCAAATAAAACTTGATTTAACGCCGTCCACTGTTATGGCCATCGCTATGGGAGTCTGCTCATAAACAGTTTGTTGACCAAAAACGATTCGTTTTCTTTCTTTCTGTGCTGCGGCGAGCCAATTAATATGGCCATTATCACTGCGTAGAGGCAACGCTTTATATATCTCAAGTATACAGCTTCAATTGGCTATGTTCAAGTGGCCACTGGCCAATGACAGATACAGTGCCTGCAAGCAGTTGTCAACTGCTGCAGGTGATATAATCTTCTGCTGCTGCTGCTGCTGCTGTAGCTGCTGCTGCTGTAGCTGCTGCTGTAGCTGCTGCCGCCGTGTTGCCTTTATCTCTTCGCTGACCTTCGAACTAAATGGGCTTTTGAGCATGTAGAAATTTAAATAAACGATCGTATGTTGTGCTCGAATCGGTGTTCATATGCAAAACGAACTGTCCCTTCATTTTGGGTCATGGTCAATGGACCGGTAGCTAGACAAAAAGAAGCCAACAGCCAGCAGCCGATCACCTGTGGATGTGGCTATTGCTGTGGCTGTGGTAATTTCAGCCAGATAGAAATCAGCAGAGCTCTCTATTTAATCGATGCTTTGGTTTTTTTTTTCCAATTTGCCAACTCTGAAGCTGATAAACATATGCACACACATAGATGTTTTGACACTAACTAATGAGCGTCAGCTGAACCCACGCAACATTGATTGCCATAAAAAACCCACCTCAAACTCTAAGCCAAAGCCAATGACCCACGTTTAAGAAAAGACAAACCTGAATGCAGGTGGGCCTTAATTGTATCTGTGTACTAAAGTCTGTGTGTGTTTGTGTGAGTGCTGGCTAATGTAGGTTAGTAAACAGTAGTTAATACTCAAAGTTCGATGAATTTTAACATTTTAGCAACGGCTTCTGTGCCTGACCAAGGCCAGCTACACAATTAGTAATATCTGCTGTATACACCGCGTATACGTAATAAATCGTTTAGTTTCTTTGTTTATACACATTAATTGGCATTCAGCGGGTATAATAAACATAATTGTATCTATTCTTGCAGTGCTGGAAACTGAAGTGCGGCAACAACCCAAGCTCAATGGGTCCTCATCCAATGAGAAGGACTTTGATCCGTATGTGTGCTCTCTGAGCGCTGACTTGAAGGCGGTGGCCTGGGAGGAGCTGCACGAGGATGAGAATATACGGCGGCAGGCCTTGGCGCAGTTCCGCGAGTGGATTGCCAAGCATCCGCACATCAAGAAGTGCCGCACTGATGCGATCTTCCTGCTGCGTTTTCTGCGCACCAAAAAATTCTCAGTGCCCGCAGCTTGCGAGATGCTCGAGCGCTATCTGACCATTCGCCAGTTGTATCCCCAGTGGTTCCAGAAACTGGACATCAATGATCCGGCCATCAATGAGATCTTCGACGCTGGATATTTGGTGCCTCTGCCGCAGCGCGACTCGACCGGGCGTCAGGTGATCTTCTCGGTGGCCGCCAAGTTTGATCCCTACAAGTTCACATCGGTGCAGATGGCGCGCGTGCACAGCCTGATCTGTGAGTCGCTTCTGGACGAAGAGGACTCGCAGGTGTCGGGCTATGTCTATGTGAACGACGAGAGCGGCATGAACATGGGTTTTGTGAGCCTCTGGTCGCTCACCGATCTGCGCAGCATCATGAAGTGCATTCAGAACTCGACGCCCATGCGCCACAAAGAGACGCATTTTGTCAATATACCCCACTATGCCAATCGCATCATTGAGCTGGGCGTGTCCATGCTCAGCGACAAGCTGAAGAAGCGCATCATTGTAAGTCAAGTTGATTCTGTGAATATTTTTATCAACTAAATATATTAACCCCTACTTCTTCGACAGGTGCACAAGAACGTGGACGCATTGAAGACGAAGATGGATCCCGCCATTTTGCCCAAGGAGTACGGCGGCACTGTACCCATCGCCGACATGATACGCGAATTCAAAGCGAAGCTGCTGCAGCGCCGCGCTGCGATTCTCGCCTTGGACGACATGCACATCGAGATCACCAAGGAGGCGGCCAACTTTGCGGGCAACGACGTGGGCGACATTGATGCCGGTGTCGTGGGTAGCTTTAGGAAACTGGAGGTGGACTAGTTTTAATGTCCAGTTGGGCTTTAGATTAGGCTAGGCTAGGTCAGAATACCATTGAGACATTTGACAACACACACACACACACACACACACACATACACAGTCGAAAGGCAATCAAAATTAATTCGCCTTTTGGCAGCATAAATCCTAAATTATAAATATACAATTATTTACGGCCGGAACTGCAGCATCAAATTTGGCACAGATACAGACAGGTACCGGAATCTGAAGTTGTAGTTAATAGTTGTTTCTAGTTATATATACTCACACACACATATACACATATACATATTCATGCACACCTCTATTGTGTGCATGTATGCTATTTAAATATATTTACCTTGTTCAAATGACTGTCTTGATTCTTTCTTTTGTTTGTTATAAAGAATTCGTGTTTTTTCAGATTGTAGACGTTGCTCAAAGAGGTATGTAAACATACGTTTATGTTCCTAGAATACTTACAAGTGGCAATTTTATTGTATTATTATGACAAGAAATTCATAGGCATGGAAAGAAATTTAAACGAATTTTTGACAAATTAATATGCAGTGTGAGTTTAGCTCAACCTGATATCATATTGCAATTGCAAAAGTTTTGACCAACTTTTGTTCTTTGAAATATTAGAAGCATATTGAGTATACATAGACCTAAAACATATGTTTAGAATATATACATTAATATTTATAGCAAACATTTTTACTGTTAATTTATTCAAGGAAATTCAAATGTTTTCTATATTTAATTTTAATGGTAAACTCAATCTAGACAGTATTCTATGATTGAAAACATTTATACTTTATATAATTATAATTAAGGTCAGTTTTTAGTAATTTAGGGAAGTTGAAAGTGAACTTTAAAAATGTATCCAGTATTTGTTGAAACATACATATACAGATATTTTATCGCTAAATGTGAATACGTAATCAATTAAATGTCAATCTATATCAAAATGTATAGCTCTTAAATATGCTGTTAGTCTTGATATAGAATTCGGAAACATGGAACATGAAACACGGCACTTTTCACAGAAGTGGCGTATTTATAGTTTTATAGATTTTGGCAAACATTTTGGCAACAAATGCCCAAAAGCTTAAAATCAATATAGATAAAAATGAATCATTAATAAAATAATGAGCTTTAATTATAACAATATGTAGGAACAAATGGGCATATAAGTGAACTCTAAATGACTGTACCTAAAAAGAGATTCTCTAAAAATTAAATGGAATCGAATACTATTATAGAAATGTAAGCATTAAATCCTAGTCATGATCATAACATTGCATATTTTAAAAAGGGGAAGCCATCTAAAATCTTTAATCTTCAAAATGAAGAAGTTTTGACCAACTTATAAATTGTTAAAGTTATTAATGTAGATCGCGGAAAAGCCATTGTTGTTGACTGCTGGAAAGAACTGAGATCTCCACGACCCAGAACTTGTTGAGCTCATTGTAGCGCATTAGAGAGTCGCACAGACTCAGCTGCTGAGAACTTTTGTTGTGCCCATAATTGTTGTTGCAATGCGATAACGGTGACACAGACGACGACGACGACGGTGAGAGAATCTTATTGCATTTTTGAGCAAGAAAGCGACGACAATCAAAGCTCGAGGTACGAAAGCGTAAAGTTCATGTGTGTGTGTGTGTGTGTGTGCTTAAGTATGCTTGCTTGTACTCAATGTTTATATGAGAGAATGTGAGTGTGTGTACAAAGTTGCGAGAATGTGTGTCGGCATTATGATTGTGTATGGTTTATTATTATGACCGCATACGAAATAATTTCCAAGTTTACATTTCAGTTGAGCGTTGGATCAGCTGGAGAACGGAGAACAGAGAACGCGAGCAGCGATCGTGGAGTGGCTAGCGTTGATCGTTGATCATCTCGAGTTGTTAATTGTTGCGCTTTGTGACCGTGCTAAATGTTTCGCTTTGTGGCCCGGGCTTAGGCATGTCGACATCAGCTGCCGCCGACAGTGGTTGAGCAATTGCAGAACATAGACCGACACAGTTATTCTATGTATATAAATAGTCTGACAAACGAGGTCTTCTTTAAACTCTGTCTTTGACTTTCTCGCTGCTACACTGAGTATTGACAATTGGATTGATAAAGTGTAAGTGTGACAAGCGCCACGTGCGGAACGTTCCGGCGGCATACAGAGGGTATACGCAATATTAATAATGTTAGTCATCAGCTGTGCTTGAGTGTGTTTGTGTGCTTGTAATTTGTTATGGGGTCAAAGACTTTTGGCCAAAAATCATCATCAGCTAATAAACAGCTCAGATTCTAAAGATAATGCCCGCATGCACATTGTATTCATTTGCATATGTAAATGTGTGTGCTTTCGTTACACATGTGTGCATGTAGCTGAACAACCTGCCAGTTGCATGTCAGCAGCTAATTCGCTACTGGGCACTTGCACGGCACGAGCAGCTGCTCTCTGAGCATTGCAGAGAGCGCTGGCGCTAACAGACTGTGAGCATTTGGAGCGAGGCGAAAGCTTTGCCGCGAACAGCTGTTTGAGGGTGAGCTTATCCAAACGTAGCTTCCAACTCGCTTGCGCTCAGAGCATGTGATAAGTGGAAGGCGCACTGGAAGCACACACACACACACACAACATATATGCAACTACTTCAGTTACAATTGAGAGTGTGGGAGAGACAGAGAGCGCGTATGTGGCAATTGAGCATGGGCGGTCGAAGTGGCGTTGGTGGCTCTCGTTTGGCGTTTAGCGTTTATCAATACGGAGTACGAGTCGTAGATAAGAACTCTGAAATCATTTATATAAATTGAATTATCACCTCTTCCTTTCACACATTCGTATGGAAAAGCACAGAAGACATCAGTGCAGTGCAGTCGAGCGGCGACGTTAACTGGAACAACATGAACAAATTGCGAACTCTGCTGCCGGGTCAGCATGCCAAAGACACTGCGCGCAATTCGGTCGCCCTGGAGCCAGAGATTGGCTTCCAGATAACCATTGAGACGCACGACCCAAAGGAGGGCAGTCAGCAGAGCTTTGCCGCCTCAAACGGTACGGCGGGAGTGCCCGAGTTGAATGTGCACCTGATTGCGGCGCGACACCTGCCTTCCTTGTTCGGCTTCAAGATCGTTCAGGGCTATCTAATAAAGGTAATTAAAAGCTTTTGGTTTTTGGCCTTCGGTAGTATTTGTTTATTTAGAGTGGGAATGAAAACCTGCCTGAAGAAATACTATATAAATATTTTATATAGATAGACTCCATAAACTGTATCGCATTTTCGATTTCTTACAGGTTAAACTATTTCCTGGCACAAAGCGCTTGGATAGCAGTGTTCAGACCAACACATGGCCCAAGTTCAATGAAAATTTCAAGTTTCCCTTAGTGCCAGACATTAAGTAGGTATCTTGAGATGGCATCTGAATCACATCTACTAAAATCTCTTCCCTGCCAATAGACCATCGTTAAAGCATGGCTCCGCCTTCTCCTCCAGACGCCAGGTGCAGAGACGCGCGAGTGGCGACATTTCCGCACCTGATGAACTTTTCGCCGGCCAATTTGTGGTGTTTACTGTATATGCTCTGCTGGAGCTGCCTGCCGCCGTAAGTCAACAGTTGCTGTTGTTTTTTCGTCTAATTTGTATCTATGTAGGTTAAATAAATAATGCCTTTCAGAGTTTCAATCGATTCAACAAGACCTATCGCTCCCTAAAAGATAAGAGCTCCACTTTCGTACAGCGGCTCTCCTCGGGCGAAGCCCAGGCTGAAAATGGGGCAGCCCAAAAGAATGGGAAGAGCAAGAAGACGACAGAAAATCCTAGGGATGCCATGCCACCGTTAACAATAAGTGAATCACGTAGAAATATAGGTATATATATAGTATTTATAATATAAATTAACATGACTAATATTTTAAAGTATTTCATTTGATTGTGGTTTTCTGATATACATATTTACATTCCTGTTTATGTTTCTATATGAAATTTGATTTGTTTTAGGTTCCGTCACTTGCTATCTGGAGCCGAAGCTGTTTAAACGCAATTCTCGCACCGGCTGCTATTCGACTGAGGAGCTCTGGCTGCCCATTAAAGATATAACCACGACCGTTTCAAAAACAACGCCCAGCAACAACAACAACAACAGCAGCAGCAGCAGCAGCAACAACGTAAGCTATCAAAACAAACAAGTTGACAGGCAGATTTGACCAAGTCTTGACTTAACTTCATATGTTGATATATACGAACATACATGTAGATGACACCCGGGTGTTGAGTGCATAACTTCATAACTGAAACGAGCATAAAAATGAAATTATTATGTGCATTTAATGTGGCCTAGAGAAAGTTGGCCAAAAGTAAATTGCGATGACTGCGTAACACACAAAACAAACATATACAGAGGCAACGAAAGCAGAGACTGACCCTTGACTTGCTGTTGTCTTATGTTTTCACAGCTTACGAATGCGCCCAAGGGCGTGGTGGAGTTGGCGCTGGAGGTGCGCGATCTCGGCGAGAGCGAAGGAACGGGCCCTAGTCCGCAGCCCACGGAGACGAAGGACATTCCAGTGGCGGCAGGTGCCAACAATTGGCAGCGCATGACAGCCGAGGTGAAGCGCAAGATGGGCATCAGCAATGTGGCTAATGGTGCGGATGGTCCACTCATGCTCCGGGTAACGACTTCGCGCATGCGCTGCTCCAACAAGGTCAAGGATGAGCTGGAGGCAACAGCCAGCGGCGGTGTCTATGTGAAGACCACCGTGTTCGAGCATGGCATCTATGTCGATGCCTGGAAGTCGCCCGTGTTCTTCCCCTCGCTATCCACCAAATGGGATGGCTCTGGCGGCGACGAGGCGACCATTTGCATGCCATTGCGCAGCCTGGATCAGCTGGAGAACATTGTGATACGCATTACGCTGGCAACGAAGCTGAAAATGGGCAAGAAACTGGTGCTGGGCACGGTTCTAGTCAGCGGCGCTGACAACGCCGCCGAGTCGGGCATGGAGCAGCTGCGTCTGCTGCGCGATTCCCCACTCAATGAGCGCGTGGCCACCTGGCACTGTTTCCACTAGCTAAGCTATCCAATTTTAAGAATAGTTCCAAATCGTAGTTTGTGTTTAAGTATATGATTAAATTTATATGCTCAAGTTCTTTTATTGTTATTGAAATAGTATTTGGATTCTCCGTTAGGCGCTGGTTTATGACCATGGCCATATTAAGGGACTGGCTGCGGAACCAGGTCGACGCTCTAAGCCATTTCATGCTCAGGGGTTTTCACACTTTTTGCGCAGTATTCCCAAAACCAACGGCGAACGTCTGCGGCCCACTGTGCGAGCGCTAAAAATTGTCAGTGTGTGTGTGTGTGTCGTATGCGTGTGTGTCTCTCTCTGTGTGTGTGTATGTTGCGAGGAAAATAGTCGCTGGCAGCATCGAACGCAACGTTTGAAGCGCTCGGCGTTGGCGTTCAGTTCTCGAGAAGACGGCGGCGCGATCGGTTGTCTGTGTGTGTGCGTGCTTTATTTGGGCAGCGAGGCTGAGGCTGAAGCTGTAGCGAGTTGTTGGTCTATATATGAAAATCCAAACCCAATGTAAAAATATAACAAAAAATATTTTAAAACCGCAAAAACAACAACGAAACGTGCAAAAATAGAAAACTTAAAAAAAAAGTTCGAAAATAAAACCTAAAAAAATTTGCCAATTTTTGGCGGCAGTTTTTCGTGGTTTCTTCAATTGTTGGAGCGCACTCAGTTTGCAGGTATTGGCCAGGTAACCGGCAGGCAGCCTTAGCCTCTAATTGATAGGCGCCTTTCGATCGATTAGCATGCAAATAATAACAATAATAGATCATTAAACGTACGCGCAAACCAACGGAATTGTTCAATTGAATAGCGATCAAAATCGCAGCGACAATATATAAAGATGCGGCCTTAAATAGATGTCGTCATTCCATTTCATTGAGTTGACGGATATATACAAATATACATGTGTGCATATATTTATAAATTTGTATAAACATACAGATATATGTGCATCTGCTTGCGTGATTCTGTTTACATATATGTATGTATGTACTCCCAGTGCAGAGCCAGTTATGAGTGCATCAACAGTTTCATTCATAATAAAAAACAATATGCAAAATCATACACACACTCACACACACACACACACACGCATGCATGTGTATATGAGAGATGTGTGCATTAAGCGCATGTGTTATAAATATGTTGCCTGGGCGCCTATGCCAGGGGGTGGCGACGCATTTAATGTGGCATCTTAGCGATTGCAGCGACAGCGGCGCCGAATCATGATTTATGGCCAACAACATCCTCCTTATATACTTAAATATGTATATGCATACATAACATAAATACATAAGCAGCTGTGTATGATTTTGTCACCAGTGTCTAGTGTATATTCACTAAAGGAATCGAAAAACGAATCAAATTCGAACTCGAATGCAACAAGTAAATAAACTGCAACAACGCCTTGACAACTACTGAACTTCCGTTAGTTTGCTATCAGTTATCGACTGCGATTTCAAGTTCCGATCAGAATTTGAAATCGAATCCGAGTTAAATTTCAGTTTTATTCATCCTTCTATAAACATGCGACTAATAAATAAACTAAAGTCACGACTTGACAACTGCTCGACTTCCGTTGTGGCTGCCCATCTGCACATGTGTAGAAGCATGTGCGTGTGCGTGTGTGTGTCCACACACTTATAGTAAGACGAGAACTGCCCACGAGCAGAGCAGCCGCTGCCCACTCGAGACATAAACAACAACAAACCCCCACATACTAAAAAGCCACGGTAGCGGCGATTCGGCTGACTATTTTTTGTATTTTATTTTATTTTTCGTAAGCGTCATTAAAATTGCATTTCGTTGAACTGGCTCCCCGCTGTGCCCCCAGGCCCGGCTGCCGCTCGTGCATCCATTGGCTGCCACGGGCGGCAGTGCCAGACTTGGCGGCTGCCTCTAGTGGCAGGTGGTGCGGCCAATTCCGATGACTATCGAGCATTTAACTAATGCGCTGCTACTGTTTTTTCTCTCTTGTGTGTTTTTATTTTGTTCAGCTCTTTTGGTTTTTGGCTTTGCGTAAATTTTCATTCATGAAAAGCTCATTCGAGTAAGACTGAGCTGGTTGAGTCTATACGACTATCAAATGCGCTAATTTATTTTGCAATTTTTGATTGCAATTGGTTTTGAGATTGACAAATAGTTAGACGGGATGAAAATCAAATAGAAAGGCAGACATGAAGGACAAAGCTATTTTAAAAATTAAGGATGAAAGAAGACAGAGAGATGGAGCAACAAAAGGACATAATAAATACATATATAGAAATACAAACATTACAATAAAATAAAAGTTACTCTACTCTTACTCATATGTTTATATATTCATACCCAACAGTCGTAGCTACCCTATACGATGCTTAAGCAACCAACTAAAGTCATAACAAGTGGTGTCAACTTTTCCACAATCTCTATTTAGTTTTTTTTAAGCCCCGTGACGACATGTCAAGGAATTTGGCAAATGTTTTTCATTGTTAATCTCGCAAAATTGTAACATTTTAATCCCACTTAGTCTAGGTGGGGTATTCAGAGGTGGGGGCAACAACATATATCTATAAAATGACGAACGGTTTGTTTACACGACGGCTGCGCATCCGCGTCTGCGTCGACAGCGGGTGCTGCTGTTACTGCTGCTGCTGCTGCTGCTGCTGCTGTTGCGGGTGATTTGCGGTCGCGCTGCGTTCTAAATTAAGAAGAGCCGTTTTTTATGTGCATAGCTACATACATATGTACATAAATATATAATATATATGTATATATAAATACAGACAGACAGATAGGCATGTCGTCAGGTGTTTAAGAATAGTTTTCTAGTGGTTTGTTTTCTGATAATGCTGAATATTCCCCACAAACACAAACACACACATACACATACACATACACATACACATATACACCCAGTCACGCATAAAATAATAAAGTGCTGCTCTGTTACTCAACCTTAAATTATGAGATCGCTGCACATACGAGATGGACGAGCTGACAGATACATAAGCATGTTTGGACCGCCAATTAAAAAATGAACCCGTAAACTATGTTCTGTTATTTATGACCCGTGCATTTTCACTCTGTGGCCGAATTATTTGATTGTATGAAAATCGCAAAGAAGGGCAGTCAAATTTTAAAGAATGGGTTAACGATTAGGGGAAGATAGAAATGGAAAGGCAATTAGATAACTTAGGAGTAAGCGACCAATAGGTGAAGAAGCAGAAGAAAACAGAATGAGACTCAGAAAAGAAAAGCTGGTACAACAAAAAGAGAGAGAGAGAGAGAGAGAGAGAGAGATGGAGAAAAGGAAGATTATTATAGAGAAGCCAAGTAATAGAACTCAACATATTCAAAGGACATGAACTTAGAGATGAAGAAGAATATAGTGAGAGAGCAGGTTCTAATAGTTCAACTAATAAATATATAAACTAGAAAGAAAGCGATATTTTAGAGACATTCATGGAGTGTAGTGTGATATTGGAATTGCTTCTATTAGCAGAAATCACTCCCTTTTCCCTAATCGTATATTAAAGAGTTTGAAATCCTTGAAAAAGCCATTGATTCCAAGAGTTGCATTATTGTTAAAGCTGAAATGGAATTCAAGCGAAAAGAGCAGGAAATGCTATATGCCTCGGAGGTAGCAGGTACACGGGATGAATATGATAAATGATAAAGCAGCTTTTAACGCCCAGCTTTGGAATTTCCGCGGCGATACGCTCACATTTCTATTGTTTAACTGAAATACACAATGTGTATATTGCCAGCATCTATTTATCGATTGCACATTGACATATGAATGGCTCGTTCATGGATTTTATGGTCATTATATAGTGGGGAATGGGAATGGGTATGGGAATGGGGCAAAAACCAGAACGGCGAAGCACGACTGTTTTAGCCAGGCAGGCTGGCTGGTTGTCTGTCTGTCTGTGTGTCTGTCCCTAGTGCCATTTGGATGCACGTGTCGCCATAAAGGGCCAGGCAAGCCGTTACCATATACGCGAGCAGCCAAGATTGAGATCAAGTATATGAATGCATGTGCAGGCAAGATGTGATTGAGTAGGGGCATCTGAAACTGAGGCTGAATCTGAATTTGGTCAGCATTCGGCATTCAGTATTCAGCATTGAGTATTCACTATTGACGTAAGATCGATTGTACTTGCTTTTATAAAAAACAACAAATATACATTGTTTTTTTTTTTTTTTTGGCATTTACCAAGTGCTTCTGTTGCCACTTTAAATTCCTCTGTGTAACTCAAAGTTGATTTTAATGGCGAACTTTGTGCTCAGGTCCGGGAATGTTTTTTTTTTTTTTTGCTCTGATGTGTGTGTTTTTTTTATAAATAATGAATATATATGTGTTTTTAATTTTTGTTTTCTGTCTGTTTGTAATTACATGTACATGAACATGTAGCTAATTAATTTCACTTTTATTTCATTTTCATTTCATCTGCTGCCCACGCATTTGATTGCCGCTTCCTAAGGTCTCTTGCAAGTTCAAATAATTTTGCTTTGTAGTTGCGTCAATCTGCTCTACAAAACAAAATAATATATAGGGAAAAAATCAGAAAAATCACAAAAATAAAATAAACCATTTCGGAATTGTTGCAATATGCGTAGAGCGACGATTGTCTCTACTTCTGTTGATGTACTTTGTGCGCAAATGAGTCGATTAGTTGAGCCAAATTAAACGAGTTAATTGCCTCTAAAGAGCATTGGCGAATTTCATATCTGACTGCGTTAGATCTACAAATAGATCATTGCGAATAGCTCATTGCGAATATAGTCTATTGCCCAATCCTTGCCTAGTCATAGAAATTAGTTTAAATTTTAATTAAGTATGACTTAACCTTTATATAATACAATATTTATCTCTTCTATTCACAGCTGGAATACCATTAATCTGCGGGAATGCGTTTAATTTGCAGCTTTATCAAATTGCTGGCGCTGCTGCAGCTGCTGGCTCCCTGTCAGGTGGGTTCGATTTTATAAATGATATATATACATATGAATAGATGATTGGCCTCTCCCACTTGACAAACACATACACACACATTGGCACACACATAATGATGTCAATCGACAACAATTCCCTCGACAATTTGTCGATCGACTGCGACTGTGAATAATTAACAAATCTGTTTAAGCAACAATTATCTATGGCCAAATGAAGCCAAGCCATTGTGACCTTTTTCCGCAGTCATTGATATATTAAGTAGTTGACATGACCCCGACATACGTAACGGTAAACCTACATGTATGCCCTTGAATGATATTTGGAATAGTTCGCATTTCCGCTTGATTGATTTTTTTTGTTAGTGCCACAGTTGGAAAGTTAGTTAAGCGCCACAAAATGGGATTCCAATCGTGTCTTAACTAGGGCTGACTTATAGGTGACACTCACATGGAATTCCAGGTGCAGCCTTGCCTTGTAGAGCACTCTATATCCATGTAGACTGGCCAATCAAACTAGTTCTTGTAGGAGATTTGTATATACAGGCGATCTACGGCAGCAGTAACGACTAAGCCAATTTCAATGGTGGTGCTGGTGGTGGAGGCGTCTAAACCTATTCTGGATAGGAACGAGACAGGAAGAAGGGATACGCCAGCCGACGCTGGCAGAGTGAAATTGCTGTTATTTTTAGCGATGAGCCAGTGGGGAATGTCTTCGAACTGGAAGCATAACTGCAACAGTCTGGGCAGACGAGAGCAATGACATCTCAAACGTAATGCAGCCCCTGCATCACACATATCCGCACACACACACACACACACACACACACACACACACACTTATATATTTTTACGCTCTGATTTATCCACGGTGATAAAAGTGCATGTGTATGTGTGGGGCAGAGAGCGTTGGCAGACAGATTGAAATGTTGGCGACTCTTTCCGATGTTTGATTTTGGAGCCGGCTTTCGCTAATTTGTCTTTGTCCATTCGTTTCTTGACAGAGTGGACACGTGCAGGAGGCGAAGCGTCACCTACGCGCCGAGCTGCGCGACGTCTTGGGCCATCCCAGCTACCATGGCAGCCATTGGCACAATGGGCATCGCGTGCACAGGCTGCGCATGCCACACGCCCATCAGAGATGGACTGGCCGACGGCGTTCGATCAATCATCATCATCCCTTCAGCCGCTGGTCGCAGTGGACAACGTGCGACGAGGATTGCATCAGGCGGCGCGAACGCTTCTGCAAGGCCAAGCGAAAATGTGGACACACCAAGCACGTGGAGCAGCACAAGTGCTTGCAGTGAGTGCTAATTGTGGCTGATGGAGAGTAAAAGTGAATGAAATTTATTACTCGTACTTATGTTGTCTTGCAGTTGTCATCCGGCAGTTAAATGGCATTCAACAAGCAATGTGCCGCAGCACAATTTGCAGCAGCCCAATTTTCCACCGCATTATCCTAATTCGCCACCAATTATTATAAATGCTGCAGCAGCTGCAGCGGGTGGATCCTCCTATCAGCCGCATCCGACTGCAACATATGCCCCACCACAGCCGGAACCACACCCGCAGCCACAGCCCCCATCCTATTTCGAGCCACATCCCCAGCTACAAACTAAGCCACATCCACAGCCTCATCCCCACCCACATCCTCCGCAACAGCCCCTGCCTGATCCCTATCCCACTTCGGAGGAGGAGTCTGTTGAGGTAGTGCATCGAAAGCCAAGTTGGCCATCAATCGAATCCAGCATAGAGGAGCAGGAGGAGGAAGACGAAGAGCAGCCTCCTTTCGAAGACGATGAGGGCGACTTTTTTGTCCTGAAGAGACACCGACGCAGGCAGAAGCCAAGGCACAGCTCGCGGCATAGCTCGCAGCATAATTCTAGGCAGAGGAACAGGCAACACCCTAGACTCGATCACATTGATGGCTACTCAAGGCAGAGGCATAGACAAAGGCCTAGAGTTGATTACACTGAAGACGACTCCAGGCAGAGGCATAGACAAAGGCCAAAATTCGATGACATTGATGACGACTTTGAGGATTACCTAGAAGGCAAATCGTTAAATATTGGACAACGTTCGTTGAGTAGCGTTGAAAATGGTGGTCTAGAAGGCGATGTATTCCAGTATGAGGATTTCGATTTCGAGCCGGAGACTCAATACCCAGACTCGGAAGAGTTCACAGATGCGCGAAACATTAGCTGGTTACCGCCTGGAAAGGAGCGGAATACACCAGAAGGATTAATGCCACGTCATAGACGCCTCTACTCCAAGTGGAGCCGCTGGACCAAGTGCTCGCCAAAGTGCACCACAAGGCGGTATAAGTGAGTGCTGGCAATTCCTCCCTCTTATTTTCATCTAAACTGAAATCTATTGCAGAAAGTGCCGCATCAGCGAGCAGTGTGGCCGCGAGGTGCTGCGGGAGATCGCCTACTGCTATACGGAGAACAGCTTCTGCCAGCAGTGGTTGCAGGCCCAAGTCCAGAAGGTGCCCGCCTATGAGTCCCGACCTGTTACAGCCATGCGGCGCATGCACACGGAGCCGAACTCCGGAGCACTGAGTCGAAACGATGTCAATGTCATCATGAGCGGCAAGGGCTACCGGGGACCGGAGTACACTCCTCTGAAACTGCAATGTGGTTTGGTGCGCACTGGCCACCGCAACATGTACAACCTGCTGAAAATCATTGGCGGCAAGGCGGCGCGCAAGGGCGAGTGGCCCTGGCAGGTGGCCATCTTCAATCGGTTCAAGGAGGCCTTTTGTGGCGGCACCTTAATCGCACCGCTCTGGGTCCTGACCGCCGCCCACTGTGTGCGTAAGGTGCTCTACGTGCGCTTCGGCGAGCACAATCTGGACTATGAGGATGGCACCGAGGTGCAGCTGCGCGTGCTCAAGAGCTACAAGCATCCGAGCTTCGACAAGCGTACCGTGGACAGCGATGTGGCTCTATTGCGGTAAGCAGTTCAAGGATTTCTAAATAAATGTATTTATTTTATTTAAATCGTTGGCAGTCTGCCCAGGCCCGTTAATGCCACCAGCTGGATTGGCTACTCCTGCCTGCCGCGTCCTTATCAGCCGCTGCCCAAGAACGTGGACTGCACGGTTATTGGCTGGGGCAAGAGACGCAACCGCGACGTGGTGGGCACCAGCGTGCTGCATCAAGCAGATGTGCCCATTATACCCATGGAGAACTGTCGCAGCGTATATCATGACTATACCATAACAAAGGTGAGCCTTTTCAGCTTGAGATCTATCATTAGATCTACAACTCGAAGTACTTTTAGAACATGTTCTGTGCCGGTCATCGCCGTGGTCGCATCGACACCTGTGCAGGTGACTCGGGCGGTCCGCTGCTGTGCCGCGACTCTACCAAAGCGAATCATCCCTGGACCATCTTTGGCATCACCTCGTTCGGCGATGGCTGCGCCAAGCGCAACAAATTCGGCATCTATGCCAAGGTGCCCAACTACGTGGATTGGGTCTGGTCGGTGGTCAACTGCAATGGCAACTGCAAGTTGCACTAGATGGGAGGGATCGATTTGAGTCGTTTATCCTGGCCAACATAGTTATTTATATTTATTTAGCCCGTAAGTCGTTATGTTTCAGAGGCTGTGAGATACTTATTTACTTTTAAGCCCAACAGCTGGGCCCACTCATTCTGTAAATACAAATAGGCACTCCTTTAAGTATCGTATAAATAATGTTTTCTTTTCTCTAACTAAACGTAGTTTATTTATTATATCTACTATAAAGAAACCATAGCCTAATATGAGTCAACTGCAGCAACAGAATTGAACCCAATATCCGAATGCAGATTGTGAATTCTATTTAGATTGTTAGTAAACAGAGAAATTCTTTTAGAATATAATTAATACGCGCTTGTTTACAGCAACCAAATCTTTGCTGTTTATTATCGGATTCACATGAAATATATATAAGCATATATATTTATGAACAGTTGGTGCAATTGTTGGCCTGCAATCTGGCATGCCAGATATAGGAACTTGCATCTTAATATTGATTCGAACGAATTTAACAAATTTTGACGAACCTTAAAGCAGATTTAGACATTGAATGGATACGCTACACGTATTGTAAGAGCCTGTACAAGGTTTGTTCTGCATTAGTTTAGTTTATTACATTAGTATTAAATGCTGCCCGTCCAGGCTTTAATAATATAACTATATAACGGGACATTTTTACACTTCTACTAAAAGTAAGAGTACACCTTGGTTTATAATATAATAATAAAAAAAACCATCACAAGATTTATGTTACGCCATATCAAAATGGATTGGGCTTTGTGTTTTTGTGTGGTGTAATGGTTAGTCGAACATTCAACCAATAGCCAGCTTTCAGCTGCTTACACTATCCGTTCATTGTGTAATGGAGAGCCACCGAGGCAAGCAGCACCAGAAGAGCCACCGCAATGCCCACCATATAGAGACTGCGAGACAATTCCCGCTTTGGCATTGTGCTGGTCAGCCTGCGGGTGTCCTCTCCTTCTGTGTCTGTTTGCATCGAATTAAAATTCACATCATCTGGCAGCCCCTCAGCATCCAAATAAATTGTCTCCGGATCCAGCTCGACATCAAGAACCTGCTTGGCCTGAGCTACGACCACAGTGGGCGCTTCACCGCGGAACAAGTATTCAGAGAACTGAACCGCGTTGCCTGACGTACTGCTACCATCCGAGGGAATAGCGAAGAACACGCGTCTCGGTGGCTCGCTGATGTAGACCGCCTCGCTGCTAACGTGTGGATCGGTCAGACCATCGCAGTAGACCTGGATGCGTGTGATCAACGAGCGCAGCACATCGTCGCGCAAATAACGCTTCACGTCTGCCATGCTGTTTCGTGGGTTGCAATAAACTCGTGAGAAGATCATGCCGCTCATGCGCAGAGTCCCACTGAACTCCCGAACTTTTATATCGTTTGGATTGTCCAGCTGACACTTGACGGGCATTATGATGTTGGCCCTGATGACGCCACCACTGGAACTCTCAATGGGCGATAGTAAATGCAGTGAAGATGCAGCCGAAGATGTCGATACGTTGCCTGCAGCTCCGGCTGAAGTGGTCGAATTCGTCTTAAGCTTATCATCCTTCACCTTTTTCTTTTTAATGAAAGTCTGCAAATCCATTGTGTCGTCGACTAGCTCATTCTGCAGGAATACCTCGCTGGCGATCAGATATTTTCGAATCGTCGATATTATGTTTTGAAACTGTTCTTCAATGTTAATCCGCCTCGTGGTATCCACAATGGGTATTACATCATCCAAGTCGTAATTGCACTCAAACTGAACCCACTCGAACGGTTTCTCAACAAAGCGAAAGTCCATGTTCGAAAATGTGCCGCCGCTGGAGAGGGATCAAAAATATTTATATATATTAATGAAGTAGTTCAGGACACAGCGTGCAAAGCTCTACAAATATACAACATACATATGTATCTAGAGATAAACCGAAATACGTAAAATGCAATCCATAAAAAAAGTCGTACAGCTACCAAAATTAACTGATATATATATATTTATACGAAAAATATAGGCCAAAATGGCCGAAAAAACATTCAAATGAGTTGTGTAAGTACTTGAGTTTCAACATTTGTTATTTACCATATAATGCATTTAATGTTTGCCGTAAAATACGTTTTTTTGCAATGTCTATGTTAAGCGGGTGGCCAACAAGATAATTGATAAAGAAAAGATACATAAGTCAACAGTGGAAGTTCAGTGACAACCTAACCCGATTAGATCTCTATATATACATACAGATCCACAGATATGGAATAATATTCGCACTTACTTTCCATAGGTATAGTTTTTGCAGAGCAGAGTTTTGTCGGCCAAAGAGTAGGAAAGGAATACAAAGTCCGTTTGTGCCATGTCTGTGGTGTAGACTCCAAAGGAGTTGTTGGTCTTAAGTAATAAGCTGAAGAGAAACGAAGAAAGAAATTACAATAGGTCTTTAATTAGGTAGTCCAGGCACTCACTCGTAGACATCAGAAAAAACTTTTTTGGCATTTTTAAACTCCTCGCTGTGCTCATTCGCCACATCCGGACGCACAGAAGCGATGAATATACCTGACATCAAGATGAATATATCTTCAATCGAATCTATTACAATTAATATCAGCTCTGCCCACCTATGACATCGAAGGATCCGGGACACATTTTACTGGCGCTAAGCCATTGAGACGCCAAGACTTGTGAGTTAATGTCGCGTATGGTTAATCGCACGTCGGTCAAATCTTCCAGGTCGGCATCTTCCTCACTGTTGCGGGCCAGATGAACAACAATGCTCTTGCTGACATCTGCTTGCTGCAAATTGGGGAGCGGTCAGACAAACAAATGTATATAAATGCATGCTGTCAACAAAATAAACCTACGTGGCGACGGCTGGAGCAGCAGGCGCATACTTCTACTTACGTGACCAATGATAATTCCGTACGAGAAACTGTGCTCTTGAGCGCACTTTTCCAGATAGAGCTCATCGGATTTGCTCAAAAGCACTGTGCGCATTATATATATTTAATTTTTCCAACAGTACAAAATTTTTTACCAGTTCTGGGCTGACTTTAATGTTGATGATATACGACTATCGATATTATTGTTTCGTGATTGTCACGTCAGGCAACGCCATCGATGTTTTCGTTAAACGATAGTTTCGTTCAGTTTTAGAGATGTGAGTTTGAAATTGAGTTGGCGCCCATTTGAAATTGAAAATGAGCGGACTAATTATATTCAAGCAGGTGTTTTGTAGCAGGTGCCATGCATAATGAAATGAAAAATTTTAGATTAAAAGGGAGCTGAAAGAGGCACTACTATGAAGTATGAAATAGTTAAAAGTTGTTAATAAAGATATGTTTTATAAACATAAGAAACTTAAATATAATTTTTATAGCTGCTGGGATATATACATATTTCATTTTCTAATATGAATTAAGCGAGGTTAACGCTTAGATTTTAGCATATTTTTGCTTGATGAACTATTATTTTACGATCCAAACTGCTTTCAATTAACAAAAGTAAGGAAATTGAATTTAAATTGAGAACTGCGCCTTAAGCTTAATGATAATTGCTTTGCAGCACAAAAGCGTATTGATGAATAATTTACAGAAAATCGAGATGCACAGCTGTTTTAATTTTCTGTTTAATTGCATTAAGATACAAGAGGAATCCCTCCATCTGCATGCCATGCACGCCCTTCCAGTGGAGGCATCCACTTTCCAGCGCTTGAATTAAGTCAGCAACCTTATTACTCGGCAATGATTGCTTGCTCGAGAAGCACGACGATCTGCATATTGTATGTATGGATGTGTGTGTTTTCATATATGTGCCACCCAAATGGTCAAGTGTTTTGTGGATTATGGCGAACGGACGCGATCGGTAATCGAATTAGGTAAACAAACACTCAATAAAGCGAGTGTTCGTTGTGCATATGCACACACACACATATATACGTATATAGATACATGTATTTATTATGTGTACCTATCTATATAGATATCTACATTCGGGCGAGTCAGCAGCAACAGCAGCGATTGCGATTGCGCCGTGATGACAGGCGAAAAGTAAATGAAATTTCGTTTAGGTGGTCGCTGGCGGCTGCGAACCATCTGCTTGTGTGAATGCTTGATTGTTGAAGTGCCACTCGATGGCGCGAGGGCGCACGCTACTCTCGAGCCCCGACTCCAGCTCTGACTCCAGCTTCGACTCACGTCTTATTTACATAGTAAATTATTCCTGTTCGATTGTTTGCGTTTGCTCTGGATCTCTGCCATAAAAGCACTCGAGCGTCATCGTCAGCTTTCATCGTCGTCAGTTCATTCATGATTTGCCTTTCACAATTTGATGCATGTATGTACCAAATACATTGATGTGCACGTACATATATGAGTGTGAGAGAGAGTGTGTGTGTGTAGCTCATGTTATTGGATAACCGTTAGCAAGAGAACTTGTTAGCCATTTGGTACATTATTTAAAGCATTTGCCGATCTTTTAACTGTGCAGATTTATGTTCTATGGAAGACAGGTAGGCAACAGGTAATTGCTTTTTAGCTCGACTCGACTTCGAATTACGCCGGCAGCTAGCCAATTCTCAATTCACAGGTATCGATGCAATTTGGCTTCTGTGTAGGCACCACTGTTGCCACTGCCACTGCCACTGCCACTGCCACTGCCATTGCCCCCAACGGGCATTCTGTGTGGCTTGAACATCACGCCAAGTGTAGCTTAGTTGCAGTTCCAATGCAGCTTTGAGTCGCCTTGCCCAGGCAGCGCATCAATCATTCAGCACGCACACCAAAAGCCACAAAACGCCAAGGAAACACACAAATCTGTGCAACTTCGATGTCTGTATAGATGTGCGTATGTGTGTGCTTACCTTTTTGTTCGTGCCTGTGTATGTGTTGCTTATGAGTTGTCAATCACGCAAAATCACAGAAGGTAAAAGAACTTTACAAATTGATCTCTTTGTTTATTGAACTTTTGCAGAGGTAAATCTAAAAAAAAATGAAGTAAAAAAAAAATTGAAGTTAAATTAAAGATAATCAAGTTTTTCCATGTCATAGTTTTGCATTGTATTTACTCCTTTTCCTTATGCAAATATATAGTAGACGTTACTCTGCTTTCGTTTCGAATTCATTTTGATACCCTGAACTCATTCAAAATGGGAAGTTAGGATATAATGTTTTTTTTTTATTTAATTGTGTATCGATTTAAAATGTTTGCTTAGTCCTTTCAAAATACTTGTGAGTTACCTCTTTTATTCTTTGGTTCATAGCTATACTTTAAATCGACTTTATATCTAGACAATTTCTTTAGATGCGTCCTTCCATTGCAGAAAAAATAATGTAGTCTCACTAATGCAGCAATAAAATTAAAAATATATATAAATGAACATTTAAGAAATTCATAAGGAACTTAAAAATAAAACTTTTGTTTAAATAATTGAACCTAAATAAAATTGTGTATTGTTATAATAGAAGCGTTTTGATTATTTGAAATTAAATCAAATCTTATAGGTGGTTTGACTTATCTGGATTTTATTTATTTTAATTTTAAATTATTAATTTATTTATTTTTAGTTATCTGTTTTAACTTCTGTGAAGCTGTTGAAATTAAATAAATATTATTTATTTTCTAAAACAACTACATATTTCATATTCGTATTTCAGAGCAAAAAATTAGTAATACGAATAATCCAAGTTTTATTTCATCCTATTAGGCAATCTATACTATACATTCAAATAATCTTCATTTACATGAATAATATTTTATATATATAAATTTATATATTTTATATAAGTAAAAAGTAAAGAATAATCAACTACAATAATTGCTACATATCAAAGAGGCAAAAGGAAAATTGTATCTATTATTTACAAATAACTATCAGCTACATATATATAGGAAATCGAATTGTAATATCTGTAAAGAGTCCAGCTGAAACTTTTTAAGTACGTAGTTAAATGTGCACTGGTTCTTGCAGATACTCCTTGACACTAGTTTAGTGCACTTTGAACATAAGCAAGGCCTTATCATAAATAAACTGCACTTCCCCTTGCACATGCGGACGGGAGTTGCCTTCCTTTTCCTGAGGCTGGTTGTTTATACGCTTGGACGCAGTCATGAGCGCGTTGGCCACTGCCTACTTGGCGCGCTCCGTTTCGTCCACTTATTGAGTGTGAGGGGGAGAGGCATGTAATTGCTTGAACTAGATGCGCTAGATGCACACCATACTGTTGTCCCGCTCGCACGCTCGCGACTCATCAGACAACGGCCGCCATTATGAATGTGCGCCGATGTTGAAAAACCGGTTGGTACGCCAAAAGCACTCAACAGCGTTGAGTGAAACGCAAACCGAGTGGAGAGGCCGACAGCAGCAGCAGCAGCAGCAGCGGCAGCAGCAGCGGCAGCCAGTTCCAGGTGAAATTCAAGCCACTTGCGGCTGCCACTCAGTGTGCTGAGAGCGGCTTTCACGTGAACAACGTTCAAACGGAACAACGTCGACAACAATAACCAAACTCATATTGAACCCATCATCTCGGCTGGGCTGAGCGATGTACGCGGGTGCAGTGAGGAGCACGTTATGAATTTAATTGGCCGCATTGCGTTTCCGTTTGCCACCGATACTGTCTCCATGCCCAGAGATTTGCGTGTATGTGACTGCTCCACAATCAATAATTGCGACGCGTCTGTGACTGTCACAGTGACCGTAACTGTGTCACTTAGTGCTGTGTTGTGAAAACTCTCGAAACTGTAAAGCTAACTGTATTCAAGCTAAACGAATCGAATTTATAGCTAGGCGACCAAACGCTGCTGACATGTTGATAGAGCCGAGCTTGAACCGTGACTTTGGCTCGCTAACTGCTGCAGGTTCTAGCATTGCGGCTGCACACTGGAAAATGGAGCCACATCCCCAACGACTGTCATCGCTGGCACCGCACCCATCCAGTGGTAAGATTTGGGCACAATTCGAAAGACAACAATTGCCGACGGCGGTTTCCAAATTTTCTGCAAGCCAATAGCCAATGGCCGAAGGACACTTTTTCTTTTAGGGCTCTTTAGGGTTAGATTTATCAAAGAACACTTTATGCTTGGCCAAAGTCTCAGCCATTAGTTGTTTCTATAGATCAGAGAATATATATCATCATTTGCAGTTCACAAAAATTTCATTCATTACATTAGCCTTATTAAACACATATTTATGTTATAAATATGTAAAAATATTTTGACACAATGAATTGCTTTCAATAAGTAAAAGCAGCTTAAACGGAAATTTTTGGTTTTTTGTTTTTTTGTCGCTAATTGACAATTGGAGGGAAATACCGAAATACGAAAAGCTGGCGCTAAGCGTTAAGGGGGTCTGCATGACGCACGAGCGAGACATGAGGAATAAATGCGAAACGAAATAAAACAATAAATATTAGCGCTAATACTATAATATGTGTACCTTAAAGCCAACAAAAGCTGCACAGGTTCTGCGACAGCTGATTAAATATTTTAATTTTAATTTTAATTTGGTTTTTATGGCGTTAAATTATGTTTAGAAACAAAGTTAAATCTGTTGAGTGTTATTAGAGGTGCGTTCCATTCAAATATTAATATTAAAAAAAAGAAAAAACAAGTATTTGCTTTCGCCATTGACAATTGAGCAACGCCATTGCTGTTGCTGTCAGCAGCAGTTGCTCGGCGGCTTTGGCTCAGTTTAGTCAACGTCAACACAATTAACCGTTAATTTATCATAATTAACCATTGTGGCTGACAGTGCCAACAGCAAACCATAACAACAACAGCAGCAGAAGCAGCAGCAGCAATAACTAAAAAACATAACAACAACAACAACAAGAGCAGCAGCAGCATCTACTCCTAAAGGCATAATGATAACAATGGCCAATTATCATTCAATTCGTTCAATTGCAGTGGCGTCGGCTTCACCAACAGCCGCAACGACAACAACAGCCCCAACAACTGTGCAAATACCACCTGGTTTCGTTGCTGGCAGCAGCGGTGGGCCAACGGCGGCAACAGCAGCCGCCGCTGCCGCAGCAGCAGCAGCAACTGGCAGCACGCTCGGCGCTTTGATGTCGCAGCATCGCCTCTTGGAGTTCTCGCGCTTTGGCGGCTTGCGCGGCTACGACATTGCCCAGCACATGCTCACACAACAGGGCGCTGTCTCCAAGCTGTTGGGTAAGTACATTCCACAAGTCAGCCCTCTCTCCTCCTCTTTTCCGCCTCCCTCCAGCTACTCGCACAATCAGTTGAAATATTTTGTATTCGTTTTGTTTGCCAATTTTATTGATAAACACAATTATTTATAATGTTATTATCCCTGGCCGGTGCCCCTGTCTGGCTACGCCTTCAGTCTTCTGTCTTCTGCCTTCTGCCTTCTGCCTGCTGTGGCATGCGTAATTTGGGCACTTAAAATTGCATAAACGCCTCGAACGACTCGAGCAGCGGCTCATTAATCAAAAAAGGCAGCCCTAATCGACGTGCAGAAGGGAGCAACGGGATCGTGTTATGTATAGGGTGCAGCGTTGCTGATGTTGTTCTCCGATAAAGCTATTAAATGAGCGCGATAAGTCGGGGCAGCTCGCTAACTACCGTAAACGAAAGCGAACTGACGATTGTGGGTTGCATCCTCGATTACCCCCAAACATAATCCATAACTCATTTCCCTTCTATCTCTCTCGCACGCTCTCCCTCTCTCACATTATCTCTAACAATTGTCTCGCTTGCACACAGGCTCCTTGCGACCACCTGGCCTAATTGGTGGCTCCAAGCCAAAAGTGGCTACGCCAACAGTCGTCTCCAAAATCGAACAATACAAGCGCGAGAATCCAACGATCTTCGCCTGGGAGATACGCGAGCGTTTAATCTCTGAAGGTAAGTCGGCCGGCGGTAATTGCGGCTGCTCAAATCAAGCCATCCAGACCCACGCGGATAATCTCCACTGTGATCATCGATCAGCAGCGGCGGCGGCAGCTTTTGAGCTGCGCATCCGCTTCTGCTCTGCTGCTGTTGTCTACTAACTGCGCCCTCTCGCCTTGCAGGTGTTTGCACGAACGCAACGGCCCCCTCGGTGAGCAGCATCAATCGCATCCTGCGCAATCGCGCCGCTGAGCGTGTGGCCAGCGAGTTTGCTCGCACGGCTGCCTATGGCCTGTATCCGCCGCCGCCGCATCCGTATGGCAGCTTTACCTGGCATCCGGGCAATGTGCCTGGCAGCTCACCTGTGCCGCCGCCACCGTCCGCGCTCTGGTCCGTGGCAGCGCCTACGCTGGCTAATCTGCCGCCCAGTGCGGGCAGCGTCACGGCTGGCAGTCTCAGTTTGAGCTCAGCGAATCTGATGGGCAGCGCAGCTGGCGGTGCAGGCGCGCCACTGAATCGCGCCATTTCACCGGGCTCTGGCAGCCACGAAACTCTGGAGTCGGCGGATGAGAATCGACAGATCGATTCCGATTATCTGGACGACGACGATGAGCCCAAGTTTCGACGCAATCGCACCACGTTTAGTCCCGAGCAGTTGGAGGAGCTGGAGAAGGAGTTCGACAAGAGCCATTATCCGTGCGTGAGCACGCGTGAGCGACTCTCCAGCCGCACCAGCCTCAGTGAAGCGCGGGTGCAGGTAAGTGAAATCATTACAGGTGCCCCCAAGTGGCAGGCGTAACCATCTTCGCATCTCTTTTGCTTCCTTTGCTTGTAGGTTTGGTTCTCGAATCGTCGAGCGAAATGGCGTCGCCATCAGCGCATGAATCTGCTCAAGCGCCAGCGCTCCAGTCCCGCCAATCCTATACACTCGCAGCAATCGAACGACGGGCCAGCCAACAGTTCTCCAACGCCGAGCTGCCACAGCAACGCCTCAGCGCCGACCACCCCGCATGCCCATCCATCGGTGCTGTGTGCGGATTCGCCGCTGGCGACGGCGCAGTCACCGCCATCTGTTATGATGCATCCACTGCATGCGCTTCCGCCGGGGCCACCAGGACACCACCATCACTTGCCCGCGCATCCAGCGGCGCTCCAGCTCTTCAACCACTACCACCAGCAGCAGCAGCAACAGCAGCAGCAACAACAACAACAACAACATTCGCCCACATCGGGCGGCATCTGTGGCAGCCCAACGTCCAGTCTGTCCATGGGCGGAGAGCGCAGCGCCTTCCGCAGCCTGGTGGGCTCGCCCTCGGCGGCGGCCTTTGCTCTGGGACTGGCACGTCAGTATGCCGTTGCCGCCTCCCTGACCGTTGCGGAGGAGCAACGCTCGCGCCTCCATTATGCCGGAGAGTGTGCAACGGCACCAGCAGGTGCGACGGTCACCGTGGACAATTCGTCGTCAGACTCTGATGAGGAAATCAATGTGCACGACGACTCCGATGCTGAAATTGAGTCGCCAGTGGCAAAGGTGGGCCGACTGTCATCCTCCGATGCACCCACCACGATGCAGCTCCTAAAGCATGACCGGTAGAAGACAGAGAGAGAGAGAGACACAGAAGAGAGAGAGAGAGAGCGAGAGAGAGCTTCTAATTGAAAACTTGAGTTGTGTGCGCGCTTGTGATTGACAGCGACAGCCAGCAAGCCAGCCAGCCTCCCCCACCAACCCACATCCCTGTCCCTCTCCATCCTCTACACCCATCCCGCCCACCGCCCGCTCAGCTAACAAGCGGGGGCGGTGACATTCGTGTTGTGCTCTGTAATATGAGACTCGGCGACGCTGGCAAAACAAATCGAAAACCAAAGTTAAAATGCTGCTCACCCACTTGGTTGCGGATCGGGCTGCAGCAGCGAGCTGTATTAAGTTGTGCGGCAAGCTGCAACATGTAATTGCAACATGCTGCAATTACCTGTGTATGCATGTGTATGTGTGTGTGTGTATGTGTGTGTGTGTGAATGTGTGTGTGTGGACATGCCTAAAATTAAACTCAAATTGTAACTAATACTTACTACTAGTTTGCACTACTTGCTCCACTTTGTTCACTCACCTTTTTCCCTCTATTCCGGCACTCGACGACGAATACAATTTTATTTATATGTTTTTTTTTTCATCCATTGCCGGCCGTAGGTCGTCCGTAGCTGCTGCCCGGCTTACCTCATCACCATTTAAGGCTATAGCGTATGCAATATTTATCTGTAACTTAGCCCTAGCCTAGGCTTAAGCTTAGCCATGTATGCTCAGATGACTATATATACATATATAGTCATACATATATACACATGTACATATGTGTCTGTGGCGCGTGACTGTCAATGTCTATATAGGCGCTACTATTGTATATAGGCAGCTATGTATTAGTATTTGGTTGCGTTTGAACTGATATTGATACACTCCGATATAGCGTAAACTTAGCTTAAGTTGTCGTCACATGTGTGCGATGTCTCAATTTAATTATATATAATGTCTCTCTCAGCAGAGACGCAATAATAAACTGTTGAAAAAATTACATATAATTGTTTTCTTTATCTAAATTGAGCTGGATTACTAAAATGACTAGATGTTTTGATATATATATTTATATATAATATCAGTGTGAAACCTTAGAACTGGGCTGATATAATAGAACACTTTGGGTCATAAGATTATAAATTATACATAATGGCACATTTCTGCATATATCAGCTGTAATACTTTATCCTGAGTTATTGCAGAATCAGAAGCCTTATACATTTCTAACATATATTCATGGCCATAAATATGGAAGTTACAGCGTGTTTTGTTACTAAACAAGTTTTTGTTTTCATTACTCAATCAGCCGCTTGATATTGTATGATTTATTTAAGAGAGCCTTTAAATACTCACATTTATGCGTCAGCATTAACACGTGAATACAAGGGAAAAAGTAAACCTAAAATCGATATCTGTATATGCATATAAGTTTTTTGTTCTAAGCACACACAATTCCAAACAATCCAAAATAATCAGCGACACGAATGGGCCGAGCGGGTTGGGGTAAGATATATATGACAGCTACAGAGAGCACAGCCAATGAGCATAAATAAACATTTAACACTCGAAAGCTTCTTAAAACGTTATTAAATATTAATTTAATCAATATTCATTGTGTTGCCGACTGAGCGAATGAAAGAGAGACATAAACAGAAACCAAAGTCGAGTGGAGCAGCGCGCAAGTTGGAGAAAGAGACGGGAAATGAAATCGAAATCAAAATCAAAATACGCGCATAGAAATCGCTTAAATTTCGAGTGTAATGGCCAATATGTCCAAATCGGGTTGATAACATCGACATTTTAATTATAACCAAATGAAGCCGCACACACAAACACACACATACACACATATATATATATACATAGGCGACACGAGAGCAACAGCAATCGAAGAGTTGGGGCAGAGGTAGGAGCTGGGGCAGCTTCGAGCTGGTAATGGCGACGGTGACGATGCCCGGGCTAACCGATTAAAAATGCAGAGTCAACTAAGCACATAAATCAATGTAAATTATGGTGTTAACAAAAGGCGAACTCGGCGCGTTCGGATCACAAGCATTGCGACTGCGGCAGCGGCTGCGACTGTGGCTGGTTAGGTTTTTTAGGCTCGTTCTGGCTCTCTGGCTGAGATTTAAATGAGGAGTCGCGCGCTGACTATGCTGTGCAGTCGTATATACGCATTTCTCAATCTGATAAGAGGCCGCTTTGCCTCGTTGTCGATACTTAGATGCAAATGCTGATGGTCCCAATTCAGATGCTCGCTCAATCTGTGATCTGTGCAAGCGTGTGCTCAGTCACACACACACACACGCGCTGATTCAATTTGCTTGAGTTTTTATGAGCCAGCCATGCCCCGCCCCTCTCGGCCCATTCGAATCGGACTTATTCTAATTTAGTGCTGTGTGACTGCTCGTAAGCATTCCTTTAATAAATTTAAATCACCTTCTATTGAAAATATTTTCACCTCTCGCTCCATAAATTATACCTATATAATGCACACATCTGTGTGTGTGTGTGTGTGTGAGTGTGTGCTTGCATTTATGCTGCATGGGTGTGAGTGTGTGTGTCTCTACATAAGTATATATCACCAGACAATCTGTTGTCCGCTTGTTGTTTTCCAATTTGTTGCTGTGGCTGTGGCTCGTTTCATGGTTTGTGGCAACCCCCTTTTGGCCAGGCCCCAGTCCTAGCACGCCCCTGGGCTGATCGAGGCCAGTCCATCAACATCTGAGCTCCAGGCCCTGACAAAGTGGCGCTCATGAGAGCGCCATATAATCGCAGTCAAACATTTTTACGATCGGCGTCTCACTCACAGTCACCGAAGCTGGAGCTGGAGCTGGAGCTGGACAGTTGGCTAAATTTCAGGATGTGGCGTTGTCGGTTGTCTGTTGTGTTTTTACAGTAAAATTGCTCAGCGCTTGCAACATTGTTGAAAGATCTTTTTGCCATTCTTCTGTTGATCACTGCGCACAGTTTTTATCGTTTGGGTTGGCTGAAATCGATGAACTTTACCCAGGCTCTAGTGCGACTCCCGGCGCCCCCCTCAGCCCCAGTGGCGCTTGATTTGAGGCTTGGGTCCGAGGCTTTCGGCCAGCACCACCCGGTCAGGGGCCCGGTGATAAATCTGTTGGCAACGCCGACACAACATTTCCATCTCATAGTCTTAAATGGACCATAAAAGCACGAAATCGCAACACGCGCAATAACTAAAGTTAGTTACGTTAACTAATACGACAACATTGTTGCCGATTCCCAGCCCTTGCTTCAAAGCTGGGACAACAATCACCTACCTCACCTGCCCGGCTGCCTCGATTGTCTACCTTGCAAAACAATTGAAGCTCATAGAATGCTTGCCAAATTGATTTTCAACGAAAACTTATGTATCTATGTATGTGTATTTCAAATAAAATGAAAAATTGCATTTTAATGGATTTGGAAATTTGAAGATTTGTAAATTTGGCGCATCTGCATATTTTCAACATTAGTTCGGAAGCTGTGAGGCTTTTGGTGCCAAGGCGTGGGCAGTTCAAATAGTTGTAGACAAAACCTTTGTAGCTGCAACAATGGTAGGCATACTGATAAATACTCTCCTCTCTAAAGGTCTCTCGAGCTGCCGTTGTTAATGAGCAAAGTGATTAAAATGTGTGCATTTGTATTTGTCCGCTCCTTAAATGAGCTCGCGCTTTCAACGCGTTGCGACCGAGTGATTTTGTCTCGTTGTCATCTCATTAGGAATCGGGCGATAAGACAAATTTGTTTTCTTTGTTTATAACTTTATGCAGATACAGGTTTCCGAGCCGAGCTACGCTGCACGCTGCGGGCCACTCAGCACGCTGGAGCAGTTGGCAATGCAGGCGAGCGTAGGGTATCTAAAGTGCGGAATGGCCGGCGTGAAAGGTCGAAGCGGTCGACCAAAAGAAGAGTAATATATTTAATCTTTGTCGCTTTGGTCGCTACAAACAGCCACCACAAAAATGGAATGCTAAACATTGATTTTGGATTTTGAATTCAAATTGGTTTTGTTTTGTGCGTCTTGTGTTTCACTGTGCCGCAGCAGCAGCAGCAGCAGCAGCAGCAGCAGCAACAGCAATAGCAACAGCAACAGCAACATCAACGGCAGCAGCAGCTGCCTGACATCTTCATTAACGAGGAGTGTGATCAAAAGAGTAATGAGGTGTTGATAGTGCCCCAAAGCCAAAGACATTCTATGCATTCCCGTAGGCTTAATTAAGAATAGCAGCGACAGCAATAACAACAACAACTTTATGAGCAGCAACACATGGACGTTGACTGGGATTTGGATTTAGATTTAGGCTTGGTCATTGAGTTTGGCTTGGTTTACTATTTTGATGAAGATGGTAATACTATTAGTTGTAGTATATTATATTATGTTAATAATATTATTATGTGGCTATATAGAACTATATAAAAAGAACCGATATATAATATATATTTTAATGTAGAACGATCTAATATCAATACCCTGTCTGCCTATATTTATATCAAGAGAGATCTGCAGCTGTGGAATGATCTCTAAATATAATCTCAGATCAATTCTCTTCTTAATAGATATATCTATGTCTAGTACTATCTGTAGGTATGTATGTACTTATGTACTAAATTTACCTTTTATTTACATTTACCCAACTTCACATACAAATCAACTTTGATCCAATAAGCCTTTATATTGCGCTCTGCCCATAGTCAGGGGAAAACCAATCTGTAAATCAACAATAAGGCTTAAAGCACAAATAAAAGCTAATACTTTGTGAAGCGTTAAAGCATCTGTTGGTTTTACTCATCTTTGAATTTGAATTCTGGAATTTCTCCTTTTGTCGATTTGCATTTGATAAATTCGTGTTAATATTTTGTTAAATTTGTTTATTGTTTAGGATCGGAGCGTCTTCAATTTTGTGGTATTGTAAGGCGTCCAATTAGCGGTCGGCTACCGAATTATGATCAATTATTATGAATTGATTTTGGGCACTATTATTAAAAACCGCTTTGTTGCTCTATACTGATTTTGCAGCATTGTGCAGCTTAACTGGAGAATGTCTGGTTAGAAAGAGAGATTGAGAGGGAGAGCGAGAGCGAGAGCGAGGGGAGCTAACAAAGCAGTATCACATGAGTTATTAGCGGGATTAATGCAGACCCAAACAATATCCAATCAATGAGTTAAGGCGGCAGCTGTCACTGCTCCACTTCGAGCCATTTCGAACCACTTTGTACGCGCATAAACTTCGGCATTCTAATGGCTCGGACGGAGGCGTGGTCACAGTGCGGCGTAATTAACCAAAAGTTATGTCGCTGTGCGTAATTAAAATGCATTCCCGTGCCTCTAAACTACGGCCTATTGTTCTCCATTTGCCTAGTCTGGTGACAGTCTTAAAGCGCGACTACTACCAAAAAACACAAAAACAAAACTGAAAAAATGTTAAATGGCATTTTTGGGTTGCTTGGACGTAAGATTTATGGCCTGTCCCAAAATCACAGAAGACCGTTGTTGATATGGCCTGTTGTTGGCTGCCGCGGTCAAATCAAACCAAACAAAGGCCAGTTCGAGTTTAGATGCAGCAGATCACGTTCCAGCAAATCACGCATAAATGAAGCTGCCTCCCCCTCCTCCCAAGACACGTGAACATTAACAGAGCCAGAGTCAAGCCACCTTAGCATTAGCATTAACATTAACGTTAACCTTAACGTTAAGATCAACGTATTCATGCGCCTTATTCGCCCACTAATTGACCCAGCGACAGCGACAGCGACACGGAAACCAAAAGCCAACCAACCTACTGATAAGCAACAAAGCAGCGCTCCAGCATCAGTTCTGGGTTGGATCTGGACACTTGGCGATCGTTATTTGTGCTGCCGTTGGCTAAACCTCCATTTAAATGGAGTTTAGAGCGGGGGGACTACGGCGGGCGCTTGTCTCTGTTTTCCTCCGCTTTGGCCTGGGTCGGGGTGATGATGCCTCATAATGCATACAATATGTCTCTATAGGATTTCAGTGGCTTCATTGATTCTTATCACCCTATAAAATACATTTCGTTTGATTATTTGTATTTCTCTCGCTTTTTATAAGCCTTCCACTCTGCTGTCATGTCGTTCCTGTTGTCGCCATTGTGGCTCAACGCTTTATTTTTTATTTTATTTGTATTTTTTCTGTGTCTGTGTTCTGTTCGGTCAAGAGACAAACATAGTTGGTTGCTTTTTATTTGAAGTTCGGGACGGCATCGGGCATCGGGCATCGGGCATCGGGCCTCGTCGTACGCATAGTGCGATTCGGTGTGTAATTTATGTCTTTATTTAGTAAAGATTTCGTTTCCTAATTTATTGTGATATCTCTTTGGGCAAACGGGCATCAACACATCCACATCCACAGCCACAGCCACAGCAACAGCCTAAGCTCCTCGTGGCCTGGAGTCGTCTTGCTGCCTTTCTCGACACCTTGCCAGCCGATATACCCCTCGCTCTCGCCCTCTCTCTTTCTCTCTTGCTCTTTCCCGTGTGCCGTCACTCTCACTCTTTCGCATGCGGCTGCTGTACTGATTGTGCGCATGCGATGTCGTTGTGCTCACCTTTTTGACCACTCATTCGTTGGCAACCTGGTCACCATCACCGTCACCTGTAGCCGTGTCAATGCTTGGCTACTTCAGCCACTGTCCCAACGACTGATGTGTCTGTGTGTGTGTGTGTGTGTGTGTGTCGGTTCAGCGTTGGTCCCATTCAGTTCCCATTAAGAGCGTGAAGTGATCCCAATTTATCTGCTATCGCCAGATAATGCTCATCGAACAAAGTGAATTAAATTGAATTTGAAAATAGCCGCAACGCAGCGCAGGAGGAAGGGCGACAACGGTACTAGCAGCCCATCCCTTACCTATATCTCAATCCAAATCCAAATCCAATTCCAATTCCATTATATACATCTATGTATATAGCATATTTATATAGTTGTTCTACTATATGGGCAAGTGCAACTTTTGTTATTTATGCTCTGTCGCAATTCATTTATTTTTTATAGCCCGATCGGCCGTGAGTGACGTCAATATGGAGCAGAGCCGCCACAATGCCTGGGGCCGATGGCGAACCGAAAACATCTTCATTAGGAAATGGAAGTGAAGCCGTGGCCGAGCTTGAATCTCTGCCCAGGTCTCGGGCTGCCCTGGGCTGGGCTGGGCCGCAGCTGGACTGGCCGGCGACAAGTGCTTTTTCTTGTACGAAACGTCGATGGGGCTAATTGGATTACTCGACGAGGAGCAGCGGAAGAGGCAGGCAGAGGGTTTTTAGCCAGCATCGTGTCAATTAAATCTGCGAACGAAATGCTTACATAAATTCCAAAATTGCTTACGGTGCGCATCGATTTAAATGGAAGAGCAAATCGCAACCCAGACTGAGACTGAGGCTGAGGCAGCGGCCGAGGCAGCGACAGCGCAGTTGCTGCAATTTATATGCAAATTTATTAAATGCAGCCGATAGCTTCGGCTCTCAGGCCAGACTCTAGCTGGCCAGGTGATAACGACGGCGTCGTAACGATATTATGACGTCGATTATGATTGCGTCTCTGCGAAACGCTGGCAACGCCAGCATCGACGCCGACGTCGACGGAGACTAAGTAATTTGCATACAAATGGTGAATGCTCGTGCTCAGTGTCGGTTGCGCTTCGTGATTTTCCGGCGAGATTTGGCGGGATCGGCGTGGTAATTAGATTGTTAATTTATGCGTCGATCGGGCAGCGGCATATGAAGGCAGTCGATTGTTTTTGTAAGCTGTGCGGAATTCGATCCAGATTCAGCAACACCACCACAGCAAGCGTTAACACAGTGGGCAGCAATCGAACAGCAGCCAGTAGCTAACAGCTAACAGCCAGCAGCTAGCAGCTGGTAGCAATGCAATCCTCATGATTTATAGCTGAGACGGCCCGTTTTATGTTTTATTTGCGCTGTGTGACAATCGCGCGACACCGACATTTGCATGGATCGCTTGTTGCACCAGAGCAGCGCTGCAGCACTGCAACACTGCAACAGTGCAGCACTCGTGAATCGGCAGTCGCCACTCGGCGAATGCGACATTAAAGGGCATTCTGCTGTCAGGCTTGCTGCACACTCGCGGCTGTCCAGCTGCTTGACACCTGTGAGATTCGCCTGATGTGACTTTGGACTCGAATAAGTTCGCCAACAGACTTTATTAGCAGCCAAAGAAACTCACACACGGAGATTGGCAGCCAGCAGCAAGTGCGGCTAGATGAACCACTTGCTCTCTCTCTCTCTCTCTCTCTCTCTCTCTCTCTCTGTCTATATCTATTTCTCTCTCCCCGTCTCTCTCTCTCTAGCTGCTTCACTAATTGTTGGCAATTAATTTACACGCGTGTATTTTACACATTTGGGTTATGTGCTAATTTCTACACAATGTGCATGACGGATGGCGATAAAGAGGCGCTGATGATGCAATGACATAATAAAGACGACAACGACACACACAATGGGACATGCCCGGGCCCGTTGTCCCTTGCCCTGGACTGCTGGAATATGCAAATACTATGCGCCGATAAAGATCACGCCGTACAAACAATAAACAGCGGCAACTTCAGCAGCAACAGCGATCGCTGCTAACTGTTGTCTGTTGCTGTCATGTTGACAATTGGTCGTTCGCTTTGTTTTGGCCCCGTTGCTCTTATTGTTGCAACAATTAACACACAATGCTGGCTAAGCAAAAGGGTTGCCGCTGCTGTTGTTGCTGCTGCTGCTGCTGCTGTTGCTGTTGCTGCTTCCCCTGTGTGCAGGTGGTCTCTTTGCTGCTGATACATTGCCATTGCCACTGCTCCTGCGGCTCCTTCCACTTCCACTTATGCAAAACGAATTCAATTAACACCTTAGCATAAAACATAAAATGTCTACGCTCGATTCGAATGGGAATGCTGTGCGCGGTGGCACGCAGGTCTCGTTGCTTTCGTCACCCTTGTCCATTGGTCAATGGCCAAAACTGAAAAACCGAGCACCGGCGCAGCGGGCGACAACAACAGTAATGCGAGGACAGGAGAGACGAGAAGCAGGAGTAATCGGCACGCCAACGCCACGCCACGCCATGCCACGTCCGCTGTAGCGGCCACCAGGAAGACGAGCTCACCTCCACACGGCTCACCTCGACAGGTGGAAACATGAAAGGAAACTTCAACATCAGCTTGAACGGCAGCAACAACGACTCTAGGGGCGCCGCCTGGCCATTGGTGCTCGTGAGCTCCTCGCCTAGTTATTTATGTGACAAAATTTTGCAAATAATTGGATTGACTGATCAAAGAGATAGGCAGGCGAATGTCGAGAGTCGGAGCCGCAGTCGAGGAACAGGAATTGGAATTTAATTCAATTAAATGCGTACTGCGCTGCAATTCCTCAAATGGCCTGCCTGCCAGTTGTTATTGTTAACCAGTTAACCGAGCCCCAGACAGCTGACCCAGCTGACCCCAACGTGAAGGTTTTGTGATGATGTCTTCATATGGCCGTTTCCGTGATGAATGACCAGCTCGTACCTGAATGATGAGTGCTCATGTTTAGGCTGACGCTTATTAAATATGTGCAGCGGCTGCGACATTTAGCAGCTGATGATAAGCTCTCGAAGATCGCAATCGGCTCAAGCAACGACAAAAGCGTTCCCATAACTTTTTCATAATAGGCCGTTGCTCGATCTCTTTATCCACAATAACGCAGCCTAGCCTAATTGGATTAAATGAATCCAATGAAACCGAAAACAAAATCAAATCCAAAATTTATAGTTTCTTCTTTCTCTCTTTTCCATTATGTTTATGTTGTTGTTGTTGTTGTTGCTGTTAGGCGAATCATGTTTGTCATTTGGATGCTGGGCGGCAGCGGTTGGGCTCCAGTGCGTCCCGATCTTGAGTTTTACTTAGAAGTGTCTCATTTGAGCCCATTTGCTCAGTTGAGCGGATCGTCGCTGATGTCGAAATCTATGAGATTCACGTCTGACTTCGGCGTAATAATGATATCCATGGGAAAACATTTATACACTCACGCCGGGGCCATATGGATGGCCACTGAGTCACATTAGCCCTATTCGAATCGAGTCGGGCTTACATATAATTAGGTCCAAGAAGTCGCCATCAATATTTCAGACTTGTCTAAATATCTGTTCGGCATACATACCTATACAGCAGAAGGCCAAGCCGAAAAGCCACTTGAGTGTGTCCCCCGAACTCAATAACCCACAATTTGTGGCCACATCCCAGGCAAATGTACGTATACATATCTGAGTAAGTGTTCTACTATGTAATTTGTGCCTAAAAACACGTATCCATTCATTTCTGTTCTTCACGTGCAGTCGAACCGCGAGAGTCAGACTCTCGGACTTCTGATTTTCTTCAAAATGCAAATTATTGAATTTCAAATGCAAATAATCATTAAATTTAAATTGTGGTAAACTCTGCCGCAGCAGGGTCGAAAATTAAGCCAACCAAAACGCGAACCAAAATTTCAGTTTCGGCTGTAAATGGTAATGCTAATGGTAATGGTAATGGAAATGGAAATGGAACTGGAGCCAGACCGAGCTGGGGTAAGTTGAATTTCCATTTCGAAATGGCATTTGGGTCTCGCCTCAATTATACGCTCGGTCTGTGTTTCTTTCGAGGGGCGGTTCTTTGGGTTTTTGTTTCTTGTGCTGCGTGCCTCTGCTTGGAACTCGGTCAAAAGTCTGTCAACCCTTTCGGTCAGTAGCCGAGTCAATGGCAACACCTACCGAATTTTCACTGAGGAGCCGCAAACATCAACCAAAAAGTGGTTGCGCTTCACTGGAATAGTTAATAATAACTAGCTGGCTTTCCAATTCCACTGTGCGCGCTGGCTTCTTGACCTCTTGCTGGCTGGCATCACCTGGCACTCAATCCTGTCCAAGCATTTTGAATTGTGGAGCTGGACAATAAATAACTGGCGCATGATTGCACTTGCTGTGGCTACTGCAGTGGCAATTGCAGCTCGCCTCTTGGCAATTGCTGCTTGACTATGCCCGTGCCCCAGCGTGTGCCCCATCGTGTGCCCCAGCCTGTGCCTGGTTATGGCCGTAAGCTGTAGTCGCACTCGTAAGTGCGCTGATCGCCATCGCGAGTGCTTCCTGTAGCGGCTATTATAGTCTACACATACATATATATATATAAATATATATATACATATGTATATAGTCAGGCAGTTAGAATGGCGGATTTGGCCCAGTCGGCGCATTGGGCGCAGCTCACCTGGACACGAAGGCGTTTGCGCCTGTTAGTGGTCGTAATCGTGTTCGCTTGGCGGTCGCGTATGCGGCATATAATGACCACATTTACCATTTACCATTTACCAATGGTGCATGTGCTTCTATGACCATGCCCGTGTGTGTATGTGTGTGTGTGTGAATGTAGGTAATTACGTGCAATTTTCACTCCTTTCCAAGCGCACAGCCACAGCCACAGGCTGACTGGCTGGCTGGTTGACTGGCTGGGTTGTCCAGCGCCAGATGGCCAGATGGCTGGCAACTGCGGCCCCTCCCCTGACGCATTACACAACCTCCATTGTTTCCGTTTTCCGCACAATTATTACTTATACAATATGTATAAATTTCAAAATGTTTCATATATTTTTTTCTTCTTACAAAAATATATAATACTGTGAAAAAAAGGTGACAGAGACGCAGCCAAGTGCCGTTGCTGCTGTTACTGTTGCTGTAGCCGTTTTTACGGCCACTTAACAAATAAATAAATGGGCTGCAAATTGCCGGGCTAAAAAGCATAGCCGGAGCAGAACACAGCTAACCACAACTCGACCCCAGCTCGAGCGTAGCCAAACCGCCAGTTTGGACCAAGATTAATAGCTGTAATTGTTATTCATTGAGCGCCGCGCTCTGCTATTGTCTCAACACTTGGCCGGCAGTTGGAGCCGGACCTGTACCCGTACCCTAAGCAGCTGCCTTTTTGGCTAATATCTTCAACCGCAAAGTCTGCCAAATTGATGCATCTCAGGCATTGCCAAAACCAAATTGAAATGTTCTTCCTTAACTGATGCGATAATGTTGATTAAATTCTCAATTTTATTTACATAAACTTGGAGAGCATAGAGCCAAAAGTTGAGCTGCTGCCACAGATCGTAGGGGCTGAGATAATTTTGTGTAATTACTGGAAATTATTGAGTATTACAGGAAATTCATTTTAATTTGTTGAACTAGCTATAGAAACATTCTCTTTTCTTAAGTAAACCTTTCTCTCTGCACCTCTCTCGCTCTCTCTATCGCTATATCTCTCTCTCTCGTGCTCTCTCCCTCTCTTTTTCTCTCTGCACATCTCTCGCTGTCCATCTCTCCTTCTGTCTCTTCCACTCTCCCTGCCTCTCTCTTTCTCTCTCTCTCTTTCTCTCTCTCTACTTGAATTAATCTCAATCTTGATTCAAACTAGGCTCAACACTGCAAACTCCTCTTCACTCAAATCAAAACTGTGGTCGACTGCCTTTCTATTCGATTTTCATCATTTGAAAATGCTATAGGCTCCAACTACTGTTCATATAAAGTCAATAGAACTGACAGCAAAAACGCTAAAGAGACGTGCAAAGAGACGGGTCGAATATATCTGAATGTTAGGCGGGAGGGAGGGGAAGGGTGGTGGGGTTACGCAGGGTCGACTGTGGTTGGGTCGGGCGTGGATTCACGGACGTGCTCGGCTCAGAGCCAACGAACAATGTGCAAGTGAAGCCCCATAAATATTGTTTAATCGATGTTTGCTCTACGTTTTATTGCATTTATGGCGTTTTTAATGAGCGCGCCTCTGCGCTCGTTGGCCGCCAGCGGCGGATGGGGCGGTGCGGTACGTTGTAGTGCAACATTTTAATTTTATGCCCCGCATGGCGAACGGTTATGGTTGCCCGAGCGGCCAAAGGGGCGACTCGTAAGCCGCTAACGAAAGCGGTCGCCGAATGGGGCAGAAGGGTGCCAGCCAGGGGCTGTAGGTGGGTGCCAGAAATGCGGCCGCGGTCGCTATCGCTGCCTTCGTCGGCATCGCCGTCGCTGTCGCAGTCGCTGCCAATAGGCTTACATCGTTTTTGCCAGTGACTTTGAACCGCAGCTCCAGCTGCCGTTGGCAGAAGGCGGAATAGTGGGACACGGGGCGGCAGCAACGTCAATAGGCCGCAATGTATCCGCGTCTGCGAAATTGACATTCATCAGCAATTAATTTTGTGCGCCTCGGCAACAATGTATTGGCCAGCAGGGAGAGCGAGCCGGCCGTGCACCGGGGTGGAGATTGTGTTGCCAATTGGCTCGTAAAAAGCAGATTATGCTCGCCGCGTTCGCACTGTGGTGCTGTGGATGCTGCCAGAGTTGCGGCGGGCCGACATCGACTTGGCCAACTTAATCTTATCGCTTTAACGGTGATTTAGCACGCCAGAGAGCCAACGTCGCCGCCTCCGCCTCCGCCTCCACTTGGGCTGCCAACTATGGCTCCAACCGATCCAACGTATCCTGCAGACGCGGCCATTAAAGTATCTCATCAAGTTTTATCGACCATTAAAATGAAATCCGTATTTAATTAACCAGCCCAAAATGTGAGCATGAATTGGCCTCACCAGACGCGCACAATTCCAATACCAAGCTCAAGCCCAATCCCCAAATCGGGTCTCTGTCGCTCCCTGAGCCGCGCTCTTCCAGCTAGTTTGTTGCCGGTTATGGTTATGGCTATGGTGAGTGTTGTGGCCAAACATGCTCGTTGCCGCGCTAAGCTTTTGGCCATGTTGGCCAACACCAGCGAAGCAATTTGGAGTGCTCACATATCCAGCTCAGCTGCATTTGTGTAACCCCTGGCCCGGCCGTGCCAAATTGTTTAACCTTAACAGGGCGGACGTCTTGGACCATCTGACAGGGTGTTGAGTGGCAGATTACATGCATTAGGCTGCCACTACGCAACCTCCCGCCATTCCGCCATCATTCCTCGTGCTCCTGCGTTTGCAGCCGCTGTTGCACATTTATCGCGCCTTGACAAATTTACGGCATGTAATTGCAGTCAGCTTGAAAATGAAACCGTCGAAAAATCCACAACTTCATAAACACACAGACAACTCTACAGCTCAGCAACGTGCGCCGGCCGCGGCGCTCGTTCGTCAGGCAACTCCTGCCCGGCCGATCGTTGGCCAATTGTCGGCCTCTGTCTTTTCGGCCGCTTATCGCCAGTTGGTTTTCCGCGCGCGCTACCCAGCAATTTGTGGCTTTGGGTTTCCTGCAAGCCCTGCGATCGGACTGCAGATTCCAATTTCAATGAACCTCCTTGGCCTGCGCCGTCCAACTGCGCATAGTTCAAGCTTCAAGTTCCAGTAGGCTTGATGCTCACACGCCGCCTTTCACTGCCAATTCGAACTGAATTGGACCCGCATTGAATGGATTGTTGCTGTGCCAGCGGAAGTTTGTGTGCTCTGTCTGTGTGTGTGTGTGTGTGTGTGTGTGTGTGTGTGGGCCATAATTTATTTGTTAGTGTAGTCGGGCAGCTGGCTGAGCAGCCGACTTCAGCAGACCCACTCACACACCTACCCCCTGGGCAGCGACTGTCTGACTGGCCAGCAACGGCAACAACAACAACAACAGCAACAACAAACGGCAACAGTAGCCACACAATGCGCCCACACACACCCTCATTTCGGGGATGCGGGCGCGCGTGCTGATACCGGCCATTAGAATGCGTCAGCCATGTTTCGCCCATTTGCCTTTGTCGCGGGTCCACCCTAAGTGGTCACTCCAACTGGAGCCACATGCAATTACTCATAGTTCAACATAACTCAAAGATAAAGCAATATATATGTACCACAAATAAAAACATTCTTGACTGCTTAATAGCATACAAATTACCCTACTCTAAGATGGATAAAGCAGAGGGCAATTCAGCTTATAGTTGATCTATACTATATATATTTACTTGAAAAGTAAATTATCATATCATTTGAACTCTAGACATATCATACTTGATGTACAGAGCCGTGCAGCAAGAAGAAATTAGTTTACTCCAAGTATTACATTTTTACCCAATACAAAAATAATATTTTAACATAGTCTGAGCCCGTATATATGATTAATCTCAAGGAATATGACTCTCTAGTTTAGGCACAAAATAAAAATGAAAGTGTTATAACCGATAATTGTGTAGGGAAAGAAAACACTCTTTGTGCTGAAAGCCGAATGTTGTAGAGTGATCTGCAGGGCGAGTGCGCATCCTGAGGCGATGGTATCTCCAACTGTCCATGGTCTAGTGCTGGCATAAAAAATGAAGACGACGTGATCCACAAAAAGCGAAACGGGATGAGAAATGAAATATGAATTGCAGTTTAAAATGTGTTTTGTTACGTACAACACGGCGCTATCTCCGACCACGGGCTGATTGATGGTTGCGCACCTACGCAGCAAAGGCCAAAGTGAGCGGGGCAAATTAAATGGTATTATTAAAAGGTAACAAGCTAAACGCCTTTTACAATTTCGGACACCGAACTTCAAAACAGAGCAGCAAAAGCAACAACTAAAATGAAAGAGCTGCGAGCCCGAAGCCGAATGCGTTATTTATGCATTAGCAGCGACTCGCTGCACCTGCCAAAACGAAGGCGACGAACCCCATTGCCAGCCGGAATATTTGAGTGAGTGAGTGACTGGCACACGGGAGCAGGCATCCCTTAGTGGCACTACTGTGGATTTAAATAAATTCCAAATTAAGAAAAACACAGCCAGCGCAAAGGGTTTCCACTCCACATCCAGACCCCATCATCAATTCATCAAAACACGAGCTCGCCTCCTGCAAGGGGTAAGCGAAGGAGCATAGCGGGGCAGCTCGACTGCTGATTAAAACAAAAAGGACGATAACCAGCGGAAAAAATTAGAGCAATGTGCATAAGGTCAATATGGCATAAATTTTGTATGCGCGTCTACAAAAAACTGAAACGCGAAGAAGGAGACGTTCTGTGTGTTGTTCTTGTGTTTCTGATAATGATGCAACATTTGAGGTTCATTTTTGTGTAGTGTTTCGTTTTGTTTTCGTTTTTTGTGGCCGGCGGAAATGCCACGACAGACAGGTGAGTTTCTGAGCTCACCAAGAAAAAACTAAACACTCTCAAGTGATAGATGCGTATCCTGGTCCTGCGCGTGTTTAGCATGCGCTGCCCATGAACATTTGGCCCCCGGCCTCCAAGGCGGCTGCAATCGCGTGCGGCCAGCAGCCTCCAATGTGTGACATGGGCAGCCGCCAACTGCAGCAAGGTGTGGCCGTTAGCTTCGCATCTAATCGGCTGCTCTAATAACCTATCTAGCCAGTCTCGGCCTTGCATGACGTCTCATCACCTGCCTGTCGGATGAAGCAATCGACCTTTGTGGCCTGAGTGCCTGTCTCTCTCTCTCTCTCTCTCGTTCGGTGACTTCTGCTGCAGATTATATTGAGTTTGTTTGCGTCGCGTGATTTAAGCATTTGTTTCCTGATACACTTTAATTACGGGTTGCTCTGCGCCTCGCCTGGCGCTTTGTAATTGCAGCATCTGGAGATTCTAGAATCGCAGTTGGGGCACGCAGCAGTTGCTTCGCATCGAAATTGAATTCAATGAACTGCAAAATCATCTGACTGATGAGTTTTCAACCTGGAAGACTTGCAACATTGCTTCAATTTGATGAGCTGAAAATACCCTGCAAGTTTAGCTATTGACGTGATGGGTATAACAGACAAGAAAGGTACAAAATACTAAAATTATTATGTGGCGTACATTCATTTATGGTATTCTATAAATGCTTATAATAATATGCAAGTTTAAGCTTTTGATACCCTGTAGTGACATGATGAGTAATGAGTATTGATATACCCTCGTCGAAAAGAAGATGTAATATCTAAATAAATACTCATTGCTCATTTTGAAGACAAATTTATTCACTGTATTTCATAAAATATCCTATCATACATGCTGTTATAATATTAATAACAAATATATAAATAAAATTTGTAAATTCAAGAGAAATTCTTCCATCACACACAATCATTATAATACTCTTAGGGGGCGCAGCTTCAGGTCGAGAACGTTTTCCTTTGCTTATGTACTCTATTCTCTTTGATGTGTTCTACGTATTTATTTATGGTGCATTTATTAGCCTGTTTATGTTGTTAATTCGTCACGTCTCCTACTAAATGATGAATGCCTGTCAATTTATGTGCTTGGGCGATCGGGTTGGGCTCCTGAGACGGTTGACGGCAGCGGCAAAGGTAGCCAGAGTCGCGCGACCCATCGATAATCAACGTCAATCGGTTAGTTAACATATATGCATGACAGAATGCATGTGTGTGTGTGTGTGTGTGTGTGTCACGTAGCTCATAAGCACCGGCATTATGAAGATTAATATGAGACCTAATCACGTGGTAACATAAATGAATTGTCATTATATTACACTAACCGTCTCTCTCTCTCTCTCTCTCTCTCTGTCTCTGCCTTGCTCTCTGTTTCACTCTTAAGCACACACATACATGTGTGGCGGCGACTAGGCGACAAGTGCGGCAGATACTTTAAAGCGACTAATTCCATTTTCCAGGCACCCCGCTGCCTATCCTTCCCCACGTCTTTCTTTTATCAGCACTGACGGAAATCTCTAGCTACACCTTGCTTAACCCACACACACACAAACACACACACACACACATGTGCGTTATGCCGGCTTGTCCTTTGTAGCCGCTTGCTACCTCAGTACAAAACATCGATCGCTTTTTGATGATGATTTTTGATTAAGTGGCTACGATTTGTCAAAATATTTCACGCTTGCTGAGCCGCAGACTCGGTGTCGGAGTCGGAGAGGCTGGGGAGTCGCACGTGAGCAGGAGTTGGGGTGACTGCGACTGATGCGACTGCTGAGACTGATGCGGCTGATGCTGATGCTGGCAATGGGACACAGAGTAATCAGTACTCAGTACTCGATGTCATCGTCCCATCAGCGTTGGCGTTGCTCAGCTCTGGCCTGACGCGGGCAGCAAAAACAAAAGCAGACAACCCAACGGCAGAGCGAGTGACAATCGGAGGGCACTCGGCTACCTGCAACTGTGCGACTCCCAGACGCTGACTGGAATTGACGCAATTCTAAGTCGTCTAGTGCAGCACCTGACAGCACCTGACTTGTAAGCAGCGCTCTGGCTTCTGTCAGCATCGGAGTTGACATTAAAAAATGCCCACAATGCGTTATGTTTCAATAAATGGCCGGCAAGACAATGTCGAAATAGTAAACAGTCTACGGCAGCGACTGATAAAGATAAAGATTTCGTGAGCAGCGTGTCAGAGTGACTAATTGACAGACAGACAGACAGACAGACGGATGGAGCAGCAATACGCACTGCTGTATTGATCTGAATTATCAACAATTTGTACGAATACGTGTTGCAGATCTGAATGGAACTTGGCTGGTTGATGCCCTCAGCTGGCAGCTAATTGATGTGCAATAATAAATCTGACAAACTTTTCAAATAAAAATACAACACAAAATGAAACACACACACAGAAACAGACATTTCGCTGGAAAACCATCGCGATGGACTTGTTTCGGACCAAGTGCTAAGAGACAAGCCAATCCAATTACGAGCGAGTCGAGAGCTGCAGCTAAGTGAAGCTAAACTAACTTCAAGTCTATGGAGCTGCAGCCGCAGCTCTGGAGCTCTCTGTATCCGACGGAGCTGCAAAGGGAGCGCCAGTTGACACATGCGAGCAACTGCAACTCGTCTGGGCCCCCAGGCCGCGCCCTGCTGCTGCTGCTGTTGGTGCTGCTGTTGCTGCTATTGCTGCCCGCACTATCTGCTGGCATAAAAGCAGCAACAGCAACGTGGATAAGAGTTGGGAGCTGTGCGGAGTGGGATGTGGGCAGGAGGAGGAGCTGCCTGCCCGACTGGCTACCCGGCTGGCCGACTGCAGCGACAAAGGCAGAACGGCAGAAGTGATGACCGGACAACAAACTACATTCAACAGATAAATACTGAATTTATGACTTAATTTAACTGCGAGCCAACGACAATTTTGATGATACCGAGCTGGCTGTCGGGCTTTAGCTAAGGAGGCGAACATGAGTGGGCAGTGGCAGTCACAGCTCGACTGTGGCCTGGCATTGGGATCGTACATTAGCCAATCCTGGTCGCACATCGCTTCATTCACAGCCAGCGACAAACATAACTCAAGTTGAAAGTGGGGCTGGAGCTGCGGTTAGAGCAAGGGCTGAGGCTGGGGTTGGGGCTGGGGCTGGGGCTGGGGCTGGGGCTGGTAAGTACTCGGTCTGGGTCTGGGTCTGGGTTTAGGGTCTGGCCTGGTTTGCTTGATGTCTCTATTGGCGCATTGACTAAAATAAGCGAAGCTCAGCGCAATTTGCGTCACAGCCAGCAGCAAATTGAGGCATTGAGAAGGTGGAGCTGGGGGCAGCAGAAAGAGACTGCCGATGGTTATCAATTGAGCAACAATGTCGCTCCGAGTGTGTGTCTGTTTGTGTGTGTAGTTTAATGTGCCTACATTAATTTATCGCTGCACTACGCGCACAAATTGTTGCCGAAGGACGTCAGGCGATGCTAGATGCAGCCACATGGCAGCCCCGAAATCAGAGCACCTCAATGGAATGGAATGGAAACTCATCTCAGCAGATGCGCAAGCATCAGACAGCTGTCTGTTTGGCAGGCAGCCAGACAGCCAGACAGCCCGGCAGGAAGGAAACAGCACTTGCACAACAAAATAGGCTCTGCACCTCCGGCTGAACTTGCGTGTTTCGGTTGCCAAGCGAGGCACTTAATGATATTACGCGTAGCTGCGTACAAAAGATTTCCAATTGTCGGGCTCAACTCGAACTCGACCTCAACACAGACGACTTTGTGACAGCAATTAAACGTCTCGCTCAACCTGGCTTTGCCTTTCACCCGGCTTCTTCTTTAAGCCAAGAAATACAATAACCAAAAACCAAAAACCAAATGGTATACACCTTCAACTTGTGCTGTGCGTGTTGTAGATATCTAGGCATCCATGAGTAGCTTTGGAGTTCACACACCAGGCCAGGCCAGGTCGAGCCAGACCAGGCCAGACTAGACCAGACCAGGCCAAGCCAAACGAAACGAAACGAAACGAGACGAGACGAGACGATAGCGTTTCGTGACCCAAACAAATTATTAATTATTAATTGGGGAAAATATGCTATAATTGTGGCGGTCGCTTCTTTTTGGCCCAAAAATTAAATGAAATTAGCCGACCAGGTAATTTCACTTTGCATGTGACGAATTTTGAAGCGGACTCGAGTCGACGGGCGCTCGTCTCTTGTCTGGCTGCGTGACCCGGGTCCCTGGTTACTGGTTACTGGTTACTGGTGGGTGAACCATTTGATTGGGTCAAATGCGGACAGCTGTAATGCATTTCCCTTGCAGGCGATAATTGCAGCGCTAAACGCAATGACCGAAATACAGACAAAAAAAAAAAAAACATTTCGAAGATTTTCTTAGTCCTCCTCATCGACTTCAATTTGGTTGGGCAGTTGTCACATGCGAATGCCAGTCCAGGACAGTCCACTTTGGAACAGGACATTCTGACAGACAAACGGACAGACACACAGACAAATCAGCAGTTGAATGCATTTAACACTTCGCAGCGGTTAACAAGTTCAGCTTTGACCGTTGCTTTGGGACACAGAACGATTCCGATGGAGCGCATCGCGGCGCGACGCTTCGATAATTTTGATTTATGTGGGTAAATCATGAAGGGAACGCAAAGATTTACGACAGATCAGCCGCAGATTTATTACTTTTTGATAGCGCTCCAGAACAGACTGGCGAAAAAAGGATTCGCAACTGCACCGATGCCGATGCTGATGCCGATGCGAATGCCGATACCACATATATATGTCAGTATATACATATACCAAGGTGTACTGGGGCAGGTAAATGCACTAATGCGTGCCGCCGCGTTCTTAAGTTGTTCTAATTTGCCAGCGCCTGTCCTCCAGCCAATTCCCATACAGCTAAAAGGTGTCATCGACATTGTCTTCAGCAAATGGCAGCAATCTCTTCCCATTAACTGCGGATGCATCATTGTTAGCGGGAATAAACCTGCATTGATTTGTTTAAGAGTCAGTGCTGAAAAGGTAATGAAAAAGCATCAGACTTTGAATGAATATTGAATGAATAAATTGTATAGCCGTATGTCTAGGGACATAGTTCCCATTCTTATATATAATATTCCCAATTCAATAACTAACTAGTTCATTCACAGCATTTACTGCTTCGTACCATAAATAGCTTGCATTAAGTATATGAGAGTTTAGAAACTTATTTCCCTGCGATGAAATCATTTTGTGTTACGCTGTGGCTCCGCAATGGGAAAGTTGGATTGTGGGGCCATCTTCGTTGCCACCTGGTTGCTCTTGTTGGCAGTTTCGATTTACTTGCCACAGTGGCAAGAAAAACGAAGCAGGCAACCGATAGACTGGAGCTGGAGGTGTAGCTGGGGCTGGAGCTGGAGCTGGAGCTGGGGCTGGGGCTGGGGCTGCAATCGTGATTCGTAGCTGGGCTTCGAGCGCAATTATAACGGTGCAGCGTGGTAATTACCTGTGAATGGCATTTGCATAATAGTAGCAATCACTAGGGCGGCCGTCCTACGGCGGGAACGGTGGCGGGGAGTGGCAGCCAACCCGCCAGTCAGGCTTGGTCTGGCCGCGTTTATACAGCTCGGACAGAAGCCGAAACAAAAAGCAATGCAATTACGTGCATAGAGCTCTACCATCAGGCAACGCCAGAGCCAACACCAACATCTCCCAGTGCGCTGCCCGACCAGCCCAACACGCTTGATGGCACCACCACTAGCACCAGCAGCACCAGCAGCACCTCTAACTGCGACACCACCATCGCCGTCGCCGTCGCCGTCTCCGTCTGTGTCTGGTTCTGGTGTTGTTGCCACGCTCTGACGGCTCTCGGCCGCCATTTTGCTGCGTTTTCCGTGACCGTCGGCCTCACCGCTCTCCTCCTGCCCAGTACTCTGCGCTCCTCAGTGCTGGCAACTGCGCTTCGCTACTCGTGGCACGTAGCTCGTAACTCGTAGCTCGTAACAATGTAACAAGTCGTTGTAGCTGTTTGTATTTGTTACGTTTTCCACACGCCCCCAACGCCTCCACCGCCTCCATCACCTCCATCGCATCCACCGCCTCCCAGCAGTTGGCCTACTCCTGCGCCCTCCCACGCCGGCCGCTCGTCAGGCAGTCGACAACAATGTTAATCGGTCTTATGGTTTGCTCAAGATTCGGGTGACTAAAGACGTTGCTACGTCCATTTATATGCAAATTGCGGTATTTATCGCCATTTTGTTTTTCATGTTCGCTTTGTTTTTCTCTTATTGCGCTTTTTGTGCAACTTCTAATTGCAGCCGCATTGGAGAAACTGCCGCTGGCTGGCTGACTAGCTGGCTGGCTGGCTGGAAATGAAAGCGTAGTTGTAGCTACTTTTCCGTGAAGTGGAGCCGCACTGGGAATGGAGCCCATCGGATGGGCCTGGCTGGAGAGTGTGTGGAGCAGGGCCTAGGTTGCATTTAATTAACCTTATAACGGTTCGCTAACTAAAAGTGCCTTTCGATCGTTTGAATTTGAATTTGTGAATTATACGTTGCGGTCACTGGACAGCCTCGATTTGAATGTGAATGCAAATGCTGCCATCTAGTGCATACATAGCAAATTGGGACGCTGGCGCTGGAGCTGGAGCTGCAACTGGAGCTGGAGCTGGAGCTGATCGGGTCATCAGCACAATCATCAGCGAAACTCGAGTTTTACTTTGAGCAATCGGAAATTGGTTCGTGACGTGCGGCGCTCCTGTTGCAAGCAGCCACCTGCCCCACCTGTCCTCCTCGCTACCGTCAGCCAAGTCAAACAGTCAACATGTTTTTGAGTCCAGCTCGATGGGGACCGAGTGCAGGAGCGCCTTTTGTTATCGAATGCAAAACTATTTAGCCATTGCATGTTGTTAATAATTTTAAAATCAGATTTCCGCAAGTTTGACGCAAACACGAAGGTAGCCATAGCTGCAGGAGTTTTGTTTTGTTTTTTCCCTGTTGATTTTTTGTTGTTTTGTTTTCTTGTTCATGACGTGTCCGTGTCTTGATTGCGGTTGATGCAATGCGCCCTTAAAACCAGCGACAGCGCAGCAACAGAGGCTGCGACTGCGGCAGAGACTGGACAGACTCAGACTGAGACTCAGACTGAGTCTGAGGTTGGGCCTAAGACTGGAACCTGACAATTGTTGCGCAATTACACAGAAGACCTATGGGCACGCAACTTTTCGACGGTTTTGCGGCTGCGACTGCCAAAGAATATCTACAGAATGCGAGTCCAATCCCAACTCCATAAACTCGGATCACGCCTCAGAAAACTGCTGCTGCTGCTGCTGGTGCTGCTGGTGCTGCTGATGTTGGTGCTGTTGATGTTGATGTTGAATGTGTCCGTTGCTGTTGCTGCTGTCCTCAGCTCCATCTTCGTCCTCAATCACGCCATGCACATGAACTACTTTAGTCCGTCTCCGCCTCGTCCACCGTCTTTGTCTTCGTCTCCGTCTACGTCTCAGTCTCCGTCTTTGTCTTCAGCTGCTTTACCCTTCGCTTCCTCTGTGTCATCGTCAGTTGTTGTTTCTGCAAAATCAATGTTGACGCAAATACGTGTATGTAGAATCATTTTACCGACAGTTCGGACTTATTTCTTTCGCTACCGAATTTAATTGGATTTTCTCCCTGACTTAAGGGCTTTAACTGCTGTGGTATGTGGAAATCATTTCTGCCCCAGACACGCAATGCCTCGCTTCCAGTTCAACTGCAGCAGCAGCAGAAGCAGCAGCTGAATTAGCTTGTCGCAGGAGCACTGCATTAAGAACTTGCCCCGCGTGCCTGCCCCAAAGGCTACCCTATGCACTCCACCCATCCCCCTCTCGATCCGCAGTTAAGTAAAAACTCACTTAATTTAACGACGGCGAGGAGCTAATCATTACATTACAGCTAGTGGAGGTCATCTCCTGTGTGTGTGTGTGTGTGTGTGTGAGAGAGAGTGCGTGATGAGAGACGAGCTTGGATTTGACTATGGGCTTCTATCATATAACATATGACACTAAGATTCATAACAATATGACATATGTGATAAATATTTATGTGAAAATACATTTTACGGCTCTTTCAGAGATGAATATCTTTTGAGTTTAAATCCCTAAAAGCTTCTTATACAACATTTTTATAGTTTATTCAGTTTATTTGTTTCTAAAAAGCTCTAATATCGAATTTCAGTTGCATATTGATATAACATTTGTTTATCACAAAATTCGTAAAATTCGGTAGCAAAAAATACATATTTATGTGTTTTTTTTTTGTGCTTATTTTTTTATAGACTTGTAAAACTCCATTTGTGTCCGCCTTAAAAAGAAGGCCGCAATAAAAACAATCGATTAGTTAGTATTCAAACTAGAAGCTTTTGGTCAGCTCTGCCTCTTGGCTGGGGCCAGACAAAGAGCGGAACTTTATAATTCTGAGCAGGCGCTAAGCACTTCCTCAGATGGCGGCCATTGGCGAGCGACGAGCGGCGACAACAAAAACGAGAAGCCCGAACTCATTTCCGCCGTCTGTGGGTCGAAAGCGCTGAAGAACTTTGACTGCGAATTCCCCAAATGAGCTGAGATGTGAAATCTTCTATTGGCCGTTAATACCTCTGCCTAAATTCCGTCTTCAACATTAAGTATTTCTAATTACAGTCGTGTTAAATTCTTTAAGAGCTCTGAAAAAAAGAATACAACATGCAAAAAAAAAACAAATATTCATCAGCGGCGGCAAATTTTATTTTTACGGTTCAAAAGGTTTGTGGCCATTGTGTTATTGCCCAAAGAGTATTGTTGGCAGGGGGAATACATATGAATACTGATGCGGATAGCCGTATAACCCCTTGGTTAGACCATTACACACACCCGCAATCGCAATCAGCATATGCATATGCCTACATATGGGTAAACATCACCGCGCCGCTAACCAAAGGCACAAAAAAAGCCCACAACGGGCACTTCTTGTCTATGTTGCAGACGGACAGACAGCCGGACAGCCGGACAGCTGGGCCCGCCAAACAAACACAAACAGGAAGCGTGGCTACCACAAATATGCGCGGGTCTGCGCAGGAGGGCTTTGACTTGGGTTCGGCTTTCGGCTATGTCTTGGGTTTGGGCTTGGGCTTGGGCTTGGGCATTGGGCATTGGCTGCCACTTGCATGTAGATACTAGATCGCTATCTGACTAGGAACTCTGCTACAGAAATAATGTTGAAATAATGGCGGCGGCAACGGCAGCGTCGATAGCAACGGCAGCCGCGACAGTGGCGGCCAGAATTAATTCCCCATACCCGAAAAAAGGCGCACGAAACGCAATTAGGCGCGAGCATAATTTGTTGGCGAAGTCGGCAGAGACACAATTGCCATGCAAATGGCGCATAGAGCGAGCTCTTTGTGAGACCATTAGGTACAGTGATAAATGCTTAATTAGGCGCGTAATTAACGTAATCAATCATGCTGGCCAAAAACAAAATGAAAATCAATCATCATGGGGCCAGAGGGTGGCAAACGGAGCGGTTTGAATCGACCGAGCCCCATTATCCAATCGGCGGCAATCAACTTCAGTGAGAAATAAGCCAGCAATAATGATTTTCTATAGCGTTACGAGCCCACTCACACGCACCCACACATACATATGTAAATATTCTGTGCGCGGCTCATTTGGAAGCGTTTACATTCCAAATGAGAACCTACAAATCGTCTTTAACCGTTTAGCGGGGGTTCAGTGAGCGGCAGTCGACATCGCTCATTGGCTGTCGAGCGCATGCGGCAAATACATAAGCTAGAGCGAGATGACTGCTGTGCGGACAGCTGTAGTAGCATTGGTGTGACTGGCACGCCTCTGCCGTATGCAGCGCTCTCACTCAAATTGAGTTCGACTCAAACTCAATTAAGCCCGTAATTCTGACATGGGCATTTTGATTATGTAAGTTGAGCTACAGTGTGAAAATGAGAAGAAAAAGCAACAACAGCATTTAACTAAAGACAAATTTTGTGTTTCTCTCTCACAGTCAAATTAAACATTTTTCAGTGAAACGCAACTTTTTGCTTAGTCTTCTATCGTTGGAAATAAACAAATATTAATGCTCGTAGTCGATTGTGCGCGTGCGTGTGTGTGCATATGTATGTTTATAAATATGTATGTGATTGTGTTGTATTTGCGGTGGCATTTTGCCGGTTAAAGTTTGCCTTTTAATTTGAATTATTGTTGCTTTTGCGGTGGCAAATTACAGCCCATTAAAATTGATTATTTTTCATTATCTGACAGAGGGCTAATTAGCAATCTGTCGAGCTGGTAATCACGCCCCACTGAGGGCCTCCATGTTCTATATATAATAGATAGTTTCGACCAAAAATTGCCATGTTGTTGATTGTGGTGGTTGGCTTTATGGAAGTGCGGCCTGTGCGACACTTTTGCTGCATTGCGACGCCTTCAAAGTGGACAATTGGTTGCCAAAACAAACCAGAGCTTCCGCTACATAACTGTATACATACGTACCTAAGTACATATGCGAGGCAAGAAAAGCGCCGTCTTCAAAGCTGCACAGGCCTACACAGAGTCACGCCCGATGAGCGGCGCTCCATTTGCCATAATCACAACGGCGAGAACGAGAAACCAGAGCTACCGCAGTTCGTCCGACAGCCATTATAAAAAAAAAATACTTGTACTCAACACACAATCTTACAGACTTACAGACATACAGTCAAACAGCTATGGGCCGCAAGGGCACGGCAATCCAAAGCAAAGCCAACCAGCGTCGTTGCTTCACTTACATACATACAGACATATGTATGTACATATGCATATGTATGTACTGGAGAGTGGAGGACTTGTGGAATGGGCAACGGGAATAAGCTCGGGAATGGGCAAATAAATCAATTAGGCGCGTCGCGTCGTGTCGTTTCGGCCACTGTCTGTGTAAGTGCGTCTCGCTCACACCACTACTGTGTAGTAGGAGTAGGGTGGATGCGAGCGTAGAACGCAACACCATGATTTTTGCTCGCTCGCTCTGCTCAGCAAGGAAAGCTAAGTGCATCCCTCTCGCACTGATTGTGTGTGTTTTACAGTGGGGTTGGTTTGAGCTTAATCGGTTACTGTTACTGGCTAGCCAGTCGCGAATTCTTGGCTTTTTTGCCTGGACCTGCCATTGATGTCTGCCTTAATGCGTTTTTTGCTCACCCTGGCCCGGCCTTCATGCAGTTGAATGGCTCCTGCACAGCGGGCGCCCACGCTGAGCCATTGCAAAGCCAGTCCGCAGACAGCCAACGGACAGTCAGACGACGAGGTCCCTCCGCAGTGGCAGACAAGCAGCAACCATGAATGCCCTCATATATCATAATCAAAGTGTGCGATTAGCAGCAACGGCTGCCCGGCTTCCGTTCGCTTCACAGCTACTCTACCAGCTCTCTATCCCCCCCCCCCCCTGCACGACCAAGCGAGCAGTTGACAGAAAGAGAAATATAAAAAATGGAATAAAAAAACTTTTACCATGTCACACATACGCCCCATATTACAAAACAAAATCACTCATCAATTAAACTGGCCGAAAAGTTTTTGAGCTGCTCAGCAGCAGCAGCTCTGCCGCTAAACAAAGCGACGCCTGCTTAGGTAGTCAATTAATTATTTAACTTTTACTACTGTTTGAAAGCCGAAACTCGCCGAAATGCTCAATTGTGCGCTCTCTCCCACACACACACTCACTGGTTCACTCACTCACTCACTTACACACGTGCGAAACGAGTAAAACAAGCAGAGCCCCAATGCTCGCTCGATGGCAACCACAGCTACAAGCAAAGCAACAACGACAGTGGAAGAAGAAGACCGAGCAACAGCAGTGGAGAAAGAAGAAGAAGAAGAGCTTGAACTGTAACAGAGCAGAGCAGACCCCGATCAGCTGCGGCAGAGAGACAGGCAGGCAGGCAAGCAGGCAGGCGAGCAAGCAAGCAAGCAGGCAGGCAGAGGCAACAAGCGCGCCGAGTCAGTTTCTGTCTCAGTCTCAGTCGACTCAGTCGGCGTCAGCCAACAGCGTGAGTGAGTGCGCGTCGAACGGGAACGTAGCCCGTTCGCGTTCGTTTATATTTTCTGTGCTCCTCTCGAGCGTGTTTGACTGTGTGTGCATGCACGTTCACGTGTTCGTCTGTGTGTGTGTGTCGCAAGACGAGCTCAAAAGGCCGACGGTTAAGCAAGGCCCATGTCAAAATTGACTGTAGCCAAAATAAAAAAAAAAAACAAAATTATATTGCACTTAGCTAAGCACGCGCTCTAAAATCAAGAAAATCGTAAACTTCTAATCTGCTGGCTAGGGATTACGACAAATTATCGATAACTAAAAGTGCGTTAGTGTTGTGCAAGTGGGGCATGGCTACAACGGGGGCCACAGTAGCCCCCACAAGGACCTCCAGCAAAAGCACAACAGCGGCTCAAGCGCCAGCCGTCGATTATTCAACCATCACACCCACTTGCACCAGCACAGTCATGCCTCCTGTGGGCATAGCGGCTGGCTTGCCTGTAGGCATGGCAGCTGTGCCCCATCTGCCACTGCTGAGCGGCTGCTTGGAAAACACGGCCAACAAAGGCATTGCAACGGGCAGCGGTGCACAGCCGACGGCAACATCAAATCCCAGTCTCACGGCCGTTCTACCCACACCCACAGGTGAGTCTAACAATTGGACTTGGCTTGACCCTTGCCCCGCAAAAGCTCGCCAAATCTTGCCCGGCTCAGCACCTTGCTGGTCCAAACAATTCCCTGAATTGTCAAGGATATACAAAAAGCAGAGTCCAGGCGACAGTCCCGAATTAAAAATTTCTGACCGAGCCTGAGTCTGAGACTTGGCCATTGGAAAAGCGCAATGATTTGGAAATTTCACAACAGCAACAGCAACAGCAACAACAATAACAAGAACAGCAACAACAACAACAACAGCAACAACAACAACAACAATAAGTTGACTGCCAACTGTTTTGGTCTTTCGCACATCAGTGGCAATTTGTTTTGCACAAGTATGGGTTGTCAAATAAAATTAGTTCATGTCGGCGGCCAAAGCGGCCATCGAGTGGCCACGTCGAGATGCGACTGCCACTGGCGGCGTCGACAGCCAGCTGCTGGATGGTTGCGGGTAGAGGCGGTGCAGTGGGCGGGGGCAGCAGCGAATGTGGTTGCAGGCCAAAGCTTTGACTTGTCTCTAAAAGGTGTTGGAAGTTGCACAATAAATAAATAATTATAAAAAGAGCACAGAGACGGAAAACCAGCAAAGGCACACACTCAATACACACGCATACACACTCGCACACACACGCACACTCACTAGCTGCGACCGGCCTGGGCCTGGACCTGGGCATGGGCATGGGCATGGGCATGGGTACATGGCATACATTGATGTTTAAGCACTGGGCAGAAACCATACTTAAGGGTTTCGAATTACTTGATGCGTGTATTCGCATTATTCTTAGAAAGCCGACCGTATAAAAGGTGTGCACAATGATTTTCAAGTGTACATAGCCCCAGCTAAACCGATGCTCATGATGACGGCCCGCAGTTGAGTGCCATCCACTTGGTTATGATGTTTATGCCATTTATGTCACCCGACTTTGAGCTATGTGGCAAGCACTAAGCTAAGTCACTTGACCGGAAATTAGCTGTAGCAACCCTTGAGGCTCTCTCAATGGCCATCAATCCGAATGATGTATCGAAAGAGATACCAGATTTTGATGAACATATGTTCATCAATATGGCAAAGATGTAACTGAAGCGAAAAGGTGAAAAGGAAGTATCGAAAGACGAATTAGAGTTGAACTAAACTACAATAATGATGATTGATCGTAATATAAGTAGAGATTGAATAGAATAAAAATTGAATATTATTAAAGATTTACTTAAGAAACTCTAAATCGAAGTTAAACTGAAAATGATAGAACACATTACGAACAGACAACAGACAATTTTCTATACTATATTATTTCTGTATTTCATAGAATAATTCTTCCCTTCTTCTTCTTTCGCCAATATTTTGTTCAGCCTAAGAGCTATTTACGTCTATAGGATATGCAAATAATGAAGATAAAATAAGAATTACCCAAAGAGCGCAGGTGTTTTGAGCTTAAAAATAGCAAGTCAATATTAGTATGCCAAATCGAGCGATTGAGGACAATTACAATTAAGATAAACAAAGGCATGAACTGCAAAACAACAAAATACCCTTTAAAATTGATTTACACAACGAGAACAAATAAATTTACAGCAGACTTTACATCCAGAAGAAAATGTATTACTTCAACAATTCAAATTTAAATTTGATTTATAAAATTCGGGGATGTTTAATAACAGCTCGTATGAGTAATTTACACGCTTATAAATTCTATTGGTGATTAAACTCTAATTAATCCAACTGGCTGGCAAATCTCATTGCAAGTCGATCAGCTCGCTAGCCAAGCTAAACGTGTGAAGATCACAATATTACGCACTAAAAACCAGAAGCCCCAACGAGTAATGTGCTGCGCGCGACAAACAAGATCAGCGAGCAGCAACTGTAGAGAGAGACAGACAGACAGAGAGAGCGAGCGAAAGGGAGGGCATGGCGAGGATCTGCTGGTGGGGCAAAGCGCTTAGTGAGGGCTGCACAAAAAGCTGGCAAGTTTAATTTATATGCAGTGCTGGCAGCCGCAGCGGCAAAAACTTTACCGGTAGCAATAAATCAAACTATCAATTGAATTCCGAGGCGATCATCACTTGTGTTCTCCCCCTCTCCCTTTCTCTCTCTCTCTCTCTCTCTCTATCGCACTTTCTCACTCTCTATCTGTCATTCCTTTTCTCTCGCTCTGTTGCGGCGTCGCTTCTTGTTACAAGCTGCGCCAAGTCGTGCGATTTTAAGCCGATTTTGCAATTGACTGAGGTGCGTCGAGGCAGCCGTAGCTGTCGCATTGCTCGCTAAGATCGGTAGTAAATCATTTGCTGTAGCCAAGTTGCAAGTTGCAAGTTGCAAGCTGCAAGCTGCAAGCCTTAGCCAGTGCGAGTGCCACAGCCACTGTTGACATCCGTGGCATAAGCGCAGGCAGCGTGTACTTGGTGCCTGGTGATTGGGCTGGTCGTCAATTGTTTGGAGCGCAGCATAAATCAGGCATAGCCGTAACCAAGAGACCACAACAATTGGTGCAACATGTGGCTGTGCAACAAATTACCAACTTGCCCCGAGCAGATCAGCAACACGGCTTTAATTAGCACAGCTAGCAGCCTAGTCGAGGGTCAGACACTCTGAGTCTGTTGGGCATACCAACGCATCTGCAACTGGCTAAATGCCATTGCCACACACGCAGTGGTGCAGTGGTGCAGTGCTGCAGTGCTGTAGCGGTGCTGGCATGCCAAAAGTAAAAAAGAGGATAAAAACAGAGGTGTTAAAATGTGTGCAGTTCTCGCGATCAGATAAAATGTCAAAATGAACATAAAAGCTTCTACATCTGAGGAATTGCTAATCGGTACAGCTACCCGAAGAAGCAGTCCATGCTCGATCCCAACAAATTGCCAGCGGAGACATCAGGAATTTCATAAATTCCAGCTCAAATTAGCTGTTGGCAGTCGGCAGTCGGCAGTCGGCAGTCAGGAGTAGTCGACGGCAATCGTTGGCCGTGCCAAACTGATTCATGGATGGGACGGTAATGGACCACACCACGTCCACTTGACACGCCATTATGACCATAAACGTTGACACTTCCGCCAGCAAAACGGCAAAGCTTGTAGCACTCGTCGTCTGTGCGCTGTGTCTTCGCCTCCGTCTTTGACGTGTTCGATCAAAAACAGACCGAAATTTGTCCAATCATTGTTACTGCCTGTCAGTCCCTTCCGTCCCCCATCCGTCCAGTCCACTTGAGTACTACAAATTTCTTGGTGTTTGGCTGCCATGCGCGGAATTCTGGCAGCAGCTTCGTTTAAATTCCAATTGACATTTAATGATTTTGATCACCCCTCTCGCTCTCACTCACTCACACGCTCTCACTCTCTCACTCTGCTTCTCTCTGCTCTTCTTGCAGCTCTGACGCACAACCACTGCCCGTCTACAGCGGTGCCAGCGGCTCCCACGTTGGCCCTCTTCGGCAACGCGGGCAGCTCACCTCCGGGCACAAATCTCAGCGCTTTGGCCTCCCAGCATCGGCTACTGGAACTATCGAGGTTCGGCCTGAGGGGCTACGACTTGGCACAACATATGCTGTCGCAACAGGGCGCTGTATCCAAGCTGTTGGGTGAGTATTTAGGGGCGTCGATGGGTAGGTGGGTGGGTGGGCTGCTGGGTTTGTATAAGGGCCTGACCAATGCAATCAGCGCCAGCATTGAGCGGAACCACAAAACACGCGCTCCAAATCCAATTGCCATGTGTCCCGCTGAATTAGGGGCTCAAGCGTCTGTAATCGATTTGGTCAACTACTGTAACTCCCGGCGAGACAAGTTGGCCGGCCACGTATACACGACAAATCGATTGCACCTTACCATGCCCAATGCCTCGACACCTGGCCAATAGCCAATGCTCAGCAGCGAGCCGTCGCACACCTGTTGCCAATTACACACACAACTCTTTGCGCTCCAAATTGCAATTCTGCGCGCCTGGCGTCAGCTAGACCGAAATTCCAAGGGGGCACTCGACCGAGGGAGGTTAGCTGTAACTTTGGATAGATTAAGGCTGTGTGACAAAGGCCAGGTGTTGTTAGCCAGATCTCCACTGCGGCCAACTGCAATACCCTATTGCAGTTAGCTAAATCGAAGCGTCAATTTGTTCAGCCCAGGCAAATTTCCTTTGTTAACTTGATCATCCCACTTGACTAGGCTAATTACCATAAATCTTTGGAGAAGATAGTGAATATGCCTCTACCTTGATCTCCATACGAGTTAATGAATGCGCTGCTCAATTCGCTCACCGCAGCCATTCATTGAGCTGTCTTTGAATCACACTCACAAATTATCTGATCTGTGTGCAGTCGGCGGGGCAATAATTCATTCACAGTTGTTAAATAGACAAAGGGCGGTGTCAGGGGTTTTGTCGCTAGTTAATTTAAACTGTGTAAATGTGTAAATAATTTCCGTTTTACTAGTTTTTTGCAAACTTAAATTTACATAAGCGCAACTGCACAGAGTATGAGTACCTTTTGCCACTCGGACAATGTGTAGTCAATCAATGTGTGGTATACATACTATTGTTGACTACACTGAGAGAAATGAAACGCAAATGTACGACATTGAAAGTGTATGCTCATCGAATAAATTGTAAGTTAGTTATTAGCGGTAGCTGCGACTTAGAAATTATTGAATTACAATTAATACTCATTAGTATTGTGCAGTATGTATATCGTATTGGTTGTGTACATGTATGTAGACTATATAGTATATAGATATATATGTATGTTGAATATTATTTTACATCCTCAGCTAAAATAATCATGTTTGTTAATTTTTATATACATAGTTTCGCCAGATCGCCTTAGTATATGTAGACCTGAAAGTTAGACGAGAGAAGGGTCTGCCATTTAATGTTCTATATTTCATTTTTATCTTATACCTCTCTCTCTCCCTCTCTCTATACTCTAGCTCCCTCTATTCCTTATATGTTTTCATTCTAAAATAATAATGATATTCCAAAAATGTTTTTAAGCCCCCGAAGAAAGAGTCACGCTTTGCTTACTGCTCCTATTCCCGCTCCTATTCGCTCTCCTTCCTTTCTCTTCCTCTCTCTCGAACGGATAAATATATACATATTATTTATGTATCGCTAATTATCCGTACTTTTTTGGTATATATCTCTTTCTCATCCTTTCTTTTTTCAAAGTATCATCTCAAATGTTTCTGAAAATTTCAGTTAAATAACTTCAAGTAAAATATTTAATATATAAAATATATAATTATTCTTAATTATTATATTATTTTTATATAATTATATTACATATTTGCATCTCATATATTAAAGCATAATAGGGTTTTTCTCTAGGTGTGACCCCTTATTTCCTAACGCCTAATTCACAAGATAAACAGCGTGCGCCTGTCACTCGCTTCCGACAAATTATCAACGAGAAGCTGCGCTGCTGCTGATGCTGCCATTGTTGTTGTTGTTGTTGTTGTTGTTGTTGTTGTGCGAGTTGTACAATTGTGTCGTAGCCAAATATTCAAATTAGCGCGCCATTGAATGGCGGAACGCGCCTTCAATTGTCTAGTTAGTTCGTCGTCAGTCGACGGCAGCTGGCAGCAGGTAGCTCGCATTGTGTTGGCAGCCGGCGGGCTTTTTGACCAATTCGAACGCCCACACGAGCCCCCAGTTTGATAATGTGAAAATTATGCCAGTAGCCCCAAGGCAGAGCTCAACATGTGATAGTATAATTTAGCATAAAAAGGGGCTTAGAGGTTTAGTTAATGTTCTTGTTCTTCCTCTTCTTCTACATTGCAGGCACATTGCGTCCGCCTGGACTGATTGGTGGCTCGAAGCCAAAGGTGGCCACGCCGACAGTTGTCTCCAAGATCGAGCAGTACAAACGCGAGAACCCAACGATATTCGCGTGGGAAATACGCGAGAGACTGATTAGCGAAGGTGAGTAGCCAAAAGCGGGGAACAATGCATTGGCCATGCCGGCAAACAGATGGGCAATTGGCCAGGTAGCCGGGCTACCGGGTAGCCAGGTAACAGTCCAAACACAGTCAGTTGAGCTAATTAAAATGAACTGATGGCAGCCCCCCCAAAAGCGAAATTGCAGCAGGCATTGACAAGCAGCAGCATCAATGAATGACTGGTCCGAGTGCGTCTGGGCGGGCATAGGGTTACGCGCAGCTTCAGCTCCACGCTGAACTCAGTGCCATCTACAGCTCCTTGAGCAGCTGACAGCATCAGCTTGATGTGTTTATGGTGCGGCTGTCAGTACTCGAGCTCGTAATGCGAATTAGCCAACAAAGGAGCTGCGTTCCTTGAGAGCTTTGTGGTTGCAGCCTCATTTAATGTTGTAAGCGAACGCGATGTGTGTGTGTGTGTGTGTGTGTGTGTTGGGTCTCTGTGGGAGAGGGAGATTTATCGATTGGCTAATTTATGAACATCCGCTCCTGGCCAGAGTCAATTGATATGTAAATGTGCTCACATTTGTGTCACTCAACGTTGAATACACCGCATATACCCGCCGCACCAGTCCGGCTTGGCTCTCAACTCTCGGCGCTTGGCGCTCGGTGCCCGTTGCTCGGTGCTCCGTCTGTCAATCGCTCGCTCTCTGTGCGATGAATCGTCCGATTGCCATCGCTCACATGAGACGTTCGAACACACACAAAGACCACTCTGGCCGCGACTGACTACTGACTACTCGAAATGTAGATCGCAATCGCAACTCGCAACTGGTCTGCTCATTACAGTCAATCTAATTTGCGTCAGACGGTATTTGGGTTCATGAGCAGGTCACGACGCACTGCAGCGCTGCGTCCGGTGCCAAGCAACTCCGTTTAATAGTTCCCCCTTTCTCTCTCTCTCTCTCTCTCTCTCTTTCTAACTGTTGCTCAGGTGTTTGCACGAATGCCACGGCGCCCTCTGTGAGCAGCATCAATCGCATCCTGCGCAATCGAGCTGCCGAGCGCGCCGCAGCGGAGTTCGCTCGAGCTGCTAGCTACGGCTATGCCCTGCATCCCACGCATCCGCACTCGCATCCGTACACGAGCTTTCCCACCTGGCCGGCCACGTTACCGGGTCATCACCCGCTGTGGGGCGCGGTGCCGTTGGCCGCGAGCGGCGCCTTGCCCAGCAGCAATAGCTACAACAGCGACGGCAGCTCCAATCCGAATACCAACAATAACAGCATCAGCGCAGGAGGCGGCAGCAGTGTGGGCAGTGGGCGCTTGTCGTTGCCAGCGCTGTCGCCGGAGTCGGGCAGCCGTGACAGCCGTTCACCCGACGTGGATGCCAATCGCTTGATAGGTGAGTCAGGAATTCTTTCTCAATCTGGCTGATCTCTAGAGTGATCTTCTTTGCCTTCGCAGACATTGAGGGCGAGGACAGCGACTCGGAGGACAGTGACCAGCCGAAGTTTCGACGCAATCGCACAACGTTCAGTGCCGAGCAGCTGGACGAGCTGGAGAAGGAGTTCGAGAAGTCGCACTACCCCTGCGTGGGCACACGCGAGAAGCTGGCGGCACGCACGGGACTGAGTGAGGCGCGGGTGCAGGTGAGTTCCGTCTTGTACGAATGCCATATACAATGGACTGTGCCCGATTATTCTATTGTTTTGTTGCCCTACTAACCACACACACACACACACACACACACACATACATCTACATTGACATGGACACACAGACTCGTTCGCTCCTTTTTTTATCAACTAACAAATTGTCTCTCCGTTGATTGATCAATTAGGTTTGGTTTTCCAACAGACGAGCGAAATGGCGGCGTCATCAGCGGGTCAATTTGCTGAAACAGCGCGGTTCAACGTCGACATCGCCAATACAAGCTCCAACGCAGCAGGAGCCCAGCCTACAATATGCCACCCGCTCCAGTGTTTACCACACCGAGGGCAACAACAGCGGCAGCACCACCAACAGCGTGCCAGCCATCACCACCACCACCACCCACACCAGCAGAAGCCCTACGGGCCACGGCCCCGATCCACTGACAGCAACAGCGCCGCCGCCTGCCTCAATCACAGCATCAGTTCCATTATTAATGGGCGGTGAGCATAGCGCCTTTCGAGCGGCCCTGCCCTCTGCCTCTGCCTCGGCCTCGGCATCGGCCTCCGCCTCCGCCTCCGCCTCCGCCTCGGCGTCGGCAGCTGCATTTGCACTCAACTTTGCACGCCAGTACATCTGGCGACGAATGGGAGGAGTACCGCCCAAGGAGCCGCAGTCGGAACTGGACGAGGAAATCAATGTGGATGCAGAGACAGAAGCGGAATCGGAGGCTAATTAAAGAGTGCAATCAACATGCTGTTATTCCAGAACTAGATACATACATATATACAATCTATGAATCATGCATGTCTATGGATATGGATTTGGATTTGTCAGTTTCCTATCGCTTTAAGACGAGAATTTAGTGCAATTTTTAACTTAATTTATTCAATTTTGCATTCCAAAACACGTGCTGAGTACAAATAAAGACGGAATCAATATATACGATATATCGTTATATCTCGTATATGTATAAGACAATATATATAGAGTTGATCGTATAATTGGTCGGGGTGTCTATGGGTGGGAAATACCTATAGAGAGGGGGAGAGAGTGAAGATTAAAGATATATCGAAATATAGAGATAGAGTCATAGAAAGAGATAGAGATAGAGAGAGAATGAGAGAGAGGTAACCTAGCCGAGAGAGACAGAGAAAGAGAATAGAGGCAAAAAAAAGAGGGAGTGAGACAGAGAGAGAGAGAGAAAACGCAGAGAGTAAGAGAAAGAGAGAGACACGGTAAAAGATTAAGGTAGAGAAGGGCTGAAAGAGATGGAGAGTAAAAAAGAGATAGATGGACGAGAGGAGGGCCGCAGGTATCACGACTCCTGCTCAGATATATTGATCTATTAATAGATCCATATTCCCCGTATAAGTATAACATTTAATTTATACGTGTATGCACATATATATGTATATAGAATTTGTGAAATTCTCACGGGTTTCGTATAATTGGTCGGAAACTCAGCAGTTGACACCCATTGAGTTGCGGGAGAGAGAGAGAGAGAGAGAGAGAGACAGAGAGAGAGAGAGAGAGAGAGGGGACGAGCGAAGAGGAGAGGTGAGGAGCAACTGAGCGTGCGAGTGAGGGAGCTCGACGCGCATTCAAAAATAACTCAAGTGGACAAATCTGACAATTTTGTGGCTACCAAGACGGAGTCAACAGCTTCAGCCAACAGCTTCAGCCAGCAGCTACGGCTACAAATATAAATACAAATACAGAGGCTCAGAGTCGGAGGTTCAAGTGGCTGCGAATGTGTTTGGTGTTTGGGCCAGGGCCTGAGTCTGGGTCTGCGCGGACCCGGCTCTGGGCCTGGATGATTAATGTGGCTTTAATTACATGCGCTGAGAAGTCGTCGACGTCACCGGCCTCGTTGTCGCCGTCAATGTGTATGCTCGGATGGATCACTATAATTATATAGATGGCCGAATTAAATTTTAATTTAACGCCTGTCAAATCAGAAAACCACTTGTATAATCGTTCGCTTAAGCGAGCCACAGCTCCGAGCTTCGCTTCTGGCTCCCAAAAAAAAAAAAAAAAAAAAAAAACCGACTTGTCCGACTGCCTAACAGTTATTCATTTCACTTCATTCCATTTACTGTCCGACCGTGTTCCTATTGAAAGAAAGAATCAATTGAAGCCACAGCGCCAGCTGCTATTATTGATTGTAATGAGCCACCGAAGGCGTCAACTTCACCAGCTTGACGCGAATCCAGCCAGAGCCGAAGAAAGAAACGAAATTAAAATAAAATGAAAGAGACCTCTTGCACCATCCAGAGAATGAAAACAATTAAATCCATGAAATTTACATACCTGCGGCTTTTGATGAGTCGCTGAAAACCATTGTGCGCTGACCAGATTCATGAATCTATATATACAGATACCTACCTATACCTATATATTGTGTATGGGGCACTACAAAGCGTGCGACTACAGTGGCTGACCGATGTGGCCTAGTTGGTTAGCTGGTGCAGCATGTGGTGATGAAATTTTATTCAGTTCAGAGAGGAAAATCCGTTTAATCAATTGCCATTTTCACATTGCAACTAGTTTTGCTAGTAGATCGATGTAGTCTAGTCTAGGCTAGATTTTCATTAGTCTATAAAGGTCAACTATTTAGTTATTTTGGAGGGTAAGTTGTATGTAGTAGTAATTGTAATGCAAAAACTTTCAACACTTTTAGCTTCAATTTGGTGAAAGATCTAAGGTTTGAAATATGATAAAGGAAAAATATATAAACAATGTATATATCTTAGTACGTCTAGAAGTATCTTCCATACACAAGACTCAAGCTATGGCAAATCATCCATTATGGAATGGGATTCATCGATCGATTCTTTAGAAGTTGTCTGCCAAAGCTCTCAGCAAGGTAGGTCAGCTTGGTCCATTGCAGAATAGGGTATTTCACAGATTTTTGTTAGATCTTTCACAGAAAGAGAACGAAAAGACTTTAGCTTTAATCGTACATCAGTCCCAAATTTATTAGGCATTTCTATAGAGTATAACCAGAAGCAAGACATTGGCTATGTCAGTTCAATAAGATCCGTTTGATCACCTTAAAAGAGGCATCACCAATGATCATCTCCAGGAACCAGGAACAGATTTTGAACTGACATGCTTATATATGCCTACAGGTATGCATATATAAGTAGATATGCATACATATATACATATATGTGATATGGAAAGTACAAGAACTGGGCTATTCGCGCACTGGAATGCCTCTGACTGCATCCTTGCCATAGCTGTGGCTCTTAATTGCCAAAGGCGTTAGTATTAAGTGGTTTTCGTGCTTATTATAAATATCTCTTAATTTTTGCGATCCTCACAGTGAGTGTGTGCATGTGTGCACGTGTGTATGTGTGTGTGAGTGTGTGTATGGCAAAATCTTGAAATGGCAATCACCGACTGCTTTAGCTTTACTCCAGAGCTAACCAGACAAGTGGAGGACGTCGTCGCTCCTGTCGTCGGCTTTGTTGTCATTATGTTGTGTTATTTGGCACGATTTGTTGAACTAAGGAGCTGACGCTGAATCGTCGTCGTCGTTGTCTTCGTTGTTGTTGTGGCCGAGGTTGGGGCTGTGCGCGGTTGCATGATGCTGCCGATCGATTGAAAATCGATCAGCAAACGATCGGCAAAGGCGGCAATGGAAATGGAAATGGGAACTGGTCAGCCGGCAGCAGTAGCTGCTGTCTCCGACCTCAACTCCAACTTCAACTCCAACTCCAACTACAACTACAATCCGAATTCCCATTCCAACGGTGAGTGTGACTCTGCTGTAAGTGTAAATATCATCCTTGAGTCTTGCTCTTGCGGCAGCTTCAAATGCCCCCAACTCTTGTATGGTGCATGGCGTATTGGAGCGGGAGCCAAACTGGCGTCGCCTCAGTGGATATAATTGTCGCATGCAACATCGCGGCTATCGCACACATTTATACTTTAGCACGATGCGAAAGAACACGGAATTGGCCAGGTAGGACAGGTAGACATGAAAGGTAACGCATTGCGCTGCCTGACTTGGCTTCGCCTTGCTGTCGCTGAGAGTGAGAGAGAATAAGTAATTCACTTAACGCTTTAATATCGCTGATAAATGCCACAAGGATTCGCCAACACATTGCCCACTTAATTGGTGCAATTTTCAACGATTTTATTTTATTTGCATGTGTTTTATTTAAGGACAAGACAGAGAGGAGTGAGCGAGAGTGAGAGGGAGAGAGCGACAGGGGAGGAGGAGGAGGAGGAGAGGAGGAGAGGAGGGGGAGACATCTGTGTGCCTGAGCAGACTTTATGGCAGCGGCGTGCGAACTGAGCTGAAACTCATTTACATACCTTCTCGTTTGCCTCTCTTTCGCTCTCTCTGCCTCTCCCCCTCACACTCTATTTATATAGATCGCGTTCGCATGGCACATTGGAGACAGCTGCTGATTAGTGAATGCTGCGGTCCAAATGAAGTATGAGTCGCACAATTGGACCGGATGCCGGGAATGGAAGATGGAACGCACATGCTTAGCCAAGCTCCAGGTCCACATTGACCATTTGGCATCGACGTCTATGCGAATTTAATGCAATGGCTAAGCCTATAATTTGATCATATCCACACTATAACTCAGAGCCTGACCGAAGCTGGTGCAAAATGCCCAGTGGCAACGACCACGAGGCGTGCCCCACACCAGGTCCCGACCAGGCAGTGACAGAGCGCGTATAATGGATGCGCAGCAATGCCATTTCTGGCAGATCGGGCTGCAAGCAACGGCTTCTGATAAGACCACCAGCAACCACGGGCCACCGAGGCTCTGACTCCGCAGTAGTTGTTGAAAGCGTCGGGTGACCAGTGGTGTGGAGCCGAAGGCCCAAGTTGCGCTCACTTAGCGGGCATGCGTCATAACTTAGGCTGCGGTCAGTGGTCGATCGGATTACCCGGCAGGCATTTCAATTCAACACATCCTTTGCTCGCCTGCCCAATTATACCACAGAGCCACTGCCACGCCCACACCAGCGCCCATCGCTTGCGCAAGGGGGCGTGCGAGATGGTGACGCAAATTATAGCAATGCGCTGACTTAAATAAATGCGCGAGTTTTAAAATTGAAAAGGAATTAACGGTGGGCAGTGCATCCATCGATTGCCTGGGCGCGGCTCCACTGACTTTTCAGATTCCCATCTCACTGGCTGAATGGCAAAAATATTGTGCATAATTATATGCTAATGCTCCCATTGAATTATGGCTGTCTGCATGCAGCTATTGCCCTCCCTCTCTCTCTCCCTGACTTACTTAGCTCTGAACATCTGTACCTAATTCCATTGGAAATTACTGCTGCCGGCGCCATGCCTGGTGGCTTTCCAGGAAATGTGACCACACAGGCTCCGTTTACATGCGACTCACTCATTTAATAGCATTATTTAACTAAATTTAAAAATAAATTGCAATTAATTTAACGATTTACATCGATTGCAGTTGCGCGATTTCAATTGCTTCCAAAAGACTTCAATGAATGGCAAAAATATTGCGCATAATTATATGCACATTCATATTCACATTGATTTACTGCTCTATTCATTCCCTTTCTCCTTTGTTCCTCTCTCATTCATTCCAACGGTAAGCATCTGTGTCTAATAGCGAAGGAAATTGCTGCTCCCGGCGCCAGAGCTGCTGGTTGGATTTCCAACAACGGGACCACACACGGCTCATTTGTTATTGGAATCGCTCATGTAATTCCAGTGTTTTTTGTTTACCGACAGTGGGATTGATTATTGTTAGGAGTGTGATAAATCTCTGTTTTTATTAACTTTCGGCATGACGCAGCGGAATTTGTGCGTTCAGTCGGAAGAACATGAATGAAATTAATATGAAAATCAGATCAGCATGATTAGTTATAATTTGTAAAGTAACACAACCTTTACGTATACCAAAATTCAACAATAATTAATTAAATTTGTTCGAGTACTGATCGAAAAGGTATGCAAACGCAAATTCAGCTTACAATTGATTTCAAATGCGATCTAAATACTTATACATATAGGAATGTGCTTATATACGTACATATGTACGTATGTATGGAATTCTGGAAATAATAATTTATATTCAAACAAGTTGCTTACGTATACGTTATAATCATTACGTATATATTAACATGTGTATTTACATATGTATCTATAGATGTCTATGCTTTTAAGTATAGTATTTTTTGGAATTCAATTTTATCATGAATTCAACATTCATGTCAGCAGAAAGCAAAACAATCGTAGTGGAAACACGCTAAAATTCCAAACAGTGTTACCACATGTATTTTATGTTTCCTTGCTGGATATTAGTTTTGGTATTTTTTATTATATTTTCGTTTGCAAATTGTTATGTTTGTAGTATAACAAGCACAATATTAACTAAGCCGAATTTGAGCATTATGTAATATAAATATATTTAAGATAGTTTCCTATTTAAATTGCAGTTTTTTTTTAATTTAATACACCTACAGCAGGTAACGAAGAAAACGCTATTTTTAAATTTTCTTGGAGCATTTTTGCAGTTTCTTGAGTCAGCCACACTTACAATGAGCATTCCAAGTGGATCTTTGTATTAACAATTTTTTTTTGTCAATTATCTTTTATGACTGCAATAAAGGCGGAACCAATGCACAAATTGATTAGATGTGTTAATTTTAGTGAAACTAACCAGCGTTAGCTCCTCGTAGTTCCAATTTGCATGAATGTGGCACAATCCCAATCTAACGATTGCAGCCAACGTCAACGTCAGCAAAAATCTTTGATATCAACTGTGAAGACGACGCAGTGTAAAAATCAGTTTAAAGACGCTACTTAATCCACAATAATGGCTAGTCCGCGAACGCGCCGAGTGCTGCAAGAGCTGAAGCCCCAAGATGAGAATTCGGTAAGGTTAACCCAGATACACATTGCGAAAGAAAATTACATATTGAACAGGTTTTGACGTGTCTCATAATGAATTTGTATCTTTTTGCAGAAATGCTTCGAGTGTGGCACTCACAATCCCCAATGGGTGTCGGTTACTTATGGCATTTGGATATGTCTCGAGTGTTCGGGCAAGCATCGCAGCTTGGGCGTTCATCTCTCATTTGTGCGCTCCGTGACCATGGACAAATGGAAGGACATTGAGCTGGAGAAGATGAAGGTGGGCGGTAATCGCAATGCACGTGAATTTCTAGAGGATCAGGAAGATTGGAACGAACGCGCGCCCATAACGCAACGATACAATACCAAGGCAGCTGCTCTGTATCGAGATAAAATTTCAACTCTGGCTCAGGGCAAGAGTTGGAATCAAAAGGATGCAGAGGCACGCTTGAGCAGCAGCAATTCTTCGTATAGCTCTAACAGCTATAGTGGTAGCGGTTCCAACAGCAGCTCGCAGGGCCGCACAAATGCAACAGGTTATAGTGGTAACGGCGGCGGCGGAGGCTATCAGAATGGTGGAGGCGCTTACAACGAGGCTGGCGGTTACCAGCAGTTCCAAACACAAGAGTTCAAAGATCAGAAGGAAGAGTTCTTCAACCGTCGTCAAATGGAGAATGCATCTCGGCCAGAGTAAAATCTTGTTTACTATTTATATCTAAAGAGCTAATAATTGGATTATTCATACAGAAACTTGCCACCAAATCAGGGCGGTAAATATGCTGGATTTGGTTTCACACGTGATCCGCCACCGAAAACACAATCTCAGGAGCTGATCGACTCTACGCTGACCACTTTGGCATCGGGCTGGAATTTGTTCTCCACAAATGCGTCCAAGTTGGCAAACACTGCTAAGGAAAAGGCCGTAACCACAGTCAATTTGGCTTCAACCAAGGTTCGTTGAGCAAAAAAAAAAAAAAAAAAAAACAGCTGTTCTTTGTTTGGCTGCTTTTTATTTGTTTAATTTTGTATGAGTTTTTGGTTTCTTTTTATTTTTGGCTGTAGATTAAAGAGGGCACTCTGCTTGAATCGGTTCAGAGTGGGGTTACAGACGTGGCCTACAAGGTCGGTAGACACCAGACAAGGCTGTGCCTTTCTCTTATTACACCTATATAAATATCTATATACTGACGACTTGATTCTTATTATAACCCCAAAGGTTACTGACATAAGCAAACGTGGCTGGAACAATTTGGCTGGCGGCAACAGCTCAGCATCTCAGGGCGGCTACAATGATCCCAGTCTGGATGACAATGGCTATCAGCGCTCAAATTCGGTGGGCGGCAACTTGGCCGGCGGTCTAGGAAAACAAAGTGGTGTTGGCGATAGCGACTGGGGCGGTTGGCAGGACAATGCCAATAATAAAACGCATCTAACTAGCTCCAGCTCATATCAGAATCAACTTAGCAGCAATGCCGGCGGCACACCCACTGGCGGCCTCACCCAAGATGACGATTGGGCTGGTTTCAATTCCACAAATTATCAAAATTCTGAGACTTCGTATCAAAATACACCGTCTGGCGGTCAGCCTGTTCGCCGAAACACGAAGCTACAGGAGACTTCGCAGAAATTGAGCGAAGGTTTCGATAATCTGGATGTGAAGAATGTGAAAGCCAAGCCAGCTGCTTCGTCGACTGGCAAAGCGAGCGCCGAGGATGATGCTTGGAATTTGTTAATGAATTAGCAAATAGAAGTAAACCATTATTGAAGTGTATTGTCAGATAACTTGATTTGTTTTGTATTATTTTTTATTGTTGTCATCCTTTTGTTAAAGAAATTTTAGCTTATTCGTGGGCGCATTTAATGTAAATTTACGAATATTATGTTCCAACCTATTTTTACCGATTTCCAACGAAGATAAGTTATAATTTCCATTATTTTTACAGGTTAGACCAATTTTGAATAGAAATAATACAAAGCGAATTAATATGCAAAATATAGATATATATATGTGAACGAACTCAAATTTAACATTTATTTTTATTATTGATATTAAAGTGGGGGAATTTGAATTGAAATTATAAATAGCTATATCGATATAGTTCGTATGTTGGAAACTAGATATCATTATACACATATCGATATATCGATACAATACACGAAACTTTCTGTAATGATTTCTCTTTTCTTTCATTCTTTTTCGTTTGAACAAACTGTGTGGACGCGTTTTATCGTTTTATCGTGTGTCACGACATACGAGTTGGCAGTGCGCGCAGTTTATTCGGTTAATTAGGACCCAAAGTGAATTCAATCATTAAATTTTACAGTTTTTCATAAATATACATTAATTTTATAAAATTAACAATTTAGGTAAAAAGTCGCCAACCGCTGGTGTCCCACAAGAAAGTCGCGAGTTTTCATTAGCATTTCAGCGTGCTTGCTTGTACGTGTGTGTATGTGTCAGTGTGTGACTAAGTGTGTGTGCATAGAAACGCGTACGCAGAAATTTAATTTTGCCAATTTGGCAAATAGAAGAAAAAAACTTAACATGAAATTTGAGACTCGTGCTATAAAACAAAGAACTGAAGGCCAATCTGTTTAAATGAGTGTAGTTGTAGATGTATCAGCAGCAGCAGCAGTAGCAGCAGTTTACACACACACACTTAGAAAGTTCCAGCATCGTATGTCCACCCACCCGCTCTGCTGGTTGCGTTGGGAGTTGTCAATTTTCAAGGCTTCACCTATTGAACTTCCGATTTAGTCTTTTAACTGTGAAAGACATAATAATTCATAAAATTATTGGCTCACTAGCAGCAGCATCAGCAGCAGCAGCAGCCGCCTTGATTCTGTTTAAATTTAGTGAAAGTGGGCTCATTCACGAATGACTTCATTTTCACGGCACCGATTTTGGTTCGATGTGCGAGGTTCGCAGCTGATTCGCTGCTCGGGGGGAAATCAACACATTTGTAATAGAGTTTATGCTTGATTGGGATTTATTTTTCTTTTCATTTTGTTTACTTTAGAATAAATGCCTTTCAATAAACGTTCAAGTGCACAGATATACATATGTATTTTTATATATATTCTGTTTAATCTATATTATATGAATAAGCAAAAATTTCAATTTCTTATTTTGTATTTATAGACATTATAGAAAGTGCGACGCCACGCCCCGCTACACAACGGCCCATCAGTTTTCAGTTCAGTTGTGTTTTTATCTAGAAAACGTTACCGAGCCCAGAATCAAAATGTTTCAGCCATAGGAACAGACGCCCGTTCGAAAATCTATATATATCTAAAGTGAAACATTTGTCGGGCATTCCTAGGGACCTGACAAAAAAGACAACTAAAGCAAAAAACATAAGAAGTACTCTTACTGCATTTGAGGACAGCGTCTGCAAAAGCAAGTACAAATACTTGAACAAACGTTAAGACGAGTCTGGAGAATGGTTAAAAAGCAAGTCGGTTTAGAAAACAACGCGTCCTTAGTATTAAGTCAGCAGTCTGAGCAGCAGCCGGAGAAGAAGTACCAGCAGCAGCATCAACAGCAACATCAAGTTCACAATCATCATCATCATCAAGCTGAGCAAACGCAACGCATTGATATCGATTTGACACCGGAGGAGCCAAAAAACGATTTCAACTTTGCTCGCCAGGCAACTGCCACCTATGCGCCAATAAACTCAGCCAACAATCCGAGCTATGAGAGTTTGCACAAGCTGCACCTGCAACATGCGCATGTTGCCCCAACGACCCCGTACAATCTCGACACTATTCCTCCATCGAATACGGTGGCATTGGCCGTGTCGGGCGTGCCACTCTCCATCATGCCCAATGAGATACCTGCTGAGGACGAGGAGCGTCTCGAGCGGATCTTCAACCAACTGGATCGTGACGGCGACGGCAAAATCGACATACAAGACCTGTCGGCGGCCCTGCACGAGTTTGGACTCTCCAGTGTCTACGCGGTGGTGAGTGAAAGATGGTGGCGAAAACACCTGGTGGGTGGCCATCAAAACGTATTCAAACTGCGAATTATCCCTTGCAGCTGCTTAGCATCATCTAACACGCTTTTGCATGAATTTATCATTAGCAAATACTTTGCAAATATTTTGTGAATCTTCTGTTGTCTGCCAACAACATTCTGATCTCTGCACACCTAATTGTTCGTCTGGTTGTCTGAGTGTCAAGAGCGCCATATCTGATGTGCATAAACATGTAATGAAATTTTGCATAATTGGCCCCTGGGTGACAAACTTTTATGGCTTCAACCAAAAGAAATATGCATACCGGCTCAGCAGATCCGCGTATCGTTTGATTCTATTGATTTTGGCAAATGGCTGCAGTTGTTTTTCATCTTTTTCGACAATTGTCGGAGGCCAAGGTTAAGCAGTGCAGATGCCAACTAACTGGGTCACGCGTGTATAATTTAGCAATTGTTTGTTTTGCTTTGAGTTGTTTTTAAGTTATTAATAGGATTTATTGTTTGATTTTCTATAGAAATTCCTGCAACAATCGGACAAGGACCAAAGCGGGAATGTGGGTTTCGCTGAATTTCTTCATTACGTGCGAGAGCATGAGAAAAATTTGTGTCTGCAGTTCTCGCACTTGGACAAAAATCGGGATGGTAACTTGACTTGATAATCTATCTATACTATATACATAATATTGAATTTTGTTTCACAGGCAAAGTGGACTTGGAGGAGCTGATATCTGCGTTCAAAGACCTGGGCCTGGACATTGACGTTGACGAGGCTACAAAACTGCTTGGCAGGTTGGAATTCAGGTTCTTAGCTTATATTGATAAATATTCATAACGATTCTTCTCACAGAATGGACAAGGATGGCAGCCTAAACATAAGCTTTAACGAGTGGCGCGACTTTATGCTACTGGCGCCCTCGACGGATATTCATGATCTGATCAAATTTTGGCGGCACTCTACTGTAAGTGAAGGGGCTTGTTCTTATTTGGTTGTGTACTGTAGCTTCTAGTAATTGAATAGTGTAAGCATTTATCGCTTTATTTATCGGATTTGGTTTGGCTTTGAAAACGGGAAGTGGCGAAAAAGTATGCACAGGCAGCTGCCAGTGTTTATATTGAAAGCGGATCCAGTGCAAACTTGGCTCAATTTCCATTTACAGCCAATACCATTTTATACCTTGCTGTGTGCCGTTGTCTAGACACTTAGACACATTTATTTAGCTGTTTATCTTATCGTATTGCATTTGAAACTAATCGTTAAACCTTTTTACCCTCCTCGTTTCGTTAATATGCGTCTACACAAAAAAAAAAAAACATTTTACCTATATACAAAACATGTCTGTGTACTATTGCTTTAAAATGTAGTTCCTGCATACACATCACTCCTGACTAACTGAGGAAGACTTGAAGGTACATATCGTCAAAGTTATCTAATTAAAATTAAACATACAATTATTCCTATTCGTACATACATATGTAGTTGCTAAAGGGCACAAACATATCTATCTCATAGTCATATACACACAGACATATCAGCATTTTTTCTTCCTTTCACCTCGTATGTCGCTCCCTCACTCGCTCATTATCAGCAATTATTGACATTCAAAACTCAGTCATGGCAGTTCCCTGTTGACCCAATGAACACTTGTATCTTTGGAGGTCAGAGCAAAAAGAGTAAAAAGCTCTGGTAAAATCTCTGCCTCTCTCTTTGACATTTACGCACGCTCTTTTTCTCTCTCATTCTTTTTCCAATTGGCTGACGTAAGAAGGGGGCACATTTCATCATTTAGTTAAAGCTTTTTACTAGCTTTTAATGATCGCGTCTGGATTCGCCGTCAGATCATTTTTATCGTGCGCTTATCAGTCAGTTTCACTCTTATATGATGAGCTGGTTGCTCTTGCGTTTGTTTATGAGTCGAGTGAGGGCAATCCATTTAAATGACTTTGCTTTCTGCGTAATCATTTTGTTTACATGTATTTTGTTGATATTGTTTATATTTGCAGTTGTGTTTTTATTTCTACTCCTTATAATATATAAATAATTGAAATCAAGTGGTTATGATTTTCCATTTGTTAATCTGCTGGCATTGTGCTAGTACATTCTCCAAAACTTGTACATAAGTTATATTGGAGGATGACTCCCCCAATACTGGTTTTTGTTTTATTTTGTCTGTCTGTTGCAGTTTATTGCCCATCTTGTTTGACTCTTAAGGTCAACCAGTTTAAACAGGCCATTTTGCTATTTGTACCTGTCTGGCAACAGAGACTGCGCCATAGGAGGAGATAGGTAGTAGCTGGATCCGCACAGTCCGGTTCTTGGTTGCTACGCAGTCGCTTTTTTACTTAATGAGCAGACAAAATTGAGCTTATCTTTACATTTGCATTTAGCAAAATCTAAGGCGTACAGCCCGAATACCCTAGAAAGTTAATTAAAATAATTGCTAATATATACATACATACTTATAAAAAATTCCACAGCAATCGAAGAGTATTGGGCGTATTTATGATAAGGGTATTTATTATGTCGTTTGGCTTTTGAAAACAATATTTACGCTATAATTGTATATGTATTATTAATAGATCCGTTGTTGATTAAAGTCGTCGCGTGTCTGGCAACTGCAAAAAAAATATGTTTTAAGTCCATTTTTATTCTCTAGGTGCTAAATTTGCCGTATGATGTGGTTTCTAAATATGGAGAACCTATTATTACAAAATTTATGAACTGTTGCAATTTATTCATTTCCTCAGCAGTCAATTTCAATTGGTGTTTGGTTCCTTAGCCATATGCCATAGATCTGCATCTGTTTCGTCTGACAACAGATAAACAATGCAATTGCTTACATTTCTATTGCAGATCAATTCAAAGTTGACTGTGCAAAGACAGTCACAAAAAAATAAAAAAAATTTTTTAAAATAAATTAATAAATAAAATAAAATAAGTAGCAATTTTGTAATTGAAAATTAATCGTAATGTTCGAAATTTCTCGTACAGTGTTTAGTTCTTCCTATATACAAAATTTGAGTTCTTTTGCAGTTCTTTGCGAAATCAACTCTAATAAATTTTTATTTTAACCTCTTTTTCGGCCCTCTATCTAAATTGTCTATTATTATTATTTTTTTTTAAGTTTTAAATGTCTATATATGAAATTTATATAATTCTAATTAATGCTGTGGGGGAAAAAATATTAAAAGTAATTAATGCAAATATATATATATATATATATCTATTTTTTGTTGGTAATTATCCTATAATCATAATACTTGTCGTTTCTATCTCATACCGGAAGGACGAAAAGTAAACAGTTTCTATAGATTGAAATAGTTGAATATAGGATATAAGTCCATCCTTTTGCTAACTACGCCATGGCGAATCAACTTTGTTTTAGAGTTTGGCTTTCAGCACTTTGCACCTGATTATTAATTTTAGTGCAAACATTTCCCTATTAGACCCCCGAGCAGCTGTGACGTAGTAATGCAATCTGTAAAGTTTTCATTGTAGTAGATAAATCGCAATCGTGCTGAAAACTAGCTGTAAACATTTTGGTCCGCTGATACGCAATAGTCCGCGTTGACAGAGCGTCATACGCTCGTCATGTGGCTATCAGCAGAGGCGTCTGCCTAAAAATCTAAATCTTTCGTGTGCGCCCTTGATTAAGTGTGAAATCGTCGGGGACTGGCTAAATATGCGAACATACCGGGCCTCATAGTTAAAAGAAACCAGTAAACAATTCAATAAGTCGGTGGAACAATATAGTTTAGTTCATTTAGCTCTCTTCCATTGTGTTTCTCTGTTTAGTTGCGCTTATGGGTGACAAATTGTCATTGGGTATGTGGAAAGAGAGAGGAGAGGATGGGTGACCGACTGTGTTTGGTTGACGTTAGGGGGCTTTACCATTTGTGCTCAGCTTAACTGCAGCAGACCGAAGAGCGGGGAGAGAGAGAGAGCCACGCGCCACAGCTGTTCGATTGAAACGATACCGAACACGAGCAACGCGTCGCGACGACTTGCACTTTGTGCGACGCTGGCAGCGACGCCTTGTGCTACGATCGGTGTGTTGAGCGCAAAAGCTCTCAGTCTTGTGGCAGCTGGCTCACGCGTAGGTTGTGCGCGCGTTGTTATACCATTCGCTCATCTCGGCGATTATTATATAACTCTACTGAAGCGGATTAACTGCTCTGTGTTCTTTCGTTGCAACGGCAAACGCGAATTTTGATCAATCGTCGTGTTTTCTGTGTACGAATCAAGCAAAGTCTGAATTCCGTTATACTCACACCAAATATTAATTAAATAAGGAATTTGTAACCGCTAACGCGAGTTACCAGTGAAAGTTTGCAGCTGTTTGAAACAGTCTGCAACAAATTAGTGAAAGCCAGCTGTGCTGCACATTAACACACTCGCAAACCGCAATTATAAAACGGAAATTGGCCAACGGAAACGTTGTAACGAGATTTATACATAACTGTGACTTAATCCTCACACACACACCCGCAGTGGGTGTCATTGATGAGCAGAGTGTTACCATATAATCAAAGAAAACCTGGTCAAAATGTTTCGAAACAATACCTACCAATACAATTTGCCAGTCGATTACCACAACATACATCAGATGGCAGTCGCTGGCGACATGATGGAGGATTTCGTTGTCGTATTCCGCGACATGATGGGACGGGTAGGTCGTTATATGATTCTTAGTATAGTTAACTAACTAATATAATTAGCAATAACTGATTAGAGTGAAATGTATATCCCCCGCGATATATGCATATGTATGTATATACATAATTTTTAATGGTTTTGCCATTTCTAGAATTTACTGCTGACTCATACGCGTCAAAAATTTTTGCAATTTATCTTATCAGTTGGGGTGAACTGTGTTCTCGAACTAAGCTCAATCTATTGCTTGTTAATCTTTGTTGAACATAAGAAATCGCCAGCATATGCTGTACCTCGCCTTGCTGTCGCTCGTTCACTGCTGAATTCTGCAATTGTCGGCTGCACTTGTCTTGTGGCATCTAAATTCAGCTCTCGACAATTCGACGCGACTCGCTTTCCGTTACGAGGCAAGTTGAGCGCATGGCAACAGCGTGTCGAGAAACGAATAAAAATGCGACGTTGTTGAGCAAAGCGCTGATATGGAACCGGTTGACTCCCCATTACTTGCCTTACCCCCGCGACACCATTGCCCATGACTTCGTTAGCGTCTGTGTCTTCGTCTTTGTCTTCGCCTTTGCGTTCGCGCTCGTATGTTGATCGTAAAAACGTGTCTACGACATACTTAAGCACAAATACAATCACAGTTTCTCTCGCACACTCACAACGACAGGGACATACACGCACTTCATGCTGATTTGGTGCGCTTGGCGCCTTGAGGGGTTTCGCTTCGCGGCGGCAGCGGCTGTTGCCAAGCGCTCAGCGACGTCATTATGATTTGCTCTTGGCCAACTTTAGCCAGTTATGTTCACTGAGTCACGGCTGTCTGTGCACGTGTGGGGGTGTTTATTAGACGCCGTGACGTCAAATACTTGTAAACTTGTTGATCTCTTATTGCGTGGCAGGCACTCCGACTGACGCTTGCTGTTTGCGTCATTGGTCAGGCTGATTGTATTACCCATGCATTGCATTCCAGCTAAAAGCACTCTCGTGAGTCAACTACCTTATTTTAGCTTATCCGGTTTCAAGCTGCACCTTCATGATCTCTTCTTCATTTGCTAAGTTGCCTCACCAAGGCATTCGCATTGTTTGATCTAGTTTGCCTTCATGCCCTGAATTTGTTAGTGGGCCTTCGTTTGGGGTTTTTCTCTGCTATTTAATTGCTGCCCCATTGTTGTATTGAGTTGTGTAAACTGGTAAAGCCCGCAGGGCCATCAAGTTTTATGAATAAAACAACATTGATTACTTCTTCTATTCACTGCTCATTTATACCTATATATTCACTTCATTCAGACATTCCACAATGGCTAGCGATAAGAATGTTAGCAATGGTATAAATAGATTTAATTTATAGAAAGCTTTTCACTGTCATGTGCCTCGTTTATAAATGTTTCTGCTTCCGTTCCTCGGTGGAATTCAAAATAATAAAAATACAAAATAAATGCGTAAATTGACAATTTTCTAAATGAAAAATTCGCGAAAATTCCATGGCATATACATTTTTCACATGATCTCTTAACGAGGTAGATCAAGGAACATACACAAAATGATAATCAAATTGAATATGAATGCAAATAAATAAAATCAAATATTCGCATTGTTCCGTCAATTTACAAAAGCAAAGCACAAAATTTTTTGAAAATATTCCAACTGGGGTGAAAAGATGCTAAACATGACAAATGAAATTTTTGTTTTTAATATTTTGTACATATTCCTTTGAGTGCCATTCATTCGCACATACATAATAAGTGAATGTACATGCAAAACGAAGATTTATTCATATACTATACTACTGTACAGACATTTAGTCTGTTATATGCACACATACATATATAATACATATATAGTTTAAGTATAGCAGACTGTTAGCTTTTTTGGCCAATCTGACCTTCTCTGATGTTTGCACTCGCGGATAGATCGCATTCAGAATGTGTCATTGAAGTCATTTTGTTTGTCACTTGCTCTCGGAGGCAAATGAACTTTGAAAACAAAACGATTTCAATTGTTTTATCCTTGAACTGCGGTTATCTGCTCATGTTTAATGGATATTTGTATTACAGCTGTAGACAAAGCTGATATATTTTTTTTCATTTCATTATGAATATTTGGTTTCCAAAAAATCTTTTGTTGATGAAAAAGCTTTACAAATCACAAGACTTGGCAACTGATTATCACCTTCAGACGGTTTTGCTGACATTTCGTTTAACTTTGATGGCTTATCAGGCACTTGTTATCAGCGCCACGCAGGAACAGTGAAATCAATGAAGCCTAAGCGAATATTGAGCGTAAAATAAGCCTAAATTGAATTACCCGACATGCGCCGAACACATTAAATTAGCTAATTACGTAACGTAGTAGTCGTAAGCAACAAGGGGGCACGTCTCACTGGCAAACCAGAAGCTAGAAAACAGAAATCTCGCAAATTGGTGTTACATACACAGACACACATATATATATATATATATGTATACCCCACACACAAAAACATATATAGATAATAGAATTATATACTCTCTCACACACAATATATGCACAGTTGGCAAAATAAAACGCATGGGGGCTAGTGGGCAACGGGAATCGAGGATTTGCTGGCACGAGTGTTTGCTGTTGCTGCTTTTTGCAAAATTTTCTTAATTTAGAACTAGTTGCGTGTTCGTATTGAAATGGTCTTCCGCATTGCGTTTTAATTTGTTTATTTGGCTTTGGCTTTTGTTTTGCTGTTGCGTAGAGGGCGAACGGAGGAGGACACAAGAGTAACAGCTTATTTGGACTATCTTGTGGCAGCAAGATGTCCTCAGTTGCCTAGTTGTTGCCGTTGCTTTGGAAAAATTGCAAAACATGAACCAAAACTAATGGAATACTTACAGGCGGGCGTACAAGGATGGCTGATGTCGGTGATGTTGCTATTGGGCAAATATGTAAAGCTCCCGGATACGGAATTGGTCTGACTTGAATCTTAGTTTGTTTATTTTGTATGCCCGTAGCTCGATTCAAATTCAATATCTTTCATAATCCATGCCCCTTATTAAAGCTTAGACTAAGCATTATCGCGGCGTTCGTCTCATTAATCGTTTACAACTTTAATCTGTTACAGTACCTCGACATTGGCGAGGATATGAACGTACCTGACGACTTTACGCAAAAGGAAATGCAAACTGGTCTCTGGTGGCGACACCTTGTTGCCGGTGGCTTCGCTGGCGCAGTGTCACGCACATGCACAGCTCCGCTGGATAGAGTCAAAGTGTTTCTGCAGGTAACATGCGCAGTGAAAATTCGATAAGTGTTGGTTAATACTGATCAAATCCTATTCCATCTGCTTTCAGGTGCAATCATGTAAAATTGGAATCTCAGATGGCATGAAAATGTTGCTTAAAGAAGGTGGCGTGAGCAGTATGTGGCGAGGCAATGGCATAAATGTTCTCAAAATTGCACCTGAAACAGCGCTTAAATTTGCTGCCTACGAGCAGATGAAGCGACTAATACGTGGCAATGACTCAACACGGCAAATGACCATTGTTGAACGCTTTTATGCAGGCGCTGCAGCTGGAGGTATCTCGCAGACCATTATATATCCAATGGAAGTGTTAAAAACACGTCTAGCACTACGGACGACTGGTCAATACGCGGGCATAGCCGATGCGGCGACTAAGATATACAAGAAAGAGGGCGGCCGCAGCTTCTATCGTGGATATGTACCTAACATTCTTGGCATCCTACCTTATGCAGGCATTGATTTGGCCGTCTATGAAACGCTCAAGCGGCGCTACATAGCGAGCCACGATAACAACGAGCAGCCAAGCTTCCTGGTGCTGTTAGCATGTGGCAGTACATCGAGCGCGCTTGGCCAGCTGTGCTCCTACCCACTGGCTTTGGTACGAACGCGGCTACAGGCACAAGGTTTGTTTTCAACTACTTCTGTTTAATTTGTGATTCTAATTGAAATATTTTTCTCTTATTTAGCCGCCCTAACGGTAGCCAGCCAGATACGCAAAACACAAATTCCATTAAAAAGCTGCGATGCGGGGAGCAACGAAGAGACAATGACCGGCCTATTCCGCAAGATTGTGCGTCAAGAGGGAATTGCGGGACTGTATCGTGGCATAACGCCAAACTTCCTGAAGGTGCTGCCCGCCGTTTCCATTAGCTATGTTGTCTATGAATATTCAAGTCGAGCACTGGGCATCAAGATGTCGTGATTTGTTTACCCCCTCACACTCTCTTTCGTCTGCGTGGCCGTCTGCAGTGCGGATGGCGTAATTATACGTGTGCAGTTGACTCTAGTGCTGTGCTCTACTTTGTATAGTGGTAGGTGAGAAGATACGCTCTCTGCTGCAATGCCAGACTTTTCTATAAGTTAAATGATTAGATGCTTTCATTAAGTGTAGAAAACGCCTCTTCCATGCTCTTGGTATATATTTCTGATAATTTATAGTTAAATTAGTTTTGATTACTTTCTAAAATACAAAATAAGTGATACTATGGCTAATTTATTTATAAATATGGAAGATGTGAAAATTAAGATCGTGGAACTGGGCACGAAACAAATCCCCCAGCCGTTTCTTAATTTATCAACAGTAGGCTGAAGCCGTTGTAACTTTAAGTGCTAATTTATTTAAAAGTGAGGAAAACAGGTAGATGACGCCAGAGAGCAGTTTCGGATAAGTCATGCGATTGCAATGCTTTACTTATAATACCAAAAATAAACAAAAAAAAAAATAAAAAAATAGCAAATCGAGCAAGTGCAGTTGCGAGAAATGGCGACGAAACAAGCCGAATCGCAACAAAAGGTTAATGTAAGCATTTCGTCTCCGTTAACTGTATAATCTGTACCGTGTCTAGACAACTATTATAGGCTACAAGGTTTTTACCGAGTCCAAATGCTTAAGCTGGGGCAGGCGTAACAGATAAATGCGAAACAATAAAAGTAAAAAATGAAATAAAAAAAAAAACACATCCAAAGTGTGTGGAGAATCAAACGAATGAATACTTAAGCGTTTTAAGCTTGTACACAAAAGACATTTGTTTAGCATAAAATTACAGAAATAACAATTAATACTTAACGTTTGAAATGTGATGATAATAGTTTATAATATACATGCATATATATACCTACACATACACACATAAAATGCAAGGACCGACCTATGGGCTTCTAAAAAATAGTCGCAGTTTTTTGTTCGACGGCGAGGCTGAAATTTTGTAGCATTTTATTTGTTAAGTTTAGTGACATTTTTCTTAGATTGTATTTGTGAGAGATGCGAGCGAAGCCAACGAGATTAATTGTGACTAAAATTAACAAACAAAATCATATTTATTTGAAAAACATATAACAATGATATATATGTATCACAAAGAGCGGAGAATAGTTTATCCTTGAAAAATATGTAAAAAGCAAACAAACAATAAGTTAAAATATTTCTAAAATTTATTTTTTTGTACCTTATGTTTAATTAGTCAATTGAACTTTTGTATGTACATTTTTAGTGAAAATAGTACTTCATATTGTGAATTCTCTTTATTAATTACTTACGCATTTTTGTAAACTGTATACTGGACATCATATTCAGGAAACAAAAAGAACACCCAACCATTTCACCTATTTAATTACCTCTCACCCTTTGAAATCACAGACAAGTTCATATGCATTATTTAAAACAAACAAATAAATACAAACTTTAAACTACAAATATCCTTATCGTTTATCGTTCAATTTGCATATTGGCCTAATATGGAAAATACATCGTTCTAGTCATGGAATGAAAAATTCCACGCAAAGTATAAGTTATCTTAAAACAAACAGTGTATATAATCCGAGTTATGCTCAATAGGGATTTTATTATTTTATTAGATAGCAAATATATATTAGACATGATTCCAAAATAATTATTCTTAAAAATATGAAGTCTCTTTCCAAATATGTAGTTGCAGATTGTACGAATAGAAACATGAATCTATGTATGTTTAATACTTATCTAGCATATATATATATGTATGGATATGACAGTCTATAAATATAATTGATATTTGATATTCCACTAAATTACTGAATTGAATTCAACATTAACTATTTAATATATGAATATAATGGCATATATGGTACTTGCATACATCTATATTTATATATATACATATATATATTGTATATTGTTATATTTTTGTACGTTTAGCTAATTTTTAAAAACATTATTTAATGTGATTTGTATGCCCTATTCAAGTTACAAATAAAGACGACATATAATAAATGCAAAGCATATTCGTATATACGTATTTATTACTGGCATATGGGCTACGTACGGACTACGTGGCGTATGTGCAACCTTTCAGCACTAGCGATCTCTAGCGGCGAACTGTCGCAACTGTGGGACAGAAGACCGTATTCAAACAAAACGCAAATGAACTACCACCGGTTCCAATACGAATCCTAAACAATTATTTTTAACGCGGCGAACCAAAAGTTCGGTGCTATTTTTGGAGGGCATCCGCCCGACAGCTGATTCCAATACTCAGCAGCGGAAAAGCGAGACGTCTCTGAAAATCTTGTAGCTGCCATTGCAACGAGAAATCATATTGCATTTTTATATAATTCGAGTGTGAGAAAGTTGTCGAAGGAACATGGAGTACGATCCGGACTATCAGAAGATTTGCTCGACACGGACGGTGCAGTCCGATCAGAATGGATTCTTCAATGAATTCTATTTGAGTGTGAAAGATGCATGTGGCGACAAGTGGCTGCAAAACTATTTCGGGAAGCTCAAATCGAATGCGGCACGCATTTTGTCTATATTCAGTGATCGAGAGATCTGTGATCCAGTACTGGGCGTCTTGGAGCATGTGCAGCCGGTTTTCAAGCAGAAAGACGTACTCCTTTCCTCTCAACGCCGCGCACAGGCAGATAAGTTTTATTTGATGAGCAGTAATGCGGAGGTTGAAGAGGATCGCAAAGAACTGCTCCAGCAGGCGCTGATGCATGCCAATCTGGCTGTAATGCGAGCACCTGCTCCGAATTTGGACACGAGCGTCGATCATGGCCTGACTCTGGCCATGGCCTACTTAACGCGTGCGAACATTCTAATCAGCCAGGGTGAGGGCGAGGCTGCTCTGAGTGATCTCAAGCTGGCTGCCAATTTCGGAGTAGAGTCCAAGCAGAACGTGGACTACTACTGCAAAATGGCTAAGGCTTATGCAGGCAAGTATTTCGAAATCCCTGAGCTGGGCTTGATATCACCTAATAAATCCTGTAGCTATGGCCGAGGGTGCACGCGCTGAAATCTCTTTGAAGATCGCTGAGAAGCTGGCAGGAGCCAATACTGGCATTGTAGCTATAACTCGAAAGGAGATTGCTCTAATTAAGCCAGCCAAGAGAGAGCGTCTAACCGAGGTGATACCTGAATTGACGCATGGCGAGAATCCGGAGCTCAGCGGTGCAGCCAAAGTGGTTAAGCTTGTGGAGACAAAGGACAAAGGCAAATTTGTAGTGGCCGATCAGGGCTTGAAGACTGGAGACGTGGTGCTCGCTGAGGATCCCGTGGCTGCGTGTCTCTTGCCCAACTTCTTCGGCACCAATTGTCATCATTGCTTCAAGCGGTAAGTAAAATTTGACTTGACAATGTATAATTTGGTTAAACGTAATCAAATCTTTAGCCTGCATACGCCTGTGCCCTGTTTGCACTGCTCAGGCATTGCCTTCTGCAGCGCTCAATGCATGGGCGAGGCTTGCGAGACTTATCACCGCTTCGAGTGCCAATTTATGGACTTGTTCATTGGCTCAGGCATGTCCATACTCTGCTTTATAGCATTGAGAATCTTTACACAAGCCCCTAGCTTGGAGGATGGCCTGACAACGGCAAATCTACTATTTGAGCACCTCTGCTCCCATCAGGATGTGCGCGAGGCGGATGATCATCTACAACGCTCGCTCATGGCAGGATTTTTAATGCGAGTTTTACAGAAGGCTCAGTACTTTGGACGACGCAAGACCGAAGGCGTTAATCCCACTGCTGTGGAGCTGCAGGTGGCCACCGCCCTGCTGGGACTGCTACAACTCCTGCAGTATAATGCACACGAGATCTATCACACCATGGTGACCAATGAGCACTGCTTCGAGGGCTGCAAGGTCATTTATGTGGGTGCGGGACTATATGGCACTGGCTCGTACTTCAATCACGAATGCTGGCCCAGCGTAGCGGGCTATTTTGTGGGCAAAAAGTTGGTCATGTCTGCCACCAAGCCACATCGGCCCAATGAGATAGTCGCCGTAAATTATGGACCCATATTCACCAAGATGAATTTGAAAGAGCGCCAGAGATCATTGCGTGGACGATATGCATTTAATTGCAACTGTATGATCTGCCAGGAAAATTGGCCTCTGCTGCAGAAGATCGACAAGCAAGTCAGATTCTGGTATGCTGAATCTATTATACATATATTTATAGAAATATTTGTAAGCTTTTTACTTATTATAGGTGCACCTCGGCAAATTGCGTGAACTTGCTCAAGTTTCCCAAGGATCTGGCTAAGGACGTACGCTGTCCTCGTTGCCGCAAAAATGTTTCGCTGAAGGAAAGCGTTGCCAAGCTTATTAAAATAGAGGAACTTTACCGGGAGGCTGCAGAAGCCATGCAGGCTCAGAAGACTAATGAAGCAATTGAGCTTTTCAAGGAGGCAATTGATGCATTCTTTCAAATAGCGGCACTCCCACACAAGGACACTTTGATTGCACAGCAGGCTCTGCTCAAGTGCAATGCCAACACGGGTACTACGTTCAAAAAGTAATACTTAAAATTATATTTTCCTACTTTTGTGTTGCACATCTGCCCTAAGTGGCATTAAGTAAGTTTTGTATGAAAGATTATAGATAAATTTATTATTTTCACAAGTTTGTAGACCTTTTTTAAGGTAAATGGCTTTTTCCATATGTATAGCAGATGCATTTAAATTAAGTGCAAAACTACAGCAAGTGCTGGAAAACAATCTATAAAATGACGTTCATTGATAGGTGAAGTATCGCATGAATATCGTGTATCGATAAATCAATTTCTGCAGTACTGTTATGGCTCATCTCTATTGAAGCGTCTTGCAGCCAGCTGATTTAGTATTCGCATGCGGCTTTTGATTATTTGTTTGGAATAACAGATGCAAAATGTTCAAGAAACTTAAACCTGGAGAAAGCGAAGATGATGTCCTTCGTATGGCAGCCGAATTCAATGCGGAGCGTAAGAAAAATCCAAATTTTCAACCAGCCGCAACTGTTGTACGTGTGGAAAAACGTGAGTCTGTCGCTACTATGACCAAAATATGAAAATAACTTTCATTGAATATTTCTAAAGCTGTTGGGAAATCATTGTTTGCGCAAAAGCGAGAACTAGCGAAGCTTCACAGTCAAGGAAGTGCCATAAATTCTCCAACAATTACTCCGAAATCAACTCATATTGTTGAAGATGCAAAAAATAAACAAATTCTGCTCGACGAAATCCACGAAAATATGTTGGGAGATGTTCGTGGAACTAAGGTAGACTTTGAGCTGATAAATAATGTTGTGGGTGAAATTGTAGAAAGACGAGAAGGAGCACCGCGGCATGTCGTCAGAGAACATCTGCTAGATCAGGTATGTACTAAAAAATATCTCCCGCATAACTTTAAACATTTGTCTCCTTTAAAGCAAAACGGCAACAAGTCGAAGAGTATTTTTGCACAAAAATTTAATACAAATGAAAAGTTAAACGCTAAGAGCAGTCCCTCAGAGTCACAACATAATGAAGTACAGATGGAAACTAGTTCTATAATCCAAGATGCCGAACTCTCAAAGGAAATTCATGTAGAAAATCAAAATATACTATTCCAAATGCGCGAAGAGGAAATCCTGGCGGAGCGACAGAAGTTGCTGAGCTCTTTAGGTAAGAAAGAGCACAAAGTTATATACTTCTATGGATTAAATTTGATTTTACGGCATCAGATCCCGCTCTAATTGAACTGCTGACGAAAAAACGTGCTATCGAAGCGGCTAATGCAACAAAGGCAAAACCACAATCTAGCAATCATCAGGGTTCATTAGTAACCGCTTCTTTAAGCGATTCGAATCCAGCACACGAATTACTGCAGCAAAGTGATGAAGGCAATTGGTTGAATTTCAATCTAGTTGAGGAGCACAAACTGGCTTGGATGCGCGATATTCCCGCGAGAATGGCACAGCTTAAGCCTGGTCAGCAATTCAATGCACGCTTTGATTGGAAGGGCGTTTTGTTGCCCCATTCACTTGATGAATTGCCACAGAATACTGATGATCGGGACTTGTATTTGCATGGTGAAGAGCCCGAGCGACCAGGCTATACGTTGCAGGAACTCTTTCGGCTGGCACGGTACGTTTGGCTTGCCTATACGATCTATAGCTATTATAAAGCAATTATTCTATTTTAGTTCGACAGTGTTGCAGCAGCGTATTTCGGCTTTTGGCGCAATTGCTGGTATATTCAGCATTTATAATCAGGGCTTCTACGATCAGGTGCTTACATTGCCCATTTCCAAAATATTCTTTCTGCTGCGCTTTGGCCTAGACGACAATACGCCAGCACAATTGGAAGTAGTCAGTAGGGCTTTGGCTCGCCTGTGCTACAATGAAACGGACGAAGTTTTGCTCGATCATATCTATGAGAACGCTTATTGCCATTGGCAGCCAACGCTGCAAGTACTGACAGATGGCGATGACTCGAGCGATCCCAACTCTGTGGCCTTTTTGCAACGCTACATGCAACTTTTGCGCTCTAACTCCAAAGCAGTAAGCGCCGATGTTGATGACGATCAGTCAGATCGAGATAGCCGTATGTCCATGGATGATTTCCAGCTGGCCGAAACGGATCTAATCAGCTGTCTGCTACGAACGAATATTCTACAGCGCATTCGGTATGCATTAATTCCATATTATTTGATATGAATTAATGCATTTTTCTGGTTAAAGATTTATATTCAACTCAGTACGTCCAGAGAACAGCACTGTCGAGTCCTGCCTGAAGATACTCATACGTATTGCTCGAACAAACTTGCCTACAGCCAGGCAATTGGCACAAGAAAAGGAAATGCTGAATGTAATGTTGGTCAACTTCTTGCCTAAAGCACGTAAGATTTTTATCAATCATATTCGGCCTTAGTTATTTTCGTACAATATCGAATCAATAAATGTATTTGATTATTAACAGCTGCTACGGGCACAACGGAGTCTTCATTCTACGGTTATCCTCAGTATCTGTGCCTAAAGCTGTTACGCGTTCTGATCTGCCAGCATCTGGATATAGCTAAGCAATTGGCGAATGAAACATTAATTCAGAGATTAAAAGAGTTTTTATTCAATCGTGATAACGTAAAGGTAAAAGGGCTCTGCATATTCTATAATTGTGAATCATGTAATATTCAATTTTTATTCAATGTAGGGCAAATTAATACGTGTTCAAATCGAGGCGCTCCGCATATTGCGTTGCCTACTGCTGCTGGGCATCATAGATCGGGAATCATTCAAGTAAGTTTTCTGCTAGCCAAGTAACTCGGTGACGCTAGATTTAATGAACGGTGCATCCGTAGCGATGTAGCATTCGACCGATTGAAAGGCGGTATCGCAGCCGTCAACTCCCCCTGTAGTCGAGTAGATGAAACATAAAGTAGGCTTTAAAATCTGCAATGCGTTTGGATATAAAACTACGATTATATACTTATCGTGCCACATGCATCTACCAAAGCCATAATCTTGTCATGAATTTCCTCTGGTAATATTTCAACTAAAACTTCCAAGTGCATAACATTGTCATTGTCGATCTATTAAAAATATAGTTATATATAATTTATTGTAGATTCTTGTGGATGTTTTACATACCAATCCGAACACATCAAACATGCAGTGCAGAAAGCATTTAAAGGCCGGATCGTTTGGAAGATTTCCCTTGTGGGCCTGATCTATTAGCTCTGCAAGCGAATATATCCTTTTAAGCGAACTTTCAAGTTGTGCTTTTAACTTTTGCTTACCTTCACTGATGCCCGTTTTGACAATGCACCGCTTATGCAATTTTTTCACTTGTTTCTTTACCACTTCAGGTATATCCCACTGAGTAGTTTTTTGCTTATAAAAAATTCGTACGATAAACTTTCAATCAATAGGAACTTACGGCTTGATGTGGCGTTATCTCGCTGCACAAAACGAGCAATGCCAACGTTACGCTTAACGTTTTGGAGTACATTGCGAAAATTTTTAAAGTTGTATTACTGCTCAATTAGTCCGGATTAAACTCTTAAACAAGTAGCTATTGCCCGTCAATCCCAAACTAAGGCTTGTTTGGAAATATGTCTATTTATATAGCTAATGATCTTGACGTTGCTATGTGCCGGAATTATAATACCTATTATTCTACAGACAATTCCAGCCTGCGCTCCGTCAAATACTTGACTGGCACTTTAATCATTGTGTATTCGAGGTGGGCGGTTCGGCGCTTATACGACAGCACGCAGCTGCCGTGGTTGTGGCGATTGTGGCGAGCGGTGAGTGCGGTGTATGCGATATTGAGGCGCAACAACTGTTCTTGGAGCCATTGCACAACTGCTGCTGTAGCTGGCTGCACAGGGCGACGCGTAGCGAAGGTCTAAAAGATGTACATGAAGTGTTGGAGATCCCATCAAGAACCATTCTCATTATTTATTTATTATATATAGTACACACAGCTGACCCTCTTGAATGCTTTACTGTATGCTGTTGGCTGGTTCTCTCGTCATAGTTACCTGGGCACTGCGTCCTTTCCACAATTTCTGCGCAAAATTCTGCCTGAATTTGTTTGTTCAGTTGGGTTTGTTGCATGTGTGCAGCAGTTAACGTGAGTAGACTTGACAGGCGATCTCTTGATTAGTTAATCAGCTTTAATAACTACCTCTCAACCAAATATAGGCGCAGCTCTATAATTTTACGCAGCTTCAGTGATCGGCGCAATGTACACGCCCCATTGCCGAATGTGGGGGCGGTGTTGATGAACGACTATGGACCACAGCTGATTGTGAGTGACACGTATCCAGTGCAACTGTTGAGTAATATTTGGGCTCTGCTTGAGCCACCACTGGAGGATGGCATGAAGCCACTATTTGAAGCGCTGCTTCAACCTGCTGTGCTGGAGCCTTTGGCGGAGTATTTGAAGCAGTTGAGCACGCGTTTGAATCGCTTTCTGGCAAGCAACTTTTTTGCTCGCAGCGAACTGAAGTTTGTCTATCAGCTACTGAGCACCGATGGCTTTGAAACGTATTTGTCACGCACGCAACTGCTTCAGGTCGTTTATAACTATCTGTGCTCTTTGAGCGCTGCACAGGCCAAGCCAATGAAGAGCATATTTGATCGGTACATCTTTAGTGGGAAGTATGTGGAGTTAGATGAAAAGTCTATGCAACTGCTACAACAAACTTGCATGGAAATTGTCTACTCGCATTTTATAGCCGTGAGTTCATATTGTTTTATTGTTGTTAATGCTTAATTAGCTATTTATTTTATGCAGGAGAACAGAGATCCCACGCTGACACTCTGCTATACTCAAGCGCCTGTGTTGATGCCTGATTGGCCTTATTTTCAATTACGCCTGCTGCTTAACAATTATTTGCAAAATGTACAGCAGGCTCCTGCGGTTATATACTCAGGTGAGTCAATATACAATTTCTATTTACTTTGCTTTAATTGCATGGCCTCCCACAGAAAATCAGGTGGTACGCATGACCTTCAGCTTTGTCCAGCAGTTGGAGCAGCAGGGTTTGCAAATTGTCAGTCCACTTGAAAAGTTAATGTACCTGATGATAGCCTTTATGGGTCCCGATAGTCAGTTTCTGGAGCCAGAGCTGCATAAACTACTACAGACGCAATTGCTCGATTTCTACACGCAGAATGAAACGCACCATTTTGACTTTGATGCTACATTTGAGGACAAGGCCAATTTCGAACCACTATACTATCTGTTTGTAAACCACTTCGAAGCGGCAAGCTATGGCGATGAGCTATTTAGCTCGTTAGTGCTGCTCCCGCTGGCTCAAAAGTATGATAACAAGTGGCGTAGACGCATCTGGTCCGAGCATGTGCAGGCGATGCGCTTTTTAAATTGTGATGAGAGTTTGGTATGTGCTGGAAATATCTTGTATTTACATATCGCCTAATACTGTTCCACTTTCCAGTTGATTGGCGGACTGGATGCCTATCTGGAGCCCGTAGAAGAAGAGCCTTCACTTGTAAAACTCTATGGAGACGCACTGCAACGTCAACTGGTGCGTCCAGGCAGCATCGCGCACACAATTGCCAAGCATCATTTCAACAATTCACAAGCGATACAGAAATCCAAGTTATTTTGAGCAGCTACACATCGAATTCTTATGAATATTATTAATAGCTTAAGAAACGTTTCCTTGGCCTATGTTAGTTGCCGTGATATAGTTTGTAATATATTTAAAGCATTATGTATATGCATAAGCTTTCATATTTTTGTCTGCCTGGAATGCCACACAATGCCCAAATAGATTATGACAACGATTAATATTGCGGTTTGGTGTTTTTCTTGAGCTTTGCTTGAGTCTCGGGTTGTAATTCAATTATATGCTTGAGTGGACCTAATGCACTGTTACGTAAGAACGTACATATGTACATCGACAGATATATGTATAGATTAAGATATACGTCGTTCTTAATTGTATGCGTGTTAACTATTAACTGTTTCTAGCAGGTTAACTGTGGACGACAGCACATAGAGAGAGCTCCACTATCACCCACAATTAATTAACATCACTTGACTTATTGACAACTGACAAATGCCGCACATGGGTCCCGTCTTGGTCGTAGCGACTGTCGTCTACAGTTACCCACGACTGCTGATAAAAATATATGTAATTATAATGAACGCAATTGAAAGGCCACAGCTAATTAAATAATAGGCCGTATGTTAGTATGAGTTTGAGTGTGAGTGTGTGTGTGTGTGTGTGTATAGAAACGTAACCACAGAACTACAGGCAAATGTCAAGTCATAAGGTCTTCGTGTCGCATGCAGCGCATGCAATATACATATAACATGATTTCTGCAGCAAATAATCATCGTATTAAGAATTTGTCAGTAGATTTTTATGTTAAAACAGACGTTCTTAATAAATTTAAGATTTTGAAAAGGCAAATAGGCCATTAACATTTAATTAGTATTTTCGGAATGGTAGTCCTCTAAGACTTGCGAAAATTGTGTTTCCTTGTACACACGCATACACACCCACACCCACGCACTCTATGCTCATTTGTATGATGTATGCCTGTGCACATATGTGCTCTGGGCCTACACTTGTTTGCCAACGTGAATCGCGAAATAACCTCAGGAGTTTTAAGAATTACCTCAAATTTATAAGAGCATAACTGATTTTGTTCTTGGCTGCTCTGACTGGCGCCCATTCAAGCCGAGGAGGTCCTTCAATTTGAGTACGTCTGATGGATGTTAGGGCATATCTGTCAGATTTTATATGTACCGAGGCGCCTACACCAGTTGGGTCTTGTATTAAACATAAAATGTGTGTGTGTAATAAGTGTAAATATTTTGAGTTTGATTTATTACCATTCCATTTTAATGTTTGTAAATTTCTTGTTTAATGAACGCCCTGTGGTTGGCGAGAGGGAGTGACCTTGATCTCGAATTTAATATACTAATGTATATTTTAATTAAAAGTTTCTTTCATGGCATTATCTGGTTAATAAATGGGCAATGTATGTCGAAAGCAAACAATTTGTATAAATAACTTCGCATATCGGAGGGGAATCACTTCATATTCTATTGCATATTTATTTGCATTGAGACGAACAATAAAATAAATATATCGTACAATATTAGTTAATGAATTAATTTTAGCCTTACGACCGATGGATAGGCCGATTGTTTGAGTACTTAAACAAGACTCAAGCTTTGAGTACATAAATGACGCCACTTGAATAGCAATGACCAAGGGTAAAATTGAACTAACCACCCTAATGGGTAGCTGGAATACATTTATGAATCAAAGTAGTGCTGCAGATAGAGACGCGCACTCGTTGTTATATTCATATATGTACATGGGCATAGATATGTACAGCTGTGGAGGCACATTTTTCACTCATAACTTCATCCACTTTGAGTGGAAGTTTCAGTGGTGTTACACGTCTCAGCGATTTGTCATCGATCACGTCACAGCCTTGCCGGCGAACAATTGCCTGCTACAGCTCAGTTGTTTTTCGTTGAGTGTTTTTTTTTTTTATTTTAATGTGTTTGGGTTCGTCGGTTCGTTTGTGCCGATGGAACCATCCGCTATATACAGTTGCTTTTGCTGATCGCGCGAACGTTTCGTTTCAGTTGCTCTTTGGCTCTCTGCACGTGCGGTGCCTCCGGCTTGGTGTCGCCTTTGCCAACGTCTGAGTTATTTTTTGGCCACGCTGGCTGTATTGTGAGTGCTTGAAGTACATTTCAATTTCTTCCAGTGAATAAGAAATCATATAAATAAAACCGTTTTATTTTGGGTTGCTGCTTAAAGAATAGCTATTTACACTTGTGCATCAGCTCTAGCGGCCCATGCACACATGTACCTGGCTATTTATTTTTGAATCGAGCCCCATAGTCAGCGGTGGGCGGGTTTTGTGTTTTCTAAGTTTTCCAAGTGCTATCTTGAAAGCATGCTTAATTAGTGGAAATTGCATTTACCAGCCAGCTATACAATATGTAACGCATGAGTAAAATATTTAAGTGCGACCGCGTTCCAAAAGTTTGCCGCCTTTCTTTTTACTGCTTCGAATTTCAAAGATTCGCGTTAAAAATAAATAACGTATAGTAAAAACCATTTACTTGCACACTCATTTAAAATTATATAAACAATTGTGCTTATTATAATTACATTCCACTTGCCTACTCATTGCCTGATGCTGATAAAAAGTTGTTCTCGGTATTGAATTGTGTTTCATATCGACAATCTGTATATATTTATTTATATTTACATATTGTCTCCGCCGTGCAGATAATACTACTGTTTGCATAATTATTTGTGTTTACCTTTAGCTGAATAGTTTATTTACCATATCAGTTTATATACAAATGTTAAACGAACTCCACGGAGAGCCTAAGTAACCGTCTTCAAATAAAGCACAAAAAAACCGGTTAGTTCCCAATTGGATTTTAAGCGCCTTTAACAACTCTTGGTAAGTAACTTAAGTCTCGAAGTAAGCAAATAAAACTCTAAAGGCATAATTTGGCATTTAGGTTTAATTTGCTTAGTTGTTTTTTATTATGGTCATGTGGCATTCCATCCGGTGTATGCGCAAGAATGTTTATCTTTAAATTTTGGAAATTAATGCTTAAAACAGAAAAAATAGTTTTATTTGGGTTTTTAATTGTGGCATATGACCACGACCCGAAAAAGTTCGCTTGCTCAGCATTGTTATCAAAAACAATATTTAGTGGGCAAACATCGCGATTAAAAGAAAGTCTGCTCACGAAAATTATGCCTACTTAGGCATTTACAAGTTGGCTGATGCGAATGAATACATTACCATATATGTACATACATACATATATGTAGTGTAAGTGTGCATTTGTATTCTGTTTTAAGTGTCTCTTAGTTTAAACGCACTTGAACCTGAAAGCCATAATATAACTGTGTAATGTTCGCGTTTTGGCGCTCTGCTCAGATTCTCCCTGCTGAATGTCTCTTCGCTTCGTTAGACGAGCTCTTTGCTGCAGTCAATGCCTGGTATAAATCATTGCAATATACGGCCGTGGTACTCTTTGTACGTCTCAGAGTATTTGCTAATCGGACTGATCTTAAGTGTTTCTAATGTGTGCAATAAGACGAGGCAGGCACAGTTTACAGTCACTTGTTGCAGGAGAGGCATATATACATACCACATATTCATATAATATATATATTTACGTTTATTATCTACAATATATATATATATATATATATATATATATATATATATATATATGTGTGTATATATATATATATATATTTCTAGTATAATCTAGTCTCCGGTTACCTCGTTTTCTATGCACTTTGCAATGCAGTGTAGGCTGCGCTCGCGTGTCCAGTTACATTTGGACACTATCCGAAAATGTAGCGTCATATCTTAATGTATAAATAGTTCATATCTGCGTCAGGTATATCTCGTAGGTCGCTTTATGTTAACTTTGAACATTACAATCGATTTGGGGCTGTACTATTATTAATTTTGATCAAGGAAACATAGAAGTGATAACGTTTCTATAGATAAAATTGTTGTATTGATGCCAAATTGATACGAGAATTCGATAACTCATTTGCTCGAATTGTAGTGTTTCTGATATTTATATTTCGTACCTCTTTTAGCTAAAGAGTCACCGACTTATTTTTGAGTGTATGTCATTTTAAGAACATAGAGTCATACGTACACCTGCTATAAAAAAAACAAACAGTTGAGTTTCAAGATATCAGCTTTCCTGCTTTGACGGCATCTGCTGTCAAACGTTACGCATGCGCTGTGTACCCAATCAACCCTAGTTGCCGTGGAACACGCCGAACCTTTTTAAGGGGTTGCATTTAAGGGCTGCACATGCATGAGAGTATTTGTGCCAAACCAAACAAATGTACACTGGTAAATGCATAACGAGTGTTGTCGAAAACTTTTGTTAGCAATGAGTGCAACGTGCTCCACTGTACGATGCGAGGTCAGACAATCTAATTGGTAGCCAAACTGGAATATGAATTCTATATATATGAGATATCTAATCCGCAGCCAATTCGATGTGCATTCGTTGACCGACCTATCGAAAAAACACACCAAAAGCGACTGATGGTCTAATAGTTTCTGACTTTTGACTTCTCAATAAACTGGCTGGGGACAGCAACAGAGCAACAGAGCAACAGAGCAACAGAACGACAGAGCTGAGAAAAGGCGAGCAAGTGGCGCTAGTGTCGTGGCTTTTCATGTCAGTATCAGACAATAAATAATGAAAATATGACATTGCGAACACAAAGAAAAGTCATAGAAATGTTTGGCTCTTGGAGACAATGCAAAGCCGACTACTAAAGTATTAAATCATTGACCTTGCGAACCTTGACAAACCGAGAATATAGAGAACAACCCAGTCGGGGCGCAGCAAAAAGAAAAAAGAGAGAAGAAAATAAACACGAACAAACAGACTGCAATCGAAGATAAGTGAGGTGGGTGTGTAGCCGGATGGATAGGGAGGGCAGGAGACGGGCTCTAGTCACAACGGAAATGCTCAGAAAGCGACTTGGAAATTATACAAAAGCCTTCAAGCTACGAAAATAGCAGTCGCTAGCGCTTGCTGAAACGCGAACAATTTTCACCTTTTCGCCACATTTTCCGCTTTTAATCAAGATTTATGGCAATTGACAGAACAGACAAAGCCCAGAACTGATGAGGCCTGGGGCTAGGTGGTCACCGGCCAGCGGTGCAAAGCCACCGGCTCGAGTTTCGTTAAACAAAGCGGTGCACAAAACCAAATCTTCTGGTACTGGTAGCGGCTATTAATTGAATACGACTTTAATTAAAATACGCGTAATTCACGAAGAATCAAGGAACCTGACCTCAACGATTGCCCAGACCACTTGAAGATTAGAATTTGGTGCTTTGATGTGTGTTGTGGGGGCTCAATTTGCGTCTGATTGAAGGGGCGAAATTCTTTTTATTTTATTTTCCCTCTCCCCGTTGTTTCTCTGCGTTGTATTTTTAACAGAAGGTCTGCCGTTCTCAATAATTTTAATAAAAATACACTTTAACTCTAGCGAAATTTGCAAACGAGATTGTCTTGTTCTGAGCGTACACAAGAATGTAGTCCGAGCGGTCGCATTTAAAATTAATGAAGAGCTTTGTGCAGTGGACCCAACCATTGGGCGAATGCCTACGATTCCCCTAAATATACCCAATTGTGTGCTGAACTGAAAAATGATAAGATGATGTGAGTTAGACCCAAATATAATGCCATAATTAAAAGAGGATAGCTGTCAAAGATACCATAACGATTTACAGATACGTCTGGGTTTTATCTGTTGTTATAAATGTCAAAGGTTCTGTTTATGAAGCCACTATTAACTAGTTGAAGTTCAACTTGCTGATTAGCTATCCCGAGACTAAGCCTCGAATTAGCTAACGTGGAATTGGGCAGCTCGTGCAAATGACCCAATTAACATTGGCTGAACATGATTATGAGTAACTTTCTAACTGTTGCATGTTTCAAATTATGTTTGTTGCGTGCCTCAATGCAGTTTCCATTCACCATTCCTGGGCGAAGTGGGGGCCAAAGTATTTAGCAAGTAATTAGTATATAATGCTTAATACTAATTAAGTTATGAAAGTTCAAAACGAATCCATACTGAGCCCCGGTACATGACTGAATCGTAGATACATACATATATATATATATATATATATATATATATATATATATATATATATATATAATATATAATTAGGTATACGAGCTGCATACGTTGCTCAGTCTTCGGGCGGAGCTCGTGTGCATGCTTCAATTCGGTTTTGGCATGAAGAAAATCAATTTAAGTTACTTTTTTTCACTATATTTTGTTTTGTCTTATTATACATGAAAAAATGCATTTATGCATATATTGGCTTACGTGCGCCCTTGGGTTTTAAAGACACTTGTAACAATCTGAGAATTATTAAATTCAATTTTGCATTCGAGATTTTTTGAGGCGATTCTGGACTTGAAATGATTTTTAACTACTAATCGGTTGAGCTCATATATTATCGTTTTTATTGTTAGTTGCACACAACTGTCGTAAAAATGTCGTCAAAAAATTTACTGCAGTTTCCCGAAAGAATATATAATAACTCGAACCCAACCTGCAGTCGATTGGCACGAATACGAAATGGTTTGATTGAAATGCGTCATATTTGGGCAGCAGGCGAATACTTATTAATTGGTTTTGTATTAAGTTTTATTAGAAACGATTTTAGTTTGTTAAGTTATGGAAAACTTGCATCGTATTCACTGGGCGCCCGCCTAATCGTTGGCATTTTATGAGTTGCCATGAATTTCGCTGGAATTATTTGTTTGCCCAGCAAACTTTCTTTACTGCGAAGCGTTGAAAGTGAACATAAAGCGAATTCGAATCACATTGGCTTTGATTTCGCCAAATCAATTTTCCTTATGCTCGTAATACTTTTTTTTTATTGGATTTTTAATGCCGGCAGCATTGTTTCGTCCTTGATATGTGAAGTACATATATATTTGTTTTTGTAGATTTTTGCACTTAATTTATGTTGCCGCAAATGAAGCAAATAAAATCTGCAGTCACAGCAGACACCCACACACAGCTGAACAGTTGAGCAGTCCAATGGCCCACATCCGGGGACAGCCGGCTCTTGGGTACTTACTCAATGGCATTCCATTTCTGAGTCGTAAATATATGCTGCCGCAATTTTACGACTTTAAATCATAAAAGGAATACATCGCTTATTGGAATCCTGCTCTCCCAGAAGACCAACAAAGTATACATATAGACAGACGGCCTACCCTTGACATAAAAGCCCGCGAAATAATATTTATGGCACTTTTCAATGCAAATTTACAGCCCAGAAATAATATGAAATACTTGTACTTATATAAACAAATGCCTTGCATAAGGAACACCAAAACTTTTCCAACTTTCGACTGGCTTCCGAATGGGCCTGGGCCAACCGCCGCTGCGGTTATTGAAAGAGCTCTAAAACTAATGCTACATATCAGATGACTTTTCGGGCTGACACATTTTGACATATTTAAATTTCTCTCACAGACAGCTGCGCCTGACAGGAATGACATCCTGATTTAAAGGGTTTGAAGTGGGAAACTTTTAAGATATTCAACATATTATTTAAAAGAATTGAAAAGTAACATTTATTCATTGGCATTTTAAAAACAACTTTTGGTATTTTAAAAGGTTAATAAACTCAAAAAAGTCTATGAGAAACTCAATTTGAAGTGCTTGGAAATTCGTTTTATGATGAGGCTATTGAATCGAAGTTGAGCTTAACGCCGATGCGACGCAATTAAATTTTGTCTGCGGCTCATGCTCTGAGCAAAACCTGTTTAGTGATTTCATATTTCGCTGCGATCAAAAAAAAAAAAAAAAAAAAGAAGCTCATCTTTATTCAGTTTCTTGGAACATGTTTGACTCGAAACATATTGAAGCAATTTCTCAATACACTCAATAGAACTTGCCTGAGAACAGGCAACAAACAAGAATTTTGTCTCGGGTTATTCAAAAAAGAAACTTGAGTGCTGTTTCAGCAGGGTATTTCTCGCTTCTGCGAAGTTTCTATTTTAGACATGAGGCCTTAATTCCTTGAATATATTTTTTTTTAGGTGTGCTTAGTTTTCCATTTACCTACGCTATGCCTAATCGTCATTATTTGTCAAAGTCAGTTTAAAGATGTATCGGATTTTCCAGTGTTAATTGGTCGAAATGTCAAGGGATTTCAATTAAGCTCGTCTCTGAAGTTTGACTGGCTTTCTGGCGAATATAACAGGATTTATGTATTAGAATGTTTTCGCTAGTATTCGGTGGAGCTTTATTTAATATTAAACTTTGCTGGCATTAAGTTTATCGAGCCACGCCCCATGCCTCTTTAATACTGTCCAAATCAGCACACGCTTGACTTGTTTGACTTTTGTTGTATGTTTTTGACACTTTTTTTTTTTTTTTTTTTGGTTTTTTTTTTTTTTGTTGCCCTACTGGCAGCTTGTTGTTCTCTATGTCAGTACACTGAAGCCTGACTGTTAATCAGCTTTGATGTGCATCACGGATAGTCCTGCCCATCCATACCCACACTCACACACATACACACACACACACACACACACACACACACACATACACACAGAGACCGTGGCTTATGTGGCCACAGCTCCACATGGAACATTTAGCCACGTGGGTGGGTGGGGTCTGTGCTACATATTGTAGAAGTTGTCCCAAAACAACCGATGGCTGTCGGAAAGTTTTCTTTTTGTGCGTGCCGTCTTACTGATTACCATTCGGACATGTATCGCTTCTCATCTAGTAGAAAAACGATTGATATCAATATTAGGGCATAAACTTTGGGGCTTTGGTGCGACACGGAAAGCACGTTCAAACGGTCATCACAATACACGATTATCCATGGGCCATGCTCTATGTTTTCCCATTGTGATGATGTTTTGTCATTAAGAGCTGCTGAGGCAGCAGGTCTTTACATCAGCGTCACCGTATTTTATTGTTGTTCTTTTTTGTATCGTCTTATAATTGAGGTCATGTAATAAAATTGATATATATTCTTTATTTGTGTGGCTGCGCATGGTCAAGGTAGAAGTGTGTACTAGCAATTTAATAGCGTGTATTCACATTTTTGATGGTGTGAATACCCTGAGTGTTCTGCTTACTGATGATATAGAAGAGGCAATTTTTGGCTTCATAGCAATATCCTTTGACAGAGCTATTCTAATTTCGTTCCTGTGAAAAAATCCCAACTCTTTACGACTGCGTTACAAAGTTAAATTTATCTCAGGGCCATTAAGTAGGCAGCTCCCGGCGCACATTTAATTCGGTCATATAGCAGAGGGCGTAGAACCGGATTTATATGGTACATCTATCCCTTGGGGCGCACAGACCACCAAAGTAGTAAAAATCTTATTTTATTGTGGCAATTGAAATGCGAATGGGCGTTGAATTGAGCCATGAAAAGAAAGCATAGGAACGCTTAAATACGCATAGGCATAGTCCAATCACAGTGAAAAAAAGAGAGAAAAAAAGTACAACAAGCAAGTTAAAAGCTTGAGAACAACAGAAAAAGTAATACATATATAAAGGCAACGCGAAATCACCATCGGAAGCAATTCGCCCATTGTAGGGCCATTAAAAGGGGCCCGCCTGATGGGTCTCAGCCGTCTGTATGGCTCGGACAATGACAACAATTATTCAGATAAGTTTTTTACAGCTTTTTCTTGTTGTTTATGCGATGCCTTTTAGCAGCTGTCAAGTGATATCGTGTGGGGGAGTCGAATGACCGGCGTCAGCTAAGACAAAAAAAAAAAAAAAAAATTATGGCCCCACCCACATTATTTCGTTGCGTTGACAGAATGCAAATGAATTTGTTTATGGCGCAATTCATCAAAACTAAGTCAAATCATAAATCAAAAATCTCCATTTAATGTCATCATTAGAAAATGTTTTCATTACAAAGACTACTCCGCTCCGCCAGCCCGACAGCCAAGCATGTCAAGCTGCTGCTGCTGCCGAAATCCTTAACTCCTTCGCATTTGGCGCTTATCAAATTTTCACCTGGATCTTTTGAAGGCCGTAGGTCAAGGCAACGTTTGCCTTCTGTCGCTAGCCGATAAGCGTTCACAAAGTTGTTGGTCCTAAGGCCAAGCCCCGTTGGCCGTGTTGCTTGTTTAACCCACGGCGTGTATATCTGACTGCCTGCCAGTAGCTGTCGGTTGTCCCTGGACACAGACTATAGCCCACAGCCCACAGCTCACAGCCCCTCGCCCTCTTGCGGAGTGTGCTTATTGAATTAAGCGCTTAATTGCTTCAATAAATTTGAGCAAATTTTACGTAGCTCGAATGCCAAGTTCCCACATATTTCACAAAAAAGAAAAAATTGTATAATTGGCGTAATTATCTAGCGCTTTTATTTAGGTCTCTTGTGTGTCGTTCGCTCTGCCTCAGTTTGCCTCTAACATTTTGTTTTCTAATTGCTCGTGCTGTTTATCTCCTGCATTGACCCACTAATGCCAAACTGATGCTGCCGAGCCGGAAGACCACGTGAGAAATTGCCGACGCTATGCAATCGTGTGCCGTGATTCCCACACGGGCTACGACCCACCACTTCACATGCTTGTGGCAGTGCATGCAGGCCGCAACGCGCATACGCCAGGTGTGGCTGGGCGAGCTGATTCACATGGCAACCGTTTTCCTTAGGATAACACTGTTAATCATGATTAATTTGCATCAATTTGTGCTTGCGCTATATTTAGAGACCCAATTTGTAGCCGAACAGCGACGCAGAGTACTTGCGGCTTTAAATTGCAAAGAGCACAAAAACCACACTTGAAAATGCTTTCACAGCCGACAAGGGTACTTTTTTTTTGGTATGCCACGAGCGTTTCAGTCTGCTGCAATAGAATAGTCTGCCATGGGAAATAAATAAAATTTGAATATTTAGCTGAAAGTAGTTATATGCGCTATATTCTCTTTGCCAATATATTTGAAGTGCAGGCTTTCTTATTGGCGACATATCACATTCGCTTTGTATTTATTTTTGAAATTATTTATACTTTATTTGCAGAAAGGAATTGGCGGCAAAGCTGGGAGATATTCATTGGTCGGACAGAGACAACGAAAGCCCAAAGTTTGTCCTTGATATAAATAGACAACGGAACTAATATAGCTGAAGTGAAGAACTTAAGTCAGCCAAAAAAAAAAAAAAAAACAGGAGAAAATACACAACGAAAAGTTGTGGGCATTAGCTAACCACAGAAACCCAAAGCAAACCACTCAAAACGGTATTTTAAGACAAGGATCGACCCGAACGCACACACAGAGCGACATGTCGGATACAACATCGTTTGAAATGGCCTCGGTCGACCGGCCCAACCGTTTCCAAGTGAATCCTGTTAACCATCACAAGAACAACAATGACAATAACGAAGACCGCAAATCACACGCACCGCCAGCCGACGAGGTCTACCGCAGGCTGACCAACATCGATGGCGAGCTCCTCGAGGACGACACTTTCGATGCGACACAATTGTTGAACAAACAGCAGCCCAGGCAGCAGAGGTGAGCTCTCATCCCTTCCACTGGCTTGTGAGCATTGAAACTTTTAAGAAATTGTCAATTTTCTACGAAAAGTTTTGTCGTTTACTTTGCCAGTTACTTTCTTGTTTTCATTATGTTCAGATTTCATAAATGTGCTTCTTTTATCGCATTTTCTTATGAATATGTACGCGAAAGGGTATCGTATACCCTGTAAATATTTGCAACTGTCTAGTTGATACGGCGCAGAGTTCACTCCACTCTCGGTCACATATAAATTACATCCATGTTGACTCAATTGAAATTGATTTCGATAAAAATAATATTGCGAATTATTGTTGTACTGGCTTTTCCCCATGTAATTGGATAGGCAACCATTTGAAAATTGGCTTCGATTGGAACTTGTTGCATTTGCTATCTCGGATTTGAAAGTTTGTCGACCTGGCTGAGTGGCCTTAGCCTGGCAAGTTCAATAAACAGGCCTTGTCTTAGCGCTTCGAGCATCGGCCCCTCGCGAGAAAGAGACACGGGAGCCCTAATTGAAATGGGAGGCGGTGCAGCAGCCAACAATGAAACCAATCACAGCAAAAAAAAAAAAAAAAAATGCAGATGAACCATTTGTATATATTGGCATCCTATGGATGCACCTGACAGAAGGAACAGCTTGGCATCCATTTACACTCCCAGCGGCGAATTGAAAATGAGTTGTTCCTTGGACCTTTACTAAAGGTCATGACGGTTAATCAGAGCCGAGCAGAATTGTCGAGTAGGGCGACTTTGGCAGTTTATTGGTCTGCTGTTAGGGCAATAAATTACCAAATATAAGCAGAAGCCATAAAATAGGAGCCATCTGCATTATTCATTTCGAAATTTATATGCGGAATGAATGGTACTTTTAAGAGTTCACATTATTTCACTAATTGCCAATTGGCATTTTAATAATTGGCTGCTTTTATCCTGCGACAGTATTAAATGCCAAGGTAGTTAAATATTCATCAAGATTCAATTGAATATTTTAGAGCGATTTTATAATTATTTGAGCTTAGCCTTATCTTTTGTTTTAATGCCTTTCAAATTGATACAATTTCGCAAATTACTTCGGTAAGCCTCTTGAAATTGATTCAGTAGTATCAAAAGCATCGCTCAATATTGAAAATGTACATATTTACACGGGTTCATATCGAGCGCCTTTGGCGTTTCTGTTATCTTACCGCGTAGTCCTCATAATAGACATCAAGAGGGAAGCGCGGGGGCCAGGTGGGTTCCTCCTACTCTGCTTGCATCCGTTATGTTCGTTCTTCATACAAATATAGCTTCAAGGCTTAAATGCATTACTTGAGTTCATAACTCAAGTAAGACGGAAGGACATAAGATTATTTCATCGTTTTCTTTTTTCCTTCATATTAACAAGCTAAGCTGAATTAATTAAATAAAATTCTCCCTTACGCCAAGGTATAACAAAATAATATTTTGTTGGAATTTTCAAAGTAACCTCACGTAGCTCCAGGCTTCCGTTAGAGCTAAAACCACGTGAGTGCACATTAAACAGAAATCAGTTGGGATTTAGTCACTCACTCATGCATCGCATCATCAACAGCAAGAACAACAACAACAACAACAATAGCAATAGCACCCAGCATAATAGTCATGTAAGCACGTCGCCAGTTTAGGCTTCTGTCTGCTCGAGTGAGTGTGTCCCGCGGCTATGAGCTACCCACATGGTCAGCACACCTTGGCTAAAAGGAGCAGCACAGCTGAAATTGGTCCTTTGTTCAACGAGTTCAAATGGCGCGTAATGCAATTTGTTTCACTTAAATTTCAAAATTGAGCTGTAAATGAAATAAAAAAAAAAACAAAAATATCAGCATGAATAGAACGTCCGACGCCAGTGTTCAAATGATGTGGATACAATTGTGTATAGTTAAGAGAAAACTTTTTATAACAGTCGCCGCGGGCAGCTTTTCTGTTTTATCCAACTTTATTATTTGTGATGCTAAAGGACTTGGCACTTGGATGTTAAATCTACATTTCTTATGCCGAAATGAGCAGAGACGTTTTTAATCTGTTTTAAAGCGAACTTTGGTTTTGTTGTGCAGGCAATCCATCAAGAGTAGTTTTCGCGATAAGGATAAGCCCTCGCGCTTTAAGGACTTGCAGACAACAACGCGCTTTCAAGTGGAGCCACAGAATGAAGAATCTGATGGTTCGAATGATTCGCAGGAGGAGCGTGAGCTGCTGGACAATGAATACGATACAAAATATGGCAAAAGTTTTCGGTGAGTTCATCAAATTATATTATCTTTATTATTCTTGCTAATTAAATTGAATGTCCATTCAGGCATTTTACGCGCGAGGCTCTGCCACGTCTCGATAATTATCGCAACATGATGTCCATACAGGCCGCCTACCGTCCAACGCTCGACGAGCTGCACAATGCAACGCTGGTGGGGAAAGTGAGTATCCTTTGGAGTATCCTTTGGAGCCATAAGGCGCCTCTGCTGCCATGGCTATCTCAATTAATATTCATATAACGTACATTTATTGTCCCATATTAAGTGCTAGGGGCAAATTTAAATTTAAGCCAATTCGTGAACAATTTAACACCAGGCAACGGCTTGGCATTCAGACGGAAAAATCACAGCCGTTGCCAGAGCATTTTAACCTACTCCTGTGCTTGCCACTGCAAATTGTATCTGCCACGAGAAGTGTCAAGTAGCCTGTGGCAATGAGCTCTCTTTCCTCCTCTTCCACTCACTCCTTCGTCTACTGAGCATTTACATTGACAGCAGAGCAGTCAACAGCTGGGGTCATTAGCATAGTGCGTGGGTTCGAGGAACGTTCTGCACTGGTGCGTCCTCGGTAAACAGACGAAAGCTACTGTTTGTGAGAAGCCACTGAAACCACTGAAACCGCTGCAATCAGCTAGACTGAAATGCAGCATTTTTAAATTTAATTAAATGCAAACCAAATACAGCATTGATTGCTATTTTTTCTGTATGGTCCTTGAGCGCGATTTTTCCGAGTCTTTGCATCCGTTCTGGGGGGATTTTTTTTAAGGCCGCTGACTTTTCAATTGACTCTCGCGCTTGGCCTTTAAGTTCACACGTGCGTTTGGTGTGTAAGACAAAAAGCATTATACTGTGTCACTGCTTGTTATTCTAAAAGCGACTTTTTTCTGAAGCCCTTATCTGACTCTGTCGCGACTTTGAATTGAAAGCCTTCTTTGTCAATGCCAACCAAGTGTTAAAAACTTCAGGGACGATTCCTTCTGAAAATTTCACCCTGCCTTTTGTATAGACTTATAGTAGACTCATATACATGCGAGTTTTCAAATGTGTGGGTAGTCGTCAATATATACATATGTATATATATATGTTTTTTTTTTTCAATTTATAATGCAATCAATTACCACTAATTGGTTTTGCACTTTCGAATAATTTGTTCTACGAATTCGTATTGTAGTGGGCGTAAATTGAAATTGAAATGAAAAAGAAAAAAAAAAAAAAACGAAAGAATCAATTGTTTAAGAAGTTCAAAGTGTATGCAATTGTTTTCGAAGCCATGAACCTTGATTAAATTGTCTTAAAAGTTATCAAAACAAGTTCTCGGGAGTTTCGCAGAGGAAGAGAACAAAGTTATACTGTGCGCCACATGCGTCTGTGGTTGCGCTGGCGTATGATTAATTTGATAAATGACTGCAAAGCCGTCAAGTGCTATGAGGCAGTTGACCTGCTGTTAAGTTGACAGGCAACGCTCGGGAGTCGGTAGCTTTTGAAGGCAATCCCACAGTCAAGCCACGCGGCATCATCTATCACCACTGGGCGGCTTTATTGAATATGACTTTGGCTTTCCTCTTTCGCAGAACACGCACAGCCTACAACGTAACCGGGATCCGGAGGCGGATAACACGAACGGGCTGCTCAAATTTGGCTGGATCAAAGGTGTACTCATACGATGTCTGCTAAATATATGGGGTGTGATGCTCTTTCTGCGCCTCAGCTGGGTCGTGGGCCAGGCGGGCATCATCGAGGGATTCATTCTAATACTGACAACGACCGCTGTCACGACCATAACAGCGCTGTCAATGTCGGCGATAAGCACGAACGGCGTCATCAAAGGCGGTAAGTCCTGCGTCATTGTCAGCTGCGTCTGCTTAGTTGTTGTTTTAAATGATTTTTAATATGACTACGCAGGCGGCACCTATTACATGATATCCCGCTCCCTGGGCCCCGAGTTTGGCGGCTCTATTGGACTCATTTTCTCGCTGGCAAACGTCGTCGCCTGCGCCATGTACGTGGTTGGCTTCTGTGAGTCTCTGCAGGCCATGATGCAGAGCTTGGATGTGTCTATCGTTGATGGTGGCGTGACGGACGTGCGCATCGTAGGCAGCACCACCATTTTGCTGCTGCTGATTATCGTTGTGGTTGGCATGGAGTGGGAGGCAAAGGTGCGTATGATTAATTTTTGCCGCCTAATGAATTCCGCTCAGTTGCGCTTCAATTGCAACATCCTGCCCTATATTCCGTAGGCACAAATCGGTCTGCTTATAATTTTGCTGGCTGCTATTGCTGACTTCATCATTGGCAGCCTAATTGGGCCCAAGAACGAGGGAGAGCGGGCCAAGGGCTTCATCGGCTACAATGGTGAGCAAAAGCCAACGTGTCGCCAATGAACAAGCTTTTAATCAAATCTAATGTAGCTACGCTGTTTCACACAAATCTCTTTCCGGACTACCGCACGGAGGGTTATGTCAGTCACGATTTCTTTTCGGTATTTGCCATCTTCTTCCCAGCCGCCACGGGCATTTTGGCGGGTGCCAACATTTCGGGTGACTTGAAGGTGCGTCACAGACTCGTCCTAAGTGATTTTTTAAGCTATTTTCAGCTCCTTTGTATTCCAGGACCCACAAAAATCTATACCCAAAGGCACCATTCTGGCTATCGTTATCACAACAGCCACTTATATGCTCATGGTTCTGATCTGCGGAGGCACTGTGGCTCGTGACGCCACCGGCTATGTGGTGGATGCTCTGAACGGTTCCTTCGCATTTCTAAACTGCTCCTCAAGTAGGCTACATTGTGCCTCCGGTTCGCTTAACGAAGTACTCTAATTAAATTTTACACAGCGTCCACAGGTACTTGCCTCTATGGATTGCAGAATTCATTTCAGGTAATTGAGCTAGTATCTGGCTTTGGGCCTCTCATCTATGCCGGTTGTTTTGCTGCCACATTGTCATCAGCCTTGGCCAGTTTGGTTTCCGCCCCAAAGGTTTTCCAGGTAATTGTTTGTTGTTCTTCCCTATGCCTCTTCGATAGCTGAACGCTATCGACGCTAACGTGCATCTGTTGGCAGGCTTTGTGCAAGGACGAGCTATATCCAAAAATAGTTTGGTTCGCAAAGGGTTACGGCAAAAACAATGAGCCAGTGCGTGGCTATGTCCTAACTTTCCTTATAGCCATGATGTAAGTGCCTTCACGTACGAGAGAGCCGAACGAGTGCATAATGGAAAATGCTCTTATCTTGCAGCTTCATACTGGTTGGTGACCTTAACTCGATTGCACCGCTCATCTCCAACTTCTTTCTGGCGGCATATATGTTAATCAACTTCAGCACATTCCATGCCAGTCTGGCCAAGCCCGTTGGCTGGCGGCCAACATTCAAGGTGAGCGCTTGTGATTGCCCAGTCTTCAAATTCGTTCAATACCTTTCCCCTATCACTTTTCATCTCAGTATTATAACATGTGGCTGAGTCTTTTGGGTTCCATACTGTGCGTAGCGGTCATGTTTTTAATTTCGTGGGCCACTGCACTCATAACCTTCTGTGCGGTGCTGGCGTTGTACTTAATTGTTGCCTACCGCAAGCCGGACGTCAACTGGGGCTCCACCACTCAGGCGCAGACGTACAAGAACGCCCTGATGTCCGTGCAGCAGCTGAACAATGTGGAAGATCACGTTAAGAACTATCGCCCCCAGATACTTGTCCTCTCCGGCCTGCCCAACACCCGGCCGGTGCTGGTGGACTTTGCCTATATGCTGACGAAGAATTTATCCCTGCTGGTCTGTGGACATGTGCTGCGCGGCTCCGGTTCGCAGAAGTACCGTAACTACCTGAAGGAGCGCGCCTCCAACTGGTTCCAGAAGCATCGCGTCAAGGGCTTCTATGCCCTGATCGATGGCGAGGACTTTGAGGCTGGCACCCGCGCCCTCATGCAGGCGACGGGCATTGGCAAGCTGAAACCCAACATCATACTCATGGGCTATAAAACCGACTGGCAGACGTGCGAGCGCAAGGAACTGGTGCAATATTTCAATGTCATGCACAAAGTGAGTAGCAGCTGATGCCTTTTCAAGTTGGCAGCTTCTCCAATAAAATGCTGCTCTGATTTGAACCCCAGGCTTTGGATATGTACCTATCGGTGGCCATATTGCGCGTGCCCCAGGGACTGGACTGCTCCCAGCTGCTGGGCTCTCCGGACAGTAATTGGACGACAGTCAACTGTAGTCTGGAAGTGCCACGAACCCTGCAGCCCAATGAGAGCTCCAACGACTTGCAGGCTAGCGAGGCACGTCATGCTCTCAGTGGCAGCGTGGACTCCTTGAGCCGCAACGTATCTCAGGGTAAGTTGGCTCTGGCTCCCGTCGCCCGCTTATTAATGCTGAACTTTTTAATTACTTTTGCATGGACTTTCAAAAAAAAAAAAAACAAATGCGCACCTGTGCACAATTAATCAATTATAATTTACAACCACAATTATCAATGCACCACCAAACCCAACCCAACTGCAACTGCAACTGTAACCACAAACTCTTAGATGCCGCCAACAAGTTGGCTCCTCCTGGCAATGGCCTCAAATTTGTCAAAAGTAAGTATTAGCTATGGGAGCGAGAATGTAACACTCGATGTTCATTATTTCTATAAGTATCTGCGTTCCGTTTGTGTGTGTGCCTTATCCTTTCCTAATCCAGTCTCTGTTTTCGATTCCAATTCCACTTCCATTTCCTGTTCAGTTTCTATTTCTGATTCTGTTTCTATTTCATAGTACGGTTCAAGCAAAGCCTATGTAGAATACGCTCTTGGGCAGGTGGTGTTGAGTGTAAGATCTATTTTACGTGTTTTAAGGTAATTGATTGGAATGTGAAGTGATGTTATTGTAGGGTTGCTGCCAGTAGGTAAATATATACATATTTATGAGCTGACTCAAAGAAAGCCAGAAACCGCCAACTCCCAAAGTAATTCCACACCTCGCACTGTGCATGTTCTGCATGCATTATGGCTGAGCTTCTGCCCGCTCTGTCGCCTTTTATGGCCATATTAATTGCTATTGTCGCATGCAACAAATTCATAACTAACTGAAAACTACTTAATGTAATGATTTACCAAGCAACCACTGACTCAGCAACGAGCAGGTATCAACGTAGTCGCTGCCATAAACGCAGTCGCAGTCGCAGTCGCAGCCGCAGCCGCAGCCGCAGCCGCAGCCGCAGTCAGCGCCAGCTGTGACAAAACCCTTTCGGCAATTTGTTGCGCTCAAATTAAGGAATGCCCGTAAATTTGAATATAAATTTATACAAGGTCCCCTAAAAGCACGAACCCAAAAACTGTGAGGACTACATGTGGAGTCGTTACAAGGCCGCAGCCCAACAAATGGCGCCAGGACACGGCGGGGACGGTGGTGTTTGGGGGCGCCACAGCACGTGCATGTTTTAGGCATTGTTTTGCATAACATTTCCCAATTTGAAAATAAATTGTGTAAATATCTGAATGGGCAACAGAGAATAGCATAAAACTGTTTTGTTTATGGTACTTACTGAAACAATGGTAAGTCGCCTGGCCTTGATAATGCCTGCTAGTTGTAATTGACTCTGCATGGCTTTTGAGCTGCACTCAAAATAACTTTACTTATGGCGTTTAATATATTGAAACATTTATTATTCCTTGTTCCCACAGCATCCAGTACGAGTGACTTATCATTCATAGCAGGCAGCCAGGTGAAGGAGGTGTCCGGATTGCCTGATCCCCTGGATGCCAAGACCACAAATGAGCTGGTAAGTGGGACAGATCATTTGGAGATAAATTGTGCTCAATTTGTCAACATACACACCCCCACACATAGCCCAATACACTAAGGAAATCGAAAGCGAAACACGACGATCCCGTCTCGCTCTATAGAGGACCAGGCGGTGTGGAGCTACCCAAGGATGTGCTGGCTGACTTGACTCAATTTACGCGAAAACGCAGCCACGCCGTCATCGATGTTTGGTGGTTGTACGACGACGGAGGGCTCACCTTGCTTTTGCCTTACATCATAAGCACACGGCGCACCTGGCAATCATGTAAATTGAGGTAAGCTGCAAGTGAGGGCAAACCAACCATTCCCAGCAGAAAGTCGCATTGTTTACCTCCCAAGGCGGTTTTGGAGCCTGCGGATATGCGAGTGCGGATTTATTTGGCATGAATTGAATTTTATTCAAATATGCCAGCACGAGGCAGGGCCTTTTCGCTCATGACAGGATACTTTTCAGTCGAGTTCCATGGGAGTTGCTCGTATCTCGTTGCTCGTTGAAATGAAAAACCGGGCAGGCATAATAAGTAGCTCCAGTCGACTCCAGGGTGTAGTAAGCATGTCTCAGGCGCGTCTCAGTTCGACTGACTGACTGACAGAGGCAATGATTGCTTGTGAGCAGATGCCTGCCAAATAGGTCATCCCGATAGCTCTCCACTGCTGTTGCTTTCCAAATATACGCAACCAACTAGCAAAGAGAGACTGGCACAGCGAGATTTGGAGAACCAAAGCGCAACTGGTCTGACTCAGTGAGGCGTTAAGTATAACATTTGCCATGTCAAGCGTATCGAATGATTTGACTTCTCGATTTGTACAGCTGATACTCTGCTCTGCAATGTCTACTGGGTATATGGGACTAGCGAATATAAACGAATATTCGCAGATTGGGTATATGCTTCACAGCTATTGCAGGTCATTGAGTAGCATCTGCTACAGGGTCACAGTTCGTTGTAGTTTTCAGCAACGTTGCATTTCCTTGTTTATTTTTGGCTTTCTGCGCGAATGGGTTTTTGTTGGTTCAAGTTTTTCGGAAAATATTTGTATTTCGCTTTCACAGACAGAATAAATGTATTTATACCTTTTGTTTTAACAGGGTCTATGCCTTAGCGAACAAAAACTCGGAATTGGAGTTTGAGCAACGTTCTATGGCCAGTTTGCTGTCCAAGTTCCGCATTGATTACTCTGATCTAACATTAATACCGGACATCACAAAGAAGCCGCAAGAAACATCCACGCAGTTCTTCAATGAACTGATTAAGGACTTTGTCGTGGGCGATAAGGAGAATGGCCACAGCAGCAAGGCGACGCTGAATGAGGAAGAAGGTAGAGCTCTTTGATGAATTCCCCCGAGCTGTATTTATTGAACAGGTTATGTATTTGTATTACTTCAGCTCTCATTACTGACGATGATTTGCTGGCTGTTGTGGACAAGACGAATCGCTACCTGAGGCTGCGTGAGTACCTGCGCGAGCAGTCAACCAAGTCGGATCTCGTGGTAATGACGCTGCCGATGCCACGCAAGAACATCGTCTCGGCACCCCTCTACATGGCCTGGTTGGAGAGCCTTAGCAGAGACATGCCCCCCTTTCTATTTGTGCGAGGCAATCAGACGAGCGTACTCACCTTCTATTCGTAGGCGCGGAGTGCGCCCCTTATGTATTTTTGCTTATAACCGAAAACACACTCTTTTAGTTGTACAAGTACAAGAATTTGATGTTATTCTATTTGTACCATAATTGTATTTATATTTATATAGACATAAACGTATTCGCGCAACCTCCAATCCCAACTCCATGACGCACACAGACTAAATTTTATGCCGACTTGTATACATTCCTCCTTTTGTATTATATTTGTGAAGAATTTCCTAAAAAGATATTTTCGTGTTTTTCCTTTTGTTTCGGCCGATTACGTGCGTGTGCTTGTCGCTATTAAATATTGTATCTGCTCGCCCCTAAATACGCGAACTTTCACGCAGCTCACGTTTGACTCTCAATTGCATTGGCGTATAATTGAAATAATGTCTACCTCAATTCGCGCTTAAGTCCTGCCTGGTCGAGCAATACTTAAGGCCTTTGGCTTGCCACCCGGCATATTAATTTCTTCATTTTGCATTTAACTGTTGCGACTGTTCTATGCCCCTTGACCCGACACAGCGAATTCGGCAATGCCATTGCGATTCAATGGGCATGACAGCCACAGCGGTCGACCCCAAAGGCAGTTTGGTTACGACTCGTAAACTCGCAATTCAATTTATTACAGTGTAACTTTGTTTTAATTTTAAATGTGAATGTCACTGCTGGAATACTATATTCGAGAGCTGGGCAGCCAACTTGAAATCTACTCAGCTTAAAGTATATTTTTTCAAGCTTTATTTATCACCTCTTATTCCGCACTTACAGAGAGATTTCCCTATAGAGCTTGGTTTTTATTTAAATATCGCCGCTAGACTTTAATGCAAGTGTCGGAATTTGTTAACGTTTTTAACGTTTTATTTGTTCTTTAATGAAAATTGAGTTATTTCAGGAATCTCTTTCTATTCATCATGTTCATTTCGATAAAGTTCTTGACCCGACATGTCATCCAGCAATCAATCTATCTGTTAATTACATTTTACGCATGTCATTGCCTACTCTTTAATAACAATTCGTTTGGTCACGCTAGCTGAAGAGATTATTCACTTGGAAATAATTTCACTGGATGGCTCTTTAAGTGCAACAGCACAGGACGTCGCTTCTATGCAGAGAATATTAATTTAATAATAATCATATCGTATTGCCATTCGTGTACTTTATGCTATTTGCGTTCAGTAATGGAGATGCACGTGTATTTATTTTTCTTCTTTACATTGCAATTTTCCGATAATTTCTGTAATTTAATAAACATTTCCTTTATGGAATCTGCACTCACCTTAAATTGATATAAATCTGATTTATACCATATTTTATTTTGAATGCATCACCGATAAATAATTAAATTTTCCAAGGATTGCACTCAGTCGCTTGTGAATTTATTCAAACTTTGTGAGTGGCTTTCATATTTCACACACTTCAATCCTGAGGGTTTTGTCCATTGCTGAAACACAAACTCTGTGGGTTTACTTGTCTAGCACACATTCACCCACTCGTTTTTCTATATATTGTTGGTTTAATTTGTGTTGGCATCAAACTAGAATACACGTATTTTATCTCATTTTTGGCAAGCCCACGCCACGTATACTTAACATATAGCTTCTGGTGCAAGTGACGCTGAGTAATTACCAACATAGCCTGGCACCTCAAGAGGTAATTAGCTGCGGCTATGTGAGAATACATACAGTCCTGAGTATGTACCCATACGAGCTGATATTTGTATTCGGCGGTAAATAAGTGCCCCAAAGCATGCAGCATATAATAAATTTGGCCACGCCCAGCGCCCAGCGCCCAACACTCAGCAACTTTATTACAGCATGTATGAGCATGTGCGTCTGTGTGTTTTGCCGTTTAATGAGCTAAGTTTCACATGCGAGCTACGTCGTTTAAATCAATTAAGTTTTTCCACGGTCCACGATGAATTCGTGCGTGCCAAAGTGTTTGTTGAGCGCGTCAGGAGCCTCTCGCTCATCAATTTGAACAGCCCCTTAGGCATTCGTGTATTGTATTTGTCGCAAAATGTTAAAGCTAACGCAACTTTTTTATTTGATTTCTAATTTAGCTGCCGCTGCTGCTTAATCCAGATAAACCCTCTTTTAGCAAATCAAACAGCTCGCTCTTATTGAAACTTGATTAACAATGGCAGGAAGTTTTGAAAACTAACAAGTGGTTAAGTGAAGAGTGTTATCACAATCACAATCGCAATCCTTTTATTTGCAAATAACTTTACTCTCATTATTGTGCGCAGCTGAGCTGAGTAATCAGGCTGACACTTAAGACAACTTTCGGTACTACTCGTAGTATGAGACACAAGGGTATATATATTTATATATACTTTGTTGTTCTTCTGCTCAGACAAATGTTGTTCTATCGCATTTTCCGCATGTGTGTCTGCAGTCTCCTCCATAAATCGCTCGAATTGCCGTTGCTGCTTAATTTAAACGTGTAATACACATGTCTATGGCTGAATGACTACATGACTCTGTGTGCTTTGTTGTGTGGCAGCGAGTACTTTGGCTTTATGGCTTTTACGAACGAAACATATGCGTCCGTTACAATTGAGGGTTAGCGTTTAAATTATATGCAAAAAGTTTTCTCGCAGCCATTGGGAAAATACTTTAGTCCAAATAATCTCTATAGGCTGACTAATTGCTCTTTCTCATCTGCTAGCTATATTTGTTTTCTTTTCATGATTTGCAAATCGTCGAAGTATAAGTATTTAGCATGCAAAGCCGCTTAGCTCACACTTCTATTAAAGTACGCCAATTGTTTGCCCCTGGTGTTTTTTTTAACAGCATTTTAATCTTTTTATTGTCACAAAATTGTTTGGTAAGCCGATTTCGAGGACTTGTTAACGATAAAACGACAAAATTTTCTACGCATCAGAATTACAGACTCTCCATACTCATGAACACTTGAAAATTTGATTGTTGTCGTTGAACAAAACGAATACCACAAGCCTTTCTATCACTTGTTTAGTCTTAGCGCTGGATCAGGGCGTTTACTTTCAACTGGGGACTGGCAATATGAGAGACCAAATCGATACAAATCCTATTACGCAGTTTTTATTGCTATTATGAGCGAGCATGGCTAAATACTTAGGTGGATGAGCTGACCTGTACTCGATGACTTATTGCCTCCTGTGATTTTCTGGAGAAGAATCTTTATCTAGAAATAAAGGGATTAAGACTTTAACCATCACTGAATTCGAGGAATGTTGCAAACTATATTTTTCCATGCTACAATAGTTCGAATTAAGTTTCAGCATCTCTTGAACGTTCTGCACGAGTGCCCGAAAAGTTGGAAACATGTATTCCACACTGAAGTTGCTCGATTTGAGTTGAATTGGTTCGACGGTCCAGCTATTGCATGTGTTCTGACCTACATCAATAACTCAGTTTTGTGGTTGGCATGGTAATTAAAAATTGAAAGCACGCATGTACAACGCACTTTCAGGCCGAGCCCTCAGTACATAAATCAAACTGGTTCCGTCAAAAACCACGTGCAGCTCGTAAAGGCTACCGCCGCATTGAGCTGTCAGCACGGCGGGTTCGCAGCCATAATTACAAATTCCACACCACACATTGTAGTCCTAAATCAAACGCAATGCGGAAACCTTAATGTGACCGCAATCGTGGCGAGTTATCACGCAACACAGTCGAAGGGATAGCGCCGGTCGCGGGCCACTGCTCGTCTATTGCATGCAGGACAACACTGCGTATGCGTATCGGCTGAGTGTTAAAGGCGCGTTGGACGGCGCAGTGTAAATTATGCCAATGACTTATGAAAAATTGAAGCCTCAACATGAAGTTCTAAATACTTTGAGCCGCAAATAATTGGGTGGCGCTGACTTGACGTATTGCCATCTAAGTGATTTGGCATAATTTGCGCGTCGTGTTAAAGTGGGCCGTAACAAGGAAGCGCTTTAAACAAAATAAATAAACATTCCTCTGTGAGCCCACAATTTGCCTACCCCAAACACGCGTTTATCGCATAAATACCGCGCGTGTATCTAGCCCGCCATATATGCGGCAATACATGAGCACACATATATATATATATAATACATTATATATATAGAGAGAGAAAGTATATATGTAAATAGATGTGCACTTGTATGTACATCTCGGTACACGCGTATTTTTGGCCAGCTTACCCTGTCCGCTCAAGTAGCTGTTCATAAACGTGCCTTTATTTACTGCCACCATCATCGAAGCGTCGAGGCAGCGTTGCTCTCTAACCTTTTGTATCTCGGATACAGCAGAACAGAACAGGACAGGACAGGACAGGACAGGACAGGACAGGACAGGACAGGACCTATGTCCTGCTGCCGAATGGATCGATAGCAAGCACTCGCGACGCATCGTCATTTGCTGCCTCATAAAGCAACGTAGTTTGTTTGCTAAGCTTTAAGCATCGCCGCAACAAGGCAGCCTAAATTATTAACTAAGCAGTTACATCTTGCTGCTGCGGCCATAGGCAGCATTGGGCGCTCTGGCCGGCATATGGTCGTGGTCGTGGCTAAGGGTCCGCGGCTGCTGACGAAAATAAAGCACTAAACATTTTTAATGAAGCTCGAAAATCGAAAGTTAACGTTCGGTCGCCACTGTGGACAACAAGACTTCGCGCCTTCGGGGACTATCGCATCAAACCATTTTCAAAGCCTGCGACAATTGCAAAATTGTGTGTCACGTGTATACAATAAAACGTCGTCGCCTGAGCACTCAGGCGGCGAGGCGTGGCAAATGTACGCATGGAAAATGTAGAGTTTACTTTTCAAAGCAGCAATTTGCACAGCTCGCATGGGACGTGGAAATGAAAAAGTTGTAGCCAAGTTCTGTTGGCGGCAGGAATGGCTGGAGCAGGCAAGCTGAAGCGGAACTGACATTAGCTAAAAGTTATGGCAAATTAGCAAGACGAAGAGAAGACACAGTTCTCTTATTTAGCGTATGTATGTGGTTGAAGCATCTTCCTGCCTATACGGCGACGAGTTATGGCTACGCCTCAACTGCTAAGCCTACTCGAGTCACCTATATCTCATTCATTTGGCTCGGCTTTAACAATTTAAAGCGGTAGCAGCTACTGCGCAGTGAAGCATTGGAGGAGGACAAATGAACACTCTTATTTAATTTACTACCGTAAAACTCAATTACTTCCCATTTACACCGAGCTCGGAATGTATAGTTAATGAGCGAAAGCAGCTGTTGACAAACAAATATGTGTGAATGCTTAAAGTCTTTCTGTTTGGTTTTCTGCATAAATATTAAATTTTCAGAACAAGTTTTGGTTATTTGTTAAAAATTCAAGCAGGACTTTCTTGTGTTTCTATTCCTTCAGGGGATGTCAAGCAGCTTAACTATGAAATTGTGACTTTTGCAGAATTTGCAACACTTACAGACTTTAATAACAGGCCAATTTTGCTGGCTACTAATCTTTTAATGTGCCAAGGGTAACTGAATGTGCTCAGGCAGCGATTTCAACGGGAAATGTAGTCAAAGACTTTTGCCAGAGAAAATATGAAACAAATTTTGGTCATGGCTCACACCTTTGCTTAAGCTTGGGCCAACAATGAATTGGGATTAGTTGCTGACGGCTTGATGTAGTTTTGCAACCTAACTAATCACCTGATATCACGCGAAACTCGAGCTTTACCGAATATTTGTGGCCAAATTTGTGCCCAACCACATTAAATGCCACATAGAAGAGCAAAGCAAAAACCAGCCGGAACAATGGCAATGTGGTTGTTTCGTTTAATTTAATTTAATTGTGTGCCATAAATGAAGATGCTTCCAAGTGGCACTTAAGGCGTATAGAAAAAGCCGCAGGCCAACGTCGGGTTATCGCAAAACAGATATTACGTATACGACGTGTATGCAAGTGTTCCATGCCAGTCAGCTTCTGGCTAAAGTTCCCTTGAGTAATTTGTTATAAAAATAATGTAAAATAATTGTCGTTAGACGAAAATGTCCAGAATCTGCTTGTACGGGCTAGTTCAACATGCTTTTCCCATCTAACAGGCCATAATAATAACCATAATTTGTTCTGCTAACACGCTCATAATAAACCAATCTTAAATTTGCCCAAAAAATAGTCAATATTAAATTATTTCACTTTAAGATAAGCAACAAAATTATTTCAAAAATGTTCATTAAATGAAAATATACGACAAGGCACTGGGACGAGGGCAAACTTAAAAAGTCGCATGCAGATCCGGAAAATTATTTCCATGCAAGTCACGTGGCCCTGAAAAGTTTCTTCAAGGCATTTTATTTCTTTTAATTTCACATTCGAGCTTCCTGTCTTATATAAATAAGCATATAAATAAAAGGTTGCGACGTAAATTCTGCAATAGGACCTTTAATTCAGTTTTCCTGGCCACACTTAAAGGCGCTACAGACGCAGTATTTTTCCATTTCAGCTGGCACAATTAATAAATGTTATTAACTATTGTGGTTTGGTTTATTTAATTAGCAATTAGCATTGTCTTTGACATTAAATGAGTGGCCGGAGCATTAATCACGCCTACAGCGTTTGCAGGCGGCCGCAATGTATTTATTAGCTTTTTAACTGAATGCCACTAATTACCAGAAGTGGCTTTAACCAACTGACTTGCCTACGTATTGCCTACATTTTTATAACGCATAAAATATTTATGAGCGGCCAAGCTAATAAAATGCCGATGTCGGAGGCGCCACACTTGACCAAATACCGAAACACTCGCCAAGCTCGTAAAAGCCCAATCCCTAAGTCCAATGGGTAAACTGAAAAGAGGGCGTGGTCAAGCGTGGTCAGGCTGCTGCTGCGGCTGCTGCGGCTGCTGCTGCTACTGTTGCTATTGTTACTTAGTATGCGTCACGCTGTCGCTGTTTTATTTGCAATAAATGTTTAAATTCTGCATAACTTCTTAATAATTAAGCAATGGCCATAAATAAGGGGCTTAACCGAAGGGACGACGCCAACAGCGCCAGAGTCCGCATTCCATTAATTAAATCACTGCACTAAATATTATATTATCTTGCTCGTTTTGTTCCTCCCGTATTTCTGGCACTTTACAATTGTGCACATTTGTTGGCTTATTTATGTGTTTGCCTAATTGGCTTTGAGGTGCTAATCAAAATGGCTTGCGGCGACCGTTCGGCCCTTGGTATAAACCCATATATCATCTGCTGCAAGGGCACATACATATATATGTATATTTATTTGTTGGCAAACAAGTGCCAACAGCTGTCTGGACTTAAATGAGCATTCCAAAGAGTTCACCATGTCCTACCCACAGTTTTCGTTGAATAATCAGATTCGCATGTGCGAACGGGGTATTCGACCCTTTTGACAAACCGCCAACCACCACGGTGTTTGTCTTCTTCTTTTGCTCCGCCTCTAGCCGCCTCACAAGAAACACAAATTCAAACACAAGAAATTGTTTAAGCAAGTCCACAAGTTCAACAGCAACATCAAGAGCCCGCCGATGAACAACATAAATAACAGCAAAGCAACAGCATAAACAACATGTTTTACTTGGCTTTGTTCCGCGCACCTGTTTACCTTAAATCCTAACCAGTCACGGGTGGAACTCTCTGCGGCTTGTTGTTTTGTCAGCTGACGAATGTCTTCTCATGGTCCTGACAACTTCTGTTATTAATGCCAACCCTCCCAAATGCCTGACAAATATTTGTTTGTATAGCATACTTTGTAGCGCGCGATGGCGTGTCTGAAATCTGTCCTAATGGGTTTGTTTAACTATGTGTTATTCAAATAATAGTTTGTATGTAAGTATGTAAGTACTTTGACCAGAAGATTCAAGCATTCAAATCCCAAATCCGCTTGTTGCTGCCGCTTGAATATAATATCTAATGCGAACGACTATTTGCATAATAACCCATAATATCTCGAATTACATTCGCTCATTTGAATACATAAATAATAATCTCATAGTTTTCTTAATATCCTAATCCCATTGCGCTAATGGTAAGAATAGGGTATAATAATATGGCAAGTACTATGATTGTAACGGCTGAAAGGATTTTCGTTTTCTCTTTTGAAATCGTTACGGACTGCTGACTACGGACTATCCTATCTATCTCCATAAATTTTAAATCTGATGCAAAAAAGTTTGCGTATTCAATCGTAAAAAAACGACCATCTAGTCTAAAATGACTTTAACTCCTTGATACCACATTGGCAATATCTGCTGGTCGACTGACTCTGACTAGCTGTTTTTTTGTGTTCTTGAAATTGAACTCAGGTTCCTTGAACCAGCCTGCAGTTCAAGGCTGCCCAGCTGTTAGAAAAATCTCACTCACACACCTTGCCACAGCTCGGAATTTGGCCATTTGCTGAGCATGCAGACAAAATTGATTTCAACATACGATATACACATGATAATACTACATATATTTCAATAGCTTTGTTTCTCACCAGCTACTCGAGTCAATTTGATTGTTAGGCTGCTCCCAGGATGCGAGTCCTTTGTCTAGTGTACTTTTCCGCTGCCGGATGCTACACAAATAATGGCGCCTCCATTGCAATCAATGTTCACTATTTACCGACGCACGTAAACACTCACACAAATATAGACAGAAGCCACCATCCATACGAGCACATTAAGTATGCGCTGGTATTCGTTGGATTTAATGGCTGCCCTGGGCCGAGCTGCGTCGCTTAAGCTGACCAAAAAGTGTTTTATTAGTGTGTTTATTTTCTTGGCTGGCTGCGTGTTTTGATTTAACACCTTTGCAGGTGCTAAGGTGCTAAGGTACTATGTGCTTGTATGGGTCGACGCTCATCGGCCTTGCTTATGTCCAGTTATCGTTATTCCCAATTTCCATGCTGTAGTTTGCACGTAAACAAGCTCATTAACGAAACCAACGATCAAAGGCCCAAACAAAAAAAAGTGTTGAGATCTCGATTACCCTGACTTGAATGGCATATGCTGAGTGGCGTGTGGTTGACCAGGGCCCACGGTTTTGGGTAAGATTTACATAGTATGCGAGCATTCAATTCACTGATGTATTCTATTTATTTTGGCCAGTTTCGTTGCGTGTTTCATTTTCTAAGCGTAGGTGCAGTCGTTACCAGCCCTTAGTGGTGGCTGTGAAATTGATACAAAGGAACACTGGAGCTTATTTTGCTGCAGGATTTATTTGAAAAAACGTCATTAATTTATTTTCTTTTCTCAGCCATTTCTTTGATATCAGTTTGATTTGATTCGGCAAAGCGAAATTTAAGTGGTTTTCAATTGATTTATTTGCTCTTCTGTCAGATGCTGCGGGCAGTGGCCCTTCTAAATCATGGCTTTAAATCTTAACGTACCGGCAGTTCAGTCAGCTAAAGTATTTGTGCTCAGGTCGGACAAAAAGTTTATCAGCTCAGTGTTATCCACTTGGGGGCATCCGAACTGTAAACATTTATGTTGACGCGATTGGTTAAATGGGAAAGTTTGCCCGGACCTAAGGTCAAAACCAATGGCTTATTGAAAACCAGTTGTCCTTCAACTTGTTGTCTTTCGAAAGCCGCTTACACTTGTGTTGATGTTGATGTCGTGTGGCATCATCTAGTTATCACATGCTCGTGTTTCACTCTTGACCTGATACTTGAGCTGACCTGCAGAGCATCGTTCAACTAGGACCCACTTTCAGTGTGATGACTCCGCGAGCCTTTTGTTGTTGCTAATTTAATCTTTTCATTCAACTCTACAGAACTGAACTGACTTTAAGCGCATTAGAAGCGTTTGTAGAATTGTCCGTTGCCTCTTAGGGGAAAATCGTATTTAAAGAAAATAAGGATATTAAATGCGTGGGATTCGCAGTCACGGAGGGTAGCTATTCCTTCCCGAAACCTAAATATGTACATAATCCCTGGCATGTGTGACTTCTATATATGTTTATTTATATTATTGCATGCTATATTATTACCTAACTTCAAACATATTAAAAATTTAAATCTCTGCGTACTTCCTGAGCTTCTCTGAGCCAGGATAAGCGACAGCTTATAGTCCCTAGCAATCTGCAGCTAGAGATTCGTGCTTCATATTAGTTTTGCCTGTGAACCGATAAAATTTAATGTGCACTTGCGTGTGCTGCCTTCTCGTTGATTTCACTAGAACTTTTTACTCGTCAGCTGTTGCTTTTGTTATTTGTATTTGGTTGCGGTGCCCGATTCAGCCCTGGCTTGCCCATTGTCGCACAATTTGCGCCACATTGGGCAGCACGTGATGCGTGCCGCATCATATTCTAGCCTCGATAGCTTGCCACAATAGAGGCCATGGAATATGCACGACGCAGTCTAACGCCGCTTAACTTGCTCGAAATTGTTGCGTTAGTTGGCCAAAAACCTCAAAGAAATGGAAATGGAAAACAATACAACGGGAAGAACGAATCCATTTGGGCAGAAAATCAATACGCAGCCAACGTGGCGTTGGCGATAAAGCAAGCCCCGATAGCTGTTCAATAATTGAGCATATAAATGCCGGACCGGGAAGTGGAGCAACAAAGCCTGCCCAGGCTGGGATTGTAGTTTCGCAAATGGTTTACTGCTGTCGCAGCCAATTCTTTATTCATTTGGCCTTTCATTGAATGTTCCCTCAGAGAGTAAGGCAGGAGCTGAAGCTGGAAGTGAGAGTGAAAGTAAGAGTGAAAGTGGTATTATTTTAGGTAACCATGTTTGTCTCTCATACTTAGCTCAATTATGTATGCTCCCCTACCTCCCCGGCTGCCATGCCGCGCCCCACGTGTGCAACACAGTAACCATGGCTGGCCACACCCAAACAAAAATAATGTCGAGTGCCACATGAGCACATGCCACCAAAATTTGTGGTCCTCAGAACTCTACACTGCGACTGCGATTGCGATTGCGACTGCGACAGCCATTCTCGTTTTGCCTTAATTAATACATATGGCTCGGCGGCTGCCTATTAATGTTCCCTAATTGACGAACTGTGTCTCTGAGGGCGGGGGCAGAAGACAAGGCCATCATTAGGGCGCGTTAAATAATTGTTATTTATTATTGGGCCATAAACTGCTTAAGTTCGTGGCGACGCTAAGTTGCCGCTTGACGGACAAGTGGCCCCTAATTACGCACAGGTAATCTGAGAAGAAAGTAGGTCATTTTCAGTTCCAGGAGCTTGAATATGGCCTGCGTCAACATTTACTTTAGATGTGTTATCTTTTAATGCTTCAACAAGTTTCCGCAATTCTCAGAATGGTTTGAGCAAAAGGGAAACATACGAGCGATACGAAAATATTGTTCATTTGTAGATTTCTGGCCTAAAGCACCAGGCTGTTATTTTGTCGGCTGTATGTTAAGAGCTTGGCCACCTTTCCGTCCTGCGCTAAGTTATTTGTTATTTTCTTTTGTATTCGATTGAGACGTTGACAGCGAGGACAATGAATGAAAAAGACCATGCGACGCAAAAGAAAGCAAAACACAATTCTGATTCAGAGCTGAAGCTCATTTCACAGCGCTCCCATGACAGGTGCTGTGCGTGGCAGGTGAGAAAGCTCTTAACACAAACGGCACGACAGGCAAATGGGCGGCATGTGCTCTGCATCGAAAGTTGCGCATTTGGGGCGTTGGTTTTGGGTGTTTGCACTCCATTCAATATAAATTCAATATGCTTGATCACAGTTTAAACACGGGGCGTATGATTAATGAGAAAAGTGAATAACGAGAATCCAGTGTGCTGTCATCGCAGTTCTTGTTGTTGTTGTTGTTCTTGCTGTCTTGTCGTTGTTATGGAAACGTGTTAATTTACAACTATGTGCGCTAGTTAATATTGATTTGCCAGCTGGATTTGATTACATTACACCAAGGACAGCCTAATCTTAAAATCCACTAAGGTATCAAAATCAATTCCAACATCTTCGCTCAAACAGAATGCCCTTGAAATGGGTTTAAATGATAGATCCTGATTTCGCCTGCTTAGATGAGGCTAAAGAACCCTTTTGTTTTCGGAAGAGGTCAACGGGTCACAACCAAGGCACAGACAGAAATTATGAATGCGAATTGTCAATTTAGTCGACGTGCCGTCGCATTTGTCGTTTATTCACTGATTTGGGTAAGTTTGACATATTTAGAGGGTTGATTAGCCGACTGCCACAGCGCAAGCCCCATAAAAGGAAATGCTGTCCAAGTTGCTTACGTCAGTATTGAGGCACACTTTAAAGTTCACTTTCGGTTGCGACATAAGCAAGGCACTTGCAATCCAAGCACGCACTCCATGTGCTCTGCGAATGACTCAGAAATGTTATTAGCCGGCATTTATGACGACTTCATTTGGCGGGCCTCAAAAATGTTTAATTACCACTTGACAGTCGGTTACCCAAATGTTTTTATTAGCACACACGCCATTTAATAAACTGTGAAGCCGTAAAGCAAACAATTACAATACTAAAATATCTGACGTAGAATATACTCCTGAAAAAAAGAAAATATTTGTAGATTTTGTTTTTAATGGAATTATAGAAAATTCCATCATACTTTTGAAGAAGCGTGCGTTGAGCGTTGAGCTCCCCGTTTTAATTATGTGAGTGTCGTTAAGCTATTCAATGTGTAATTGTGTTAAAAAGACAGGTTGAGATGACACTTTTTTTAACTTTATGCAGAAGGTATTTTTGCTGTTGGCACATAAGGATGTGCGAAAATGTAATTAAATTTAAAAAAGCACTTCAGCGCGCAAAATAAAAATGACACAGTATATCCTGATATACTTTAGAGTCCTCTGATTCATATAGCAATTTCCTCAGAGTGACTGAGTCGTCAATTGTTATGGCTGCATTTAGTTCCTCTCTGGGTTTCATTTCATTTAAGGCATAAAACATAGAGAGAGAGAGAGAGAGAGAGAGAGAGAGAGAGAGAGAGAGAGAGAGCAGGAGAGCTTTTGGAATGTTTCTCTTTTCTTGGAATTGAACTGATTTAGAACTGTATCTAATAAATTCAACAAATATAGTACATGTATGGGTTACAGACTTCAATGAGCAGTTTCGATTAATACCGCGTTATATTGAAGCACGGAATGTGTTTACACGTGTGGAATAATGTACGGCATGCTGTTGTATCCACAACAACGCCCATGTATAAGGTCTCTGCGGGTAATTGAAGTTTTTAATAATTTGTAGGCCATGCGTGAACTTAATTTGACTTTTTACCAAGCACGCTGTGGAAAAAAGAATAAAATAAAACACGTAAATAAATACTAAGCCCCCCTTTACAAATTGGGCAAGGGTAAGCGTGTTTATTTAGACGATATTCTCTGCTTATGTTCAGCATGGGCCTTAAAGCTGGCACTTCAAACAAACTGTTATCCAAATAAAGTAGTTGGAATCTTGAAAAATAAAAGAATAAGAAGCGACCCAACGGAACCGACAAATGAAAACAAAGTAAAGCCTCGCCTGGGTAGAATAAAAATATGTTGAAATACTTAAGAAAATGAGCAGCGCTTGTGCCGGAATGTTTCCAAATGTGAGTAAATGGAAGCAGACATAAGCAGAGCGGAGAGGCCATTTCAAACGGAAAGCGAAGGCGGAAAACAAGACAAAATCATGATAAAGGCGAAAACGCAACTGACAACCATTGCTTACTCAATGCATGAAGCTGTGGCTGCCAGACCCAAGTCCCTAATAAGTGCCTGCGATACCGACAGTTACAGGCTAACTAACTTACGGCCGAACGCTGAGCGTTCGGCATGGTAAAATCAATTTGTAGGGCGTAAATGATGTTTGGGGTTTTGGAGCTCGGGGTTTGGATTTGGGGTTCGGTGTTTAGGCGGGTGTTTACAGCGTGGGCCAATTTTGATTTTTGCGAGTGGTCATGATCTGTATTATTTATAAGAGTCCCTTTTTGACAGCGCGTTAGTCAAGTGCAGCACGTGGCAATAGCATTATGAGAAGAGGGTCTTGGGGTAGGGCTTTAGGTGCGCCATCCACTGCTCAAGAGCAATCAGCAAAACTTCGGCATAAATACTTTAAGTCCAAAGTAGACTCAGCAGCACACACACACACACACACACACACACACACACACACACACACTTACACCCACACAATTGGTCGGCCCGGGGTGAGCTGGTCATATATGTCATCACATAAATATATACATAAATACATAAACGAAAACCTGCTTTGCATGAACACACTATAGATTACGCAAGACTGTCAACTTTTTTCCTACTCATTCATTCAGTATTCGCCCATCTCCCGAGGCTCTTTTCCTGCTTAGGCACAAAGCAATAATCCGGGGCCAAGTCCAAGTCAAGAGCTGTGTCAACTTTGGCCAAAAAGAAATAAATCACCCGAGAAATTGGATGCTGCCTAGAAGAGCCTCCATTCTCGCCCATAATTCCGTATGCCAAATTATGCATTTGTCCGCGACCCAGGCGCACACATATGACAGGTCCTTTTGTGCTTTAAACTTGGATATTCAGAATAAGGATGCGGATAAGTTGGCGCCCGGGGACCTCTATCGCGCTTATACGACTGCTAATAATTTTAAATATTCATGAAATTTAAATTCAGCCTTGACCACAAAATAGTTTTGATATTCGTAACCCAGGGAACGGGATTGCCAATGGGTAAATATACATATAACCGTACACATCATATTTAGAGAGAGAGAAAGGGACTGAAAAGGGGGAAAGAAAGCTTAGATGACAGTAAAGGAATACATTTACAGGATTAGAGGCACAGCTTATACGACGGCTGTCAGCTCACTATCAAACAGACGCTGCTGCGGTTGACACAACTCTAACCAACCGGGAACAGCTTTTAGCGATAATGATAGCGGTTGCTTACACAAAGGTCCGGACATTATCTTGCTTGCTCGCGCTGCTTCCCAGAAGTATCATTTGTCAACATTGCCTGTCGCCTGCTAAACATGTATTTTGATGAACAGCCGCCTCTTGACAGGTGTATCAGGCGTAATCCTATTAAAAGCAAATATCAAATGCTGCCATATTAAAAGTGGTTTTCGACAAACGCTTATATGAAATATGAAGTGGGGTATATATGCAAAAACACTTAAATTGCATTTATTTTTTAATGATGTTCAAAAATTCATTCCAAATCATTTTATTTCCCTGTTAACTACAGGAACTGCTCCCACTGGTGTCAGCCCACACACGGTGGTATTTCGGCACACTTTTGAGGGTAAAACATGTAATTAGGCACGCTTGGCTCTGCTTTATTCTGGTTTACTATACGAAATGTGCGCCACTCAGTTATGCAGTGCCCACCACAAAACCAACAACGAAATGCTCTTACAATTTAGCATGTGGGCAGGAGATAATTCAGTTTGGGTAATTAATTTGAATGCGCGTGTGTGCCAGACAGTAAATTGTTTGCGCACCGCTTTAATTAGTTGAAGCATACATGTATATTACTTACGTCGGAATGAAATCATCAGCAGTCGTAGCCCTGGACAATTAAATAGTTTGTCTGCTGCTCAACTTTGCGATGCAATCATAAAGGGCGAAAAGCAAACTTATTTTCACCTACCAGCCTGGAATTCATTGTAAACATAGATGTGTAAAAATAAAAATCAGAGATGTAGAGACACGTATGAGTAAGCGAACAGTTATTTTTGTCTAACAGGAAGCTTGACATTGAGACTTGACAATACGGAGACACTGCCAACTGAGACTTTCGGCATACAGTGCGTATGTGTTATGTATGTCGAGCATTGCCCTTCGTAGAAATCTTGTGAGCGCGCCAAAACATGTAAATGAAAGCAACGCCAACATGTTGCATGTTGGACGACGATTCCTGCCGCTGCTGGCTGAGATTTTATGAATGAAAGAACTTGCGACCCGAGCACTGCAAACAAGTTCGATTGGCGAAATGCTGACCGACCGAGTCTCGTGCGTAGCCCGAAGAACAGTTCGCACCAAACAACTGAACTGAACGGAACGAAACGGAAAGTCAGTCGCCAGCTGCCAGTACTCGATGTGGCGCAACGGTAGTCGTGTCGGTCGGTTGTCAGTGATATGCAGCAGTGAACGCACCAACTTCATAGCAAAGTGAAGTTGGTAACACAAGCGAAGACGGTGATAAGATAAGAGTTCGACGAGTGCCAATAAATCAGAAGTGAAAGTTGTCAATAAATGATTGTGTATTAAGTCAAGCTTAAGGAGTTCTATTTTGTTGATTAAGTGTACAGATTCCTACAATTTAAATGTAAAAAGTTACTAAATGTTAAAAGTTAAGGCGTTACTCAATACAAGGAATATCAAGTTGTGAAAATTATGATTGTGCATTAATTATAAATTACCGAGAAAAACTTAATTCGACTTAGCTTAATTGATACTAAAAGTAATATATACGCAATAATATTCAAATTGAAATTGAAATTAAATTAGCTCGTATATTTTCAAAGGCAAGTGGCTCAAGAATTATATTGAATAATTAATGTGTTATTCCAAAAACATGAAATGCTTATAAACTGCGGATTAGTGTGGGTGTGTGGCTGTGTCTGTGGCTTTTCAGTGAATTCGCATTTGCTGCGCAGACAAAACGAACCGCACAAATTGTGCAAATATTGAAAACGTTAAATACCAAATTTATAAACTTAAATGTCGAAAATGATTAGCAAATAGATATTTGCTATTGCGCTTAAGGAGTCAAAGCAAAAATGCACACATACACATACATATAGTATGAATATACATAATGAATGATGTGTTAATATTTGAACTTAAAACACACGCTGTTTTTGACATTCTATGCGATCTAATGCCGAAACATATTCAAATATCGAATGTATTATATATAAAATTTGATGTGTGTATTTCTCTGGTTCTTTGTGCGCTTCGAGTGTGTGTTGAGTGTCTATGTGTGAGTAAAGCGGACAACTGTGCAAACAAGCCGCAGTTTCGACTTAGACAAAGCCAAAAAGTCAGAGTACATATCATCCCGAATAAGAGCAAATAAACGCACAGCTCGTGTGTTAAAATTAAAGAAAGTAATGTGCTCTTGTCAGCTCGTCTGTTTGCCAAAGACCAAAAGCATTTTCTATAAGCATCATGTTTTTTTTCTCAGTGTGCCTGGCTGCGGTGTGTTAATACTTCTCGGAGACGCGGTAGCCTAAACAATTGATGCGCTGCATCAGCTTGAACTTTTCCCAATTTGTATTCCAATAGGAAAACAGAAAGCTAATAACAACAAAAAGAAACAAAAAATAAAACAAAAAGTGAAATTATTTCGAATTAATTCAATCTCAGCTAATGCCCAAACTTTGTTCAGACTAAGACAATGCTATTCAAAGTTGCTCTATACAAATTGCTTGTATACTAGTCTTGTATATATACTTGGAAGTGTTCTTATTCCCTTTACCTGTCCCGGAATATTAATTATTTTAAAAGTCCTGTGTTGTTAGTATAGTCGGTGGCAGACAGCACCAAGGCTGAATTTTAATAATTTCATCCAATTTTCACGTCAGCCTAATAAATTAGTTAATTATCCAAACCATTGAAAAGCAAGCCTCAAGTGGAATATTTTATATAGACCTATAGACTATAAGGTATGGAAGTGGACATGCATTACGCAAAGGTCATGACACCCGCAGCGCTGTAACTGTGGCTCAAACGAAGAATAGCTGAAGTATCAGTTTCAAGAGATGGCAGTCGGACAGTGGGGCAGTGGGTTGTCTGTGTGCCCGCTGACCTTTCGCACAAGCGTGTGCTTTTGAGGTTTTGCTGATCCTAATGCAATCAACTGGATGCAGATTTACACAACTTTGCGGCCTCAAAATGACTGCTGGCAAAGTAGACACTGCCATAAGGGTGTGGCATGGCCAAAAACTTTCTGCTTACAGAAGACCGCATATAATCACCATTTAAACTGCCCAGCGACTAATCTATTAACAATGCCAATGCCAATTTGAGCCACGCACAGCATAATGTGAAAACTTTTGCATAGTTGTTTAGCAAATGAACTGGTTATCTTTTTGAGGCAGAACAATTGCGGATGCTCACGCTCTTTAATTAGTTGCTGGGCATTGACAGACAGCATGTTGCTTCTACGCAGCGTGAGTCAGTTACAACAAAGGAGAGCTTATGCGCTATTTTACAGTTAAATGACTTCTACTGTGAAGATTATTAATAATTGAAAATGGTGTTTAATTATTTATCATCAATAACTGACTGCTGACGTATGTTCTTTACTCGTATTTTAAATTTTTATCCCGCTAATGGAAAACAATTCCAACTTTCACACCATTCATCCGCCTGACGGGGGTATATAATATTTTTCCTTTCATACAATTAGCCCTAATTGGCGCATTCGTATCTGATGATCCAGTTGTTGTTTCGGTGTGCCTTTTAATGTCTTAAGTCCTTGCCATGTCCTGTGCCTTGACAGCTGACTTAAAATTTCGTCTAGACGTAAGACTGAAAGATGTTTCGCCTCATTTGGTGTTCTTAGGCCTTCAATTTTTGACACATTATATGCACATCGCATTACTCCGGTGCATGTGCCGCTCAAGCTCTGAAACGATGACCCCGGGGCTCATGTGTATTTCATTTTGACTGGGCGGCTGGCTCGATCAATCAAATGCGCATTTGTATATTAATCGTGTTGATTAAGCGCCACAAGAATTTTAAACTTTTTCCATCCAAACATGCGGCCACCGTAAACTGATTGACAATAGGGGCAACTTTTCTTTTATATACGTCAATATATGTATAAGTATTTACTAAAATCGATTAAAAGGCAATTTAGCAATGTAGCTATATATCAATTCCACTAAATGCTTACGAGCATTAGTTGGCAATTAAGGGCAATTATAAGGAACTAGGGGTAAAAGTCGATTCTCAAGCTCGTTTGTCAGGCATTAATTTTTTTTAGCTAAAGTAGTTTCCCCCTTCTATTTTGCAATCAATTTCGTAATAAATATTTGTAACTCAATTGCCAATTAGCAAGTAGTAGAGAATCGGATAATGAATCCGAGTGACAACGGCAATGCCTGATATGATATCGATGATATCTTGATATCAATATCTTGTGACCATATTTAAAAGCGTAGATCAGACGAGGCTCAGGCAATTTTCTAGTCGGGTACTCTCAACTAGAGCTTTCTTACATGTTTTGTATGTTTTGCTTTGACATTGCTTGTTTACTTCTCATTGCCACGTTGCAGGTGAAATAACAAGGTACTGTCTCTATTTAATTTATGTTCATAAATTATATAAGAAACTTTAATTTTATGGAATTTTACTTGGAACTTGTACTGCAATACGACGCTAGGTCTCATTTCCGTACGGTTTTGTCTTGCCGCCACGTTGTATCTATTAAAGCTAATACGCGAGCTTTGGACTGAAATTACCGGTGGCTATGCTCAATCGCTATATGGCCCAGCAATCAGCTACCAGATACCAGCCACCAGTAACAAGCAGGCCGAGGCAGGCATCGAGCTAAGCGGCTCTAACCACTTTTACTTAATGAATGGCTTTGTAATTACGGTCGGGTAATTGTGTGGCAAAGGTCAACGACGGCTCCGATGCTGCACCGCGGAATATTCAAATTGCCTGCATCAAATTGCTCGGAAACTTAGGTCAATAAATGCTGTGTGAATTGATGTTTAGCTACTAAAGGGGAGTCGTTTCCATTTGCGTTAGTAGCTCAAACTGGCAATAGGAAGTGTAGAATTGATTGCAGATAAGAAAGTATGATAAAATCATACCCTTAATATGTTTGCAGAACAGATAAGAAAGTAATATAAAAGCAGCAAACCTAACTATATTACAGCTTACAAAGTTTGCGTTCAGTTGAAAACAAAAACAAACTAAATTTTCACCGCTTTCTTTACAGAGCAAAGTGAGCTGCATTCCACCTCTATTAGTGAAACTAAAATCATCTGTTATATTAAGTGGAAGTTAGAGCATAACATCGAGGAATTAAAAGCATTTAATAATATGCAACCAAGCCAGGAGCTCAAGAGCTCAAACCCAGAAGAGCACTCCTAAACCACCGAAAGAACCACTAAACCACCACTATTCTGTAGCAAAGTATTTCATATACATATACTAAATAATGGATTTTGAGGGCTCTCCACGTCTGCAACTACCTGTTAGCAACTCATCTGCCGTTGCTGGAACTCCCGAGCTGCTGGATAGTGCTGCATTTAATGAAACGGATAGTAATTGGTCCACAGTAGTGAATTTCACACGGCATTTCGTTGCAGCCGCCACCGAAGCGGCTCCCAACATAGCCAACTACACGCTCAACATACTCGAAGATGGCCTTGCACTGGCCACAGAAGCCACCGCCACCGCAGAAGTGGCGGCTGCTGGCAGTAATGGAAACTCTGAGGCGGCTTATACCATTATGACCAATTCACGCCTGAATAGCTCAACGCTCGGTCACATCAACAGTCTGCACGAACTATCGCCGCTGGCGGAGCAGGTGCCGGAGCATGTAATGGACCATGCACCACAGCTGTCACGCTCTGGCATGCTGAAGGTTTATGTGTTGGCGGTGATGGCACTTTTCTCAATGTTGGGCAATCTCCTGACCATATGGAACATATACAAGACTCGAATCACGCGACGCAACTCCCGCCACACATGGAGCGCCATCTACTCGCTTATGTTTCACTTGTCCATTGCTGACGTCCTGGTCACCGGCTTCTGCCTAATCGGCGAGGCAGCCTGGAGCTACACGGTTCAATGGTTGGCAAATGAGCTCACTTGCAAGCTTGTAAAGCTCTTTCAAATGTTCAGCCTGTACCTGTCGACCTACGTGCTGGTCCTCATCGGCGTCGATCGCTGGATAGCTGTCAAGTATCCGATGAAGTCGCTCAACATGGCCAAGCGCTGTCATCGACTGCTCGGCGGCACATATATACTTTCGCTGGTGCTCAGCCTGCCCCAGGTAAATTCCCATTTGGCTTATCTCGCTCAGCTCTAAATAGCAAAATACAACTTCAAACCCAAAGACCAAATAGAAATCAATTCAAATTGATTTCATGCGAATTCCTAATACTGTTTGCTCTTTCTCCGACGCTTTCATAACATTCCACCCACTGAACAATTGCTAACTTATGCAGCAATTTGTCGCCTGCCATTAAGCCAAGCACAAGGCAGCAGTTGGGCCGCAGGCCGCTGCTCCGCCTCTCCTCCAACGCCGAACTTGGAGTTATATGTTTACTTTATGGCACGCATTCGGCCCGCGGCAGCGCGTAAATAGTCCGAGGAGGGCGTCGGTGCGTTGGTAGGCATTAAAACTGATTGCCTCTTGGATGTCAGTTAGTTAAACGATGCTTTGGGTATCGGCACGCCCACCACACGTGCTCCGGCACCACATGTCTCTTACCAGCCATGCGACCTTTCCGATAGAGTATATTCAACTGTTTGGGCAAAGGGTTAGCCAGCAAGCGCAGCCCCTAACCGGGAAACTTTAACATTCACGCGCTGACATCAGAAATGAAATATTTATTTTCTCAACATTCCAGCATTCCGGTAGATTGCTTCCCATTGCAGCCCTGTGCTGGGAGCTGCTTATCTGCTTGAATCCATTTCCTTGTGCTCATCTTTAATCATAATGGAGTGAAGGAAAAAAAGTCAACAGAAACGAAAGTGGATAAAAAATATGAAAAAGCACATTTGATCATTTTCCTTTTCTTTTTTTTGTTTGTTGTTTTAGCTGCTGTTGTTCCTTTGGTGTTGCTGTCATTGTTGTTGTTGTAATTCTTTATTTTCACACTTTTATTGCATTATTTATTTGGTGTGCTTCGCCTTTTGTTTGTCGCTCGATTGCATATCTAATTGAGTTGGTCGGCAGATTTATGGCCCGCTGGCATTTTAATAGCCTTTGGATCTGCGAACGATACACCGCAATCTGCAGATTAGTGAAGCATGCGTTTCGGTCATGCGATCCACTTGTTTGCCATATCATAAAGGATTACTGGGCCACTCAACAAAATATTTATTATAAATAGTCCATCTGAAAGCTAATAATATATATATATGTATATGTATGTATATATGTAGTTGTCTTGTGTGAGTCACGGCAGTTGCCAAGGGAACAGCAGACTGCCATTTTTCGATAAGCCGGCTTTGCTCCTTCAAAGAGCTGGAAGGTTGAGTAATTAGAATCGCTTTTAACTTGTGGTAAATTTAAGCTCAAATCAATTAAGTGTTATCCTTCTCATATTTTTTTACAATTAATTTTTATTTATTAACTACCAAAATATTATTGCTAATTGGATGCGAGCTCATGTTGCAGTCAAAGGCTGCCCTAAACTCTTCATCGGGTATTTTCAATGTAGATAAATCAGTTGCTATTATTAACATTTGTTCAACTATTTAATATGCAGACGAGGGAGAGTAAAGCAGACGCCATGAATAGTAAATACAAACACTGAATCTTTCTGCAGTGCAAGAAATTTATGGGTGCTCAGTTTTTGCAATGGATATTTGGCTTCATTGTGAGGGCGGACTGAACCCTTATCTAATGGTAACTAGACACTTGAATAAACGCACAGATAATACCATGCATGAGATTCTATTAATATCTAATTTAAATGCCAAATCGGCAGACAACTCTGGGCTCTAACAGGCTCCAAATTGTCAGTTATATGGACACTGTTTTATGTATTTTTTTCACAAATTGCTTCTCAGGTAGGCTCTTTTTGTCTCCAGGACGCCTTGAAGAGGTGCCTGACATTCATGATTTTGTTAAAACAATGCAGTAACAGGACCCTTGACAAGAGATTACAGAGAATGTGACCTTTTCATTTTTTAGGGAAAGTGCTGTTGGGCTATCTGCTTACATATGTGGATGTTAAGGCTTGTAAAGCTAGAGTGGCAGCCTATTCCAAGGAATTCTCATGCTTTTCACTTGCATTTGTATAGCGATTTGAAAGTAATTCTTTCTATATAAGAGAGACTACATTCTGTTGAAACGCTTAAAAGTATGCTATCCATTTCACTAAATACTTGTTGACTTTCTTAGGTAAGCAGCAGTGCATATCTGCCACACTTATCTCTACCCACATAAGCATGCAAGTGATAGCTAATTAGTGAAATCGTGATTATGTTTGCATACAATTAGTACAAACTGGCATGGGAGTGTGGGACTGTGTTCAGAGGGTGCTGAGGCGCACACTCTCATTTTTAAATACCACACCACGCATTAGGAATAATTGCCTTTTTTATATCTTTAAGGCTTCCGGGCGTGGGCACAGAATCCGCTCAGAGATTACGCATAAGTTGAATAAATAAACACACTCGATGCGACTGTTTCGAGAACGTGACAAATAACAGCTTACGTAAAGTGCTCGTAACTCAAACTTGCTTAATTCAGCTACCTCAGTCAGACAGACAGACGCACACAAGCAATTAAAGTTCGCCCCATCGACTATGTTACAAAAAAGGTAATCCGATATTAAAACATGTTATTTGACACCGCATCTTTCCTTGAACTCGGCGCCATTTGCTACTACTACTATTGCATAATTTGAAAAGTTCGCGTGGAACAACTTTTCGCATCTTTCGATGTTTGCTCCATTATTAAGGAACTCACTCATTCAGGCCGGTAATCAATAAGCAACGTTTCAAATTCAATATATGACTCCCGGCTGTGTCGATGCTCACATTCACATTCATCCTCTCCCTCTGTCTTTCTCTCTCTCTCTCTCTCTCTCTGGTCTCCGATTCGCGCGTCTCAAATAATAAAACAAAATGAAAATTTACTTTCACTGGCAATAAACAACAAATGTTGATCCCCAGCCTCACAAGCTGTGCACATACGTGTGCGTCCTTGCTTTTCTTGTTTTTATGCCCTGATCCCATTAAAAATAGGAAATCAGGGTATAATGGTTTTGTGAAAAGTATGTAACAGGCAGAAGGAGGCGTGGCAGACCCCATAAAGTATATATATTCTTGATTCTTGGCGACAAGCTGAGTCGATATAGCCCTGTCCGTCTGTCTGTCCGTCCGTCCGTATGAACGCCTAGATCTCAGAAGATATAAGAGCTAGAGACTTCAAATTTTATATGCATACTCATGTATACCATACGCAGTACAAGTTTATCTTTTTTTTTTTCGATAACTCGTCCGATTACTTTTTTATCGCGAATAATCGATAAATTGATTTTGTTTATTCACCGTAATTTTAATACTTTTATACCTGGAGACTTCAGATTTGGTGTGTATATACATCTGGTCAATACGCAAATTTTGTCATTTACAGATTTTGGATACCATGCCCCCTTCGCCCCCAATTTGCAAAGTACTAGAGACTTGTGCTTTGGAATGTACACACATTTGCACGTTATGATGACGTTCTGAAAGTTTCATGAAGATAGTCCTACTACAGGAGAAATTATTCAGCAACAAAATTCTCATAGTATTGCCCACACTGCAGCGCAGCCCAAGCGCAGTCGCTGCTTACTGCGCAGTTAGCAGAGCGCGTGCTTATGCGTGCGTGAATACCAGCTCTTTGTAGGGATCAGGGTATCTCCTAGTCGAGCAGTCTCGACTAGAGCTTTCTTACTTGTTTATTCTTTTTTTGGTTCATTCTTACGTCTTCCATCTTTTATTACACTATGTGCTACAGTATTTTGGCTTTATAGAGCTGCGGGCTTTTCATTTTAGCGTTCCCAAAATGTAATTCATATGAATTCTGTTTTATTGGCTTATTTTTACTTTTTGCGTCATCAAACGAAAGACATCAACACACACGAAGATGCCATGCATCACTTATCAGACAGGCAAGGTACGATTGAGGACTTTAACTGATAGAGAATCCATGTTCAGCAGACAGAAGAGGCAGTTGTCCTCACTTAGTATGTATTTATGTCTACTCCAGCAGCTTTAATTGTATGGCTAAAGATCTGTTTATTTGTGTTGGCCCTGTCATCAATTTTCCTTTTCATTTTGGCACATCGTGTCGTTAAATTGCGTGGAAGTTATAAATGTACGAAATTAATAAAAATCAGTCCTAATACAGATGCCAAAGCTGATTCTAATGCTGATGCCGATGTCAATGTCGATGCCGATGCTGATGCTGATGCTAATGCTAATGCCCGCCCACATGCTTTTACTGTTTTAGTTTTACTACTTTGACGTTTAGTCGTCCTTGCAGTCGCGACAGCTGTTGACACTCCGAATGGTCAGAGCTTCGAGCTGAGCTCCGGAACGGAAACCATAAACTGTTCAAATAAACAGACTTTTAATGCATTTGTTACAATCCCACGAACGCACTTTGGCTAGATTTATTGATGTTCAACAAGAAAATTTCATAAATGAGATGTGTGCTGAGACTAATGAAATTCATGCTTATAACAACGCACATTGAAGTAATTCAAATTAACAGTTGGTCGATTTTGCATTTTGAATTTGAAAACAAATTATTATCATTGTTGTGCATATTATTCATGAGCTAATGAATAGTTGATGAGTTGGCCAATCTAAACATTTTGCAAGGTGAATTATGCATGCGATAGACAAGTGAGTTGCCTCTAAATTTCAATAGCCACGCTGAGGGTTCTTTTGGCAAGCAACTAGGATAGCAATCGACAACCAAATGATGTTCAAGATATGCAAATTGAATAGTAGCAATATAGAGATAACTAAGATAATACGATTTAAAAAATGATTTGGGATTTTCTAAACGTAATCAGCAAAATAAATATTCGTATTATTTCAAGATAAATACAGCATCATGCAGTCGGTGCCTTTTCCTCTGCGTTGTATTTTGATTGATGGAAGCAGAAGAGCCAATATTATACAATAAAAAATATAAATAAATAAAAAAAAAAAACTTGAATATTTGTACTTTTGTGTGAGCGAATTTTAATCAAACTGCTTGTGTCATCATTTTTAATGCTCTCCAACCACTTCTGCTGTCAACCACAATCTGGCACCCGGAATTTGGCGTCGGCGCTTTTCGTCGGCAACTCGGAAACTCGGCATTTGGCATTTGGCACCCGCAGTTCTTCATTTTCCATGTAGCACGAGGACCGTTCGTCGAGGAGTTCTATCAGTGTGTGACTCACGGCTTCTACACTGCTGACTGGCAGGAGCAGATGTATGCTACCTTCACACTCGTCTTCACTTTCTTGCTGCCCTTGTGCATACTATTTGGTAAGTTCGCATACACATATGTAGAGGTAGAGAAAGGGCTGTCCATCTAGATGCTAATGAAATCCAACGAATTTCAATATTTCAGGCACCTACATGTCAACCTTTCGAACCATCTCAAGTAAGTGGATTTCCAAATGAACATGCCAGAATGTCGTGTATCTCAGTAGAAACTATGTTAATGCCGGCTGGCATTTATTTTTGCCTTTGCTTTTTCTTCCACCTTATCAGGCAGCGAAAAAATGTTCCAAGGCTCAAAATTGGCCAACTATTCAACAACGAAACAGCTACCCACGCAGACGAACCGGCAGCGTCTAATACACAAGGCGAAAATGAAATCGTTACGAATCTCAGTGGTGATCATTATAGCCTTCCTCATTTGCTGGACACCCTACTACGTAATGATGATTATCTTCTTGTTCTGGAATCCAGATAAAAAGGTAAAAGTAAAGGAGGATGCGAATGCCAATGCCTATGCGATAGCAGTTACCAGCTTGGGTCACTTCTGTGCCAAGACGCTGGCTATTTAAAAGGGTTATTTTTCCGTAGATTTGTCCTTTAAAGTACCCTTTTTTGTTCCTGCCTGGGAGGCAAAACAGAATCATGAACAAGCACAAAATATTTTCTTGTACGAAAACCAAAACAAAATAGAAACAATATAAATCTAAATTTAGCAGAGGTGTTGGCTATGTGCACTAGGCTAATTGGAATTTAAATATTTAATGTATCCATCACGCTGCTCTTCCATGTATTTTTTAAGCCATAAGCGCTCGAGCCTGGTAAAAATGTCAGGAATGCTCCTTTCATACGCTAAAAAGTATAGCCCGTAACCCTTGCCCAATGTGCTCCAGAAGTTCTGCGAAGGCATTTCACAGCACTTTGAAGGCACATCAATCAACTGTCGATCCCCGCTGTGGGCGGGTTGAGCGAGGTGCTATTTTTTATGCTTGGCTTGACGTGCTTTACGTTATTGCGTGAGCTGGTGGAAAAAAGAGCATTTTGCTGGGATATGCACAGCAAAGGACTGCACGGCTGCAAAACAATTGATTCAGTCAGCAGCTGTTTCAACATCCTTTTTTTATGGCTACACTTTCCCGTAATTTCTTGTCGCGCTTTCTGTGCCGTTGCCAGACGGGGGCCTAGGCACATTGGAATTATTTTTAATGCTCAGTTTTTAATTAATGGTCTGAGCATATGGCCGAGGCCTGCGGAATATTGACTTGGTTACGGTTAACCGTAAAAGCCTGTAGCATAAGGTCTTACGAGGACGTAAAACCCACAAAAAGGTAAAAGCAACAACGACTCAAGCTGCTGGCATGCTCAGGCTGGCAAACCACAAGCAATAATAAACTTAAGAAAAAACGTAACTGACATATTGAAATCCTGTCTAAGGAAATGTAATTAATTTGCATGTTGACTCGCTTGCTTGCAGTTGGGCGATGAGTTGCAGGATGCCATCTTCTTCTTTGGCATGTCAAACAGCCTCGTTAACCCGCTCATCTACGGCGCCTTTCATCTCTGCCCCGGCAAAGGCAACAAATCCGGATCGGGTGGTGGAAACAACAATGCATACAGCTTAAACAGGTAAACAGCCGGTCGGGCCAGGTGATTTTATTTCGAGTCAACCGGGGATTGATGCCCTTTTATGACACTTACAGAGGTGACTCACAGCGCACTCCCTCAATGCTGACGGCTGTAACCCAGGTGGATGCAGGTGGCAGCGGAAGGCATCTGCGCACCTTCCGCCAACAGAGCTACTACCGCAGTTCAAGCAACGGCACTACCGGTGGACCATTCAAGGAGCAGGTGGGATTGCTGCAGGTCGGTAGCTCCTCAGGATGCGCTAGCACGCCTCAGATGATGAGGAAGAGCTCAACCGTACGCAGCCCACATCCCAATCACAGCTCGGCGATCGCTGGCCGGCACTCGGGCTGTCTACGCGAACAAGAACAGCTGCTGCTGCAGTCGACGCCGTCCACGCTGGTGCTCAACTACGATAGCCAGCGCGGCGGCGTAGGTGTGGGCGTGGCCAATGGACACAAGCTGCTGACGGGTGTCAGCCACCTGACGGACAACAACCAGCGGGTGTCGAGTGTGTGAGCAGAGCTAGCGGCGATGGTGACGGTCGAGGCAGAGGTGGGTGCGACAATGCGCGCGGTGGAGGATGCTTGCTCCTGCTGCCGTTGCCTGAGCCAGGAACTAGTGCGGCGCCAACAGGAACTCCTAGAGTTAACCGGCTCGCCCGCACACTAAACCAGTCTAAGACGCTGTGAAATGTACAGTTAAAACGCGACCACCTGGCGTGATACGCGACTCTTCCAGTACTCGAAAGGTTGTTCAAGATTGCGTTGCCAGCGGAGTGGAGCGGAACGGAGCAGGGCGTTGCCGATGATCAGATCATCGAGCCGTGCAACATTTGATTAGTTAAACTAACTGAGAGTTAAGTCTTTGAACACTGTTCGTGTGCGTAGTCGTAACCGTAGGCTTACTTGAATAGCGAGTGTAGGACATAAGCGTGTGGCTGACAACTAACTAATGCGAGACCAGAGATACGTGCCGGTCCATAACTATATATGCCTATTCAATTATAATGTATTTGTGTGCGAGTGACTGAACGAGAGAGTGAGTGAGGGAGTGAATGAGTGAGTGTGTGATTGTGTGTCTCTGCTTGTAAAAAGGGGAGTCTAAATGTAATTTTGATGATATTTTAATCTCAACAAAGCTCAGCTGTGCGAGAATTCATTTCGAAGGCGGGGAAAATCACGTTTTAAGCGATGCCAATTTATGTATATGCAATTTTAATTACTTAGTGGCATCGCTATACAATTGTATGTGTACATATATATTTATATACATATATATTTATATATATATATATATATATATATCCAGTATCCAATACAGAGCATAGGCAGAGTAGTTACTAGCTGAAGCCGGACAAGGAAGACCGAGCGGAGCACCACACTAGCTACCGAAAATTGTTGTAATTTTATTGCGAATTTTAGCTACCCGGATTAGTACGGCAGCTGTAATCCAAACAGGTTAATTACATCAACTAAGTCCCTATAATACTTTTAAGATGTATGTACTTAACTTATATACAATAGATTTACGCCATTTGGGCATACAGACAAACATTTATATATAGGTATGTGTGTGTTGCCAGAATTAATGCACAGGCTGTCCATGTTGAAAGCTTGATAAATGCCATGGGGATTTTTGAAGGTCTCAATTAAATTCTTCTTTTTTTTTACACAAAAAATATCCATTATTAACAAGAAATCGTGCTCTAGTCGGGACCAGTCGACAAGGAGATATTTTGGCGTACATGGCGATACAGACAGAAAGAGGCTCAGTTGGGCATCTCTATCAAGACGAGTAGTAAATCCAGTATAGCCTAAAGTACCATAATTTATGTGTAAATTAAAGTTAATTACGCATTATAAAATAGTAATTGGTACGTTATCGATCAGCGAGTTTAATCCATTAGATGAAGGACAGCAGACTGTTCTTAATAAAGTAATATCAGCCATATCGCGCTAAAGAATTACCGACTCAACTCGTCGCCGTGATATGAATGGCAATAATATAACTGTTTGTTTGTATGTACATGTGCTCCATTTCTGTCTATATGTGTGTTTTTCTTTGTACAATTTAGGTAATCTCTGTAAAATTTGTATAGTTTATTTTTTAATAAAAACCGAATGAGAACATTGCAAAAAAATTTTATGAACAAACTTTTACGCAGCACGCACAATTCAACACGTTGATGAACTAGCGCCTGGAATCCTAAAATGCCTATGCTTATGACAATGCCTGTGCCTGGGCTCGTAAATCTAGCTAAACTCCAACCCATCGGCAGGCATATTACACTTTTATGCACAGCTCAGTGCGGCAGTTGGGTGGTTGGGTGGTTGGGTCGGAAACCCAATCCCTCGTTATTTCTACCCACACCCAAAGTGGCGCAGTCGCTGAAGACGGCAAACTGCTCCAGCTCACTCCCCGGCGAACAGTTGGCGGGCTACATATTTTTTATAACTGCAAAGTTCGTGTCCAAATGCAAAACAAAATGCTGGGAAGCGACCAAAGGAATCAACTTCACTGCGCCCAAATATTTACTACGAAATTTTTGTTTAGCTGCTTTTTGATAAAAAAAAGAAAAAAGTCGAAACCAATTTAGCAAAATAATGGAAATCGTGGCTAGCTGGGGATGGGGCAGAGGCAGAGGATAAAGCTGGGGGCTAACGCTGACACAGGGTGTTTAATGGTTGACCGACATTTGTTTATTGTGTATGCGCGCTGTAAACTCCACAGGAGGTGTGCTGGACACACCGTGGTGGCCACGTTCACATCTTCGTCCTCAACATCCGCAGGCAAATGACAGGACAGAGTGACACGTCCCGCAATTGATGGCGCGATATCTCGCCAAATAATTCCCTAAATAGGCATCTGCTTGGTATTTAGGTACCGCGTTGACAATTGTGAGCTCGTAAATTCAAATTCGAATATCATAAGGTGTGTACCCCCCATGGGCGGGACTCTTTTTTGTTTTAGCCCACACGTTCGGAAAACAAATTCCAAATTCTACTTGACAACTTCCATCTAGGAAGCGTCACACAGCATTTGTATCCACAGTGATATATAGGATTGGAAATTTCAAGTATTTCGATTGCCCACACAGGTAAACCACAGTTAAATACCATGGGCAGGGACAAAAACCCAGAAGGGCGGGACTTTAAGTCAAATCAGAACAATCAGAGTAATGAAATTTAAAATTCTTGTCCAGAATTAAGTCAGCCTCATAAATCATTTGCTTTAATGCAGCGCAAGTAGACATGTATGTGAAGCTTAATTCCGTTTCGTGAGTCCTAGCTTTGCTTTGACCTAAAATCAATTTGTCTCTCCTGCTGCTCCTTGGTACAAACAGCCTTTTATAATACAATTCTCAGCGATAAATGCAATTCATGCGTAGACCAATAATGATTTCGTAGCTCATCAAAACAAAAACATAAAAAATTCACATATAAAGGTTGCATGGAAAGCCCCAAGTGACTCATCAAAAATTTATGACCCGTACATAAACCAACTGTATGGGTATTACATATGTACAAGAATGCCTTTATCATACCAAAGACCTCTAAAATATTCTATAAATAGGATATCGTTGGCCTAAGGGCCTTGCAAATATATAATAGTTCGTTTTTGCTTTTATGTAAATAATCTATTTTCAATTAAATTTGTTGACTTATTCTTGTTTTTTTCTTCTTTTGCTTAACAGTTTTTCGCTTAGGTGTAGGTCAGAAACAGAGACAACTCCTTGTACATCGCGTAGTGGCGGATTTTCTTAGGCTTGGAAAGTCAGCTTAATATATGTATGTGTAATTTGTACCACAGACTTTCGAGCACGTTCTATCTCGTGCTAACCACTGCCTCCTTGCGCGCTGCGTCCTGCAAGAGCTGCGTGTCCACCTCGTCGCCGGGCAGCTGGACGTAGCGGACCACAGAGCCGCGGATGAAGCAGTTCTTGACGCTCAACATGTGCGGGTATTTCTCGGGATCTGTCACACTGATGTCTGTCAGCTTTATATTTAGATACTGGTCCACGGAGTGCAGAGTACCACATATGCTACAAATTTGCCGGCTTTAATATAATTTTTGTGGATCGACACGCGCCAAAAGCGACTCTTACCTTAGGTCATTTTTAAGCTCGACCACAACTTCTTTGCCAACCAGCGACTTGAAGAACGAATAGAATAGCTGTATACGGAATGGTTTTGCTAGTTAAATATGGTTATTCACATATATTTATTGCTTACCATTGTAAATTAAAAGACTATATTGTTTATTAAATCTGCTTCTTCTTACGTCTGCCGCAGTGGCTTATCAACACTGGCGCAGCCAAATTTGAGGGCACCCTAGAAACTTAACAGTTGCTAGGTTGTTATGTGCAGAAAGCAGTAGAAGACGCCACAATTGTGTTAAGAGCACACATCGCCATCTATTGGACAGAAAGCAAAAGTGTACTGCTTTACTGTTGGCTGAATGTAATGCTGTGAGAAACTGACACATCACATATTACTCATAGCTCCTAGAGAGCGCCACCAAATATTTGAATGTCATACATTCATTACCAATAGAGAGCGCTAGCAGTGCAAAGCGAAAAATTGCTTATGAGCATAACATATGCAACCGCTAGAGAGCGCCAGCAGCTTATATGCAAAATATTACACTGCGTGTCAAAAATTAGGCAACGTCTCCATTTTTATATATAAACAAAAAATATTAGATAATGACTGATTACAAAATCGATTAACTAGTGGATTCAAAAGCTGAAAACATATTAGCCACTATAAATTGTGTTACGGAATGTTCATGGAATACTGATAACAAACTTTTTAAATTGCACTTGCTAATACATAATTTATTGACGTTTTAATTTAAATTACAGTTTTATAACAATTTTTTGGTTCTAAAACTATTTACAAACATAGGCTCACATTGATTTTATCTTTCGGTTTCTCTACTTATTTACTTAAGTCGAACTAACAATAATTCTCGCATTACGTCTCGTTTACATCGCTGTAATGCAATTTTCTTAAAACTTCGTTTAGCTTAAAAATCACATTTGATCATTTTTACTTAAAATCTCAACTATCCCACCACAAAAAAAAAAAGAAGCCGACTGGCGAAATGACTTAGTTGCCCGTTAACAAAGGAGTTACAATGCCTACCAACACATGCTCGCAACTCTAACGCTAATAAATTCGTATGACTACGACTCTCTGTCTCTGTCTGTGGCTCTGGCTCGGTCGCTGTCTCTGTCTAATGCTCCGAGCTGAAGTACGAGTTCTGCATGAGATACAGCTTGTCGATGGGGTTGATAAGGCTCGTATTCAGATTGGCCAGCATGTCGTGCGGATTCGAGTGCTGGTTGTGATTTCCCGACGAACTGGTCGACTGCAGCTCCAGATTGTTCAAAGACAACGAGTCGGCGTCATCGTCCAGCTGGTCGAAGTTGCTGCCGTCCAGCGAGAGGTCGGAGCTGCAGAAGCTGTCATTTGAATTGGCCGGATAATCTGCAGATAGCAACAATAATTAGCTTAACTAAAGCAAAGTGAAATGGAGATTAGTTAAACTTACCATCCGGTGAGAAGGGCAAGTTCGGATTGAGCGGCTGACTGGCGAAGGCGCTGTCCATGCCGCCCAGAAAGCCGACATTGTCGACACCGTGCTCCTGCTTCACGCACTTCTCATCCTTCTCGCTGGCATCCTTGTCATCGGAGGCGCCGGCGCTGCTATTGCCACGGCCATTGCCTGAGCCGCCAGTAGCATTGCCATTCTGCTTGGCCTTGCGTTGGATTTTCTTCATCTTGGCACGCTGATTCTGGAACCACACCTGCACCACACGCACCGACAGACCCGTGTCCTTGGCCAGCGCCTCGCGCACCTTGCGACACGGCTTGGGCGACTGATCGAACGAGGCCTTAAATTGTTTGCGCTGCTGGGAGGTTAAAATGGTGCGAGGTCGCTTTGGTCCGCGTCGGCCGTCGCGTGGCCGCAGCAGATCCTCCTCGTCGAGGCCGACGAAGCCACAGTGCTGGGCAGCGGCTGCCGCCAGAAACATCTCCTTGTCCAAATCGTGGCGAAAGCAGAAGAGCTGGCCATCCCGTAACATGAACTGCTCGCCCTTCTGGAGCGGCAGGCGGCAGGCGTAGCACACGAAGCAGGGCAGATGGAATACATAGTTGGGTATGGGCCGCATCACCAACTCCTGCGGCAGTATGGCATGGCAGCAGCCGGCGCACTTGACCCCAAATAGACGATCGTAGTCCAGCTTACAGTAGAGCTTCGAGTTGCGCACATAGCAGGTGTGATGCAGCTGCATGCCGCAGTAGCAGCAGGCGAGGCACTTCTCATGCCAGTTGGCATCACCCACGTTCATCAAGTAGCGATCATGGATCTTCTGCCCACAGCCCTCGCACAGCTCGTAGTTCTTCTCGCATTTGATGTGGCCAACCTCTGCAAGAGCAAATCAAAATAATGCTTGTTAGTGAGCCATAAGACCGATTTACTCCCCACTGCCACTGCATAGCCGAAAGTAAAAGAAGAAGAGATGATCCCGTACGTGCTGGCAGCATGTGTTGCTGCGCAAGCATCAGCAGGACGCGAATGAAGCATGAAGCATGGGGTATGAAGGCGAGTACGTTGTCAAATCGTGTGAAAATGTTTTCTCTTTTTTCAGCTTTTACTTTTTTTTCTGTGCCCCGCCTGTTGTTGTGCTTATGCTCATTGTTTCGCACTTCTGGCGCTCGACAGTCACAAGTGAAACAAAGGAGAGAAAAAAATTATCTGTCGCTGTCGCTGTCGCCGTCTCCTGCGCGGTAACAGCTTGTATTGATAGCTCCTTGATGCGTAATTGAAACGTAAAGTTTGCTCAAATTTTGCCAGTCTGAAATTGATGAGCCCAAAGAGCCAATGGAGCGCGCGTTTGACGATGAATGGAGCTGTTAGAGGTATTATAAGATTACCAGGGCCATCCGAGTAGCTTAAATTTCAAGGCTGGGCCAGCATATTTAGTCATATGTTGGTAAAGGTTGCTGTAAGTCAATAGAAAGTCTATCCAATATAGAACTTTAATTGAGGATGATCTCAGAGCTTTATAGCTATGAAATCAGATTCCAAATGCAAACGGATGACTAACCCTGGCTAACCTGGCTAATTTTTATCAGCTCGTCGGGTGCTTATAACGGTCTATTTTTATTCCTCTAGCCAGCTAGCCAAATATAGTTTGGACTCTAGCCCAACAGCAATGTGCAGAAGATTAATGTGCGTGTGGGAGTAACCCGACTAATCTCTGCACATGCACGCACACTTCAAACTGTAAACCAGTCATAAAAAGCGGTAAACAAAAATCAAGAGAAAAAACACAACAAAAGCTGCAGTAAACATAAAAAGAGAAATGACGAGCGCCATGAGAATTGGTTGCGAGCAACTGAAAAATATACGACTCGCAGTCAGGGAAGAGGACGCAATGGAGCTGCTCCCATATTATATGACTGCGGCTCACTGGCAGAAAAATGTGCATGATTTATGGTTGGCACAATGGCAGCCCCCAGCCTGATCTACGAGTGAGTGTGTGTGTGCGTGTGTGGGTGGGCGTTAAGCGAGCACCGAAGCCTGGACTGCTAAGCCAGCGCAGCGTTAAACTGACAACAGGAGAACCAACGATAGCAGGCAGCAATATGGAAATGGGGCAGGCGGCAGCTCTGCTGATGGCGATGGCGATGGATGCGCGCGTCCTCAAAAGTGTGCTATAAAAAAGCAGCTGCATTGCGATGCGCTGCTTTACATATATATATATATATATGTGTGTGTGCGGGTGATAGTGTGTGTATCCTATCACATTGGCGATAACGCGCAAATGTTGCTGCAGACACGTTTGGGGCGGGCGTTTTAGGATCACTTGATAAGTCCCATTTTGACAATTCCCTTTTTACAATTCGACTGTGTCCTGCGACTATTGTGAATGCGATATTGTGGTGTGTTTTGTCCTTTTGCGGTGCAAAACCCATTGACACTCCGCTTTGTGTAATCTAATCGGAATTTATGACCTTTGCTGCAGTTTTATTCCTGTTCCGCTGCAGGCAAAAGACAATTTCTGTGAAATGTGATAAAACGCGCCGTTCATATGATATTCAAATTGAAAAGGAAAAACATCACATAAATGTATTTGCATTGTTCGCATTCGTATGAATGTAGAATTGGAAGCGCAACAGAAGCTGGCGGCGGGGCTGCTGATTGATTAGCACTTGGCCCGGTCGGGGCGAAACTTGTCGGCATGGCAAAGGAACAGCAAATACAAACACAAACACAGCTAAAACAAGTGCGAGACACTCATGTCAAATGGTGCGATTAAACAGCAGATAATTCCAAAATCAACTCGTTGATAAACGCGCTCACCCATAAACACAGACAAACAGTTAATAGGGAACAGCACCCAGGGCTGTTATCAGCTGTGATCGCGTTATCATTTGGCTTATCGGCGACAGCGAACGGCGTCTCTGATTAGGACAGAGGCACTCCTGGCCCTGCCATCCAACTCCGCCCGTAGCTCGGCTTTATGGCACATTTATTGACACATTGACAGGCGAGCGCGGGTCTATGATGATAAATTGACAGAGCGGCAGCAGCAGCAAAAGTTGTGGCATAAATTTTGGGCTCAAGTCGCGGCCAAAATGTCCACGTGGCACGCAGATTTTGGCAGACAACCTGTGACAGCTCATGATACGAGGGCTTTAATTACGGCAGCCGCAATTTAAAGCTCGCCCAGCCAAACTCCAAGCGAAACTGCCAGCTATGCATATGTCACACACTAGCTGACAGAGCTGCCATCAGTGTCAGCTCGAGGCTGAAAGGTGGGCCAGACTGTAGCTAGCTGACTGCAAACTTCTCACTCTGCCAGCTCTTGAGAGTTTTCATTTCCGAAGTTGGGGGCTGCCAAACGCCTGGAAATTCCTCAACCATTTGCAGCTGCCGTTGCTATTTCTGCTGCAGTTTGACTTTGGTTTTTGGTTTGGTTTTTGGCGTCAAAATCAAATTCAAATTCAAATTCAAATTCATAGATGAGCAATGCTCAAGTCTGAGAGTAGATTGATTGGCAGACGGAAACTATTTGCTGCCATTTTAATAGACATTTCATATGCAAATACGAGCATAAAGCTTGCTCGTCCAACATCACAGCTGTGCTGTGTGTGTGTGCGTGTATGTGTGTGGCGAAATATTTGCGTGCTTGACAGAGCTCGCCCAGTTTGGGGTCCGGGTTCGCATATGCATGCACACATTGTTTGCACACTTTGCATTTTGGCCAGAATTTCGTAAAGTTTGCTAGCAACACTTTCGTTGCAGCTGCTAAAAAGTGTTGCCTACTTCGAGGCGCCCGCAATGAGTGGGTGGCTCTGCGTGTGCGAGTGTGTGTGCTTGTGTGTGGGACACTCTGTGTGTGTGTGTGTATGTTAGTCTCTTGCATGCCTTAATCGCCTTTTATTGGTTGCATGCACACATACACACACGCGCAGTGTATGCCAGCCTGGTTCATTGTCAAAATTATTTTGTGGTCAACTTGCGTTCATAGTTTTGGTTATGCTTTTCCCGTCGGAACAAACAATTATTATCATCATTCATTTGCTGCAGCTTCAAAGCTTCATTTGCATGTCTGTTGCAAATCAATTAAATTTTATTTGGTTATGCCCTGGCCACAATTTCGGTTTATGTGTTTTCATTTGAAATCGTTTCCAATTCTCATACAATTCGAATTTCACATAACCAATTGACAATAATAAAAATATATATAATTTGAATGCTCTAAATAAAAATACTATTCTTCTTATGGAAATCGCTTAGACAGCATATTAATTTTATTTTTTAAGTTAAAAAAATAAATAAATAAATAAACAATTTTATGCACTTAAAATATAAATATTTTGATTGGCTTTATTTTGCAGCTTACAAATTATCTACAAAATTTAATTTAAATTCTCAATCAATTAAACTACTATTTTCTGAGTCTCCAAAACTTTTGTATATTGATTTACAAATCATCATTTGATGAACTCGAACTGAAAGTGAATTAAAGGTTTCGAAGCGTCAGCCACATCAGCAGCAAATGCGAGACGCAGCCCCAAAACCTAGAATATCACACGCAAATTGCGAAAATAATTTGGGCCAAGTTTGAGAGCGGGCGGCTGCGGAGCAGTGCGGGGCTGGGTGGGCCAGTAATGCAAACTAGCCGTAAGTTGAACACGTTGGACGCAGAGTCAAGCATATTGGGCTTGGGTCTTCGAGCAAAGCCTGCATGCCCCAACGCACCGCCAGCAGCTGCCGGCTGCCAGAATCTGGCCATGCCCCACACGCCAGGCAGCACACACAACTATGCCAAAAACGAAAAACGTGGCAGCCCCCAACGGAAACGGAACGAGCCGGTAAATGCCTCAACTGCCGGTGCAAAATACTTTTGGAACATACCTGTGCGTCCACTGCAATCGGCAGACAATTTCGATGCTGACGCCAGCGCCAAAGTCGACGCCGTCGCCGCTGCCGCTGCTGCCGAGGATGCCGTGGCTCCACTTCCAGTTGCTGCTGACGATGGGGCAGAGACGGCGGCTGTTGCTGTTGTTGCGGCAGCAGCAGCAGCAGCAGCTGTTAATGTGTTGCAGGCGGAGTTTTGGCTCTTGCTGTTATTATTGTTGTTGTTGTTGTTGTTATTGTTGTTGTTGTTGATGGGACTGTGACCTGTGGGCGTTGGGCAGCTGTTAATTGGCGCTGGCGAGACCGCGTGCTGCTGCTGATGCTGTTGTTGGTGTTGCTGGTGCTGTTGGTGTTGTTGGTGTTGTTGGTGTTGCTGTTGTTGTGAGGAAATTACAGATGCCGTTAATGAAGCTGTTGCTGCTGGATTGTTGGTGTTGCTGTTGCCGGAAATGTTTGCTGCCAGATTGCTGTTGCTGTTGCTTGTGTTATTATGGGCATTGTTATTGTTGTTGTTGCTATTGCTGTTGCTGCTGCTGCTGTTGCTGTTGGGCAAACAGGCGGCCGTCATGTTGCTGTTTACATTTGCCGTTGCACTGGGACTGTCCAGGAAACGTGCGCCACCATGGTTCTGCTGCAGCGAATATAAGCTGCCACCGACTTGATTGAGGTTCGTGGGCATTGGATAAAACTCCAACATTTTATTGACACAATTAGACGCGCGCACTGTTCCTTTTGCTTTCAGTTCAATTCGATTGACAATTGCTTTCAATTTGAATGAGTGGGTTCCTCAAATCACATGTAATCTGTATACAGAATGCTGCACTCTAAACACGAACACTTGCACGAGTTGAATACTTCTATCTGCCAGATGCTGTGGCTAGCGCGCTGACAACCAGCTGAGTCCGCTGTCAGTTTGCGTGTGATCGAACAATCAGCGAAATCAAAGCATTTCACTTTGCCTTCAGTGCTCGATGCCGACTGCTGACTGCGGCAGCCAAAAGTCCCAGCCTAAAATGTACCCCCGCACACAGCACAGCATAGAGCAACACACTCACTCACACTCGGCGAGCTGCGGGCATTGCGCCTGCGCATGTTTACAAAAGCAACGGCAGCGGCAACGGCAGCGACTGAGAATGAGTCTGGGAAATTCTCAGTGCACGCGAAGGGTTGCATGCAACACAGCCAGCCAATGTCCAACCCCCAAACCCTGTTCTCCTGCCGCGCACTGCGCATGTCTCAAGTGATTATTAGCAGCGAGGGAAATTTACTCATGCGTAATTTCCCTTCGCTCGCAGAGGCCACACCTCAGCGACTCTCTGATTGGCTGGCAGCTTCCCCGGCAACCATTTTCCCTGGTGCGCATGCCGTCGAAGCCCTTACACAGGGGAATTGCATGAACCGTTGTCGTTGTTGTCGCCGTCGATGCTGTTGCTGTTGCTGTTGCTATTGCCTTTAGCGTCCTCGTTGTCGTTGTCGCAGCCGTCATCAGCCACCGACTTGAACTTTTATTTTTTGCATTTTTTTTATCGTCTTGGCATAAATTTCTGGCAAAGTTCTCAGCTGGGCGGTTGGTCGGACGCTGGCGGCGATGGTGGTGGCTGTGGTGCTTGGGTGTTTGGTGTTTGCCGTTTGGTGTTTGCTGATTGCGCACAAAGACATACTTAGAGTCGCGGCAACTTTGGTGTGTTCGTTGCACGCTGCATTGGCCATTTCTTATGGTCTTTTCCTTTTTGTGCTGCTGCTGCTGCTACGGCTGCTGCTGTTGCTTTGAGTGGACCAAATACACGCTGCTAACGGCGGCCTTGTCTTTTTTGCCATTTGCTTTCTACTTTTTGTTTGACTGCATAAGTTGGGCAACAGCAATGCCAGTGCTGCAACAGGGTGTTGCAAATGGCCGAAGTCGAGGCATTGCTCCGAAACTAAATATCGGCACTCTGTATAGTTGAATGCTCACAAAAACGCAGCAAACTGTCAGTCGACCAGTCGACCAGTTTGGCTCCTTACAGCACTGGCTCACCCACTTCACACACACACACACACACACACACAGAAAGAGAGATAGAGAGAGAGACTTGCAGGCTGAACACAAAAAGAAAGCCGAAGCAACAACAAAAAAGAAAAAGGAGATGGCGGAAACTGCCAAGACAAACCAAACATGGCGCTGTGCACAAAAGTTTGGCTCTACTTCAGCTGCTGTTGCTGCTTCTACCGTTGCTTTGGCTTTGGCTTTGGCTTTCTTCTTTTGTTTTCTGCTTTTGGTAACTTCTAGTTGGCTTTTGGCTTAAGACTGGGCTTTGGCTATGGCGATTTTGCACAAAACTTAACGTCTTTTTCTTGTTCACTCCACACTGCAGGCCGCCTGCTGCTGCTTGTTGTAGCTGCTGCCAATGTAGGGTATGCCAGAGAATCTGTTAATGCCATTGAACATGGCCATAGTAGGATTTTATAATTTTCCCAACCTGCAACGCAGAGATATTCAAAGCTTTTTAATGCTGTGACTGAGTTCCTTTGCGGCTCATTCAAAATGTTTGTTTAGTCCTGTTACGCAATTCTCTTCAAAGTTTTTCCTGTTGGTAATCTGTATCAAAGTCCACAGCCGCATGTGAAGTTTTATTGCCTATTATTACTACTATTTTTTTTTGGGGGTGTGTATAACTCAGACCAAGATCTTCCCTAAACCATGCATTTATCGTGGCCAAAAGCTGCGAATTATTATTTACGGTGTGCCATAAAGATTAACTGACTCATATAGACATAAATATACGTTTTGACTCATTCCGTATCAGCCAGAGATACGAATCAGCGCGACAATTCAATTAGCTCTAGCAACAATCGAAAACCTACCTTTCCGAATAGGTAGCCATGATGACGATGTCGGCAGAAGCGGCAAAGGTAATGAAATCAAGTTGACAATGGGCAAAGAGTGGAAAATGTCACAGGCATCGAGCGGAACAGGATCGATTGTGCCCAAGCCAAATGTTTGGGTACTAGACACAAATTTAATAAAATACCTAAAAACAAAAAACACAAAAAACGGCAAAGGGTAGCGCGAGCCTCATTGCACGCATTATTTATATGGCTGTGTGTGTGTGTGCTAGTGTGAGTGTGCTAGTGGTAGCATTGTGTGCAGAGTAATATTGAATAACCACAAGAACAGCAACAACAACAACAGCAGAGTACGCTCGACAGCCCGAGGATAAATAGTTTTTGTGTAGCACTTCAATTATCATTTGAGCATGATAAGCGCTAAAGAGGTATCAAGAACAAGTAAACTGCCAGACCGAGAATGGAAAGTGGTAAAAAAAACGAAGCCACTGGCAGCCACATAAGACGGCTTGAAAATGTGCCCAAGGATGCACGCAGCATGGCACAGAGAGCCAAGTGAAGAAGACCAAGACCACCTCGTGGCATTTGTGTGTGAAATCAAGCAGCAAACGGAGCAGAGCCGAGCAAGGAATCATCGATATATGATTAGGCATCGAGGCATTGAGGCATTGAGGTAGCGAGAGATAGGGGTCATTAGGGGCTAGCTCTCCGACCTAGGCAACTATTCATTCACCTCCACATGCCCATTGAGGAGCAGTCAAGTAGAAGGCCGTTCTCGGTTGGGGTGGGTGGTGTCATTGCTTTTGTTTGTTTGTTTTGCCAAGACGCACGACCCACTCCAGGCGTAGGCCCAGTTATTTTTATTTCGATGGGCAGCCAACGTCTTGGCAACAATAACAACTGCAGCTGCAGCATCTGACGACGAGCAGGAGTAGAGCAGATTCATGAGTAACACGCGCGGCGAATGCTTGCCAGGCAAAAGAGAAAAATATATAAGTAGAATAAATAGGAGAAAAGGACACTGCCAGTCCTTGTAAAGTGTGTAAACAAAGGCTGCTTTGCAGTAGTTGCACCCGCTATGAGCACGCTGCATGCCACAGCCTGAAGTGGGCTAATTTGACGATCCCCTGCGTGGCGAGCGCAACCCCCAAGTCCAGAGCGACACGGTCCCAGCGTCCAAAAACAAAAGTGTTAAAGGATTTATGCGCGTAATTTTGCAGATGTTTAGATTTCAGATTTCAGAAACTCGCTCGCTCGCTGGCTTCTGCCAAATTAGTTCCTGCCCGGTGTGCGGACTTGTGTCAACAGCCCCGATCTCAAATACCGATCCCCGACTCCCGATCCCGCTTCCCGTTCCCACTTCCCAGTTCCAGTTGTAGCAGCAGCACTGACAGACATGCTGTCTACTCGACAGACAGCCAGCAGCAGTCCCTGTGCTCATATGTGTGTGTGTGCGTGTGTGTTTGTATGTGAAGTGGCGCAGCGTGCGCACAATTCAGTTTTGGGCAGCATTTTTCCCATTGAATTGTCTGTTTGCTTAATGTCAACTTTGCGCTGCACTCCCATATAGAGGCCGATCCGAACATATTAACTTCGTCGTGGCCAAACAGCGCGATTTGAGCTTGGTTCTGTTTCGCAGCCAAAGTGTGGGAGTTTGCCCGCTGAGCTGCATTGTCGTTGTCTGTTTATTATTTTCGCACTCACATTTGGTTTGTTTAACTTGCGAAATATGATTTTTGCTTTTGTTTATAATCAGACTTTTGGAGCGTTTTGTCTGCTCTTCCCCAACCTCATCCAATGTTTATGCTGAGCTGTGAGCTGTGAATGCAGCATAATTATATACAGCTTATATTGTGTGAACTTTCAAGCTAACTCTGTCAGATTGTCAAATTGAAAATGATTGTGTTTTTCTGTACTGCTTTTTTGTGATTTTTTAATTTGTGGCGAGCCCAAACACGAAATACAAATATTGGCAATAGTTGATTGCGCTGGCAGTCGGCCCACTTTTGGCGTGGCCAATATTCATTTGGCGTGCGTCGAAGCGGCAATAAATTGCTGGCCCACTGACAATCCATGCCAGTGGATACTGGTCGGTGTGGTTTGGGGCATTGGGCTTTTTGGGCTCGTAATTCATATGGGCGCACTTTGAGCCGCATAAACCATAAACGCATAAAAATTATTTTTCAAACGGTCGCCGCTGCGTATCGATGGCTGCCCAAATTGTTTGTGTTCGGCGTTCGGCGTTTCGCAGTTCTGCGTTCAGCTTTCAGCGTTCCCTGTTCAGCTTGACTATTTTTCATTTCGGTGGCCATTATGGCCATCCGTCTGCACCGACTGCTCATATTTTCTTTTCGCTTGCCGGCACATTTTCCAATTTCATTTGCGCTGCGGACGCGGAATGTTAGCGCGGCCCCCGTTTTGCTATCGCTTTGAGGGTCTTACTGGGCGCATTCATCATGGACGGCACCAAGGGAACGGGGACGCGGACGGGGCTATCCAAGCGCAGTCATCATCATCGTCATCGTCATCGTCATCGCCAACTTCAACGCCAATACCAACAGCATGGCCATCGACAGCGGGACAGCGGCAGGAGCTTGGCTATTTGGCTATTTGGCCGTTTGAAAAAGCAACATTTCAGCCATATTTTTTCTTGCTTTCAATTTGGCGCTGCCAGCTTTGGTCATTTTTCATAGGGCTTTTGATGCGTAACCCGCCAATTCTCGTGGAACGCCCCCTCAACTACCGGCCTATATATATATATACTTTTTTTTTTTCTTTTTGTGTTGGTCCAAACGCGTTGGAGTTGGCATTGGTCGTTGCCTTTGAGCGATTTGAAGTCAAGTGTAAAAACCGTTTTGGCTAACAAAAAGCTGTATGCCGCTTAGCAAAGTCAAGTGTTTTTAAGTTTAATTTGGAAAATATTTGAATTTTTGCTCATTTCTTGGTTCACTGCTCCAGCTTCATCTCCATCTCCATCTCCCACTGCTCCTCCTTACCTTCCAGCTCCCGCTGTTTGCACAACAGTTGGTGCGAAATTTGTGCCCTTAGCAAGCAATGACAGCTATCAATGGGAAAATCCATTTCGAGTTTGTGTCTCTCTGATATATTATTTGACTATATAGAATAGTTGGATAGCCCACAACGGCAAACATCAAATATTGAGGGCGGGCAGCTCAAAGATCCGTCAGATACGTAGGCAAACAACCCTTGTTGCCCAGTTTCCACTCTTCAGTTCCCAGCTCCAATCAGCCACACAATCTTTGATTCTCTGATGCTGTTGCGATTGCCCTGCCAAAGTTTCAATATTTACACAAATTGCTCGTGGACCGAACAAATCGCAATTCCGACCGTACTTCATGGCCAATCTGCGCGCCCCTAAAAATTGTCATTACGAAGCAGTTGATGTGTGCTCAAGCCCTTGGGAACAATTTTGAGGTATGTTCCTAGTAAACACTCTGCGATTCCCAGTCCTGGGGTCCGTCAATATGATAACAATATAACGATGCATCAGATATACATATATTTTAGTGGCGAGTTATTGGGAAAGAAAGAAATATATATTTTAAAATTTGACTTTAACATAGCATTTTGAAATTAAGTTCAACTGTATTTTGAAACAATTTCCATGTGACTTTCTGTTGACCAAAACCAAGCAAATAGTGTGCTCCCACATGTTCATAGAGAACACTCAATGGTCAACAGGGCGCTATAAAAGCAAAACCATCTTTGGGGTCAGCACTAAAATCCGGCAGCATCCAAATACTGACCGAAGAGTGTATAAAAAAAAATACCAAACCAAATACTTATTTTTTGACAGTAGTTTTTGCTGGGCATCTTTTATGTTTGTCGGACTCGTAGTTGTTTTTATTGCCTACTATAGCTGGCGACAAAGCAACAAAGCCAACAACAAATGCCCAATATCCACACAGACACACACACACACACACATCTATACACACACGCACATATTTACACCGAGGCTATCTCATACATATTCCGTTTACGTAGCCCGTTCGCTTAACTGTTGTTTTTATGCGCTGCAGACAAATATTTGCTTTCCGACAATAGTCATAAATACCAAAAGCTACATGCTCGGCATACTTAGAAATACACACACTCACGAACACACACACACACATACAGATACACCCTTGGAGCGAGCGGGGCAAATAGAAATCGGGCAAAGCAAATAGCGAACAGGATATGGTTTTTGGCAGCAGCGGCAGCCAGTATAGTCGGAATATAGTGGCAAAAGGCGAGACATAAGAGAGGCAAAGCCAGCGAAAAATGCGACTGCCACTGGCCCATTCAATGGTGGCCAGTCGCACCAGAGGGCTAACAAAATGGTTGCGCAAAAAGCGTCAGCAGTCGCCAAAAATATTAGAAAAAATGTTTCAGCCAAAAATTGTACCAGCGCACACACACACACTTATATATATGCATGTATATGTACATATATCGAGTATGGCCGCAGGGACATGCCAGAACGTTTAACGAAATGGCGACCAACAACTGTGACCAAGCGGTATACATACACACCCATACACATATATGTATATATGCCACTGTGTGTTTGCGCTTGTGTTCGTGAAGTAGCCACGCGATGTTGGCAACTTCAAAGCCTCGCAAAGTTTTTGATTCGCGAGCTGGGAAATAGAAATGGGTAAGCGCCCAGCACGAAGTCGCCAACCAAAAGCTTATCCATGTGAAAAATCTATGGCGCGTGTTCCGAGCACGCGCTGGTTGCCATCGCTGGCATCGGTGCCTTCGCAGCCCGATGTTGCCTTTAACGCATTACACCTTCCTAGAGACGAGAACGAGCCAATAGGCAAACAAACAAATAAACAGCGCTCACGTGCCGCGCCGAGGATTATCCGCGCATCACAATCAAAACAACACCAACAACAAACAAACTACCCGCCGAGCATGTGCCTCGAGGCCCATTGTCCGTGCACTGTGTCCTGTTCCTGTTGCCAGCCAGTCCAACGACCTGTTTGATTTGCACCACACCCGTTACGGACCCATGTTACCAGAGGCCGCTTTTTGCGATGCTAATCTACGCGAAATGTTACAAAATGTTTAACAATTAAGTAGCGACACGCGCTGCCACGCTTCAAGTGTGCGTGTGTGTGCGTTTGTGTCCTTGCTCTACCCTCAAGCGTTTTTATTGACAGATATCGCTTTCAGATACGCGCCACTCGAGGCAATTGAGCACAGACCACTTGATGTCTATGTAGATCATATCGATGAGACATGTGAGCAGCTAATTTACAGTTCAAGTTATCCTTGCCGAACTTGACTACAAGTGCTGTTGAGCGTGTATAAATGTAAATGGAAAGCATTCAAAATATATTATTCTATTATAAGTAGTTCACAATACACATAAAAAGAAATGAATAAATGAATAAAGGCGAAAGATTATTTACTACATAAGTAAACCCATTGAAGGGTTTATTAACATTCTAAGTGCTCTCTAGAAATGCAATGCGTTTTCTTATATTACGCTCTGAGCTTTAAGTTCCTTAAATGATTTGATATCACTTTCTTCGTACTGATAGCATTTCCTATCGATGGAGAAGTGTACTTAGTCAACTTAGTCTTGTATCACATGCTCAACTTCCAGTCTAGATAAATGTGTGCAGGTTATGGAATAGTTTTCTTTTTTTTTTTTTCACCATGTTTCGGGCAACCGCAGGAAATGTGAGCAACGAAAACAAGAAAAATAACATGGCGCTGATGGCTGGCGCAACAACATGGCGTATGCCGAATGTACGAGCCACTTATTAAAAATGGAAAAAGTGGCTGAAAAGCAGCAAGCAAACTAGTATGGTTACAACATGCACCAGCAGCACTAACAGCAGCAGCAACAGCAGCTGCAGCAACAACTAACAAAGTGACTGCCAGAACGAGGACCAGCATCCAGTCGAGAGAGGACCCTTTGGCTGAGGAGGTGGACAAGGAAACGATGAAAGCACCAAACGACAACGATGGCAAACGACAAAGTGCGGGAAGTTTGCACAAGGACATTGCAGCACTCACCACATGCATGCACACAAGGATATGAAGGCACACAGGCACACACAATGCCACAGAAACACATAGAAATACTCACACACACGCACACGTACACTCTCATGTAACCGCACAACACACACCAGCCGAATGACAATAACAACAAAAGGAAGGAAAGAGGGATATACACCCATTCAGAAAGGGCGAAAGACAGAGAGAGACAGAGAGAGACAGAAAGAGAGAGAGAGAGCCGTCACAAACGAAGTGTTGCAGAGAAAAAATCAACATGACAGCAGTGGAAAACAGTTAAACGGACACTTATACTCACGTACAGCACACAGACAGCTGGAGTGTCCGTGTATGTATGTGTGCTGTGCCGAACGACCAATTGAAGCCTCATCTTCACTTGCCATGCACGCACGAACATGCAAAGAAACAGGCAACTGAAGCACTTCGCTTGCGTGCGTCCAATGTCAATGAGCCTGGCCACTTTTTGGCGCTCCATCGGCAGACCCCAGCCACCACATCAGTAGCTAGCTCCACCGCCCAACCGCGCAGCAGCCACAGCCCACCCTAGAGGCTCAGTCCATTGAGCGTGCGCTTCACTGCATCCAATGACAAACCAAATATGTTTGGTGGTTTTTACGCAAGACTCGTTTGCACCAGCACCCGCATGGACACTGACCAAACACACAGATACACCCACACGCATACACAAATGCACTCGAAATCAATCAGCATCACTGTCCACAAGTCCTGGTCTGCTTCCGGAAATCATTCAGTCAATGTAAATGTAAATTTGCGCCTCGTTGCATGCTTTTCGTCCTCTGTCAATTCTCTGTCTGTGTGCCGTGACTTTTGTAATGAACTCGAAGTGCATGTTGCATGCATGTCATGTGTTCTTTTGTGCTGGCCTCTGTTGACTTTTGAACGTTGCTGCAAGCAGTCGCCCACACAGGCGAGATATCCATAAAAGTCTGACGACTTTTCAATACCAAATGCAACTGCAACTCAGCAGCTCCAGAGGCAACTTGCAGCTCGCTATGTCAATTAACAACTCTAAGGTAGCAAACGATATTACATTTGCAACTCATCCAGGGATCAAGTTTTGCAGTAGTCCCTTATGGTTGAGTGGTTTATGTAATCGAAATTTCTAAACCTTGTCTCTAGGCTCAGGTCGAGGACATATTGCATGCAATTCATGTTGCAAATATTAGCATAAGTTGCTAAAAGAAACTTCAATATTTCCAAAAATAAACTCATGTTCGTTCGCTCGCCAGGAATCAATGAGATTTTGTAGAAGCCGACTCGCCAAGTCCTTTAAGACATCCTCAATGCAGTATGAAATGTTATTAAACTCATTAAAATTCATAGCAGAACGCCCCAGACGTGCAAAAAGGAAACCCATTTGGCAAACTAATGTTCGAATAAGCCAATTAAAGCACAGCCCTTGGGCTGCTACGACTCTCGACTTTCGAGCAGGGAGAGAGCTCGAACAGCGCCACAAAGGCGCCAACATAAACAAAGTAAATGTCTTGGCTCGACGCAAAATAAACATAAATAACAGCTAGCTGGCAACTGGCAACTGGCAACTGGCAACTGGCAACTGTGTGCTGAATGAGCAGCTCCTGGAAGAGGTACGGATGAACATCAGAAGGAGCAGCAGCAGCATCAGCAGCAGAAGCCAGGATCAAAAGGTTTGCGCGCACACCATGACATTCTAATGATGATGTCATGAATAAATTAGTTGAGTTTCAAAGACGACACAGACGACTCTGCGGATGAGAACTACACGCGCCCAGAGCAAAAGTTAATGGCGAAACCCAAGCCCATGCCAAAGCCGATGGTTTATGCAACGCCTCTGCGCGATGGGCGTTGCTTGGTAAAAAATGGGCGTCGCCACGCCCTCAAAACACTATGTGGCACGGCAAGTTTTTAGCGTTAATGACAAAAATGAAGTGAGCCACAATATGTGGAATGTGGCATTGCGGTTACTCAGCCAAAAGACGCTAGGCGCGTTTCAGCCGCAAAAGTCAAAAAATGTGGCACACGTGTGTGAACAGCACACGGGTGAAACATTGAATTCATTTAAATTAAGTTGCAAATTATGCAAATGAAATGGGCCACCGAAATAGAGTAGTATACATAACAGGCTAGCAACTACAAGGCGCTACCAGCCGCAGCAGCAGCAGCAACAGCAGCCGCATCAGTTGCACGTGCGTCCGCTCGTTGCAGGTGGCCGGCAGCCACGCCCACTTCAACGCCTGAATGTCACACGCATGATTTAATTAGTTGCGCCTATTTTTGCGATCAATCATTCAATTTTCTGCACCATAAAGCCAGTCAAACAATAGCAGAAAAAATGATGAAGCCAAGGGAAGCCAGCCACTTGTTATGCCACCTTGTTGCAGCAATGCGTAGCAGGAACGCCCCCTTTCAGGCCGACTGTGTCGACGCCGTGTCCAAGGACAAACTGCCTTGTCATTTATGTGCTGCTCGCTTTTGTTACGCTTTTTACGAAGCTGCTGCACCCTCCTCGGTCAATCTGTCACACGCTCGTATGTAAGATTATGTTGCGCTCCGGGTTCTGAGCCTTAGAAGGTGGTTGATTTTTTTTATGTATTTTAGTGAAGGTTGCTTGGGCCGCAAATTGTTTTATATGAAATAATCTCAAATATTTGTGCCCGCAATGAAATTAGCCAAATTAACACCTAGATCCGAGAAGGCTTAGCCAAAAATAATTGAAATATTTTTTGTTTTATTAAAAGGACCAGACTGGATAAAGGCGCAGGCGACTTTGTTGCTGTAAATACACCAAAAACAACAACAACAAAAACAACAAAACGGGAGAGACTTGTATGGATTTTACGTGTGTCCTTTTCTGTTGTGTTCGCTTTTTAGCCCCACTCACTCAATTAGGCGGACATTGGGCAGTCCATTTGGGCCAAATGTTTTAAGCCATTTTAACAATTTCCATTAACAAATATGCACAAATTGCCTTTTGGCGGTTTTACAAATAAATTGTACAAAAAATATTTTGACAAAAATACTTACATACCCACACGCACAAATACATACATATACGTATATATATATATATATATATATATATATATATATATATATATATCTATATGTATATTTTTGCAGCCGAGTAATATAAAAAGCTGACGAAACAAAATGCGTGTTTCAGCCATTTTTTGTTCGACCAAAAATGCATGAAATATTTTTGTAAATTATTTTTATGCACTTCATTAAATATTTAAACAATTTGGGCGCCAGCAAGGATCGAAGTTGGAGTCAGAGCCAGAGTCAGAGGCCGTAGAGCGCCGTAGCCAAGCCATAGCCCAGAGCCACAGAAAGAGCGCAGCGTACTTTAATCAACCGTAAAATGTTGACCTTTTTGTGGAGCGTGGGCGGGGGAGGACAGGCGAACGGTTTTGTAGCTGACCCGCAACATGCTGTTGAAATTTCAACAGCAGCTTGCCGCGTGTGGTGGGCCTAATGGGCCAAAGCCTAGCCCCAGCACTGTGTACACAGTCGAGGCCAAGCCAAGTTGTAGCTATTGTGGAGCTTGAGGTGGTTGTGGCTGTGGGTGTCGGTGAGGGGCGTTGTCGTGCACTGGCCGTGTGTGCATTTACATAATTTATGCCCGTGGCGGGCGTGCGATCTACATCTGCAGCCATCTTTGGACTTGCAGCCGATTTCGTTTGTGTTTTCCACATTTCACTTTATGACATCCTGTGACATCCTGCCGACCGCTGCTCCGGCTGCTGTTCATAATTTCCACGTGCCAAGCAGGCGAGTGACATTTGGGCTTTTAATAGCAACTACCAAAAGTATAAATGTATTTTACAATATCAAAAGTCTGATGAGGCCAGAGAGCCAGAGCTGAACTGTGAAGCATTTAAATATATATTTATATAGATATAAGGCTATATATGTTTATCCTTTACTTACTATGCGCATACAAATGTATAAATTATTTCATATTCAGTGGCCATTCACACACATACTCATTTTATTTATGCATTTATGCACAACGAAATTCATACACATTTGTTGTGCAAATTTCTAAAGGGACAGAGACCGAGAGTCGAGTCGTTTCTCACGCCTCTGATACCACTGCCACACCCACCCACCTAAGCAGTGCTGCTTGTAGTTTCGTCCACTGCCAATAAATTCACATCAAAGGTCTTTATTTGTGTTTGCTTAGCAGCGAAAGCCAAAAAGGATGAGCATAGCCATAGCCCAGCCCAGTCCGTCCGCCAGCGGCTGGGCCTGTGCAAATATCATTTTCATTTCAATTGAGCGACTCGGCTTTAAGCATTACGGCCCTGCGCCTGGGACTGGGCGCTAACCTACGACACGCGTGTCATCAGCTAATCCCGGTGCTGCCGCTAAATGATTTTCTAGTTGCCAGGCAGTCCAAGGCAAGGCAACAACAACTAGAGAGCAAGAGAGCAGCCAGCAAAGGCGACTACTTGGCGCACGTGTCGGTTGTTGTTGGCCCCGGGGCGGATGTGTGGCCGGGGTTGATATCGTTGTACTGCGAATTGCCGTGCGCCTTGCATTGCAATGAACTCAGCACTTGAGCCGACGCCCTGACAAAGTAACTCCCCAGCATTAGCCAAGTGACCGCCAATGGATTTTTAAATACTCGGCACACGCGTCGCCCGAGCGAGTGAGCTGCTCAAATTAAACGCCTCGTCGCGACGGAGCAGCTTGAGCTTGCTTCTGCACCATTGCCAAATAAATAACTCAATTGTTTTGTTGACATTTTATTTGACACGTGACTACGGCTGGTTAAACACACGGCCACACCGAAGCCAGGACCGCCAGGACTCTGGCTTAGTGCTTTGTTCTTTTTGCGGTTCATGTGGCCGCCAACGTAGCGTCGCAGCATCGTCGGCAATTAATCTGAAAGGTGTCCATTAAGGCGTACACGCGCTCGTCGCCCATAAAAGATAGTTGCTCGTGCCGATGGTGGGCGGGTCTACTGCCGGCTGCTGTATTATACGTGTAATAGTGTCAATTTGGTATTTATAGCCAGCCAGCCAGCCAGTGATTTGTGCCATTGCTGCGAGGCTCTTGCACTCGCCTCCTTGCCTATTTACACCTTTGCGTCTTCAAATTTATTCATGGCGCCCGACCCCATTTGGAGCGGGCGTCAAGTGAATTGCGTAAATCTGAATGAGTGCTCGCGAGGCTCAAATGCAAATTTCCTCAGGAAGCATGTAAATGACGAGAGCGTGACACGACCAAACAGCTTTTGACACGACTCTCACGTATGTATATGGTAATTACATATACACACAAACAGAGTCATCCATATATACATGTATATATGTGCATAGGTACACAGTACTTTGGAAGCATAGACTAACTACCATTTAGGAGGAATATGATGGAGCGATACCCTTTGAATATATAATTGACATTGGGCATGTCAATCTAAGAAAGCATGCAATATTTCAATGATTAGATATTTAAATAGCAAAATATTCCATTTCGACTGCATATACCCCCTGCTTAATTGGAATGCAGGGTATTGCAATGTGCATGACTTGTTTAGTTTGAACAACTTTTGTGCCAACCACTGAGCCCGGCTGCCTATTTCAGAGCCACAGCCCACTGTTTGTTTGCCTGGCTGGCGTGCAAGACTTTTGACTTTCTTCTAAAACAATTTAGCTTTGTATAACGGGCTGTGTGTGTGCGTATATTTGGGTGTGTGTGCGTACGTTCATGTGGTTGCTGACACAAACCAAAATTTAAACAAAAGAAAAGCTCGAGCAGTTGAGCTCAAGTGCTCAGCACGAGAGAAACCTACTAAGACTGTTGGCTAACGGAAACCGCACCCACACTCACACACACTCCCACGCATACCAATACGTGCCCACACTCACACTCGCGTACACAGACACACATATACGAGCTGCTAAGTGACTCTTGGCTTTTGTTATTCTGGCTCCGCCTGCCTTTGAAGCGGTAGCAGGCAACGGCAGAAAAACTGAAGTATATTGTTAACAGGATATATAATACACAAAATAAAGTTTTCAGCCAAAGTTACACAAAAGTATTTCGCAAGTTGTGTGCCCCATTCAGCACCGCTCCCGTCAACAGTCCCCCGGGCCCAGGCCCCACGCCGACACCCCACCCTAGTCCTGCCCTGCTCTGGCCAAAGCCCGAAAGCTGCATCACCTTTCACTTGCTTTGTGTGTTTGATTTTTGGTATTGTTTTACTTTTGTTGAAATAGAAATTAAATACAAAGGAAATGGCCCCAATTTTTTCAGTCTGTGTATTTAGCTGTGCCCAAGGGAACATATTTAAGCTTTTTCAAGAATTTTACAATTTTCCTTAACAGAGAGATTGAAATATTTAGTTTTATTTGGATTTAAATGTGAAATAAATTAAAAACTTTGATCGACTAAAAATTCTGGCCAAAGAAACCATTAAAGTCTAATTTAAAATTTAAAACCCAGAATCAAAATGTTTAATTCTTGATCGTAATTCAAGCCATTCGCATTGAACTGCGTCAAACTTAGCGAATGCAAATATGTGGAAAGTTCGCTTATTTGTACACTGCTTTCATTTATCTTGAGAGTCTGTCCGTCAGCAACAATGCAAGATGCTGTTAGCCAGCAATAGAAACCAAACTAAGGCGCTAAGGAGAAAAAACAGAGGAAAGGAAAGAAAAGAAAAGGAAATGCTCGTAAAACGGGCAATGGCAAAAGCAAAGAACTGTCAGTGGTGCTATACGAGAAATGTAGCATTTGTTGAGGGGCAAAAATAAATGTTTTCAAATGTTTGACGCGTACTGACAACAAATAAGCACACACACACACACGCGCGCACATACACAGCGGCTGAGGGCTGCTTGAGTAGCGCACAATACAGTGTGAGATATGTGCATACACACGCACACTCACGCATTTGTCTTACTGTGTGTGTGTGCGTGCATTTAATGTCTGTAATTTACCGTTAAGTAGACAAGTATTAATGGTGAAATACCAACGGAATGCGTAGCGCTGCGCAACTTAACAAACATACAAAACGGCCACAGCCAGAGACAAGACGAGCGAGCGCCCAAAGGCAGCCATTGAGGAGGAACAAGACCAAAAAAGAAAAAAAGCGAAGGCAGCTGAAAACAAAATGGCGACGACGACGACGACAACGTCAGTTTGACTTGACGTTGAAGTTACATGTTAACTGTGGCAGTCCACCCCCACGTACAAGCACACACACACACACACACACACACACAGGGATAGATACCCATACATAGACACAAATAAGCAATTGTCAATGTGGCGCGCGCATGTTGCCTCCCCAGCAGAGATGTCAAAATAAAAAAGACTAAAAAGAAAAAGAAAATGAAACGAGAAAAAAAGCGAAACGAGAAAAAAACGAAACGGAAAAAAGAAAACGCCAACAAATTCCAAAGAAAACTCAACTTTGGATTGTTGGCATTTTTGCTGTGTGCTTTGAATGCTGAAAGCGTAGCGGAAGCAGCGGGCAGGGGGCCAAAATCTACCAGGGCTCACACAAGCAGGGCTCACCGAGCAGGAAACAAGTATGAAGTCATCCAAAAAAGATGAACGGTAAGCAGATACGCTGTAAAAGGAAGCCATGCAATGATGAAAAAACTAGTCCTAAATATCAATTTGGAACTGAATCAAGTATATAGAATAAAAGAAAATCAGCATAGCAGTAATTACTGGCCAAGAATATCAATTTGATGCTGATGCTTGTACTCATTGCCCCTAGTTGATCATGACCACTCAGTAGCATTCCGTGAGTGCTGGGTATAAAAAAATATTTGCGCGTTAAAATAGTAGATAAGGCGAATGGTAAGAAAGTAGGAATGACAAAACAAACGCGCCATTTTCTTGACGTTCACCAATTTGACATTTTACGTGATTTTTGGACCAGCGGCAGAAGCAATGGCAATGGAAATGGCAATGGCGAAGGCGAAGGCAAAGGCGAGGTCGCAGCTCCCACCCACCCGAGCCATGTGACTTGCCATTTGCTGAAAATTACAAACTGCCAAACTCTGTTTGCGTGCGTGTGTGAGAGAGAGTGCGTTGCGCTTATGTAATTGAGTTCGAAGGCGGCCAGTTCAGAGGCCACCGGAGGAGCCACGTCGCACGGCAACCGAAGCCAAGCCAAACCAAACCAAGCCATGCCCAGCGCAGCCCAGTCCAAGTCAAGTCAAACCAAACGGGCCAGGCACGAGCACATTTTTCACAATTCATTTCATTTTTCAGCGCGCTCGCTGCAAGGCAACATTATTACAAAGAATATTGTATGGAATGGATGAAATGAAAAAATGGCAGCATAACTTAAGGCGCTTTACCATGAGCACACAAAAAATAAAAATAAAATCAAAATAAAGCAAAAGAAACTGAAATTGGGAGCATCTTAAACAAGAAGACGAACAAATGCTGCACAATAATTTGGTTTTCTGTTTACATTTCAGCTTCTCGTTGTGCCAGCGTTGCAACATTTCGAAAGTCCTGCGAACAGCCAAGAGCCAACAACTAGCAGCTCTGGCCGACTAGACTAAGATGGATTAAGATTGAGCCCAAGTAGCCCGCGAATTGCAGTCAGCAGCCAACTGCAGCTTCAAGCGATTTTTCTTGATTTCAGCAGCATTTTCGGTTGGCAACTTTCAGCCATTTCGCCATTGCTTCGCTGCCAACTCCTCAGCTTTGTGTGTCGGCGAGCATTAGAAAATAATATTTTATACGCTTCACTTACAATTTTTCTTGTAGTGCTCGCGCTTGGCTACGCCTGCCATTGCTCCTTCAGCTCGGCGCTGCTGCTGTTGCAGACTCTACAACACAGTGCCAGCTTGTACGTGTGTCTTTCTTTCAGAGCATGGCTGTATGTATGTATGTGTGTGTGTGTGGTTGGAGTAACGCCGCCATATTGTCGGAGTTGTTGATGTTGAAAAATGTTACATGCCAGAAATTGCTGGTTACCCACATGGAAATTACGTTGCATGTTTCAATGAGCCACCCGACTGAACAATCGTCTTCGACTTCTGCTCTGACACTGGCTGCGGTGTCAGCGGTGCGATATGCAAAAATTTAAGAACAGTGGTGCTAAGATAAAGTGACTGGAACCGCCACAATATTTGCATAGCAAAAGTCGGCTGGCTTAGAGCTGCCTCATCAGCATTTAGAAATGATCCAAAGGTCTCAGAATTTAGCTTTAAGTATTCATTTGAGCCATTATCTAAAATAATAGAGCACAATAATCACAGCTGCATTAAAACACTCTCTCACACTTAAACTAACGCCCGGATATCACCCACACTCACTTCGGTTCCCTATTCGCTATCAAAGGTACGTATATGCCTTTGGCATGCAACAAAAGCAGCGCAACTGCCGTTATCTGGATGCGCGGCTAAAAATCAATTTTATTTGAATTTTACAATTTAACCATAAAACCACAGAAAGCATTTTAAACGCATTTTTAATAGACTCAAATATGTGTTTTATAAAAGGCGGCTGGCTCATCCTCATCCTGCCAGTCTGTATGCATGTATATATGTATTTATTTTGCTGCCTGAACGCATCAATGTTTCAATATATGTTTATATTGTTTGTAACAAAATTTGCGCATTTACAAAAGCCATTGAATGCAGCGGCAAAAAACGCGCTAAAATTATCGTTGGCTTTTGGCAGCAGCAACGGCAGCAACGGCAGCAACAGCAGGAGCAGCCGCTCCGCTTTACTCTGGTATTTTATTTTGCTGATGGAAAATTAGTTTTTGTGTGTTGTATAGATTTATCTACCATGTATATATCTGTGTGTATGTGTATGTGTGTGTGTGTTTGTTTGAGTAACTGTGTTGAATGTTTGCAAATAGTCTGCATACTTTCAGAGCTTATACAAAGTCGCGTGCCTTTTTTGTTGACGTGCATGCGAGTACGTTGCTGGCAAATAGCAAATAACAAATAGCAAATATTTGCAAAGACCGAGCATAAATTGTTTACATGAACGGCAATTTAAACGAACCAAAAGATCGGAGCATTAAGTCCGCTACTAAAAATTCAAATATAGCCAAATTTCTAACCACTTTCGAACGACGATCAGATAAATATCTACGCCTAATGCCAGTCTGCTGTGTCCACCATCAAATAAAAACAAGCATAACTCGTCGCCCAATCCTCTGTGCTGTCCTCTGTGCTTCTGTCATTGAGCACACATGTCGCTCGCTCGACCCCAAAAACCATAACGCCAACTGACCATGAAATGGAAGTGCATAAAATACATCAATGGGGCTGTAGCCGCTGCCAATTGCACGTTGTGTGGTCAAATAGAAGAATGTTGTTCTAAGTGCTATTGGCACTGCTGGCGACGGACATCGATGTGGCCATCCATGGCTGACACAACCTCATGGTTGGCCAAACAACGCGACGTTCGCTGGTAGCCGGGGCAACACGTTAAAATGCTGGCACTTGGGGTTGGAGCTACGTCTCCATGGCTGAAACACGGTCTCAGTCCATTGCCGTCTCACCTTTAGACCAGCATCCCCCTCGCTATTTGGGCCGCTCCTGCTGGGAATGCTCAAGGTCTCCAATTCCATAAAAACTGCGCCCCCTGGTATGCCTGCTATTGAACAATTTCACTGGCGGACCTCGATACCAGCTTTGACATTCTGTACATAAACTCCAGCAATTTAAGCTTATAGCAACTGTTCCAAGGCATTTTCCCTCTTCTTCTTCCCATTTTTTTCGGCTGGTTTACGCAGCAGCTGTTGCAGGGTTCGATGCAAACATATTGAAGGGACGCATCCACAGTTCCGGCCAATGCTGGGGGTATCGTCAGCACCCCGGGTATATTGTAACGAGAATTGCTCGCTTGCTTAGTTCTTTTTTCTTCCTCCGACTTTCAATTGTTTTCATTTGGTGGAATCGCTGCCAAGCGCAAGTGTTCGCCAATGAGTATCTGTCAAACAGCAAATCGTTAAGTATGGAAGTCCATTTCATCGAAATTGCGATTTTGGTTTGAGTTTGATAAATGAAATATTTCCATTTTTCGAGCTTCATTGGTTAATGTTAGAATTCTTAATTCAGCTGATATTTGAGGCATAATTTGATATATATTCATATATATTTAAGTGAATTAGAATGCTTTGATTTCAGAGTGAGTGCATTGATTCCTTGATCATTTTCATGATCACTTTTATTCATTATTCATGATTTCTGTGTATAATTCTTTAATGCCAATGATATGAATTCATACCTACTCAAAGTTTTTTTTTTATATACGGATGACGACATAACCACCATTCCCCTCTCGCTCAATTGGTTTATTTATAATTTAAATATATGCAAATAAATCAAGAGCTGCACAGAACATTCTCAAATCAAATCAAGGAAACATCAACCAAAATCTAGATTTATTGCCTAACCACAACTGATAAAAGAGTATTAAGGAATTGTTATGGCTAACGCGCAGCATCGAATCGTATCAAATTGTTAAAGCCTTTGCCGTCAAGTGCGAGCCGCCTGAATATTTGGCCAAATATGTAGTCGCTGCAAATCCGTTTACAGGCACAATCTAGGTAAATGCTTCCAGCTTACACACTGACACTTTGACTGGCGCCCATTTGCTCCATTTCTATTTCCATAGCCATTTCCTTTGCCATTGCCAGCATCCCCATTGCTCGATCCATGGCCATTGCTATTTTCTACGTGCCCGGCCAACTGCTGGGATGCCAGCAGGTGCAGGTGCTCTGGCCTGCTTAGTTGTGTTCGTGCGTCCGTTCTTGCGCTACTTTTGGCCAGTCCAAGACCGAGCGAAAGAAGACTGCTCCTTAGTTGAGATTGGGCCGGAACCTGCCTGCCATTGGGTGGCGATATCGGAGTCGGAGACATGGCCCTGGCGTCACGTGGTCACAACATAAAAACGTGATGAAATTTCACAAAAATAAAAGTACTCTCCCCCTTCCTCCCACCCTGCCAGCTTCCCACAGAGGCCAGTGACAACGACAACGGCCAGCATTTGCTGTCGATGTCGAATTGTGGGCGAGTGGGCCGGGGCGGTGCTCTGCTTTTACGAGCACGGCCATGCGATTGCTTAACATGGCTAAATGTGCCTTAGCAGCGTAAATAAGTAGTAAAAAATTTATAGGATTTGCGCTTTTGGCTTGGGAACAACAGTTGCAAAGGTTTTGGTGTGAAACAAAAACGCGCACAATTAATAAAAATTCTTTCGGCTTTGATAGAGAGTCGCCGGGCGAAGAACCTCTGTTTAAAGCATGCACATCCCAACCGCGGCATAATAAACAATTACAAATGTCGCAAGTCCCCCCAGTCCGGTCATGCAGCCTCTGCTCCCATCATCTGAGCTAAACTGCAATAAAGTCACAGCTGCCCATAAGCGTGCAGCTCATAAAAGCCAAAGGCAACAAACAGCACTGGCGATGGCCAATGGGGCAATGTGAAGAAGGCGACTGAAGACGGGCAGAAAGAGTTCACCAACGCCATCCACAATGCCTTACCCTACGCTTCTGCCTCCGTCTCCGCCTCAGTCTCTGTCTTTGCCTCTGCCTTTGCCTCTGCCTCTGCCTCTGCCTCTGCCTCTGCGCCGACGCTCGTCCATTTTTATAATCGCATTTTTATGATTAAGACGCATTTTATAGGATTTTAACTGCTATTATTTTCGCTTTTAACTGTCACAATAAAGTCAAAGTTAAAGACAGGAAGAGCGCCACACAGCACTCTTCTTTGTTTATGCGGTCCAGAACGTTTTGTCTGGCCCAAACGGCTTTCCAAGTGCAGGCCACAGAAGAGAAACGATTAAGCGGACCCCTTGCATAAAGTTGACTATGCAGATTTTAAGCGAGAGATTTGTTTCTGAAAAATACAATGGAATCATCACAGTGCAGCAGACAAACAATTTACACAATGATTTCAGAGTTGAAGCGATTTTTAAAGAGGTGTAATTTATAAATAACTTAGCCTTTGGGACCTATTAAGCTATCTCTACTCTCTAATTATCGATAAGTATATGAATAATAGATAAAATATGAAAAAACGTTCATTCTTTAATAACAGTTTCAAGATGAACTTTTAAAATTATTTATAATTATCGATCGCTGGTACGAAACGTGTTAGAGGAAGAAATATCCATTATTCAATTAGTAAATCTTCCTGCTATTTTTCTGCTATCTTATAGCCCCATCGCTCGGTAATAAATCGATTAAGCTTGGCCACAATTTACGGGTATGGGCCAAAGTCAATGGCAGCAAGTGCCATTACTGGGTTAAATTTAATGCCCACATTGCTGCAATGGCCCAACTCAAATACACAAATAAATATTGTTGTAAAAATTGATAAGCCCATCAAGCGCCGCTGACTGCAGGGAAACCATGGACATTAGCGCAAAGTTTACGGTTCGGCATCAGCTTTTATGGAGCACAGGGAGAGAACAGTCAAAAGCGGCAACTCAGTCAAACTGTTTGGATATGAACTCTTTTTTAATGAGGTGCTAAAAATGCCGTTATTGTTATGACAGGCGGACGGGCATTAACGGCTGCTCTGCAGAGTCTTGTGTGCTTTTCGTCAGGGCATTAACATTAAAGCCAAAGTTTTAATGCAGATGCGGTAAGTTGGCCCATCGGACAGCTCGAGCGTAGTTTAAACATCGATTTGTAAATTGTTAAATGATTGCTGGCTAAATGCGCGTGGCTAATGCCCCGTTCTGCTCGGCTCGCAAGGGTTGCTCGCTCGAACGGGCTGCCTACCCTCACCCTCACGGGATGCGAATAATGTTAAGGGTATATATATACGTCTGGCTTGGCAGAACTCTCATGTATGCAGCCCCATCGAATTCCACGCATATTCGAGCAATGCGCGTACATTTTTTCCTTACGTACGTTGGCCCAGCAGCCGACAAAGTCGGAGACGTCGACGCGCCCTTGCATTTTGAGCCCTTTCTCGATTTAAATACGCTATAGAAAATCCCATTCGGGGTAGATTTGCTCTACTCAGCCTCTCATTAAGTTGTGTAAAGGTAAATGTGTTCTTGATATAATGAAAATTAAATATCAATCAAATACTTCAGATAACTGTTGCAGTTAACTACATCATGTTCTCCTTTAAAGGTTGTTTTATCTCAATGCAACAGTAAGTTGAGCATACTTCATTCCACGCCTATGCAGGGTATTCGAAAAGCCAACTATTTGAATTTGCGCATCCAAAAGAACTAGAATCGTTTTATGAATAGCATATCTATGATTATGGTCAGTATTTCTGGCTCAGACCTTCTGAGATTACTGAAATTCCACTGTTTGTCCTTCCTTTGGAGCGCCTTGAGTCTGCTCGTGCTCATTAAAACACTTCACCTACCGCCGCTCAAGCGTTTTGGCGGCCCAAAGTGGGGCTTCAGTCCAAGTGCGGAAGTAGCCATTGAATATTCAAGCAGCCAACACTTGTGGCTCTTAGATTGGGTGGGGCGCGATGTAGTTGTCGCATTGGCTTTAGAGGGTGCATGGAGCCTGTTTCATTGACGATTTTTATGAAACTTGAAAACATTTTGCCGTAGATTTTGGCCTCTTTGACTAACATAACACTTTGTCAGGCCGAGACGGCAGCAGTTGGCAAACAAATTTGAATTTATATTAATTTATTAGCATAGCAAAAGCGCAACATTCAACGCCAGTGGACAGTGTGGCTAAGCCCAAGTCCCGTCCTGGTGTCGTTCCCACACTCTGACCCGGCTAGAGCTCCAATTTCGGGAACAACGAGTGGCAGCCGCAGCCGAAGGATCAAAACTTTTCCAAAGCCGACCCCATAATGAAAATGAAAATGAAAATGAAATGTAATTTCACAATTTCTAGCAATGAAGTCGCTAATTTGAAATGTAAATTGCCGTGCTAAGCAGTCGGAAATAAAAAAGCAGAGAGCACAAGTGCTTGCCTCTAAATGACTGCTGGCGTACGCCCACAGTCGGGTGAGGGTGTGGGGCGTGGCTCATCTACACACATTTATTAATACGCGCATTTTTCACACCGGATTTGCATGTGGCCAGGACTAGTCCGGAAGCCGAGCGACTTCATTTTGAGTTTTAAGTGTCGCCCACACAAAAATATGCAGCACTTGCGTGAAATATGCGACCGGGCCAAAGTAGCTGGCGCTATGCAAAATTATGCTAATGCCGCTGCCACAACGCCCACGTGGGCGTGGCGCCAGTTGCAGAACCACCTGCGTTTTATGCAACGAAATTTGCCAAATGTCAGCCGGGGTTTTGGGGAGGGCAGGTCGAAAGTTCGGTGGCTGTTGACTCTCGTTCGCATGCAGCTGACAGCTCGACAGTTGGCAGTGCCAAAAGTCACAAAGCTGGGCGCAAACAGTTTGACTCCACAAGCAAAATATATAAAAACAAATAAGTGCCTTAGAACTTAAAACAAACGCTCTTGCACTTTAAGGCCAAAGCAGAATGGCGCCTCCTGCTCTCTACTGGCTGGCTGGCAAGCGATCCACGGCAGCTTAGCGTTTACCTACACACTCATAAAATGCGCATTAAAACATACAGCGCTGGCCGGGTAAAATCCAAAAGGATTTAGTTGCGCCACAGGAGGTGGTTACTTCACGTCTATTGCGCCATCTTTGCATACACACACACGCACACACACACAAAGAGAGAGACACACACACAGTGGCACACATTGAGCGACAGCCAACCGAGCAACCTCTGCGCCCCAGCTGGTAACATGAATGGTTTTTTCATCCATCAAACATGGCGTCAAACGTCACAAGGCTTGGGAGCACAAAAAGGCAAGCCAGAATTCCCAACCCCAAAGCTCTATTGTCGTCTAATACCACAGCTCCGGCCCCGGCCCCGGCCCCGACCCCAGCCTCAGCCCCAATCCCAGACCCAAACCCAGAACCCGTTTCAGTGCCCCGCACAACCGACGTTTCCCATCAGAGTCATGCATCACTTCCGCAGCCGCTGTTGGTGGGTGCGGCTGCCACCAAGCCGTGGGCTACATAATCTTTCGAGCTTTATGTGCTGATGACTTGCTGAGCCTGAGCTGGCGATGCCATTGTTTTTGCTTTTGTTGTTGCTGTTGTTGTTGTTGTTGTTACTGTTGAGGTCGGAGCTGTGTGGGCTGTTGGGGTTTACTGCGTGTTTGGTTGTTCCGAAATGTGCTGAGTCGGTTTTTGTGCTTGGTCGGATTTTCTACACTTTTGTTGGCATCACCCAGAGTGCTGTTCTTGCCCATGTTGTTGTTGGCTCAGCATGTTGCTGGCTTCTAAATACATGGACACACACATACACTAACATAAGCATAGACATTCATATAATGCTTGTAATATTTGCGCTTAGCCTTTACAGGATAAGCGGGCCTCTGCCCGGCATCAGCTAGCAAGCAGAAGGCATCAAGGCAGCTGGCAGACGATAGGCAGCGCGAATGCCCCAAGTGTCCTTGGGGCTGCGCTTTCACATTTCAGTCGAGTTCAAACTGTTTATTTTGTTGTCCTTAGGTTAGTCGCTTGCTCATTTTGTGTTCCTAACGCTTGTTTGCTGTATCTTACCCAAGCGTATGTATGCTATATATATATCTATGTATGTGTATGTGTGTGGGTGTGTGTGGATTGCTTTTTTACAGCGTTTTTGTGTATGTTATTTGATTTGAACTGTTTGCATTCAGTACTGTTTACATATCTCAGGAATATCTAGCCCGTGCCTTCGGTAAATATCCTTGATCCATTTGCAAACAACAGCAACAGACGTTCGAGCTACTGAACCTTTAAAAACGATATATAGCAATATATATGAAGCACAGCTGTATTGAAAACATTTAAAATACGTATTAAGATATTAACAAACAGATTAAACGAAAACAGAAGTATTCATAATTTCTAGATCCTCAATGCAATGGACTTTATTTGAGCTATATAAGCAAAGCGATATTCCTCTCAAGGAAGAGTATTCTAAATAAAAAGAGTTTACAGCGTGAAAGACAAAAGATTGCCCTGACGATGATGAAAAAGCCTTTAAGATAGGATTTGACATAATCGTCAAAACGAACACCAGAGAAATTTACTGAGCTGAACAACAAATCGGCATCCAGCGAAAGTCGCACAGGCCTTAAAATCTTATAAATTGAATACAAACCCAGATCCGTAGCAGTCACATGCTGAGCGGGCACAGACATGGGACAGGAGACACGCGCAACTCGGCTGACGTTGGTGCTGATGTGACTATTCGATGCCCGACTCCCCCGAAGAGAACCCCTGGAATGGGCCAGTCCCAAGGAAGTGTTGTATTTGTAGTGTGCAAAACTATTTGTTTTTGCCCGCTGTGCGAAGCTGTGCGCAAATTTTCGCAATTCCGTAATGGTTATTGGAAACGCAGTCAGCCAGCCAACTGGCGGCAAATATTGACGCTGGCTGTATCCAAGTGCAAATCCTTTAATAGCGTTAAACGTTCCCATACAGGGATTTCCGCTTAAACTGCCGCAGCCGAGCTCCGGGCATTGTTTTGCCAGACCACACGAAACTCCCCAACAGTGGCGTCCTCTTTATGTATATTGTCAACCATAAACTTTTATTATGCCTTAAGGTGAATGATTTTGTTTATTTTTTAGGCCTGTTGCCTGCCGTCGAACAACAACAAGGATACTCCCGGCCATGGCCCTACGTCCTTGTGCTGGTCAGCAGCGTACGCATAATTCTGCGTTACTTTCGGTCGCCACGCGTTGCGCCCCACGGCGTTTGGCATCCTTTTCTGATTGGGTTGGGGATGTCACTGGCGAAAAATCGCAACAATTTGTAATGCCAAGTATTTTATTTATTCTGCGATTTCAGGGACTGTATTTTTATACTCATTCACTACAAAGAAATGAGTATATTGGTTTTGGACATGTCCATCTGAATGCAGTTTTTTCGGCATTTCCGATTTATAAAATGTAAAAATTTTCCCGATCTGCCCACTAGGGGCGTGGCAAATCGGAAAGTACAAAGAGGCTTAAAATAGTAAAAACAATTAAAAATTTTTCTACGGGGCTCGAACCACGGCAATCTACGCCCACTAGAAGCGTGGCGAATCGGCATTTATACCGCGATTGGTAACGCCCGACTTCAACGTTACTTGTTATTTTTGTTTTATTTTATATTTATTTATTTTTTTCCAGCATTAATAAACACATATATGAAATACATTAAATCGCTGAGTGACACGAGCACACATACACGCATTAATAGTTTAAGTACTTATATTATATATATATATATATATATATATATATATATATATATATATATATAAATTATTATATAAATTATTATTCAAATAGGGAATATAGGAAGTAGTACTATAAGTAAAGTATAACCTAGAGTAAAGTAGAGCACAGTGATACCATTAAATCCAAGTATTGGTCTTATGTATAGCTCGAATGATAGACCTACTACGCTCATGTCTATGATTAGCCTGCGGGGTGAGACAAAGTTTTATAGCGGCTGTATGAAAACATACTTCAACTTGGCTGACAACAGCCACTTTTGTCATCTTCACAAAGTAGGGCGTGAATAATTGTAAAATACCTTGAACCGGCCAGCATCAATAGACAAGAAAAACGATTCCAATGAGGCAATGCATTGGAAACATCCCAAACAAGGAACTAATTTGAACATATCTCAATAAGTAGAAAATATGAACTCAAATATACAATTACAAAATATATAAAACTAATCTATTTATGGCTTTTTAATGATGAAACAGCCACATGTGATAGTCTGGTGTTTATTACCAGCTTACAAAAGAAAATTTTTGATAAGAAGACAAAATGTTGGGTAAGGTATTTATTTAATACATACATAATCTTTATGTACATATTTACAAATTAAACACTTTATCGATGTGCTTTACTTTTCCACGTCGGTAAACTTGAATCGAAAATCGATGGCTGGTTCCATAAAGAATCGTGATTTATACGGCTTGGATGCATCATAGTTGAACTCCACATAGAAGTTGCGAATGAGTTTGGCCAGTGTAGTCTCCATTTGTAGATCGACAATCCGTTTGCCAATGCACTGACGAGGCCCAAAACCAAAGGGAAGGTACGTAAATGGTGTGACCTGGATCTTCTTGTTGGTTTCAGGATCCCGTAGCCAGCGCTCTGGCAGATACTCGTTGGCTCGCTCGAAATACGCCTCATCCTTAAGCAGAGCATTGAAACCGAGCAGAATCTGTGTACCTTTGGGTATATGATAACCTGAAAGAGTGACGTCCGCAATGCACTGACGGAAGGAGCCCAATCCATCGGGATAGTAGCGCAGGGCCTCTTTGATAACAGCCCGCAGATAGGGCATATCCTTCATATTATCCTCATCCAATACAGTGTCCTTCCTAGGCATAACACGCAGTAGTTCCTCGCGCAACTTCTGCTGCTTCTCTGGATGTTTGCTCAAGCACAGTAAGAGAGCCGACAAGAACGTGGAACTTCCATCGACACCCGCTATTAGCATGTCCAGACTCATAACAACTGCTATATTCGGATCGATATTCATCATTTTATCCAACATGCTGAGTTGGCCGCTCTCCTCTCCTGCCTGGCGGCGACGTTCACTCTCCACGCGAGCCTCTTCTATCAAACGCTTCGTAATATCAATGCTCGCATTTTGAGCGCGCATTAGCTCGCGATAGGTTGGCGTAGATACGTATTTCCATATGGAGGGTTGAATATCGAGCTTAAAAGAGAGCTGAAATATCTGCCGTGATATCTTAAACAAGGTCAAGATGTCTTTATTATCACGATGCTTGCGTATGATGCCCACTTCGCGATTAAAGGCAATCAATGCGATCGATTCGAAGACCAATCGACTCATTTCCTCCTCAAAGTTAGCTGGCACTTCCAGAGTCTTTGGATCCCGTATCTCTTTGATACTATATCATATACATACATACATATATGTCAATTTATATTGATTATACTTTTAAACATCGTTTACTTACCGCTCGATGAACTCGTTGTTGATGTTGGACAGCGGCTGGTAGTACATATTAAGACCCTTGGGTTGCATGAACACTGGATTCACAGCTGACCGGAACTTGCCCCAGTCCTCGTGTTGTCTGCGTAAAAATATTAGTTGAACATTTGGATATTTGATATAAACAAGGATCGTCTACTTACGCGGATATAAGGCCCTTCCTCTCTGCAAACACGTCCGGTCTTATGTGCTCGCGAAAGTAAACCAATGAATCGAAACCCGAGCGGTAGGGCCAAATGCCTTCATTGCGAAACACTGTCTCAATATCTTTCGTATTGAAGGTAACCACCCAATCCACGCGGCCCAATGTGCCGGGTATTATGAAGATATTGCCATAACGCTTACGCAAAGCGTTGTTAACCTCCATAAACGAAGTATCGTAAAACTCTCCACCAGGCATAAAGCTTCGCATAAACTTCAGTTTTCCTGGCCTTGGTAACTCTCTAAAGGGACGCACCTGTGCAGCAGCGACATCATCGGAGGGCTGTAAGAGAAACTCCATTTTTTTAATTCCAAGCAATTGTGCATGCATCTCAAATAAGAGTAGCTCACGTCTACCGCTGCCGCCGTTCGCACTGATCTGGCGCCGAGCAGCGCAATTTGTCGCGCTACCAACGATGCTTTAATAAGGGCCATTTGAAGGTAATAACTATCAACTGTTATAAACTGCGACTGTTTCTAACCAGCGTGCAGCTCAGACTAAAGTTATTTTACCGTTTGCATCAGCTTTATAACGAAATGCAATGTAGCAGTTCATAAGTTGCATCCATCTGGTGGGTGCGTGTGCATTATAATTTAGTTCAATCTATATATTTCACTCCTTTGCTCCTACACATTACCTGCTGAATAGGATATATATATGAACATATACATGTACATATTTACATACATATTATATAGCATCTGAAAGGTATTAATGCGTAGGTCATATATAGAGGCCTATATGTGATCTAGCTCCTTTACTTCAAACAATATATCAATTCAATTTTTATAATAAAAGTTAAGTTTTTGATAAGAAGACAAAAAGTTTGATAAGGTATTAATTTAATTTATACATAACGTAGTTCTGATAAAGCCTCTATAAATAATATTTATGTACATATTTACAAATTAAACACTTTATCGATGTGCTTTACTTTTCCACGTCGGTAAACTTGAATCGAAAATCGATGGCTGGTTCCATAAGGAAAAGTGATTTGTATGGCTTGGATGCATCGTAGTTAAACTCCACATAGAAGTTGCGAATGAGTTTGGCCAATGTAGTCTCCATTTGTAGATCGACAATCCGTTTGCCAATGCACTGACGAGGCCCAAAACCAAAGGGAAGGTACGTAAACGGTGTGACCTGGATCTTCTTGTTGGTCTTAGGATCCCGTAGCCAGCGCTCTGGCAGATACTCGTTGGCCCGCTCGAAATACGCCTCATCCTTAAGCAGAGCATTGGCACCGACCAGAATCTGTGTACCTTTGGGTATATGATAGCCTGAAAGAGTGACGTCCGCAATGCACTGACGGAAGGAGCCCAATCCATTGGGATAGTAGCGCAGGGCCTCTTTGATAACAGCCCGCAGATATGGCATATCCTTCATTTTATCCTCATCCAATACAGTATCCTTCCTAGGCATAACACGCAGTAGTTCCTCGCGCAACTTCTGCTGCTTCTCTGGATGTTTGCTCAAGCACAGTAAGAGAGCCGACAAGAACGTGGAACTTCCATCGACACCCGCCATAAGCATGTCCAGACTCATAACAACTGCTATCTTCGGATCGATATTCATCATTTTATCCAACATGCTGAGTTGGCCGCTCTCCTCTCCTGCCTGGCGGCGACGTTCACTCTCCACGCGAGCCTCTTCTATCAAACGCTGCGCAATATCAACGCTCTCATTTTGAGCGCGCATTAGCTCGCGATAGGTTGGCGTAGATACGTATTTCCATATGGAGGGTTGAATATCCAGCTTAAAAGAGAGCTGAAATATCTTCCGTGATATCTTAAATAAGGTCAAGATGTCTTGATTATCACGATGCTTGCGTATGATGCCCAGTTCGCGATTGAAGGCAATCAATGCGATCGATTCGAAGACCAATCGACTCATTTCCTCCTCAAAGTTAGCTGGCACTTCCAGAGTCTGTGGATCCCGTATCTCTTTGATACTATACCATATACATACATACATATATGTTAATTTATATTGATTATTCTTTTAAACATCGTTTACTTACCGCTCAATGAACTCGTTGTTGATGTTGGACAGCGGCTGGTAGTACATTTTAAGACCCTTGGGCTGCATGAACACTGGATTCACAGCTGATCGGAACTTGCCCCAGTCCTCGTGTTGTCTGCGTAAAAATATTGGTTGAACATTTGGATATTTGATATAAACAAGGATCGTCTACTTACGCGGATATAAGGCCCTTCCTCTCTGCAAACACGTCCGGTCTTATGTGCTCGCGAAAGTAAACCAATGAATCGAAACCCGAGCGGTAGGGCCAAATGCCTTCATTGCGAAACACTGTCTCAATATCTTTCGTATTGAAGGTAGCCACCCAATCCTCGCGGCCCAATGTGCCAGGTATTATAAAGATATTGCCATAACGCTTACGCAAAACGTTGGTAACCTCCATAAACGAAGTATCGTAAAACTCTCCACCAGGCATAAAGCTTCGCATAAACTTCAGTTTTCCTGGCCTTGGTAACTCTCTAAAGGGACGCACCTGTGCAGCAGCGACATCATCGGAGGGCTGTAAGAGAAACTCCATTTTTTTAATTCCAATCAATTGTACATGCATCATGCACAATGGCAGCTCACATCTACCGTTGCCGCCGTTTGCACTGATCTGGCGCCGAGTAGCGCAATATGTCGCGCTGCCAGCGGTGCTTTGATTAGGGCCATTTGAAGGTAATAACTATCAACTGTTATAAACTGCGACTGTTTCTAACCAGCGCGCAGCTCAGACTAAAATTAGTTTACCATTTCCATCAGCTTTATAGGCGATCGCAGTAAAATGAGTGAAGAGCATAACGAAACGAAATGCAATGTAAGACGTCGTTGCTTACTCTCTCTATATTGCTCTGTGTGTCTTACTCTCTCATTGTCTTGCTTATCAGCGAGTATGCATGTATGTATATATAAAGCATTAGCCCACACTCGCCAGGTATGCCTTACTCTAGGCAAATAGTCTGTTTTTTTTTTCAGTCACTGGCAAACCAACAAAATCTGCCTGGTCAGAATGATATTAAAATGCTATGTTTACATGAATCAGCATATTGATCCACTTGTTTGTGATTATATGTATTCAAACTCGTTTGGTTGATAACGAAAGCTTTGCACGCTGAATGATCGCCCCACTACTCTTGGGAGCTGATGAAGGGTCAAAAGAAGCACTCGAATAGAATATGCTATAAATCCACTACAGATACGTCCATAGGTAATCTATCTCTCTTCTTTTATTTTTTGGCCTGTATTTATAAATATTGCCCATTAGCTCAACAGGTTTTTGGGGCTGCTGGGGAGCATGAAGTGTTCGCTTTATAAATCAATTTAGTCTCACACAGTCAAGAAATTGGGTGTTGCAGCCGCTTCATAAATGCATCAGCGGTGGCAATCGCAGCATAATGAACCGACGCGTCTGGTAATTTGTCTATTATGTAGCATTGTTTAGCGGCCGAGGCTCCAGCTGCCTGAGCCTATTCACACTTGTGGGCGTGCGCCGTCGAGCCGGAGTTGGGGTCACAGTCGCAGCCACATTCGCTGCACAAATGCATACAATGCCACACATGTCGCGCTTAATTAACCCCAAACAATTTCAACTGTTTGGCTGCCTGACACCAATGCACCCACTCGCGCAAACACACACACACAGTCAGACACTCACACACGCGCGCATGAGTCCAGTGGGTAATATACACAGTTTGCACAGTTTATGTGATGTAGTTCAAATGTAACTATATTAGTAAAATGTAAATATTACAAAAATATAATTAATATTAAATATATGATGTATCTACTATCGAACTAAAATTTAGTTGGGGGAATAAAACCATAATTTGGGTATTATCAAATGTAAAACATATCATTTATTGACAGGAATACATATCTATATATATATATATATATATATATATATATATATATACATATTTTATTAAACACTCTTCCACACATATGCAAGAAATATTCATGGCGCAAACACATGGGTCACTGTACTAAATTTAAATTTGAAGGCACGAATTAGGCAGCACTCCCAACGACAGCGCTGAGGGTTGAGACTTTGTGGGGAGTTGCAGCTGGGGACACAGTGACCCAAATTAATCTTATTCATTGGCGGCAGCAAGTGTGTGTCAGCAGCAATCCAGAACTCGGCTGACAGCCTCGCATCCAAAAACCTTGACTTGTCTATGACCAGGCGCGTCTACCAAGTGGCAAAAGTTTTGTAGATGCTATATGAAGAGGGCGCGAGCCTCGTTTGTCGACAGCCGACGCAAGGCGTGAAAAATTAACGATTGGATTACATTTTCTATATTAGAAAGACGCATTGCAATAAGCGGATTCCCTATTCATACAGTTAACTCATCGCTGCAAAAGAAAGAAAACAATAAACGATGGTTAAAGGAAATATCACAAGACCTAATAATGATTCATAAAAAGTAGCTAACACATAATTATGGGGATTATCCAACGCGAAAGTGGGAAAGTGGAGCAAAGCTGGCTAAGAAACAGCCACGCCGAGTAAATGGCGGCTAAGTGGCCCGCTCGCCTGCACTAATTGTAAGTAACACGTTCACGTTTACAACTTTAAGGGAATTTCCCTCGGAGGACAAGAGACTGGCATGCAGGAAGCACCAGCACCAGCACCAGTAGCAGCAGCAGCAGCAGCAGCAGCAGCAGCCAAGCAGGCAGTCAGGCAGTCAGGCATCCAGTCAACCGGCTAGACCATGCCAGACGAGACACACCGCCATTCCAGCTTAGACATTAAAGTTTTGCCAGCCAGCTCGTTAAATAGACCAAATTCATTTGGTTCAAAGTTTAAAGTGTCGGCAGCGCGCGCGCAGGCCAACATTTATCAGTCATTAACACGGCCAACTACACAAAACAAAAACAGCTGGGCGGAGGACGGGTGGGCCTGGCGGAGTGGGCGGAGGGCGGTTGTTCCTGGCGGGATAGCCAAACAATTAAAGCTGTGTGCTGCTTGAATTTTCTAATGGGTCTTGGCAGCATTAAAAATCAATAAATTTAAAACATTGTATGACAATGGAAAAAGAAATCAGCAAGAACACACGGCCCTGCCATAGATTCGATGCTAGAGAAAATTCTCTTCAGGGATGTTCATGTAGCGGCTGTTGTTCTTGTTGCTGTTGTTGTTGTTGTTGCTGCTGAGACGTAGCACGAAATCGCCGAGCCAAACATCCTTTGTCAATACAAAATACGTACAACAAATCAAATAAAAGCACGCCAACAACAACATCAACATCAACAACAATGGCAACAACAATCCGAATGGCAACAAAGACAAAAGTCAAAAGTGCAAAAACAAAAGCAAAACGAACCGTTGCGCCCCCAAAATGCAAGCCGAGTTCCCAGCGACAGACAGGAGAACGAGAACGTGTCCAGGATCAGCGCACGCGCCGAATTGGCGAATCTCACGAAGCGGGGAAGCTCACTTGGCTCTGTTTGTCTGTGTACATGTGGAGTTGGCTTGGCATCGGGTGGGTGGAAGGGCGCATACATGGACATGTTGTTACAAACGCCGGATAAAATGGCGCTGCCTGGCTTTGGGGGCGCACCACCCATCCATACACACAAACACAGCGCTATTTCTCCTCCATTTTGAGAAAATTTCCTGCTTCGAGCAGCAGTCGATGGCCATGTCTGGCCGAAGTGAGCAAATGATTTTTAACAAATTTCATTAACATCAGAGGTCCGTAATCATTCAAGCATCGCGTTTCGTAACTGGCCTGACAATACCTTTCCCGCTGGCCACTCTCATCCATTCGCTTCACAGGACACTCGATGCATATTTACCTGCACTGCACCTGACGCGACTATCCATTTAGCTTTAATAAAAGCCACGTGAAAAGTGCCAATACAAAGAATACTAGAAATTCGTAGATAAACCAAAACTAGCGTATTTCTAAGCAATCATTGGTCGGCTCAGGCCGGACCTGTGATTCATTTTGTGCATATGAGCTTTTCTTGGCTGTAAATCAACAAAATGATCGACGAACAGCATCCAATGCAGATTGGCCTGTGTAAGTATTTTGTATTAACCGAAAAGATTCTCAAGCGAATGCCGTCGGTGTTTTAATAATATTTTATTTTACCGACGGGTTCTTAGATACTATTATGAGTGCACCCATAATTGTGGGTTGTTGATGTAAGCAATGTTGAAAAGTGGCAATAGCCATTTGTGTACATTACAACCCCAGATATTTATTTTAGAATTGTTATCTGAAATCGTGTGTTACCTTCCAAAGCAATTTACAACTCATTAGACAGAAGTTTTTTTTTTATTATTATTAATACACCTCATAGATTTCATTTGCAGTCAAAACAGCTCATTGGAGAAGCTGTAGTATAATTTGAATAGTTGCCTAAATCAATTTTTGACACACATCACATTAAATTGCTGTTGACCCAACCCCTTCATTCATCTAAACACAATTTGTTGATAAAATATTCAGTTAATATGTATGTTAAAGTGCACATATTATTGTACGAGTATATGTAAAATGTTTAGTGTTTAGTAGAATGTGTAAAATCTTAAATTTATAAATATGTTCAGTGAGTAAGACTAATTACTTTAATAACTTAGTGAGATAAGTATTTGAAGCTCAAAAGTCACAAGCATTGAAAATCATCGAAAAGATTGTAAAGGAGCATGCTATCAAAAAATTGGTTATTATCGTATAATTAGTCCTCAAAGTAGCGCTTTAATATATTTAAATTTACGGTTCAAAGACTAAAATATAACTCAATCTATAATTCACAAAGTCAATGAAATGCAGACAAGTTAAAGAAACTATGTTCGTTTAAACTACTTGTTTAAATTAATGTTTGTATATTTTTCACTTAGTTCCTCAGGCGAGTTGTCATGGTCATACCATTGAAAACATATGTACAAAATATATAGATATAAATATACCTGATGGAATCATATATATATTTTGGTCTGGCGTACTTGTTGTTCGAGTACGAACTGAGCAAAAACTAAGAACCACTTGCACAACTTGGCACTTGAGCTAAGTGTGCTTAAGTCAAGCTGGCAGCGAGCCAAATGCCAAAAATCTGGACACATTTTACAGTGGGCAAAACAAATGCTGACTTCTGTCAGAGATTAGGCCAAAACAAAGCATTTATGTTGTGTATCGTTGGCACAACAGCAACAACAACAATGCAAAACGGCGCCATAATTTCTTTGTCCGCCCAAATCCGATTAAATTAAACGCCAGTCGCCGGCAACAACTCGGCAGCGACTGACAAACGGCGGCAGCGGCTGCACACAGTATCCTGGCAAGGGTTTCCGCTCGCCCGCTGCTGCCGAAGACTGCCAACATATGCCGCCAGCAGACGTAACCGACATAATATATCCAAGCCCCTGCCTTTTCCCCTGCCCCTGCCCCTGCCCGTGTTTCGCCCCTTGACAGGCATGGGGTGAGTTGTAGCAAGGCTGGCCCGGCTAGGGGTTGAATCTCTAGCCACTGATTCATTGCAGTGTCTCGTTTAGATCGCGCACGCACTACTCATAAATTCTATTATAATTTAGTTATAAGCAGCGCGAAACTCGCCATGCAGGGTGGGTGCCCGCAGCCGCCCCCCTCATTTCTGCTGCACATTAGAATCTAATTAGTGTGGCGAAAGGGCAAAGCCAGCGCTATCAATGTCGGCTCCGCCTTTGCACTTGTCCGCGTAAATCCGCTGCTGCCAAGCACTGACATGTCCAGCCAACATGCTGACATCCTGATAAGCCTTGCGGCAGCCAAAGGACAGAGCACAACGGACAAAAGTCTAACAGGTGCGCCAGCTGAGCGGATTAGCACTGCAGCAATTCAAAGTAAATCACATTGAAAGAGGTGTCCGAGGTTAAATGTATCAAGCAAGGGTAACGAAGCAACCTCTGAAAGCATGCGGCAGCAGTTGCTCCTGACAATTGATGTGAAATGCGAACCATATGTTTATGTTTATAGAAATAAGCCTATTCACTTAGTTATCCTTGTGCGCGAATCTTTGAGCAAGCTGAACTGCTAGCTGCGATAGCTCAATCTATAAATGAGATTGATGGATTGATAAAAGAGTATAGGGGCCCTGTGAGGAATTATATTTTAGAATACATATATACATATATTTTTGGCAGCACTTTGAGCTAAATTAGAGTAGCTCGAGCTGTCTGTCTTCTTAGATATATTTATTGATAGTGCTCTAATCTTTGTCTTTGAAATATTTAATAAATTTTAAGCCCTGTTATTAAATAAACATGAAAAACAATAGTTAACCCACTTGTCATCTGTCTAGGAAGTGGGCAGCCGAGTGGTTTGATTTGATGTCATTTGTGGCTGCATTTTAGTCTGCACATGACACGAATTGTATTTCTTACACGTTAGACCGCAATACAAATTGATAACGTAAATTACTTTAAAATGCTGCACATATTTCTAGCATAAATTTTGCATGCCACAGAAATTTTTGTGAAAATTTAATGAAATTACGCACAGGCAAAATCATTTAAATACGAAATGTATGAACAGTCAGGCAGAGCTTGGAAGAGTATATGTGTGTGTAAGTGTGTACTTGCACACATACTCTCACATATTAAGTTAATACAAAAAAAAAGGAAAAAGAGAAAACCTATGGATAAGGGCAAAACAATAACAACTGAAAAAGCGCGTAACGAAACAAGATAAACGGCGCTCACTCACGCACACTAAGAGGCAAACAAATTACCGTACAATTTCAACAATTTGCCATAAATTGAGACAACAAGCAACAAAAAGCCAGCCATCCAGCCAACAGCAGTAGCACAAATGCCACAAATGTACAGTCATTTTTTGCCACCAACTCGAATAACCGCACTCACACAAAAACAACACGGCCCAACAGCACAATACGTATACGCAGCGTATTGCATATATATATATATATATATATATATGTGCGTGGAATTTGCAGTACAGCCAAACACGCAAAGAAAGGAAGGGGAGGGGGGGGGGGCAGACGAGTGCGTACGGTCACGCACATATTTCGCTACAAAAGTCATTTCAATAATTGCAAAACCACAAATTTACTACAACTCGAAATGGTTGGCAAATGGTCACAGTTACAGCTCCAGCCTCAGTTACAGTTACAGGCGCATAGTATAGAGTGGGCAAAAGTGCAGGGAACCACAAATGCAAATCTCGTTTGGGACACAGTTTTTGCCACGAACCACTGAACCACTGGCCGCAGTTGTAAATTGTGAGGAGGGCGCACGACCAGCCGCAATTTGCATGCCGATGCGAAAATAAAAATAACTGAAATGTTTCTCATTTGCATGTTTGGGGCCTGGATCTACGACACAACCGCAAAAACCAAAATAGTTCCAATGGACATCAAATGTCAACAGCAACAGCAGCAGCAGCACCATCACCAACAGCAGCAACACATAACTGGAGCTGGACACACGCAGCACCCAGCCGCAGCAACCATTGCAATGGGGCATAGTCAACTGCTGTTGCACGGAAATGAGCGCATGTTAACAACACCAGCAACAGCAACAACAACAGCAACAGCAGCAGCATCAGCTGCAACAACAGCAACAACTGCGACCTGTCAGCCGGCAGGCTGCAAGACAGCAGCAGGAGGAGCCACCAACTCCCACAATGACAAAATGGCGTCCGCTAGCCGAAATGTCAACGGAAGTTGTATCAACCACAGTAGCAGCATGTCCACCGCACACCAACAGCAACAACAGCAACAACAACATCAAGCTCTGGCGTTGACAATGAGTAGACAGGGTCCCGGGCCGGGTCCGCCCATGCAGCTGAGCAACCGCATCACCTTGGGCGAGTGCAGTCTCAATGACTTGGATGGCTTTTCAGCAGCACCACCGGCGCCGCCGACATCATCAATCGCACCACACACACCACAAGCGCCTCAAATACTGCAGCAGCACACGGTGATGGGCATGGCCATGGCCGGTGATGGGGGCATGGGCATGGCCATTAGCATGGGTCCAGGACTCAACCAATGCACCTACTGCTGCCAGCCAATTTGTGATCGTTACATCATGCGCGTGGTGGACAACTCGTTTCACGAGGGTTGCCTCAAGTGCTCCGCCTGTTCGCTGCATCTGGTGCACTCGTGCTATGCGAGGGACGGCAAGCTGTATTGCCGCATTGACTACGAAAGGTGGGCGTGGACGGCGGTTCAATATGGTTGTCCTGCAACTCAATGATACTCCTATATCCACAGACTCTACTTACGTAATCGTTGCCTTGGCTGCGGCCATAAAATCGCCGCCGATGAGCTTGTGATGCGCTCGCAGGAGAATATCTTCCATCTGAAGTGTTTCGCCTGCGTCGTTTGCGGTGCGGTGCTGAAGAAGGGCGAGCAGTATGTGGTCAAACAGGGGCAGCTATTCTGCCGCTTCGACTATGAAAAGGAGGTGGAGATGCTGCAGGGCTATGGTGAGTCATTAAATGCATCACCCAGTTGCCACAACTGTCTAATATCGTACGCTCCCAGATTATTATGGCGATGACCTGTTTCCACCTAAGCTGGACGGACGTCGAGGTCCGAAGCGACCACGCACCATACTCAACACACAGCAGCGACGCGCCTTCAAGGCATCCTTTGAAGTGTCGCCCAAGCCGTGCCGCAAAGTCAGAGAGAATCTGGCCAAGGATACGGGCTTAAGCCTGCGAATTGTACAGGTAAGGCGGATGCTTATCAATATCTGATTTTGTGCTTGTTATTCTAATTTGAATTGTTCGCTCAGGTCTGGTTTCAGAATCAACGCGCCAAAGTTAAGAAAATACAGAAAAAGGCCAAGCAGGAGCCGCCCGCGAAGGGTGTCAGCGACTCCCACTCGCAGGACTCGCAGGAGTCACATGACAGCAGTCTGACTGCCAAAATCAAGTACGAAGCGCAAAGTGATAGCGAGTCGCAACAAGAGTCGCCATTCTCCACAACCTCGGACGGACTTACAAGGCTGCGCTGCAACATCAAGGACGAACAGGAGCAGGGCACTCTAAGTTGCATGGAGACCAACAAGGGTAAGAGCCAAAACAGAAATGAAAAACAGAGTTACGACCAAGGTCAGCTTAACATATTCTATGACAATCAATAGAGAACTGCAACAAGAACAGCGAACCGATACTGAACACCATTCTTGGCCTGAGCTACGCCACCTTTCAGCAACTGATGGGTCCCTTCACACAGACGCCAATGATCAATCCGATTGATCGGCTCTACAGCATGCAGAGCTCCTACTTCCGGCCCGACGAGCTGGGCGCCTACGGCGAATGCGGTGGAGGCGGTGGCGGAGGCGGCGGAGGGGGCGGCACCAAGGAGCCCATGGATCACTAATCTCGCCTGCAAATGAAAACGTTTTAAGCCAAAATCAAAATTAGTACTTGTAAAATAAACAAAATGTTAATGTGCCAGAAACTCGATTTAGATAGTGAAGCGAAGCCGTTCGCCAAATGCAGCAGCACGTGCAGCACCCTGCAGCCAGCAGCCAACATCCCCGGTCCACCTCGGTGCAACCACCCAGCGCAAGGTTGCCAGATTTCGGGTTGTCCTGCAGGTGCAGCCTCGAAATTCGTTCCACTCAGTTGACAAGAACAAAGCGTTTAACACAACAGCAGCCACAGCCACCCCGAGCTGGGCATAGTGCCCAAAATGGGCGTAAAATTCCGATTCGTCATGCATTGTTCGCCCGAGCCCTCGACAGCGCCGAGCTGTCAGTGTCGCTGTCGCTAACTTAACCGACCCCCATCAGCAGCCAGCTCAGCCGATGGCTAACATCGGGGGCGGCTGTGCTATCCGTGGCACGCAGAGGCCACAGCTATCTATTGGCATGCGAATTGTCCAAGTGGGCGGAGCCACAGCGGCGCAGAGACTTCCGAACAGTGCACTTAGGATCAATGATATTGAATAAAAAACAACTTTTATTTTTGTAAATGAATGGAAATGTTAGACTATAGTTAGATCATAGATAGTTCATGAATGATTGCAAAGTTTAGTTGGGCATAGTGACTCAGAACTGTATGTTACATAAGATTAACCTATTGAGTATAAGCTAATCCTTTAGTTTAGTTAGTATTTAGTTAGTATTTACAGTTACATACAGAATAATTATGCTAATGAAGGGAGATAGTGAAAGAAGGTTTATTCACTGCAAACCTGATCAAGAATTCTTAAGCAGCGGTACACGTGTTTACACAGTCCAATGTGTGCCCCATCCTGCGCCCCACTCCACTCGCACAGCATCCGCTTGCAATTTGTCACAATATGTGTCACATTAGCCACAGCAATTGTGCTTAAATGCTGTCGTCGTCCTCTGCCCTTACTCGGTAGTCGCGTCGTCATTTGCCCCGCTAACCAGATTATACCCCAATTGCGACACCGCGGTCCGGAGCAGGGAGGCGCAGGCTGATGCTGCAAGAGTAGTTAAACAAAGGCCGCACCACCAACAACTCAGCCAGAGCATTAACCACCATTGAATCTTCAGAGCAGCAATGCAGCCCTCTACACACACACGCACACACACACATAGGCAATTTCTTTTACACGCTTTTAACATGCACATCAGCGAGAAGTGAAGCTTCTGTTCGGGCGGGCCCACATCGTTAATCAAATGCTGAAAGGAGCAAGCAGCAAAACAAGTGCATGAACCACTGTGCAGTTGCACAGATCGAGAAAAAAGAATGGAAAAGGGAGAAGGGATAAGGGACGCCAATGCAAATGACTGGCAAATGTGTCTTGGGCATTAAGTCCTTCTGCCCATGTCCTGTCACTGAACTCACTTTTATTCCACTATAAATAATCGAGTGGCATTTGCACATGCTGTGAAAGAGTTGACCGCGTCGTTTCGAGCATCTTGTCGCGCTTTTAAATGGACAAATTACGTAATTAATTACCGCCTCATCGAGGAGCATAGAGAAAAATGAAAAGAACGTTGCATATGTAAATATCACAAAAAGGTAAACTGAGTAAACAGCTACGAGGCAAGGGCCAAAATCAACATTGAAATAAATACGGAAATGTAAAATCAAATGCTCAAATTAAATAAATATTTAGTTATATTTTACAAACAGAAAATTCTGGTAAATACAAGTTTAATATGCATTGTGCCCGATTAAAACATTTGTGAACCTAGAGCCAAGTCGTTTAACTGCACATTATGCAAATCGAATTGCCGCAAAGCACACTCAAAACATATAAAAAGCGATGGCTCTTTGATTTTTATGGACGAGTCAACAAAGTAAAGGCTTTCAAAAGCCAATCAGCAATTGCAAATGGTTGACAAAAACTCCCTCTTCATACACTTTCATAGTCATAATACACTTTTTGTTGAGCGCCTGCCCATGCTGTTATGGCTTTAATAAAATCAAAAGCCAATTGTGTATAGCCAATAAAAACAACAAACTGTGTGGGAGAGAGGAGAGCGGGGCAGAGCGACGGAGAGAGTTATGCACATAAAAGAGCATGGAAAACGTGTACGCATTTGTTGCACAAACAAATCACAGGCTGTCAAATGTCTCTTGTTTTATTATTATTTTTAGCTCGAGAGTCGGCTACGAAAACAGTGCAAAAATATATGAAAAATTATGAAAACATATTGCAGCCTGGGAAAAATATGACTTGCTGGAAAATAGGCTGACCAAAGTGCTCATATCTTAAATAAATAAAGTTGTGAAGAGATAGATGTTGCGTGATTGTTTCTTGTTAGAGAGAAGTGGTAGTTACTCTAGAATTGATATAAATGCTTAAATAAATGAATATATTCACATCATACTTTGATTTAAAATACTTCTAATATCAAAGTGAAGTGACTAAGATATGAATTTATTTGAATAAAATCTGTGCTTTGCTAGACTAAAAGCCTTATGTCTCATTTCTGAATTTTCTCAGTTTTCCTAACAGGGAGACATAGATATTTATTTATAACGAAAAGTTAATTAAAACTAATAACGAATGGTCTACTCTAGAGGGGCTTATCTAGCGAATATATCAACTTCAATTACAGATCTAAATATTTCTTTATATCTTATACATAGGCTAATTATATTTGATCAAATATGACAGACCGTCAGTTAGTCAGTTCGTGAAGTTTGTTAGAGCGAAACTTCTAAAGCAATTACTTGATAGAGAATCATATTGCGTAAACTGTTTGCAGGAGCCCGGCTGCGTGACAAAGTTTAAAGTTTGCGCTCATAATTATGTTAATCGAAGTCCGTAACATGAACTGCGTCCGGTTGCTGAGTTGTCGCTGGGCCTACAGCTTGACAGGCAGCAATCATAAGGCGCAGATGTCACCCGATGTCGATGGCCGGACGACAGGTTCTGGCTGCACAGTTTGCCGACGCAATCTAAATGCAAATGGTTGGCTCAAAGGACCGTTTCTGTGCCCAAAAGGAGCCACAAAAGCCATTACCAGGAATCTGGCGCATAATGCAGCCGGCAAACGGGGCGGTAAATGAGTGGCCCAGCTCATTTGATGTGTGAGTTCGCTGTGTGCGTGTGTGTGTGGGTGTAAGTGTACTTGCTTTAGTGTTTGTGGTGGCACATAAGTAAGTACAAAGGAGCATTTCGGCTGCGACGTCTGTTTCAGTTCCATTTCGACATTTGGCACAAAATTCATAAATGCTAATTTCAACACATTGTGCATACGTTACAAATATGAATATTTACCATAACTAGGCACGCACAGGCCCAGGCACGGGCACATGCACAGCCAACACTTCGATTGCCTGCCTGCCTTCGAGGCTGGCAACAGCCGCAATGGCAGCCATAGACGCAGCCGTTGCCAGAATGCCAGCCACCCAATAGCACCGCCTGCCCCGCCTAGCCCGTCTGCCTCGCCAGCTAGTCATCTTTATCGACAAAAGGTTTGCTATGGTTTTAGCTTTTAGCTGGGCTTGAGTTCGTTTCTGGTTTAATAAAAGCCTTTAGCAAAATGAAGCAATTGTGTGTGTGTATGTGTGTGTGCGTGTGTGTGCTTCAGTTTTCGAGCGCAGGCTGACGCTAGCTGGCTGGTTGGCTGGCTGACTGGCTCAAAGCCTCAAATGTATCTCGCAGCTACATTTGTAGCTCACTTGTCTGCCAACTGTGTGGGCTTGGCAAATATGCGTCAAATCACACAGACGCACTGTTTTTGAATACCAAATGGAGACTACAATCAAACACACACGCCCACTGAAACTAGTCAGTGCGTAGGAGGCATAGTCTATATTTGTCTACTTGATGCCTTAGATTGAGATTGGTTTTGCGCCTGGACGGTGTAATTGGTTGCAAGTGCCGAGCCACTTGTCTACCAACATGTTCTCTCTCTCTCTCTCACTTTGTCATAAATGAAAATTTTTCAATTGATAGCCAAGCACTGGCCGGGGCAACATTATTAGTTTAAACTGGGCCTAATCGAAACAACTAATGAGTTTCCAATAGGCGTTAAAGTGGCCAATAAGTGCACTAATGAGAAAAAGCGCTTCTTAAGCACTGCCATATGCCACAACACCCACGCCAGCAGCTGGCTTACAATACTCGGGCAACCCAAAGCTCAATCCCAGCCCCAACCCTTAGCCATTCACTCCCCCAGTTGCCTGCAAATAATTTGAATTGCAAAATCTTTTGAAATTTGTGGCAACAACTTACACTCACGATTTGGCTGAGGGGGTGTCGAATCTGGCATCAGGCTGAAACCAGTTAACATGACAGACATCAAAGAGGCGTAGTTCACGAAAATGAAAGTATCAGTGGCCACAGTTCACTGCAGATTGACTTTTGCGCCTGGCCTGGCCTGGCCGGGTCAGAGGCCAAATGCAAATGAGGCAACATCATGTTTCTAAAGGGGCGTAACGCCTGCAAATATGCAAATGCTGTCTATAAATATTTAAAGTAAAATGTTGCAGCACATTTGGAAATTTCGTATCCCGAGAAAGAACGAAAAAGAAACCAAAATACAGAAATACTAATGCAACACATATTTGTATATACATGCAAGAGGAATGTTTTTCATTATGTTGCCAATAACAGCAACAAATTTAGCACGCACATACATATGTATGCATATACATATATATACGTGGATGTATATGTATGCAAGCGAGCAAACTCGCGTGCATGTATTAAAAATATCTTGTAGATACTTTTGAACCAGAACCAACAGCAGCAGTAGCAGCAGCTGCCCCGCTGACTACGAGGGGCTTGAGTAGCTCCAAGCAGTAATAGAAATCGGCTTTAGTAGGACGACGAAATAAAAAAAAATAAGACGTTGGCTGTCCAACTGCTGTCGCCTTTCCCGCTACCGCTGCCGTTGCCGTTGCTGTTGTTGGTGTTCTGCAAAAAATGTTTTTATTACATTTCGCGCTCGCGTATTTTGCGCTACTCACGAAATACTTGATGCCAACACAGCCGCAGCAACAAAGGCAGCGCTGAAAGCCAACTCAAAATAAATATCAAGCACTCGCAGCGGGCCGAAAGAGTGAGGTATAATTCCAGGCGCAGCTCAAGCCCCCGTAGCCCTCGCTCCCGGCTCCTTCGCCATCGTCCTGCACTTGCTTCTGAGCCTTGGCAAGACGGCGCCGGCAGTCACACTCGCACTCAAAGCCGCGCGCATCAAAGCGTATTCACAAGTGGTCCTTTGCGCTTTACTGATTTCGCAAAGGCTAAAGGATATTTAGCAAGTCCTTCTGGCCTGATTTTTTTTCTTATTTTTTTTTTTTGTGTCTCCTTCGCCTTCTGCAGATACTGCGCTGCCACTAAAGGAGTTGTCTTGGAAACTTTTCTGCGAGCTACTCAAGTCGAGCTGCTCAAGTTATTGTTGTGCCCAACAGCGCGCCGGGCGAAAAGAAAAACCCCATCAAAATCTACGCGGAAAAATTAAAAATAAGAAATTGAGAAACGAGCGGAAAAAAATTGGAATTAAACGAAACCAGATACTTGGAAATGCCTGCCTCGGCTTGTCTTTGAGTAGCTGGCTTACAGCTAATAAAATGCCAATTTTGTATGCGTAAGAAGTCTGAGGAATGGAAGTGCAAAGCAAAGTTTATTGTTTATTGATCATACTATATGCATGTAAAACAATAAACAAAGAATCTGAAGACATTGGACTCTATAGAGAAAATCGAGAAAGTGCTTGACAGTTTAAAATTGCTCTGAGTTTATTAATTTAAGCTGGCTTAGTTTATTTCCTATTATTTATTCCATTTCTTATAATATCAATCTATATGTAAAAATACAAATAGAGTGGCACTCTATAAAAGGCTTGAACTCCTTTATGGATGCAATCCTGATCACTTTATAGTATGTCCATAGGTTTTTGGCATATTTTCATAGACTGATCATTGATAATCTAAGCCTTCACCCTCTCATCCTTCACAGTCTGTTCCTTTCGGCCTGAACCTTTACAGTCTGTTGCTTGATAGTCTGCCTTACAGTCTAATAACTTACCGTGTGATCCTTTATAGTCTGCTCATATGCAGCCAACTCCTTTGTAGTCCGCGTGCAACCTGCAATCAATCCTAGGACTTTTCTCTACTTACTCCTATACCTAAGTCTATTCCATTTGTAAGCCTTTGCCGATTTCAACCGTCTTGAAGAAATGCAATCGAGCATAAAGAAAACAATGTTCGGTTAGCAAACAGTCGTGGAATCTACGAAAAAAAATGTTTAAAAAAACAATAGGTACGCATTTAATAAAATGTTTGCCGCGCGCTTGTCTCTCTCTCTCTCGCTGTCCCACTCCCACCCTATCCCACTGTCTCTGCCACTCTCGCGATATCAGCATGAGTTTGTGCGTTTTTTATGCATGCAGATTATGTTTTCATTAAATTATGGTAGCTATGGTTACTTTTATACAATCCAAAGCTACTTCAAACGCGAAGCGCACGACCCCCATCGCCCAGCCAGCTTCCCCTCCTTCATGCCCCACAGAGCGCCCACTCCACAGCACAAAAAAAATAACGCAAAGGAAAAGAATGCGCATAATAGAAAGTAATGTGTATCTGGCTGTGGGGCATGCGACGTTGCTGTGAGGGAGTGAGGGGGTGTGGCGGAGGGGCGCAGCTAAAGCGGTACGCTGCATAACTACTGCAGGAGTAGTCAAAGAAAATTGTAGTTTATTTTTATTGCATTTATTGTACGCTCGACTAGCGAGCAGTCATACATACATCTATGTACAGCCGCGGACATGCGTGCATTTGCATGCAGCGTGACATGTGCGAGTGAGTAAAAGCGGAAACGGAAGCGCGCCATCTTTTTGGCTCTAAATTTACACGTACGCGTTAGTGTGAGTGCGTGCGTGTAGTTTCCATTGTTGCTGCCATAGCTATTGCTCTTGTCGTTGTTGTTGTTGTGCTTTAGTAAGGCACGTACATTTATTACTTTTTGCACTCACACACATTGGAGACGCCGGCACATGCATGCAAAACGGTTTTCATTTTTTATTGCGAGAATGTAACGTGCCGCATGCGAATTACTTGCTTCTCTAGCCCCAATCTGTGGCACTGCCACTGGCTCTGCTTCCAGCCCCCAGTCCACGGCCTCCATCCTCCAATCCCCCAGCCCTCAGCCAGCGACGCTGTTTCGTGCTCTGGCTTTTCGGCCTTTCGCCACGTTTAATGTTAACTTTTCTTTTTTTATTTTTTATTTTATTTTTTGTTCCTCTGCTCTGCAGAAAATATGAAAAATATTCGTAATAGAGTTGTTTGAAATGTACAATAAGCTTTCAAGTGGCTTCGGCGACTGCCAAGTGGCAGATGGCAGCCCTACCCGAGAAAAACCCATATGCAAAATGGGAGCGCCGGCAGCAATGAGCGCTGCTTAACTGCAGCATCTTTTCATTGTTAACGATTTGAAAGCACCGAAATGACCTAAGATAGGATACCCATTGAAACCCAATGATAGCTAATGAATATGTGTGTGCAATAAGTAATCAAATATATAAATATTGAATTGAGATGAGCATTTTAAAAACATATAGCATACTTATCAGGGCTGAAGAGCCTGAAAGAGAATTACATGTTGTTTGCTTGGGATGTCACATAAGTCATTTGATATTTTCCATAGAAAAGCTCACTTGGTTTCACAGTGAGCGTGTCAGTCAGTCTATCATAATTCACATGGTTATCCTTCTAGCCATTCAGCAGTTCCATATCAAGAATTTTACTGTCTCACGATGCGAGTGCCTGATGTATATGCACTGCATACAGCCAGGGGGGAAGGTACTCAGGCTACCAAAGGGGCGGAACATGCGAAATTTTAATAATTTGTGCATCTTCCAACACTTTGAATAAAAATTGTTGCTTTGATGGTGGCAGCAGCAGTGGCAGAGCAGCGTAACTAACAATAAAACTTTTTAGTGTGAAGCGCCAAAAGAGACGACAAAAAATATGGACACATATGAAGTCATAAAGTCATATTAACACGTACGAGTGCGCACAGGATATTAATGTGCAGCACACATATACACACACACAGGCGTACAGGCACACAGTTTTTATGCGCCAAGTTGGCTGACTTCAATGTTAATATAATTTCAAATATTGCGGTTAATTTTTCGTACGTGCGATGTGGGCAACGGAAATGAGTTGCAAAATTGTTGGCTCAACAATAACTAGCCAGCATTGCAGCATTTATATAATAAATATATGATACAAATATGTGAAATGCATTCCCAGCTGAACTGCAAAAAACTAATTTCGGACACCGCCTCAAACCCACTTTGAAAAGTAGGCACAAACTTTATGAATTTCGCTAGCAGCAACTGCCAAATGGCAACCGCAGCGCAGAAATTGCAATAAACAAAACGGTTTTTGTTGCTGCTCTTATTCTTCCTCGCCGTACTCTCTTTTTATCCTTTGGTAGGTTAGGTTGAGGGTTGGAGCTACAGCAGCTATTCGTAGCACCCAGACTGGCCAATACAAAGCCACTTGACTCATCCTTCGCGCTGGGGCCCTTCAATGATTTTGGTCAATTGGATGACACCGAGACGCACTGACAAGAGTGCAAGCACACACACTCGCGCGCACACACACACACATACACACATAGGATCATCCACATGTACGGGTTACATGGTCATAACCACAACCGAACTGTTCCGGCTGCAGCACCGCGGGGCTACTTATGGGACATGGATGTCGTTACCGATGTCGATGTCGATGCTGCTGCCGATGCCAATCGCCATGGCAATAAATTGCAGCGCGTCCAACGTCCGCTCACCAGCGGCATCCAACTCGAGTTGAAATTGGTCAAAAGTTTAACATATTTGCGTGTGTGCGGAGAGGGCTTTACGGTTTGAATTGCTGCATGCTGCATGCTGGACGCAGCCACGGAGCAGGGGGTTCAAGGGGCACATGCGACTCCGGCTGCTGCTGTTGGCCTTTTTGGCGCATTTTTTGGGTAAATAAACGAGCGCCAGCATTGTCGAGAGCCAGCCGAGGGCACATCCTGCCTGCCTGTTGGCTTGCTCTCATAGGCTCCACTTATGAGCTTCGCTTGGTCGAGGGCCGTCGCCCCACCGCCCATAGCTGTTATTGCAATCGCGAAATGTTAATGCATATATTAAAGATAAACTAAATATATGGATACAAATAAATATATATATTATAAAAAATAATAAATTCAACTTTTAACCAGAGTAAACTTAAGCAACAAAAATTCAACAAGCTTCAAATAATAAATATATATATAGAAATATAACAATTAACTGTTGTTTGCACAATACTATTAAATATTTATATTTATATGTATATATTTACTGCTATTTAATATTATTCACATTCAACTTTTCACTTCATTTATATATTTGCACTAAGTTATTAGCTAATATATTCAACTAGCCTATACTCTAATGCTTGGGCTATAATTAGATTCCATTATGACTGCGCCCCTATTTCGTAAGGAACGTTTTACATTAAGGCCTGAAGGCAACGGCAGCGCCTATCAACTAAATATATATTCGAACATGGTATCAAGTATAGTATTTGGTATTCGACTACAGAATTTAACGACTAACTAACTATATGCTATAAAGGCCACACACAACCGTGGTAAAGCATTGGGACAGCATATAAGCTGATTTGGTATAGTTAATATGACTAGCATTTTTCACTGAATAGATTTGGATATTATATATGTATGTATATATATTAGTAATTTGTTGCTTTTACTGAATGGCACAGACAGCAGAGGCGCCCGTATATTGATTATTCAGACGACGTCGCATGCCCTCCAAGTAAATGTCGCGACTAAACAGGCCAGCGGCAAGGGGTATACTAAAAAAAAAGAGATCTTTGAATTATTGTTGCTTCCAACTATTTGGCAGCCACTCACGCATCGGTGCCAGCACGGATGAGTGTGCGAAACAAAGCCCACACTGGCTTGTGATCAGATGTAGTTATAGACGGCACAGAATCGTACAGCAAACATTGGACGTAAGGCTGCGTGGGCGTCGATACACCCGGCACAGTGCTCTGTCGGCGTATGACTAATCCCTGCACCTGACGGTATTTGTAGAGAATGCGATCCGTATAAGCAGGCGCACGCTGCTTAGAAGACGTATCAAAATTCTGACTTCCAGGGTCATACTGAAACGAACACACACTATTATATCCTGAATGCTAACTTCTCGCTCCTTAAACTCACCTTATATGTGGGCGGAAATGTAATATTTGCCTCCATGAAGCCACGGAAAGCAGCGCCATCAGCCAGCACCGACGAAAGCTGATCCGTGTGCATGTAACCATGTGGCAAATGCGAAGGTAGCGGAAATTTCGTATTCTGTATCCACTCGAGCAGCTTCTCACGTGGCTCGCCCAGCCGAAAGTTAAGGTCGCCACACCAGAATACATTGTCGAAGTTCTGCGTAACATCCTTGTTCTTGTGACGCATGTTTGGCAGATTTTTTGGAAGATCCAATGCATTTATAATGCGCTTGACATCCGACACACGCTCCTTCACCTTCTGCTGGTGTGCGGTTAAATGGGAAGTCACGAATAGCATGGATGTGCCGAACAGGCAAAATGAGATGGCCACAGCGCCCTTGGTCCGAAATGCCGAGCCTGTGCGCACCGACATCGAAGCATCCTCTGGCGCTGAACAGTACCAAATGAGATCACGCCGCATGTAGACAGCCAAATGAAGTGTGCCGAGTGTGGTCGAATGGAAAAGCACGTGCGATGGACCCAACGTCTCCTGAAGCGTCACTTCCCATTCAAAACGATCCGGAGTCGACTCCTGAGTGCCCATAACAACCAGGTCGGGCACATGTTCCACATTTGAAGGCAACACAAAATCGTTCATTTGTCTACAAAATAGATAATTATAATTATGGAAATATAGTCTATTGTAATTCCCACTCACTTGGGTGGACTGTGGCCATTCATGTTCCAGGTACCAACGAATATGGTGACCTCTTTTTGGGGGAGCACGCGACTCAGTTCGCTTGGTCCCAATAGCGAGGATGAGCCCAGTCGTCCATCGAGATAGCTACGCTCCCGTGCCTTGTCCGCCGGTATGAGATTCAATGCCTGCGCCGCCATCAATGCCTGGCGAGCCAAATTGGAGCCAGATCCTTGGCGTCGTAACGTCATGTTCTCATGCGACATGAAACGCATGCCAGGCATCTCCTGGATGCCCGCATCCAGCGTATCCGGCTGTGTGGTAATGTTCGGCGAGGACATGTGCTGCGGCGTTGTGGCACGCTTCAATGTTTCTGCACTCTCCTCTGGATGTAGAGGCGGCACCTCCTGGCCAGGTGGAAACAGCTTGAGGCGCAGCCGGGAACGGCACGCAGACACAGCGATGGGTCGAATGGGCGCCCGATTCACTGTGTCGCTCTTGTTGGACGAACTGGATGGAGAGTAGTGCAAATGGTGGTGCGTAGAACCGGTGGCGCTTGCACCGCTTTGCTCAAAGAAAGTTTTGCTGGCCACTGGAGATTCGGGTGCACTGGCGCACTCGCTCGACGGTCGCGGGCGCTGATACGAAGCAGCTCCTTCGCTTGAATGCGAATTCATCGAACCCGAATTATCCATCATGCTCCAGCTGAGCGACAGATTGTCGCGCCTGAGCACGTTACTTGCCGTTGCATTAACCACAGCATCGGGTATCGAATTATACCGCACAGAAACCGGTGGCGTCATGGGCTTCTTCTCAGCCTTGCAGCACAGGCTGAACTGATGGCTGAACCGATTGTGATTGGGCGAACGTTTCTTAGGCGACTTGCGGCGCATTACGACATCAGCACCACCATCGCTTTGTGAGCCCGTATCGCTATAGCGATGTGTGTGAGATTTGCTCTTGGACGTTGGATTGCCGCGTCTATGAAAGCTTATTAGTCCACTGTGCGATTTGTCCAACATCTGCGTGGCATTGCAATTGGCAGCGTTGGCTGGCAACGTTTGGCTCTTGTGATTGTTGCTCGACTCCGCTGAGCATTTGGCAAAGCTGACATCATATTGGCCACAAGCAGACGTTGGTCGTCGCTGAGATTTTGGTGAGTCAGGTGTTACCGGGTGTGGCTCCACCTTGCTGGGCCGCTTGCTCAGCAGCCCAAACAAGGTGCTGCCACTCTTTTGTGCGCTACGTGGACTGCCGGTAATGCGCTCCTCGCTGCCAGCTCCACTCTGCTGCATGATGTACAATTATGTGGGTGCAGCGAGGTAAATACGTCTATATTCGATTTGTTTTTAGGGGATCTTAGGTGTTAGCTGCTCATGCAAGTCTTTGCAGGTGTAATACTGTGCTTCATCAGCAATTATCACATGTTTTCAATTGTGCTTCGATAGTGTTTACATTTAGCGCTTTCAACTAGCCTCTTGTGCATATAAAATGTGTAGAAAATCTGAATACAATTTGTATAGGCTGCACTCCATATGTGATGTTTCGCTGCTGCTATGCTCAGCCCATGGTGAGCAACGAATTGTGCTGTGCCTTTACCTACAAATATGTTGAGAATTTTATAATTACTTTTCTTTTTATAGCTACCCATGCACGCAACTCACCTGTGATTTAGACTTCTGCGATTTCTCCTGGTCATAAAAAACCACAATTCGCAGGAACAGCTGTGCGGGCGAAAATGAAAGCAAAAAATCAATATGTGTATATAAAGTGTAAGCACATGTAATAAAAGAGCTGTCGCGGAGCGAAACACTTAAATCCACCCTGCCCGCTTGCTTTGGCGTTGCCCAGAGCAATGCTTGCGGCGCCAACAGACGTGGGCAAGGGCTGCTGAAAGGGGGGCGCGCAAATAGCATTCAAAAGGGGGTGGTGAAGCAAAAAGAACTATATAACGACGACGTAACGAAATTGGCATCTGCAAAGCATGCTGCGATGTTGCGGCTGTGACGTCCGCCCACGCACGATGAAAGCGCAAATAAAAAATAAATAATAAAAAAAAAGACTGCCAGCGACATCACTTGATTTGTGCGCCGGTGCGCTCTTATGCTGGGATTTATAATTAGCAGCCTATTGTTGCCGCCAAACGAACGCGCAGTGTCTTTGCCTTGAACGCCTATGAGGCGAGGCGTCTGGCGAAGTCTCGGCCACCAGCAATAGAAAACAACAACAATGACAGCAGCAGCAGAAGCACACACTTTTTGTCACAACTTGCTTCAAGTTCAGGTTCACTCTACAGCATTGACACTTTATTTCACGACCTCGTACCTTTTAGCACATTGTATGCCTGTTCGATGCTCGCAATCACTAAAGCAAAATAAATATTGTTTATTTGCTTAAGTTACTCGATACTCTGACAGTCAGTTACTCGATTCCTCGATTGCAATAGTTTTAGACTAATAATTTTTCTATCGTCTATCGTGGAAGCATACTTAACATTGCGTTAACATAGATATGTTAATTTTCTTCATACTGTTCAAATTGTGTTTCAATATTATTTCAAAATGCGACAGACTACATAGAATTCTGTTCCTCTTGATATATCAATATAGGTTAGTTATTTTATATGAGATAGTATCATTACAAGTAGATTGTGACCCATTTTCATTTATAATTTCTTACTAATTTAAAAGTAAACAAATCGGACAGCTGACTGCGTTTGAACACATTATTTCTGAAAGCATATGGCCACACTTTTTACTCACACAAGAATATATCGATATGATATAATACTCGATCTAATCACGTATCGCTAGAATAAAAGCGCATCCAGCACGAGGAAAACCTGCATTCGTATTTTGCACTTTCGGCGGGCTGAACCTCAGACAATTTCGCCATGGCTGCCCAGACAATACTTTTTGATTTTACATTGGATGCTGGAAAAACAGCGACTTCAATACAACGCCAAGAGGTGGCCCGTATTGTTCGCAACGAGCTGGAACATGTGTTCACACAATTGGAACTTGCCTATTCTATGGAATCCATGGAGAATGGATATTTTTCGGTGCTGCACGAGAATAAGGATACAATTATAACGTGCCGTATTTTCCAACAGGGTTTGTTAACCATCAATGTGGAGTACTACTTGGCTGCCGGAAAGGAACCAGTCTTATCCTTAGATGTATGTATGTATAAAATACGCACTATAGTTATTTTATGAAACAAATTTTTGCACACACACATTTATATATGTATGAATATTTTTTGGCACATACACGTGTGAAAGTAATTCACGGACACAGACGTACAGTAAGACTACGACTAGCTGTGAAATGTTAGTGAGTGTGTGTGCTTGTGAGAGGACCAGAAAAGGGCCCACGGCGGTAACGGGAAGTGAAATTGATTTTTCGTAACTGTATGTGTGTGTGCGCGGCCCCTTGGCGGGGGTGTGTCTCATGCACTTGACCGTTTTTTATACCCTATGCCCACTGAAAATGGGTTTTAGGGTATATTCGACCTGTGAAAATCATTTAACAGGCTAATACTCGTATGAATTTCGTTGTGAGAATGGCGAGATAAACTAAAAAAATTTGACTTAATTTTTTATTACTAGACATTTCATATTTACTGTCTTTGTATACGGCTCAGAGTATCTGTTAGTCGATTATTCTCTACTAGAGCACTCTTACTTGTTTTCCGTTAACATTGTTTGTGCACCCTTCAAAAGTGGGAGTGGGAGACAATGGGTGCATCGTATTTCAAGGCATTCGAGGTCCACGCGGCCAAGACCTTAAAATTTAACTATGTACATATGCGTATAGAATTGACTTGTAAGTCTGATATCATCTTGTCTATTTTGTAATTAAATATATTATTTACTTAGTAAATTTAAACTGTAAATCTTCGTATTATCTTCAACGTAAATGAGAGAAAGCTTTTTGTCATCTTGATTAGGGTATGCTACATCGGGAGGTAGCATGACTTTTATCTCGCTATTTTTCTTTCCCTCTCTCTCTCTCTCTTCGAAACACGTGTTTGCAGGTTTGAGTAAATATGGGAATTCTTGAAATGATTTACGCTCTGCACTGACCAGCTGCGCTTCTCAGTAAAGTTTGCTTTTGTTTATGTTTATAGTAAACTAAAGCAGACCGGAGCTGAACATGTACAGAGATCCAGACGTACAATAGAGTATCAAATCACTAGTCTAGCCGGCAATTTGCGCTTATCGTATAACATTTACTTTCGACTAAAGAGATGTGTATGTATATATATAGTGTAAAACATATAAACCTGCACTTGTCTAAGGAATACTTACCATTTACGTATGAATCTACAATCTGAACTATAAATAGTTGTTTGCGGGTCTGGCTATAAACTTATATAGATACATGCATATATGTATATATATATTCCACACTAACAAGGGCCGATTGAAAAGTTTGTAGCTGAGGGAAATTTCCTCTTACTAGCTGAATCGAATTGTGCATTTTATTGTTTTCTTTTGATTTGCTTAACTAATTTACTTCATCACAGCATTTACATTTGCAATTTATATCCTTAATATATCCCCAGTAGGTAAATAATATTTAGGTCATGCTCTTTATGCTTAAATAAGAAACATTACAATTGCAGACCATGAGAACAATGGAGCTTATTCTACGTCAAAAGTTAGATTCCGATCGATCCAAGTATTTACCGCCGATAAAACGTGGTGGATATATTGACATATACATGACTAGCTCAGGTTGGTCAAATATCTATATTATATAAAACAAAAACATATAAGTTTAGTTTTTTTGCTAGTTCTATATGCAGTATCAAAGAGTTTCGCAATCCTTGTATTTACTCGTATATATATCTTCCTATACCGAATTCTCTCTTCAAAATCAATTGCCAAAAACTTGCAACCTAAGCAGAGCAAAAAACAACTATTATCAAATCAAATTTCTATTCACTTTATATATCGATTCGACAAATATATAAATCCATATTCATCAACTATTTGGTTGCACGGCCCCTAGCCATTGTAGTGTGGCTCTATAAATTCGCAAACGGCTTGTCAGTCACTCACACTACAACCAAAAGTGTTTCCCGTTTTCGTTTTCGTTCATTGTAGCCCACAACATCCATGTAATATAGAAAATATATAAATTGGTTTGCTGCCTAGCTTACCTATAGCAATTGCCTTCTAATTTCGGCAGTTCTTGCATGTTTGTTCCGTCGTGCTAGAAATCGAATTGAAACCCAAATAAAAAAAATATGTAACTAAAATAAAATCAAAACGAACAACGTATTATTTGTATTATTTTAAGAATTCTTAATTATTTTGATTTTTTCTATAAACTCTTTTTATTTTCATATCCATGAACACACACAAATGAAACCTATGCGATGTCTTTGGTCTTCTTTTCATCATCATTATCATCATCAATATGAACATCACCATCATCATTGCCAATGATCATCATCTATGACAATCTTTTACAACCATGATCGAAATTTCTTCAATTATAATCAAACGAAATGTGTAAACCAAATTAAATTGTACGTACGCCCAATGCACCTGTGTCACCTGCCCCGCTCGCTCGCTCGTTCGCTCGCTCTCATGGTACCAACTGAAACAACAACTACAACAACAACTCCACCTACCACTATGTACATTAACCACTCAACAACCGAGCAGAAGGGCAAACGCTTGGAAAATGCCCTAGCAAAAAGTTTGCAAGCCCTTTCGGGTCAAAAGATACCAACATTGAAGCGCGGCGATGTCGCTAGGTATTATCCATCCTCAGGTAACGTATACTGTATACTCTATTATCATAATACAAAATAATAAAAATAAAAAACAAAAACTATAGAAGCTAAATCATAAGTCATTAGTAGTTGAAAGCAACTTTCGCACTGCGTACAAATACATGATAAAAGCACAAAGCATGCTGCATACTTACATTTGAAATTCGAATAATTTACTTTTGAGCAATTATTATTATTTTGCCTTTAATTATCTGTTCATTATTCTATCTGTATGATTTGTTTGTAATTGAGTTTGTTTAATTATTTATCTGTTTTTATTTCAGTTAATTTTGATGCATGTATGTTATTCTGTATATATAGGATCTCTAGGGTATTTGATTGCAGTTTTTGTGAATAGTTTGCAGCATTAGTCTATATTATATTTAATCCTTGTAAACTTTTGAATATTGATTCGCAGATGAGCGCATTATTGAATACGATATTGATACCCTTGTCTATGAGGCTCGTTCGCCGTTTCAGAAGATTCAAATTCTGCACTCCAAGACGCTGGGCAATATGCTAATTTTAGACGAGCTGCAAAGTAAGTTACATATATGCACTCGGTGTCGCGGTGGTACGGTGGCAAATTGGCATGGTGGCACATTAATTTGCAACCCCTGCATAGGCCGAGGACCATGCCACACAGATCAAATTAAGGTCAAGGCCTACTTGGTACACGTCACGTGTCGCTGTTGCAGTCGAGCTGAAATTAAATCAATTACTAATGGTTGCTAATGTTTTGCCATTGCAGATATTGCGGAATCCGATTTGATTTATACGGAAACCCTAATGGGCCGCGGCGTTGAGAACTATGAGGGCAAGGAGATATGCATACTCGGCGGCGGAGATGGCGCTCTACTCTACGAGCTGCTTAAAGAGAAACCCAAGCATGTGGTCATGCTCGAAATTGATGAGCTTGTTATGCAGGCTTGCAACAAGTATCTGAACAGCATTTGTGGCGATGTGTTGGAGAAGCGCAAAACCGATCAGTATGAGATCATAGTGGGCGACTGTGTGGACTATATGAAAAAGTTCATTGCGGAGGGGCGCAAGTTCGACTATGTGTTTGGAGATCTAACTGATATACCTATTTCGGATGCACCTATTGGCGAATGCTGGGATTTTATACGCACCATTTTTGAGCATTCTTTCCAGCTGCTCAAGCCAGATGGCAAATATTTGACTCATGGCAATGGCACAAGTTGCTTGGAATCGTTGCAGTTGTTCGAGGAACAGCTACGATTGCTTAAGCCGAAGGTTAAGTTTACTACAACCAAAGCTTTTGTGCCTTCGTTCATGGAAGAATGGCTCTTCTATCAAGTAACTTTCGCTTGACCAGCTCAAATTGAAGCAGTTATGCGACGACGACAAGCACCACAATTGCAGTTTACAACCAGTACGAACTTAAAAACAACAGCAACAACGACATCCACATCGTGTATCCAAAATGCTACATCCAACACGCAAATTGTTCTCACACCCGCAATACCAATCTATCCACTTGAGCTCAGCACCAAGGAGCCGCTGTTACTGCACAGCTACACCGTGATATTGCATGCTGCCAAGACGCTGCAGCTGCCACAGAATCTACAAAACAATATTTTGCCCCTCAAGAAGCAACGTAAGAAGCGTGTGCATTACCACCATGCCCTGGTTTCCTAGTGGAGGCTATTCAAATGTAACCAAAAAGACAAAGAAACTACTTAGCATCACTAAAAGCACCCAAAACAATAAAACAAGAAAATAGACTTCCAAGGGCTGTAACTAGCATCTGATAACCAAACCAAAAAACAAAATATATTTAAAGTCCAATTGATATAATTTAAGTTAGGATTTAGTTGTGTTTTGCGTTCATTGATTTTAAAACTAAAACTAAGTCAGGCTCAAAGGCTAGAAGACAAGAAGGCGAACAAAATATGTGTTATGTATTTATTTGTGCTTATTTAATTATTTAACATTATAATTAATGTCTAGTATTTTCATAAACATACATAATATACTTATATATAATTAGAATTCATGAATTCAATTAGGTGCACTTTAAAGCGAGTTTATGAGAAATTGAGTGCTAGGAGTGTAGCTGATGGCTGATGTCACTTGATATATTTGAATAAAAACAATAATAAAATGTCGTACGCAAAATAAACAATTCTTTTTTTATGAGCATTTGCTGCCAGTCTGTTAAAAAAACGAAAATGCATTTTCAATTTGGCGTGCACTGATACGCCAAGATTTCCGATTACAGTATCGATAAAAGCTAACTGCAACAATCGATTGCTCAACATGCGATTTCCACTATTAAGTGTAAAGCACTTTCATTCATAAGACGGGTGCCGCTGCTGCGGAAAGAATTAAAGTAAAAATGGATCGGAAACTACATAGTGCTATACATCATCCTACTCTACGATTGCTGCAGGAGTCTGGCTGTGAAATAATGTCGCATAACCTGATGTATCCTGTCTTCATAATCAGCAACGACGATGAAGTGCAACCCATTGCAAGCATGCCAGGCATATCGCGATACGGGCTGAACCGATTACGCGAGCACTTGGAGCCCCTAGTCAAAAAAGGTTTGACCTCTGTGCTGCTCTTTGGCGTGGTGGGAACTGAGCAGAAGGACGATCAAGCTACTAACGCTGACTCGAGTGTGAATCCCGTGGTTCTGGCATTGCCCAAACTACGAGAATGGTTTCCCACTCTGCTGCTTGCATGTGACGTATGCATCTGTCCGTATTCGTCACATGGTCATTGCGGTCTGCTGGGCGATAATGGCTTGGAGAACGAGCCGAGTATAAAGCGCATAGCAGAAATATCCGTGGCATATGGTAAGGCTGGCGCACATGTCGTCGCTCCATCTGACATGATGGACAACCGGGTGCGAGCCATTAAGCAGGCTTTAGTGGACGCTGGACTCACCAGCGTTTCCCTGCTGGCCTACTCGGCCAAGTTTGCCTCAAATTTCTACGGTCCCTTCAGGGAAGCAGCAAAGTCGGCGCCCGCGTTCGGAGATCGGCGTTGCTATCAGCTGCCCAGTGGCTCTCGCAACCTGGCCATGCGGGCGGTACAGCGCGATGTTAGCGAAGGTGCCGACATGCTTATGGTTAAGCCCGGCATGCCGTACTTGGACATACTGCGACAGACCAAAGACACCTATCCATACCATACCCTGTATGTCTATCAGGTATCAGGGGAGTATGCCATGCTCTGCCATGCAGCGAAAGCGGGCGCCTTCCCGCTCCGCGAAGCTGTGCTGGAGGCAATGAAGGGCTTCAGGCGTGCGGGCGCCGATTGTATTATAACCTACTTCACGCCCTACATGCTGGACATAATCAGCAACTCCGCTTAAGTTGAGATCAGGCTGTCCCCGAGTAAGGCTCTCTCCATATCAAGTGTACTTAAATGGGATCAGGAATGTGACGTATATATAGTTCTTAAGACAAAAGCGTGCAAATATTAGTAATAATCACCATTTTTAGACTCAATTTCTGTTTAAACATTAGTTTTTAGCTAATCATGATGACAATTTCATTAGCTTATTCATTGCTATATACATGTTCCTAGACAATAAGCGATATTGTATTCTATTCGTTTGCCATTCAACATTCAATATGCTTATCAGGCATATTTGGAAGGCAAATGCAAACCAACCCCATTACGCGACGTCGAGTGCTCCAACTTTGGCATTTCGATTCAGCTGTGCGCACAATCAGCCTGACACGTTCCCTAACTAAATGATTACATATATTCTTACTACAGTGAATGCTCACAAATTCGACAATTGCGATTCACAAACTACGCTTTTAGCTTTTCTTTTGATAAACGTTTTTATTCATACTTGTTTTTAAATATTTTGAAATTTATAAATAATTACTTTATATCTTTTTAGCAAGTGAATTAAATTGATATTCAAAAATGTGTAATACTATTTATGTTTTGGAAATTGCGACAAATTGTCAATCTATATAGAACAGCGTTATATTTAGCGAGTGACCACTGTGCTGGTCTTCAACCGGTTAATGCGAATGAAATTTGATTTGTCTTTTGGTTTCAAAACATGTGAAATGCGTACTTAAATCGTTTCGATTTCACTCTAATGAAATCTTTAAATAAGTTTTTGTTGTTTTTTTGGTTTGCAATATGGTGACAACTAAATTGGCCTAAATCTTAGGTGCTAAACTTAAGTGTGTATTGTAATATATAGTGCGATTCTTAAGTCTTGGAATGTGATGTACAAATCACAAAATAAAGTGCATTTAGCAGTACTCAGGCTAATTTTAAGTACATAAAATATTTTAGTTTTAGTTTTTTTCGGGGGTACATATCGAAATCTTAAATGCATAGACTTGGACCACAAAAGCCGTGAATATGTGAGAGTAATGCCAGTTAAGGAAACTACAGATACTATATATATGCTATATGTATGTCTATGAAATGCTGTGATTCTTTTTGAAACTCTGCGCTCAGTTGCTTTCGGTGCTATGGATTTTGCTGTGCTCGAGTATGTCCGTATTTTGCATGGGTTCCAGGTCCGTTTCGGATATAATCTCTGCCAGCCACTGTTCAATTTGCACCGGATGAAAGGATTCCTCGTCGCCGCTGTTGGCCTCCAAAATAATCTTCAAATTCTCGAAGTTCTTCAACACCAAACGCTTGCCCGGCTGCAGCTGCGATGATAATGTTGTCTTGCTGGCCTCACTGCCCTGCGTGCTGGAGACATGGACCGGCCCGTCCCCTCGGCTCTGCTCCTCGCAACTGGAGTCGGCTGCAACAGTAGTTGGCTGCACGGCATCGCTGCTTGTGACTGTTGCTGCTGCTGCTGCGGCTGCTGCTGCCTCTTGCTGTGCGGCTTCATACGTGCGCGTTGGCTTCTGCTTTAGACTCTTTTTGATTTCGTTTAAGAGGCGATTATAAAAGTCGCAGGTAACTTCGTTTGTATCCGTTGAGGTGGGCTGTGTGGGCGTGCTCTCCACACTCTCAGAATGCGGCTCTTTCTTGGCTTTAAGGGGTTCCTCTTTGACCTCTGTTCTCTTAGCACCTTTGTGCTTCTTCGACTGCGAACGAGAGCTCGCATTACTGGAGTAGTTCGAGCTAGTAGGTGTGCAGCTGGATAGTTCGGTGGCGGTGCTGCTCGAGTCCGCTGAGAGCGATTGATGTAAGTTTGTGTGGGCCGCAGCAGCAGCAGCTGCAGCGCCATCGGTGAGGGGTAGATCAGCGCTGACAGCATCCTCGCTGGCACAGTTGATGGTGAGACTGGCGATGTTGCGCAGATTGATGGTGCCATTGCAATTGTTGATGGTTATCTTTGGTTTGAAGCGGGGTTTGCGCGTCTTTGGCTTTTGCTTGGCAGATGGCGGATCGGGACAGCTGCGTCCTAGGCTCGACACTGCGTCTGCAATGGACGATTCCAGTTCGTCGTCCAGCTCTTCAAGATTAAGCGGTGGCACAAATGTTTCGCGCTTGATTTTAGCTCTACGTATCAGATCTTTGGCTTCCTGCAAGGTGATATTGATAATGGATCGCTTGGCGTTGTCCTCGAGCAACGCCTTGTTGCGCGAAAAGTCCACCACAATGGCCTCTGGTTGCACATCATCATTCAGATTGAAATAGTTGCTGCTGTCCACCCGATCCTCCAGACATTTGTACATGGTCTCATGGTCATCGACCGGCTCAATGTAGTCCTCGTTGCGCAGACCTGCTGTTCTGTTGTCCTGCAGTCGATGGAGCGCTAACTGCATATTGCTATCTAATTGAAACTGTCCAAAACTCCGAATAGCCGTAAGCAGCTTTTCCTCTTCGTCATTGTCGCCCGTGACGAATCGCACTTCGCACTTTTCTTTGTCCTTTTCAGTGTCGTATTCTATGTAAACGGGTGCTGATTGTTCTCGTTGAGTATTTGCAATTACCTCCAGTTGGCGTAGCAGTAATTTTTCCCGCATATGTAATGCAGAGCTTATTTCACTGAATTTCTGCTGCACATTTTCTTTTACCTAAACAAAAAAAATACGCATTAAAATATCTGCTAAATTTCTGTAACACACCCAAAATGTTTGCTTTGATACTTTACCTCTTCCAGAAGCTGATCCATGGTGGAATTGTGGTGTTCGGTCAATTATATGCTAAATGAAACACATTATCAACTTTCTTTAAGGGTAAATGAAAAATATGCATATGTTTGATCGAATTAGTGGAGCGAACAGCTACGGCGAATAACGAACATATGTTACTCGGCAAAAAATACCAACAATAAGCTATCGATAAACAACAGACGGACTTCGCCTTGCTCATTAGCAGAGTAAATATTGGCGCCAAGAACGGAAAACAGATGTATCTAAAATGTAATAAGAAATATATCGATATAACAGTGTTCGTCATCGTAATTGACAGCCGCTTTTACGCTTGCATCTCTAATGTCAATTTGCCTTTTCCAGGAATTGCTTGCTGTTAATAACAGTCAGTCTGCTACTTTTGGCCGTCGTGATTTCTAGGCGCGGATAAATTTTTGTTGATTGCTCCATTTTGCGCTAAATTCGAAAACAAGATTTCAAGAATATATTTACGAGTTTTTGACAATACGTCCGACATCGACAATAAAAAGAACATTATAAAAAAAAATAATAAAATAATTAATAAGTTACCCATTGGCGCAGAAGCTTACGCAGTGCAACAGCCGACGCCGCTAGCGTCGCATCACATTATTGTAATTATAATTGTTCTGTTCTCATAATTAGTGTGTATTTTAAGTTTTGTTAAAATTCTGCAATGTACATTTGTTTATATAAAAGCAACGCTCGCCGAAGTGAATCATAGGCATCGAGCGCTGACTGCCGTGTTTTGTTGTTGCTGTTGCTTGCCTCGCACAACTAATCTAAAATAGTGTCAGTGTGTGTGTGCGTGCGTACCTCTGTTTCTGTGCGTTTGTGTGTGCGTGTGTTGTGTCTTGTTTGTGTTTGCCAACATGTTTTTATTTTTCTTTTAACTTTGTTCGCATACGCGTAGTCTCTGAAACAAAACACATAAAAACGACTCACTTATAAATTGATTGTGCACGTCAATTGTAACAATTGTACAAATGCAACAAAAATAAACAAGAACCGCAGTAGCAGCAGCAACAACAACAGCGTAACAGCGCCAGCAACGTGGAGTGCAAAGGCATAAAAAACAAAGGCAAAAATCAAAAACAAAAGGAATGAGAGAGCGTGAGCGAGAGAGCGCGAACTGTGTCAATGCGGCAACAGCAGCAATGACGCCAAAACTTGAGAAATATATTCCAGACAGGCTATTAAACAAATGAAGCTATTTCGTTATTTAAATAAAGTCACTTTAACTATTTTTAATTGGATTTGTGCGACATTTGACATCGCTACGTCGTTATGCCTACGTTCGGCGTAACGTCAACGTCAACTCTTTTTTATTTTGTGCTTCGCTGTGTCTGCGTTTTTATTGTTGTCTGTTGTCTTTTCATTTCTTTTGCGTTTGGCTTTGCCTTTGCATGAGTGCACGAGCGAGGCAGTGATATTAATTGTATTTGTTTTTGCTTCGTGACTAGATTTTTAGTTAAGTATTTGAATATGAATGCATACAATTTGTTAGAAAAAGAAAAGAAATTAAAATAAATACGTATTCGATCTAGGCTTTCTTGTGGCTCCGGCTTTCCGGTTTCGGTTTCAGTTTCAGTTTCCATTTGCCCGCATTGCAGCGCTTGTTTATCTATGCCTTATTACATACAAAAAGAAAAAACCTGTTTAGCTCGACGTAAAATTTGTAGTTGTACGTTTTAAATAAAAATTACCTCATTTCACACATTGTGGGCTTTCATAAATTTATTTACCTGTCTGCCCGCTTGCCTCTTTATCAAATTACAACTAATATTCTCTATTTATGTATGATTCCAGCAAAACGTTTTCGATTTAAAAGTGCAATATTTTACAAACATTCATTAAAAGTGTCGCGCATCAAATTTAATTAACGTATTCATTTATCGCACGCACCCCTCACACACACACACACACACACGCACACGTACAACCAAACTGTTACATATTTAAATTCCTAATTCAGAATTTGCGTGTTTCCATTAAAAATACAAAAAACCCCGAAAATAAAAATAAATAAGAAAAGTGTTTCGGGGTCAATGCTGTTTATACATTGTGGATGCTGTTAGCAAGAGACAGATAAAGAGAGAGAGGGAGGGAGAAAGACATCCACAAACTACGCAAAGCAAACGTAAGTTACGAGTTTTCTTATTGTTATTTAATTGTTAATTCACACGTCTCAGCAGCCAAAAGCGTGAGACGACGCAGTTAGCTGCGAGCAGCTCAAACTTAGCTGATCATAAATTAAATACTCATTTAGTCTAAATATTATTATAGAAACGAATTACATGGCAAATGGGGGGCTGTCAATGCTTGCCTTGCAGTTAGTTTAATACCTTGAAAGTGGAAAGTTTTCACAGTTGTTCATTTTGTACTTCATTACTTCGATTCTAAAGTTTGTATATTTTAGAATAATTGGGCAGTGAAAATTAATTGAGAATTTTGAAAAACCTGTATGTATTTTTTTAATTTCGTTAAATAAATTAAATTTTTAATAAGTAAAAAAAAAAAAAAAAATGTTTATTTAAAATATTAAGTTAAATATCTGGGGGTTTCTATTCATTTATAATTCTTTCTAAAATTTGTATGGTACAATATTAGTTTATTTTGCATAATTAAAATCGTTATAGCTTTGCTCTACTTTTCTTATATAATACCCATTTTATTCCGTTTTAGTTGGTTTAGTTCTTAAATTAATCCAGGATAGCTATAAAAAAAAAACTGTTTAATCGGTCTATACATAATTACAGCTCATGTATTCCAGTTTTTAGATCGACTTTCCGAGCTAGGCCTACAAATTGGTTAAGAATCTATAAATAAATATTTTAAAGCACAATTAACTGAAATGGAAATTGATTTTACTCTTGCCAGATAAACTGTCAAAATAATTATATATTTGCAAAGTTAAATATTCGAAAAATGAGCAAACATTAGCTTGGTAATTACAAATTTAATAAAGCCGCTTTTGACATTAATTAACACCTAATAAAGTGCTCAATAGTAATTGCGTTTTTTTGCAGTTGAAAAGTTTGCCTTGATTTGAGTGTCAATTAATTAAATTACTTTAATTGCAATGCAATTAATCACAAAGCCATGCAATTGATATGACTAAATATATGATATGTATTCTATATTTATTTTATTGTGACTTTAGTCCATGTGAGATTATCCAAATATAATAATTGTTTGGCTTTAATTAATACTAATTTGCGTTATGAGTGCAATGCGCAATTCACAAATTTTCCATTGACGTGAATGCATATTTTTATACGTACGTAGATATGTGTATAAAAATTTATATCGGATAATTTTAATTGATATTCAGTTTGCAGTGTTGTGATTCGTGTGAATGTGGAAATTGCTTTGAGCGCAGAAAAAAACAAATTGGAAAAACGCCTGCACAAATTCTAAACTGTAAATGCAAATAAACGAAATTGAGCACACAATAAAAAAGGATATATGTGCGTACATATATATACCTATAGATTTTTTCGGTATGCATTCATATTTATAAATGCATTTTATATTGTATTTCTAGCAATAACTTTTGTGCACTCTTCCGTTTAACATGCTTTGTAAAGAGGCTTTCAAATATTTTGCCAATTGCTGACTTTTGAACTTCTGACGTGTGAGCCCGCCCTCTAGCTCAACTCGCCTCACCTGACCCTTTTCAATAAATTTGCATGACAAAGCCGCTTAGCCCAAGCGCTGTTAGCATATTTCAGTTTATATTCATGTTAGATAGTTGCTCAGACAAATACTAACAAAAATAGGCAAGATAAATACAAAAAAAAAAAATTTATATACATATTTTGTGTTCCATTGATGTATTTGCTCAATGTATAAATAAAAAAAATAGTATGCGTAAATATTTAGGTATGAAAATTGTATCGTTATTTAAGCCAATACGAAATTCAAATATGCATTTAAATCGAAGTTGTTATTAGTAATACGCAAACGTTTCATTGCCAGCAAATAGCTGAAATTTATTTATGAATTATAAAAGTGATTAAACAGGTTTATTTCGAACTTATTTATAGAAGCTATGTTTCAGCTTGGACTTGATTTAAATGGAGTATTCGAAAGATCTCTGAAACATTATTTCTCAAGAATAAATGCTTAAAGTATTTGCATATTCATGCTCTGTAATGTATATATGTAAATATACGAATTGCATGTTTCTCACGAATTTCCAATTAAGTACAGAGTTTTTACAACGCATTACATTGGGTGTTTTTTCTTGAATATATAATAGCAGCTTATTGCTTTTAGTTTGCTTTTCTCTTGCGATTTGCCGTCATCTTCTGTTAATTTCTTTACTTGTCCTTAAAACAATAACCAAATGACTCGCACAAATAAAAACACAAGAATTGTGGCTCCATCAGAACACAAAGCTGGAGGATAACTGGGGGAGGTCGCGCTGTTAGCCTGCAGTATTTTTGCTTGTTATCTGTTGCAATTAAATTTAATCACTTGCTCCAATTAGCAGTGCAACTGCGATAATTTCGTATGTTTGCGCTTAACGCAATTATGCGGCTATATCACGGCCGTTCTGAACCACCAACAAACCATCACAGCGAGCCACCTACAACCCACCGACTCCCCCGCGCATAAACATCAAATCAAATTACATTGCTAATACGCCACGTTGCGCGCGCCGAGATTCTGTGTTGGCAGAGCCAACACAAACGCATTCGCTGTGCAATTTGCTTGCATTTATTTACCCACTTTATGCTTGTCCCATAAATGGTCGAGCTTCGTGGCTAATGAGTGGCTCTAACTCCAACTACCCGACCTGGACCGAACCCTCCTCATTCGCATTCGTCTTAGTGTTCGCTCTCTGGTTATGTTTAATGCTTTACACAATTTTTATTCAGTTGTCCTTTTTCTGCTGTTTTATTTTGTTGTTTTTGTTGGCTTTATTTTATTCGCGTGCTTCCGACCTGCCACTCAGCTCCAGTCGTGAGTCATGGCAGGGCGGTCTGCCTGCCACGCCCCCTCCTCGTCCCCCTTACCCCTGCCCACTCAGCTGGCAATCCCCGCGCTCTGTTTTGGTGCTTGTGCATTATGAATTTTTTATAATTTCTTGCGTTTTTATTGGTCGTTTATTCGGCTGGTTATGTTTGGGTCGCTTAGTGCGTGTTTTCCTAGCTCCTGTTTGCATTTATTTTTTTCCTCATTTTTGTAATTTTTTTTATTTTATTTATGTTCCGTCGCCTGCGAGCGTTTGTAAACAGCTTAGGGCAGTATCATTGCAAATGTTTTTATTGGCCTGTTGGGACAATTTGCTGCCACACTGATCCTGAACACTTTGGGGCAGGCAACGTCACAATGTTCATTAAATTACTTTACGTTAAATCCCAATTGCTTTAGGTTTTAGTTAAATTTAGACTGAAACTTCAGCTCAACTTAAAACTACTGTAAAACTTTTGTTTATTATTGATTTAAACAAAATGCTTTCTAAGCCCCTCAATATATATGTTTTGCCATTTATCTTACCTTCATTGGCGAATCTCAGCGTATTGACTTTTGAGCAATTGGGCTTAAGCCCAAAGACCATTTATAATAACGCAGTTATGACAAGGTGCTAATGGAACTGGCAACACAGAACGCCAAGCCGCTCGTGCCATACAAATGCCCCATGATTTATTAATAGCACAGGCTGCACACACATACACACACTGGCAATCCTGACTCAGATCTCGATGGGGGTCAATACGAAGTGAACCTAACGAACGAGGGGCACAGCGAGTAATCTTCTTAAAATGCAATTTGTTTTGTTGCAATCAACGATTTTTGATGATGACGTTCGACCAAGGACGATTGCCCACTAGCAGCTCCATCAACTTGATGATGACGTTATCGATGCTGATGCTGACTGATGCTGATGATGATGACGACGATGTTGATCGAATGCGAGTTGAGTAACAATTTGCAGTATAGCCAAATAAATTGCTTGTTATTTCTACCCTTAACCCCACCAAGCACAAAAAAAAAACAGAAATGGGGGAAAAAATAGGAAACGGAACGAAAATAAAATTTGTAGCGTGCTTTTTG